>OZ014524.1:338816875-341262012 GCA_963966055.1 Lathyrus aphaca
CAAACTGGCCTAATTAAGTCATTAGCCCTAATCCTAACCCTAATCACTTTCAGATGACCGGAACAGTGTTCCGGTCATCTTCTCCGGCAAGCTGTTCATGCTATCTCACTCCCTACGCATCAAAACTTCACCAAAATCTCCAGATTCAATCCTTAAACATCATTAAACCTAAACCCCACTCCAAAAATCATTTATTTTCATTGAATCAAACAAATCAAACCAAAACTCATTTCACGGGCAAAGTTTCAGAACAAGCATACATGGCCATTTTTCACTCATTTTCAAAACAAATCACATCATGATCATCAGTGAAGCATAAGGAAGCATTTAGAAACTAAAAATGGAAGTTCTGGAAAAATAAATGCCATGGCTACCTGAGCTTGAGCTTTCGAAACAGGGACTTTCTGGCTGCTTCTTTGGTTCAAACAAACTCCAATGATCCTCCTTTGAAGCTTTTGACACTTAGCTAGAGTTTATATGGCCTCCAGAGAAAGTTGGCAGAAGCTCAGGTCAAGGGAGTGTGGAAATCGTATTTTTGATGTGGGAGGTTTCAGGCCAAAACAATGGTTGGGAAATGACCAGAGGATCATGGTGAGTGATTTGGTGAAGTTTGTTTTGATGTTTGAAGGCTGTGTTGTGTGATTCAAAGCAAAATGCATAAGGGGAGGTTTTTGAGAATGCTGGCTTATGGGAGAGATCAGGATGAGTTGTGTTATGTGTTGGGTTCCTTTTGGTACACATATCAATCCTTGATAGGTCAGAGAGTTGTTGTGGAGCAGTGTGATTGGTATGGAGCAAAATGCATAAAGTCAACTTTTTGTGTAAGAGAGGTATGGGCCATTTCTGTCAAGGTACAAGGCATGGCTTGGCTGCAGCTTGAATCAAGGAGAACCATGGAAATGGATTAGAGGCAATGCAGCAAGTGGTTTAGGGTTTGTATGATGTTTTGCAACTTTGTCCAATTTTGGCCCTTTTGTGATTTCTTGATCCATAAGTCATGAAAATGGGCAAACCTTTGGTGCATTCTGACTTTTAGGCATTGGTTTATGTTTGTGCAAAGATTAGAAGTCACTTTGAGGTCTCATTTTGCCTTGGCAAGTGGTTTTGCAACTTTGCCTCTTTGGTACAAAACTTGAAATTATGTGATTTTTCCCAACTTTGACAAGCCATAACTTTTGATCCAAAATGAATTAGAATGAGTTCTTGTACTTTTTGAAAAGGGAATGATCCATTCTACAACTTTCATGACCAAAGTTTTCTCATTTGAATCATTTTTGAATCAAGAAGAAAGGGTTAAAAAACTTTCCCAAAATGGCAAGTTTTCAATACAAGTCATTTTCCCAAAAAGGCATCTTTGCAAATGGCTTGAAATTCTTCAATTTTGTGAACTTAAAATACTTTCTATGATCAAATAAAGATCATACACAATCAAAATGATGAAGAACACCCTTTGGTTGGGTCATTGGGGGCCTCAGATGCCCTGATTTTGCACTGCCTTGCCCAAGAAGTCAACTCTTGATCAGAGGCCTTCCCCATAGAATTTCTTCATGAAAATTGATATGCATTATCCTTATGACATATAGAGACCAATAGAAACAAGAATGACCAAAAAAATTGGAGTTATGGCCCTTGAAACCAAAACCCTAATTCTAGGTTATCTGTGCAGTTAAACCTGGCTCTGCTTCCATGCCTTTCTCAGTTCTTGTGATTTTTTGACTTTCTTGACCTTGTGAGGATATAATATGATGCTTGAACATACATGGACCCCTTTGAAGTGATTGATGACCTTTGGAGTGGCTCAAGTAGCTCAGGGATGGCCCAGATCACAAACCCTAGATGCAGATGACTTTGAATCAATGCAGTGAATCAAAAATGTAATATGAGATACTATGATTGAACTTATGCACATGAAAAGATCACAAGCCATGGTGAAATGGGTGAGGAAAAATTTGGGGTGTTTACAGCTGCCCCTATTCAAACATGAGTTAGCTGTGCAGGATGTAAGCGACGACTTATCATTCAAACAAGATAACTTGTGGTTGAATACCAAAGACAGTCCAAAATTTGCACTCGCAGAATGAAGAAGAAAAGGGATATAGATTGTAAAAGAAAATAAATTATTTATAAAGTGCGGGCGAGGGAGGACGATCGTCGAGTAGAGGACGACTGCTGGGGATAAAGCGATGATGGGGACGGCCGACATGCTGGGGAAGATGCGGAAAATAAAGCAGTGACGGGGACGGCCGACAAGCTGGGGATATGGGGGATTGTGATGGGGACGGCCATCAGGTAAAGATATAAGACTCTCTGGGGATTATGGGTGAATGAAATAAATGATGAGGTACGGTCATCAAAGGTGAAGGACGATCACCTAGCAGGGGACGGCTGCTCTGTTGGGGGATAAGATGAGGGACGGTCATCTAAGGTGAAGGACGATCACCAGTCAATGTACGGTTGCCAAAAGCATCGCGACATAGGACGAATGCCGGATGAAAAGGTCGACGATGGGTACGACCATCTGATAAGCATGATGAAGGACGATCACCTAGCAGGGTACGGCTGCTCTCAGGGTTTATCATGACATAGGACGAATGTCAGATAATAAAATCAACGATGGGGACGACCATCGGATAAAATGATGAAGGACAATCATCAGGAGGTGAAGGACGATCACCTAGCAGGGGACGGCTGCTAAAATATCACGACATAGGACGAATGTCAGATAGGAAGGGGTTCTAATGAAATAGAGACTCCACCGGGGGTGATGAAGGACGATCATTAAAAAGGTGAAGGACGATCACCTGGCAGGGTACAGCTGCTAAAATATCAAGACATAGGACGAATGTCAGATAGGAAGGGGTTCTAATGAAATAGAGACTCCACCGGGGGTGATGAAGGACGATCATTAAAAAGGTGAAGGACGATCACCTGGCAGGGTACGGCTGCCACACGGGTATCATGACATAGGACGAATGTCAGATAGAAAGGAAATAGTTCAACAAGTTTTGTTGGGGAAAAGTAAACACGGATGAGTGTCTACATCCAAGAAATGAGAAGTATGAGTGTTTGACATGGTGTATAGATTAAAGGTGCGGACGAGCATCCTTAAGATTATGTTACGGATGGGTATCAGGTAGAAACAAACACTGACACATGCTTAGAGATGATGATACGGACGAGTATCAACTGGTTAACAAAGAACACAGACGAGTGTCAGGTCTAAGGGGACTCTTCGGGGAAATAATAGACACAGATGAGTGTCTAAATTCAAAAAGAGGTAAAGGTATCTGACATAGTGTATGGATTAAAGATGCGAACGAGCCTCCTTAAGACCATGATACAGACGAATATCAGTAGAACAAACACTGACGCATGTTCAGAGATGATGATACGGACGAGTACCAACTGGTTAACAAAGAACACGGACGAGTGTCGAATCTAAGGCGGGTATAAGTGGTATATACAAGATACGAAAGAGTATCTGTATGAGTAAAACAGGAGTGACAAGTATGAGTAGTGTACAGATGAGTGTTTAACTTGCTGAGGAGGGTGACACGGACGAGTGTCAAAAGAGAAAGGTGTAATATAAACAAGTGTATGGTTTATAAAGTGTTTAAGTAACTATGCTGGGAAGGTGACACGGACGGGTGTCAGGGAATTGTATATATGTGTATCTGTGAGTGCAAAGGGGACGCTTTGGCTTTCTACTGGGGATATGACACGGACGGGTGTCAAGAAGTATCTGCATCTTTAAGGGAAGTGCCTTGGCTCTCTGCCGGGGAATCCGGGGAGTTTTCTGTATATTGCTGACGGATTGCCAGTATTCACAAGTGTTTGATTCAGAACATGGCTTATGATTTATGCAATATGTTTGATTTTTGCCGTAATGCTCCGTTTTAGACAGAATGCTACGCTCTGTGGGGAAAATAATGATGCGAATGCTATGATTATGCAAAGACAACGACCCGGGCTTCGGATCCCGTTGCTGCGAAGGTCCCTGGCTGATCTGCTCGAAGTGTATATCCCAGCTGGGGATGAGATCATTGGTAGATCTGACATATATGACTCTGCATGGGGAAATAGATCACTGACAGACCTATCTCAGTAATGAGGGACCCAACTGGGGTCTTGTAGAAGCTTTCGTTACTCTGTTGTGAGATCTTCAGGCGTTGCTTGTCTGGATAGAGGCTGAAACTCTGTGGGGGAGAGAGTTTCCCGGCTTTTGTACTTGGTTGAGGTGGAATGATAAATGGCAACTCGGCTGGGGAGAAAGCACCTCCAGTGCTAATTGTGAGATGGAATGAGTAGGTAATGATTTGCCAGCTTGCTGGGGTGAAGCTTTCATGCCCCATGTTGTGCTCTGAACACCTGCAATCCTGTAAAGACAAAGAAACGTACAAGCATCCCAAGATATTCCTCATTGGATTCCGTCATAGGAGTTTAGGCAATCCTAGGAGCAAATATATTTCCTGTAAGCACGTATTTTTTAGAAAGGGAACATCTGTATTTATGCAATCAATATCTTAAAGACATCAGACATTTTTGCAAACGAAAATAAAATGTACGAGACGAAACATGACTGAAAATCTGATTTTATTAATTCGTGTGCCCTGAATTGGCAAGATACAGTCAAAGAAACAAATCCCCTAAAATGAGGAGATTGTTATAAATCGAGAAACAAAAGATGTTGGCAATATTGATGACGCTTCAGGGAGCTTCCCTTTGCTATGACTCGTATGACATTTGACGTTCTTCTCGTCTTGCTTTCTGAAGAAGGCTGATTCTGAAAGAAGCTTAATCCTTTCGAAGCTTACCAAGTTGTAAGTGATACAGATGAATTCAGAGTACAGTTGTTCGCTTATTCCCTTATTTTGCATGGATCGCCCTTTCGGGTTTTCAATCCATCGGGATACCCTTTTTTGCCTGAGCTGTCCAATGTGGCTTTTCAACTCAGCGGGTGTACATTTTTTGTTTATTTTCCCCTATTTTTTCCCGAGTCTTTTATTCTATTTTTGACTCGCCGGGATGCCCTATTTTTGCCTGGACTTACATTCTGTTTTTATGTCCAGCGGGTCATTTTTATGCGAAGTATTTTTTAACTGCATCTGAATTTACAGGGGACGGGAAGTCTTCACCAACCATAGTGCTGAGCATGAGTGCTCCGCCAGAGAAAACCTTCTTTACCACGAATGGCCCTTCATAGTTCGGAGTCCACTTGCCCCTGTGGTCTGTATGAGGAGGGAGGAGTCTTTTCAACACCAGATCTCCTACTTGGTACTCTCGGAGCCTGACTTTCTGATCGAAGGCTTTTTTCATTCTTTTCTGATATAGCTGTCCATGACAGATTGCAGCCAATCTCTTTTCTTCAATCAAATTCAGTTGTTCATACCGGGATCGGACCCATTCTGCTTCATTCAGTTTAACATCCATCAATACCCGCAGGGAAGGTAATTCAACTTCAACAGGCAGGACTGCCTCCATACCATACACAAGCTGATATGGTGTTGCCCCAGTGGATGTTCTGATTGACGTACGGTACCCATGCAAGGCAAATGGTAGCATTTCATGCCAGTCTTTGTAGGTGACTACCATCTTTTGCACAATCTTCTTGATATTCTTGTTAGCTGCCTCAACAGCGCCATTCATCTTTGGCCTGTAAGGAGAAGAATTGTGGTGTTGGATCTTGAAGTCCCGGCCCAGTTCTGCCATCATTTTGTTGTTTAAATTGGAACCATTATCAGTAATGATCCGCTCGGGCACTCCATACCTACAAATGATGTCCCTCTTTAGAAATCGGGCTACCACCTGCCTTGTAACATTTGCATAAGAAGCTGCTTCAACCCACTTGGTGAAATAGTCGATGGCTACCAGGATGAATCTGTGGCCATTTGAAGCGGTCGGCTCAATCTTGCCAATCATATCAATGCCCCACATGGCGAAGGGACAGGGTGAAGACATCACATTCAGTGGATTTGGAGGCACATGCACCTTATCCGCATAGATCTGACATTTATGGCATTTTCTGGCATAGGCACAACAATCGGCATCCATCGTGATCCAGTAGTAGCCTGATCTTAACAACTTTTTAGCCATTGCATGCCCTCCAGCATGGGTACCAAAGGATCCTTCGTGTACCTCGTGCATCAACAAGCCTGCTTCTGTTTTATCAACGCATCTGAGGAGTACCATATCAAAGTTTCTCTTGTACAGGGAACCGTCAGTATTCAGGAAGAAACTACCAGCTAACCTTCTTATTGTCTTCTTATCATTGGAAGATGCCCCAGGTGGGTATGTTTGATCCTCCAAGAAGCACTTAATGTCATGGAACCAAGGCTTATCATCTTTGGCAACATCTGCTGCAAATACATACGCTGGTCTGTCGAGTCTGGATACTGAGATCTGAGGCACAAAGTTGGCAGCTTGAACTTTGATCATTGATGAAATGGTAGCCAGAGCATCTGTAAACTGATTTTCGTCCCGAGGGATATACTCAAGCTTGACTGTTGCAAAGAAGGTTAATAACCTCCTTGTATAATCCCGATAAGGTATCAGATGATCTTGGTGTGTATACCATTTGCCGTTGGTTTGATTAATTACCAGAGCTGAATCTCCGAACACAGTCAAAGTCTTGATCCTGAGGTCAATGGCTTCCTCAAGACCCATAATACAAGCTTCGTATTCAGCTTCATTGTTAGTGCAGTTAAAGGTGAGTTTTGCCGAGAAAGGCAGGTGAACTCCCTTAGGCGTAATGAGTACTGCACCAACACCACGACCATTCATATTAACAGCCCCGTCAAACATCATAGTCCATTCTTCTTCTAGGTCAGGCCCTTCAATGTGAACAGGCTCTTCATGATCTTTTGCTTTAATGAACATGATGTCTTCATCAGGGAAGTCAAATCTCATAGGCTGGTAATCATCAATAGGTTGCTCAGCAAGATAATCAGACAATACACTGCCTTTGATGGCCTTATGGGATGTGTACTGAATGTCGTATTCCGTGAGGATCATTTGCCAT
The DNA here is from genome assembly GCA_963966055.1 of Lathyrus aphaca. Lineage (NCBI taxonomy): Eukaryota > Viridiplantae > Streptophyta > Magnoliopsida > Fabales > Fabaceae > Lathyrus > Lathyrus aphaca. The sequence continues at coordinate 338,823,894 of OZ014524.1, forward strand.
CTTGCAACCCGTCCGGTAAGTGCTGGCTTCTCAAAAATGTACTTAACTGGATCCATCTTTGAAATCAACAAGGTAGTGTGAGTCAACATATACTGCCTTAGTCGGCGAGCAGCCCACGCTAAAACACAGAAAGTTTTCTCGAGCAGTGAATAACGTTGTTCACAGTCGGTAAACTTTTTGCTTAGGTAGTATATTGCATACTCTTTTCGACCAGACTCGTCATGCTGGCCCAGCACGCACCCCATTGACTCTTCTAATACTGTCAAGTACATTATCAGAGGTCTTCCTTCAACTAGAGGCATAAGGATTGGAGGCTCTTGCAAGTATTCCTTGATCTTGTCAAAAGCCCTCTGGCAGTCTTCGTTCCACCTGACCGTTTGTTCTTTTCTCAACAATTTGAACAAAGGCTCACAGGTTGCTGTAAGGTGAGATATGAACCTTGAAATGTAGTTCAATCTACCTAGGAACCCCCGAACTTCTTTTTCTGACTTTGGTGCAGGCATTTCTTGAATGGCTTTGACTTTATCAGGGTCAACTTCAATCCCTTTCTCACTTACAATAAATCCCAGCAGCTTACCAGACCGTACCCCGAATGTGCACTTGTTGGGATTTAACTTCAATTGGTACTTCCTCAAACGCTTGAATAACTTCAACAGATTTACCAGGTGGTCTTCTTCTGTGAGGGACTTGGCAATCATGTCATCCACATAACATTCAATTTCTTTATGGATCATGTCATGGAATAATGTTACCATAGCCCGTTGATAAGTTGCACCAGCATTCTTCAGTCCGAACGACATCACCTTATAACAGAACGTGCCCCAGGGTGTGATGAAAGTTGTCTTCTCCATGTCTTCAGGTGACATTTTGATCTGATTGTATCCTGAAAATCCATCCATGAAGGAGAACACCGAGAACTGAGCCGTATTATCAACCAATACATCAATGTGAGGTAAAGGGAAATCATCTTTCGGGCTGGCTCTATTCAGATCTCGGTAATCCACACACATCTTCACCTTGCCGTCTTTCTTAGGCACAGGTACAATATTAGCAACCCACGGTGGATAACTAGTTACAGCAAGGAAACCGGTGTCCCACTGCTTTTGTACCTCTTCTTTAATCTTCATTGCCATATCTGGGCGAGTACGGCGCAGTTTCTGTTTTATTGGTGGGCAATCTTCTTTTAAAGGCAGCTTGTGCATGACAATATCGGTGTCCAACCCTGGCATATCCTGATAAGACCAAGCAAAAATATCCACATACTCCCGAAGCATGTCAATCAGTTGCTCTTTTACTGAATCCTGCAGGCAGGCCCCGATCTTAACTTCTTTCACGTCTCCTTCCGTACCAAGATTAACCGTTTCGACCTCCTCCTAATGAGGAGTGATAACCTTCTCCTCTTGCCTTAACAACCTTGCTAGCTCTTCAGGCAGTTCATAGTCTTCTTCAACCCCTTCATCAGCTTGATTGATTGGATTGTCAAAGTCATACGAAGCCATAGCTGTGTTGTTGTCGGTGCAGTCTGAAAGGCACTCTCTGCAAGGGTTTAGATTGTTCATTTTAGTGATCGATTTTAATCTTGTTTAGAAAAAAAGTGAAATGAAGTTGTCATTTTGGAAAACATTGCCATTTTATTTTTGTACAAAAAGAAAAATGAAAAACAGTGAGCGGAAAAGAAAAAGACTCATTTGCAAAAGATGTCCGATATTCATTGATTGATCTGTTTGCACAAAATTACAAGATGGCCCGATTACAAAATGAGTCTTGTCATCTTGGGCAAGATGCAAGACTTGATGCATGTTTAAAAATACAGGAAATAATAATTACTCTACAGGAGTAACCCTTATAATTTCCTGGGAAGACCAGTTTGAGACATGGCTCCCCGGGGTCCTTGGACGTATCCAGCTCTCCACGTTGCGCTCATCTTCCGACTCATCTTCCAAGTTGTTCACATCATCCGGGGTGAGCATTCCCCCGCTGACAAAGTTGGGCTTCTTGGCAGCCTCTGATTGATCTTGTTGAGTTGGTTTGTAACCCAACCCAAATTTGTCCTCCTTCTTTTCCACGGGTAGCAGCTTGCCCCAGCCTTGGGCAGTACCCTCTTCAACAACCTTCCTGGCTTGCTGATATGACGTCATGGAGGTTCCCAGTACAGCAGATGCTTCATTAATGTTCAGGGCCTCAAATCCCTGGCTCATAGTTTCATGGATTTCTCCATCCATTTCAATGTATTTGTACGTAGCCAGATGGCTAACAAAGATGTCCTCTTCCCCACAGATGGTGATGATCTGGCCTTCCCACTCGAATTTCAGCTTCTGGTGAAGGGTAGACGTAACAGCGCCAGCGGCATGGATCCAAGGTCTACCCAACAAACAGCTGTAGGCCGGCTAAATGTCCATCACATAGAAGGTAATATTGAAAGTATGCGGGCCAATCATCACAGGAAGATCAATCTCCCCAAGCACTGATCTTTTAGAGCCATCGAACGCTCTCACCACCAGATTACTCGGATGTAATGCCAAGCCATCATACTCCAGCTTCACTAAGGCTTTCTTTGGTAGAACATTGAGTGATGACCCAATGTCCACCAGCACATGAGATAGAACAGCTCCCTTGCATTCTAGAGTGATGTGTAAAGCCTTGTTATGGTTACGTCCCTCAGTTGTTAAATCAGTAATGGTAAAACCCAGTCCATGACTGGTATTGACATTTGCTACCACGGTTTCTAGCTGATTAACAGTGATCTCCTCTGGCACGTATGCTGCTGTAAACACCCCAAATTTTCCCTCACCCATTCACACCATGGCTTGTGATCATCTCATATGCATAAACACAATCATATCATCTCATATCTCATTTTTGATTCACTGCATAGTTTCTAAGTCATCTGCACCTAGGGTTTGTGATCTGAGCAACCTCAAGGCATCTTGAACCATTCCAAAGGTCACCAATCAACTCAAGGGGATCCATGTGTGTTCATATATCATATTCCATCTTCTCAAAGTCAAAATTGCAGAGGAATCACAAGAACTAGGGTTTGAGGTGATGCAGAGCCAGTTTAGACTGCACAGTTGACTGAAAATTAGGGTTTTGGTTTCAGAGGCCATAACTCCAATTTTTTTTGGTCATTCTTGTTTCCATTGATCTCTATATGGTATAGGGAGTATGCATATCAATTTTCATGAAGAAATTCCATGGGGAAGTCATCTGATCAAGAGTTGACTTTTCAGACAAGTCAGTGCAAAATCAGGGCATCTGAGGCCCCCAATGACCCAACCAATGGGTGATCTTCATCATTTTTAGTGTATATGATCTTTATTTGATCATGGAAGAAGGTTGAAGTTCATAAAAATCAAGAATTTAGAGTTTTTGCAAAGTTGACTTTTTAGGGCATGGTTGACTTTTCAAGAATGCATCATTTTAGGTCATTTTTCAAGCCATGATTCTTGATCCAAAAATGCTTCAAATGGAAAAACTTTGGTCATGAAAGTTGTAGATCTCATCTTTCCCTTTTCAAAAAGTACAAGAACATGATCAAACTCTTCTTGGATCAAAAGTTATGGCAATGCAAAGTTGGCAAAAATCACTTATTTTCAAGATATGCACCAAGTGTGAAAATTGCAAAATCATGTACCAAGTCAAATTGCAGCTTCTAATTGGTATCAAACCTTCACATAAACATCATGTAAGTCCTAAAATTCAGAATGAACTAGGCATTGCTCATGTTTCATGACTTTTGGAACAAGATTTTCACATGTGAACCATAAAGCAACAACTTGCAAAAGCACTCATAACATTTCACCAACTTGCTGCCTTGAATGCTGGACCAAGCCTAGCCTTTCCCTTCACTTTGCTGCGCAGACCATGCCCTTTGTACTTGGCTAGAAGTTGCCCATGCCCTATCTTACAAGAAGTTGACATATTTGCAAAAGTGGCTACACCTATCCATAAAGCACAAGTCACATCCTCTGACCAATTGGATTAGTTTATACTATCCATTTGCAAACCATTTCATACACAAAGCCAGCCTGAAACATCCTCATTCATCACATTCACAAAATCACCCCAAACTGCATAAGCCTTCGAATCTCTCTGTCCAGCTTGCAAACACTTCAACCATCTTCATCATTCAACTCACCTTGCTCCATAGACCACAAAACACCAAGAACCCAAGCCTGAAACAGCCAGAACATCCCACTGCCATTTCTCACTTCATTTTGCAGTTTCATTCGAAACTCTCACCATAGCTCACAAACACACAAACAAACACTCCAGACCTTCTCCATTCATCCTCAGGATCACAAACCATCATTCACAATGGCCTGAAGCTCTCTATTTCACCATTGCCATTTCTGACCAAGCTTGAGCAGAAGCTTTCGAATCTCACTATCCAGCCAGCTTAAACTCTCTTTGAGCATTCAAACATCTTCTGGGGATCAAGTGGAGTGGTTTGCACTGAAGGAAGTGGCTAGAAAGTCCTCAAACTGAAAGCTCCAAATCTCAGGTAGCTCGAAAATTATTTTTTCCAGAAATCATTTTTCTTGTTACAAACTTGTTCTATGTGATTCACTGATCATCCTGGTATCATTGGTTTTGAAAATGGCTTTGTTTTGAGAGTTTAATTTGTCTCTGTGTAAACACCCCAAATTTGCCCTCACCCATTCACACCATGGCTTGTGATCATCCTCATATGCATAAACACAAACATATCATCTCATATCTCATTTTTGATTCACTGGATAGTTTCTAAGGCATCTGCACTTAGGGTTTGTGATCTGAGCAATCCCCAAAGCATCTTGGGCCACTCCAAAGGCCACCAATCAACTCAAAGGGGCCCATGTGTGTTCTTATATCATATTTCATCCTCTCAAGGTCAAGATTTCAAAAGAATCACAAGAACTAGGGTTTGAGTGGATGCAGAGCCAAGTTGACTGCACAGTTGACTGAAAATTAGGGTTTTGGTTTCAGAGGCCATAACTCCAAATTTTTTGGTCATTCTTGTTTCCATTGATCTCTATATGGTATAGGGAGTATGCATATCAATTTTCATGAAGAAATTCCATGGGGAAGTCATCTGATCAAGAGTTGACTTTTCAGACAAGTCAGTGCAAAATCAGGGCATCTGAGGCCCCCAATGACCCAACCAATGGGTGATCTTCATCATTTTGAGTGTATATGATCTTTATTTGATCATGGAAGAAGGTTGAAGTTCATAGAAATCAAGAATTTAGGGTTTTTGCAAATGTTGACTTTTTGGGCATAGTTGACTTTTCAAGAATGCATCATTTTAGGTCATTTTTCAAGCCTTGATTCTTGATCCAAAAAGGCTTCAAATGAAAAAGCTTTGGTCATGAAAGTTGTAGATCTCATCTTTCCCTTTTCAAAAAGTACAAGAACATGATCAAATTCTTTTTGGATCAAAAGTTATGGTGTGGCAAAGTTAGCAAAAATCATTGATTTTCAAGTCATGCACCAAAAGGCAAAGTTGCAAATTCTCCTTTCAAGGCCAATTCAGTCATCATATGGGCTTCTAATTCACTCAACATGATCACATAACTTCTAAAAAATCAGAATTGGATCAAGTTTCTACATAGTTTGGTTTGTGTAACAAGACTTTTTTATGAAGTTTCAAAAGCAAGCAACTTGCAAAAACTATCATCACATCTCACCCACTTGATTTCTTGGATGCTGAACCAGCCCTAGCTTCTCTCCATGCCATGCTGCGCCAGTCCATGTACTTATGCTAGCCTAGAACCAAGCCCATGCTTTCCTTACACAAGAGTTGACAAATTGCAAAAGTGACCATACCAATAAAAAAAAGCACATGTCTTGTCATCTGACCAATGAGAGAGGGTTATGTGGACAAAGTGCAAGCCATTCCATACATCTAGCAAGGCTGAAACTCACACATTGAGCACATTCACAAAACACTCCATTTTTGCATAAGCCTTCGAATTTCTCTCCACAGCATACAAACACAAGAACCATCTTCACCAATCATCTCACCACACTTCATAGGCCTGAAACCACCAAAGTTCAAGCCTGAAACAAGCCTGACCTGAGCTTCACCATTCCCCACCCTCAGAACCAGTTCTCTTCGAATCTCACTATCCAGCCATCAAACACTTCATTTTCCTTCACCAACAAGTCAAGCATACCACAAGGAGTCAAAACCACCCTTTACTTTGAACTGAAACAGCCTGTACACAAAGCTCATTTCCTGCTACACCAGAACTGGTTCTCACAAATCAGCCATCCACAAGAGCTTTGAAGCCTTCCATTAGCATCAAGGGATACAAGGGAGTCCATTTGCACGCAAGGAAAGCTCTGGAAGCTCAGTTTTGAAGCTTTCCAGCTCAGGTATGATCATGGAAACTTTTCTCTCAAAGCTTGGTTTTTGAGTTATAAATTGATTATTCATGTCTTGTTGGTCATGGGGTTGGTTTCAGAATCAAAAATGAGTGAAAACTGAGCTTGTATGGTCCCTCTGAAATTTTGCCCGTAAATTTCTTTCCTTTCGATTCCTTTGATTCATGGTGCATAAATGTTGTTTGAGCTTGGATTCATGACCTAGGAAGTTAGAGGATCATTTAGGTGTGCTTGATTTGTAGAATAGGTACCTGATTCGTGTTTTAGGGTTTTTGTGCAACCGGAGAAGATGACCGGAGCTTCTCTCCGGTCACCTGAATATGTTTAACCCTAAACTCAGGTCATTATGGCCATTTGAATGCTGAGCGTAGATTGCCTCTGACTTGTTGACTTCCCGCTGGTTTAGACGGCCCAGATCCTTTGTTTTGCCCTAATCCTCTTGATTTGTTTAATTAATCATTAATTAAATAAATTTAATCAGAATCAACCATGGCCATTGGATGACGCGCTAGTCAATGCCTCCAAACCCAGTTCAAATCTCCACCCTTAGATCTGCTTACTTTCCTTTTATTTAAATTTTTATTTCATTTTCTTTCATTTTATTTGCACAATTTGTTTAAAATAGCAAAACTTATTTAAAAAATCTGAAATTTTTTGTACAAGTTATTATTAAATTTCAGAACACAAAAATATTTTTATCTTTTTTTTTTAGCATTAAAAAGTATTTTTAAATATTTAAAAGTTTATTTTTAATTGATTAATGGAAATTAATTTATTAAAAATACTTTTAGGTATTTAAAAATCACCAAAAAATTCATGAAATGTTCTAAGACATTTAGAAACATTGTCCAACCTTCAAACCAAATTTCTTTTTTGATCTTGATGCACTTTAAGAATTTTTCATTGAATTAAATCATTTTTTGTGCATTATTTTGATCATAAGTTCAAAAAAATCATTTCTGCCTATTGGAGAAGGTTGAGACATTGATTCTTTTTGCTTTGTTTTGTGTTTGGCATGTATTTTCAAAGATAAAATGGCCATGATTTGTTTCCTCATTTTCTAATTGTTTGGCATTTCTTTTGTTAAGAACCCTAAAGAACCCTAATAACTTAGAAAATTCATAACTTGAGTTTGGTTAAGAGTTGGAACCTCCCCTTTGAACCTTGGTTTAGCATAGGATTAGGGTTTCTTTGAGTGCCATTTTCCATTTTTTATCTTAGGGTTTGCTTCTGTTTTTGGTTTTTGTTTGATGTTTGTTCCATAAACCCTAATTTGGGCTTCCATTTGCATCCTTCTTGCATTTCCTTGCATAACATGACTTGTCTTTGCATTTTGTGCATTCTTGTGATTCATTTGACATCTCAAGACATATAGGAAGCATGTTTGATCATTGCATCTCATATTTGCCATGTCATTTGTCTTGTATGCTTCATAACTTTTCATGCTTGTTCATGCTCCTTAGCTTGCATCATTTGCATTCATAATCTTGTATGAACATCTCCATGCCTTGTCTCATGTTTGCAGCACCTCATAGCATCATTTCCATCATCAACATGCTTCTGGTTTGGTCTAGCATCATACCATTTCATCTCATCTTGCATTGCATTGCATTTTTTTTTCCTAACATTTCAGGTGGTAAGTAAACTTGGGAAGTGAATTTGCCTTCACTTCTCATAACTTTTCTTTTCATCTCTCTTGCATCCATTGCTGCATTTATGTATGTGTTTGAGATTGAGCTTGCTCATTCTTGTTCCTCTCACTTTCTTCCTTCAAGTGACTTGACTTCTTGAATGAAGCAAGTCACTTTGCTTCTCTTGATCCTGTTCATCTGCTTCCTGGTGGCTCCTCTGAAGATTGTTCCTGCAAACCTCACAGACCTTAGGATCAACCAAGCATGACAATGAATTAGGGTTTTGATTAGTATCCCCTCATAGTTTTACCTTTGTGTCTCTCTTTGAGTCTTCTCTTCTTATCTCATAATCAGGGACTAAACCCTAAAGGCTTTAAGACTTTGTGATTAAGCTTATGCCTACATCCTTCTCTTAGGATGGAGTGTATAACTTTAATCCTAGGTATTAAACCCTTAAGGTGTTTAAATCTCTTAATCAATTCACTTAATAATCATCAAGACATCACTTGTAACTTGGGCCTTGCATTAGGGTTCTAATTCTTCCTTAAGTGGTTAAGAAGGACTAACCCTAGTGTTAATGGACAAGTCCCCCTCAAGTTGTCTTACAAATCATAAAAAACACTTCATCATCATACCATTAACTAAAATCCACTTAATAAAGGCTTGTTTTGTCATGGGTTTAATCCCTAATCATGGATTAAGTTGAGGAGTTTTCCTCAGCTTAAACATTCTCATCTATCATCCTTCTTTTAGGATGGTGTAATGGGTCTGTTTAATCCCTGATTATGGCTTAACCTCATTACTCAACACTAAACAAAATCACAAAAACATCTAAATAATCACAAGTAGGTTAATGACCTTAATTCTACACCAAAGGTGATTAAGTGTGAGAATCTGACTTCACACTTAAGGCATTCTCATTACCCCTAATCCGAGGGAAGATGTGATGAGTTTACTAACCCATTGGTTTAGACTTAAGCTCATCATCTTATGACAAACTTCAAAAAGCAATAAAAGACTGAAAACTCCAAAACAAACAATAATCGTCTCCTCCGGGATTCTTTTCTCATCATCTTCACTCACAAACGAGAACTTGCTTCTTCCGTCTAATGCAAGACAGTAAGCACCTGAGCCAGACAGGTCATACACTTGAGCATTGACAAGCAAGCAGTTCACCAGTCAATTCACCTTTCAGTCTCTTTGGGTCGAACTACGGTGTTCTGACTTCCTCATTGCACGAGAGGATACGTAGGCATAACTTAACAGTTATCGAACAAAAGTCTCTGTATATTCCCCCTCTTTCCAGCTTCATTCTTTAGCCTCATGATCTTGAGCATTTCACTCCTGTTCTTACACTGACACTTTCATACTTCACATCATTATACACTTCACTTCTTCTGCACTGACACCTGTACATATTGTTTTCCAGCCCTTTTGCACACAGATTGCACTGACACTACCCCTTTAAAACACAAATCTTTTAAGCGTGGATCCCGTCGAGTACGACGGACAATCTGGGTGCTAATACCTTCCCAGGTTGTAACCAACCCCCTTTCTCAGTCTCTCTGGTTCGCAAACCGTCTTATCCGTCCTTTTCTAGGTTTATGCAGCATTACCTTTCCTCCGGGATAAAAATGCCTAGCTGGCGACTCTTTTCATCTCCAGTGAGTTCACGGCTGTGTGTTCTCATTGTCCCTTTCGCCGACCGTTCGCGTCTGTACCTTCATATGACCCTGTTTCATTTGTCGGGAGCGACAGCTTGGCGACTCTGCTGGGGACCCTTATATTGCAACCAGGGCTTCTGGTTCTTTTTGTGGGTTCCTCCTAGCGCTTGATTGATTTGTGTTTACTGGGGTGTTATGTGCTTGTTTGTGCTTGTGTTTATTTTTGTTTATTGCTTTATGTACAGTTACTTTACTGCTTTCTTTATTGCATTTATATGTATCATACTGTCATTGTTGCTGGCTGGATCTGGTTTCTTGTTTTGGTGGGTGGGTGATTCATTGAGAGTTAAGGTCCTATACCTGGGACCTGAGTGACACCTAGGCTAGAGTGAATCATATTCTTTCCCATTCCATTTCGGTCTGGTGCGGGAATATGAAACACGGTTCAGATATGGGTTTCTTCTTGAGAACTCTGTGTTGCAGATTTCCTGCAATGCTAGGGCTATCTGGGAAGCCTGCTAAGTCTGGATGACCTTTTAGTATTGACCTTCAGAAACTGAGGTGAATTAGAGGAGGAATTGTTATGGTTATTGTAAACACTGTACCTCCGGGTTAGAAGTGTTTACACTTCTCATAACTGATCCAAGTCTGAGGATCCTTGTTCTAGATCACCACCTGTGAGGGGGTTGGGCTGTTTACAGGTTTGCAGGTACCTTGACCTCAGAATACCCTGTTACTTTGACTTTGTTAAGAATGCTCCATGTTGGATAGTTCTTGTGATTCTAAAACCCTGGACATGTGGCTCTTTATTTGAGTCCCCCACCCTGGTTACTGGATTTATAGACCTCCACCTGGATTTCTTGAACACACATGGATCTATACCAAGGCAGTTAATCAGATCCAGCTCAGTCACAAACCCTTGCATTTCATTTGCATACATACTCATTGCATCATATTAACATTTGCTTATTTGTGTTTCAGGGTATCCACCTTCATCTGGTTTTGGTTTTGACCCCCATCTGCATCATTGACCTATCTCCACCAGCACTTGCTTCAGTTTGTCAGCCATATACTTCAGTTACTTGCACTAGCCAGCCAGTGGCCCACTCCTCAGTATCTTCATCAGCACTCTACTCAGTCCTCAGCATCATGGCTCCAAAGAAAAGCAACATCACTTATCATTTCTTCCAACCAGACTTGTCAGACATCAGGAGGATCCAAACCCTGATCACTCCAGATCACATACCCTTGTTCAGGGAGAATTATGGAGATATACTGGACATGGTTATGGATCTGGACCCTTCACAGAGGAGCCTCATCCACACCTGTATTCAGTTTTATGACCCCCCATTGAGATGTTTCACCTTTCAAGACTTTCAGTTGGGGCCTCTATTAGAAGAATACTCATCTTTGATTGGTTTGCCTATCAAGAGGGAAATCCCTTTCAACCCTGAGATGGTCTTTCCTACCAATGGAGAGGTAGCAAGAGCTTTACATTTGGAGCCTGTCCTAATTGAGCAGCATATGACCTCTAAAGCTGGGATCCCTGGATTTCATCTGGACTTCCTGATTTCTCAAGCTAGTCTGAAGGCCTCTTTGGGGGAGTGGAAAGCTGTTTGTGCTCTGTTGGCCTTAAGTGTATATGGAATTGTGTTGTTTGCAGATGAGCCTCGATTCATCAGCAAGAATGCAATCCATTTGTTCATCCTGAAGAACCCAGTGCCAACTTTACTGGGTGATCTCTATTACTCAGTACATCAGAGAAATGAGAAGCAGAGGGGAAGATTAGTGAGGATTTGTGCTCCATTATTCCATGCTTGGCTTCTCAGGCATCTACCCAGGACAGATGCATTTCTAAATCCTCATCAGCAAAGCAACTGGGCTAAGAGGCTCACTACTCTCACTTCAGCAGACATCAGATGGTGTACTCAAAGCACCAAGGGCAGAGATATAATCACCAGCTGTGGGCACTTTCCCAATGTGCCCTTAATAGGAGTTAAGGGAAGTATCAATTACAACCCTCTGCTGTTCAGGAGACAATTGGGCTATGCACTGGTTCATACTCCTAGGGAACAAGACTTGGTGGAGACCCTCTACTGTGAGAACAAGATTAGTTTGACTGTTGTTAGGCAGGCTGCCTGGGCCTGGGATCATGTTCAAACCAAGGGAATCACCATTCTGGGGAAGTGCAATAATGTGGCATCAGTCCAATATTATGAGTGGTCCCATGCTAGGGCCCAATTCTCTGGAATGCCCGTTACCATAGAAGACATGCCTGAGTCATCTTCAGCACCACCCCCTGCCACTATCAGTTTGGAGGAGTTTGAGAGCTTGAAGGAAAGAAATGAGAAGTTAACCCAAGCCTTGCAGAAGACCCTCAGGGAGAGGAGTGAAGGTGTGAGGGAGATTGAGAGATTGGAGAAACTGAGGGTGGAACACTTGACTAAAATTGAGAAGTCTGGAGATTATATCAACAAGTCCAAAGCTGGTGAACAGATTCTGAAGAATGCTTGTAAAGAAGCCCAGTTCCAAAGAGCAAGAACAGACTTGTATTTGAAGGAAAGTCAGGCCAGGTGGGTCCGGATCACTGAGGCCCGTACTCTAGAAGACAAGAGGGTTCAGGACAAGATGGAACAGATGGAAAAAGCCCTGGCAGCAGCCCAGAAGGAAATATCAGAGCTAGAAATCAGAGCTGGAGTGAAGAGGTCTAAGGACCAAAGTCAGAACAGGAAGTTGACTGCAGCAGTTGCAACAAGAAACCTTCTCATCAGAGGTCTTACGGAGCATCCGGCTGATCCTGTGACCGAAGCACTTCTCAAGGAAGTTCGTGAGGATGAGTTTGGCCTTGGAGTTTGATCATTTGCTTGTTGTTGTTCCTTTTCCATGTACTTTTGCTTTTTGTGATGTATTTTGACCCCTTTAAGGGCTTGTGTTGTAAAAAATGAACAAGTTGTATTATTTCACCTTTGTAATATATTCGTGTTGGTTTCTATCTGGGTTCACATCAAAAGCAACTTCGACAACATCATCTTCAAGGGTCTGGAAGGGTCAAAACTGAAGGCCAAACCGGATACCTTGAGAACAAATAAGCATAGCTGCATTGCATGCTAACCCTTTTGTTTGTTTTGTAGGTTTTTGTTTTGTTGTTGCTAACCTCTGTTGTGATATTCAGGAATTATTGCTCGCCGCCGGGTATTTCCTCTCAACAGGCCTCACAGGTACCCAACTAGAAACAACCTTCCGGGAATTCAGATGGATCAGATGCAGCAAGACCTTACGGAGGTCAGAAACCAGATGGCCAACGAAAGGTTGGAGATGAGAACCCAGATAACACAGTTCATGGAAGTGATGAACAACCTAGCTCAAAGCCAGGAGAGGCTCAGAACTTTGGTAGAAGGGTGGAATCAAGATGAGCCCCATGTGGGGACTGCTGGCACAAGTAACAATGAAAGGGTGCAACCACATGTTAACCCCCCTGTGTTTGGCCCACATCTCCATCCTGAGGTTAATATTCCTGCAAACATTCAAGGGACTGCCACAGCAGGGAGAGCACTTCAAGAAGATCCTCAAGAGGACCAATTTACAGTAATGGGTGCCGGAGAGGAAACTTATGATAGACGATTGGAAGAAATAGCTGAGAAGTTGAGGTCCTTAGAATCTCAAAATTCTTTGGGTTTCGACGTCATGGACATGGGTTTGGTAGAAGGGGTCAGGATCCCCCACAAGTTCAAGCCTCCATGCTTTGAAAAGTATAATGGGACTTCATGCCCCCGGACTCATTTGCAATCATTTCTGGGAAGGCTGAAGGCCTATACAATGGATGAGAAACTTTGGATGTTCTACTTCGAAGATAGCTTGACTGGAGCATCAAGGGAATGGTATTCCCATTTGACAAGGGCAACTGTAAGATGCTGGAAGGACCTGGCAGAAGCCTTCATCCGACAGTATCAATACAACTTAGACATGGCTCCCAACAGGACTCTCCTAATGGGAATGTCACAGTCGTCAAGGGAGAGTTTCCGAGAATATGCCCAGAGGTGGAGGCAACTGGCTGCTGCTGTTCAACCACCAATGTCTGAGAGAGAAATGGCAGACATGTTTATGAACACTCTTCAGGGAACGTATATTGACAGGTTGGCTGCTTTCTCTTCCACTAGCTTCGCAGATGTTGTCATAGCTGGGGAGAGAATTGAAAGCCTGTTGAAAATGGGGAAGATCTCTGATAATGGTGCCAGTTCGTCCAGTGGTACAAGAAAGCCTTTTGCAGGCCCGAGAAGAACTGGTGAGACCAATGCCATTCACACCAACAGGGGTAGGCCCCAATATGTTCAAAGGACAATAGCAGCAGTCACTATCCCTGCTCCAGCTCATCCACAGCCAGTCTATCAACCTCCTCAACAAAACTTCCAACAACAACCTCAGTATCATCAGAATCAGTATCCTCCAAGGAACTACAACAACAACAACTCCAACAACAACAATCAACAGAGGCCATTCCAACAGAGGCCATCTCAAGCTAACAGAGTGATCGACCCGATCCCAATGCCGTATGCTGCCTTGCTGCCACAACTTCTGAAACTCAACCTAGTTGAGTTAAGAACGTTGGCACCTCCGGATCCCAACAGTCTACCAAGAAACTATGACTCCAATGCTAGGTGTGCTTTTCATTCAAACGCACCTGGTCACAGTACAGAAAAATGCAGGGCTCTGCATATGAAGGTACAAGACTTGGTAGACTCCAAGGCTCTGAATTTTGCACCTCCGCCCAATGTCAATAAAAACCCTATGCCAAATCATGGTGGTCCCCGAATTAATGCTATTGAAGAAGACCAACCGTCTTATTTAATAACCAGTGTGGATCAGATCAGGACACCATTGGTGGAAATCAAAGCTCAACTCCGTGAAAACCAAATATTTCCGGGGTGTGAACTAGGGTGTCCCTACTGCAATATTTCATGGAATGGGTGCGAGGACCTGAGGAATGGCATTGACAGCCTTATTCAGAGTGGCCTGCTACAGATCACTACATCATTTCCGACAAATCCGGCAACTTCATCAACAACGGTTTCAGACCCTCCTACAACTGCAGCAACTATTGTTCCCGACAATTCATCAGCACCATCAACAAGTACTTCACCTGTCCTTCCAAATGATCAGTTTTCAACGGTTTCTCCTGCTACAACTTCAGCTTCATCCCATTTCGAATCTCCGTCAACAACAACAACAGTCCTTCCAACAGCACCTCCTACAGCACCAGCAATCAATCATGAAGATGTTTCCACTGTTACCATCTTCTACGATCCTGAAAATAATTCCGCCTACCATTCAGAAGGTGCTGCTCCCGTCAGAGCACCAGTTACAATCTTTTATGATCCACAAACAATTACAGTCCCTTCAGCAGCAGCAATCAGTCCAGTCACTGTCACGGTGCCTGGACCAGTACCATATGAAAGCAATAGGGCCATCCCCTGGCACTACGGCTCTGACGTATACTGTGAAGGGAAAAGAATCACTCTTGAAACATCAGCACCTGCACCACAAGTAGATAATGTGGGGGGAGGCGGAGGCTTCACTCGAAGCGGACGTCTCTTTGCTTCACAAGTTCAAAGACCTACTGCCGAAGCAGAAGCTGCTGCCAAGGCAAAGGGTAAAGGCCCGGTGCAGGAAGACCCAGCTGCCAAAGAAGCCCTGAAGACTCCATTTGATCAGGAAGTTGATGAGTTTATGCGGATCATCAAAAAGAGTGATTATAAAATTGTGGATCAGCTTCACCAGACGCCATCCAAAATCTCTATCCTCTCACTGCTTATGTGCTCCGAAGCCCATCGGAATGCACTACTTAAAGTCTTGCACGCAGCTTACGTGCCTGAGGAGATTACCGTCAACCAATTGGAAACCGTGGTTGGGAATGTTACTGCTAGCAATGGGCTAGGGTTTACCAATTCTGACCTGACAGTGGATGGCCGCAACCACAACAAAGCCTTGCACATAACCATGGAATGCAAAGGATCTGTCCTTTCTCACGTGCTGGTGGACACAGGTTCATCCCTGAATGTCTTACCAAAGAAGGCTCTGGTGAAGTTAGAATATGACGGATTGGCATTGAGACCCAGCAACCTGGTGGTAAGAGCCTTTGATGGTTCGAAGAGATCGGTTCTGGGAGAGATTGAGCTGCCCGTGACAATTGGCCCGCAAACCTTTAAAACTATCTTTTATGTGATGGACATTCAGCCCGCCTACAGCTGTTTGTTGGGTAGACCCTGGATTCACGCCGCCGGCGCAATAACGTCTACCCTTCACCAAAAGTTAAAATTTGAGTGGGAAGGTCAAGTTGTCACAATCTGTGGGGAAGAGGATATATTTGTTAGCCATCTGGCTACTTACAAATACATTGAGATGGATGGGGAGATCCATGAAACAATGAGCCAAGGTTTTGAGGCCTTGAATGTCAATGAAGCATCTGCTGTGTCAGGGATCTCCATGTCATCTTACCAACAAGCCCGGAAGGTTGTTGAAGAAGGAACTGCCCTAGGCTGGGGCAAGGTCTTAGCTGTGGAGGAGAAGAAGGACAAATTTGGGTTGGGTTACAGACCAACTCAACATCAAGCAAAGGCTGCTGCAGAGCCAGGTTTTGTCAGTGGGGGAATGCTCACCCCCGATGCTATCAACTGTCTGGAAGACGAGCTGGAAGAGGGGCGCAATCTGGAGAATTGGATTCGTCCGAAGATCCCGGGGAGCAGTGTCTCGAACTGGTCTTCCCAGGAAATTATAAGAGTTACTCACGCAGAGTAATTATTATTTCCTGTATTTTTATAGCATGCATCAAAGTCTTGCATCTTGCCCAAGATGACAAGACTCATTTTGTAATCAGGGCCATCTGTACTTTTGTGCAAACAAGATTAAATTAATGAAATATCAGACATCTTTTTGCAAACAAGTCTTTTTCTTTTCTGCTCACTGTTTTTCCATTTTTCTTTTTGTACAAAAAAATAAATGGCGGTGTTTTCAAAATGATAACTTCATTTCACTTTTTTCTAAAGCAAGATTAAAATCAATCACTAAAATGAACAAACTTAACCCTTGCAGAGAGTGCCCTCCAGACAGCACCGACAACAGCACGGCTATGACATCGTATGACTTTGACAATCCAATCAATCAAGCTGATGAAGGGGTTGATGAAGAATATGAGCTTCCTGAAGAGCTAGCTAGGTTGTTGAGACAAGAGGAAAAGGTTATTACTCCTCATCAGGAGGAGATTGAAGTGATTAATCTTGGTACAGAGGAAGACGTGAAAGAGGTTAAAATCGGGGCCTGCCTGCAAGACTCGGTGAAGAGACAACTGATAGATCTGCTTCAAGAGTATGTTGATGTGTTTGCTTGGTCGTATCAAGACATGCCAGGGTTGGATACCGACATTGTTGTGCACAAGCTGCCTTTGAGGGAAGAATGCCCACCGGTCAAACAGAAGTTGCGCCGAACTCGCCCAGACATGGCTATGAAAATCAAGGAAGAGGTACAAAAGCAATGGGACGCCGGGTTCCTTGCTGTGACTAGCTACCCGCCGTGGGTTGCTAACATAGTACCTGTGCCTAAGAAGGATGGCAAAGTAAGAATGTGTGTTGACTACCGGGATCTGAACAGTGCCAGCCCGAAAGATGACTTCCCATTACCTCACATTGATGTATTGGTGGATAACACGGCTCAGTTCTCGGTATTCTCCTTCATGGATGGATTTTCAGGATATAATCAGATCAAGATGTCACCTGAAGACATGGAGAAGACAACATTCATTACACCTTGGGGCACGTTCTGTTACAAAGTAATGCCATTCGGACTGAAGAATGCTGGTGCAACATATCAACGGGCTATGGTGACATTATTCCACGATATGATCCACAAGGAAATCGAGTGTTACGTGGATGATATGATTGCCAAGTCCCTTACAGAGGAAGATCACCTGGTGAATCTGCTGAAGTTGTTCAAGCGTCTGAGAAAATACCAACTGAAGCTGAACCCCAACAAGTGCACATTCGGGGTGCGATCCGGTAAGCTGCTGGGCTTTATTGTAAGCGAGAAAGGGATTGAGGTTGATCCTGATAAAGTCAAGGCTATTCAAGAAATGCCTGCACCGAAAACAGAGAAAGAATTTCGAGGTTTCTTAGGTCGATTGAACTATATCTCACGGTTCATATCCCACCTTACAGCGACCTGTGAACCCTTGTTCAAGCTGTTAAGAAAAGAATAGACGGTCAGGTGGAACGAAGATTGCCAGAAGGCTTTTGACAAGATCAAAGAATATCTACAAGAACCTCCAATCCTCATGCCTCCAGTTGAGGGAAGACCTCTGATCATGTACTTGACGGTATTAGAAGAGTCAATGGGGTGTGTACTAGGTCAGCATGACGAGTCTGGTCGAAAAGAGTATGCAATATACTACCTAAGCAAAAAGTTTACCGACTGTGAACAGCGTTATTCACTGCTCGAGAAAACTTGCTGTGCTTTAGCGTGGGCTACTCGCCGACTGAGACAGTTTATGTTGACCCACACTACCTTATTAATCTCAAAAATGGACCCAATTAAGTACATTTTCGAGAAGCCAGCTCTTACCGGACGGGTTGCAAGATGGCAAATGATTCTCACAGAATACGACATACAGTACACATCTCAGAAAGCCATCAAGGGCAGTGTACTATCTGAATATCTTGCTGAGCAACCCATTGATGACTACCAGCCTATGAGATTTGACTTCCCTGATGAAGACATCATGTTCATTAAATCAAAAGATCATGAAGAGCCCGTTCACACTGAAGGGCCTGACCCAGAAGAAGAATGGACTATGATGTTTGATGGGGCCGTTAACATGAATGGTCGTGGTGTTGGTGCAGTACTCATTACACCCAAAGGAGTTCACATGCCTTTCTCGGCAAAACTCACTTTCAACTGCACTAACAACGAAGCTGAATACGAAGCTTGCATTATGGGTCTTGAGGAAGCTATTGACCTCAGAATCAAGACATTGACCGTATTCGGGGATTCAGCTTTGGTAGTCAATCAAACCAACGGAAAATGGTACACCCACCAAGATCATCTGATACCTTACAGGGATTATACAAGAAGGTTATTGACTTTCTTCACAACGGTCAAACTTGAGTATATCCCTCGGGACGAGAATCAGTTTGCAGATGCTCTTGCTACCATTTCATCCATGATCAAAGTTCAAACGGCTAATTTTGTACCCCAGATTTCAGTGTCTAGACTTGATAGACCAGCATATGTATTTGCAGCAGATGTTGTCAAGGATGATAGGCCTTGGTTTCATGACATTAAGTGCTTCTTGGAGGATCAGACATACCCACCTGGGGCATCTTCCAATGATAAGAAGACTTTAAGAAGGCTTGCTGGTAGTTTCTTTCTAAACACTGATGGGTCTTTATACAAGAGGAACTTTGACATGGTACTCCTCAGATGTGTTGACAAGACGGAAGCAGATTTGGTGATGCATGAAGTGCATGAAGGATCCTTTGGTACCCATGCAGGAGGGCATGCCATGGCTAAAAAGCTATTAAGATCAGGCTATTACTGGATCACAATGGATGCAGACTGTTGTGCTTACGCCAGAAAATGTCACAAATGCCAGATTTATGCAGACAAGGTGCATGTGCCTCCCAATCCTTTGAACATCATGTCTTCACCTTGGCCCTTTTCCATGTGGGGCATTGATATGATTGGCAAGATTGAGCCAACTGCTTCAAACGACCACAGATTCATCCTGGTCGCCATTGACTATTTCACCAAGTGGGTTGAAGCAGCCTCATATGCAAACGTCACTAGGCAAGTGGTAGCCCGATTTCTGAAGAGAGATATCATCTGTCGATATGGAGTGCCCGAGCGAATCATTACTGATAATGGTTCCAATTTAAACAACAAGATGATGGCTGAACTGTGCCGGGACTTCAAGATCCAACATCACAATTCTTCTCCTTACAGACCAAAGATGAACGGCGCTGTTGAGGCAGCAAATAAGAATATCAAGAAGATTGTGCAGAAGATGGTAATCACATACAAAGACTGGCATGAAATGCTACCATTTGCCTTGCATGGGTACCGCACGTCAATCAGAACATCCACTGGGGCAACACCGTATCAACTGGTGTATGGTATGGAGGCAGTCCTACCTGTTGAAGTTGAACTACCCTCTTTACGAGTATTGATGGATGTTAAACTGAGTGAAGCAGAATGGGTTCGGGCCCGATACGAACAACTGAGTCTGATCGAAGAGAAAAGATTGGCTGCAATCTGCCATGGACAGTTATATCAGAAGAGAATGAAGAAAGCCTTCGATCAGAAAGTTAGGCACCGAGAGTACCAAGTGGGAGATCTTGTGCTGAAAAGAATCCTCCCTCCTCATACAGACCACAGGGGCAAATGGACTCCGAACTACGAAGGACCATTTGTTGTAAAGAAAGTTTTCTCTGGTGGAGCACTGATGCTCAGCACCATGGATGGTGAAGATTTCCCGTCCCCTGTGAATTCAGATGCAGTTAAAAAATACTTCGCATAAAATGACCCGCTGGACATAGAAACAGAATGTAAGTCCAGGCAAAAATAGGGCATCCCGGCGAGTCAAAAACAGAATAAAAGACTCGGGCAAAAGTAAGGGAAATGAATAAAAAATGTACACCCGCTGAGTTGAAAAGCCGCATTGGACAGCTCAGGCAAAAATGGGTATCCCGATGGATTGAAAACCCGAAAGGGCGATCCATGCAAAATAAGGGAATAAGCGAACAACTGCATTCTGAATTCGTCTGTATTATATACGACTTGGTAAGTTCCAAAGGATCAAGTTCCAATCAGAATCAACTCTCTCCAGAAAGCAAGACGAGAAGAACGTCATTGTCATACGAGTCATAGCAGAAGAGGAAGCTCCTTGAAAGCCTCGTCAACATCGCCAGCATTTTGTTTCTCAATTTGTAACAATCTCCTCATTTCAGGAGATATGTTTCTTTGACTGTATCTTGCCAATTCAGGGCACGTGAATTAATAAAATCAGATTTTCGGTCATGTTTCGTTTTTACATTTATGTTTTGCAAAGAGTTGTCTGATATCTCTAAAAATACAATTGCATAAGTACAGATGCCTTTCTCTAAAAAATAAAAAAAAAACACACATGCTTACGGGGAATGTGGTTACTCTCGAAAGTACTTATCTCCTATGACGGAATCCAGTAAAGGATACCTCGGGACCATTTGCGCGTTTCCTTATCTTTGCAGGGTTGCAGGTATCCAGAGCGCAACTTGGGGCATATAAGCCACTTCCCCAGCAAAGTTGCCAAATCAACAAACAGGCTTAACACTCAGGATGCTTTCTCCCCAGCCGAGTTGCCTCTCATTACTCTCCCCAGCTGAGTTGCCAACAGCATTCCCCGGCTGTAGTACCAACCATTCTTCCTCAGCAGGATGCAGAAATCAGGGAATCATCTCCCCACAGAGCTTCAAGCCTTTATTCAGAGGAGCAACGCACGGAGAAGTCACAACGGAGTACAGAAGCTTCTGCGAACCCCAGCTGGGTCTCTCATATTACAAGGATATGTCAATCAGTGACCTATATCCCCAAACAGATACATCATTAGATCTACCAATGATCTCATCCCCAGCTGGGATGTTCACTTCAAGCAGATCGACCAGAGATCTTCGCGGCAATGGGATCCGAATCCTGGATCGGTGCCTCTTTGCATAATCATAGCATTCGCATCATATTCACCCCTCAGAGCGTAGCATTCCGTCTAATACGGAACATTACGGCAAAAATCAAGTGCATAGCATAATCATAAGTCATGTTGTGAATTGAACACTTGTGAATAATGACTATTCATCATCATTATACAAAAATCCCCACCAGAGTTCCCAGCAAAAGCAGTTGCCTCTCAAATCACAAACACCAGTATATACGCCTTTTGGCACCCGTCCGTGCCATCTTTCCCCAGTAAAGTCGCCTGAACACTCTTTACAAACAAATCACCCTTATTACGGATACGTCCTGACACCCGTCCGTGTCATATCCCAGCAGAAAGCCAAAGGGGTCCTCTTTGCACTCACATATACCTATACATACACTTTTCTCGACACCCGACCGTGTCATATCCCCAGCGCAGTCACTTGCACTTTCGTCAACTCATACACTTGTTAATATTATGCTTTTCTCTTTGACACCCGTCCGTGTCACTCTCCCCAGCAGATAAACACTCATCTATACACCACTCGCTCTTATACAGATACTCGTCCGTATCTTGTATACACCATTACTTATATCCCCACAGATTCAACAGTAGTCCTTGTTCTTTGTTAACCAGTTGGTACTCGTCCGTACCATCATCTCAGAAAATTGCGTCTAGTGTTTGTTTCTACATGATACTCGTCCGTATCATAGTCTTAGGGATGCTCGTCCGCATCTTTAATCCATACACCGTGTCAAACACTTATGTCTTCTTGAATATAGATACTCGTCCGTGTCTATTATTCCCAGAAAGATTCTTTCAGATGCAACACTCGTCCGTGTTCGTTGTTGACCAGTTGATACTCGTCCATATCATCATCTCTGAACATGTGTCAGTTTGTTTCTACATGATACTCGTCTGTATCATAGTCTTAAGGATGCTCGTCCGCATCTTTAATCTATACACAATACCAAACACTTATACCTTTTGTTTCTTGGGTGTAAAACGCTCGTCCGTGTTTACATTATCCCCAGTAGATCACCAACAAATTTTCTTTTTATCTAACACTCGTCCTGTGTTATGATACCTTTGAGAGCAGCCGTACCCTGCTGAGTGGTCGTCCTCCACTTCTTGATGGTCGTCCTCCATCATGCTCATCCGATGGCCGTCCCCATCGTTGATTTTTTTTAGCAGCCGTCCCCTGCTAGGTGGTCGTCCTCCACCTTTTGATGATCGTCCTTCATCACTTTATCCAATGGCCGTCCCCATTGTTGATTTTGGTTATCTGACATTCGTCCTATGTCATGATAAACCTTGAGAGCAGCCGTCCCCTGCTGAGTGGTCGTCCTCCACTTCTTGATGGTCGTCCTCCATCATGCTCGTCCGATGGCCGTCCCCATCGTTGACCTTTCCTATCCGATGGCCGTCCCCATCGTTGATATTTTCGGCAGCCGTACCCTGCCAGGTGGTCGTCCTCCACCTTTGATGGCCGTCCCCATCATATTTCTTTTATCTCCAACAGAGCAGCCGTCCCCTGCTAGGTGATCGTCCTTCACCTTTGATGGCCGTACCCCATCAACTGTTTATTTCATTTATTCTTTAACCCGATGGCCGTCCCCGTCGTGGTCCCTTTTCCTTTTTAGCCCGATGGCCGTCCCCATCGTTGGTTACCTTTATGAACTTGATGGCCGTCCCCGTCATGTTTCATTAATCCCCAGAGAATTTTACAGCTTTATCTTGATGGCCGTCCCCATCATAATATATTACCTTTTTTCCAGCTAGTCGGCCGTCCCCGTCTTAGCTTTACCTTTTATCCCCAGCATGTCGGCCGTCCCCGTCATCGCTTTACTTCACATTTACCCCAGCATGTCGGCCGTCCCCGTCATTGCTCTTTACCCAGCAGTCGTCGTCTGCTCGACGGTCGTCCTCCGTCGCCCACACTTTACAATATACTTTGTTTTCCTCTTACAATCTATACCCCTTTTCTTCTTTTTGTGAGTGCAAATTTTGGACTGTCTTTGGTATTCAACCACAAGTTATCTTGTTTGCCTGTTAAGCCGTCGCTTACAACCTGCACAGCTAACTCATGTTTGAATAGGGGCAGCTGTAAACACCCCAAATTTGCCCTCACCCATTAACACCATGGCTTGTGATCATCCTCATATGCATAAACACAAACATATCATCTCATATCTCATTTTTGATTCACTGGATAGTTTCTAAGGCATCTGCACTTAGGGTTTGTGATCTGAGCAATCCCCAAAGCATCTTGGGCCACTCCAAAGGCCACCAATCAACTCAAATGGGCCCATGTGTGTTCTTATATCATATTTCATCCTCTCAAGGTCAAGATTTCAAAAGAATCACAAGAACTAGGGTTTGAGTGGATGCAGAGCCAAGTTGACTGCACAGTTGACTGAAAATTAGGGTTTTGGTTTCAGAGGCCATAACTCCAAATTTTTTGGTCATTCTTGTTTCCATTGATCTCTATATGGTATAGGGAGTATGCATATCAATTTTCATGAAGAAATTCCATGGGGAAGTCATCTGATCAAGAGTTGACTTTTCAGACAAGTCAGTGCAAAATCAGGGCATCTGAGGCCCCCAATGACCCAACCAATGGGTGATCTTCATCATTTTGAGTGTATATGATCTTTATTTGATCATGGAAGAAGGTTGAAGTTCATAGAAATCAAGAATTTAGGGTTTTTGCAAATGTTGACTTTTTGGGCATAGTTGACTTTTCAAGAATGCATCATTTTAGGTCATTTTTCAAGCCTTGATTCTTGATCCAAAAAGGCTTCAAATGAAAAAGCTTTGGTCATGAAAGTTGTAGATCTCATCTTTCCCTTTTCAAAAAGTACAAGAACATGATCAAATTCTTTTTGGATCAAAAGTTATGGTGTGGCAAAGTTAGCAAAAATCATTGATTTTCAAGTCATGCACCAAAAGGCAAAGTTGCAAATTCTCCTTTCAAGGCCAATTCAGTCATCATATGGGCTTCTAATTCACTCAACATGATCACATAACTTCTAAAAAATCAGAATTGGATCAAGTTTCTACATAGTTTGGTTTGTGTAACAAGACTTTTTTATGAAGTTTCAAAAGCAAGCAACTTGCAAAAACTATCATCACATCTCACCCACTTGATTTCTTGGATGCTGAACCAGCCCTAGCTTCTCTCCATGCCATGCTGCGCCAGTCCATGTACTTATGCTAGCCTAGAACCAAGCCCATGCTTTCCTTACACAAGAGTTGACAAATTGCAAAAGTGACCATACCAATAAAAAAAAAGCACATGTCTTGTCATCTGACCAATGAGAGAGGGTTATGTGGACAAAGTGCAAGCCATTCCATACATCTAGCAAGGCTGAAACTCACACATTGAGCACATTCACAAAACACTCCATTTTTGCATAAGCCTTCGAATTTCTCTCCACAGCATACAAACACAAGAACCATCTTCACCAATCATCTCACCACACTTCATAGGCCTGAAACCACCAAAGTTCAAGCCTGAAACAAGCCTGACCTGAGCTTCACCATTCCCCACCCTCAGAACCAGTTCTCTTCGAATCTCACTATCCAGCCATCAAACACTTCATTTTCCTTCACCAACAAGTCAAGCATACCACAAGGAGTCAAAACCACCCTTTACTTTGAACTGAAACAGCCTGTACACAAAGCTCATTTCCTGCTACACCAGAACTGGTTCTCACAAATCAGCCATCCACAAGAGCTTTGAAGCCTTCCATTAGCATCAAGGGATACAAGGGAGTCCATTTGCACGCAAGGAAAGCTCTGGAAGCTCAGTTTTGAAGCTTTCCAGCTCAGGTATGATCATGGAAACTTTTCTCTCAAAGCTTGGTTTTTGAGTTATAAATTGATTATTCATGTCTTGTTGGTCATGGGGTTGGTTTCAGAATCAAAAATGAGTGAAAACTGAGCTTGTATGGTCCCTCTGAAATTTTGCCCGTAAATTTCTTTCCTTTCGATTCCTTTGATTCATGGTGCATAAATGTTGTTTGAGCTTGGATTCATGACCTAGGAAGTTAGAGGATCATTTAGGTGTGCTTGATTTGTAGAATAGGTACCTGATTCGTGTTTTAGGGTTTTTGTGCAACCGGAGAAGATGACCGGAGCTTCTCTCCGGTCACCTGAATATGTTTAACCCTAAACTCAGGTCATTATGGCCATTTGAATGCTGAGCGTAGATTGCCTCTGACTTGTTGACTTCCCGCTGGTTTAGACGGCCCAGATCCTTTGTTTTGCCCTAATCCTCTTGATTTGTTTAATTAATCATTAATTAAATAAATTTAATCAGAATCAACCATGGCCATTGGATGACGCGCTAGTCAATGCCTCCAAACCCAGTTCAAATCTCCACCCTTAGATCTGCTTACTTTCCTTTTATTTAAATTTTTATTTCATTTTCTTTCATTTTATTTGCACAATTTGTTTAAAATAGCAAAACTTATTTAAAAAATCTGAAATTTTTTGTACAAGTTATTATTAAATTTCAGAACACAAAAATATTTTTATCTTTTTTTTTTAGCATTAAAAAGTATTTTTAAATATTTAAAAGTTTATTTTTAATTGATTAATGGAAATTAATTTATTAAAAATACTTTTAGGTATTTAAAAATCACCAAAAAATTCATGAAATGTTCTAAGACATTTAGAAACATTGTCCAACCTTCAAACCAAATTTCTTTTTTGATCTTGATGCACTTTAAGAATTTTTCATTGAATTAAATCATTTTTTGTGCATTATTTTGATCATAAGTTCAAAAAAATCATTTCTGCCTATTGGAGAAGGTTGAGACATTGATTCTTTTTGCTTTGTTTTGTGTTTGGCATGTATTTTCAAAGATAAAATGGCCATGATTTGTTTCCTCATTTTCTAATTGTTTGGCATTTCTTTTGTTAAGAACCCTAAAGAACCCTAATAACTTAGAAAATTCATAACTTGAGTTTGGTTAAGAGTTGGAACCTCCCCTTTGAACCTTGGTTTAGCATAGGATTAGGGTTTCTTTGAGTGCCATTTTCCATTTTTTATCTTAGGGTTTGCTTCTGTTTTTGGTTTTTGTTTGATGTTTGTTCCATAAACCCTAATTTGGGCTTCCATTTGCATCCTTCTTGCATTTCCTTGCATAACATGACTTGTCTTTGCATTTTGTGCATTCTTGTGATTCATTTGACATCTCAAGACATATAGGAAGCATGTTTGATCATTGCATCTCATATTTGCCATGTCATTTGTCTTGTATGCTTCATAACTTTTCATGCTTGTTCATGCTCCTTAGCTTGCATCATTTGCATTCATAATCTTGTATGAACATCTCCATGCCTTGTCTCATGTTTGCAGCACCTCATAACATCATTTCCATCATCAACATGCTTCTGGTTTGGTCTAGCATCATACCATTTCATCTCATCTTGCATTGCATTGCATTTTTTTTTTCTAACATTTCAGGTGGTAAGTAAACTTGGGAAGTGAATTTGCCTTCACTTCTCATAACTTTTCTTTTCATCTCTCTTGCATCCATTGCTGCATTTATGTATGTGTTTGAGATTGAGCTTGCTCATTCTTGTTCCTCTCACTTTCTTCCTTCAAGTGACTTGACTTCTTGAATGAAGCAAGTCACTTTGCTTCTCTTGATCCTGTTCATCTGCTTCCTGGTGGCTCCTCTGAAGATTGTTCCTGCAAACCTCACAGACCTTAGGATCAACCAAGCATGACAATGAATTAGGGTTTTGATTAGTATCCCCTCATAGTTTTACCTTTGTGTCTCTCTTTGAGTCTTCTCTTCTTATCTCATAATCAGGGACTAAACCCTAAAGGCTTTAAGACTTTGTGATTAAGCTTATGCCTACATCCTTCTCTTAGGATGGAGTGTATAACTTTAATCCTAGGTATTAAACCCTTAAGGTGTTTAAATCTCTTAATCAATTCACTTAATAATCATCAAGACATCACTTGTAACTTGGGCCTTGCATTAGGGTTCTAATTCTTCCTTAAGTGGTTAAGAAGGACTAACCCTAGTGTTAATGGACAAGTCCCCCTCAAGTTGTCTTACAAATCATAAAAAACACTTCATCATCATACCATTAACTAAAATCCACTTAATAAAGGCTTGTTTTGTCATGGGTTTAATCCCTAATCATGGATTAAGTTGAGGAGTTTTCCTCAGCTTAAACATTCTCATCTATCATCCTTCTTTTAGGATGGTGTAATGGGTCTGTTTAATCCCTGATTATGGCTTAACCTCATTACTCAACACTAAACAAAATCACAAAAACATCTAAATAATCACAAGTAGGTTAATGACCTTAATTCTACACCAAAGGTGATTAAGTGTGAGAATCTGACTTCACACTTAAGGCATTCTCATTACCCCTAATCCGAGGGAAGATGTGATGAGTTTACTAACCCATTGGTTTAGACTTAAGCTCATCATCTTATGACAAACTTCAAAAAGCAATAAAAGACTGAAAACTCCAAAACAAACAATAATCGTCTCCTCCGGGATTCTTTTCTCATCATCTTCACTCACAAACGAGAACTTGCTTCTTCCGTCTAATGCAAGACAGTAAGCACCTGAGCCAGACAGGTCATACACTTGAGCATTGACAAGCAAGCAGTTCACCAGTCAATTCACCTTTCAGTCTCTTTGGGTCGAACTACGGTGTTCTGACTTCCTCATTGCACGAGAGGATACGTAGGCATAACTTAACAGTTATCGAACAAAAGTCTCTGTATATTCCCCCTCTTTCCAGCTTCATTCTTTAGCCTCATGATCTTGAGCATTTCACTCCTGTTCTTACACTGACACTTTCATACTTCACATCATTATACACTTCACATCTTCTGCACTGACACCTGTACATATTGTTTTCCAGCCCTTTTGCACACAGATTGCACTGACACTACCCCTTTAAAACACAAATCTTTTAAGCGTGGATCCCGTCGAGTACGACGGACAATCTGGGTGCTAATACCTTCCCAGGTTGTAACCAACCCCCTTTCTCAGTCTCTCTGGTTCGCAAACCGTCTTATCCGTCCTTTTCTAGGTTTATGCAGCATTACCTTTCCTCCGGGATAAAAATGCCTAGCTGGCGACTCTTTTCATCTCCAGTGAGTTCACGGCTGTGTGTTCTCATTGTCCCTTTCGCCGACCGTTCGCGTCTGTACCTTCATATGACCCTGTTTCATTTGTCGGGAGCGACACTCTGAAACCTGCGTGCCCTAGCTTTCATTTTCTTCGATTCAGCTTGTTTAGGAAAAAGAAATGTGTTTTGAGAGAGGGGTTTGATTCGTGAGAGGTTGGAGATCATTTCCCAGTTCTTGTTTTTCATTTTTGATACGATTTGAGGGGTTTGGGGATTTTTCAGGGAGAGAGCTGGCCGGAGAAGACGACCGGAAGTCTTCTCCGGCCACCTGAGAGTCATTAAACCCTAATTGCATAATTAATTGTCATTTGAATGTGAGCCATCAGATGCGTTGAAAAAGTTGACTTCGCGCGCGTACGGATGGCTAGGATGCAGTCATTAAATCCTAATCAGCATTATTTATTTAATTAATTAAGTTTAAATCTGTTTGAATCTGAGCCATCAGATGGCGCGCGAAGTCAATGGTCTTCCCCCCAGATCAAATCCTGGCCCTCCATGCTGCATACTTTCACTTTTATTTAATTTTTATTCATTTTTATTTCATTTAACTTGCATATTTATTTTAAAATAGCAGAAATGTCTTAAAAATTATGAAACTTTTTCCTCTGAGTTTTAATAATTTTTATGACCCAAAAATATTTTTATTTTATTTTTTATCATTAAAAAAGTATTTTTAAATATTTAAGAGATTATTTTTAATTGATTAATGGGAATTAATTAATTAAAAATACTTTTAAGTATTTAAAAATTACAAAAAAATTCATGAAATGTTCTAAGACATTTAGAAACATTGTCCAACCTTCAAACCAAATTTCTTTTTTGATCTTGATGCATTTTAAGAATTTTTCATTGAATTAAATCATTTTTTATGCATTATTTTGATCATAAGTTCAAAAATTCATTTCTGCCTATTGGAGAAGGTTGAGACATTGATTCTTTTTGCTTTGTCTTGTGTTTAGCATGTAATTTCTAAGATAAAATGGCCATGATTTGATCTTGCATTTTCTATTTGTTTGGCATTTCTTTTGTTAAGAACCCTAAAAAACCCTAATAACTTGTAAAATTCATATCTTGAGTTTGGTTGAGAGTTGAGAGCTCCCCTTTGGGCAGTGGTTTATTATAGGTTTAGGGTTTCTTTGGGTGCCATTTTCCATTTTTATCTTAGGGTTTTGTTTCTGTTTTGGATTTTTGTTTGATGTTTGATCCATGAACCCTAATTTGGGCTTTCTCTTGCATCCTTCTTGCATTTCCTTGCATAACATGACTTGTCTTTGCATTTTGTGCATTCTTGTGATCCATTTGACATCTTAAGACATATAGAAAGCATCTTTGATCATTGCATTACATATTTGCCATGTCATTTGTCTTGTTTGATTCATACCTTTCCATGCTTGTTCATGCTCCTTAACTTGCATCATTTGCATTCATAATCTTGTATGAACATCTCCATGCCTTGCCTCATGTTTGCAGCACCTCATAGCATCATTTTCATCATCAACATGCTTCTGGTTTGGTCTAGCATCATGTCATTTCATTTCATTTAGCATTGCATTGCATTTCTTTCTAACATTTCAGGTGGTAAGTAAACTTGAGAAGTGAATTTGCCTTCACTTCTCATAACTTCTCTTCATCTCTCTCTTGCATCCATGCTGCATTTTTTGTATGTGTTTGAGTTTGAGCTTGCTCATTCTTCTTCCTCCCACTTTCTTTCTTCAAGTGACTTGACTTCTTGAATGAAGCAAGTCACTTTGCTTCTCTTGATCTTGTTCATCTGCTTCCTGGTGGCCCCTTTGAAGATCTTCTCTTGAAAACCTCACAAACCTTAGGATCATCCAAGCATGACAATGAATTAGGGTTTTGATTAGTCCCCCCATAGTTTTACCTTTGTGTCTCTCTTTGAGTCTTCTCTTCTCACCTCATAATCAGGGACTAAACCCTAAAGGCTTTAAGGCTTTGTGATTAAGCTTATGCCTGCATCCTTCTCTTAGGATGGAGTGTATAACTTTAATCCTAAGTCTTGAACCCTTAAGGTGTTTAAATCTCTTAATCAATCCATCTAATAATTATCAAGACATCACACTTGTAACTTGGGCCTTGCATTAGGGTTCTAATTCTTCCTTAAGTGGTTAAGAAGGACTAACCCTAGTGTTAATGGACAAGTCCCCCTCAAGTTGTCTTACAAACCTTAAAAATCACTTCATCATCATACCATTAAATAAAATCCACTTAATCAAAGGCTTGTTTTGTCATGAGTTTAATCCCTAATCATGGATTAAGTTGAGGAGCTTTCCTCAGCTTAAACATTCTCATCTATTATCCTTCTATTAGGATGGTGTAATGAGTCTGTTTAATCCTTGATTATGGCTTAACCTCATTACTTAACACTAAACAAAAATCACAAAAACATCTAAATAATCACAAGTAGGTTAATGATCTTAACTCTACATCCAAAGGTGATTAAGTGTGAGAATCTGACTTCACACTTAAGGTACTCTCATTACCCCTAATCAGAGGGAAGATGTGATGAGTTTACTAACCCATTGGTTTAGACTCAAGCTCATTATCCTATGACAAACTTCAAAAGCAATAAAAGACTGAAAACAAAAAAAACAAACAATAATCGTCTCCTCCGGGATTCTTTTCTCATCATCTTCACTCACAATCGAGAACTTGCTTCTTCCGTCTAATGCAAGACAGTAAGCACCTGAGCCAGACAGGTCATACACTTGAGCATAGACAAGCAAGAAGTTCACAAGTCAATTCATCTTTCAGTCTCTTTGGGTCGAACTACGGTGTTCTGACTTCCTCATTGCACGAGAGGATACGTAGGCATAACTTAACGGTTATCGAACAAAAGTCTCTGTCTATTCCCCCTCTTTCCAGCTTCATTCTTTTAGCCTCATTATCATGAGCATCTTACTCCTGTCCTTACACTGGCACATCATTTACACACTTCACCTCTTTTACACTGACACCTGTACATATTGCTTTCCAGCTATTTTATACACAGATTGCACTGACACTACCCCTTTAAAACACAAATCTTTTAAGCGTGGATCCCGTCGAGTACGGCGGACAATCTGGGTGCTAATACCTTCCCAGGTTGTAACCAACCCCCTTTCTCAGTCTCTCTGGTTCGCAAACCGTCTTATCCATCCTTTTTTAGGTCTATGCAGCATTGCCTTTCCTCCGGGATAAAAATGCCTAGCTGGCGACTCTTTTCATCTCCAGTGAGTTCACGGCTGTGTGTTCTCACTGTTCCTTTCGCCGACCGTTCGCGCTTGTACCGGGATGCAAATCTTTGGGAGCGACAGCTTGGCGACTCTGCTGGGGACCCTTATACTGCAACCAGGGCTTCTGGTTCTTTTTGTGGGTTCCTCCTAGCGCTTGTTTGATTTGTGTTTACTGGGGTGTTATGTGCTTGTTTGTGCTTGTATTTATTTTTGTTTAATGCTTTATGTACAGTTACTTTACTGCTTTCTTTACTGCATTTATATATCATATTGTCATTATTGCTGGCTGGATCTGGTTTCTTGTTTTGGTGGGTGGGTGTTCCATTGAGAGTTAAGGTCCTATACCTGGGACCTGAGTGACACCTAGTCTAGAGTGAATCATATTCTTTCCCATTCCATTTCGGTCTGGTGCGGGAATATGAAACACAGTTCAGATATGGGTTTCTTCTTGAGAACTCTGTGTTGCAGATTTCCTGCAATACTAGGGCTATCTGGGAAGCCTGCTAAGTCTGGATGACCTTTTAGTACTGACCTTCAGAAACTGAGGTGAATTAGAGGAGGAATTGTTATGGTTATTGTAAACACTGTGCCTCCGGGTTAGAAGTGTTTACACTTCTCATAACTGATCCAAGTCTGAGGATCCTTGTTCTAGATCATCACCTGTGAGGGGGTTGGGCTGTTTACAGGTTTGCAGGTACCTTGACCTCAGAATACCCTGTTACTTTGACTTTTTTAAGAATACTCCATGTTGGATAGTTCTTGTGATTCTAAAACCCTGGACTTGTGGCTCTTTATTTGAGTCCCCTACCCTGGTTACTGGACTTATAAACTTCCACCTGGATTTCTTGAACACACATGGATCTATACCAAGGCAGTTAATCAGATCCAGCTCAGTCACAAACCCTTGCATTTCATTTGCATACATACCCATTGCATCATATTAACATTTGCTTATTTGTGTTTCAGGGTATCCACCTTCATCTGGTTTTTTGTTTTGACCCCATCTGCTATATTGACCTGTCTCCACCAGCACTTGCTTCAGCTTGTCAACCATATACTTCAGTTACTAGCACTAGCCAGCCAGTGGCCCACTCCTCAGCATCTTCATCAGCACTTATCCTACTCAGTCTTCAGCATCATGGCTCCAAAGAAAAGCAACATCACCTATCATTTCTTCCAACCAGACTTATCAGACATCAGGAGGATCCAAACCCTGATCACTCCAGATCACATGCCTTTGTTCAGGGAGCATTATGGGGATATACTTGACTTGGTCATGGATCTGGACCCATCTCAGAGAAGCTTGATCCACACCTGCATTCAGTTTTATGACCCCCCATTGAGATGTTTCACCTTTCAAGACTTTCAGTTGGGGCCTCTATTAGAAGAATACTCATCTTTGATTGGTTTGCCTATCAAGAGAGAAATCCCTTTCAACCCTGAAATGGTCTTTCCCAGCAATGGAGAGGTAGCAAGGGCTTTGCATCTGGAACCTGTTTTGATTGAGCAGCACATGACCTCTAAAGCTGGGACCCCTGGACTTCATCTGGACTTCCTGATTTCTCAAGCTAGTCTGAAAGCCTCCCTGGGGGAGTGGAAAGCTGTTTGTGCTCTATTGGCCTTAAGTGTATATGGAATTGTGTTGTTTGCAGATGAGCCTCGATTCATTAGCAAGAATGCAATCCATTTGTTCATCCTGAAGAACCCAGTGCAATCTTTGCTGGGTGATCTCTATTACTCAGTACATCAGAAGAATGAGAAGCAGAGGGGGAGGCTAGTGAGGTGTTGTGCTCCATTATTTCATGCTTGGCTTCTCAGGCATCTACCCAGGACAGATGCATTTCTAAATCCTCATCAGCAGAGCAACTGGGCTAAGAGGCTCACTACTCTCACTTCAGCAGACATCAGATGGTGTACTCAAAGCACCAAGGGCAGAGATATAATCACAAGCTGTGGACACTTTCCCAATGTGCCTTTAATAGGAGTTAAGGGAAGTATCAATTACAACCCTTTGCTGTTCAGGAGGCAATTAGGCTATGCACTGGTTCATACTCCTAGGGAACAAGACTTGGCTGAGACCCTCTACTGTGAGAACAAGATTAGTCTGGCAACTGTTAGGCAGGCTGCCTGGGCCTGGGATCATGTTCAAACCAAGGGAATCACCATCCTGGGGAAGTGCAATAATGTGGCATCAGTCCAATACTATGAGTGGTCTCATGCCAGGGCCCAATTCTCTGGAATGCCCTTCACTATAGAAGACATGTCTGAGTCATCTTCAGCACCACCCCCTGCCACTATCAGCTTGGAGGAGTTTGAGAGCTTGAAGGAAAGAAATGAGAAGCTAACCCAAGCCTTGCAGAAGACCCTCAGGGAGAGGAGTGAAGGTGTGAGGAAAATTGAAAGATTGGAGAAGTTGAGAGTGGAACACTTGACTAAGATTGAGAAGTCTGGGGATTATATCAACAAGTCTAAGGCTGGTGAGCAGATTCTGAAGAACGCTTGTAAAGAAGCCCAGTTTCAGAGAGCAAGAACAGACTTGTATTTGAAAGAGAGTCAGGCCAGGTGGGTCCGGATCACTGAGGCCCGTACTCTAGAAGACAAGAGAGTTCAGGACAAGATGGAACAGATGGAAAAAGCCCTGGCAGCAGCCCAGAAGGAAATATCAGAGCTAGAAATCAGAGCTGGAGTGAAGAGGTCTAAGGACCAAAGTCAGAACAAGAAGTTGACTGCAGCTGTTGCAACAAGAAACCTTCTCATCAGAGGTCTCACGGAGCATCCGGCTGATCCTGTGACCGAAGCGCTTCTCAAGGAAGTTCGTGAGGATGAGTTTGGCCTTGGAGTTTGATCATTTGCTTGTTGTTGTTCCTTTTCCATGTACTTTTGCTTTTTTGTGATGTATTTTGACCCCTTTAAGGGCTTGTGTTGTAAAAAAAAGAACAAGTTGTATTATTTCAGCTTATGTAATATATTTGTTAGTTTGTTCCATCCAAGTTCACATCAAAAGCACCTTCAACAGCATCATCTTCAGGGGTCTGGAAGGGTCAAAACTGAAAGCCAAACCGGATACCTTGAGAGCAAATAAGCATAACTGCATTGCATGCTAACCCTTTTGTTTGTTTTGCAGGTTTTTGTTTTGTTGTTGCTAACCTCTGTTGTGATACTCAGGAATTATTGCTCGCCGCCGAGTATTTCCTCTCAACAGGCCACACAGGTACCCAACTAGAAACAACCTTCCGGGAATTCAGATGGATCAGATGCAGCAAGACCTTACGGAGGTCAGAAACCAGATGGCCAACGAAAGGTTGGAGATGAGAACTCAGATAACACAGTTCATGGAAGTGATGAACAACCTAGCTCAAAGCCAGGAGAGGCTCAGAACTTTGGTAGAAGGAAGGAATCAAGAGGAGCCCCATGTGGGAACTGCTGGCACAAGTAACAATGAAAGGGTGCAACCACATGTTAACCCCCCTGTGTTTGGCCCACATCTCCATCCTGAAGTTAATATTCCTGCAAACATTCAAGGGACAGCCACAGCAGGGAGAGTACTTCAAGAAGATCCTCAGGAGGACCAATTTACAGTAATGGGTGCTGGAGAGGAAACTTATGATAGACGATTGGAAGAAATAGCTGAGAAGTTGAGATCACTGGAGTCTCAAAATTCTTTGGGTTTCGACGTCATGGACATGGGTTTGGTAGACGGGGTCAGGATCCCCCATAAGTTCAAACCTCCTTGTTTCGAAAAGTATAATGGGACTTCATGCCCCCGGACTCATCTACAATCATTTCTGGGAAGGCTGAAGGCCTATACAATGGATGAGAAACTTTGGATGTTCTACTTCGAAGATAGCTTGACTGGAGCATCAAGGGAATGGTATTCCCATTTGACAAGGGCAACTGTGAGATGCTGGAAGGACCTGGCAGAGGCCTTCATTAGACAGTATCAGTATAATCTAGACATGGCACCCAACAGGACTCTCCTAATGGGAATGTCACAGTCGTCAAGGGAAAGTTTCCGGGAATATGCCCAGAGATGGAGGCAATTGGCTGCTGCCGTTCAACCACCAATGTCTGAGAGAGAAATGGCAGACATGTTTATGAACACCCTTCAGGGAACATATATTGACAGGTTGGCTGCTTTCTCTTCCACCAGCTTCGCAGATGTTGTCATAGCTGGGGAGAGAATTGAAAGCCTGTTGAAAATGGGAAAGATCTCAGACAACGGTGCAAGCTCGTCCAGTAGTACAAGAAAGCCTTTTGCAGGCCCGAGAAGAACTGGCGAGACCAATGCCATTCACACCAACAGGGGTAGGCCCCAATATGTTCAAAGGACAATAGCAGCAGTCACTATCCCTGCTCCAGCTCATCCACAGCCAGTCTATCAACCTCCTCAACAAAACTTCCAACAACAACCTCAGTATCAGCAGAATCAGTATCCTCCAAGAAACTTCAACAGCAACAACACCAACAACAACAATCAACAGAGGCCATTCCAACAAAGGCCATCCCAAGCTAACCGAGTGATCGACCCGATCCCAATGCCGTATGCTGCTTTGCTGCCACAACTTCTGAAACTCAACCTAGTTGAACTAAGAACGTTGGCACCTCCGGATCCCAACAGTCTACCAAGGAACTATGACTCCAATGCTAGGTGTGCTTTTCATTCAAACGCACCTGGTCACAGTACAGAAAAATGCAGGGCTCTGCATATGAAGGTACAAGACTTGGTAGACTCCAAGGCTCTGAATTTTGCACCTCCGCCCAATGTCAATAAAAACCCAATGCCAAACCATGGTGGTCCCCGAATTAATGCTATTGAAGAAGACCAACCGTCTTATTTGATAACTAGTGTGGATCAGATCAGGACACCGTTGGTGGAAATCAAAGCTCAACTCCGAGAAAACCAAATATTTCCGGGGTGTGAACTAGGGTGTCCCTACTGCAATATTTCATGGAATGGGTGCGAGGACCTGAGAAATGGCATTGACAACCTTATTCAGAGTGGCTTGCTACAGATCACTACATCATTTCCGACGAATCCGGCAACTTCATCAACAACGGTTTCAGAACCTCCTACAACTACAGCAACTATTGTTCCCGATAATTCATCAGCAACATCAACAAGTACTTCATCTGTCCTCCCAAATGATCAGTTTTCAACAGTTTCTCTTGCTACAACTTCAGCTTCATTCCATTTCGAATCTCCATCAGCAACAACAACAGTCCTTCCAACAGAACCTCCTACAACACCAGCAATCAATCATGAAGATGTCTCTACTGTTACCATATTCTACGATCCTGAAAATAATTCCGCCTACCATTCAGAAGGTGCTGCTCCCGCCAGAGCACCAGTTACAATCTTTTATGATCCACAAACAATCACAGTCCCTTCAGCAGCAGCAATCAGTCCAGTCACTGTCACGGTGCCTGGACCAGTACCATATGAAAGCAATAGGGCCATCCCTTGGCACTATGGCTCTGACGTGTACTGTGAAGGGAAAAGAATCGCTCTTGAAACATCAGCACCTGCACATCAAGTAGATAATGTGGGGGGAGGCGGAGGCTTCACTCGAAGCGGACGTCTCTTTGCTTCACAAGTTCAAAGACCTACTGCCGAAGCAGAAGCTGCTGCCAAGGCAAAAGGAAAAGGCCCGGTGCAGGAAGATCCAGCTGCCAAAGAAGCCCTGAAGACTCCATTTGATCAGGAAGTTGATGAGTTTATGCGGATCATCAAAAAGAGTGATTATAAAGTTGTGGATCAGCTTCATCAGACGCCATCCAAAATCTCTATCCTCTCACTGCTTATGTGCTCCGAAGCCCATCGGAATGCACTACTTAAAGTCTTGCACGCAGCTTACGTGCCTGAGGAGATTACTGTCAACCAATTGGAAACCGTGGTTGGAAATGTTACTGCTAGCAATGGGCTAGGGTTTACCAATTCTGACTTGACAGCGGATGGCCGCAACCACAACAAAGCCTTGCACATAACCATGGAATGCAAAGGAGCTGTCCTTTCTCATGTGCTGGTGGACACAGGTTCTTCCCTGAATGTCTTACCGAAGAAGGCTCTGGTGAAGTTAGAATATGATGGACTGGCATTGAGACCCAGCAACCTGGTGGTAAGAGCCTTTGATGGTTCGAAGAGATCGGTTCTGGGAGAGATTGAGCTGCCTGTGACAATTGGCCCGCAGACCTTTAAAACTATCTTTTATGTGATGGACATTCAGCCCGCCTACAGCTGTTTGTTGGGTAGACCCTGGATTCACGCCGCCGGCGCAATAACGTCTACCCTTCACCAAAAGTTAAAATTTGAGTGGGAAGGTCAAGTTGTCACAATCTGTGGGGAGGAGGATATTTTCGTTAGCCATCTGGCTACCTACAAGTACATTGAGATGGATGGGGAGATCCATGAAACAATGAGCCAAGGTTTTGAAGCCTTGAATGTCAATGAAGCATCTGCTGTGTCAGGGATCTCCATGTCATCTTACCAACAAGCCCGGAAGGTTGTTGAAGAAGGAACTGCCCTAGGCTGGGGCAAGGTCTTAGCTGTGGAGGAGAAGAAGGACAAATTTGGGTTGGGTTACAGACCAACTCAACATCAAGCAAAGGCTGCTACAGAGCCAGGTTTTGTCAGTGGGGGAATGCTCACCCCCGATGCTATCAACTGTCTGGAAGACGAGCTGGAAGAGGAGCGCAATCTGGAGAATTGGATTCGTCCAAAGATCCCGGGGAGCAGTGTCTCGAACTGGTCTTCCCAGGAAATTATAAGAGTTACTCATGCAGAGTAATTATTATTTCCTGTATTTTCATAGCATGCATCAAAGTCTTGCATCTTGCCCAAGATGACAAGACTCATTTTGTAATCAGGGCCATCTGTACTTTTGTGCAAACAAGATTAAATTAATGAAATATCAGACATCTTTTTGCAAACAAGTCTTTTTCTTTTCTGCTCACTGTTTTTCCTTTTTCTTTTTGTACAAAAATAAATGGCGGTGTTTTCAAAATGATAACTTCATTTCACTTTTTTCTAAAGCAAGATTAAAATCAATCACTAAAATGAACAAACTTAACCCTTGCAGAGAGTGCCTTCCAGACTGCACCGACAACAGCACGGCTATGACATCGTATGACTTTGACAATCCAATCAATCAAGCTGATGAAGGGGTTGATGAAGAATATGAGCTTCCTGAAGAGCTAGCTAGGTTGTTGAGACAGGAGGAAAAGGTTATTACTCCTCATCAGGAGGAGATTGAAGTGATTAATCTTGGTACTGACGAAGACGTGAAAGAAGTTAAAATCGGGGCCTGCCTACAAGACTCAGTGAAAAGGCAACTGGTAGATCTGCTTCAAGAGTATGTTGATGTGTTTGCTTGGTCGTATCAAGATATGCCAGGGTTGGATACCGACATTGTTGTGCACAAGCTGCCTTTGAGGGAAGAATGCCCACCGGTCAAACAGAAGTTGCGCCGAACTCGCCCAGACATGGCTATGAAAATCAAAGAAGAGCTACAAAAGCAATGGGACGCCGGGTTCCTTGCTGTGACTAGCTATCCGCCGTGGGTTGCTAACATAGTACCTGTGCCTAAGAAAGACGGCAAGGTAAGAATGTGTGTTGATTACCGGGATCTGAACAGAGCCAGCCCGAAAGATGATTTCCCATTACCTCACATTGATGTATTGGTTGATAACACGGCTCAGTTCTCGGTATTCTCCTTCATGGACGGATTTTCAGGATACAACCAGATCAAGATGGCACCTGAAGACATGGAGAAGACAACATTCATTACACCTTGGGGCACGTTCTGTTACAAAGTGATGCCATTCGGACTGAAGAATGCTGGTGCAACGTATCAACGGGCCATGGTGACATTATTCCATGATATGATCCACAAGGAAATCGAGTGTTATGTGGATGATATGATTGCCAAGTCCCTTACAGAGGAAGAACACCTGGTAAATCTGCTGAAGTTGTTCAAGCGTCTGAGGAAGTATCAACTAAAGTTGAACCCCAACAAATGCACATTCGGGGTGCGATCCGGTAAGCTGCTGGGTTTTATTGTAAGCGAGAAAGGGATTGAGGTTGACCCAGATAAAGTCAAAGCTATTCAAGAGATGCCTGCACCGAAAACTGAGAAAGAAGTTCGAGGGTTCTTAGGTCGATTGAACTACATCTCACGGTTCATATCTCACCTCACAGCAACCTGTGAACCTTTGTTCAAGCTGTTAAGAAAGGAACAGACGGTCAGGTGGAACGAAGATTGCCAGAAAGCTTTTGACAAGATCAAAGGATATCTGCAAGAACCTCCAATCCTCATGCCTCCAGTTGAAGGAAGACCTCTGATCATGTACTTGACAGTATTAGAAGAGTCAATGGGGTGTGTACTAGGTCAGCATGACGAGTCTGGTCGAAAAGAGTATGCAATATACTACCTAAGCAAAAAGTTTACCGACTGTGAACAGCGTTATTCACTGCTCGAGAAAACTTGCTGTGCTTTAGCGTGGGCTGCTCGCCGACTGAGACAGTATATGTTGACCCACACTACCTTATTAATCTCAAAAATGGATCCAGTTAAGTACATTTTCGAGAAGCCAGCTCTTACCGGACGGGTTGCAAGATGGCAGATGATTCTCACAGAATACGACATACAGTACACATCTCAGAAAGCCATCAAGGGCAGTGTACTATCTGAATATCTGGCTGAGCAACCCATTGATGACTACCAACCTATGAGGTTTGACTTCCCTGATGAAGACATCATGTTCATTAAAACAAAAGATCATGAAGAGCCTATTCACACTGAAGGGCCTGACCCGGAAGAAGAATGGACTATGATGTTTGACGGGGCCGTTAACATGAATGGTCGTGGTGTTGGTGCAGTACTCATTACACCCAAAGGAGTTCACATGCCTTTCTCGGCAAAACTCACTTTCAACTGCACTAACAACGAAGCCGAATACGAAGCTTGCATTATGGGTCTTGAGGAAGCCATTGACCTCAGGATCAAAACTTTGACCGTATTCGGAGATTCAGCTCTGGTAGTCAATCAAACCAACGGAAAATGGTACACCCACCAAGATTATCTGATACCTTACAGGGATTATACAAGAAGGTTGTTGACTTTCTTCACAACAGTCAAGCTTGAGTATATCCCTCGGGACGAGAACCAGTTTGCGGATGCTCTTGCTACCATTTCATCCATGATCAAAGTTCAAACGGCTAACTTTGTACCCCAGATTTCAGTGTCTAGACTTGATAGACCAGCATACGTGTTCGCAGCGGATGTTGTCAAGGACGATAAGCCTTGGTTCCATGACATTAAGTGCTTCTTGGAGGATCAGACATACCCACCTGGGGCATCTTCCAATGATAAGAAGACTTTGAGAAGGCTTGCTGGTAGTTTCTTTCTGAACACTGATGGGTCTTTATACAAGAGGAACTTTGACATGGTACTCCTCA
The DNA here is from genome assembly GCA_963966055.1 of Lathyrus aphaca. Lineage (NCBI taxonomy): Eukaryota > Viridiplantae > Streptophyta > Magnoliopsida > Fabales > Fabaceae > Lathyrus > Lathyrus aphaca. The sequence goes on from OZ014524.1 coordinate 338,865,131, forward strand.
GATGTGTTGACAAGACGGAAGCAGATTTGTTGATGCATGGAGTACACAAAGGATCTTTTGGTACTCATGCAGGAGGGCATGCCATGGCTAAGAAATTGCTAAGATCAGGCTATTACTGGATCACAATGGATGCAGACTGTTGTGCTTACGCCAGAAAATGCCATAAATGCCAGATTTACGCAGATAAGGTGCATGTGCCTCCCAATCCTTTGAACATCATGTCTTCACCATGGCCCTTTGCCATGTGGGGCATTGATATGATTGGCAAGATTGAGCCAACTGCTTCAAATGGTCATAGATTTATCCTGGTCGCCATCGACTATCTCACCAAGTGGGTTGAAGCAGCCTCATATGCAAACGTCACAAGGCAAGTGGTAGCCAGATTTCTGAAGAGAGATATCATCTGTCGGTATGGAGTGCCCGAGCGAATCATTACTGATAATGGTTCCAACTTGAACAACAAAATGATGGCAGAACTGTGCCGGGACTTCAAGATCCAACATCACAATTCTTCTCCTTACAGGCCAAAGATGAACGGCGCTGTTGAGGCAGCTAACAAGAATATCAAGAAGATTGTGCAGAAGATGGTAATCACCTACAAAGATTGGCACGAAATGCTACCGTTTGCCTTGCATGGGTACCGCACATCAATCAGAACGTCCACTGGGGCAACACCGTATCAGCTTGTATATGGTATGGAAGCAGTCCTACCTGTTGAAGTTGAACTACCCTCGTTACGGGTATTAATGGATGTTAAACTAAGTGAAGCAGAATGGGTTCGGTCCCGATTCGAACAACTAAGTCTGATCGAAGAGAAGAGATTGGCCGCAATCTGCCATGGGCAGTTATATCAGAAGAGAATGAAGAAGGCCTTCGATCAGAAAGTCAGGCACCGAGAGTACCAAGTAGGGGATCTTGTGTTGAAAAGGATCCTCCCTCCTCATACAGACCACAGGGGCAAATGGACTCCGAATTATGAAGGACCATTCGTTGTAAAGAAAGTTTTCTCTGGTGGAGCACTGATGCTCAGCACCATGGATGGTGAAGACTTCCCATCCCCTGTGAATTCAGATGCAGTTAAAAAATACTTCGCATAAAATGACCCGCTGGACATAAAAACAGAATGTGAGTCCAGGCAAAAACAGGGCATCCCGGCGAGTCAAAAACAGAATAAAAGACTCGGGCAAAAGTAAGGGAAAATGAATAAAAAATGTACACCCGCTGAGTTGAAAAGCCGCATTGGACAGCTCAGGCAAAAATGGGTATCCCGATGGATTGAAAACCCGAAAGGGCGATCCATGCAAAATAAGGGAATAAGCGAACAACTGCATTCTGAATTCGTCTGTATCACCTACAACTTGGTAAGCTTCAAAGGATCAAGCTTCAGTCAGAATCAACTCCCTCCAGAAAGCAAGACGAGAAGAACGTCATTGTCATACGAGTCATAGCAGAAGAGGAAGCTCCCTGAAAGCGTCGTCAACACCGCCAGCACTTTATTTCTCAATTTGTAACAATCTCCTCATTTCAGGAGATATGTTTCTTTGACTGTATCTTGCCAATTCAGGGCACAGGAATTAATAAAATCAGATTTTCGGTCATGTTTCGTTTTTACATTTATGTTTTGCAAAGAGTTGTCGGATATCTCTAAAAATACAATCGCATAAGTACAGATGCCTTTCTCTAAAAATAAAAAACACATGCTTACAGGGAATGTGATTACTCTCGAAAGTACTTATCTCCTATGACGGAATCCAGTAAGGGATACCTCGGGATCTTTTGTACGTTTCCTTACCTTTGCAGGATTGCAGGTATCCAGAACGCAACCTGGGGCATGCAGGTTACGTCTCAGCAAGTTGGCGAATCATTATCAACTCGGTCTATCTTCCACGTGGCACTGGAGAGTGCCCACTTCCCCAGCAAAGTTGCCAAATCAACAAACAGGCTTAACACTCAGGATGTTTTCTCCCCAGCCGAGTTGCCTCTCATTACTCTCCCCAGCTGAGTTACCAACAGCATCCCCCAGCTGTAGTACCAACCATTCTTCCTCAGCAGATGCAAGAATCAGGGAATCATCTCCCCACAGAGCTTCAAGCCTCTATTCAGAAGAGCAACGCACGAAGAAGTCACAACAGAGTACAGAAAGCTTCTACAAACCCCAGCTGGGTCCCGTATTATAAGGATATGTCAATCAGTGACCTATATCCCCAAACAGATACATCATTAGATCTACCGATGATCTCATCCCCAGCTGGGATATTCACTTCAAGCAGATCATTCAGAGATCTTCGCAGCAATGGGATCCGAACCCCGGATCGGTGCCTCTTTGCATAATCATAGCATTCGCATCATACTATCCCCTCAGAGCGTAGCATTCCGTCTAACACGGAGCATTACGGCAAAAATCAAATGCATAGCATAATCATAAGTCATGCTGTGAATTGAACACTTGTGAATAATAAACTGTTCATCATCATTGTACAAAAATCCCCACCAGAGTCCCCGGCAAAAGCAGCTGCCTCACAATCCACAAACACCAGTATATAATCATTCTGACACCCGTCCGTGCCATCTTTCCCCAGTAAAGTCGCCTGAACACTCTTCGCAAACACCAATATATACACTTTTGGACACCCGTCCGTGTCAAATCACCAACAAAAAGCCCAAGACGTCCTCTTTGCACTCACATATACCTATACATACACTTTCGTGACACCCGTCCGTGTCATATCCCCAGCGCAGTCACTTACACTTTCATCAACCCATACACTTGTTAATATTATACTTTTCTCTCTTGACACCCGTCCGTGTCACTCTCCCCAGCAGTTAAAACACTCATCTATACAATACAATGCTCATTACTCATGGTACACTTATACAGATACTCGTCCGTATCTTGTATACACCATCACTCATATCCCCACAGATGCGACAGTAGTCCTTGTTCTTTGTTAACCAGTTGGTACTCGTCCGTACCATCACCTCAGAACATTGCGTCTAGTGTTTGTTTCTACATGATACTCGTCCGTATCATAGCCTTAGGGATGCTCGTCCGCATCTTTAATCCATACACAGCGTCTAAACACTTATACCTTTTGTTTCTTGGATATAAACACTCGTCCGTGTTTACATTATCCCCAGTAGATCACCAACAAATTTTCTTTTTATCTAACACTCGTCCTGTGTTATGATACCTTTGAGAGCAGCCGTACCCTGCTGAGTGGTCGTCCTCCACTTCTTGATGGTCGTCCTCCATCATGCTCATCCGATGGCCGTCCCCATCGTTGATTTTTTAGCAGCCGTCCCCTGCTAGGTGGTCGTCCTCCACCTCTTGATGATCGTCCTTCATCACTTTATCCAATGGCCGTCCCCATTGTGGATTTTGGTTATCTGACATTCGTCCTATGTCATGACAAACCTTGAGAGCAGCCGTCCCCTGCTAAGTGGTCGTCCTCCACTTCTTGATGGTCGTCCTCCATCATGCTCGTCCGATGGCCGTCCCCATCGTTGACCTCTCCTATCCGATGGCCGTCCCCATCGTTGATATTTTCGGCAGCCGTACCCTTCCAGGTGGTCGTCCTCCACCTTTGATGGCCGTCCCCATCATATTTCTTTTATCCCCAACAGAGCAGCCGTCCCCTGCTAGGTGATCGTCCTTCACCTTTGATGGCCGTACCCCATCATCTGTTTATTTCATTTATTCTTTAACCCGATGGCCGTCCCCGTCGTGGTCCCTTTTCCTTTTTAGCCCGATGGCCGTCCCCATCGTTGGTTACCTTTATGAACTTGATGGCCGTCCCCGTCATGTTTCATTCGATCCCCAGAGAATTTTATAGCTTTATCTTGATGGCCGTCCCCATCATGATATCTTATTTTCCCAGCTAGTCGGCCGTCCCCGTCTTAGCTTTACCTTTTATCCCCAGCATGTCGGCCGTCCCCGTCATCGCTTTACTTCACATTTACCCCAGCATGTCGGCCGTCCCCGTCATTGCTCTTTACCCAGCAGTCGTCCTCTGCTCGACGGTCGTCCTCCGTCACACCCGCTTTACAATATACTTTATTTGCTTTTACAATCTATATCCCTTTTCTTCTTTTTTCTGTGAGTGCAAATTTTGGACTGTCTTTGGTATTCAACCACAAGTTATCTTGTTTGCCTGTTAAGCCGTCGCTTACATCCTGCACAGCTAACTCGTGTTTGAATAGGGGCAGCTGTAAACACCCCAAATTTGCCCTCACCCATTCACACCATGGCTTGTGATCATCTCATATGCATAAACACAATCATATCATCTCATATCTCATTTTTGATTCACTGCATAGTTTCTAAGTCATCTGCACCTAGGGTTTGTGATCTGAGCAACCTCAAGGCATCTTGAACCATTCCAAAGGTCACCAATCAACTCAAGGGGATCCATGTGTGTTCATATATCATATTCCATCTTCTCAAAGTCAAAATTGCAGAGGAATCACAAGAACTAGGGTTTGAGGTGATGCAGAGCCAGTTTAGACTGCACAGTTGACTGAAAATTAGGGTTTTGGTTTCAGAGGCCATAAATCCAATTTTTTTTGGTCATTCTTGTTTCCATTGATCTCTATATGGTATAGGGAGTATGCATATCAATTTTCATGAAGAAATTCCATGGGGAAGTCATCTGATCAAGAGTTGACTTTTCAGACAAGTCAGTGCAAAATCAGGGCATCTGAGGCCCCCAATGACCCAACCAATGGGTGATCTTCATCATTTTGAGTGTATATGATCTTTATTTGATCATGGAAGAAGGTTGAAGTTCATAAAAATCAAGAATTTAGAGTTTTTGCAAAGTTGACTTTTTAGGGCATGGTTGACTTTTCAAGAATGCATCATTTTAGGTCATTTTTCAAGCCATGATTCTTGATCCAAAAATGCTTCAAATGGAAAAACTTTGGTCATGAAAGTTGTAGATCTCATCTTTCCCTTTTCAAAAAGTACAAGAACATGATCAAACTCTTCTTGGATCAAAAGTTATGGCAATGCAAAGTTGGCAAAAATCACTTATTTTCAAGATATGCACCAAGTGTGAAAATTGCAAAATCATGTACCAAGTCAAATTGCAGCTTCTAATTGGTATCAAACCTTCACATAAACATCATGTAAGTCCTAAAATTCATAATGAACTAGGCATTGCTCATGTTTCATGACTTTTGGAACAAGATTTTCACATGTGAACCATAAAGCAACAACTTGCAAAAGCACTCATAACATTTCACCAACTTGCTGCCTTGAATGCTGGACCAAGCCTAGCCTTTCCCTTCACTTTGCTGCGCAGACCATGCCCTTTGTACTTGGCTAGAAGTTGCCCATGCCCTATCTTACAAGAAGTTGACATATTTGCAAAAGTGGCTACACCTATCCATAAAGCACAAGTCACATCCTCTGACCAATTGGATTAGTTTATACTATCCATTTGCAAACCATTTCATACACAAAGCCAGCCTGAAACATCCTCATTCATTACATTCACAAAATCACCCCAAACTGCATAAGCCTTCGAATCTCTCTGTCCAGCTTGCAAACACTTCAACCATCTTCATCATTCAACTCACCTTGCTCCATAGACCACAAAACACCAAGAACCCAAGCCTGAAACAGCCAGAACATCCCACTGCCATTTCTCACTTCATTTTGCAGTTTCATTCGAAACTCTCACCATAGCTCACAAACACACAAACAAACACTCCAGACCTTCTCCATTCATCCTCAGGATCACAAACCATCATTCACAATGGCCTGAAGCTCTCTATTTCACCATTGCCATTTCTGACCAAGCTTGAGCAGAAGCTTTCGAATCTCACTATCCAGCCAGCTTAAACTCTCTTTGAGCATTCAAACATCTTCTGGGGATCAAGTGGAGTGGTTTGCACTGAAGGAAGTGGCCAGAAAGTCCTCAAACTGAAAGCTCCAAATCTCAGGTAGCTCGAAAATTATTTTTCCAGAAATCATTTTTCTTGTTACAAACTTGTTCTATGTGATTCACTGATCATCCTGGTATCATTGGTTTTGAAAATGGCTTTGTTTTGAGAGTTTAATTTGTCTCTGAAACCTGCGTGCCCTAGCTTTCATTTTCTTCGATTCAGCTTGTTTAGGAAAAAGAAATGTGTTTTGAGAGAGGGGTTTGATTCGTGAGAGGTTGGAGATCATTTCCCAGTTCTTGTTTTTCATTTTTGATACGATTTGAGGGGTTTGGGGATTTTTCAGGGAGAGAGCTGGCCGGAGAAGACGACCGGAAGTCTTCTCCGGCCACCTGAGAGTCATTAAACCCTAATTGCATAATTAATTGTCATTTGAATGTGAGCCATCAGATGCGTTGAAAAAGTTGACTTCGCGCGCGTACGGATGGCTAGGATGCAGTCATTAAATCCTAATCAGCATTATTTATTTAATTAATTAAGTTTAAATCTGTTTGAATCTGAGCCATCAGATGGCGCGCGAAGTCAATGGTCTTCCCCCCAGATCAAATCCTGGCCCTCCATGCTGCATACTTTCACTTTTATTTAATTTTTATTCATTTTTATTTCATTTAACTTGCATATTTATTTTAAAATAGCAGAAATGTCTTAAAAATTATGAAACTTTTTCCTCTGAGTTTTAATAATTTTTATGACCCAAAAATATTTTTATTTTATTTTTTATCATTAAAAAAGTATTTTTAAATATTTAAGAGATTATTTTTAATTGATTAATGGGAATTAATTAATTAAAAATACTTTTAAGTATTTAAAAATTACAAAAAAATTCATGAAATGTTCTAAGACATTTAGAAACATTGTCCAACCTTCAAACCAAATTTCTTTTTTGATCTTGATGCATTTTAAGAATTTTTCATTGAATTAAATCATTTTTTATGCATTATTTTGATCATAAGTTCAAAAATTCATTTCTGCCTATTGGAGAAGGTTGAGACATTGATTCTTTTTGCTTTGTCTTGTGTTTAGCATGTAATTTCTAAGATAAAATGGCCATGATTTGATCTTGCATTTTCTATTTGTTTGGCATTTCTTTTGTTAAGAACCCTAAAAAACCCTAATAACTTGTAAAATTCATATCTTGAGTTTGGTTGAGAGTTGAGAGCTCCCCTTTGGGCAGTGGTTTATTATAGGTTTAGGGTTTCTTTGGGTGCCATTTTCCATTTTTATCTTAGGGTTTTGTTTCTGTTTTGGATTTTTGTTTGATGTTTGATCCATGAACCCTAATTTGGGCTTTCTCTTGCATCCTTCTTGCATTTCCTTGCATAACATGACTTGTCTTTGCATTTTGTGCATTCTTGTGATCCATTTGACATCTTAAGACATATAGAAAGCATCTTTGATCATTGCATTACATATTTGCCATGTCATTTGTCTTGTTTGATTCATACCTTTCCATGCTTGTTCATGCTCCTTAACTTGCATCATTTGCATTCATAATCTTGTATGAACATCTCCATGCCTTGCCTCATGTTTGCAGCACCTCATAGCATCATTTTCATCATCAACATGCTTCTGGTTTGGTCTAGCATCATGTCATTTCATTTCATTTAGCATTGCATTGCATTTCTTTCTAACATTTCAGGTGGTAAGTAAACTTGAGAAGTGAATTTGCCTTCACTTCTCATAACTTCTCTTCATCTCTCTCTTGCATCCATGCTGCATTTTTTGTATGTGTTTGAGTTTGAGCTTGCTCATTCTTCTTCCTCCCACTTTCTTTCTTCAAGTGACTTGACTTCTTGAATGAAGCAAGTCACTTTGCTTCTCTTGATCTTGTTCATCTGCTTCCTGGTGGCCCCTTTGAAGATCTTCTCTTGAAAACCTCACAAACCTTAGGATCATCCAAGCATGACAATGAATTAGGGTTTTGATTAGTCCCCCCATAGTTTTACCTTTGTGTCTCTCTTTGAGTCTTCTCTTCTCACCTCATAATCAGGGACTAAACCCTAAAGGCTTTAAGGCTTTGTGATTAAGCTTATGCCTGCATCCTTCTCTTAGGATGGAGTGTATAACTTTAATCCTAAGTCTTGAACCCTTAAGGTGTTTAAATCTCTTAATCAATCCATCTAATAATTATCAAGACATCACACTTGTAACTTGGGCCTTGCATTAGGGTTCTAATTCTTCCTTAAGTGGTTAAGAAGGACTAACCCTAGTGTTAATGGACAAGTCCCCCTCAAGTTGTCTTACAAACCTTAAAAATCACTTCATCATCATACCATTAAATAAAATCCACTTAATCAAAGGCTTGTTTTGTCATGAGTTTAATCCCTAATCATGGATTAAGTTGAGGAGCTTTCCTCAGCTTAAACATTCTCATCTATTATCCTTCTATTAGGATGGTGTAATGAGTCTGTTTAATCCTTGATTATGGCTTAACCTCATTACTTAACACTAAACAAAAATCACAAAAACATCTAAATAATCACAAGTAGGTTAATGATCTTAACTCTACATCCAAAGGTGATTAAGTGTGAGAATCTGACTTCACACTTAAGGTACTCTCATTACCCCTAATCAGAGGGAAGATGTGATGAGTTTACTAACCCATTGGTTTAGACTCAAGCTCATTATCCTATGACAAACTTCAAAAGCAATAAAAGACTGAAAACAAAAAAAACAAACAATAATCGTCTCCTCCGGGATTCTTTTCTCATCATCTTCACTCACAATCGAGAACTTGCTTCTTCCGTCTAATGCAAGACAGTAAGCACCTGAGCCAGACAGGTCATACACTTGAGCATAGACAAGCAAGCAGTTCACAAGTCAATTCATCTTTCAGTCTCTTTGGGTCGAACTACGGTGTTCTGACTTCCTCATTGCACGAGAGGATACGTAGGCATAACTTAACGGTTATCGAACAAAAGTCTCTGTCTATTCCCCCTCTTTCCAGCTTCATTCTTTTAGCCTCATTATCATGAGCATCTTACTCCTGTCCTTACACTGGCACATCATTTACACACTTCACCTCTTTTACACTGACACCTGTACATATTGCTTTCCAGCTATTTTATACACAGATTGCACTGACACTACCCCTTTAAAACACAAATCTTTTAAGCGTGGATCCCGTCGAGTATGGCGGACAATCTGGGTGCTAATACCTTCCCAGGTTGTAACCAACCCCCTTTCTCAGTCTCTCTGGTTCGCAAACCGTCTTATTCATCCTTTTTTAGGTCTATGCAGCATTGCCTTTCCTCCGGGATAAAAATGCCTAGCTGGCGACTCTTTTCATCTCCAGTGAGTTCACGGCTGTGTGTTCTCACTGTTCCTTTCGCCGACCGTTCGCGCTTGTACCGGGATGCAAATCTTTGGGAGCGACAGCTGCGTGCAGGACTTTCAGTAATGCATTCCTGTGAGCTTCAGAACACATTAACAGGGATAATATGGAGATCTTTGAGGGAGTTTGGTGAAGCTGATCCACCACCTTGTAATCACTTCTCTTTATAATTCTCATAAACTCGTCTACATCTTGCTCAAAAGATGTCTTCTGAGTTTCTTTGATGATTGGTTCTTCAGGTATCACATTCTTCCCCTTTGCTTTGGCAGCAGCTTCTACTTCGACATTAGGTCTTTGCAATTGTGAGGCAAAAAGGCGTCCGCTTCTGGTGAAGCCTCCACCTCCCCCAACATTATTAATTTGTTGAGAAGAGGTTGAAGAATCCAAGGTGATTTTCTCCCCGTTGCAGTAGAGGTCAGAGCCATAATGCCAAGGTATGGCATTACTGCTTTCATATGGAACTGGTCCAGGCACCGTGATGGTAACTGGACTGACTACTGCAGAGGAAGGTACTGAAATGGTGTGCGGATCGTAGTAAATGGTGACCGGTTATATGGAAGAAGGTGCCACTGTTTGTTGCTGAAAGTTGTTGTTTGGAGGAACATTTGACGGATCATAGTAGATGGTGACTGCTGAGATATCTTCGTTAATTTCTGCTGATGTTGTAGAAGATTCTGCTGACATGATGGATGCTGATGTTGTAGAAGGAATGGTTGATGACATTTGATTTGTTGAAGTGATGGGTGGAGCCATTGTTGATGATTTTGATGAATCGGTCGGAATGATTGTTGCTGCAGTTGTAGGAGAATCTGGAATTGTTGTCAAAGGAATTGCTGGATTTGTAGGCGCCGTTGTCGTGATCTGAAGTATACTGCTTTTGATAAGACCATCTATGCCGCTTCTCAAGTTATCACACCCATTGACCGAAATGTTGCAATAACCACAGCCGAGCTCACACCCGGGGAACATCTAGCACTCTAGAAGCTGAGCTTTAATTTCGACTAGAGGTGTTCGAATCTGTCCAACACTGGTGATTAAGAAAGATGGCTTGTCTTCCTCAATGGCATTAATTCTTGGCCCTCCATGATTGGGCATGGGATTCTTGGTGACACTTGGAGGGGGTGCAAAGTTGAGGGCTTTAGAATCCACCAGGTCCTGGACTTTCATTTGCAAGGCCCTGCACTTCTCCGTATTGTGGACAGGTGCATTGGAATGGAAAGCACATCTGGCGTTGACATCATAATTTCTTGGGAGATTAGAGGGATCTGGTGGTGCCAATGTCCTTAATTCAACCAAGTTAAGTTTCAGGAGTTGTGGCAATAAGGCAGCATAAGGCATAGGGATAGGGTCAATCACCCTATTTGCCTGTGACGGTCTTTGCTGAAAAGGTCTTTGCTGTTGATTGTTGTTATTATTGTTGTAGGCTCTTTGTGGCGGGTACTGAACTTGCTGCTGATAGTGTGATTGTTGTTGTGGTTGATATGCTGGTTGTTGAGGGATCGGAGCCGGAATAGTGACAGCTACCACTGATCTGTGAACATACTGAGGTCTGCCCCTGCTGGCATGAATGGCATTTGTCTCACCGGTCCTTCGGGGTCCCACAAAAGGCTTCCTGGGATTACTGGACGAACTTGCACCATTATCAGAAATTTTGCCCATCTTTAATAGGATTTCAATTCTTTCTCCAGCTATAACTACGTCAGCGAAGCTGGTGGAAGAAAAAGCAGCTAGCCTATCAATATATGTTCCTTGCAGAGTGTTCATAAACATGTCAGCCATTTCTCTTTCCGACATGGGTGGTTGGACAGCAGCAGCAAGCTGTCTCCACCTTTGGGCATATTCCCTAAAGCTTTCCCTGGAGGATTGAGACATTTCCATCAGAAGGGTTCTGTTAGGAGCCATGTCCAGATTGTATTGGTACTGCCTGATGAAGGCTTCAGCTAGGTCCTTCCAGCACCTGATAGTAGCTCTGGTCAAGTGAGAGTACCATTCCCTTGAAGCCCCAGTCAAACTGTCTTCAAAGTAAAACATCCACAGTTTTTCATCCAGGGTGTATGCCTTAAGTCTCCCCAGAAAAGACTGTAGGTGAGTTCGTGGATAGGAAGTACCATTGTACTTCTCAAAGCACGGGGGTTTAAACTTGTGGAGAATCCTTACCCCATACACTAACCCCATATCCATGACATCAAAACCTAGGGAATTTTGAGACTCCAGAGATCTCAACTTCTCAGCAATTTCATCAAACCTCCTATCATAAACTTCATCCCCAGCTCCCATTACAGTAAACTGCTCTTCTTGGGGGTCTTCTTGTAAGATCCTTCCCCCAGTAGTATTTCCTTGCACATTACCCGAGATGTTGACTTCCGGATGTAGATGAGGCCCATATACTGGTGGATTAACATGAGGCTGACCCCTTTCATTGTTACTTGTTCCTCCAGTTCCCAGATGGGGTTCTTCCGGGGTTTGTCTTTCTACCAATGCCCTCAACCTTTCTTGACTTTGAGCCAATCCATTCATTACTTCCATGAATTGGGTCATTTGGTTTCTCATCTCCAGCCTTTCGTTAGCCATCTGAGTTCTGACCTCTGTCAGATCTTGCTGTACTTGCTCCATTTGGATACCAGGAAGGTTGTTGCGAGTAGGATACCGGTGCGGACGGTTGAGAGGGAACACCCGACGGCGAGCAATAATTCCTGAAGCACAACAGAGTTAGAAACAAACAATGACAAATCCTACAAAACAAGACAGAGGTTAGTATGCAATGCAGTATGCTTATTTGCTTTCCAAGGTACCCGGCTTGGCTCTTGGTTTTGACCTTTCCAGACCCTGAGGAATATGTTCTGATGTTGCTTGAGAAAAGAAATTCATTGGAACAAACTAACAAATATATTACAAAAGGTGGATCATACATAGTTTGTTCTTACAACATATGCCCTTGAAGGGTCAAAATACAACATAAAAGGAAAAGTACATCAAATGGAAATAGCAACAAGCAAATAAATCAAACATCTAATCCAAACTCATCCTCCTTAACCTCCTTCAAAAGTGCTTCAGTTACAGGACCAGCCGAATGCTCTGTGATGTTCCTGATAAGAAGGTTTCTGGTGGCGATAGTAGTGGTCAGCTTCTTGCGCCTATCTTGGTCCTTTGACCTCTTCAAACCAGCCCTAAGCTTTAATTCTGAAATCTCCTTCTGGGCTGCCAGCAAAGCTTCCTGTTGTTTCTTTTCAGTGGCCTCCAATTGCTCAATCCTGGCCTGAGTTCTCTTATCTTCTTGAGTACGAGCTTCAGTGATCCTGACCCACCCAGCTTGACTTTCTTGTAGATAGAGATCAGTCCTAGCCTTCTGAAACTGGGCCTCTTTGCAGGCATTCTTCAATATTTGCTCTCCAGCTCTTGATTTCTTGATATAGTCCTCTTCTTTCTCAATCTTGGCCAGATGCTCCACCTTAAGCTTCTCCAACCTCTCAATGTCTAGACGACCATCACTCCTCTCCCAGAGGGTCTTCTTCAGAGCTTGAGACAGATTCTCATTTCTTTCCTTCAACTTCTCAAATTCTTCCAGGCAGACAACGGCTGGAGGTGGTACTGTGGATGGTCCAGGTGCATCCTCAATGGTGAAGGGCATCCCAGAAATCCGAGCCCTAGCATGAGACCATTCATAATACTAAGCTGAAGCCACATTATTGCATCTCCCAAGAATGGCCATCCCTTTGGTCTGGATGTTGTCCCAAGCCCAGGATGCTTGTCTGACAACAGCTAGATTAGGCTTTATCTCACAATACAGGGTTTCAACTAGATCTTGCACTCTAGGAGGGTGGACCAAAGCATAGCCCAATTGTCTTTTAAACAGCAAAGGATTGTAGTTGATGCAACCCTTCACTCCTACTAGAGGTACATTGGGGTACTGCCCACAGCTAGTGATTATGTCCCTGCCTTTGGTGCTCTGGGTGCACCATCTGATCTCATCTGAAGTCAAAGCAATAAGTCTCTTAGCCCAATTCTTCTGTTGGTGAGGGTTCAGGAAGGCATCAGTCTTGGGTAAGTGTTTAAGCAGCCAAGTGTGAAATAGAGGAGCACAGCATCTTACCAACTTCCCTCTCTGCTTCTCATTTCTTTGGTGAACAGAATAATAGAAATCCCCCAGCAATGTGGGTACTGGGTTCCTCAAAAGGAAGAGATGAATGGCATTCTTGCTGATAAACTTGGGCTCATCTGCAAATAGTATAACCCCATATATACTGAGGGCTAACTGTCATACCCCAAATTTGTCCTACCCGCACCATTTTACTGTCTAATCATTGTTTCAAAAAAATCAAAAAAATATGTACCATTTTATTTTTCTGTGTGATATTCGAAAAGTAAAAAAAATATGTCTTTTCTTTTCTTTAGGTTTTTTTTTTGTTTTTTTTGCGAAAAGTCAGTTTGAGTTTGCCAGTGCGTGCGTGTGTGTCGCTCCCAAAGATTTGCATCCAGGTACAAGCGCGAACGGTCGGCGAAAGGGACAATGAGAACACACAGCCGTGAACTCACTGGAGATGAAAAGAGTCGCCAGCTAGGCATTTTTATCCCGGGGGGAAAGGCAATGCTGCATAGACCTAGAAAGATACGGATAAGACGGTTGCGAACCAGAGAGACTGAGAAAGGGGGTTGGTTACAACCTGGGAAGGTATTAGCACCCAGATTGTCCGTCGTACTCGACGGGATCCACGCTTAAAAGATTTGTGTTTTAAAGGGGTAGTGTCAGTGCAATCTGTGTGTAGAATAGCTGGAAGAGAATGTACAGGTGTCAGTGTAAAGTGTATAAGTGATATGAAGTATAAAAGTGTCAGTGTAAAGACAAGAATAAGATGCTCATGATAATGAGGCTCAAAGAATAATGCTGGAAGGAGGGGGAATGTACAGAGACTTTTGTTCGATAACCGTTAAGTTATGCCTACGTATCCTCTCGTGCAATGAGGAAGTCAGAACACCGTAGTTCGACCCAAAGAGTCTGAAAGGTGAATTGACTGATGAACTGCTCACTTGTCTATGCTCAAGTGTATGACCTGTCTGGCTCAGGTGCAAACTGTCTTGCATTAGAAGGAAGAAGCGAGTTCTCGTTTGTGAGTGAAGGTGATGAGAAAAGAATCCCGGAGGAGACGATTATTGTTTGTTTTTGAGTTTTCAGTCTTTTATTGCTTTTGAAAGTTTGTCATAAGTTAATGAGCTTAAGCCTAAACCAATGGATTTAGTAAACTCATCACATCATCCCTCTGATTAGGGGTAATGAGAATACCTTAAGTGTGAAGTCAGATTCTCACACTTAATTACCTTTGGTGTAGGATTAAGATCATTAACCTACTTGTGATTATTTAGATGTTTTTGGGATTTTTGTTTAGTGTTGAGTAATGAGGTTAAGCCATAATCATGGATTAAACAGACCCATTACACCATCCTAAAAGAAGGATGATAGATGAGAATGTTTAAGTTGAGGAAAACTCCTCAACTTAATCCAAGATTAGGGATTAAACTCATGACAAAACAAGCCTTTGATTAGGTGGATTTTATTTAATGGTATGATGATGAAGTGATTTTTATTGTTTGTAAGACAACTTGAGGGGGACTTGTCCATTAACACTAGGGTTAGTCCTTCTTAACCACTCAAGGAAGAATTAGAACCCTAATGCAAGGCCCAAGTTACAAGTGTGATGTCTTGATGATTATTAGGTGAATTGATTAAGAGGTTTAAACACATTAAGGGTTTAACACTTAGGATTAAAGTTATACACTCCATCCTAATAGAAGGATGCAGGCATAAGCTTAATCACAAAGCCTTAAAGCCTTTAGGGTTTAGTCCCTGATTATGAGGTGAGAAAAGAGGACTCAATGAGACACAAAGGTAGAACTAAGTGGGGGACTAATCAATATTCACATGTTCGGATGGTCCTAGGTTAGTGTGGTCTACTATCCTAAAGAAGAAAGAAAGAAGAAGAGAAAGATGAAAGGAGAAGCTCCATGGTGGCCTGAGCACACCTCCAGCAAGGCAAGAGATAAAGAAGATGAGGAAGAAAAATTAAGATGAAGAAGACATAAGATAAGATGAGAATGCAAAAATGGAGATAAGATAAAGAGATGAAAGTGCGATATGGAGAATGCACAAACAGAGCCTACACCAGTAGGACTTCCAGATGCAACAACATACAGTAATTAAAATCGGGCCATAGCGTTACCTAACGGAGAAGGTCCGTTGCCTTTTCAATTTGCAAAAAGAAATTCAAGAAGTTTCAAGTCTAAAGCAGATTCAACAGTTCAAGCGCAAATCGTCAAATATAACCAGAGTTATTATCAAGAATTGGTCCAAACGGTATCAGGGACTAAATACAATCTGCATCCAAAAACCCAACAGTCTACACAAAGTTATGAAAATTAAACACAAGATAATAAATAATCGTTCATTCTAAATTCAAGAGGTAATCACAAATCTAAGCCAAAAGAAATTAATCATGAACTAACAAAAGCAAAAATATTTTATTCTAATCTTTAATAAGAAAAAAACGAACTATGAAAGCTTAATAATTGCGTCTTAACTTAAAACTAGAATAAAAATAAACAAACTCTAATCCAAAATTAAAAACATAGGCTAAAACTCAAACCAAAATTAAATAAGAATTAAAGTTTTTAAACAAAAAAAAATTTAAACAAACAAACAAAAAAGAAAATGAAAATAGAAACAGGAGGGATGTTTAATGATTTGGAGGTGTGAATAATAATCAGACCCAAGCTGATGAATTTTCACGCAAGGGAAAGTGAGTTAAGGAGAATGAGGGTGCGAAAATGAATCTCATGGTGTTTTGAAGAAAGCTCGGCCCAAATCCTCCTTGACCTAAAATATGCTCAGCAACACAAAAAAGTAAAAAAAAAACAATCCTCATCTCTTTCACGAGACCATGCGGTCTCCGCCATCTCTCCTTGTAGCACCGTCACACACCATCATTCGTGATCTTCTTCTTCAAAGAACCAAACACCGCCGTCAAATCCCTTTCCTTCAGATGCAATCTCTTGTCCTAAAAGCTTGTTCGTCTCTGTTCATCACCTCCGACGAATCTCTCTCACGGTTGGCGACCCTCTTCTTCTGGCTCGAAAGAGTCTTCCTCGTCGATAGCAAGGTTGGCCTCACCGCGATTCTTCAAGCCAAAAACACATCGCGTTTGCTCACGGACCTATGACTCGCTCTCTCGCGACTGTGTTCAGATTCTAAGCACCTCATCCTGGCCTCAGCTCTCGGTGATTACGGTGAGTTCTCGAACTGATTCCCTCATCCGCTTTTCTCACTTCATTTCTTTCTTCTTCTTCTTTATTTCATGGTTTGAAACTCCCTTCATCTCCTTTGCTGTATGTGTTTTATTTGTTGTGTTATCGCTGTTGATTTGGTGTTGCTTATGAAACAGGGGTTGTTATGAGTTGAATAGATGAAGGGTATCAGGTTGTTAAGAATTGATGAAGGGGAATAACAGGTTTTGATTTTAATGGAAGATAGGTGATGGTGATCGCAGGAGGTTCTGTGTTGTTGTGTTTGTTGCTGATGTTCGAACAGAGATGTAGATTTTGAGGGGGAGGAGAGAAAATGGTTTTTTGTGTGTTGTGTGTCTGATGAAGGAGGTTGGGTTGTGTTGCTGCAGTTTTGATTTTATTCTTCTTGTTTTTTGTGTGAAAGGGTGGTTATAGAATGAAGAAGGGAGGATGGGTGCGAATAAGGTTTGGGTGGAGTTGAAGATGGCTGAAGAATTTGGGGAGGTGGTTTGAAGTTGAATTATGGTGAAGGTACGGATTATGAGATGGGAAAAAAGGGGAGGAAAATTGTTGCTGTGATGAAGGTGAGTGAGGGAGGATAATGTTTCAGAATGGGTCTGTTATGGTGTTGGAGGTTGAGAGGGATGTTGGTGAAGAGAATCAAGGGTAGTTCTGTTGTGAAGTTTTTTTTTGTTTTCTTTTTCAGTGTTGTTGATATAACTTGAAAAGGTTTTCTGTGTTGATGTCTTTTTTTTTTTGCAGGAATGCATCAGAGCCTCCTCTTTTGATGATTGATGGCCTGCGGATTGATGTTAGGGTGAGGGAGGCGGCCGTTGTCTGCAGAGGTCAGAGTCCTTTTCTTTTGGTTGAAAGTCTCTCTTTTTTTCTTTTGTGTGCCAGCCTCCCTTTTTGCAGAAAAGGTTACTTGAAAAAGTCCTTTTCCTACCTCTCTATTGACTTGCTTTCTTCTTTTTGGTGTAGGTTTGAAATGTGTCTATTCTGGTGTATGTATTGGGGAGTAGCATGGTGCAGGCTGGTACAGTGAGATGACAAAAATTGTGACTAGAAAAGTTTGTTGGACTATAGTTGCAAATGAACTAATGGACCTAGTTGAGAATGAATTAATCTAAAGGAATAAAGAATTAAGATAAATATAAAAAGTTAAAGTAAATTTTTTAAATAAAACTAAAATATAAGATTAAAGCTAAATTAAATATAACTAAATTAATAAAATCAAATAAAATTCAAATTTTGACTGAAAACTGAACCTAATTGAATTTTAAATAAATCTAAACTAACTTTCTATAAAAAAGAACAGCACTTAAATTTAAATAAAATAAAAATGGATTAGATTATTAAATTGAATACAAATTACATTATAAACTAACAAAATAAGAATATAAATGATTTACAACCTAAGAACTAATTAACCATAAAACTAAATTAATCTCGAACTTAAGTAAAATTAATTTAAAAGGAGACTAATTCTAAGTAAAATTGAATTAAAATTAAAGCTAAGATCAAACTAAATAAATAAAAAACTAAGATAAAAATTTGTTCTAGAAAGAATAAATAAAAATAGAAAAATGCATGACTCAAAAATCGGAAAATGGTCTAAAATGGATTTTACGGATGAAATTGGATATGAGAAAGGGGTCATCAAAATTCGAAATGAAACTTGAATAAATCCTCTGTTGATTCTTTCAACAACTCCAATAGGAATAAATCTCCTGAACAAATCGCCACTGACACAACACCATCTAAATTAATCATTCTAAGAATCTCTTCAAATTTGTCTGAATCGTTTTCTTGGGAAAATAAAATCACGACTGAACATGATGAGCAGATAAACAGACGATTTGGACCAAAACTTCTTATGAATCCCAAGCTAATAATCTGATGAATTCCACCACACAACCTGCCCATGAACATGCACTGTTTGAGAAATCAATCACCGAACTGATGACGGCCCAGATGCATAGCCAATAGTCCTTTCAGACGTGAAATCCTTGACTACTGCTAAATCAGGGAAATAAACCCTAATTTAGTGACAGGAGCAATAAGAGAATGATACCAATGAAGCGGCATAGCTAAGACCTTGAATTCTTCTGATAATCTACAAATGAGGTGTGAAACCTTAATCCCTGGATGACCATGATCCCATGCCTTAGGAACTCATGCAAATGATGTGCAAAATGCGTATGATATGCAAACGAGCAACGGAAAAAGATGCAAAAACCAGAGGGCAAATTTGGGGTGTCTACAGCTGCCCCTATTCAGACATGAGTTAGCTGTGCAGGATGTAAGCAACGGCTTATCAGGCAAACAAGATAACTTGTGGTTGAATATCAAAGACAGTCCAAAATTTGCACTCACAGAACGAAGAAGAAAAGGGATATAGATTTGTAAAATAAAGTAAAGTATATTATAAAGTGTGGGCGACGGAGGACGACCATCGAGCAGAGAACGACTGCTGGGGAAGAGCAATGACGGGGACGGCCGACATGCTGGGAAAAGTGCGGGAAATAAAGCGATGACGGGGACGACCGACATGCTGGGGATAAAAGGTATGACGGGGACCGTCACCAAATAAAGCTGAAATATTCTCTGGGGATTAACAAAACATGACGGGGACGACCATCAAGTTCATAAAGTAAAGTAACCAACGATGGGGACGGCCATCGGGCTAAACTGAAAGGAAAAGGGACCACGACGGGGACGGCCATCGGGTTAAAGGATAAATGAAATAAACAGATGATGAGGTACGGTCATCAAAAGGTGGAGGACAACCACCTAGCAGGGGACGGCTGCTAAAAATCAACGATGGGGACGGCCATCGGATGAGCATGATGGAGGAAGACCATCAAGAGGTGGAGGACGACCACCTAGCAGGGTACGGCTGCTCTCAGGGTTTATCATGACACAGGACGAATGTCAGATAAAAAGGAAAATTGCTTTGTTGGTGATCTACTGGGGAATGATAAACACGAACGAGTGTCTATATCCAAGAAATAAAGGTATAAGTGTTTTGACGTTGTGTATAGATTAAAGATGCGGACGAGCATCCCTAAGACCATGATACGGACGAGTATCGGGTAGAAACAAATACTGACACGTGTTTAGAGATGATGATACGGACGAGTATCAACTGGTTAGCAAGGAATACGGACGAGTGTTGATTCCGAGGGGACTCTTCTGGGGAATAGTAGACACAGACGAGTGTCTATATTCAAGAAGACAAGAGTGTTTGACACGGTGTATGGATTAAAGATGCGGACGAGCATCCTTAAGACTATGATACAGACGAGTATCATGTAGAAACAAACGCTAGACGCATGTTCTGAGATGATGGTACGGACGAGTACCAACTGATTAACAGAGAACACAGACTGGTGTCGAATCTGTGGGGATGTAAGTGGTGTATGCAAGATACGGACGAGTATCTGTATAAGTATGAGTGGTATATAGATGAGTGTTTAACTGTTGGGGAGAGTGACACGAACGAGTGTCAAAAGGAGAAAAGTATAGTATAAACAAGTATCTGATATACAAAGTGTTTAGGTAATTATGCTGGGGAAGGTGACATGGACGGATGTCAAGAAAGTTATATATATAAGTATCTGTGAGTGCAAAGGGGATGCTTTGGCTTTCTGCTGGGGATATGACACGGATGGGTGCCACAAGGAGTATATACTGATGTTTGCGAATGTGAGGCAACTGCTTTTGCTTTAGCTCTCCGCTGGGGAATTTGGGAAGCATTATGTATACTGCTGACGGGTTGAAAGCTTTTAACTCTGATGGGAACGAAGTGTTGGCAACCTGATGCTTGTTGGAGAGGTTTTCACTGGAGGAAAGACGACTCTGCGTGAGGTATACTTCGTTCAACTGCTTTGAACATTTGCTGAGGATCTGATCATCCTGCTCTGACTCCACTGAGGAGAATTTCTTCTTGCTCCGCTGGGGAAATCCCTTGGGAATGAGAATCCCGATGACTTTATGGGGAAAGATCATCTTTAGACTTGGCTAGGGAAGATTCTTGATCACACAATCCTGCTGAGGAGGGAATTCTGATAATTCTAACTTTGTGGGGAAGCAAGGCCTTCAGCTTCCTGTTGGGAAAACTTCGCTGTGGAAAGATAAGTCCGCTTGGGGACGAGAACGATTCAATTAGCCTTGAAGTTCTGTTGGGGTTATCATCTGTTCCAACTCAGCTGGGGATGTGTCAACCCTCTGGCATGGCTGAGAAAAATATTTGGCAATGCTCTGCTGAGGAGAGACTTTGTTGGAGAATCAAAATATGCCCCAAGTATAGCATGACAACTGTGTTGGGAAGATATGTCAATGAAAATTGGCTTTGACTGAATGTGAGTATCCAACTCCTCATGAGGGAATCTTGTCGGCTGAAAGAAGATTTTTACGCTCGGGGAAGAAATAAACTTTCAATGCCCTGCTGGTAAAATAAATACCAGACATTCCCTGAGAATTAACACAGTGTTTCAAGCTTATGAGCTCAACAAAAGCATTGTTGATCATCTTGAGTGAACTAACATTTCCTTAACTCCTCAATTATACCATACTGCATCACCCATAAAAAGATCGTCTTCAGAGGATTTTACAGAAGACTTGGCATCCAGAATTGCCCCAGTGTCTTCAAACTCTCACAGAAATTCAACAAGTCTTGAGATAACTGCCCCAGACTGCGTCTTGAAACGATTCTTGCCCCATATCAGAGCTAAAACAGAAACCATGCGGTATGAAGATGCAATGCAAATGATGTACAATGCAGACGTATGCTCAATGCCAAGGATATGAAACAAGGATGGTTGGGCGCTAGGGCCAGGTTGATAGATATATATATATTTTTTGGTTGCCAAGCAATTGGACTTTGAAGGTGAAATACCCGACGAGAACTGGTTTATTAAAGGTAGGCCAACAGACGAGAACTGATGGGCAAAGAATAAGTCGTCAGACGAGAACTGACTCCTTAGGTTCATTGTCAAACGGGAATTGACTCTGAAAAAGGATGACTACCAGACGGGAACTGGCGTTCAACGGGCTAAATGAAAAGGTGACCAGACGGGAACTGGTTAAAAGATTCGCCTACCAGACGAGAACCGGTATTTGAAGTTGGTTTGCCAGACGAGAACTGGACTTTGGGTTTGTCTGCCGGACGAGGACTAGACTCTGAAAAGTTTGCCAGACGGGAACTGGTCTTTGAAAAGGCTTGCCAGACGAGAACTGGACTTTGAAAGGTTGATAAGTTGGGGTTACGAGGCCCTGGATGTGAGATCTGATGTTTGTGGGGTTGGATGCCCAATGCAATGATGATGCATATGCTCTATATGCGACATGAATAACGTATGCAAATGATTTATGCAATGATTATGAAAAGCTAGAAAAACACCCAAGGATGGGAAGAAAGGTCCTATGACAAGGCTTCAGGTTGAGAAGGGTGACAAAGGCGACGGTGGGTAGCATGATTTCCCGATACTCGTCTTGAACTCGAAGAACACTGATACAAATTGCTCTGTGTAGCCAAAGTTGCTCCTGTTGGGTGAGTCTCTGAACTGACTATCACTAATTATCCAATTCTTGGCATGGCGGACCTGGATGTCCTCTCAAGGAGAGTTGCACTTAGTGAACTCTGGAAGTGTCATGCCTCGGTATGAGCGTGGAAGCGACTTGATTCATTCTGACTGAGCATTGGAAGCATTGACCCTTAGTCAACGGAAACTCCGGGTGTCCTGCCCCTGCTTGGGAGATTCAACTCTGATCAACTGACTTTGAATGACGTTCCTCGATCAACTGATGCTTGGGAACTCTCTTTACCCTGACAGATCCCTTGGTTGACAAAACCACTGGATAACATGCCCCTGATTCATAGGCTGACAAGATGCTCTTGATTCTGGTCATCATTGTTGAATGATCAACTCCCCTCGCGATTGCTCTTTGTAGGAACTTTCCTGATGACACAGACTGACTTACAATTAAAACTGTTCATTTACAAATGGTAATTTTAATGCAGTACACATGCAAGTTTTTTTTTTTTGAAAATTTATCTTGATGCTGTGACCGTGTGTGACGAATGGACGATTAGTCCAAACGTAGTGTTGGGTTAGCAAACCTTTAGGAGTCAGTTTACGCAACCTTGTCGTAGTATGCTTTCAGAACTGAACCTGATTCAATTAGGACTTTCAATGGTTATGACGTGGTCTAGTTCACGGTTTTTAGAAAGAAAGATTCATGGCTCAAAGTTTATTTGTGCCCACCCATTCTCCTTGATGTTCTCCGGTCCTATGTTCAGCTAATTCGACTTAAGCGCTCGCTTCTCACAAGGGTTTTGTAATGGTTGAGGAACCAATGACGTTGATGGTTTACGCACCAATGAGGTTTCTTGGAGTAACAGTCACCCCTTCTGACTTTGTGTCTGGTCACACGACTTTGTTCCCATGGAAAATTCTCTTTCATTTTTTTACTCCCTAACTTTTGCCTGGACTGGTTCTCTTTTTTTTTTGAATTTTTCGATTTTGAAGTCCAGCGGGATGCCCTAACTTTTGCCTAGGTCATATGTTTTCACATATTTTTTCGACTTAGCGGGCTTTATTTCTCTTTTTTTTATATTTTTGTTGAACAAATCGTGTGACACTGGCTTGTCATGACTTGCTGAAAGGGTTGACTGCCTCATTCCCTTGTTGGTGAGGGATAACCACTGTGGTTTCACGTCCCTTGACCTCTTGAGGTGTAATGAATAAAGGTAATGGATCCTCGAATGCACACTCCTTTAGAAATTTGAACGCTCGGTCAAATTAACTGATGACTACCCTGCCCCGGGTTGAATGTGAGGGTTTTTTCGTTCAGAAAAGAAACTCCTGCTTCAAGGCTCAAAGGGGTTGACGAGAGTTTATCTCCCTTATATCTCTGGTGTTTGGGAATTGAAGCAATGCCTGTACATCGTCAACAGGTTCTACCCTGAAAGCATACCTTGAACAATTATGAGTATTCAGTTGTCATCATCCTCCCTCAAACCTGCTAAACAACAGTGACATAGATGGGAGGTAAATGGATGCAATCTTTTTGTTTTTTTTTTCTTTTTTCAATGCAAGTAAAGAAAAATGAGCAAATGCGACATGATTGATTCAAAAGTGCAAGATCACTACATTAACATCACCATTTAAAATAACAATGCTTAAAAGACAAGTAGCTGCTAACAGGAAAGAAGCTACAACGCAAATGATAAAAGGATACAATGATCACCAACTCTGCTGACATACTGTTGTCTGAGCCACTAAAATCAAGATACGCTTCTTCTGAAGTCTTTGAACTCAATCAGGTGAAAGGTTGACGTGCACAACCAAGCTTCCTTCTGGAAAGGAGATGTAGCCCTTGTCGATCAATTGTTGTACTTTGGCTTGAAAAGCTTTGCAATATTCAGTTGAATGTCCCATTGATCCACCATGATACCCACACTGCTCATGGGGATTGTACTCTGGAGGGTACGGCTCTGACAACGGCTTGAGAGGCTTAGGAACCACCAAAGAGCTCTGAACTAGATGTGGTAAGAGTTCACTGTATGCCATGGGGACTGGATGAAGAGGAGCAATCCTTCTTTTCAGATTGTTACGAGGCCTAGGCTGGCTCTGAAGTTGATTCTGAGGTTTTCGATCATGAGATTGCAGATTTGGACGAGGAGGAGTCCACGACTTCTGATATGGTGTTCTAAGCATTGCCGAATGCCCATAAGAGTAATCAGATTCAGGAACAGATGATCTCTGAGAAGATGTTGGTCCAGAATATGCAACATTGGCCATGACTGCATTGGTATCATACCATTCTTCTCCTTGGGAGCTAACAACAGATTCACTTTCACTAGCTGGGATATTCGAAAAGTCCTGGATCTTTCCACTTTTGAGCAGGCTCTCAATGCGTACTCCAACTATCATCAAATCAGAGAAGCTTGTCATCCCAATGCTACTCATTCTTTCCAAGAATGGACCCTGCAAGGTGCCCACGAACAGGTCAATTAATTCTCTGTCTGAAAGTGGTGGTTGCACTTGGGCTGCCAATTCTCTCCACCGCTGTGCATATTCTCTGAAAGATTCACCACTCCTCTGGGATAGGCTCTGCAAGTGCGTGCGATTGGGCGCCACGTCCATATTGTGCTGGTATTGCTTTACGAAAGCTCTGGATAAATCATTCCAAGATCGGATGTGACTGCTTTCCAAATCCATGTACCAACTTAAAGATGCCCCACTTAAACTGTCCTGAAAACAGTGAATCATCAACTTATCATTGCGGGCATAAGAAGTCATTTTTCTACAGAACATCACCAAATGATGCTTCGGGCAACTGACACCAGTGTATTTCTCAAACTTCGGAGTTTTGAAATCTGGAGGAATGACAAGACCAGGCACCAAACACAGGGTTAGAGCATCAAAACCGAAGGCATCAGGATCCGCTAAGGCTTTGAGTCGCTCGTCCAACACACGAAATCTTTCAGCAGGATCAATAACTTGTGGTCCCTTGGTTTTCACAAGAGGGATTTCCCCTTGGAAGTCTGGCATAGGGAAGGCAAAACTCTGATAATTCGTAGTATCAGAAGAAGATGAAGGTCCACCTCGGACAGCAGATGGTCCAGGTACATTCTGATTCACGATCGGGGTCTGTGCAGGCTGAGCTTGAGCAAGATTGTTCACTTGTGGAAGATCTTCATCAGGAGAAAGACCATACAAAGGATTGGTCATCAAAGTGAAACCAGGTGGAAACTCATCATTCCGACAATTGCTCTCTGACATAGCTACTGACGACTTCCAATCTGACCCTTTCTAACTCTTGACACTGTTCAGTCTAGCTTCACACACTCTGTCGTCTTCTAACTGTTACCGCTTGTTCAAACTGAGTACCGGGAAATCAGCTGGCTGGTCATGGACAAAAAGGAAGGATGAGCTCTCTGGAGGAGGAAAATGCAATGCAGATGCAAATGCAAAATGCAATATGATGATGCAAAAGATGCAAAGACATGGGATCACAGCTGGAAACTGCCTGGAATCTGGAATGCCGGACCAAGAATCGAGTGTCTGTAACCACAAGATCTCTGTATAGTAACCCGAAATAGTAACTGAAAACCAGAGGTCAATAGCTTCAGGATCATAGTGACCGGATCAAACAATTGTACTGGTAATGAGGGTATGTTGAGGTCAAGGGTTCCTGCAAACCTGTAAACAACCCGACCCCCTCATAGGTAGTGTTCTAAAACAAGGATCCTCAGACTTGGATCAGTTATGAGAAGTGTAAACACTTCTAACCCGGAGGTACAGTGTTTACAATAACCATAAAAAATCCTCCTCTAATTCACCTCAGTTTCTGAAGGTCAATACTAAAGGTCATCCAGACTTAGCAGGCTTCCCAGATAGCCCTAGCACTACAGGAAATCTGTAGCACAGAGTTCTCAAGAAGAAACCCATATCTGAACCGTGTTTCACATTCCCGCACCAGACCGAAATGGAATGGGAAAGAACATGAACCACTCTAGCCTAGGTGTCACTCAGGTCCCAGGTATAGGACCTTAACTCTCAGTGGAACTCCCACCCACCAAAACAGAAACAACAGATCCAGCCAGAATAGTACGACAGTATGATGTATGCAAAGCTATAAAGAAAGCAGTAAACAAAACTGTACATAAAGCAATGAATAAAACATACAAATACAAATAGCACATAACACCCCAGTAAACACAAATCAAACAAGCGCTAGGAGGAACCCACAAAAAGAACCAGAAGCCCTGGTTGCAGTCTAAGGATCCCCAGCAGAGTCGCCAAGCTGTCGCTCCCAAAGATTTGCATCCAGGTACAAGCGCGAACGGTCGGCGAAAGGGACAATGAGAACACACAGCCGTGAACTCACTGGAGATGAAAAGAGTCGCCAGCTAGGCATTTTTATCCCGGGGGGAAAGGCAATGCTGCATAGACCTAGAAAGATACGGATAAGACGGTTGCGAACCAGAGAGACTGAGAAAGGGGGTTGGTTACAACCTGGGAAGGTATTAGCACCCAGATTGTCCGTCGTACTCGACGGGATCCACGCTTAAAAGATTTGTGTTTTAAAGGGGTAGTGTCAGTGCAATCTGTGTGTAGAATAGCTGGAAGAGAATGTACAGGTGTCAATGTAAAGTGTATAAGTGATATGAAGTATAAAAGTGTCAGTGTAAAGACAAGAATAAGATGCTCATGATAATGAGGCTCAAAGAATAATGCTGGAAGGAGGGGGAATGTACAGAGACTTTTGTTCGATAACCGTTAAGTTATGCCTACGTATCCTCTCGTGCAATGAGGAAGTCAGAACACCGTAGTTCGACCCAAAGAGACTGAAAGGTGAATTGACTGATGAACTGCTCACTTGTCTATGCTCAAGTGTATGACCTGTCTGGCTCAGGTGCAAACTGTCTTGCATTAGACGGAAGAAGCGAGTTCTCGTTTGTGAGTGAAGGTGATGAGAAAAGAATCCCGGAGGAGACGATTATTGTTTGTTTTTGAGTTTTCAGTCTTTTATTGCTTTTGAAAGTTTGTCATAAGTTAATGAGCTTAAGCCTAAACCAATGGATTTAGTAAACTCATCACATCATCCCTCTGATTAGGGGTAATGAGAATACCTTAAGTGTGAAGTCAGATTCTCACACTTAATCACCTTTGGTGTAGGATTAAGATCATTAACCTACTTGTGATTATTTAGATGTTTTTGGGATTTTTGTTTAGTGTTGAGTAATGAGGTTAAGCCATAATCATGGATTAAACAGACCCATTACACCATCCTAAAAGAAGGATGATAGATGAGAATGTTTAAGTTGAGGAAAACTCCTCAACTTAATCCAAGATTAGGGATTAAACTCATGACAAAACAAGCCTTTGATTAGGTGGATTTTATTTAATGGTATGATGATGAAGTGATTTTTATTGTTTGTAAGACAACTTGAGGGGGACTTGTCCATTAACACTAGGGTTAGTCCTTCTTAACCACTCAAGGAAGAATTAGAACCCTAATGCAAGGCCCAAGTTACAAGTGTGATGTCTTGATGATTATTAGGTGAATTGATTAAGAGGTTTAAACACATTAAGGGTTTAACACTTAGGATTAAAGTTATACACTCCATCCTAATAGAAGGATGCAGGCATAAGCTTAATCACAAAGCCTTAAAGCCTTTAGGGTTTAGTCCCTGATTATGAGGTGAGAAAAGAGGACTCAATGAGACACAAAGGTAGAACTAAGTGGGGGACTAATCAATATTCACATGTTCGGATGGTCCTAGGTTAGTGTGGTCTACTATCCTAAAGAAGAAAGAAAGAAGAAGAGAAAGATGAAAGGAGAAGCTCCATGGTGGCCTGAGCACACCTCCAGCAAGGCAAGAGATAAAGAAGATGAGGAAGAAAAATTAAGATGAAGAAGACATAAGATAAGATGAGAATGCAAAAATGGAGATAAGATAAAGAGATGAAAGTGCGATATGGAGAATGCACAAACAGAGCCTACACCAGTAGGACTTCCAGATGCAACAACATACAGTAATTAAAATCGGGCCATAGCGTTACCTAACGGAGAAGGTCCGTTGCCTTTTCAATTTGCAAAAAGAAATTCAAGAAGTTTCAAGTCTAAAGCAGATTCAACAGTTCAAGCGCAAATCGTCAAATATAACCAGAGTTATTATCAAGAATTGGTCCAAACGGTATCAGGGACTAAATACAATCTGCATCCAAAAACCCAACAGTCTACACAAAGTTATGAAAATTAAACACAAGATAATAAATAATCGTTCATTCTAAATTCAAGAGGTAATCACAAATCTAAGCCAAAAGAAATTAATCATGAACTAACAAAAGCAAAAATATTTTATTCTAATCTTTAATAAGAAAAAAACGAACTATGAAAGCTTAATAATTGCGTCTTAACTTAAAACTAGAATAAAAATAAACAAACTCTAATCCAAAATTAAAAATATAGGCTAAAACTCAAACCAAAATTAAATAAGAATTAAAGTTTTTAAACAAAAAAAAATTTAAACAAACAAACAAAAAAGAAAATGAAAATAGAAACAGGAGGGATGTTTAATGATTTGGAGGTGTGAATAATAATCAGACCCAAGCTGATGAATTTTCACGCAAGGGAAAGTGAGTTAAGGAGAATGAGGGTGCGAAAATGAATCTCATGGTGTTTTGAAGAAAGCTCGGCCCAAATCCTCCTTGACCTAAAATATGCTCAGCAACACAAAAAAGTAAAAAAAAAACAATCCTCATCTCTTTCACGAGACCATGCGGTCTCCGCCATCTCTCCTTGTAGCACCGTCACACACCATCATTCGTGATCTTCTTCTTCAAAGAACCAAACACCGCCGTCAAATCCCTTTCCTTCAGATGCAATCTCTTGTCCTAAAAGCTTGTTCGTCTCTGTTCATCACCTCCGACGAATCTCTCTCACGGTTGGCGACCCTCTTCTTCTGGCTCGAAAGAGTCTTCCTCGTCGATAGCAAGGTTGGCCTCACCGCGATTCTTCAAGCCAAAAACACATCGCGTTTGCTCACGGACCTATGACTCGCTCTCTCGCGACTGTGTTCAGATTCTAAGCACCTCATCCTGGCCTCAGCTCTCGGTGATTACGGTGAGTTCTCGAACTGATTCCCTCATCCGCTTTTCTCACTTCATTTCTTTCTTCTTCTTCTTTATTTCATGGTTTGAAACTCCCTTCATCTCCTTTGCTGTATGTGTTTTATTTGTTGTGTTATCGCTGTTGATTTGGTGTTGCTTATGAAACAGGGGTTGTTATGAGTTGAATAGATGAAGGGTATCAGGTTGTTAAGAATTGATGAAGGGGAATAACAGGTTTTGATTTTAATGGAAGATAGGTGATGGTGATCGCAGGAGGTTCTGTGTTGTTGTGTTTGTTGCTGATGTTCGAACAGAGATGTAGATTTTGAGGGGGAGGAGAGAAAATGGTTTTTTGTGTGTTGTGTGTCTGATGAAGGAGGTTGGGTTGTGTTGCTGCAGTTTTGATTTTATTCTTCTTGTTTTTTGTGTGAAAGGGTGGTTATAGAATGAAGAAGGGAGGATGGGTGCGAATAAGGTTTGGGTGGAGTTGAAGATGGCTGAAGAATTTGGGGAGGTGGTTTGAAGTTGAATTATGGTGAAGGTACGGATTATGAGATGGGAAAAAAGGGGAGGAAAATTGTTGCTGTGATGAAGGTGAGTGAGGGAGGATAATGTTTCAGAATGGGTCTGTTATGGTGTTGGAGGTTGAGAGGGATGTTGGTGAAGAGAATCAAGGGTAGTTCTGTTGTGAAGTTTTTTTTTGTTTTCTTTTTCAGTGTTGTTGATATAACTTGAAAAGGTTTTCTGTGTTGATGTCTTTTTTTTTTTGCAGGAATGCATCAGAGCCTCCTCTTTTGATGATTGATGGCCTGCGGATTGATGTTAGGGTGAGGGAGGCGGCCGTTGTCTGCAGAGGTCAGAGTCCTTTTCTTTTGGTTGAAAGTCTCTCTTTTTTTCTTTTGTGTGCCAGCCTCCCTTTTTGCAGAAAAGGTTACTTGAAAAAGTCCTTTTCCTACCTCTCTATTGACTTGCTTTCTTCTTTTTGGTGTAGGTTTGAAATGTGTCTATTCTGGTGTATGTATTGGGGAGTAGCATGGTGCAGGCTGGTACAGTGAGATGACAAAAATTGTGACTAGAAAAGTTTGTTGGACTATAGTTGCAAATGAACTAATGGACCTAGTTGAGAATGAATTAATCTAAAGGAATAAAGAATTAAGATAAATATTAAAAGTTAAAGTAAATTTTTTAAATAAAACTAAAATATAAGATTAAAGCTAAATTAAATATAACTAAATTAATAAAATCAAATAAAATTCAAATTTTGACTGAAAACTGAACCTAATTGAATTTTAAATAAATCTAAACTAACTTTCTATAAAAAAGAACATCACTTAAATTTAAATAAAATAAAAATGGATTAGATTATTAAATTGAATACAAATTACATTATAAACTAACAAAATAAGAATATAAATGATTTACAACCTAAGAACTAATTAACCATAAAACTAAATTAATCTCGAACTTAAGTAAAATTAATTTAAAAGGAGACTAATTCTAAGTAAAATTGAATTAAAATTAAAGCTAAGATCAAACTAAATAAATAAAAAACTAAGATAAAAATTTGTTCTAGAAAGAATAAATAAAAATAGAAAAATGCATGACTCAAAAATCGGAAAATGGTCTAAAATGGATTTTACGGATGAAATTGGATATGAGAAAGGGGTCATCAAAATTCGAAATGAAACTTGAATAAATCCTCTGTTGATTCTTTCAACAACTCCAATAGGAATAAATCTCCTGAACAAATCGCCACTGACACAACACCATCTAAATTAATCATTCTAAGAATCTCTTCAAATTTGTCTGAATCGTTTTCTTGGGAAAATAAAATCACGACTGAACATGATGAGCAGATAAACAGACGATTTGGACCAAAACTTCTTATGAATCCCAAGCTAATAATCTGATGAATTCCACCACACAACCTGCCCATGAACATGCACTGTTTGAGAAATCAATCACCGAACTGATGACGGCCCAGATGCATAGCCAATAGTCCTTTCAGACGTGAAATCCTTGACTACTGCTAAATCAGGGAAATAAACCCTAATTTAGTGACAGGAGCAATAAGAGAATGATACCAATGAAGCGGCATAGCTAAGACCTTGAATTCTTCTGATAATCTACAAATGAGGTGTGAAACCTTAATCCCTGGATGACCATGATCCCATGCCTTAGGAACTCATGCAAATGATGTGCAAAATGCGTATGATATGCAAACGAGCAACAGAAAAAGATGCAAAAACCAGAGGGCAAATTTGGGGTGTCTACAGTGTGCAGCGTTATAAGTCAGCATGTTGTATAGAGGCATTTGTCTGTTTGTCGCCTTCGCTTTTTACTAATCACCTTGTTTTCATTACACAAAAAAATAAATATCAATTTAAATATTTTTGTTCTAAAATTATGTATCTTTTTCCATTTCCTTTTATTCATCCATATCATTTTTTATCCATATTATATTTTCCACTTGTTAATTTCAAAAATTTAAAACCAAATTTTCTTTTAACTCTAATTTCATATTACCAAGAAATCATTATCTACAATAAAGCCCATTGGTTCTTTCTTCTTAGGTCCATTATAAAAATATATATAAAGATTTCATTGTTTCTATTCATATTTATTAATATTCTATTCTTATTTTTATTACTTTTATAGTTGTTATTTTTATTATTACTACCATTATTTTTTATTACTTCCTTTTCATCTAACATTAATTTCATTATTTCAGTTATTATTATTATTACTATTATTATTACTTTTTTTTATTATTATTATTGTTATTGTTATTATTATTATTATTATTATTATTGTTTTATTCCTATTTCTATTCTTGTTTATTTATCTATTATTACTAGTATTATTATTAAATTTATTCTATGATTTCAGTTTCTATGTCACCACTTTTTTTTCTCAATTCCATTATCTCATAACCTGACCCACTCTAGTACACATAGCTGGCGGTGAATATGCGTAGCCCAACAACAACAATTTTGCACCGTACAACCCACTAACATATTCTTCATAACGAATTGCAACGTACAGCACGTTCTTGGCACCAATACCACAGCTATTCCACACTTTTTGTTCTTTATTAACAACCTTTTCATCCATCAACAAAAAGAAATCCTCTCAGAAGTTTTTTTTCTCCCCAAACGCGTCCTTTATCTTGCGCAAATTCTCCTCACAAACTCAAAGAAAACAGAAAACCAAATCGTCACCACTCATACTCATCACTATACCTCCATTTAAACACCCACCATCACTTTCTTCACAAAGAATTCCACCATAATTTTCAACTAAAAAAACAAAAGCAGGATGGAAATAAAGCCAATCTGAGACCAACCCAACGTTGTTCCATCACCAAGCCAGAACCAACTCGCCATTCTCACCTTCAACACAAACTGAAAGAAACCGCAAGTCCACCACCGCTAGCCAAAACATCTTACCGAAATCACAAACAGTCGCTCACCACCACTCTAAACATCAACACAGCACACAAACCGTTGAACCATCACCGGCCAACAAAGCCGCGACTAACCCCCACCGCCGAAAATGAACATCTAAACAACCCGCAGCAAGCTCTGACCCAACCACAGAAAACCGATAGCCACCCAACACCACCGTTCTTCAATCGTCCCGAAACTTGAAACCTTGGCCAAACTCAGATCTTGAAACTGACTGAAAACAGGAAATCGATGATGAGTAAATCTGTGACCGCCGATAAGCCGAAGCTGTGGAAACCACTGTAAGGAGAGAGTCGCCGGAAATCACCAGGAGCGAGCACGAGCAAGTACGTTGAGACGGTGAACCGCGTGAACGAAGGACGGACGGAAAGGATCGGCGCCGCTACCTTGTTCTTCCAAAGGGTAGTTCTTTCTCTATTTTGTTTTTAAGAGGAGTATGTTCTTGTTATAATTTCCACTTTTCTTTTTTTTTTATTATAAAACCAAGGCATTTTAATCACTGCATTTTTTCTTCCACTTTTCTATTTACTTATTTTAATCACTTTTTTCTATGTCCCCTTGCTGTCACTTTTAATTTTTATTGATTCCATTTCTCTGTTCACTTTTTCTTTGATTCATGTGTACTGATATTTGTTGGGCTTATAGATACCCATTGCGTGGACCAGCCGTTTGTTTTCGCTAACCTCTGCATAACCATAGCAATTCCCTTTCTCATGTGCTTTTATTTTTAGTTTCTTATACATGTACATATTTATTTGTTTAACAAAAAGAACTTTAAAAAATATGTATTTTATTTGTTTAAAAAAATCTCTCTAAAAAATCTCTGTGTTTAATTTAAATTATTATTGAGTTTTTACTATCTATTTTATTTTAGATGCAATCTTAGGTATTAAAGTGAAAAAATAAAAAAAGCAAAATTATAAAATTCAAAATATTAGAATAGGTTTCAATTTCTTCAAATCATGAAAATATTCAAGAAAATCTTAATTAGAGTATTTCTTATTATTTAGATTTTGTCATAGATTTTTTAATTAATTAGAATTCTTTCTATTATTTAAACAAAAAAAATCCAGAAAATACTTTTATTTTAGATAGTTTATTTTCATTACTTTTAGATTTATTTTTTAGATTAAAATTAAGGGCCAATGATATAACAAACGGCCGATTTTTCGCCCGATCTAAATCGGTGATCTTCGGTCAATATGAGGCCCCCCCTTTTGTAATTATTTTTATTATTATTTCGACAAAACAAACTTGTAATTTGATTTAATTCATTTTATTCTTAATATTATTTATTTCGTTTAATCATTTATATTCATTATTTTATTTTTCTAACAATTCAATTCATTTATTTATTCATTTATTTATTCATTTATTTATTCAATTATTTTTGCATTAAAAAAAATTACGATTCGACTCCTTATAGAATGGTTCCCATTTTGAACCGATTCTAAGGCAGTAAACGAACAAAATTTCGTCGCGTCCCAAAAGGTCCAACGCCTTCGAATAGTTGCGCTCGATTAAAAGGTCCAACGCCTCCGAATAGTTGCGTCCCGAATAAACAGGCCGAACGCCTTCGAATAGTTCAAACACACTGCACACACGCTTTCTCTTGGGCTAATTACAACGAGACCTCTTTATTTCTCGCAATCCCCTGTATTTATTTTGTATCCCTATCCCCTTACCTTGTACGCATTTTATTTCTATTTTATTTTATTTCCGAATCCTTGGTCCAACGCCAAGCGATTGCACTTGCACACTTGCACTTTATTTTCCAGTTATCATTTCGTTATTAGGATCCTCATATCCTTGCGAGCCGAGCGATTCGTGCCTCGCTGACAAAACTACAAAAATAAACTCCATTTGCATTTACCCTCTAAACCTCAAAAAACCAAAATGTTTCGATTAGATCCAAACCCTTGATCCAACGTCAAGCGGTCTTAGGAAATAAAAACACTTTAATAATACTAGAAGATTTGTACGCCACGAGCCTTAAGCGGTAGAAAGGGGGATAACGAGCTTTCGTTACTCGCTCCGATTATTTCGACGCAGGACACTCGTCTTGTTGGGCGAGATAAACTATCCATAGTCTTTAGTGCATTTCAACTCCTAAACCCTTTCATCGACGAAAGGTAATAAAATTAGCATCCACTACCCTTAGTAGGCCGAACTACGAGGCTCTGACTTTCCCATTGCACGCGGGAGTACGTAGGCACGAGGATCTCCATCCTTGCCGAGCACCTAGGTTCAATCTAACTTATAATTCAACTCATTTCCCTCTAGCAAGCAATTCGTTTAAGCATAGACATCCATTCTCACGCGTTAACTTAGATGGTTCCCATCGAGTACGATGGATGTAGGGGGTGCTAATACCTTCCCCCTGCATAACCGACTCCCGAACCCAGGCAATGGTTCCGTTGACCTTTGTCCTTATCCTTTTCCTCCCGGGTTGTATCTATATCTTCCCTTTCCCTCCTCGGGAATAAATAGAATTAGGTGGCGACTCTTCAGTCCGTCTGGCGCGCGGCTCCGTCCATTTCGGATCGTGTAAGGTCGTATTTTTCGGGGTACGACAGCTGGCGACTCTGCTGGGGAATGGTTCACCACTATGCGAGTCAAGCCTAGTCTAGGTTCCTGTGCTTGTTTGGATGTTTGCTTTTATGCCTTGCTTGTTTATTTTTATCGTTTTCTTTATCGCATTCCATCTTATATATCTTGTGGCTCCTTGGTACTATAATTTGGATCGATACTTTGCAAAAGAATTTGAGGGAAAAGCTCTATGCCCGGGCTTTCGAGTACAAATATAAGTTAGCGAGGTTGTGTAGTATGGGCTCCCGAGAGAACCTCTCTCGTGGGTTGTCGATACGAAAACCTCACTTGGAGTAGATTTTAATGAGAATACTGACAACCGTCAAGCTTTCGGCGTGTGTGCTCAGTTGTTTTCATTAAGGTCAGCAACTCTGAGGACCTTTAGAACCTTTTGGTTAAAACATCGGTTGATGGTTGCGTAGTATTGGGCACCAGGGTTCGCCCTCGCGTGGCTCGATACGAAAACCTCACTTGGAATAGACTTACTCAATGGAGTTGATTGACTGTCAAGAATGTATGAAATTGACACGTGCATCAAACAGTTGAGAAAGCTCCATAACTCCAAGACTTTGTTTTAAACCTTGTGTCGATGATCACGTAGTATGGACTCCCGAGAAAACTTGCTCTCGTGGGTTGTCGATATGAAGATCTCACCCAAAATAGATTCATATGGCAGAGTCAATCAACCGTCATGCTTATGGCGTGTGTGATGAACAGCCATATGAATTGATAACTTTGGGATCCCTAAAATTTTAGAGTCTACCCAGTGAGTTCTTGATCAGAGTATCCTCCATCTGTACCTTGGACTCATGAGACCTTGATCTTGTGATCCTGGATTCTGACATTGCATATCATTACATTTGCATCATTTATTCATCTTGCATTTCATTCCAAAAACCGAAAACTTATTTTCATGTTCCTCCATCTTCAATAAATCAAGCTGGTTTCCCGACGCCCGTATCGTGCTAGACGACCGTATCTAACTCGA
This sequence comes from Lathyrus aphaca, assembly GCA_963966055.1. Classification (NCBI taxonomy): domain Eukaryota; kingdom Viridiplantae; phylum Streptophyta; class Magnoliopsida; order Fabales; family Fabaceae; genus Lathyrus; species Lathyrus aphaca. The sequence continues at coordinate 338,901,356 of OZ014524.1, forward strand.
GCAAACACTAGAAGACTGATGGACGTGATTCAGGAAGAACAAGCTGCCATGAGGGAAGAGATTGACTCGGTCAAGAGCAAAATTGACCAGATTTATGAGACTTTGCAATCTTTGGCAAGAATGGAAGAACGTCGCGAAGCTGCTGCCGCAATGAACAATGCTCAAGTACAAGGATCTACCTCACGAGCAATGCCTTCAGTTCCCGTTCCAAATCCTTTGGTCTATGGCTTGCCTCCAGGTTTCACTCCTGCTGTTGAAGAGGTCACTTCCCAACCGATACCTGCTTCTGGTGTCACTATTGGTGCTATTCCTCAAGCTCAACCTATTCCAACTCAAGTCCAGTTTCCTCAAACTGAAGAGAATCATCAAGTTGAGTATGATATGCATACTGTTGTTCCAATCACCAATCCTCAGGCTGGTCAAGAGTCTGAAGCTATGAAGATGTGTCGCGAGTTAGCTGAAAAACTCCGAATCATGGAAGGACACAACTCAACTTCTCTGAGTGCCTCAGACATGTGCTTAGTTCCAGAGGTGGTGATCCCCGCTAAATTCAAACTTCCAGAATTCGAGAAATATAAAGGCCTCAGCTGTCCTGAGCTTCATTTGAGAATGTATTGCAGAAAAATGGCCGCTCATGCCAAAGATGACAAGCTCATGATCCATTGCTTCCAAGACAGCCTGTCTGGAGCGTCTCTAGAATGGTACATGCAGCTAGAGCGCAACAATGTGCGTACTTGGCTTGAACTATCTGATGCATTCAAAAAGCAGTACAAGTACAACACTGACTTAGCTCCTAACCGTACTCAACTTCAAAGTATGTCTCAAAAGGAGAGCGAATCCTTTAAAGAGTACGCCCAACGCTGGAGAGAGTTAGCTGCCAGAGTGCATCCTCCATTGGTTGACCGTGAATTGATCGACATCTTCATGGGTACCCTACAGGGGCAATACTACGAGAAGCTGATCAGCAGCGTATCTTCTGGTTTCTCAGACATGGTAATGGTCAGAGAAAGAATCGAAGAAGGCCTGAAAAGTGGAAAGATCCAAGGAGGTTCTAGCAGCCAGAACAATGCCAAGAAACCTTTCAATGGATACAAAAAGGGCGAAACAAATTCCATTTCTGCTGCAAGCGGGAATTTCCAACAAAGTGCACCGGCACCGGTCCCCTACTATCAACATCCTTATGTTGCTGCTGCGCAATATGCTCCTATGCCATATCAGCCAGTTCCTCCGATGCCTTATCAACAGGCCTTTCAAGATTTATTTCCGCCTCAGATGGCTCATCAACCACGTCCACCTCCAATGGTTGCAGCTGCACAGTATGCGCCCAATCCATACCAGCAACATGCTTATCAACCACGGCCTGGTCAACAGCAACAACGCGCTCCTCAACAGCGTCCACCATATCAGCCAAGAAGGCCTGAAAGAACCTTTGATCCCTTGCCTATGACACATTCTGAAATCTTTAATCAGATGATGGCAAAGGGAACTCTTGTTTTAAAAGACTTGCCACCACAAACTGGTACTGCCCGAGACTATGATGCCAATGCCCGCTGTGAGTATCACAAGGGTGCTCCAGGTCACACGCTCGAGAACTGCAAATCGTTCAAGCACAAGATTCAAGATCTGATCGACTCTAAGGATCTCACCTTCACTCTGAGAAATCCAAATGTCCAGAACGATCCAATGCCGTCACACGGTGCCAACAAGTGAAGACATTTGAAGGGGTTATTGTAGACCAAGCTGAGTAGTCTCCAACTTTGAAGCATTCAATCAAGAGAAGTTCATTCCTCAAATCAAGGCAGCCGTCGCCATTTATTATTTACGCATTCCTGTTGTTTTGTAATGTTTGTTTAAGTACTATTTGCTCTGAACATTGTTATCATTTGTACTTGGTTATGTTAATGTTATGTTTATGCATGTTTTGAATCAATCTATTCGCATTCGCTCATCATTTATCATTTATCACAAAAATCACAAAAATATTTCCCTCACTTCACTTTAGCAAATATTTGAGGGAGGATGATGAAAACAAAATACCCATAACTGTTGCGGTATGCTTTCGGATAAAACCTCGTCAATGATGTACAGGCATTCTTTCAAATCCCCAAACACTGGAGATATAAGGAGTTAATCCCTAGTCAACCACTTCGAGCCTAGAAGTAGGAGTTTCTTTCGGATACAACCCTTTTATTTAACCCGGGGCAGGGTAGTTGTTCAGTTAAACTGACTACACCTTCGAATCGCAAGATGAGACATCCCATCAGAGGACCATCAACAAATGACTTGGCAGTCACAACGTTCAACAAAATACAAAAAAAAATAGAAAAGAAAAAACCACTAAGTTGAGCACCCAAAGGGAGACTTAGTCGGAAAAAAAACAAATCAAAAAGAGGAACTCAAATCCTCAGCAAAAAACAAAACAAATATCAGTGACCACCAAATCAAAAAAAAATCAAAGGGTCACTAGCAAAAAGATGACTGCCATGTTCAAACAAAACTTTGAAGCTTCATCTTCACTCTTGCAAAATCAAAACAAATGCATGTGTAGAGTTAACTAAACTTAGGACTGGAGAACATCACGAAGAAGGGATGGGTACAAATCAAACTTTGAGCCTAATATCCTTTGTTTCTCAAAACCATTAACCAGACCACGTTACAACCCTCAAAGACCTAATTGAGGCGCGATTTATTCTGAAAGCATGCTACCAACAAGGTTGCGTAAAATGACTCCCATATATTTGCTAATCTTCAATCTCAATTGCACATTATTCTTGCTGCATCTTTTACGCACTTTCTAAATCAGCACTTCGTTTGGACTAACAGTCCATTCGTCACACTATCATAATCATTCAAATAAATTGACTTTTTCAAAACTTACATGAACTTTACATTAACACTACCATTTGTGTATGAACAATTTAATTGCAAATCAGTGCTTGACATCAGTACAATCCCAACAAGGGGCAATCAAAAGAGGAATTTGAATCAATACTCCTTCAAAATCAGTCCAATCAGGGACAAAGCATCTTCAACAGCCCAATCAGGGGCAATTTATTTCAAAATCAGCCCAATCAGGGGCAAAACCATTCTCAACAGCCTAGTCAGGGGCAAAAATCATCTTCATACAGTTCAATCAGGGGCAGATCGTGCCATGGCCATTGTCAAAGCTTCCCCACCCGATTTATTTCGAATACCTTGCAGGCAGGGGCAAGCGAACAAGGAGCAAATTTTCCTATCTCATCTCCCCAGCTAAACAAGCAGTCCTTGTTAGACGCTGACAATCATTCAAAGCAAAATCATTCTTCATGCGGCAATTAAGTCGCTTCGCTCATCAGCAGATAACCAAACTTGGAGCATTCAGATCCATCTTCTGATCATGCATCGCTGAAGATCGAGTGTCGGGGAATCAATCCCTCCATCCACCCAAAGTCCAATTACCATTGGCAACTACCAGACCAAAAGTCCACCAAGTTGGCACCTTTCTTTTTTCAATCACTCATATGCATCATTATGCATCATATGCAGTCATACACATCATTTGCATCAATCATCTACAACATGTGCATCATATGCATGCCCAAATAAATCAACCTTTATTTTCCCAACATTTTCAATTTATATCTCAGTGCATAAGCATTTGCATCGTATCTCTATCGCTATGGAATACCATTTCAAAAACAATCAAACATACGTGCATAACTCAGGATCCAGGATCAACCCATGATTCCAGGCCTTTCCCCAGCAGAGGTCAGGATTCAGGGCCAACAGAAGATTCCAAAGATTCGCCTAGGTGTTATTCAGTGGACGTCCCTGGTGGATATTTCTCTTCCAGATTATTTAATTTTTTCCGTTACTCGTCATCCTTTTGGTGTTGGGATCGCCTTATCATCCTTTTGGTGATGGCGATTATTTAATTTTCTGTTTCTCAGCATCCTTTTGGTGTTGGGATCGCCTTATCATCCTTTTGGTGATGGCGATTATTTAATTTTCTGTTTCTCAGCATCCTTTTGGTGTTGGGATCGCCTTATCATCCTTTTGGTGATAGCGATTATTTAATGCTGTTAATCAGCATCCTTTTGGTGTCGGGATCGCCTTATCATCCTTTTGGTGATAGCAATTTTATTTTCGGGGACGCTTTATCATCCTTTTGGTGATAGCGATTTTATTTTCAGTCAGTTTTCCTTATCATCCTTTTGGTGATAGCGATTGTTTAATTTTCTGTGTCTCAGCATCCTTTTGGTGTCGGGCTCGCCTTATCATCCTTTTGGTGATAGCGATTGTTTATTTTTTTGTGTCTCGTCATCCTTTTGGTGTCGGATGTCTTTATCATCCTTTTGGTGATAACGATTTTGTTTTCAGTTATTTGCCTTATCATCCTTTGATGATAAGTTGATTTATTTTGTCAATTTATTACTTGCTGTGTCACCCATCATTCCCAGTTTATTTCATTTGCTATTTGCACAATTTCTTTTGCGGACAAATTTGGAGTCTGTTAATATCTAATTATCTTATACCTTGAAAGATTGAACGTGAGCCAGTTCATCTTACTCGGTCTAAGTCAATTAGATAGGGGCATCTGTCATACCCCAAATTTGTCCTACCCGCACCATTTTACTGTCTAATCATTGTTTCAAAAAAATCAAAAAAATATGTACCATTTTATTTTTCTGTGTGATATTCGAAAAGTAAAAAAAATATGTCTTTTCTTTTCTTTAGGTTTTTTTTTTTTTATTTTTTTTTTTTGCGAAAAGTCAGTTTGAGTTTGCCAGTGCGTGCGTGTGCAGCGTTATAAGTCAGCATGTTGTATAGAGGCATTTGTCTGTTTGTCGCCTTCGCTTTTTACTAATCACCTTGTTTTCATTACACAAAAAAATAAATATCAATTTAAATATTTTTGTTCTAAAATTATGTATCTTTTTCCATTTCCTTTTATTCATCCATATCATTTTTTATCCATATTATATTTTCCACTTGTTAATTTCAAAAATTTAAAACCAAATTTTCTTTTAACTCTAATTTCATATTACCAAGAAATCATTATCTACAATAAAGCCCATTGGTTCTTTCTTCTTAGGTCCATTATAAAAATATATATAAAGATTTCATTGTTTCTATTCATATTTATTAATATTCTATTCTTATTTTTATTACTTTTATAGTTGTTATTTTTATTATTACTACCATTATTTTTTATTACTTCCTTTTCATCTATCATTAATTTCATTATTTCAGTTATTATTATTATTACTATTATTATTACTTTTTTTTATTATTATTATTGTTATTGTTATTATTATTATTATTATTATTATTATTGTTTTATTCCTATTTCTATTCTTGTTTATTTATCTATTATTACTAGTATTATTATTAAATTTATTCTATGATTTCAGTTTCTATGTCACCACTTTTTTTTCTCAATTCCATTATCTCATAACCTGACCCACTCTAGTACACATAGCTGGCGGTGAATATGCGTAGCCCAACAACAACAATTTTGCACCGTACAACCCACTAACATATTCTTCATAACGAATTGCAACGTACAGCACGTTCTTGGCACCAATACCACAGCTATTCCACACTTTTTGTTCTTTATTAACAACCTTTTCATCCATCAACAAAAAGAAATCCTCTCAGAAGTTTTTTTTCTCCCCAAACGCGTCCTTTATCTTGCGCAAATTCTCCTCACAAACTCAAAGAAAACAGAAAACCAAATCGTCACCACTCATACTCATCACTATACCTCCATTTAAACACCCACCATCACTTTCTTCACAAAGAATTCCACCATAATTTTCAACTAAAAAAACAAAAGCAGGATGGAAATAAAGCCAATCTGAGACCAACCCAACGTTGTTCCATCACCAAGCCAGAACCAACTCGCCATTCTCACCTTCAACACAAACTGAAAGAAACCGCAAGTCCACCACCGCTAGCCAAAACATCTTACCGAAATCACAAACAGTCGCTCACCACCACTCTAAACATCAACACAGCACACAAACCGTTGAACCATCACCGGCCAACAAAGCCGCGACTAACCCCCACCGCCGAAAATGAACATCTAAACAACCCGCAGCAAGCTCTGACCCAACCACAGAAAACCGATAGCCACCCAACACCACCGTTCTTCAATCGTCCCGAAACTTGAAACCTTGGCCAAACTCAGATCTTGAAACTGACTGAAAACAGGAAATCGATGATGAGTAAATCTGTGACCGCCGATAAGCCGAAGCTGTGGAAACCACTGTAAGGAGAGAGTCGCCGGAAATCACCAGGAGCGAGCACGAGCAAGTACGTTGAGACGGTGAACCGCGTGAACGAAGGACGGACGGAAAGGATCGGCGCCTCTACCTTGTTCTTCCAAAGGGTAGTTCTTTCTCTATTTTGTTTTTAAGAGGAGTATGTTCTTGTTATAATTTCCACTTTTCTTTTTTTTTTATTATAAAACCAAGGCATTTTAATCACTGCATTTTTTCTTCCACTTTTCTATTTACTTATTTTAATCACTTTTTTCTATGTCCCCTTGCTGTCACTTTTAATTTTTATTGATTCCATTTCTCTGTTCACTTTTTCTTTGATTCATGTGTACTGATATTTGTTGGGCTTATAGATACCCATTGCGTGGACCAGCCGTTTGTTTTCGCTAACCTCTGCATAACCATAGCAATTCCCTTTCTCATGTGCTTTTATTTTTAGTTTCTTATACATGTACATATTTATTTGTTTAACAAAAAGAACTTTAAAAAATATGTATTTTATTTGTTTAAAAAAATCTCTCTAAAAAATCTCTGTGTTTAATTTAAATTATTATTGAGTTTTTACTATCTATTTTATTTTAGATGCAATCTTAGGTATTAAAGTGAAAAAATAAAAAAAGCAAAATTATAAAATTCAAAATATTAGAATAGGTTTCAATTTCTTCAAATCATGAAAATATTCAAGAAAATCTTAATTAGAGTATTTCTTATTATTTAGATTTTGTCATAGATTTTTTAATTAATTAGAATTCTTTCTATTATTTAAACAAAACAAATCCAGAAAATACTTTTATTTTAGATAGTTTATTTTCATTACTTTTAGATTTATTTTTTAGATTAAAATTAAGGGCCAATGATATAACAAACGGCCGATTTTTCGCCCGATCTAAATCGGTGATCTTCGGTCAATATGAGGCCCCCCCTTTTGTAATTATTTTTATTATTATTTCGACAAAACAAACTTGTAATTTGATTTAATTCATTTTATTCTTAATATTATTTATTTCGTTTAATCATTTATATTCATTATTTTATTTTTCTAACAATTCAATTCATTTATTTATTCATTTATTTATTCAATTATTTTTGCATTAAAAAAAATTACGATTCGACTCCTTATAGAATGGTTCCCATTTTGAACCGATTCTAAGGCAGTAAACGAACAAAATTTCGTCGCGTCCCAAAAGGTCCAACGCCTTCGAATAGTTGCGCTCGATTAAAAGGTCCAACGCCTCCGAATAGTTGCGTCCCGAATAAACAGGCCGAACGCCTTCGAATAGTTCAAACACACTGCACACACGCTTTCTCTTGGGCTAATTACAACGAGACCTCTTTATTTCTCGCAATCCCCTGTATTTATTTTGTATCCCTATCCCCTTACCTTGTACGCATTTTATTTCTATTTTATTTTATTTCCGAATCCTTGGTCCAACGCCAAGCGATTGCACTTGCACACTTGCACTTTATTTTCCAGTTATCATTTCGTTATTAGGATCCTCATATCCTTGCGAGCCGAGCGATTCGTGCCTCGCTGACAAAACTACAAAAATAAACTCCATTTGCATTTACCCTCTAAACCTCAAAAAACCAAAATGTTTCGATTAGATCCAAACCCTTGATCCAACGTCAAGCGGTCTTAGGAAATAAAAACACTTTAATAATACGAGAAGATTTGTACGCCACGAGCCTTGAGCGGTAGAAAGGGGGATAACGAGCTTTCGTTACTCGCTCCGATTATTTCGACGCAGGACACTCGTCTTGTTGGGCGAGATAAACTATCCATAGTCTTTAGTGCACTTCAACTCCTAAACCCTTTCATCGACGAAAGGTAATAAAATTAGCATCCACTACCCTTAGTAGGCCGAACTACGAGGCTCTGACTTTCCCATTGCACGCGGGAGTACGTAGGCACGAGGATCTCCATCCTTGCCGAGCACCTAGGTTCAATCTAACTTATAATTCAACTCATTTCCCTCTAGCAAGCAATTCGTTTAAGCATAGACATCCATTCTCGCGCGTTAACTTAGATGGTTCCCATCGAGTACGATGGATGTAGGGGGTGCTAATACCTTCCCCCTGCATAACCGACTCCCGAACCCAGGCAATGGTTCCGTTGACCTTTGTCCTTATCCTTTTCCTCCCGGGTTGTATCTATATCTTCCCTTTCCCTCCTCGGGAATAAATAGAATTAGGTGGCGACTCTTCAGTCCGTCCGGCGTGCGGCTCCGTCCATTTCGGATCGTGTGAGGTCGTATTTTTCGGGGTACGACAGCTGGCGACTCTGTTGGGGAATGGTTCACCCCTATGCGAGTCAAGCCTAGTCTAGGTTCCTGTGCTTGTTTGGATGTTTGCTTTTATGCCTTGCTTGTTTATTTTTATCGTTTTCTTTATCGCATTCCATCTTATATATCTTGTGGCTCCTTGGTACTATAATTTGGATCGATACTTTGCAAAAGAATTTGTGGGAAAAGCTCTATGCCCAGGCTTTCGAGTACAAATATAAGTTAGCGAGGTTGTGTAGTATGGGCTCCCGAGAGAACCTCTCTCGTGGGTTGTCGATACGAAAACCTCACTTGGAGTAGATTTTAATGAGAATACTGACAACCGTCAAGCTTTCGGCGTGTGTGCTCAGTTGTTTTCATTAAGGTCAGCAACTCTGAGGACCTTTAGAACCTTTTGGTTAAAACATCGGTTGATGGTTGCGTAGTATTGGGCACCAGGGTTCGCCCTCGCGTGGCTCGATACGAAAACCTCACTTGGAATAGACTTACTCAATGGAGTTGATTGACTGTCAAGAATGTATGAAATTGACACGTGCATCAAACAGTTGAGAAAGCTCCATAACTCCAAGACTTTGTTTTAAACCTTGTGTCGATGATCACGTAGTATGGACTCCCGAGAAAACTTGCTCTCGTGGGTTGTCGATATGAAGATCTCACCCAAAATAGATTCATATGGCAGAGTCAATCAACCGTCATGCTTATGGCGTGTGTGATGAACAGCCATATGAATTGATAACTTTGGGATCCCTAAAATTTTAGAGTCTACCCAGTGAGTTCTTGATCAGAGTATCCTCCATCTGTACCTTGGACTCATGAGACCTTGATCTTGTGATCCTGGATTCTGACATTGCATATCATTACATTTGCATCATTTATTCATCTTGCATTTCATTCCAAAAACCGAAAACTTATTTTCATGTTCCTCCATCTTCAATAAATCAAGCTGGTTTCCCGACGCCCGTATCGTGCTAGACGACCGTATCTAACTCGAGCAAACACTAGAAGACTGATGGACGTGATTCAGGAAGAACAAGCTGCCATGAGGGAAGAGATTGACTCGGTCAAGAGAAAAATTGACCAGATTTATGAGACTTTGCAATCTTTGGCAAGAATGGAAGAACGTCGCGAAGCTGCTGCCGCAATGAACAATGCTCAAGTACAAGGATCTACCTCACGAGCAATGCCTTCAGTTCCCGTTCCAAATCCTTTGGTCTATGGCTTGCCTCCAGGTTTCACTCCTGCTGTTGAAGATGTCACTTCCCAACCGATACCTGCTTCTGGTTTCACTATTGGTGCTATTCCTCAAGCTCAACCTATTCCAACTCAAGTCCAGTTTCCTCAAACTGAAGAGAATCATCAAGTTGAGTATGATATGCATACTGCTGTTCCAATCACCAATCCTCAGGCTGGTCAAGAGTCTGAAGCTATGAAGATGTGTCGCGAGTTAGCTGAAAAACTCCGAATCATGGAAGGACACAACTCAACTTCTCTGAGTGCCTCAGACATGTGCTTAGTTCCAGAGGTGGTGATCCCCGCTAAATTCAAACTTCCAGAATTCGAGAAATATAAAGGCCTCAGCTGTCCTGAGCTTCATTTGAGAATGTATTGCAGAAAAATGGCCGCTCATGCCAAAGATGACAAGCTCATGATCCATTGCTTCCAAGACAGCCTGTCTGGAGCGTCTCTAGAATGGTACATGCAGCTAGAGCGCAACAATGTGCGTACTTGGCTTGAACTATCTGATGCATTCAAAAATCAGTACAAGTACAACACTGACGTAGCTCCTAACCGTACTCAACTTCAAAGTATGTCTCAAAAGGAGAGCGAATCCTTTAAAGAGTACGCCCAACGCTGGAGAGAGTTAGCTGCCAGAGTGCATCCTCCATTGGTTGACCGTGAATTGATCGACATCTTCATGGGTACCCTACAGGGGCAATACTACGAGAAGCTGATCAGTAGCGTATCTTCTGGTTTCTCAGACATGGTAATGGTCAGAGAAAGAATCGAAGAAGGCCTGAAAAGTGGAAAGATCCAAGGAGGTTCTAGCAGCCAGAACAATGCCAAGAAACCTTTCAATGGATACAAAAAGGGCGAAACAAATTCCATTTCTGCTGCAAGCGGGAATTTCCAACAAAGTGCACCGGCACCGGTCCCCTACTATCAACATCCTTATGTTGCTGCTGCGCAATATGCTCCTATGCCATATCAGCCAGTTCCTCCGATGCCTTATCAACAGGCCTTTCAAGATTTATTTCCGCCTCAGATGGCTCATCAACCACGTCCACCTCCAATGGTTGCAGCTGCACAGTATGCGCCCAATCCATACCAGCAACATGCTTATCAACCACGGCCTGGTCAACAGCAACAACGCGCTCCTCAACAGCGTCCACCATATCAGCCAAGAAGGCCTGAAAGAACCTTTGATCCCTTGCCTATGCCACATTCTGAAATCTTTAATCAGATGATGGCAAAGGGAACTCTTGTTTTAAAAGACTTGCCACCACAAACTGGTACTGCCCGAGACTATGATGCCAATGCCCGCTGTGAGTATCACAAGGGTGCTCCAGGTCACACGCTCGAGAACTGCAAATCGTTCAAGCACAAGATTCAAGATCTGATCGACTCTAAGGATCTCACCTTCACTCCGAGAAATCCAAATGTCCAGAACGATCCAATGCCGTCACACGGTGCCAACAAGTGAAGACATTTGAAGGGGTTATTGTAGACCAAGCTGAGTAGTCTCCAACTTTGAAGCATTCAATCAAGAGAAGTTCATTCCTCAAATCAAGGCAGCCGTCGCCATTTATTATTTACGCATTCCTGTTGTTTTGTAATGTTTGTTTAAGTACTATTTGCTCTGAACATTGTTATCATTTGTACTTGGTTATGTTAATGTTATGTTTATGCATGTTTTGAATCAATCTATTCGCATTCGCTCATCATTTATCATTTATCACAAAAATCACAAAAATATTTCCCTCACTTCACTTTAGCAAATATTTGAGGGAGGATGATGAAAACAAAATACCCATAACTGTTGCGGTATGCTTTCGGATAAAACCTCGTCAATGATGTACAGGCATTCTTTCAAATCCCCAAACACTGGAGATATAAGGAGTTAATCCCTAGTCAACCACTTCGAGCCTAGAAGTAGGAGTTTCTTTCGGATACAACCCTTTTATTTAACCCGGGGCAGGGTAGTTGTTCAGTTAAACTGACTACACCTTCGAATCGCAAGATGAGACATCCCATCAGAGGACCATCAACAAATGACTTGGCAGTCACAACGTTCAACAAAATACAAAAAAAAATAGAAAAGAAAAAACCACTAAGTTGAGCACCCAAAGGGAGACTTAGTCGGAAAAAAAACAAATCAAAAAGAGGAACTCAAATCCTCAGCAAAAAACAAAACAAATATCAGTGACCACCAAATCAAAAAAAAATCAAAGGGTCACTAGCAAAAAGATGACTGCCATGTTCAAACAAAACTTTGAAGCTTCATCTTCACTCTTGCAAAATCAAAACAAATGCATGTGTAGAGTTAACTAAACTTAGGACTGGAGAACATCACGAAGAAGGGATGGGTACAAATCAAACTTTGAGCCTAATATCCTTTGTTTCTCAAAACCATTAACCAGACCACGTTACAACCCTCAAAGACCTAATTGAGGCGCGATTTATTCTGAAAGCATGCTACCAACAAGGTTGCGTAAAATGACTCCCATATATTTGCTAATCTTCAATCTCAATTGCACATTATTCTTGCTGCATCTTTTACGCACTTTCTAAATCAGCACTTCGTTTGGACTAACAGTCCATTCGTCACACTATCATAATCATTCAAATAAATTGACTTTTTCAAAACTTACATGAACTTTACATTAACACTACCATTTGTGTATGAACAATTTAATTGCAAATCAGTGCTTGACATCAGTACAATCCCAACAAGGGGCAATCAAAAGAGGAATTTGAATCAATACTCCTTCAAAATCAGTCCAATCAGGGACAAAGCATCTTCAACAGCCCAATCAGGGGCAATTTATTTCAAAATCAGCCCAATCAGGGGCAAAACCATTCTCAACAGCCTAGTCAGGGGCAAAAATCATCTTCATACAGTTCAATCAGGGGCAGATCGTGCCATGGCCATTGTCAAAGCTTCCCCACCCGATTTATTTCGAATACCTTGCAGGCAGGGGCAAGCGAACAAGGAGCAAATTTTCCTATCTCATCTCCCCAGCTAAACAAGCAGTCCTTGTTAGACGCTGACAATCATTCAAAGCAAAATCAGTCTTCATGCGGCAATTAAGTCGCTTCGCTCATCAGCAGATAACCAAACTTGGAGCATTCAGATCCATCTTCTGATCATGCATCGCTGAAGATCGAGTGTCGGGGAATCAATCCCTCCATCCACCCAAAGTCCAATTACCATTGGCAACTACCAGACCAAAAGTCCACCAAGCTGGCACCTTTCTTTTTTCAATCACTCATATGCATCATTATGCATCATATGCAGTCATACACATCATTTGCATCAATCATCTACAACATGTGCATCATATGCATGCCCAAATAAATCAACCTTTATTTTCCCAACATTTTCAATTTATATCTCAGTGCATAAGCATTTGCATCGTATCTCTATCGCTATGGAATACCATTTCAAAAACAATCAAACATACGTGCATAACTCAGGATCCAGGATCAACCCATGATTCCAGGCCTTTCCCCAGCAGAGGTCAGGATTCAGGGCCAACAGAAGATTCCAAAGATTCGCCTAGGTGTTATTCAGTGGACGTCCCTGGTGGATATTTCTCTTCCAGATTATTTAATTTTTTCCGTTACTCGTCATCCTTTTGGTGTTGGGATCGCCTTATCATCCTTTTGGTGATGGCGATTATTTAATTTTCTGTTTCTCAGCATCCTTTTGGTGTTGGGATCGCCTTATCATCCTTTTGGTGATGGCGATTATTTAATTTTCTGTTTCTCAGCATCCTTTTGGTGTTGGGATCGCCTTATCATCCTTTTGGTGATAGCGATTATTTAATGCTGTTAATCAGCATCCTTTTGGTGTCGGGATCGCCTTATCATCCTTTTGGTGATAGCAATTTTATTTTCGGGGACGCTTTATCATCCTTTTGGTGATAGCGATTTTATTTTCAGTCGGTTTTCCTTATCATCCTTTTGGTGATAGCGATTGTTTAATTTTCTGTGTCTCAGCATCCTTTTGGTGTCGGGCTCGCCTTATCATCCTTTTGGTGATAGCGATTGTTTATTTTTTTGTGTCTCGTCATCCTTTTGGTGTCGGATGTCTTTATCATCCTTTTGGTGATAACGATTTTGTTTTCAGTTATTTGCCTTATCATCCTTTGATGATAAGTTGATTTATTTTGTCAATTTATTTCTTGCTGTGTCACCCATCATTCCCAGTTTATTTCATTTGCTATTTGCACAATTTCTTTTGCGGACAAATTTGGAGTCTGTTAATATCTAATTATCTTATACCTTGAAAGATTGAACGTGAGCCAGTTCATCTTACTCGGTCTAAGTCAATTAGATAGGGGCATCTGTCATACCCCAAATTTGTCCTACCCGCACCATTTTACTGTCTAATCATTGTTTCAAAAAAATCAAAAAAATATGTACCATTTTATTTTTCTGTGTGATATTCGAAAAGTAAAAAAAATATGTCTTTTCTTTTCTTTAGGTTTTTTTTTTTTTTTTTTTTTTTTGCGAAAAGTCAGTTTGAGTTTGCCAGTGCGTGCGTGTGCAGCGTTATAAGTCAGCATGTTGTATAGAGGCATTTGTCTGTTTGTCGCCTTCGCTTTTTACTAATCACCTTGTTTTCATTACACAAAAAAATAAATATCAATTTAAATATTTTTGTTCTAAAATTATGTATCTTTTTCCATTTCCTTTTATTCATCCATATCATTTTTTATCCATATTATATTTTCCACTTGTTAATTTCAAAAATTTAAAACCAAATTTTCTTTTAACTCTAATTTCATATTACCAAGAAATCATTATCTACAATAAAGCCCATTGGTTCTTTCTTCTTAGGTCCATTATAAAAATATATATAAAGATTTCATTGTTTCTATTCATATTTATTAATATTCTATTCTTATTTTTATTACTTTTATAGTTGTTATTTTTATTATTACTACCATTATTTTTTATTACTTCCTTTTCATCTATCATTAATTTCATTATTTCAGTTATTATTATTATTACTATTATTATTACTTTTTTTTTTATTATTATTGTTATTGTTATTATTATTATTATTAATATTATTGTTTTATTCCTATTTCTATTCTTGTTTATTTATCTATTATTACTAGTATTATTATTAAATTTATTCTATGATTTCAGTTTCTATGTCACCACTTTTTTTTCTCAATTCCATTATCTCATAACCTGACCCACTCTAGTACACATAGCTGGCGGTGAATATGCGTAGCCCAACAACAACAATTTTGAACCGATTCTAAGGCAGTAAACGAACAAAATTTCGTCGCGTCCCAAAAGGTCCAACGCCTTCGAATAGTTGCGCTCGATTAAAAGGTCCAACGCCTCCGAATAGTTGCGTCCCGAATAAACAGGCCGAACGCCTTCGAATAGTTCAAACACACTGCACACACGCTTTCTCTTGGGCTAATTACAACGAGACCTCTTTATTTCTCGCAATCCCCTGTATTTATTTTGTATCCCTATCCCCTTACCTTGTACGCATTTTATTTCTATTTTATTTTATTTCCGAATCCTTGGTCCAACGCCAAGCGATTGCACTTGCACACTTGCACTTTATTTTCCAGTTATCATTTCGTTATTAGGATCCTCATATCCTTGCGAGCCGAGCGATTCGTGCCTCGCTGACAAAACTACAAAAATAAACTCCATTTGCATTTACCCTCTAAACCTCAAAAAACCAAAATGTTTCGATTAGATCCAAACCCTTGATCCAACGTCAAGCGGTCTTAGGAAATAAAAACACTTTAATAATACGAGAAGATTTGTACGCCACGAGCCTTGAGCGGTAGAAAGGGGGATAACGAGCTTTCGTTACTCGCTCCGATTATTTCGACGCAGGACACTCGTCTTGTTGGGCGAGATAAACTATCCATAGTCTTTAGTGCACTTCAACTCCTAAACCCTTTCATCGACGAAAGGTAATAAAATTAGCATCCACTACCCTTAGTAGGCCGAACTACGAGGCTCTGACTTTCCCATTGCACGCGGGAGTACGTAGGCACGAGGATCTCCATCCTTGCCGAGTACCTAGGTTCAATCTAACTTATAATTCAACTCATTTCCCTCTAGCAAGCAATTCGTTTAAGCATAGACATCCATTCTCGCACGTTAACTTAGATGGTTCCCATCGAGTACGATGGATGTAGGGGGTGCTAATACCTTCCCCCTGCATAACCGACTCCCGAACCCAGGCAATGGTTCCGTTGACCTTTGTCCTTATCCTTATCCTCCCGGGTTGTATCTATATCTTCCCTTTCCCTCCTCGGGAATAAATAGAATTAGGTGGCGACTCTTCAGTCCGTCCGGCGCGCGGCTCCGTCCATTTCGGATCGTGTGAGGTCGTATTTTTCGGGGTACGACACTAACAATGCACAGACTGCCCTCTATTCCCCCAAGGAGGCCTTCAGGATGGCCCGAGAAGTCAGAAAGTCTAAGTGCAAACCAGGGATTCCAGCCTTTGTGGTCATGTTCTGCTCAATCAATATAGGTTCTAGGTATAGTGCTTTTGCCACTTCTCCATTGCTTGGAGAAGTCATCTCTGGGTTGAAGGGAACACCACCCCTGACAGGTACTCCAATCAATGATGAGAACTCCTCCAGCAGAGGTCCAAACTGAAAGTTCTGGAAAGTGAAGCATCTCAAAGGAGGGTCATAAAACTGTAGGTAGGTGTGGATCAAACTCCTCTGAGAAGGGTCCAGGTCCATAACCATATCAAGGATGCCTCCATAATGCTCTCGGAATAATGGGATGTGGTCTGGAGTGATAAGTGCTTGGACCTGCCTGATGCTAGTCAGCACAGGCTCAAAGAAATGATATGAAATGTTGCTCTTCTTGGGTGCCATGACTGCTGATGAAGAGCTGAAAACAAATGCTGATGATGAAGACTGATACTGGAGATGAGCCACTGATAGGCTGAGGCTGGTGATAAAAGTAGCTGAAGCAGGCAACTGATGAAGATAGCTGAAGTAGATAACTGATGAACAGGGGTCTATGCAGATGAAGGGGTCAAAACCAAGCCAGATACAATATGGATACCCTGAAAAACAAATAAACAAATGTTAAATGATGCAATGATGAGTATGCAAATGATATGAAAGGGTTTTTGATCAAGCTGGATCTGATTACTGCCTTGATATAAGTCCATGTATGTTCAAGAGGTCCAGATGGAGGTTCAGAAATCTAGTAACCAGGGTGGGGGACTCAAATAAAGAGTCACATGTCTATGGTTAAATCACAAGAACTGTCCAAAATGAGGTACTCTTAATCAAAACAAGTAACAGGGTATGATGTGGCCAATGGTACCTGCAAACCTGTAAACAGCCCAACCCCCTCACAGGTGGTGTTCTAAAACAAGGATCCTCAGACTTGGATCAGTTATGAGAAGTGTAAACACTTCTAACCCGGAGGTACAATGTTTACAATAACCATAAAAGATCCTCCTCTAATTCACCTCAGTTTCTGAAGGTCATAATAAAGGTCATCCAGACTTAGCAGGCTTCCCAGATAGCCCTAGCACTACAGGAAATCTGTAGCACAGAGTTCTCAAGAAGAAACCCACATCTGAACCGTGTTTCATATTCCCGCACCAGACCAAAATGGAATGGGAAAGAACATGAACCACTCTAGCCTAGGTGTCACTCAGGTCCCAGGTATAGGACCTTAAACTCTCAGTAGAACCCTTACCCACCAAAACAAAAACCAGATCCAGCCAGATAACAGTATGACAGTATGATGTATATAAAGCTGTAAAGAAAACAATAAAATACTATACATAAAGCAGTAAATAAAGCAAATATACAAACACAATTAGCACATAACACCCCAGTAAACACAAATCAAACAAGCGCTAGGAGGAACCCACAAAAAGAACCAGAAGCCCTGGTTACAGTATAAGGTTCCCCAGCAGAGTCGCCAAGCTGTCGCTCCCACCAAATGACAACCTGGTCAGAAGGGGTACAGACGCGAACGGTCGGCGAAAGAGAAGGAAATGAATAGAGTCGCCAGCTAGGCATTTTTATTTAGAAGGAAAGGTAATGCTGCATAAACCTAAGAAAAGGTATGGATAAGACGGTTGCAAACCAGGGAGACTGAGAAAGGGGGTTGGTTACAACCTGGGAAGGTATTAGCACCCAGATTGTCCGCCATACTCGACGGAATCCACGCTTGAAAGATTTGAATTAAAAAGGGGTAGTGTCAGTGCTATTGTCGCTCCCGACAAATGAAAAGGATCAGATGAAGGTACAGACGCGAACGGTCGGCGAAGGGAACAGTGAGAACACACAGCCGTGAACTCACTGGAGAATGAATAGAGTCGCCAGCTAGGCATTTTTATCCCGGAGGAAAGGCAATGCTGCATAGACCTAGAAAGATATGGATAAGACGGTTGCGAACCAGAGAGACTGAGAAAGGGGGTTGGTTACAACCTGGGAAGGTATTAGCACCCAGATTGTCCGCCGTACTCGACGGGATCCACGCTTAAAAGATTTGTGCTTTAAAGGGGTAGTGTCAGTGCAATGTGTGTATAAAAAGGGAGCTGGAAAAGGATGTACAGGTGTCAGTGTAAAAGAAGTGTAAGGTGTATAATGATGTGTCAGTGCAAGGATAAAAAGTATGCTCATGATCATGAGGCTAAGAGAATAAAGCTGGGAAGAGGGGGAACATACAGAGACTTTTGTTCGATAACTGTTAAGTTATGCCTACGTATCCTCTCGTGCAATGAGGAAGTCAGAACACCGTAGTTCGACCCAAAGAGACTGAAAGAATGAATTGACTTGTGAACTGCTTGCTTGTCAATGCTCAAGTGTATGACCTGTCTGGCGCAGATGCAAACTGTCTTGCATTAGACGGAAGAAGCAAGTTCTCGCTTGTGAGTGAATGAGGTGAGAAAAGAATCCCGGAGGAGACGATTATTGTTTGTTTTTATGCTTTCAGTCTTTCATTGCTTTTGAAAGTTTGTCATAAGTTAATGAGCTTGAGCCTAAACCAATGGATTTAGTAAACTCATCACATCTTCCCTCTGTTTAGGGGTAATGAGAATACCTTAAGTGTGAAGTCAGATTCTCACACTTAATCACCTTTGATGCAGGGTGAAGATCATTAACCTACTTGTGATTATTTAGGTGTTTTTGGTGTTTTTGTTTAGTGTTGAGTAACGAGGTTAAGCCATAATCAGGGATTAAACAGACTCATTACACCATCCTAATAGAAGGATAATAGATGAGAATGTTTAAGCTGAGGAATGCTCCTCAACTTAATCCATGGTTAGGGATTAAAATCATGACAAAACAAGCCTTTAATTAAGTGGATTTTATTTAATGATAAGATGAAGAAGTGAATTTTATGATTTGCAAGACAACTTGAGGGGGACTTGTCCATTAACACTAGGGTTAGTCCTTCTTAACCAGTTAAGGAAGAATTAGAACCCTAATGCAAGGCCCAAGTTACAAGTGGTGTCTTGATGATTATTAGATGGATTGATTAAGAGATTTAAACACATTAAGGGTTTAACACTTAGGATTAAAGTTATACACTCCATCCTAAGAGAAGGATGCATGCATAAATTTAATCACAAAGCCTTAAAGCCTTTAGGGTTTAGTCCCTGATTATGAGATGAGAAGAGAAGACTCAAGGAGAAACACAAAGGTAAAACTATGAGGGGAGACTAATCAAAACCCTAATTCATTGTCATGCTTGGTTGTTCCTAAGGTTTGTGAGGTTTTCAAGAACAATCTTCAAAGGAGCCACCAGGAAGCAGATGAACAAGATCAAGAGAAGCAAAGCAACTTGCTTCATTCAAGAAGTCAAGTCACTTGAAGATAGAAAGCAAGAAGAACAAGAATGAGCAAGCTCAATCTCAAACACATACATAAATGCAGCAATGGATGCAAGAGGGATGAAAAGAAAAGTTATGAGAAGTGAAGGCAAATTCACTTCTCAAGTTTACTCACCACCTGAAAAGTTAGAAAGAAATGCAATGCAATGCAAAATGGGATGAAATGGTATGATGCTAAACAAAACCAGAGGCATGTTGATGATGATAATGATGCTATGGAGTGCTATGAACATATGGCAAGGCATGGAAATGTTCATACAAGTTTATGGATGCACATGAAGCAAGCTAAAGAGCATGAATGAACATGGAAAGTCATGAAACATACATGGCATACAACATGGCAAATGCAAGATGAAATGATCACACATGCTTTCTACATGTCTTATGATGTCAAATGAATCAAATGGATGCTTGAAATGTCATGGCAAGTCATGTTATGCAAGAGAATGCAAGAAGGATGCAAGAGAAAGCCCAAATTAGGGTTTATGAAACAATCAACAAACAAAAACCAAAAACAGAAGCAAACCCTAGGGTAAAAAAATGGAAAATTCCACCCAAAGAAAACCTAAACCTATACTAAACCAAAGTCAAAAGGGGAGGTCTCAACTCTTAACCAAACTCAAGTTATGATTTTTACAAGTTATTAGGGTTTTTTAGGGTTCCTAAACAAAAGAAATACCAAACAAATTGAAAATGAAGAAACAAATCATGGCCATTTAATCCTAGAAACTACATGCTAATCACAAAACAAAGCAAAAAGAAACAATGTCCAACTCTTCCTAGATAGGCAGAAATGATTTTTTGAACTTATGATCAAAATAATGCACAAAAAATGATTTAATTCAATGGAAAATTCTCAAAATGCATCAAGATCAAAAAAGAAATTTGGTTTGAAGGTTGGACAATGTTTCTAAATATCTTAGAACATTTCATGAATTTTTGGGTGATTTTTAAATACCTAAAAGTATTTTTAATTAATTAATTTCCATTAATCAATTAAAAATAATCTTTTAAATATTTAAAAATACTTTTTTAATGATAAAAAATAAAAATGAAAATATTTTTGGGTCATAAAAATTAATAAAACTCAGAAGAAAAAGTTTCATAATTTTTAGGAATTTTTTACTATTTTTTATGAATTATGCAAATTAATTGAAAAGAAAATGAATTAAAATTAAATAAAAGGGAAAGTAATCAGAATGGAGGGCCAGGATGAGCTCTGAGTTTGAAATGGTTGACTGGCGCGCTAGTGGAGGGTCCAGATGGCTTCTGACTTAATTAAATTAATTATGGATTAATTAAATAAAACACGTGGATTAGGGCTAATCAGACAGATCTGGACCACACACACACGCGGGAGGTCAACTGGTCAAAGGGATCGTACGCTCCAGATTCAAACTTGAGTTAATGACATGATTAGGGCACAAATTACTTTCAGGTGGCCGGAGAAGACTTCCGGTCGTCTTCTCCGGCCAGCATCTCCCCTGAAAATCCCCAAAACCCCAAAACCTAACTAAAATGAAATCCAAGAACTGGGAAATGATCCTTACACACTCACGAACCAAAACCCTCACTCAAAACAAATTTATATTTCCTAAATAAGCTGAATCGAAGCAAACAAATTTTAGGGCACGAAAGTTTCAGAGATCAATTAAATGTTCATTTCATCATCATTTTAAAAACCAAAAGCACCAGGATACTCAGTGAAGCATAGAGAACAAGTTTATAACATGAAAAACGATTTCTGGAAAAATAATTTTCAAGCTACCTGAGATTCGAAGCTTTCACTCTAATGACTTTCTGGCCACTTCCTTCAGTGCAATCCACTCCTTAGGACCTCTTGATGATGTTTGAATGCTTTGAAACAATTTATGCTGGCTGGTTGATGAGTTTAGACTGCTTCTGCTTCAACTCAGTTGGAAATGGCTATGGTGAAATGGGCAGCTTCAGGCCTGGGTGAGTGGTTCCATGTGGTCAGAACAATGAGTGGAGAAGGCCTGTGGTGTTTGTTTGGATGTTGGTGAGCTATGGAGAGAGTTTCGAATGAAACTGCAAGTTGAGGTGAGAAATGGCAATGGGGTGTTCTTGCTTGTTTCAGGCCTGGCTCTTGGTGGTTTCAGGTCTATGAAGTATGGTGAGTTGATCTATGGAAATGGTTTTTATGTTTGCAAGCTGAGAAAACAAATTCGAAGGAAGATGCAAAATGGAGTGTTTTTGTGTATGTGATGGATGAGTCAGTTTTAGCCTTGCTAGATGAGTGTTATGGCCAGCATATGGAAAGTATATTTTAATCCCATAGGTCAGGGGATGTGACATGGCCTGCTGTGATAGGTAGGTCACCTTTTTGCAAAATGTCAACTTCTTTGTAAGAGAAAGTATGGATTGATCTACAACTAGTACAAAGCATGGCTCTGGTGCAGCAAGATTAGGTGAGAGGCTAGCAAAGTGCAGTAACCAATGCAGCAAGTTGTAGGAAGTGATCATGATGATTTTGCAAGTTGCTTGCTTTTTGAACTTCATGAAGAAAAGTCTTGTTACATGAACCAAAACATGAGAAACCTTGATACAATTCTGACTTTTAGGACATGTAGAATGTTTGCATACTGGTTTGAAGTGAATTAGAGGTTACAATTGGCTTTGGATCATGATTTTGCAAAATTCTCATTTGAAGCATGCCTTGAAAATCAATGATTTTAGCCAACTTTGCCACACCATAACTTTTGATCCAAGAGGAGTTTGATCATGTTCTTGTACTTTTTGAAAAGGGAAAAATGTGATCTACAACTTTCATGACCAAAGTTTTTCCATTTGAAGCATTTTTGGATCAAGAATCAAGGCTTGAAAAATGACCTAAAATGAAGCATTCTTGAAAAGTCAATTATGCCCAAAAAGTCAACATTTGCAAAACTTCCAAATTCTTGATTTCTATGAACTTCAAACTTCTTCCATGATCAAATAAAGATCATATACACTCAAAATGATGATGATCACCCATTGGTTGGGTCATTGGGGGCCTCAGATGCCCTGATTTTACACTGACTTGTCTGAAAAGTCAACCCTTGATCAGATGACTTCCCCATGGAATTTCTTCATGAAAATTGATATGCATACTCCCTATACCATACAGAGACCAATGGAAACAAGAATGACCAAAAAATTTGGAGTTATGGCCTCTGAAACCAAAACCCTAATTTTTAGGTCAACTGTGCAGTCAAACTTGGCTCTGCATCCATTCAAACCCTAGTTCTTGTGATTCTTTGAAATTTTTGACTTTGAGAGGATGTAATATGATATAAGAACACACATGGACCCCTTTAAAGTGATTGGTAGCCTTTGGAGTGGCTCAAGATGCCCTGAGATTGCTCAGATCACAAACCCTAGGTGCAGATGCCTTAGAAACTATGCAGTGAATCAAAAGTGAGACATGAGGTGATATGATTGTGTTTATGCATATGAGATGATCACAAGCCATGGTGTGAATGGGTGAGGGCAAATTTGGGGTGTTTACAGCTGCCCCTATTCAAACGTGAGTTAGCTGTGCAGGATGTAAGCAACGGCTTAACAGGCAAACAAGATAACTTGTGTTTGAATACCAAAGACAGTCCAAAATTTGCACTCACAGAATGAAGAAGAAAAGGGATATAGATTGTAAAAGAAAAATAAAGTATATTGTAAAGCGGGAAACAACGCAATGACGGGGACGGCCGACATGCTGGGGATAAAAGGTAAAGCCAAGACGGGGACGGCCGACTAGCTGGGGAATGTCAAAATATGATGGGGACGACCATCAGGATAAAACCGTAAAATTTTCTGGGAGTTAATGAAACATGACGGGGACGGCCATCAAGTTCATAAAGCAAGGTAACCGACGATGGGGACGGCCATCGGGCTAAAAGAAAAGGAAAAGGGACCACGACGGGTACGGCCATCGGGTTAAAGGATAAATGAAATAAACAGATGATGGGGTACGGCCATCAAAGGTGAAGGACGATCACCTAGCAGGGGACGGCTGCTCTGTTGGGGAATAAAGGAAGTATGATGGGGACGGCCATCAAAGGTGGAGGACGACCACCTGGCAGGGTACGGCTGCCGAAAATATCCACGATGGGGACGGCCATCGGATAGAGAAGGTCAACGATGGGGACGGCCATCGGACGAGCATGATGGAGGACGACCATCAAGAAGTGGAGGACGACCACTCAGCAGGGTACGACTGCTCTCAGGGTTTATCATAACACAGGACGAGTGTCAGATAACCAAAATCAACAATGGGGACGGCCATTGGATAAAGTGATGAAGGACGATCATCAAAAGGTGGAGGACGACCACCTAGCAGGGGACGGCTGCTAAAAGACAACGATGGGGACGGCCATCGGACGAGCATGATGGAGGACGACCATCAAGAAGTGGAGGACGACCACTCAGCAGGGTACGGCTGCTCTCAGGGTTTATCATGACACAGGACGAGTGCCAGATAAAAAGGAAAATTTGTTGTGTTGGTGATCCGCTGGGGATAGTAAACACGGACGAGCGTTTACAACCAAGAAAAGAAAGTATAAGTGTTTAGATGTTCGTGTATAGATTAAAGATGCGGACGAGCATCCTTAAGACTACGATAAGGACGAGTATCGGGTAGAAACAAACGCTTGACGCATGTTCTAAGATGATGATACGGACGAGTATCAACTGGTTAACAGAGAACACGGACGAGTGTCGTATCTGAAAAGACTTTCCTGGGGAATAGTGGACACAGACAAGTATCTATATTCAAGAAGACAAAAGTGTTTGACACAGTGTATGGATTAAAGATGCGGACGAGCATCCTTAAGACTAAGATACGGACGAGTATCTTGTAGAAACAAACATTAGACGCAATGTTCTGAGATGATGATACGGACGAGTATCAACTGGTTAACAAAGAACACGGACTACTGTCGAATCTGTGGGGATATAGATGGTGTATATTAGATACGGACGAGTATCTGTATAAGTGTGAATATTTACCTGCTGGGGAGAGTGACACGGACGGGTGTCAGAGAAAGTATAGTAATATCAACAAGCATATAGGTTGTAAAAGTGTAAGCGACTGCGCTGGGGGTATGACACGGACGGGTGTCAGGAAAGTGTATTTATAGGTATATGTGAGTGCAAAGAGGATGTCTTTGGCTTTCTGCTGGTGATGTGACACGGACGGATGTCAGGAAGTATCTGTAATACGGGTGATCTTGTTTATATAGAGTGTTCAGGCGACTTTACTGGGGAGTGTTGATACGGACGAGTATCAAAAGGAAATATATACTGGTGTTTGTGATTTGTGAGGCAACTGCTTTTGCTGGGACTCTGGTGGGGATTTCTGTACAATGATGATGAACGGTTATTATTCACAAGTGTTAATTCAGAACATGGCTCATGATTATGCTATGCGTTTGATCTTTGCCGTAATGCTCCGTATTAGACGGAATGCTACGCTCTGAGGGGATAGTATGATGCGAATGCTATGATTATGCAAAGATATCAAAACCGGGATTCGGATCCTGTTGCCGTGAAGATCTCTGGCTGATCTGTTTGAAATGGACCTCCCAGCTGGGGATGAAATCATTGATAGACTTGGAGAGATGTATCCACTTGGGGATATATGCCACTTGGTTGACATATCCTTATAATGTGTGTCCCAGCTGGAGTTTGTAGAAGCCTTCTTCACTCTGTTGTGATCTTCATGCGTTGCTCTTCTGGATAGAGGCTGGAACTCTGTGGGGAGATGGTTCCCTGACTTTTGCATTCAGCTGAGGATGAAATGGCAACTTGGCTGAGGAATTATGAGAGGCAACTCAGCTGGGGAGAGCGACAAGAGGCAACTCAGCTGGGGATAGAGCATTTCGGATGCTGAGATCTTTTGTTGATTTGCCAGCTTGCTGAGATGTAGCTTGCATGCCCCAAGTTGCGTCCTGTATACCTGTGATCCTGCAAAGATAAGGAAACGCACAAAAGGTCCCGAGGTATCCTTTACTGGATTCCGTCATAGGAGTTAAGCATTTTCGAGAGTAAGTATATTCCCTGTAAGCGTGTGTTTTTTTATTATTATTTTTGGGAGAAAAGCATCTGTACTTATGCAATTGATTTTTTAGAGACATCAGACATCCTTTGCAAATAAAAATATACAAAACGAAACATGACTGAAAAATCTGATTTTATTAATTCATGTGCCCTGAATTGGCAAGATACAGTCAAAGAAACATATCTCCTGAAATGAGGAGATTGTTACAAATTGAGAAACAAAGTGCTGGCAGTGTTGATGACGCTTTAAGGAGCTTCCTCTTCTGCTATGACTCGTATGACAATGACGTTCTTCTCGTCTTGCTTTCTGAAAAGGCTGATTCTGATTGAAGCTTGACTCTGTTGAAGCTTTCCAAGTTGTAAGTGATACAGACGAATTCAGAATGCAGTTGTTCGCTTATTCCCTTATTTTGCATGGATCGCCCTTTCGGGTTTTCAATCCATCAGGATACCCATTCTTGCCTGAGTTGTCCAATGCGGCTTTTCAAATCAGCGGGTGTACATTTTTTTTATTTATTTTCCCTTATTTTTGCCCGAGTCTTTTATTCTGTTTTTGACTCGCCGGGATGCCCTATTTTTGCCTGGACTTACATTCTGTTTTTATGTCCAGCGGGTCATTTTATGCGAAGTATTTTTTAACTGCATCTGAATTCACAGGGGACGGGAAATCTTCACCATCCATGGTGCTGAGCATCAGTGCTCCACCAGAGAAAACTTTCTTTACCACAAATGGTCCTTCGTAATTCGGAGTCCATTTGCCCCTGTGGTCGGTATGAGGAGGGAGGATTCTCTTCAGCACAAGATCTCCCACTTGGTACCCTCGGTGCCTGACTTTCTGATCGAAGGCTTTCTTCATTCTTTTCTGATACAACTGCCCATGACAGATTGCAGCCAATCTTTTCTCTTCGATCAGACTCAGTTGCTCGTAACGGGCCCTGACCCATTCTGCTTCGCTCAGCTTAACATCCATTAATACCCGCAAAGAGGGTAATTCAACTTCAACAGGTAGGACTGCTTCCATACCATACACAAGCTGGTACGGTGTTGCCCCAGTGGATGTTCTGATTGACGTGCGGTACCCATGCAAGGCGAACGGTAGCATTTCATGCCAGTCTTTGTAAGTGACTACCATCTTCTGCACAATCTTCTTGATATTCTTATTTGCTGCCTCAACAGCGCCATTCATCTTTGGCCTGTAAGGAGAAGAATTGTGGTGTTGGATCTTGAAGTCCCGGCACAGTTCTGCCATCATTTTGTTGTTTAGATTGGAACCATTATCAGTAATGATTCGCTCGGGAACTCCGTACCGACAGATGATATCTCTCTTTAGGAATCGGGCTACCACTTGCCTTGTGACATTTGCATATGAGGCTGCTTCAACCCACTTGGTGAAATAGTCAATGGCGACCAGGATGAATCTGTGACCGTTTGAAGCAGTTGGCTCGATCTTGCCAATCATATCAATGCCCCACATGGCAAAGGGCCATGGTGAAGACATAATGTTCAAAGGATTCGGAGGCACATGCACTTTGTCTGCATAGATCTGGCACTTGTGGCATTTTCGGGCGTAAGCATAACAGTCTGCATCCATTGTGATCCAATAATAGCCTGACCTTAACAACTTCTTAGCCATTGCATGTCCTCCAGCATGGGTACCAAAAGAGCCTTCATGCACTTCATGCATCAACAAATCTGCTTCCGTCTTGTCAACACATCGGAGGAGTACCATATCAAAGTTCCTTTTGTATAAAGATCCATCAGTGTTCAGAAAGAAACTTCCAGCAAGCCTTCTCAAAGTCTTCTTATCATTGGAAGATGCCCCAGGGGGGTATGTTTGATCCTCCAAGAAGCACTTAATGTCATGGAACCAAGGCTTATCGTCTTTGACAACATCTGCTGCAAATACATATGCTGGTCTATCAAGTCTCGACACTGAAATCTGAGGTACAAAGTTAGCAGCTTGAACTTTGATCATGGATGAAATGGTAGCGAGAGCATCTGCAAACTGATTCTCGTCCCGTGGGATATACTCAAGCTTGACTGTTGTGAAGAAAGTCAATAACCTTCTTGTATAATCCCTGTAAGGTATCAGATGATCCTGGTGGGTGTACCATTTTCCGTTGGTCTGATTGACTACCAAAGCTGAATCTCCGAATACGGTCAATGTCTTGATCCTGAGGTCAATGGCTTCCTCAAGACCCATAATGCAAGCTTCGTATTCAGCTTCGTTGTTAGTGCAGTTGAAAGTGAGTTTTGCCGAGAAAGGCATGTGAACTCCTTTGGGTGTAACGAGTACTGCACCAACACCACGACCATTCATATTAACAGCCCCATCAAACATCATAGTCCATTCTTCTTCTGGGTCAGGCCCTTCAGTGTGGATAGGCTCTTCATGATCTTTTGATTTTATGAACATGATGTCTTCATCAGGGAAGTCAAATCTCATAGGCTGGTAATCATCAATAGGTTGCTCAGCAAGATATTCAGACAATACACTGCCCTTGATGGCTTTCTGAGAAGTGTATTGGATGTCGTATTCTGTGAGAATCATTTGCCATCTTGCAACCCGTCCGGTAAGAGCTGGCTTCTCAAATATGTACTTGACTGGGTCCATCTTTGAGATTAACAAGGTAGTGTGGGTCAACATATACTGTCTCAGTCGGCGAGCAGCCCACGCTAAAGCACATCAAGTTTTCTCGAGCAGTGAATAACGCTGTTCACAGTCGGTAAACTTTTTGCTTAGGTAGTATATTGCATACTCTTTTCGACCAGACTCGTCATGCTGGCCCAGCACACACCCCATTGACTCTTCTAATACTGTCAAGTACATAATCAGAGGTCTTCCTTCAACTGGCGGCATAAGGATTGGAGGTTCCTGCAGATACTCCTTGATCTTGTCAAAAGCCTTCTGGCAATCTTCATTCCACCTGACCGTCTGTTCTTTTCTTAACAGCTTGAACAAGGGTTCACAGGTTGCTGTGAGGTGAGATATGAACCGTGAGATATAGTTCAATCGACCTAAGAACCCTCGAACTTCTTTCTCAGTTTTCGGTGCAGGCATCTCTTGGATGGCTTTGACTTTATCAGGGTCAACTTCAATCCCTTTCTCGCTTACAATAAAGCCCAGCAGCTTACCAGATCTCACCCCGAATGTGCATTTGTTGGGGTTCAACTTCAGCTGGTACTTCCTCAGACGCTTGAACAATTTGAGCAGATTTACCAGGTGGTCTTCTTCGGTGAGGGACTTGGCAATCATATCATCCACATAGCATTCTATTTCTTTATGGATCATGTCGTGGAATAATGTTACCATAGCCCGTTGATATGTGGCACCAGCATTCTTGAGCCCAAATGGCATCACTTTGTAACAGAACGTGCCCCAAGGTGTGATGAATGTTGTCTTCTCCATGTCTTCAGGTGACATCTTAATCTGATTGTACCCTGAAAATCCATCCATGAAGGAGAATACCGAGAACTGAGCCGTATTATCCACCAATACATCAATGTGAGGTAATGGGAAGTCATCTTTCGGGCTGGCTCTGTTCAGATCCCGGTAGTCAACACACATCCTTACTTTGCCGTCCTTCTTAGGCACAGGCACAATATTAGCAACCCACGGTGGATAGCTAGTTACAGCAAGGAACCCGGCGTCCCATTGCTTTTGTACCTCTTCTTTGATTTTCATTGCCATGTCCGGACGAGTACGGCGCAATTTCTGTTTAACTGGCGGGCATTCTTCTCTCAAAGGCAGCTTGTGCACGACAATGTCGGTATCCAACCCTGGCATATCTTGGTATGACCAAGCAAACACAACCACATACTCTTGAAGCAGATCAATCAGTTGTCTCTTTACTGAGTCTTGCAGGCAGGCCCCGATTTTAACCTCTTTCACGTCTTCCTCTGTACCAAGATTGATCACTTCAACCTCCTCCTGGTGAGGAGTAATAACCTTTTCCTCTTGTCTTAACAACCTGGCTAGCTCCTCAGGAAGCTCATACTCTTCTTCAACCCCTTCATCAGCTTGATTGATTGGATTGTCAAAGTCATACGAAGTCATAGCCGTGCTGTTGTCAGTGCTGTCTGGAAGGCACTCTCTGCAAGGGTTCAGTTTGTTCATTTTAGTGATTTGATTTTAATTTTGCTTAGAAAAGTGAAATAAAGTTATCATTTTGAAAACACCGCCATTCATTTTTTGTACAAAAAGAAAAAATGGAAAAACAGTGAACGAAAAGAAAAAAGACTCGTTTGCAAAAAGATGTTTGATATTTCATTAATTGATCTTGTTTGCACAAAAAGTACAGATGGCCCGATTACAAAATGAGTCTTGTCATCTTGGGCAAGATGCAAGACTTTGATGCATGCTTATAAAAATACAGGAAATAATAATTACTCTGCATGAGTAACTCTTATAATTTCCTGGGAAGACCAGTTCGAGACACTGCTCCCCGGGATCTTTGGACTAATCCAGCTTTCCAGGTTGCGCTCCTCTTCCAGCTCGTCTTCCAGACAGTTGATAGCATCAGGGGTAAGCATCCCCCCACTGACAAAACCAGGCTCTCCAGCAGCCTTTGCTTGATGTTGAGTTGGTTTGTAACCCAACCCAAACTTGTCCTTCTTCTCCTCCACAGCTAAAACCTTGCCCCAGCCTAGGGCAGTTCCTTCCTCAACAACCTTCCGGGCTTGTTGGTATGATGACATGGAGATCCCAGATACAGCAGATGCTTCATTGACATTCAAGGCTTCAAATCCTTGGCTCATTGTTTCATGGATCTCCCCATCCATTTCAATATACTTATAAGTAGCCAGATGGCTAACAAATATATCCTCCTCCCCACAGATTGTAACAACTTGGCCTTCCCACTCATATTTTAACTTTTGGTGAAGGGTAGACGTTATTGCGCCGGCGGCGTGAATCCAGGGTCTACCCAACAAACAGCTGTAGGAGGGCTGAATGTCCATCACATAAAAGATAGTTTTAAAGGTCTGTGGGCCAATTGTCACAGGCAGCTCAATCTCTCCCAGAACCGATCTCTTAGAACCATCAAAGGCTCTTACCACCAGGTTGCTGGGTCTCAATGCCAGTCCATCATATTCTAACTTCACCAGAGCCTTCTTTGGTAAGACATTAAGGGATGACCCCGTGTCTACCAGCACATGAGAAAGGACTGCTCCTTTGCATTCCATGGTTATGTGCAAGGCTTTGTTGTGGTTGCGGCCATCCGCTGTCAAGTCAGTATTGGTGAACCCTAGCCCATTGCTAGCAGTAACATTTCCAACCACGGTTTCCAACTGGTTGACAGTAATCTCTTCAGGCACGTAAGTGTAACACCCCAAATTTGCCCTCTTCTTGTTTAGCATCGTTATCATACCATAATCATCATGAGCATACCATATCCTTATCATTTAGCATAGAAAAATGAAGCATAACACTCACATGTTCTAGCATAAGGCATATGATCGGTCATCTGGGAAAATCCGAACCTGCAAGTCAAAATCAAGAGCATGGTGATCTGGCAAGAATCTCACAGGATCATTTTGCACAAGCCTGGTATCATGTTCAGAGCCCTAGAAAGAGAAGATGGATCAAAATTTGCTTGAAACGGTTGGTGCAGGTCTATTTTTGAGGTTTCCCACCAAAGGGAGGGAAATTCAAATTTTCCATGCGTTAACCGGTTAACGCATATGGTTAACCGGTTAACAGCTGCGAAATTTGAATTTCCAGCAGCATTTTCAGCATGTGTGTTTTGGCCCCATTTTCCAATTTTCTGATTTTTATTCATTTGAATTAAATTTGAATTTGAGAGAAGGATCTAGAGCATTTATCCAAGCCTCATTCCAACCCTAAATCCAAATCACACTACCAAGCCATATTTTTGGATCCCAAACCAAAATTTTGGGCCCCAAACCTAAATCATATTTATTCCATTTCCTTCCAAACCAAAGGGGCACTCACTCATTTTTCACTCTCATTTCTGAATTTTCATTCCTCTCACTCACAATTCTCTCACTTTTCTCTCCCAATTTTCCAAATCACTCAAAGTTCCTCTTTGAAGATCACACAACCTTGCCTTGAGGTGTGTAGATCTTGGAACTAAACCTCCATTCATAGCTTCTTTGCATCTTTTTGCTGGTTTTATTGGAGATTCAGATCTGGTTTGAGATCTAGAAGTGCTTTTGGATCCAAAATTCTGCATCAAGAGCTTGTTCTTGCATTTATTTTGCATGGAGTGTGGAGCTTAGCATCGGATCTTCAAAGTTTTGCGCGAGATCTACTGTTTTCAGCTCAATCAACAATTACCAAAGCATACCTCAGCTTTGTAGGTTGGTTAATTTCAGATCTAGCTCTGTTTTTAGCTTATTTGCATGCTTGTGCTTTAGATCCACCATGTGTTTGTGTATTTGATTGTGTTGCATGAATTGATTGTTTGATTTGTATCCGGATCCGAATGTTATTTGTTCATGAGCTTAATGATATGGATTAATGTGAATTGATCTAATTTTCCATGTGTAATTGATTGCTGGTCTGGTGCAAGCTTATTTGAATAAGCGGTTTTGAGATGCTGTTTTCTGCAGGATTTGTTGCTGTTTTATCAGTGTTAACCGGTTAACGTATATGGTTAACCGGTTAACGCCCCTGTTTTGTGCGTATTTTGTGCAGGTTTGAGTTGGTTAACCGGTTAACGCATATGGTTAACCGGTTAACACTGAAGCAGAATGACTTTTTAGTGTTGTTTTGAGTTGGTTTGATCCCTTTGCTTGTTCTAATTGCCATGGATCATTGCATGATCATTAAACATGAGATTTTAGGGTGATTTGCTTGCTGGTTGATGTATGCTTTCATGTTTTCGACGCGTAAGTTGTGTACTTGCAATGTTTGGCATGATGTTTGATTCTTGTTCACAAGAACCTTTGAGCATGACTAATTCCATGATTGTGTTGGTCACTTTGCTGGATTTTTTTTGTGCATACTAACCTTGCAAGGGCTATGGTAAGTGAGAGATGTGGGAATTGAGTTCCACATCTCCAATTCTCATCTTCCTCTTATGTTTATGTTACTAACCCTTTGTTGTTGGGCTTAGGCCTTTCTCATCCCTTCTTCTATCTTCTTCTTTTTTTCCTTCATTAGGATAGAAACCTCACTAACCTTTAGGACTTCCATGCATGTGAATACTTAGGATTATTTTAGTCCCCCTTTAGAATTTTTCCTTTAAGATCCTTTGGTGCTCTCTCTTCTCATCTTCAAACTTAATTCTAATTCATTTAATAAAGGTTGAGTACTTTCATGTGACATGAGACTTTGCTATGAGATGCTCACATGCGTTCCATTTCGGGGCGAGGTGTGAGTCATCACTCGTGGTGGATAGGTCTTAACATGAGTACCTCACAAAGAAAAGCTAAAAAACACTTCTTAATCAAAACCACAAAAACACTTAATAATGATAATAGGTTAGTGTGCTTGAGCCTTCACTTGTGGGACTAGCTTTGGGGATTTCCTCCATAGATAGGTGTGCCTCTTGCGCATTCCATTTCGGGATGATGTGAGATGTACACATCCCATTGAGTAAGACTTGGGTACACTTACCTATGCAAACTCTCACTCATAAAAGCTTCTAAAAAACACCAAACAAACAATAAACGTCTTTCCTTCGGGAATTCTTTTCTCATCTCCTTCGCTCCGTACGCGAACTTGCTCCTACTTGTCAGTTTGCAAGACGGTTACGCACTCGTCGTCCGAGCCTGCAACACCTGAGCAATGGCATAGGCAGTTCAAGCCTTAATTCACAAGCATTTTCCTTTTAGTACCCCTAGTTAGGGGAACTACGGCGTCTCTGATCCTCATTATCCTGATGAGGTACGTAGGCAGCGGGGTAGGGCCCGTTCGAGCACAATCTTTATTTTCCCTACATTTTTCCTTTTGCTTTCTTATTCAGTTCTTTTCCAGTTCCAGTTTCTTTTCATTTTTCTTTTCTTTTGCTGCAGTTTTCATACCCTCACCCTTTGAAACTTTTATTTTTGCAAGCGTGGATCCCGTCGGGTACGGCGGACGATCTGGGTGCTAATACCTTCCCAGGTCGTAACCGACTCCCGAGCCCAGTCTCTTTGGTTTGCAGGACCTGTGTCCTTCCTCTTTCTTTTTTCTGGTTTGTGCAGCATTACCATTCCCTCTATTCGGGATAAAAATGCATGGCTGGCGACTCTACCTTTTTCCGCGCCACTTTCGCGTTTGTACCAGGATGGAAATCCCGGGAGCGACAGTAAGCTGCGTGCAAGACTTTGAGTAGTGCATTCCGATGGGCTTCGGAGCACATAAGCAGTGAGAGGATAGAGATTTTGGATGGCGTTTGGTGAAGTTGATCCACAATTTTGTAATCACTCTTTTTGATGATTCTCATAAACTCATCAACTTCTTGATCGAACGGCGTCTTCAAGGCTTCCTTAACAGCTTGATCTTCCTGCACCGGGCTCTTTCCTTTTGCCTTGGCAGCAGCTTCTGCTTCGGCAGTAGGTCTTTGCATTGGTGGAGCAAAGAGACGTCCGCTTCGAGTGAAGCCTCCGCCCCCCCACATTATCTACTTGTGGTGCAGGTGTTGATGTTTCAAGAGTGATTCTTTTTCCTTCGCAGTACACGTCTGAGCCATAGTGCCAAGGGATGGCCCTATTGCTTTCATATGGTACTGGTCCAGGTACCGTGACAGTGACTGGGCTGATTGTTGCTGCTGAAGGGACTGTAATTGTTTGTGGATCATAAAAGATTGTAACTGGTGCTCTGGTGGGAGCAGCACCTTCTGAATGGTAGGCAGAGTTATTCTCAGGATCATAAAATATTGTGACAGTAGAGACATCTTCATGATTTGTTGCTGGTGTTGTAGGAGATATCGTCGGAAGAAATGATGTTGTGGTTGTAGAAGTCTCAAAATGGAGTGAAGCTGAAGTTGTAGCAGGAAAATTCGTTGTAAACTGATCAGTTGAGATGATGGATAAAGTACTTGTTGATGAAACCGAAGAATTGTCAGGAACAATAGTTGCTGCAGTTGTAGGAGGTTCTGAAACCGTTGCTGAGGAGTTTGCTGGATTTGTTGGAAATGATGTAGTGATCTGAAGTTGGCCACTCTGAATAAGGCTGTCTATACCATTCCTCAAATTATCGCACCCATTTACAGAGATATTGCAGTAAGCACAGCCTAACTCACACCCTGGGAACATCTGACATTCCAAGAGCTGAGCCTTGATTTCTACCAATGGCGTCCTGATCTGTCCCACACTGGTTATTAAATAAGACGGCTTGTCTTCTTCAATAGCGTTAATCCGGGGACCACCATGGTTTGGCATCGGGTTCTTATTGACATTGGGTGGTGGTGCGAAATTCAGAGCCTTGGAGTCTACCAGGTCTTGTACCTTCATATGCAGAGCCCTGCATTTTTCTGTGCTGTGGCCAGGTGCGTTTGAATGGAAGGCACACCTAGCGTTGGAGTCATAGTTCCTTGGTAGACTGTTGGGATCCGGAGGTGCCAACGTTCTTAGCTCAACCAGGTTGAGTTTCAGAAGCTGTGGCAGCAATGTAGCATATGGCATTGGGATCGGATCGATCACTCTGTTAGCTTGAGAAGGCCTCTGCTGAAATGGCCTCTGTTGACTGTTGTTGTTGGTGTTGCTGTTGTTGTAATTCCTTGGAGGATACTGACTTTGCTGGTGGTACTGAGGTTGCGGCTGATAGTTTTGCTGAGGAGGTTGATAGACTGGCTGAGGATGAGCTGGAGCAGGAATGGTGACTGCTTGGCGACTCTGCTGGGGAATGCGCACCAGAGATCTCTGGTTCCCCTGTGAGTCTCTCCTAGCGCTTGTGTGTTGTTGTTTCATTGGGTGATGCTTGTTTGATGTGGCTTGTTGTACTGTATTGTTGTTTATTTACAGCTTTATTTACAGCTTTATTTACAGTCTTCAGTATTTATTTTCCGCATCATTTATATCATACTGGACTGTCTGGACTGGTTTTCTGTTTGGTGGGATGGGTGATACTGTTTCTGAGAGATAAGCCAAGTACCCGGCTTGAGTGCACCCTAGGATTAGAGTGGACATATTGTACTCGCATGTGGCATGATGAGTGGCGATGTGTTTCACGCCCAGATTGCGACTGTCTTGGAAATATCTTGTGTGGGGATTTCCTCCACTTCGGGATAGGACCTAGATGGTTATGTGCATCTGGGGACCGATCATTGAGAACCTTTGTGGAAACAACCCTCTCCAGTGGTGACAGTGGCAGACCACATTTTGTGGCAAACCCATTCGCACCCGAGGGTCCACTGGGAACTCGCATAGGATGGCCTGGTTCTCTTATAGGAACTCAGTCAAAGCATCTGGTCGTATGGCATTAGTACTGTATCCTACGGGCTGAATGTACTATTGTTTCTCGATTTCAGCGCTTGAAGCTGGGAACCTGTAAGGGATGCTTGTTTTTCCCGGACTCAGCTGAGGCCTCCCTGCGTAGTATATAATGCCTAACCGATTCCCTGACTTGGTCATGAGCCACTTCTCGGAAATGGTGAAAGTATTATTGCTATTCGGCTTTGAGAGTCCGTGATGTTTGACCCGGAGCACACCCGTGAGATTGGGGATGGGTTTACAGGTTTGCAGGAACACTTGACCTCATCATACCTTTGTTATCAGTGCAGTTCATGTTATGATGCAGTTACTTTGGTTCCGGAGTTCTGGTTTTCTGGTTCTGGTATTCGTGATACTGTGGTCCAGAGATTCTCTTCAGAGGGTTATGATTATCAGAGAGTGTGACTCAGTGAACTTTTGGTTTGTCAGAGGGATCTTGTCAGCGGCCAGATTCCAGACCGTCTCAGATGACCATATGTCTTTGCATTTGCATCTGCATTGCATCATTGCATCATTAATCATTGTTTTGTTTTCATTCACAGGTTCATATTTCTGCTTCCGGTTCCGGTATTCTCTTCAAAGATGGAAGATCCTCGCAAGCAGAATATTCACTTCAAGTTCTTTGATGTCAAGATTGGTTTGCTGAAGAAGATGGTAAAGCTGATTACGCCCAACCAGGTAGAGAGATTCAGAAAAGCTTATGGGAGTATTCTTGATGTGGTGATAGAGCTAAATCCTTCAGAGAGGAGTGCCATTCATACATTGCTTCAGTATTATGATCCTCAGCTCCGTTGCTTCACCTTTCCTGATTTCCAGTTGGGCCCTATGCTGGAGGAGTATGCTTTGATCCTGGATGTGCCAGTTCAAGATCAGGTTCCTTTCAACTCTGAGATGAATAGACCAGCACCGGAGGCTATTGCTAAGGCTCTTTATTTGAGTCCTTCTACTGTGAAGTCTTTGACCATTATCAAAGGAGGTGTGTCTGGGTTTTCTTTGGAGGTTCTGGTAAAGAAGGCGGAAGATTTGGCTGTTGAAGAAGAATGGGATGCGGTCTGTGCTATCTTGGCTCTTTCTATCTATGGCACCATTTTGTTTGCTGATATGGAGAAGTTCATAGATATAAACGCCATACATCTCTTTTTGCTGAAGAATCCTGTGCCTACCTTACTCGGGGATTTGTATTACTCGGTTCATTACAAGACTGAAAAGAAGAGGGGAGGTTTGGTTCGTTGCTGTGCTCCATTATTTCACATGTGGTTCATGAGGCATTTGCCTAGTACGGGAGTGTTTAGTGACCATAGTCTGATATGGGCTCAGAAGCTGGAAAAGTTGCTTGCCAAGGATGTTAGGTGGTTCACTCAGAGGCTGCAAGGTGCACGTTTCATTACCAGCTGCGGAAGTTATCATAGTGTGCCTTTGTTGGGAATAACGGGAGGGATTAATTACAATCCAATCTTGTTAAGAAGACAATTAGGATACGCTTTGAGAGATGTGCCTGAAGATTTGAAGCTGACCCCCATTTTCTACTTTTCCGTGAAAGATAATATGCCCTTAGTGAGGAAGGTTGCGGGGGCTTGGAAAAGCATCAAAGGAGAAGGAATAGCTAGTTTCGGGAAGTGCAACAATCAGACGTTCCCAGGGTACGAAGCTTGGTTGAAAGACAGAGCCAGAAGAGTTTTGTTACCATTTTCAACACCAATTGCTGAGTCCATTGATACTGTGCCTTTAGAGGAATTCGAGAAGTTAGAAGCCCAGTTACATGCAGTTAGAGTTGAAAATACCGAGATGGTAAGCTTGTATTACCAAGCTAACAGGGCCAAGAAGGAAGCTGAGGAGAAGTTGCTGAAGATACAGACGACTTTGGAGGCTAAGGAGAAAGACTTTGCGGGAAAAGAAGCGCATTTCCGCAGGTTGGGGATGATGGAAGCCCAAAGAGAAGTTGAGCGCAAGAAGAAGTCAAAGACCCTTAGAGATGCTCGTCAGTCTATTGTCTGGTTGAAGGGACAAAGAGAGCAAGAGTTGAAGCAATATAAGGAAAAAGAGGAGTTCTTTGAGACTCAGATGGCTTACAAGAAAGAAGAGGTGGAGCAGGCCCACAAGATTCGCAGAGAGAAGACCCAACAGCTTGCAGACAGTCAACAAGCCCTCGAAGAAGCACTCAAAGAGATTGAAGACCTCAAGTTGATGGCAGGAGTCAAGAAGGTCAGATCTGATGATGGAGTTTCAGGATCCTCAGGCGGCGGTTATGCTTCTTAGTTTGTTTTCTTTGTATTTGGATTACCTACGGGCATGTTGTAGGAGTCCTAGTTTGTTTGTTTATACTCTGTAAGAACTCGTACTCTATGAGGTATTCTGTTTTTATTGTGCCTAATGGGCTGATCTATGTTAAGATGTTTCTCACTATTTCTTGGTTTGCTTGCTATTATGGTTTGAATGTGGTTTCCCGCAAAGGTTTCTGAAAGTCGAGGATCAGTACCCATCGGGTTTTCTTTGCTAAATACCGGAGCCGGGGCATAAGTGACTTGTGTTTGGAAACATAAACAACTGCATTGCATCCATATAACCTGTTTGTTGTTTTGCAGGTAGTGTCTCGGTTACTAACGTATTTTGTGTTTCAGGCACTATAGCTCCTCGAAAAGCTCGGGGGCAGCCAACAGTACACAGGTACCCAACCAAGGTTAACAGAGAGAGAGCCATGGATCAAATGCAGGCAGATTTGGCAGACCTAAGACAGAGAATGGATGATTTCATGACGTTAATGACCGGCATGGGGCAGAATCAAGAACGGCTGCGAGAGTTGGTTGAGAATCAGAACAGAAACGCTGCTGCCGCTGCTAATGCTGATAATCATACCGGTGCGGGCGCACGTCAGGGTGGACCTCATGTTATACAACCAGGGGCGACCGTAGTCAATGACGGGATGCATAACATTCATGTGGACCACCAGGATGACCAGTTCACTTTACTTGATGAGACCGAGGGTCAAGGGGTCGAAATGAATAAGAGATTCGAAGAGATGGCCGAGCAAATCAAGGCTATTCAGTCCCAGAGTTCTTTGGGATTCGATATAACAGACTTGGGTTTGGTTCCGGGAGTCAGAATCCCGTACAAATTCAAAGTTCCTACTTTCGAGAAGTATAACGGCACTGCTTGCCCAAAGACTCATCTGCAATCATATGTGGGGAGAATTGCCGCGCATACAGACGATGAAAAGCTATGGATGTATTACTTTCAGGACAGCTTAGTGGGAGCTTCCCTTGAGTGGTACATGAAACTCAGCAGGGTCAATGTTAAGAGCTGGAAAGATCTTGCTGAGGCCTTCGTGAAGCAGTACCAGTACAACATGGACCTGGCTCCGAATCGCACCCAGTTGCAACATATGGCTCAGACAGCAAAAGAAGGCTTTAAAGAATACGCCCAGAGGTGGCGTCAGCTAGCTGCTAGGGTGCAGCCGCCCTTGTTAGAGAATGAGATGGCCGATATGTTTATGGGTACCCTCCAGGGGGTATTTCTTGAGAGATTGGCATCAAGTTCTGCTACAAAGTTCAACGATATTGTCATTGCGGGAGAAAGGGTTGAAACGCTGTTGAAAATGGGGAAGATACAAGACCCAGGTGCTAGTAGTTCAAATGGAACGAGGAAAGCTTTTAGCGGACCTCCAAGAAGGAGAGAAGGCGAGACCAATGCTGTATTCGGCCGAAGCCAGGGCCGTGGTTACAGAAGACCTTATCAACATGTGGCTGCTGTCACTATTCCTGCAGCTCCCGTACAACAGCTGCCACCTCCACCACAACAACAACAACAACCCAGAGCCAACTACCAGCAAAGGCCTTATCAGCCAAGGCAGGCTCGTCCTGCTAACAGGGTGATTGAAGCTATTCCGATGACATATGTTGCCTTGTTGCCGAGACTACTAGACTTGAACCTTATTCAATTAAGGACTTTGGCACCACCACCTCCTGGAGAGCTTCCAGCTGGTTACGACGTCAACGCGCGATGCGCTTTTCATTCAGGGGCACCCGGGCACTCAACCGAGAAGTGCAGGGCGCTACATCACAAAGTTCAAGATCTCGTGGATTCAAAGGCAATCAACTTTGCGCCACCACCGAATATCAACTCGAACCCTATACCTAATCATGGAGGGGCAAGAGTTAATGCTGTTGAGCATGATGACAAGTTGAGTTTGGTACTAAGAATTGATGAAGTCAAGACGCCGTTGAAGGTGGTGAAAGAGAGACTGTTGAAAGGTCAAGTGTTTCCTGGTTGTTCTCTCGATTGTGAAGACTGTATAAGTGTTGCGAATGGCTGCGAGAAATTGAAGACGGGTTTGCAAGAGTTGATTGATGTTGGGTCTCTACAATTTAGCAAGATTAGTAATGAAAAGGCTGATGATGTGTCAACCATTACTATCTTCTACAATGAGGCTGACATGCCCGTCAGACAAGAGCCAGTTATTGTTTACGCTCCTCAGATTAGTCCTGTGACTATAACTGTACCTGGGCCAATGCCGTATAATGATGATAGAGCCATTCCGTGGCATTATGGTTCCGATGTCTATGTGGCGGGACAGAAGATGGAAAGTAGACCTGTTGCTGACCCGACTATTGAAAATGTGGGAGGTGTTGGAGGTTTTACTCGAAGTGGTCGTTTGTTTGCTCCCCCTGCATTGAGAAAGGATCCCGAGGCCGAAGCTTCGTCCAAAGACAAAGGAAAGCAGACTGCGAATGATGAGTCAGATACTCCTGTGGCTGGGCAGGGGACGTT
This sequence comes from Lathyrus aphaca, assembly GCA_963966055.1. Taxonomy (NCBI): domain Eukaryota; kingdom Viridiplantae; phylum Streptophyta; class Magnoliopsida; order Fabales; family Fabaceae; genus Lathyrus; species Lathyrus aphaca. Next base: position 338,942,188 of record OZ014524.1, read on the forward strand.
TGAAAAGGAGGTAGAGGAGTTCATGAAGATCATCAAAAGGAGTGACTACAAGGTGGTTGACCAACTGAATCAAACGCCTTCAAAGATTTCTATCTTGTCACTGTTGATGTGCTCTCCCGCGCACCGAGAAGCCTTGCTGAAAGTACTTCAAATGGCCTATGTTCCTCAAGAAATCACTGTCAATCAACTTGAAGCTGTTGTTGGAAGTGTTAATGCTAGCCATGGCTTAGGCTTCACTGACCGAGATCTCACCTCGGAGGGAAGGAATCACAATAAAGCACTGCATATCACGATGGAATGCAAGGGTGCTGTGCTGTCTCACGTCCTTGTAGACACAGGCTCTTCTTTGAATGTGCTCCCGAAGAAGGCGCTGATGAAGCTTAACATTGATGGGGTTATTCTGACGCCGAGTGATCTGGTGGTTAAAGCTTTCGATGGTTCAAGAAGATCCGTTTTCGGAGAGGTTGAGTTGCCTGTCAAGATAGGCTCTCAAGTCTTCAAGAGTGTCTTCTATGTCATGGACATCCAGCCTGCGTATAGTTGCTTGTTGGGCAGACCGTGGATACACGCAGCCGGAGCTGTCACTTCAACCTTGCATCAGAAGCTTAAATATGTGGTGGATGGCCAGGTCATCACAGTTTGCGGGGAAGAAGATATTTTCGTCAGCCACCTGTCGACGTTTAAATATGTAGAAATGGACGGGGAAATTCACGAGACTTTGTGCCAAGCTTTTGAGGCAGATGTCAGTATCCTGACTCCGGTGAAGAAAAACAACGAAGGCACGTCAATTCATTCCTACCGGGAAGCAAAAGAGGCCGTCCAATCAGGCAATGCCCAGGGCTGGGGCAAGTTACTGGAGGTGGAAAAGAAGGGTGATAAATTCGGCTTAGGGTATCAACCTGGGGGGTCTATTCAGAGTGGTAAAACTATCTCATTCACAAGTGCTGGGTCGCTCGACCGCGATCAAATCTGTACGGCGAACAAAGACGGGGATAGTGGCAGAGACTGGGACAACAATTGGATCCGCCCGTGTGCACCCGGCGAGGAGCTAGGAAATTGGTCTGCTGAGGACATTGTTCAAGTCACCTGGCTCTCAAAGTAATTGTTTTGTTTCCTTTTATTAGCATACTGCATTGTCAAATCCAGCATTCTGCCCAAGATGTTTGGATCCATTGTACTGGGCCACCATGTTTTGTATTGCATCGTTATTTTTGCCATGAAATAAAAGGACATTTTCAGACAAATTGTGCTCTCTTTCTTTGTTTTTAAACTTTTTCACAAAAAAAAAAAAAAAAAAAAACAACAACATAAAAATGGCAACGTGTTTTTTCATTTTTTGCTTTGTGTTAGCGTCTCTTTTCAAAATAAGCAGATTCTGAATAAGCACATCATTTGTGCAGTGCTGATCATCCGGATTCCACGGATAACGTTCCTGCTATGACTATGCATGACTTTGATAATCCAGTCTACCAAGCTGATGAAGGGGTTGAGGAAGATTGTGACCTACCTGAAGAGTTGGTCAGATTGTTGAAACAAGAGGAACGAGTTATTCAGCCTCATCAAGAGGAGATTGAGACCATCAACATTGGCAGTGAAGATGCAAAGAAAGAAATCAAGATAGGAGCCAATCTGCAGGCCGACGTCAAACAAGAGCTGATCAGTATGTTGAGAGAGTATGTGGATATCTTTGCTTGGACATATCAAGATATGCCAGGTCTAGATACCGATATTGTGATGCATAAGCTACCTCTGAGAGAAGACTGTCCTCCTGTGAAGCAAAAGTTGAGAAGAACTCGCCCGGATATGGCGATGAAGATTAAAGAGGAGGTACAGAAGCAGTGGGATGCCGGGTTCCTTGCCGTGACTAGTTACCCACCTTGGGTAGCTAACATCGTACCAGTGCCTAAAAAGGACGGCAAGGTCCGGATGTGCGTTGACTATCGAGATTTGAACAGAGCAAGCCCGAAGGATGATTTTCCGTTGCCACACATCGACGTGTTGGTCGACAGTACTGCTCAATTCTCAGTATTCTCCTTCATGGATGGATTCTCCGGTTATAATCAGATAAAAATGGCGCCGGAAGACATGGAGAAGACAACGTTCATTACCCCGTGGGGAACATTCTGCTACAAGGTCATGCCCTTCGGTTTGAAGAACGCTGGGGCAACTTATCAACGGGCAATGGTCACGTTGTTCCATGACATGATCCACAAGGAGATCGAATGTTATGTGGATGATATGATTGCAAAGTCCAAGGACGAAGAGGAGCATTTGGTTAACCTAAAGAAGTTGTTTGACAGATTGATCAAGTACAAGTTGAGGTTGAATCCGAACAAGTGCACTTTCGGAGTGCGTTCTGGAAAGTTGCTGGGTTTCATTGTAAGTCAAAGAGGAATTGAGGTAGATCCTGCTAAAGTGAAAGCTATTCAAGATATGCCTGCACCAAAGACAGAAAAAGAAGTGCGCGGGTTCTTAGGTAGATTGAACTACATTTCTCGGTTCATATCTCACCTAACTGCCACGTGCGAACCGATATTCAAACTGCTAAGAAAAGAGCGAACAGTCAGGTGGAATGATGATTGCCAAAGGGCTTTCGACAAAATAAAGGAATATTTGCAGGAGCCTCCAATTCTGATGCCTCCAGTGGAGGGGAGACCGTTAATCATGTACTTGACCGTGCTAGAAGGGTCGATGGGGTGTGTGCTTGGCCAACATGACGAGTCTGGTCGAAAAGAGTACGCCATTTATTACCTTAGCAAAAAGTTTACCGACTGTGAATCCCGATACTCACTGCTCGAGAAAACTTGCTGCGCTTTGGTATGGGCTGCTCGCCGACTGAGGCAGTACATGTTGACCCATACTACACTTCTCATTTCCAAGATGGATCCTGTCAAGTACATCTTTGAGAAACCAGCATTGACCGGAAGGGTTGCTAGATGGCAGATGATTTTAACTGAATACGACATCCAGTACACTTCTCAGAAAGCCATCAAAGGAAGTGTATTGTCGGAATACCTTGCTCAGCAACCTCTTGAGGATGACTATCAGCCGATGAGATTTGATTTCCCTGATGAGGACATCATGTACCTCAGAACAAACGATTATGAGGAACCACTTCCGGAGGAGGGGCCTGACCCTGAATCCAAATGGAAGTTGATGTTTGATGGGGCTGTCAATATCAATGGTCGTGGAGTTGGTGCCGTACTTATTACTCCTGAAGGTGTTCATTTACCCTTCGCTGCCAAAATTACTTTTGGCTGCACCAACAATGAAGCGGAATACGAGGCGTGTATAATGGGAATAGAGGAGGCAATTGATCTTCGGATCAAGAACCTCGACATATTCGGAGATTCAGCCCTCGTCATTAACCAAATTACCGGCAAGTGGTATACACATCAAGAGCATCTAGTTCCGTACAGGGATTATGCTAGAAAACTGTTGACATTCTTCACGACAGTTGAGCTCAAATACATACCACGGGACGAAAATCAATTTGCCGATGCTTTGGCCACTCTCTCTTCGTCGATTAAAGTCATGTGTTGGAACTTTGTGCCCAGAATTGACATCTCCAGGCTTGACTCTCCGGCTTATGCTTTCTCTGTAGACGCCGTGTCTGACGAGAAACCTTGGTATTTTGATATCAAGTTGTTCCTGGAGAAGCAAGAATACCCAACAGGGGCATCTTCCAAAGACAAGAAGACCTTGAGACGACTTGCTGCTAGTTTCTTCTTGAACACAGACGGGGTTTTGTACAAGAGGAACTTCGACATGGTCTTGCTCAGATGCGTGGCTAGACACGAAGCAAGCCTGTTGATGCAGGAAGTCCATGAAGGATCTTTTGGTACCCATGCAGGAGGGCATGCTATGGCAAAGAAACTGCTGAGATCAGGGTATTACTGGATGACAATGGATGCAGACTGTTGTTCATTCGCTCGTAAATGCCACAAGTGCCAAATATATGCAGATAAAGTGCATGTTCCTCCAAATCCGCTCAACGTCATGTCATCTCCTTGGCCTTTCTCTATGTGGGGCATTGACATGATCGGGAAGATTGAACCGACTGCTTCGAACGGTCATCGCTTCATCCTGGTCGCGATTGATTACTTTACCAAGTGGGTAGAAGCAGCGTCTTATGCCAATGTCACTCGTCAAGTGGTGGCCAGATTTCTGAAAAGGGATATCATATGCAGATATGGAGTGCCCGAAAGGATCATTACTGATAATGGTTCTAATCTCAACAACAAGATGATGGCAGACTTATGTCGGGACTTCAAAATACAGCATCACAATTCTTCTCCTTACCGACCAAAGATGAATGGTGCGGTAGAGGCAGCTAACAAGAATATCAAGAAGATTGTGCAGAAAATGGTTGTCACCTACAAGGATTGGCATGAGATGTTACCGTTTGCTTTGCATGGGTACCGAACGTCGGTCAGGACATCAACAGGGGCAACTCCCTTCTCTCTAGTGTATGGCATGGAAGCAGTCCTGCCTGTTGAAGTAGAGATTCCTTCACTGCGTGTGATGATGGACGTCAAACTGGATGAGGCTGAATGGGTGCGTGCTCGTTACAACCAGCTATGTCTAATTGAGGAAAAGAGATTAGCGGCTATCTGTCATGGTCAGCTTTATCAGAGGAGAATGAAGCGGGCATTCGATCAACGAGTACGTACTCGAGAGTATCGAGTAGGAGAGCTTGTATTGAAGAGGATCGTTCCTCCAGGTTCAGATAACAGGGGCAAGTGGACCCCAAACTACGAAGGACCATTCATAGTGAAGAAAGTATTCTCAGGAGGGGCACTGATGCTCACCACTATGGATGGAGAAGACTTCCCATCCCCTGTTAACTCGGACGCAGTTAAAAAATACTTCGCGTAAAGAGACCCGCTGGACACAAAAACAGAATGTAAGTCCAGGCAAGAAAAGGGCATCCCGGCGAGCTAAAAACAGAATAAAAAGCTCGGGCAAAAATTAGGGAAATAAATAAAAAAAAATGTACACCCGCTGAGTTGAAAAGCCACATGGGACAGCTCAGGCAAAAAAGGGTATCCCGGTGGATTGAAAACCCGAGAGGGCGATCCACGCAAAATAAGGGAATAAGCGAACAACTGTGATCCAAGTTATCTGAACCACGTCATCGTTTCGTACGGTTTGACAATATCGGAAAGATAGGAAACAGTCCCCTTGTCTTCTCAGAAAGCCAAAGCAGAATGGAGAGTCTTGAAGACATGCAGGTCATAGCAGAAATGGAACTCCTTGGAATGCCATGTACATTGCCATTAGGATAGTTTCTTTTCTCAATTTTTATAGTGGCTACCTCTTTCCAGGTGGTTGCTTCCTGATGTAAATCTTTGCCTATTTAGAGGCCATTCAATAAAAATAATATTCAGTCAAAAAGCTGTGTGTGTTTATTTTTGTTTGCAAAATGTCCTGAATTTTTGACAAAAATAGCATTGCATCTAAACATGGTGATAATCTTGAAAAGAAAACTGACATGCAGGGAAACTGTAACCCTCTTTGAGTGTCGGGTGATAATGGATGAACAGATCACGCCATGCAAATCCCCGGGACACACGTGTGTTTTCTGTTGTTGCAGGTTGCAGGATGGCGTCACATCAAGCAATTTACTCTCCCCCAGTAGAGTATCTCCCCAAGCAGAGATTTTTTCTTCTCCAGCAGGTAGCTGAAAGCCTGACTTGTCTAAATAGATATTTTCCTCCAACTAAGTCTTGGCAGCAGCCCAAGCAGGTTCTTCTTCCCAAGTGAAGTAGTAGTCCATTCTTCCCCAGCGGAGTGTGCCTAGCAAGTACCTGAGAGCATGTCATCATCAGAGGTGGAATTAACAGTATTTTATCATCAGCAAGAGTCCTTCCCAGTAGGCGTGATTGAGGGCCTGATATCCCCTCAGAGTCTTGAGTCATCGGATGCTCTCCCCAGCCAGAGTATTTGCCCAGGAAGCTTCCCCAGCCAAGTCTGAAGATGTTTGGTCCCCGCAGAGTTCATATTTGATTTTCACCTCCGTCCGTGAGGTATTCCCCAGCAGATTTGCCCTATTGTTGGTATATTTGATGATGCAGCCAGGTATTCATCACCTCAGTCGGAGTGGGTATCCAGACCTCTTGACTTTTTCTCCCCTGCAGAGTTGTATCTCTTGTTGCCGATCAGGCATTCGTTTATTGCTCGTCTGCAATCTTCAACACTCGTATGTGTTATCCCTAAGCAAGTTTCCCCAGCGAGGACATATCACTGCTTTATGGCTGCTCGACTGCCTCTTTCAACACTCGTCTGTGTTAGCTCTGTGTTGTTGTTTGCTCGTCTGCAATTTTCGGCATTCGTCTGTGTTTTGAAGTGATTACCTTATTATTGCTCGTCTGCAATTTCCAACACTCGTCTGTGTCATGATGCCTCCGTTGTTGCTCGTCCGCAACTCCTCAACACTCGTCTGTGTTCTGAGATGATATTTGTTGTTGCTCGTCTGCAACCTTCCAACACTCGTCTGTGTTTGGTATTGGATCCTTCGCTGCACTCGTCTGTGCCTTGATATGTATTCTCTGTTGTTGCTCGTCTGCAACCTTCCAACACTCGTCTGTGTTTGGTATTGGATCCTTCGCTGCACTCGTCTGTGCCTTGATATGTATTCTCTGTTGTTGCTCGTCTGCAACTGTCCAGCACTCGTCTGTGTGTGTTTGAAGCTCGTCTGCTTTTATCCCCCAGAAGTCGCTTGTGTTCTGAAGCTCGTCTGCTTTGCCTGGATACTCGTCTGTATCATCCTCAGCACTCGTCTGTGCTAGCTTGCACCTGAATGTGAAGATTTGCTGTTTACCCTGATATCTCTGTGACTACTTCAAATGCTCGTCTGTGTTTGAATTTCTGGTATTCGTCTATACCAGTGACTGATACTCGTCTGTATCATCGCCTGAAGCACTCGTCTGTGTTTCTCAGATCATCGTCCGATACTCGTCTGTATCTTTGACTATTGACACTCGTCTGTGTTCTCTTGATGATCATCCAATACTCGTCTGTATTGAAGAGGTTTAAAATCCTGACAGTGGGAATTAAATGTCAAAATGGTTACCGGGCCTGGCGTAACAGGTAAATCCGAGGGAGGCTCGTCCGTCTCAAGCACCAATTATTATGGTTGCTGCACCTGGCGTAACAGGTTTGCTCAGAAGACTCGTCTGTCTTATGCCATATATCCGCGGATAATATATGAAGAAGGTTCGTCTACCTTGATTGCATGTCTATCCCACAGACTTATATGCATTCCCGGAGCCTGCGTAAGGGTTATCCGAAGAAGACTCGTCCGTCTTATTCCACTTATCTGCGTAAGGACTAGTGAAGGAGATTCGTCCATCTCAGGTTACTTTGAAGATCCTTAAGGGCTCGTCCGCTCTCTGCACCCGGCGTCACAGGTCATGCGAAGGCTCGTCTGTCAGCGTGATAGTATTCCAGATATCGGTTTCAACTTGGAAGAAGCTCGTCTGCTTTTTCTCTCATTCTTATCCCCAGAGCGTCATCTGGTTGGGTTTATTTCCCAGTGTTGCATTCTTCGTCAGAGTGCAAATTTCAGGTCTTCTTGGTATTCAATCACAGTTTATCTCGAATGTCTGATAGCCGCTGCTCTCATCCTTTTCAGATTAACATTTGATTGAATAGGGGCAGCTGTAACACCCCAAATTTGCCCTCTTCTTGTTTAGCATCGTTATCATACCATAATCATCATGAGCATACCATATCCTTATCATTTAGCATAGAAAAATGAAGCATAACACTCACATGTTCTAGCATAAGGCATATGATCGGTCATCTGGGAAAATCCGAACCTGCAAGTCAAAATCAAGAGCATGGTGATCTGGCAAGAATCTCACAGGATCATTTTGCACAAGCCTGGTATCATGTTCAGAGCCCTAGAAAGAGAAGATGGATCAAAATTTGCTTGAAACGGTTGGTGCAGGTCTATTTTTGAGGTTTCCCACCAAAGGGAGGGAAATTCAAATTTTCCATGCGTTAACCGGTTAACGCATATGGTTAACCGGTTAACAGCTGCGAAATTTGAATTTCCAGCAGCATTTTCAGCATGTGTGTTTTGGCCCCATTTTCCAATTTTCTGATTTTTATTCATTTGAATTAAATTTGAATTTGAGAGAAGGATCTAGAGCATTTATCCAAGCCTCATTCCAACCCTAAATCCAAATCACACTACCAAGCCATATTTTTGGATCCCAAACCAAAATTTTGGGCCCCAAACCTAAATCATATTTATTCCATTTCCTTCCAAACCAAAGGGGCACTCACTCATTTTTCACTCTCATTTCTGAATTTTCATTCCTCTCACTCACAATTCTCTCACTTTTCTCTCCCAATTTTCCAAATCACTCAAAGTTCCTATTTGAAGATCACACAACCTTGCCTTGAGGTGTGTAGATCTTGGAACTAAACCTCCATTCATAGCTTCTTTGCATCTTTTTGCTGGTTTTATTGGAGATTCAGATCTGGTTTGAGATCTAGAAGTGCTTTTGGATCCAAAATTCTGCATCAAGAGCTTGTTCTTGCATTTATTTTGCATGGAGTGTGGAGCTTAGCATCGGATCTTCAAAGTTTTGCGCGAGATCTACTGTTTTCAGCTCAATCAACAATTACCAAAGCATACCTCAGCTTTGTAGGTTGGTTAATTTCAGATCTAGCTCTGTTTTTAGCTTATTTGCATGCTTGTGCTTTAGATCCACCATGTGTTTGTGTATTTGATTGTGTTGCATGAATTGATTGTTTGATTTGTATCCGGATCCGAATGTTATTTGTTCATGAGCTTAATGATATGGATTAATGTGAATTGATCTAATTTTCCATGTGTAATTGATTGCTGGTCTGGTGCAAGCTTATTTGAATAAGCGGTTTTGAGATGCTGTTTTCTGCAGGATTTGTTGCTGTTTTATCAGTGTTAACCGGTTAACGTATATGGTTAACCGGTTAACGCCCCTGTTTTGTGCGTATTTTGTGCAGGTTTGAGTTGGTTAACCGGTTAACGCATATGGTTAACCGGTTAACACTGAAGCAGAATGACTTTTTAGTGTTGTTTTGAGTTGGTTTGATCCCTTTGCTTGTTCTAATTGCCATGGATCATTGCATGATCATTAAACATGAGATTTTAGGGTGATTTGCTTGCTGGTTGATGTATGCTTTCATGTTTTCGACGCGTAAGTTGTGTACTTGCAATGTTTGGCATGATGTTTGATTCTTGTTCACAAGAACCTTTGAGCATGACTAATTCCATGATTGTGTTGGTCACTTTGCTGGATTTTTTTTGTGCATACTAACCTTGCAAGGGCTATGGTAAGTGAGAGATGTGGGAATTGAGTTCCACATCTCCAATTCTCATCTTCCTCTTATGTTTATGTTACTAACCCTTTGTTGTTGGGCTTAGGCCTTTCTCATCCCTTCTTCTATCTTCTTCTTTTTTTCCTTCATTAGGATAGAAACCTCACTAACCTTTAGGACTTCCATGCATGTGAATACTTAGGATTATTTTAGTCCCCCTTTAGAATTTTTCCTTTAAGATCCTTTGGTGCTCTCTCTTCTCATCTTCAAACTTAATTCTAATTCATTTAATAAAGGTTGAGTACTTTCATGTGACATGAGACTTTGCTATGAGATGCTCACATGCGTTCCATTTCGGGGCGAGGTGTGAGTCATCACTCGTGGTGGATAGGTCTTAACATGAGTACCTCACAAAGAAAAGCTAAAAAACACTTCTTAATCAAAACCACAAAAACACTTAATAATGATAATAGGTTAGTGTGCTTGAGCCTTCACTTGTGGGACTAGCTTTGGGGATTTCCTCCATAGATAGGTGTGCCTCTTGCGCATTCCATTTCGGGATGATGTGAGATGTACACATCCCATTGAGTAAGACTTGGGTACACTTACCTATGCAAACTCTCACTCATAAAAGCTTCTAAAAAACACCAAACAAACAATAAACGTCTTTCCTTCGGGAATTCTTTTCTCATCTCCTTCGCTCCGTACGCGAACTTGCTCCTACTTGTCAGTTTGCAAGACGGTTACGCACTCGTCGTCCGAGCCTGCAACACCTGAGCAATGGCATAGGCAGTTCAAGCCTTAATTCACAAGCATTTTCCTTTTAGTACCCCTAGTTAGGGGAACTACGGCGTCTCTGATCCTCATTATCCTGATGAGGTACGTAGGCAGCGGGGTAGGGCCCGTTCGAGCACAATCTTTATTTTCCCTACATTTTTCCTTTTGCTTTCTTATTCAGTTCTTTTCCAGTTCCAGTTTCTTTTCATTTTTCTTTTCTTTTGCTGCAGTTTTCATACCCTCACCCTTTGAAACTTTTATTTTTGCAAGCGTGGATCCCGTCGGGTACGGCGGACGATCTGGGTGCTAATACCTTCCCAGGTCGTAACCGACTCCCGAGCCCAGTCTCTTTGGTTCGCAGGACCTGTGTCCTTCCTCTTTCTTTTTTCTGGTTTGTGCAGCATTACCATTCCCTCTATTCGGGATAAAAATGCATGGCTGGCGACTCTACCTTTTTCCGCGCCACTTTCGCGTTTGTACCAGGATGGAAATCCCGGGAGCGACAGTAAGCTGCGTGCAAGACTTTGAGTAGTGCATTCCGATGGGCTTCGGAGCACATAAGCAGTGAGAGGATAGAGATTTTGGATGGCGTTTGGTGAAGTTGATCCACAATTTTGTAATCACTCTTTTTGATGATTCTCATAAACTCATCAACTTCTTGATCGAACGGCTTCTTCAAGGCTTCCTTAACAGCTTGATCTTCCTGCACCGGGCTCTTTCCTTTTGCCTTGGCAGCAGCTTCTGCTTCGGCAGTAGGTCTTTGCATTGGTGGAGCAAAGAGACGTCCGCTTCGAGTGAAGCCTCCGCCCCCCCACATTATCTACTTGTGGTGCAGGTGTTGATGTTTCAAGAGTGATTCTTTTTCCTTCGCAGTACACGTCTGAGCCATAGTGCCAAGGGATGGCCCTATTGCTTTCATATGGTACTGGTCCAGGTACCGTGACAGTGACTGGGCTGATTGTTGCTGCTGAAGGGACTGTAATTGTTTGTGGATCATAAAAGATTGTAACTGGTGCTCTGGTGGGAGCAGCACCTTCTGAATGGTAGGCAGAGTTATTCTCAGGATCATAAAATATTGTGACAGTAGAGACATCTTCATGATTTGTTGCTGGTGTTGTAGGAGATATCGTCGGAAGAAATGATGTTGTGGTTGTAGAAGTCTCAAAATGGAGTGAAGCTGAAGTTGTAGCAGGAAAATTCGTTGTAAACTGATCAGTTGAGATGATGGATAAAGTACTTGTTGATGAAACCGAAGAATTGTCAGGAACAATAGTTGCTGCAGTTGTAGGAGGTTCTGAAACCGTTGCTGAGGAGTTTGCTGGATTTGTTGGAAATGATGTAGTGATCTGAAGTTGGCCACTCTGAATAAGGCTGTCTATACCATTCCTCAAATTATCGCACCCATTTACAGAGATATTGCAGTAAGCACAGCCTAACTCACACCCTGGGAACATCTGACATTCCAAGAGCTGAGCCTTGATTTCTACCAATGGCGTCCTGATCTGTCCCACACTGGTTATTAAATAAGACGGCTTGTCTTCTTCAATAGCGTTAATCCGGGGACCACCATGGTTTGGCATCGGGTTCTTATTGACATTGGGTGGTGGTGCGAAATTCAGAGCCTTGGAGTCTACCAGGTCTTGTACCTTCATATGCAGAGCCCTGCATTTTTCTGTGCTGTGGCCAGGTGCGTTTGAATGGAAGGCACACCTAGCGTTGGAGTCATAGTTCCTTGGTAGACTGTTGGGATCCGGAGGTGCCAACGTTCTTAGCTCAACCAGGTTGAGTTTCAGAAGCTGTGGCAGCAATGTAGCATATGGCATTGGGATCGGATCGATCACTCTGTTAGCTTGAGAAGGCCTCTGCTGAAATGGCCTCTGTTGACTGTTGTTGTTGGTGTTGCTGTTGTTGTAATTCCTTGGAGGATACTGACTTTGCTGGTGGTACTGAGGTTGCGGCTGATAGTTTTGTTGAGGAGGTTGATAGACTGGCTGAGGATGAGCTGGAGCAGGAATGGTGACTGCTGCTATTGACCTCTGAACATACTGGGGCCTGCCCCTGTTTGAATGGATGGCATTGGTCTCGCCAGTTCTTCTCGGGCCTACAAAAGGCTTTCTTGTACTACTGGACGAGCTTGCACCGTTGTCTGAGATCTTTCCCATTTTTAACAAGCTTTCAATTCTCTCCCCGGCTATGACAACATCTGCAAAGCTAGTGGAAGAGAAAGCAGCCAACCTGTCAATATATGTTCCCTGAAGGGTGTTCATGAACATATCTGCCATTTCCCGTTCAGACATAGGTGGTTGAACAGCAGCAGCCAGTTGCCTCCATCTCTGGGCATATTCTCGGAAACTCTCCCTTGAAGACTGTGACATTCCCATCAGGAGGGTCCTGTTGGGTGCCATGTCTAGATTATACTGATACTGTCTGATGAAGGCCTCTGCCAGGTCCTTCCAGCATCTAATAGTTGCCCTTGTCAAGTGAGAGTACCATTCTCTCGACGCTCCAGTTAAGCTGTCTTCGAAATAGAACATCCAGAGCTTCTCATCCATTGTATAGGCCTTCAGCCTTCCCAGAAATGACTGTAAGTGAGTCCGGGGGCATGAAGTCCCGTTGTATTTTTCAAAGCAAGGAGGCTTGAACTTATGGGGGATCCTGACCCCGTCTACCAAGCCCATATCCATGACATCGAAGCCCAAAGAGTTTTGAGATTCTAAGGACCTCAACTTCTCAGCTATCTCATCCAATCTCCTATCATAAGCTTCTTCCCCAGCACCCATTACTGTGAACTGGTCTTCTTGAGGGTCTTCCTGTAGTACCCTCCCTGCTGTGGCAGTCCCTTGTATATTGACAGGGATGTTGGCCTCTGGATGGAGATGGGGTCCAAAAACTGGGGGATTGACATGAGGTTGGACCCTCTCGTTGTTACTTGTGCCAGCAGTTCCCACATGGGGCTCTTCTTGATTCTGCCTTTCCACCATGGCTCTCAATCTTTCCTGGCTCTGAGCCATGTTGTTCATAACTTCCATAAACTGAGTCATTTGATTCCTCATTTCTAGCCTTTCATTTGCCATTTAATTTCTGACCTCAGTAAGGTCCTGCTGCATCTGATCCATTTGAATGCCCGGAAGGTTATTTCGGGTTGGATAACGGTGCGGACGGTTGAGGGGAAAAACTCGGCGCCTAGCAATAGTTCCTGAACATCACAACAGAGGTTAGCAACAATAAAACAAAACCTACAAAACAAACAAAGGGTTAGCATGCAATGCAGTTATGCTTATTTTCTCTCAAGGTATCCGGTTTGGCATTCAGTTTTGACCCTTCCAGACCCTTGAAGATGTTGTTGTTGCTTGAAGAAAACTCAGATGAGGCAAACTAACACCAATATATTACAGAAGGTGAAATAATATAACTTGTTCATTTTACAACACAAGCCCTCTAAGGGGTCAAAATACAGTACAAGAAAATAAAAGTACATGGAAAGAAAGCAACAACAAACAAATGGTCAAACACCAAGACCAAACTCATCCTCACGAACTTCCTTGAGAAGTGCTTCAGTCACAGGATCAGCCGGACGCTCCGTGAGATTCCTGATGAGGAGATTCCGGGTTGCAATAGCTGCTGCTAGTTTCTTGTGCTGAGTTTGGTCCTTGGACCTCTTCACCCCTGCTTTGATCTTCAGCTCTGACACCTCCCTCTGGGCTGCTGCCAAGGCTTCTTGTTGTTCTTTTGCACTGGCTTCTAGTTGCTCCATCTTGTCTTGGACTCTCTTGTCCTCCAGGGTACGAGCCTCGGTGATCCTGACCCACCGGGCTTGACTCTCCTTCAGATACAAGTCTGTCCTTGCCCTCTGGAACTGGGCTTCTTTACAAGCATTCTTCAGGATTTGCTCACCAGCCTTGGACTTTTTGATATAATCCCCAGACTTTTCAATCTTAGTCAGATGCTCTACTCTCAATTTCTCCAACCTCTCAATCTCCCTCATACCTTCACTCCTCTCCCGGAGGGTCTTCTGCAAAGCCTGGGTTAGCTTCTCATTCCTTTCCTTCAAGCTCTCAAACTCTTCCAAACTGATAGTGGCAGGGGGTGGTGCTGAAGATGACTCAGGCATGTCTTCTATGGTAAAGGGCATCCCAGAGAATTGGGCCCTGGCACGGGACCACTCATAATATTGTGCTGATGCGACATTGTTGCACTTCCCTAGAATGGTTATTCCCTTGGTTTGAACATTATCCCAGGCCCAAGCAGCCTGCCTAACAACAGTCAAACTAATCTTGTTCTCACAATAGAGGGTCTCAACCAAGTCCTGTGCCCTAGGAGTATGGACCAGTGCATAGCCCAGTTGCCTTCTGAACAGCAGAGGATTGTAATTAATACTGCCCTTAACTCCTATCAAAGGCACATTAGGAAAATGCCCACAGCTGGTGATGATATCCCTGCCCTTGGTGCTCTGAGTGCACCATCTGATGTCTGCTGAAGTTAGAACAGTGAGTCTTTTAGCCCAGTTGCTTTGCTGATGAGGGTTTAAAAATGCATCCGTCCTGGGTAGATGCATGAGAAGCCAAGTATGGAACAATGGAGCACAACACCTTACTAACCTTCCCCTCTGCTTTTCATTCCTCTGATGCACTGAATAGTAAAGATCCCCTAATAAAGTTGGCACTGGGTTCTTCAAGATGAACAGATGGATTGCATTCTTGCTAATGAATCGAGGCTCATCTGCAAACAATACAATTCCATATATACTCAAAGCCAACAAGGCACAGACAGCCTTCCACTCTCCTAAAGAAGCTTTCAGGGTAGCTTGAGAAATTAAGAAGTCCAGATGAAAGCCAGGGATTCCAGCTTTAGAGGTCATATGCTGCTCAATCAAAACAGGTTCCAGATGCAAAGCTTTTGCTACTTCTCCATTAGCAGGAAAGACCATCTCAGGGTTGAAAGGGATTCCACCCCTGATGGGCAAACCAACCAATGCTGAGTATTCTTCTAAAAGAGGGCCCAATTGAAAGTCTTGAAAAGTAAAACATCTTAGTGGAGGATCATAAAACTGAATGCAGGTGTGGATCAGGCTTCTTTGTGATGGGTCCAGATCCATAACCATGTCAAGTATATCTCCATAACTCTCCTTGAACAAAGGTATGTGATCTGGAGTGATCAGGGTTTGAATCCTCCTGATGTCTGACAATTCTGGCTGGAAGAAGTGATAGGTGATGTTGCTCTTTTTAGGGGCCATGATGTTGAATACTGAGTAGAGACAGGTGCTGATGATAATACTGAAGAAATGGGCCACTGACTGGCTGGTGCAGGTGGTAACTGAAGCAGATGGCTGATGAAGACAAATCAAAACTGAAGATGGGGTCAAAACCAAAACCAAATGAAGATGGATACCCTGAAACACAAATAAGCAAATGTCAATATGATGCAATGATTATGTATGCAAATGAAATGCAAGGGTCTGTGACTGAGCTAGATCTGATCAAAATGCCCTGATATAGGTCCATGTGTGTAAGAAATCCAGATGGAGGTCTATAAATCCAGTGACCAGGGTGGGGGGCTCAAATAAAGAACCATAAGTCCAGGGTTTAGAATCACAAGAACTATCCAACATGGAGTACTCTTAACAAATCCAAGTAACAGGTATTCTGAGGTCAAGGTACCTGCAAACCTGTAAACAGCCCAACCCCCCTCACAGGTGGTGTTCTAAAACAAGGATCCTCAGACTTGGATCAGTCATGAGAAGTGTAAACACTTCTAACCCGGAGGTACAGTGTTTACAATAACCATAACAATTCCTCCTCTAATTCACCTCAGTTTCTGAAGGTCAATACTAAAAGGTCATCCAGACTTAGCAGGCTTCCCAGATAGCCCTAGCATTGCAGGAAATCTGCAACACAGAGTTCTCAAGAAGAAACCCATATCTGAACCGTGTTTCATATTCCCGCACCAGACCGAAATGGAATGGGAAAGAATATGATTCACTCTAGCCTAGGTGTCACTCAGGTCCCAGGTATAGGACCTCAACACTCAATGAAATACCCACCCACCAAAGAAAAACCAGATCCAGCCAGCATGACAGTATGATATATGAAAAGCAATAAAGAAAGCAGTAAAGCAAACTGTACATAAAGCAAAATAAATACAAGCACAAATAAGCACATAACACCCCAGTAAACACAAATCAAACAAGCGCTAGGAGGAACCCACAAAAAGAACCAGAAGCCCTGGTTGCAATATAAGTGTCCCCAGCAGAGTCGCCAAGCTGTCGCTCCCGACAAATGAAAAGGATCAGATGAAGGTACAGACGCGAACGGTCGGCGAAGGGAACAGTGAGAACACACAGCCGTGAACTCACTGGAGAATGAATAGAGTCGCCAGCTAGGCATTTTTATCCCGGAGGAAAGGCAATGCTGCATAGACCTAGAAAGATATGGATAAGACGGTTGCGAACCAGAGAGACTGAGAAAGGGGGTTGGTTACAACCTGGGAAGGTATTAGCACCCAGATTGTCCGCCGTACTCGACGGGATCCACGCTTAAAAGATTTGTGCTTTAAAGGGGTAGTGTCAGTGCAATGTGTGTATAAAAAGGGAGCTGGAAAAGGATGTACAGGTGTCAGTGTAAAAGAAGTGTAAGGAGTATAATGATGTGTCAGTGCAAGGATAAAAAGTATGCTCATGATCATGAGGCTAAGAGAATAAAGCTGGGAAGAGGGGGAACATACAGAGACTTTTGTTCGATAACTGTTAAGTTATGCCTACGTATCCTCTCGTGCAATGAGGAAGTCAGAACACCGTAGTTCGACCCAAAGAGACTGAAAGAATGAATTGACTTGTGAACTGCTTGCTTGTCAATGCTCAAGTGTATGACCTGTCTGGCGCAGATGCAAACTGTCTTGCATTAGACGGAAGAAGCAAGTTCTCGCTTGTGAGTGAATGAGGTGAGAAAAGAATCCCGGAGGAGACGATTATTGTTTGTTTTTATGCTTTCAGTCTTTCATTGCTTTTGAAAGTTTGTCATAAGTTAATGAGCTTGAGCCTAAACCAATGGATTTAGTAAACTCATCACATCTTCCCTCTGTTTAGGGGTAATGAGAATACCTTAAGTGTGAAGTCAGATTCTCACACTTAATCACCTTTGATGCAGGGTGAAGATCATTAACCTACTTGTGATTATTTAGGTGTTTTTGGTGTTTTTGTTTAGTGTTGAGTAATGAGGTTAAGCCATAATCAGGGATTAAACAGACTCATTACACCATCCTAATAGAAGGATAATAGATGAGAATGTTTAAGCTGAGGAATGCTCCTCAACTTAATCCATGGTTAGGGATTAAAATCATGACAAAACAAGCCTTTAATTAAGTGGATTTTATTTAATGATAAGATGAAGAAGTGAATTTTATGATTTGCAAGACAACTTGAGGGGGACTTGTCCATTAACACTAGGGTTAGTCCTTCTTAACCAGTTAAGGAAGAATTAGAACCCTAATGCAAGGCCCAAGTTACAAGTGGTGTCTTGATGATTATTAGATGGATTGATTAAGAGATTTAAACACATTAAGGGTTTAACACTTAGGATTAAAGTTATACACTCCATCCTAAGAGAAGGATGCAGGCATAAATTTAATCACAAAGCCTTAAAGCCTTTAGGGTTTAGTCCCTAATTATGAGATGAGAAGAGAAGACTCAAGGAGAAACACAAAGGTAAAACTATGAGGGGAGACTAATCAAAACCCTAATTCATTGTCATGCTTGGTTGTTCCTAAGGTTTGTGAGGTTTTCAAGAACAATCTTCAAAGGAGCCACCAGGAAGCAGATGAACAAGATCAAGAGAAGCAAAGCAACTTGCTTCATTCAAGAAGTCAAGTCACTTGAAGATAGAAAGCAAGAAGAACAAGAATGAGCAAGCTCAATCTCAAACACATACATAAATGCAGCAATGGATGCAAGAGGGATGAAAAGAAAAGTTATGAGAAGTGAAGGCAAATTCACTTCTCAAGTTTACTCACCACCTGAAAAGTTAGAAAGAAATGCAATGCAATGCAAAATGGGATGAAATGGTATGATGCTAAACAAAACCAGAGGCATGTTGATGATGATAATGATGCTATGGAGTGCTATGAACATATGGCAAGGCATGGAAATGTTCATACAAGTTTATGGATGCACATGAAGCAAGCTAAAGAGCATGAATGAACATGGAAAGTCATGAAACATACATGGCATACAACATGGCAAATGCAAGATGCAATGATCACACATGCTTTCTACATGTCTTATGATGTCAAATGAATCAAATGGATGCTTGAAATGTCATGGCAAGTCATGTTATGCAAGAGAATGCAAGAAGGATGCAAGAGAAAGCCCAAATTAGGGTTTATGAAACAATCAACAAACAAAAACCAAAAACAGAAGCAAACCCTAGGGTAAAAAAATGGAAAATGCCACCCAAAGAAAACCTAAACCTATACTAAACCAAAGTCAAAAGGGGAGGTCTCAACTCTTAACCAAACTCAAGTTATGATTTTTACAAGTTATTAGGGTTTTTTAGGGTTCCTAAACAAAAGAAATACCAAACAAATTGAAAATGAAGAAACAAATCATGGCCATTTAATCCTAGAAACTAAATGCTAATCACAAAACAAAGCAAAAAGAAACAATGTCCAACTCTTCCTAGATAGGCAGAAATGATTTTTTGAACTTATGATCAAAATAATGCACAAAAAATGATTTAATTCAATGGAAAATTCTCAAAATGCATCAAGATCAAAAAAGAAATTTGGTTTGAAGGTTGGACAATGTTTCTAAATGTCTTAGAACATTTCATGAATTTTTGGGTGATTTTTAAATACCTAAAAGTATTTTTAATTAATTAATTTCCATTAATCAATTAAAAATAATCTTTTAAATATTTAAAAATACTTTTTTAATGATAAAAAATAAAAATGAAAATATTTTTGGGTCATAAAAATTAAAAAAACTCAGAAGAAAAAGTTTCATAATTTTTAGGAATTTTTTACTATTTTTTATGAATTATGCAAATTAATTGAAAAGAAAATGAATTAAAATTAAATAAAAGGGAAAGTAATCAGAATGGAGGGCCAGGATGAGCTCTGAGTTTGAAATGGTTGACTGGCGCGCTAGTGGAGGGTCCAGATGGCTTCTGACTTAATTAAATTAATTATGGATTAATTAAATAAAACACGTGGATTAGGGCTAATCAGACAGATCTGGACCACACACACACGCGGGAGGTCAACTGGTCAAAGGGATCGTACGCTCCAGATTCAAACTTGAGTTAATGACATGATTAGGGCACAAATTACTTTCAGGTGGCCGGAGAAGACTTCCGGTCGTCTTCTCCGGCCAGCATCTCCCCTGAAAATCCCCAAAACCCCAAAAACCTAACTAAAATGAAATCCAAGAACTGGGAAATGATCCTTACACACTCACGAACCAAAACCCTCACTCAAAACAAATTTATATTTCCTAAATAAGCTGAATCGAAGCAAACAAATTTTAGGGCACGCAAGTTTCAGAGATCAATTAAATGTTCATTTCATCATCATTTTAAAAACCAAAAGCACCAGGATACTCAGTGAAGCATAGAGAACAAGTTTATAACATGAAAAACGATTTCTGGAAAAATAATTTTCAAGCTACCTGAGATTCGAAGCTTTCACTCTGATGACTTTCTGGCCACTTCCTTCAGTGCAATCCACTCCTTAGGACCTCTTGATGATGTTTGAATGCTTTGAAACAATTTATGCTGGCTGGTTGATGAGTTTAGACTACTTCTGCTTCAACTCAGTTGGAAATGGCTATGGTGAAATGGGCAGCTTCAGGCCTGGGTGAGTGGTTCCATGTGGTCAGAACAATGAGTGGAGAAGGCCTGTGGTGTTTGTTTGGATGTTGGTGAGCTATGGAGAGAGTTTCGAATGAAACTGCAAGTTGAGGTGAGAAATGGCAATGGGGTGTTCTTGCTTGTTTCAGGCCTGGCTCTTGGTGGTTTCAGGTCTATGAAGTATGGTGAGTTGATCTATGGAAATGGTTTTTATGTTTGCAAGCTGAGAAAACAAATTCGAAGGAAGATGCAAAATGGAGTGTTTTTGTGTATGTGATGGATGAGTCAGTTTTAGCCTTGCTAGATGAGTGTTATGGCCAGCATATGGAAAGTTTATTTTAATCCCATAGGTCAGGGGATGTGACATGGCCTGCTGTGATAGGTAGGTCACCTTTTTGCAAAATGTCAACTTCTTTGTAAGAGAAAGTATGGCTTGATCTACAACTAGTACAAAGCATGGCTCTGGTGCAGCAAGATGAGGTGAGAGGCTAGCAAAGTGCAGTAACCAATGCAGCAAGTTGTAGGAAGTGATCATGATGATTTTGCAAGTTGCTTGCTTTTTGAACTTCATGAAGAAAAGTCTTGTTACATGAACCAAAACATGAGAAACCTTGATACAATTCTGACTTTTAGGACATGTAGAATGTTTGCATACTGGTTTGAAGTGAATTAGAGGTTACAATTGGCTTTGGATCATGATTTTGCAAAATTCTCATTTGAAGCATGCCTTGAAAATCAATGATTTTAGCCAACTTTGCCACACCATAACTTTTGATCCAAGAGGAGTTTGATCATGTTCTTGTACTTTTTGAAAAGGGAAAAATGTGATCTACAACTTTCATGACCAAAGTTTTTCCATTTGAAGCATTTTTGGATCAAGAATCAAGGCTTGAAAAATGACCTAAAATGAAGCATTCTTGAAAAGTCAACTATGCCCAAAAAGTCAACATTTGCAAAACTTCCAAATTCTTGATTTCTATGAACTTAAAACTTCTTCCATGATCAAATAAAGATCATATACACTCAAAATGATGAAGATCACCCATTGGTTGGGTCATTGGGGGCCTCAGATGCCCTGATTTTACACTGACTTGTCTGAAAAGTCAACCCTTGATCAGATGACTTACCCATGGAATTTCTTCATGAAAATTGATATGCATACTCCCTATACCATACAGAGACCAATGGAAACAAGAATGACCAAAAAATTTGGAGTTATGGCCTCTGAAACCAAAACCCTAATTTTTAGGTCAACTGTGCAGTCAAACTTGGCTCTGCATCCATTCAAACCCTAGTTCTTGTGATTCTTTGGAATTTTTGACTTTGAGAGGATGTAATATGATATAAGAACACACATGGACCCCTTTGAAGTGATTGGTAGCCTTTGGAGTGGCTCAAGATGCCCTGAGATTGCTCAGATCACAAACCCTAGGTGCAGATGCCTTAGAAACTATGCAGTGAATCAAAAGTGAGACATGAGGTGATATGATTGTGTTTATGCATATGAGATGATCACAAGCCATGGTGTGAATGGGTGAGGGCAAATTTGGGGTGTTTACAGCTATCTGTGTATCTAAGCTGGAAAGAATGCAAGTGTCAGTGTAAATGAAAAGGGAAGTGCATGAGAGAAGTGTCAGTGTAAGAACATGAGTATGAAGCTCAGGACTATGAGGCTTAAAGAATGATGCTGGAAGGAAGGGGAATGTACAGATACTTTTGTTCGATAACTGTTAAGTTATGCCTACGTATCCTCTCGTGCAATGAGGAAGTCAGAACACCGTAGTTCGACCCAAAGAGACTGAAAGGTAAATTGACTTGTGAACTGCTTACTTGTCTATGCTCAAGTGTATGACCTGTCTGGCTCAGGTGCAAACTGTCTTACATTAGACGGAAGAAGCAAGTCCTCGTTTGTGAGTGAATGAGATGAGAAAAGAATCCCGGAGGAGACGATTATTGTTTGTTTTTGTGTTTTCAATCTTTTATTGATTTTTGGGGTTTGTCATAAGTTAATGAGCTTAAGCCTAAACCAATGGGTTAGTAAACTCATCACATCCTCCCTCTGATTAGGGGTAATGAGAATACCTTAAATGTGAAGTAAGCACCCCACACTTAATCACCATGATGTAGGATTAAGATCATTAACCTACTTGTGATTATTTAGATGTTTTTGTTGTTTTTGTTTAGTGTTAAGTAATGAGTTTAAGCCATAATCAAGGATTTAATGGACTCATTACACCATCCTAATAGAAGGATGATAGATGAGAACATTTAAGCTGAGGAAAGCTCCTCAACTTAATCCATGATTAGGGATTAACCTCATGACAAAACAAAGCCTTTATTAAATGGATTTTAGTCAATGATAAGATGAAGAAATGAATTTTATGGTTTGTAAGACAACTTGAGGAGGACTTGTCCATTAACACTAGGGTAAGTCCTTCTTAACCAATCAAGGAAGAATTAGAACCCTAATGCAAGGCCCAAGTTACAAGCTTGATGTCTTGATGATTATTAAGTGGATTGATTGAAGGGTGTAAACACATTAAGGGTTTAAAACTTAGGATTAAAGCTATACACTTCATCCTAATAGAAGGATGCAGGCATAACCCTAATCACAAAGCCTTAAAGCCTTAAAGGTTTAGTCCTTGATTATGAGATGAGAGGAGAAGACTCAAAAGATTACACAAAGGTAAAAGCTAAATGGGGGACTAATAAAACCCTAATTGTTATCATGCTTGGAGATCCTAGGGTTTATGAGGTTTGCAAGAAGATCTTCAGAGAAACCACCAGGAAGGAAGCAGATGAAAGGAGAAAGAAGCAAGGAGAAGCAAAACAACTTGCTTCACTTAAGAAGACAAGTTGCTTGAAGAAAGAAAGTAAGATGAACATGAATGAGCAAGCTCAATCCAATACACAAGATAAAATGCAGCAAAGGAAGTATGAAAGAGATGAAAAGAGAATGTGAGAAGTGAAGGCAAATTCACTTCTCGAACAACTTACCACCTGAAATGTTAGCATAAGAAAATGAAATGCAATGCAAATGAGATGAAATGTCATGATGCAAACGAAAGTCAGAAGCATTTACATGATGTTAATGATGCTAATAGATGATACAAACATGAGGCAAGGCATGAGAATGATCAAACAAGCATAAGGATGCAAATGAGGCATGCACTGAACCATGAATGTACATGAAAAGTTATGAAATGTAATGGACATACAACATGGCAAATGAAAGATGCAATGGTCAAACATGATTCTAATATGTCCTAAGATGTATTATGAATCATATAGATGCACAAAATGTCATGACAAGTTCTTGAATGCAAGCAAATGAAAGATGGATGCAAAGGACAACACAAATTAGGGTTATATGCATCATGCAAGGCAAAAATCCAAAACCAGAAGCAAATGACATGATGAAAATTTGAAAATGCAATCAAAGATACCCTAAACCTATACAAGCTCACTGCCCAAAGGAGAGGATCCAACTCTTAACCTAATGAAAGTTGTGAATTTCCTAAGATTGCTAGGGTTTTAAGGTACCTTGTCAAGAAAAAATGCAAAACAAATTGAAAATGCAAGATCAATTCAAATCAAATTTATCCTATAAACTACATGCTATGCAAGATGCAATGCCAAAAGAATCATCACCCAACTCTCAATGGTTAGGCAGAAGGAAAATTTTGAAGTTTGCACAAAAATATTTCCTTGAAATGAAATTAAATCCAATGAAAATGATCAAAAGGCATCAAGAACAAAAAAGAAATTTGGTTTGAGAGTTGGACAATGTTTCTAAATGTTTCTAAATGCAATGTGAATTTTTTTTGTGATTTTTAAATACCTAAATGTATTTTTAATTAATTAATTTTCATTAACTAATTAAAAATAATAATTTAAATGATTTAAAAATAATTTTTAATGCAAAAAATAAAAATAAAAATATTTTTGTGTTCTGAAAATTCATGAAACCCTTGACAAAAAATTTCATAATTTTTAGATGATTTTAGCTATTTTTAAAAATTCGTGCAAAATAAATATGAAACAAATAAAATTAAAATGAATTTTAATGGAAAAAGGGAAAGTCAAAGGATCTGAAGGCCAGGATTCAAACTCACAGAGGTGGGAGTTGACTGCGCGCACGAATGCACAGCCCAAATTCAAACTGGCCTAATTAAGTCATTAGCCCTAATCCTAACCCTAATCACTTTCAGATGACCGGAACAGTGTTCCGGTCATCTTCTCCGGCAAGCTGTTCATGCTATCTCACTCCCTACGCATCAAAACTTCACCAAAATCTCCAGATTCAATCCTTAAACATCATTAAACCTAAACCCACCCCAAAAATCATTTATTTTCATTGAATCAAACAAATCAAACCAAAACTCATTTCACGGGCAAAGTTTCAGAACAAGCATACATGGCCATTTTTCACTCATTTTCAAAACAAATCACATCATGATCATCAGTGAAGCATAAGGAAGCATTTAGAAACTAAAAATGGAAGTTCTGGAAAAATAAATGCCATGGCTACCTGAGCTTGAGCTTTCAAAACAGGGACTTTCTGGCTGCTTCTTTGGTTCAAACAAACTCCAATGATCCTCCTTTGAAGCTTTTGACACTTAGCTAGAGTTTATATGGCCTCCAGAGAAAGTTGGCAGAAGCTCAGGTCAAGGGAGTGTGGAAATCGTATTTTTGATGTGGGAGGTTTCAGGCCAAAACAATGGTTGGGAAATGATCAGAGGATCATGGTGAGTGATTTGATGAAGTTTGTTTTGATGTTTGAAGGCTGTGTTGTGTGATTCGAAGCAAAATGCATAAGGGGAGGTTTTTGAGAATGCTGGCTTATGGGAGAGATCAGGATGAGTTGTGTTATGTGTTGGGTTCCTTTTGGTACACATATCAATCCTTGATAGGTCAGAGAGTTGTTGTGGAGCAGTGTGATTGGTATGGAGCAAAATGCATAAAGTCAACTTTTTGTGTAAGAGAGGTATGGGCCATTTCTGTCAAGGTACAAGGCATGGCTTGGCTGCAGCTTGAATCAAGGAGAACCATGGAAATGGATTAGAGGCAATGCAGCAAGTGGTTTAGGGTTTGTATGATGTTTTGCAACTTTGTCCAATTTTGGCCCTTTTGTGATTTCTTGATCCATAAGTCATGAAAATGGGCAAACCTTTGGTGCATTCTGACTTTTAGGCATTGGTTTATGTTTGTGCAAAGATTAGAAGTCACTTTGAGGTCTCATTTTGCCTTGGCAAGTGGTTTTGCAACTTTTCCTCTTTGGTACAAAACTTGAAATTATGTGATTTTTCCCAACTTTGACAAGCCATAACTTTTGATCCAAAATGAATTAGAATGATTTCTTGTACTTTTTGAAAAGGGAATGATCCATTCAACAACTTTCATGACCAAAGTTTTCTCATTTGAATCATTTTTGAATCAAGAAGAAAGGGTTGAAAAACTTTCCCAAAATGGCAAGTTTTCAATACAAGTCATTTTCCTAAAAAGGCAACTTTGCAAATGGCTTGAAATTCTTCAATTTTGTGAACTTCCAATACTTTCTATGATCAAATAAAGATCATACACAATCAAAATGATGAAGAACACCCTTTGGTTGGGTCATTGGGGGCCTTAGATGCCCTGATTTTGCACTGCCTTGCCCAAGAAGTCAACTCTTGATCAAAGGCCTTCCCCATAGAATTTCTTCATGAAAATTGATATGCATTATCCTTATGACATATAGAGACCAAAGTGGGGGCCTTAGATGCCCTGCTTCCATGCCTTTCTCAGTTCTTATGATTTTTTGACTTTCTTGACCTTGTGAGGATATAATATGATGCTTGAACATACATGGACCCCTTTGAAGTGATTGATGACCTTTGGAGTGGCTCAAGTAGCTCAGGGATGGCCCAGATCACAAACCCTAGATGCAGATGACTTTGAATCAATGTAGTGAATCAAAAATGTAATATGAGATACTATGATTGAACTTATGCACATGAAAAGATCACAACCCATGGTGAAATGGGTGAGGGAAAATTTGGGGTGTTTACACTTGTGAAGGATCAATGATATTGAGATCCCTTAGAACCTGGTTACTTTATAGGACAGGATGAACCAACTAAACTTCAGGGGAGGGTACTTACCTTTAAACCTCATGCAAGCCTTTAAACCTAGGGCTATGGTGTGACTTGTTTGTGTGTGCCACATGTTTGTGATTGAACATAACATCATGACATCATCATGCATCATAAGCATATCATTTTAACTAACCATTTCAAGGACCAAAGGATTTATATTTGTTCTTTGTGGAAGGTCATGGCTTCTGCTCGTAGAAACACTATCAGGATCAACTTTGTAGGCATACCTCCTAAGCTTAAGGAGTTGGTTTCTCAAGTGTCTGGAAACTCCCAGTTCATCAAGAGACATGGTCATCTATTGGATCTAGTTACTTCAGGGTTCAATGAAGACATGATGAGTGTTTTGTTTCAGTTCTTTGATCCTAAGCATCATTGCTTCACATTCCCCGACTATCAGCTGGTTCCTACAATGGAAGAATTCTCTAAACTTCTGGGTATACCTGTTCTTGATCAGAAACCATTCACAGGCTTGGAAAAAGAGCCTAAACCTGAGGTTATTGCTGCAGCTCTACATCTGAAGAAGTCAAACATTGTTCTAGAAACAAGAAGCGGAGTTAAGGGTATTCTTGCTAAGGTGTTGATAGAGAAGGCTCACGTGTTCTTGAAGGCTATGAGCTATGATGCTTTTGAGGAGATCTTAGCCTTGCTGATTTATGGCTTAGTGTTGTTCCCAAATCCAGATCAGTTCGTAGACATTCATGCCATCAACATATTTCTGAGTCACAATCCAGTGCCTACATTACTTGGGGATATCCTGCATTCTCTTCATACTCATACTACAAAGGCACGAGGAACTTTGATGTGTTGCATACCTTTTCTATCTAGGTGGTTTATTTCTCACCTTCCTCGCTCAGTGATGAAGAATGAGCAAGGGTTCAGGTGGTCCAAGAGGATTATGTCACTCTCTCATTCAGATATCCATTGGTGCTCCAGATCTATGGAGAATGTCACTATCATTGACCGTTGTGGTGAGTTTCCTAATGTGCCACTTCTAGGCATAAGAGGAGGAATTACTTACAACCCTTCTTTAGCTCTACGTCAGTTTGGTTACGCTCGGAGTGCTGGTCCACATGACATGTTGATTCAGGGTATTGTGTTTGACTACGACAACGATCTGCAAGGTTACCGTCAGAGGCTCATACAAGCATGGGGAAAAGTGAACAAGGTTGACAGCAAGACTCTGGAGCCCAAGTACACTATTCCTATGGAAGTTTACCTCAGATGGGTACGAGCTCGTGCTCAGACTCTCATGATGCCATATTCTGCCATCCTGCCAGTTACTATGGAGCCTGTTGCTGAAGGAGATACCTCTTATACCATCCTTCACCCAGACATGCCCACTGACATGGAAGACTTACAGAGGTCCTAGATCTAGTTGAAGGAGCAAAGAGATACTTTCGAGGCTCATTACAAAGCAAGTCAAGAAAGAATCCTGGAGCTAACAAAGCATCTTCACGAGGAGCGGAATCTCAACTCATACCTTAACATAAAGAGAAAATGTCCATGGGAGACTTAAAACCCCATCTTTTGTATTTATTTCATTTCATTTTGTAAGCCCAAAGTGCAAACAAATTTATTACTAATAAAAGTTTACTTTCGTGGTTGTTTAAACAAATTTAAATCATGCGGTCCTTGAAAACATTGCATACGCATTAATACACCATATCATTGCATCACAGGTTTCTTATTCACAGGTTTCTTATCTTCTCGCTGTTTATTTCAGCAATGGCTCTTGAACAAACAGTCAAAGATCTCCAGGCACAAAATGGGAAGAAGGTTCAGAGGTCCTGTCAAGACCAAAGAACAGGTTGAAGATTATGAGTCTGAAGAGTCTGAGAAAGAGGGAGGCAGTCTCCATAATACAATGGGGGATTCTGATTCTGAAGCTAACTACTATCATGAGCCTAATGAAGATAAGTTCAAGATGCTGGTGGATAGAATGGATGCTATGGAATTGCAAAAGTCTTCTGGGCTGGATTTTGAAGACCTGAGTTTGATATCTGGGGTGGTCATACCCATTGGTTTCAAGGTTCCTACTTTCGTAGTTTATGATGGTGTCTCTTGTCCCAAGCTGCATCTGAGGTCTTATGTCCGGAGAATCCAACCCCATACTGCTGATAAAAAGTTGTGGATCCATTTCTTCCAAGAGAGCTTATCAGGAGCTCAATTGGAATGGTACTATCAGTTCGAGAGTGTCAACATCCGTGATTGGAATGATCTTGTTGAAGCCTTTTATAAGCAATATCAATACAATGCTGACCTAGCCCCTACTCGCATGCAACTACATAGCATGTCTATGGGTGCTAAAGAAAATTTCAAGGAGTATGCCCAGAAGTGGAGAGATTTGGCTGGCAGAGTGCAACCCCCTCTAACTGACAGGGAGTTGGTTGATATGTTCATGTGTACGTTGAATGGTCCTTTTTACAGTCATCTTATTGGAAGCTCATCATCTGGCTTCACTGAGTTGATAATGACAGGAGAGCGCGTAGAAAGTGGTATAAGGAGAGGCAAGATCCAAGTGAGTGCTTCTTCATCAAGTACTGCAAAGAAGCCTCCCAGTGGGAAGAAAGAGTCAAATGTTGTTTATGCTCAACCTGATCGTAATCGGAGGCATCAGTCTGTGAGTGCAGTTCATATCTCCAATCCAACTCCTGCAACACCAGAGCCACCTCAGGGAAATCAACAGAGGCCTAGAAGGCAGTTTACTAAGATCAACATGTCACTGGCCCAAGCCTTGCAACACTTGTTGAAGGGTGAACTTATCACTTTGAGGGACCCTCCTCAGAATCCCAATGTTACCTCTCCCAGGTACAATCCTAATGCACGATGTGCATATCATTCAAATTGTCAAGGACATGATACCAATAGTTGCTGGGTATTGAAGAATAAAATTCAAGATATGATTGATGCTGGAGAGATTGAGTTTGACCCTCCGGGTACCCCAAATGTGATTACTGCTCCCATGCCAAATCATGAGAAGACTGTCAATGCCATTGATGAAGTTTCACATATTTCCTCAGTTGCAGATCTGACTACACCATTGTCTGTTATTAAGAAGAAGTTAGTACAAGCTGGGTTCTTTCCAGGTTGTCGTGAAGATTGTTTATATTGCGCCTATAAGCCGGATAGCTGCTGGAGGTTGAAGGACGGAATTCAACGCCTCATGAATAATTATACCATAGTGTTTGAGAGGACCCCACTTTCTGTAGAGAGTATGGTTGATCATATAACTAAAGGTGCGAAGATTGAAGAGGTGGATATGGTTGATAAAGTGCCGGTGAGGATTACTTCCAAGGGCCCTATCAAAATCACTCATAAGGGTCCAATTAAGATTACTGCTGAAGGCCCTGTGAAGATTGTTGCTGAAGCTAGAGTGGCTCCTATGATCATTACTACTCCAGGTCCTATTCTGTATACTTCTGACAAAGCTGTGCCTTGGCATTATGGTTCCTATGTTTATATCCATGGTGTTAAGCAGGAACCCTTAGTTGATACGCCTGTTGCTGATGAAAACCTTGATGTTGATAATATTGCTGGATCTAGTAAGATCACACGAAGCGGAAGAATTTTCTCTCCTCCAGTTACCTCCAAGAATACAGCTACTACCTCCACTACTGATGCTCGGGGCAAAGGTCCTGTTATTGAACCTATGCAAACTAATGTACCAGCTGCTGATGATCTTGCTAAGCAGATGTAAGAAGTACTGAAGATCATTCGCAAGAGTGATTATGACATTGTTGATCAATTGGGGCATACTCCCTCCAAGATTTCTATGTTGTCTTTGTTATTGTGTTCTGAGGCTCATGCCAAGGCCCTGATTAAATTTTTGAAGACTGCTCATGTACCAAATGATATTTTTGTAGACCAGTTTGAAAATTGTGTTGCACACTTGACCTATGATAATGGGTTAGGTTTCTCCGATGCTGATTTGACTCCTGCCAAGAGGGATCATAGCAGGGCTCTACATATCTCTATTGAATGTAGGGGCACTACCCTATCTCATGTGTTGATAGACAATGGTTCCTCGCTGAATGTGTTGCCCAAAGAAGTTCTGAATAAGCTTAGTCCTAAAGATGTTGTGTTGAAGCCCAGTAATATAGTGGTGAAGGCTTTTGATGGCTCGAGAAGAGTGGTGCATGGAGAAATTGATCTCCCAATAAAAGTAGGTTCTCAGGTCTTCAATGCTACTTTTTATGTGATGGATATTCGTCCTTCGTATTCTTGTTTGCTTGGGCGTCCTTGGATCCATGGGGCAGGTGCCGTAACCTCCACCTTACATCAGAAGCTGATATATCCAGTAGAAGGAAAAGTTGTCACTGTTTACGGAGAGGAAGGATATATAGTTAGCCATGTGAACACCTTTAAATATCTTGAAGTGGAAGGTGAATATGTTGAAACTCCGTGCCAGACATTCGAAGTGGTTCCTTGGGTTGTTAAAAATTATGAAGCTCCTCCTATTGTCAAGAAAGTTCCTGTGGTCACCCGAGTACCTCCAACAATGGCCTCCCTCAAAGATGCTAGAGCTGTGGTGGATGAAGGTGGTTGTACTATTTTGGGTCAGCTTCCTGACATTCCTTACAAGTCTGACAAATTTGGTTTGGGTTTCACTGCAGAGTCCCAGAAGGATGTTCGTCGTGCTCGTGCTGTTCGTATCACCAATCAGGGGATTATGAAAGATCAGATCAATGTTGTAGGTAACTATGATGAAGACTACAACTTGGATGCTTGGATTTTTCCTACTGTGGGTGCTGGGCTCAATAATTGGAAAGCTGAAGATGTTATTGCTATCTCCTTTAGTCAGGAGTAAATACTATTACTGTGTTGTTACTTTTAAGTTTGTAATTTCTTGAACAATTAAACTTTCAAGCCTTGTGCCTTACCCGGGGCACAATGGTGTGCTTGTGACGGGATGTTATTTCATTTGCATACTTCATTCAATAAAAATCAGTGGACGTTTCGTTTTCGTAAATATTGTGTTCCTTGTCTTTCTTTTATTTTATTTTTGCTTTATCAGCTATGTGTTCTTACACACACCCACATCACTAAAATGCAGATTCTCATCCACTCTGGATCCTGTTGATAACAGTTCTACTATTGCCAATTATAATTTCGAGAATCCGATCTATCAAGCTGAAGATGGAAATGAGGACGATTGTGAAGTACCTGTAGAGCTTGCTAGGTTGTTACAACAAGAAGAGAAAGCTATACAGCCACATGAAGAGCCAATCAAAGTTGTGAATCTGGGAACTAAAGAAAACAGGAAAGAAGTCAAGATAGGGGCTGAATTAGAGGATAATGTCAAGAGCATATTGATTCAGATGTTGCATGATTATGTAGAGATCTTTGCTTGGTCCTATGAAGATATGCCAGGGTTGGATATAAACATTGTGGTTCATCGTTTACCAGTAAAAGAAGATTGTCGTCCAAAGAAGCAGAAGGTTCGTCGCATGCGTCCTGAGATGTCAGAGAAGATTAAAGCAGAGGTGATGAAATAGTTTGATGCAGGTTTCTTAGCTGTGACTTCTTATCCTCAGTGGGTTGCAAATGTGGTGTCGGTACCTAAGAAAGATGGTAAGGTACGTATGTGTGTAGACTACAGGGATTTGAACAAGGCCATCCCCAAAGATGACTTTCCACTTCCTCATATTGATGTTCTGGTAGACAACACTGCTCAACATAATGTATTCTCTTTCATGGATGGTTTCTCCGGTTACAATCAAATCAAGATGGCACCCGAAGATATGGAGAAGACAACATTTGTTACACAGTGGGGCACCTTTTGCTATAAAGTGATGCCATTTGGTTTGAAGAATGCAGGGGTAACATATCAGCGTGCTATGGTGGCTTTGTTTCATGATATGATTCATCATGAGATAGAGGTATATGTGGATGATATGATAGCCAGGTCCCAGAATGAAGAACAACATCTTGATCATCTGCATAAGTTGTTTGAGAGGTTGAAGAAATACAAGTTGAGATTGAACCTAAACAAGTGTACTTTTGGAGTTAGATCTGGTAAGCTCATGAGTTTCATTGTCAGTGGAAAAGGAATTGAAGTAGACCCTGCTAAAGTGAAAGTTATACAAGAGATGCCAGCTCCCTGCACTGAGAAGGAAGTTAGAGGTTTCTTGGGAAGATTGAATTACATTGCAAGATTTATTTCCCAATTAACTGCCATCTGTGAGCCAATCTTAAAATTGTTGAAGAAAGATCAGGTGATGGAATGGAATGATGAGTGCCAGACTGCCTTTGATGAAATCAAGAAATATCTGCTAGAACCTCCAATTTTGATGCCACCAGTTGATGGAAGAACCTTGATCATGTACTTGACAGTGTTAGACAACTCAATGGGGTGTGTGTTGGGGCAACATGACGAGTCTAGTCGAAAAGAGCAGGCAATATACTACCTTAGCAAAAAGTTTACCGACTGTGAAACAAGATACTCACTGCTCGAGAAAACTTGTTGCGCTTTGGCATGGGCTGCTCGCCGACTAAGACAGTATATGTTGAGTCATACTACCTTATTGATTTCAAAGATGGATCCAATCAAATACATATTCGAGAAACCTGCTCTCTCCGGGAGAATTGCAAGATGGCAAATGATCTTGACAGAATATGACATACAGTATACTACTCAGAAGGCCATTAAAGGAAGTGTTGTAGCTGATCATTTGGCCCATTAAGCAGTGGATGATTATCAGTCAATGAGTTTTGAGTTCCCCGATGAAGACATTATGATTATTACCAAAGAACCTGGACAATATGACGGACCTGAACAAGGATCCCAATGGACTATGGTTTTTGATGGAGCTTCTAATGCATTTGGTAATGGTGTTGGTGTTGTGATCAGTTCCCCTGAAGGTTGTCATACCCCGATTACTGCCAGACTTTGTTTCTATTGTACTAATAATATGGCTGAGTATGAGGCATGTATCCTGGGTATCAAAGCTGCCATTGATATGAAAATTCAGTTCCTTGATGTGTATGGAGATTCAGCCCTGGTAGTAAGTCAGATCAAAGGAGATTGGGATACCAAACATGATAATCTCATTCCTTACAGAGAGCATGTTTTGTCTTTGATTCCACATTTTAAAGAGATTACCTTTGGACACATTCCACGAAGAGAAAATCAGTTGGCAAATGCATTAGCCACCATGGCATCCATGTTTGAGATCAGTTGGGATGATGAGGCTCCCAAGATTACTATTGATAGATTTGAAAAGCCTGCATACTGCAATGAGATTGACACTGAAGAAGCAGAGGAGAAGCCTTGGTTCTATGAGGTGAAAAGGTATCTTGAAGCTCAGGAGTTCCCTGAAGGGGCATCTATAAAAGATAAGAAGTTTCTGAGGAGGTTTTCAGCTAAGTTCTTTTTGAGTAATGACATTCTGTACAAGCGCAATCATGATTCAACTTTACTTTGGTGTGTGGATAAGAAGGAAGCAACAGAGATTATGGAGGACATGCATGATGGGATCTTTGGCACTCATTCTAGTGGTCACACTATGGAAAAGAAGATATTGAGAGCAGGTTACTATTGGTCTACCATGGAAGCTGACTGCTATCAACATTCCAGAACATGTCACAAGTGTCAAATCTATGCTGACAAAGTGCATATACCTCCATCACCATTGAATGTGTTGACTACTCCTTGGCCTTTTGCCATGTGGGGCATTGATATGATTGGTGAGATCAAGCCTACTTCCTCTAATGGGCATCGCTTCATCCTGGTGGCTATTGATTACTTTACAAAGTGGGTGGAGGCAGCTTCATTTGCATCTGTTACTAAGAATGTGGTGGCTCGATTCATTAAGAATAATCTCATATGTAGGTATGGCATCCCTGAAAGGATTATTACTGACAATGGCTCTAATCTGAACAACACTATGATTACTGATCTCTGCACGCAGTTCAAGATTAAGCATCACAACTCTTCTCCGTATCGTCCGAAGATGAATGGGGCAGTAGAAGCTGCTAACAAGAACATTAAGAAAATCATACAGAAAATGACTGTGACTTATAAAGATTGGCATGAGATGTTACCATTCGCTCTTCATGGTTATCGTACTACAATACGTACTTCAACAAGGGCAACCCCATTCTCCTTAATATATGGTATGGAAGCAGCTCTGCCCATTGAAGTTCAGATCCCCTCCTTAAGAATTATGAAGGATGCAGGCTTGGATGAAGATGAGTGGATTCAGACCCGACTTGACCAGATAAATTTGATTGATGAGAAGAGGTTGGCAGTTGTTTGTCATGGCCAGATGTTCCAAAAACGAATGATCAAGGCTTTCAACAAGAAGGTTAAGCCAAAGGTATATCAGGCAGGTGACTTGGTAATCAAGCGTATCATATTACCACAGGGTGATCCTAGGGGCAAGTGGACTCCTACATATGAAGGACCATTTGTAGTCAAAACAGTATTCTCAGGAGGTGCCATGATACTTACTACTATGGATGGTGAAGACTTCCCGCAGCCTGTAAACGCAGACATAGTTAAAAAATACTATGCATAAAAAGAGACCCGCTAGGTTGACTGGCCTAGGCAAAAATAAGGGTATCCCGGCGAACCAAAAGGGTTCGGGCAAAAATTAGGGATATATATATATATATATAAAATGTACACCCGGCAAGTCGAAAACCTGAAAAGGCGGCTTGGGCAAAAAAGGGTATCCCGGTGGATTGAAAACCTGAAAGGGCAATCCAGGAAAAAGTTAGGGATTAAAGCGTATGACTATGTCTCGTTTGGATCACCCATGAAACTACAACCAGTTTTGCTACTTACTTAAGCTTGAACAGATAAAGCTCAATCCAATTGTTTCCGTCTCGACAGCAGAAGATGAGATACTTGAAGATAATGGCAATAGTAGAATTGAAACTCAATAGGATTATTTCCCACATAGCTGATTCTCCTTGTTTTGTAAAAAAAATTATGACAAATTACTCTTACTAGGATTTCTGTTTCCTTGTACAAACTTACTTATGTATGGGTCACTTTGTGATATAAATAAAATTTCATCTTTGAATCCAGATTTACTTTTACCCTATTTACATAAGCGAAACGTCCATTGGTTGTGTTTGAATGTATGTATGCTTTTGAATATGATTGATGTTTACCAGAAATGCATAAAATGCTTAATATGATTGATGTTTACCAGAAATGCATGAAAATGCAGTAATAGTATTTACTAAGGAAGAACGAGGGAAGGAATTCAACGAAGCTTCGCCGGTTCATCCCCACTAGACAGCTACAAGTTCCCCAGTAGGGCAAATCCATCTTCATAGATACTTCGAGTCACATCTCCCCTGGAATTTATGTCCATCTCTTTTATCCTCAGAAGGATAATCGGGAATTTATTCCTCCAATAGGAATACGACAAACGAAGACGAGAGGATATGGACACCTTACTATCGAACGAAGACGGGAGGTTATGGATACCTTACTATCAAACGAAGACGGGAGGTTATGTATACTGTATTATCGAACGAAGACGGGAGGTTGTAAGTACTATGTTATCAAACGAAACAAGACGAGTTCCTCATATTCTTCAGCAACAAATCGGGATTTATTTTCCCTGGCCAGCAATTGTTATACAAAGATATCCAGACGCTTCAGGCTGCATGATTCATACATACATCATCTACATCATACCATAATATACATATCCATAAGTACATAATACATTACTTAAGTGCATCATACTATACATGCATACATAATGCATAAACTAATATTATCTTGCAGAATGTTATATACATCATGATATTTGCATCGAAATAATCTTGTTTTTCAGATTAATTCTCCAGCAGACAAACTTCATCAACAACTTGTTACCTTGGGCCGTTGTTTATCTTCCCAAAGGTTATCTCATTATCTTGGGACGTCGTTTATCTTCCCGAGGGCTATCTTGAGATGTCGTTTATCTTCTCGAAAGCCGTATTGTTACTTTGGGCCGTTGTTTACCTTCCCAAAAGTTATACTTATACCTCGGGACGTTGTTTATCCTCCTGAAAGCTATCATTACTTTGGGTCGTTGTTTATCTTCCCAAAAGTTATACTTATACCTCGGGACGTTGTTTATCCTCCTGAAAGCTATCATTACTTTGGGCCGTTGTTTATCTTCCCAAAAGTTATACTTATACCTCGGGACGTTGTTTATCCTCCTGAAAGCTATCATTACCTTGGGCCGTTGTTTATCTTCCCAAAAAGCTATATCTTCATACTTTAGACTACTTGATTCTCCAAGAAGTATATTTGAAGAACTTTTCTCCAGATGGCATCTTTAAGCCCATCTCCTTTTCTCCAAGTGGCATCTTTAAGCCCACTCAAGCATATACAACATATCATCAGTATTACTCTATGCACTGGTGAGTGCAAATTTTTGGGCTTTTGTGTTCAATCCCCTTCAACCTTCCAGGTCACGAATGGTACATAT
Source organism: Lathyrus aphaca (assembly GCA_963966055.1). Taxonomy (NCBI): domain Eukaryota; kingdom Viridiplantae; phylum Streptophyta; class Magnoliopsida; order Fabales; family Fabaceae; genus Lathyrus; species Lathyrus aphaca. The sequence goes on from OZ014524.1 coordinate 338,978,695, forward strand.
ACCAATCTAACCCCTCAGGTTTCAGAAAATTGAACAGGGGAAGCTGTTGCACCCCAAAATTTGCCCTCACAAGACAAGACGTTTTTACTAAGAGGCTCACAAGGTTCACAAGATTCACAAGACATCTTATGAGGTTCACAAGGTTCACAAGACATCTTATGAAGTTCACAAGGTTCATAAGACACTTTATAAGGTCCACAAGACATCTTATGAGGTTCAAAAGGTTCACAAGACATCTTATGAGGTTCACAAGGTTCACAAAGTTCACAATTAGTCAGAAGATTTGACAATTCCCTCAGACAATGCATCCTCCTAAGCAGTGCATCCTAAACTAGGGTTTTAACTTTAATCAGGATAAATGGACTTCCAAGACTTCAAGTGAGCTTCATAACATCTTATATGTGTTTAAAAATCCCCATGACAAGTTTCAAGACTTTTCCCAAAGGTTTGCTCAGTCAGATGATCAGATAGATTAAAATCAGTCAAAGCAGTTAAAAAGTCAAACTGAGGTCAACTATGGTCAAACCAAAGTCAAACTTCATTATTTTTTGCCAACATCAAGTATATGAAGTAAAATTCATCATTTGATCAAGGGTTGATCATGATTCATCAAGGAGATTTCAGATCATCAAGAATCAGGAGTTTCTAAATTAGGGTTTTCCTAGGAAAAGTCAACTGAACTTTGACCAGCCATAACTTTCACATGCTTCATCAAATTTTTCCCATTCAAAGCTCATTTTGAAGGAAATTGAATTCTATACAACTTTGTGTCTCACAAGCCAAACCCAAAAATGCTTCATTTGGAAGGTATGAGCTAAGACATTATAGGTCCTTTTGAAAGTCAACAAAAAGTCAACAACTTCAAAAGAGCATAACTTGAGAATGATAAAAGATATGGACATGAAACCAATGGGGTTGGTTAGAGGACTCTTTAAGCTTTCCAAAATGTACAATAACACCTTCATAGAATTAAAATTGAAGGAGTTGTGTCCTTGCAAAGTTGGGAAATTTTTGAGTGGTTTATGAAGTAAATGGGGTCTTAAAACCATAATTCTTCAAATGGGCTGAAATTTTTGTGACCCAATGTGTTCCATGACATCATGTGTAGAACCCCAAATTTGCCCTCTTCATTTTAAGCATCATAATACACCATTTTCATCATAAGCATATCATATATATAGCATTATAACATAGAAAAATAAAGCATGACAAGCATCAAGCCCTAGCATGAGGCATATGGCCATCTGGGGAGGTGTTGAAGGCCATTCAAGCCAGGACAAGGGTTCCAATGGATTTGTGAGAGGCCTATGATGAGTCTAGACTCCTTTTTCAAGGCCAAGTTCACTTGCAAAAGCTCAGAAGATTGCTTAATCATCACAAGTTTCAAGACAATGCAAGGCTCCTAAGCAGTGCAACCAAATTAGGGTTTTGGTTTCAAGGGTCTTAACTTCATAATTTTGGCCAACTCTTTTGGGCAATGTTTTATATATGATAATAGGTTCCTACATGTCAATTTTCATGGAAAAATTCCAAGTGGAAGTCAGTCTTTGCCTCTGTTACTTGCTGATGAAGCAGAAAGTCAACTGGGCCCAGAAAAAGTCAACTGTGCCATTCCAAAGGGTCCAACCCATTTTTTTTGGCCAAATGAGGTATATTCAATGTTATAAGATGTTTTGTGAGCTTAAAGTACAAGAATTTTGGTGGTTTGAGGGGTTTTGGCAAAAGTGCACAAAGTTGGTTATGGAAAAGTTACTATTTTTGGCTATTTTGACCTAAAACTTCACAAGGCCTTAACTTGATCAAAAAATCTTCAAATGGACCCAAAGTAAACATGAAAGTTGGAGAGTAAGGGCTGCCATTTTTAAAAAAAGTACAAGAGCATTTTCTGGAGATTCATGGTTTTTTCTATATGTCCCTCGAAAAAAGGGGAATTCTAGGGCAAATTGCAAAATTCCAAGGCCAAGCCATTTGCACAAAGGCTCAAAAGTGGATAGTTTGCTATGCTATGTCCAAAGTAAGTTTAAACAATCAAAATGCATCACATTTAGGTCATTTGGATCAAAGAAAAGTGGCAAAATTCGTGCACATGAGAAAGTTCCATAAAACTTGCATTTTACACTTGAATTTGCATAAGGCATGACCATTGTGTGATAGCTTACATCCAAGGGCTGAAATTGCTTGTTGTGAATCATGGGTGGGATGGTGAATGCACATGCAATAGAGGCCAACAAATCATGAGCTTGGCATGCTTATGGCACACTTGGGCCAAAATTGCATTTTCACAAAAATCAGCCCTCTCTCACGTGCATTTGTTCTAACCCTTTTGCATTGCCATATATATTCCATAACAATCAGAATTATGGTTAGAGGCAGCCAGAATACACACTCATTCTCTCATTCTCATCTTTTATGCAAAATTGATCATTCTCCACAAACTCTTGCTACAAGAATCCATTCATAAAACTCTTGCTGGATTCTTAATCCTCATCACTCATAGATCATTTCCATACCATTTGTTTGGATTATTCTTCAAGAATCATCCATTTCTCATTTCTTGTGCACATTTGCATTTTGTGCCATAACTTTTGATCTAGGCAAGCTTTCTTCAATCCAAGACCACATTCATACTCCTCTCATCTCAAGGATCATTAAGCACCCATGGATCTAGATTTATAGTGAAGTTTGCTCAAGTGGCCATTTGAGAAGCTTTGAAGCATAAGGAAGCACATTGCTGGATTTACAAGTTTGCAAAGCCTTAGATGCATTTATTTTGCATCTAAGAGGATAAGGAGATCATTTTCCATCATTTTATACCATTCTTGACTTCACATTTTGAACACCACCTCAGGTATGCTCAAATTTCGAATCTCATAGAAATGTGTTTGGTTGGGTGTTTTGGAATCCTCATGTTGTGCTGGTTACAATGCTCTTTGTAGTTTGTGAAATGGTTGAGTATTTACAAAGTTATGGTGATTTAAAGTTTCATGGACAATTTTATTTTCATTCATATCTTGAGTTTCTTTGAGTTTTAATCCAATCCAAGCATGTATTTGTGTTTAGTGATGTTAGATTATGTATTCTAGAGAGTTTCATGGCTTGCCGCGGCTTGTTTTGAATTTTCATGTGGATAAGGTTAGGGTTAGGGTTTGTTCATTAATGGTGGTGAGGGTTTAGGGTTTTTCTCATGAAGAAGAAGGTGCAGCAGCCCCCCAGCGCTATCTACACCCCCCATGCGCGGCCCATGTAGTTTTCTTAACTAGCATGTTACTTCTTGCACCCCCTTGGCCCATTTGCTTTATTTTTATTCTTTTTCTTTACCAATTTTATTTCATTTGCTTTTGATCCATTTTAAATACTTCCTTAACTCTTAAAAATCAAAAAAAAAATCATATGCACTCCTTGATTCATCTAGTTTTTTATCATAATTTTTCCAGATTTTTATTTTCATCCCACGTGGCCAAATAAATTCAACATTGAGCATTGATTTCTTGTGGACTCTCATAGACCAATCTGCCTTGTCCAATTTCTATTTTTCTCATCCTTTAAACTATGAACCCTATTATTTTTGCATTCAAATCCTAAGACACTCTACTATCTTCATGATTTATCTTGGATTTTTCACAAATTTCCTTGCTGGACTTTGCTTGAGTTACTTGTGCCTTAATTTTCAAAACCCTAAATGGTGATACCTTGCATCCTTGAGCTTCATTGACCTAGTTTGGTGCTGTATTTTTGCAAACCCTTTTGGATTCTCATTTCTTTGTGTTTGAAGAGTACTTTGCTGGTTGTGTAGATTTTTTAAATGCTTGGATATTTTTCTTGGGTATTTTCTTCCTCACCTTGCCTTGTTTTGCATTCTTTGAGTCTTCTTGTCTCTTTTAAGTTTAGAAGGGCACTTGTGCCAACTTATCTTCATCTTTTAGGGTCCTTTAGAGGTCTATGGTTGCTCCTGGTCTTAGGATAGGGTTTGAGTCTCCTTGAGTCTTGGTGTTGGGTCTCTTTTATGTGCTTTATTTCTGTAAATGTTAAGCATGCCCTCATTGCACTTGTTTCACTTCTAATCATCTCAATGTGATCTTATGTTGCTTTGCTTATCATCTTGTGAGCTCATTGCCATGCCTATATGCTTGAGTAGCTTCTGACTTGTTGGTTTATTCCTTGATTTTATGTTATTACACTAATCTTGCAGGGGCTATGGTAAGGTTGAGATGTGGGAATTGAGTTCCACATCTCCATTTCCCATCCCCTCTCATATTGTTTATATGGACTAACATCTTCTTGTTGGGCTTAGGCCTTTATCATCTCTCCTCTTATATTCTTCTTCTTCTCTTGTGATCTCTTTTAGGTTAGAAAGACCTCACAAACCCTAGGAACTCCATGCATGCTAACTTAGGATTGAAACTTCCCCCCTAGTTTTTTTCTTTCCTTTTTGATCCTTTGGTTCTCTTTCTCTTCTCATCTCATAATCATTTAAAACACTTTAATAACTTTAAAGAGATGCATTGATCCATAGCCTTATTCCATGAGGTATGCTTGTAGTCTTCCCATCTTGGGATAGTACAAGTTTACCTTGTGATGCACAAGTCTGATCAAGGTATCTCCTTCATAAAAGAAAAGCATAAAAAACACTTCTTCATCTGTAAATAACCAAAAACACTTAATAAGTAAACAAGTTAGTGAGCCTAAGCCCTAATCTTTGGGTTCATGTTTTGGGGATCTTCTCCTTACTTGAGTGTGCTTGTTCTATTATTCCATCTTGGAATGTAGTGACAAGTGCACATTCCATTGATGAGAGCTTGAGTTCACTTCCTTGTGACACACTCATAAAAGCTTCATGAAAAACACAAACAAACAATAAGCGTCTTTCCTTCGGGAATTCTTTTCTCATCTTCTTCGCTCCGTCCGCGAACTTTCTTCTACTTGTCATTTTGCAAGACGGTAACACACTCGTCGTCCGAGCCTGCAACACCTGAGCATTGACATAGGCAGTTCTAGCCTTTAATTCATAAGCAATTTTCCTTTTAGTACCCCTAGTTAGGGGAACTACGGCGTCTCTGATCCTCATTGTCCTGATGAGGTACGTAGGCAGCGGGGTAGGGCCCGTTCGAGCACAATCTTTATTTTCCCTACATTTTTCCTTTGCTTTCTTATTTCAGTTCTTTTCCAGTTCCAGTTTTCTTTTCCAGTTCATTTTCTTTGCTGCAGTTTTCATACCCTCACCCTTTGAAACATTTTCTTTGCAAGCGTGGATCCCGTCGGGTACGGCCGAAGATCTGGGTGCTAATACCTTCCCAGGTCGTAACCGACTCCCGAACTCAGTCTCTTTGGTTCGCAGGACCTGTGTCCTTCCTCTTCTTTTCTTCTGGTTTGTGCAGCATTACCATTCCCTCTCTTCGGGATAAAAATGCCTGGCTGGCGACTCTATTCTTTTTTCCGCGCCACTTTCGCGTTTGTACCAGGATGGAAATCCGGGGAGCGACAGCTTGGCGACTCTGCTGGGGACCAAACCCAGGATCTCTGGTTCCCCAATGAGTCTCTCCTAGCGCTTGTGTGTTTCTGTTTCATTGGGTGATGTTTGTTTGCTGTGGCTTGTTGTATTTTATTGTTGTTTATTTACACCTTTATTTACAGCTTTATTTATAGTTTTCAGTCTTTATTTACTGCATCATGTATATATACTGGACTGTATGGACTGGTTTTCTTTGGTGGGATGGGTGTTACTTGTTCTTGAGAGATATGAGCCAAGTACCCGGCTCGAGTGCACCATAGGACTTAGAGTGGTTCCACTTTGGCCTCATGAGATCTTGTCATGGGGGTAGTAGTGAGTTCCACACCCAGGTTGCGATTGTCTTGGAAATGTCTTGATTTGGGGATCTTCCTCTCTCATTTCATAACCCTGACAGTTATGTGCAGCTGGGGACCGATCATTGAGAACCTTGTGGAAACATCCCTCTTTAGTGATGACAGTGGCAGCCCACATTTTGTGGCAAACCCATTCGCATCCGAGGGCCCACTTGGGGATCGCATAGGATGACCTTGTTTCCCGGACTCAGCTAAGGCCTCCCTGCGTAGTATATAATGCCAAACCGATTCCTTGATTTGGTCATGAGCCATTTCTCGGAGATGGTGACAGTATTATTGCTATGTGGCTTTGAGAGTCCGTGATGTCTGACCCAGAGCCTTTTACCCGTGAGATTGGGGGGGGTTGTTTACAGGTGTGCAGGAACCCATGACCTCAACATACACGCATCTGTTCAGTGGTTCTTGTTACGATCTTTGGTCCTGTGATTATGATCCATGGTTCTAGGATTCTATGGTTCCGAAGTTATGGTTCTGGAATTATGGATTTCTTGATACTGTGATTCTGAGATCTTCTACCAGAGAGTTGTGATTACCAGAGGGTGTGACTCAGTAAACTTTTGGGTTTGCCAGTTATTCAGAGGGGCCCTTGTCAGTGTTCCAGTCCAGATGGTCCCAGTTGGTCATATGCTTGCATTGCATTACATTTGCATCATTCTTTGCATTAACTGTTTATGTTTCCCATTTTTCAGGTGATTGCTCACATCTGTTCCCAGTTCTGGTATTCTTATCTCCATGGCAGAAATCAGAAGAGATCCGAGAAAAAAGAATGTGCATTATACCTTTCTTCAGCCGGAAGTTAAAAGTGTTCAGAGGTTAGCAGGTTTGATGAACGATCAAGTCTTAGGTAATTTCAAGAAAAGATATGGCCAGATACTGAAGTTTGTGGACAAGCCTACTGCAGACCAAAAGGACAGCTTGCATACCTTGTTGCAATTTTATGATCCCCTGCTGCGTTGCTTTGTTTTTCCAGGTTACATCTTAGCTCCGACATTGGAAGAGATCTCCAGCATGCTGAGTGTTCCGATCAGAGAGACATTGTCGTTCTACGGGTCAAAGGTTGTGCTCATAGATGAAGACACAGCCAAGGTTTGTAGGTTGCCAGTTGTTTCAGTCAGAAAGGCTCTGCGAGAGAGTGAAGGCAGAGGTCTACCCTGGAGTGTGCTTATCCCAGAGGCTGAGAAGTATGCTACAGAGGCTAAGTGGAATGACTTTGGAGCTTTGCTTGCATTGATGGTATATGGGTCTAGCCTGTTTCCTAGAGAGAAAGAGTTTGTCAGCTTAGAGGTGATCTCAATCTTTGCAAAAGGAAATCCAGTGCCTACTTTATTGGGTGATTTTTATTTTAGTGTCCATTACAGAAACGAGAAAGGTAGAGGTGGTCCAGTGGTCTATTGTGCTCCTTTGTTTGCTGAATGGTTTGCTAGACAGTTGCCTAAGTCAGGTGCCTTCAAGGATATACGAGACAAATAGAGATGGTCCAGAAGACTGATGGGATTGACTGAAGAAGACATTGCTTGGGGTTATGATAGGGATTTGCTAGGAAAGGAGTTGATGGTTAGTTGCGGAAGGTTTGCTGGAGTACCTTTGATGGGAAGGAAAGGTGTCATCAGTTACTACCCAACATTATCCAGAAAGCAGTTTGGCTACCCTTTGAAAGATCCTCCTCAGATGGAAATGTTTGCTGAATCTTTGTACTTTCCTGCAGATGGAAACAAAGAGTTAGTCCAACAAGTAGTCCAATCCTGGGCTCACAGGATAAAAAAGGGGAAGAAAGACTTCGGCCGAGTTGATCCCAAGGCATATCCACCATATGCTGAATGGTTGCAAAGACATATCGAGTCAGTTCTCATGCCTTTTTCAGTCGAGGCTCCACTTTATCCCCGAGAGGTACCAAGTCCGAGCAGTACGGTTTCTTTGGAGGAGTACAAGAAGCTAGAAGCTCAGCTACATGAGGTCAGAGTAGAGAATATTGAGATGGTAAGCCTATACCACCAGGCCAATAGAGCCAGGAAGGAAGCTGAAGACAAGTTGCAGAAGCTCCAAGCCTCTCTAGAAGACAAAGAGAAGGATTTTGCCGGTAGAGAAGCACATTTCCACAGATTGGGTATGATGGAGGCTCAAAGAGAAGCTAAGCGCAAGGAGACTTTAAAGACTCTCAAGAGTGCTCGACAGTCCATTGTTTGGCTGAAAGGCCAAAGGGATGAAGAGCAAAAGAAATTCAAAGAGAAGGAAGAGTTCTTTGAAGTTCAGATGGCTTTCAAGAAGGAGGAAGTGGAGCAAGTCCATGCCATCCGGAGGAAGAAGACCCAACAGCTAGCCCAAAGCCAATTAGCTCTGGAGGAAGCAAGGAAAGAGATCGAAGAGCTCAAGCTGAGAGCAGGTGTTAAGAAAAGCAGGGCAGAGGTGGCAGATCCTGGGTCCTTGTCTTAGTTGTTTATTGTTCAGGCTACCTACAGGCTTGTTGTAGGAGTCTTGCTTTTATTTCTTTTGTCTTTATGTACTGACATGTAACCCTTCGGGGAATATTTCTGGTTGTATTCTGACTTTTAGCCTACAGTGGTTTGTTCACGTTCAGTATTAATGTGCAAATTACCATTTTGAATGCGCAAGACTTGTTTGTCTGGATACTGCTAATGTTTGAACACTTATCAAAAAGAAAGTTTGAAAGCTAAGTGTTGCACCCCAAAATTTGCCCTCACAATACAAGACTTTGTGTTCTAAGAAGGTTCACAAGGTTCACAAGTTCTCCAACACTTATATAACCTTTCATGAGGTTCATGAAGTCTACAAGTCACTTCTTGAAGGTTCACAAGGTTCACAAGTTTCTCAATGCTTATATAACCTTTCATGAGGTTCATGAAGTCTACAAGTCACTTCTTGAAGGTTCACAAGGTTCACAAGCTTCTCAACATTTACAAGACCTTTCATGAAGTTCATGAAGTCCATAGGTTGCTTCTTGAAGGTTCACAAGGTTCACAAGACTCACAATGATTACAAAGCTCTCCTGAGGTTCATGAGGTCTACAAAGCCACTTCATGAGGTTCAAAAGGTTCACAAGCTTCACAATACCTCCCATGAGGTTCACAAGACAGTTTATGAAGATTCACAAGGTTCACAAAGTTCACAATTGGTCAAAGAAGTTGACAATTCCCTCAGACAATGCACCTCCTAAGCAGTGCATCCAAAACTAGGGTTTTGACTTTAATCAGGCTAAATGGACTTCCAATGCCTCAAGTGAGTTTCATAACATCTTATATGTGTTTAAGAACCCCCATGACAAGTTTCAAGACTTTTCTCAAAGGTTTGCTCAGTCAGATGATCAGATAAGTCAAAATCAGTCAATGCAGTTAAAAAGTCAAACTGAGGTCAACTGTGGTCAAACCAAAGTCAAACTTCATGATTTTTTGCCAACATCAAGTATATGAAATAAAATTCATCATTTGATCAAGGGTTGATCATGATTCATCAAAGAGATTCCAGATCATCAATAATCAGGAGTTTCTAAATTAGGGTTTCCTCAGTAAAAGTCAACTGAACTTTGACCAGGCATAACTTTCACATACTTCATCACCAAGTCTCCATCCAAAGCTCATTTTGAAGGAAATTGAATTCCATACAACTTTGATGTTAAAAGTTAAGCCCAAAAATGCTTCATTTGGAAGATATGAGCTAAGACATTATAGGTCATTTCAAAAGTCAACAAAAAGTCAACAACTTCAAAAGGGCATAACTTGAGATTGGTAAATGATATGTACCTGAAACCAATGGGGTTGTTTAGAGGACTCTTCAAGCTTTCCAAAAAGTCCAAGAACACCCTCATACCTTTAAAATTGAGGGAGATGTGCCTTTGCAAAGTTGGGCAATTTTGTGATGGTTTATGTTGAAAATGGAGGCTTAAAAGTATTTCTTTCCAAATGGGCTGCCCAAGTCATGACCCAATCCATACACAAACACTATGCACGACCCAAACCACTTAAAATCTGATTTTTATTATTTTTTATTTTTATTTATTTTGATTTAAATCATTAAAAATCATTTTAAATATAAATAAAATATAAAAATTAAAGATTTTATTTGGATAATGTTTCTAGAATTTCATAATTGGTGATTTGAATCAAAGAGGAATGAAATCATGTGATCTCTCCCAAAAAAGCAAGCATTCAAGAGCAAATATTTGACTTTTAACACTTGATCAATTTCAATCTTTTTTGGATCAAATATCCACACAACCCATCCATGTTTCTGACCTAAATCACTCCCACATATATACTAAGCATAACCCTAGTCCTCATTCACGAAATCCAGCAGCCTAGAGGTAAGTTCAAAAGCACAAAAATCCTTCCAAAAGTAAGAATCGGATTTTGAATTTCAGAGCTTTAGAAGGTAAATTAAGAACATGGACATGTTCTTTGATCATCCATGAAGCGAAATCATCCATCATACGCATCCCATATGCCCCATATTGCTCTACCCGAACTCATCTTTGTCTTGAATTCAATTTTTTCGATTCCATTAATATATGTATTATAAATTGTTTTTGACTGTTGATATGTGTTTATCTTGATCCATAGAACGTTTCTGGACAATTGGATTGAAGGATGAGTGCTTGAAACGCAAACGGCCATGTTAGGGTTCATGACCTCCAATTAGGGTTTATCATTTGAATGTATATAAATAAATTATGAAAACATAGAATTGTTGTGTGAATCGTGAGAATCATAAATCACTAACCAATTTCATGAATCAATGCGGTTTTGTTTGAGTTTCGTTTTCGTAGGTTTTGTTAGGGTTTCATTTTCGCAGGAAAATTCGTGGAGGATTTCGCAGCAAATTTTGAAGGTTTGGAGGTTGAAGATGAAGCTTCCCGCGCTCAGAAAATTCAAAATTTGTTTAAAATATTTTATGAATTGTTATTAGTTTATTTATCACAAGCGCGCTTGTGATCTGGTGGTAAGGCTGAAGCGTATACACTATAAAGGCCTTGGTTCGATTCTTGGCCATGGCATTGTTTTGTTTTATTTTTGCAGGATAAAAGCCAACATAATATATTATGCGTTCTTATTATTCAATAGCCAGATGGGCTCTTCCAGCCGGGTGGTAGCGCGCGTATGCTTGTATTCATAAGGTTCTGGGATCAAATCCTCCCCAGACCTTTTTTGTGTTATTATTTTCTGGATTTTCAAGGGCAAGGCACAAAAACAACTATGCTCCAATCTTTATCACCTGCGTGTGGGCTAGCCTGATGGTCATTATTGTTGCTGGTAAACATGAGGTCTTGGGATCAAATCCCACCAGGTTCCTTTTCTTTTCCTTTCTTTTATTTTTCTTTTATTTTCTAGTTTAATTCAATTGGTTTAAATAATTAACATATTATTATTTATATTATAAAAAATGTATATATATTATGTAGTCTAATTACTCTTAAAATAATTTTCTAGAAAAATATAAAACTCTTGATTTTTTTTTTATTTTGTATAGTTTTATATTAATTAAGATAACTTTATATGATTATTAAAAAATAAATTTTTGTATATAAGTTAACCCTAATTTTCACAAATCCTAAAAAATAAAACCCTAATTTTATAAAACTCTAAAAAATATTTTTTTAAATATACAAATCTAATTCTATTTCATTGTAATTTTATTTTCTAATGTAGTTATAATGTATATTTGTTTAGTATGATTCATGTAAATATTATAAATATTATTATAAATTATTTCTCTCAAAATATAAATATATTTCATATTATTAAAAAGTAAAATTTTGCAAATACACTTATAATTTATTTTTCTCTTTATATATTAAGTAAATACTTTTTATAACTTTTGTTTAGAAAATAATTGAATTCATAATAATTAAGTTTTGTGGTTATAATATATTTAAAAAAAATAATTTAATAATTTGTAAATTAAAATAATTGTATGTTCATGTTTGTTTTATCTAAATATAATTTGTTCATATTAAAACTTGTTAATTTCTTATCCTTATAATATTTTAACTTTTATTATTATTATTACTAACCATTTTATTTTGTTAATTTTACATTAATTATTATGCTTATTATTTTACTAACTTTATAATTTTTTATTATTTATTAACCCTTCTTATTTTATTACTAATTATTTTTATTGCTTATCACTAACCCCTTTATTTTTTATTGCTTATTTATACTTTATTTATTTTTATTTAATTATTTTGCTTATTATTTCTATTATAATTTTGTAATTGTTTCCCGGTTGTAATGTTGTAATTATTTTAATTATTTTTGCTATGGTTAGTAATTAGGGAGTGAAAAACATGTATGTTTTTTTAAAAATTAATTCTAGATCACTTTTTAATCAAAGATAATTAAAATAAACACGTCACACACGTAAGTCGATTTTAAATCGCCGTCTCACTTTCTAAGGTTATCCCTCAGGTTGCCTACGAATAATGGTTAAGTGGGGTGTATAAAGCAAGTCCCTCGAAAGAAAATCATCAAAGTCCCCCATGGTTGCCTGTACGAATCGAGTCCCTTCGAAATAAATGATGATAGTCCCTTCCTTATGCTTATTACACCCCACAAATGGCCTTCAAAATCAAATTGTCCCTCACATGTCCCTTTACATCCAAAGTAAAGACTACCTACTCCTTAATAGTAGGGATAGTCTTACCAAAGAAAGGAAAAAGAACAAGAAAGACTTTAAACATTAGGGTAGGTTCCTCTTATGTACTTGCTCACTTCAAAAAATTTTCAAACTTAAACAAATTTCAAACAAATTTTCAAACAAGTTTCTTACACATCCGTACATGGATTATTATTAAACTATTCTGAAAATTTTTCTATTCACACACTACATTTTTAAAAAACGATTTAAAGTGAGCTTAAGTACCTAAGAGCCCATGGATAACCATGGATGAAAAGGATGCTAATACCTTCCCTTTTCATAACCTACCCCCCGGACCCAAAATATTCTCTAAGGTCTTTCCTGTTCTTTTATAACCTTTCCTTATGGATAAAATAAAAGTCGGTGGCGACTCTTGCTATCCGCAACATTGTTTAAAGTCAGTTCTCCCACCGTGTTACAGAACTGGCGACTCTGCTGGGGATCTATTTTAAGAGGGGTACCCTTAGGAATTAGGATCACTTTGAATTGCTTGCCTTGTTTGATTTATATTACTTGTTGGGGTGCTCTTATGTGTGAAAGGTCCTAACCCGGATCTAGTGTACCTTAGGTAAATGGCAATAGACCAAGGAAACTGTACGACGTATATCGATACGGTTGATCTGGTGGCCATAGTTAGTGCGACTTCTTGGTTGGTGCTTATATTCCTTAAGTCAAGTTGAGGATAATATTGAGGCTGCCATATGTTGTCAATGCACTAACTAACTTTTAGAACCCTAGTTAACTCATCTTGGCCTTTAGAAAGTAGTGAGGTAACCGGCTTTGGTGCAGACAGAAGTTGGTTGACACTCGATGCTACGCTCATTGAGATCTTAAACTTGGAGGGTTTTGGTTGGCAAGTAAGTTGCCTTCTGATCAACCACCCTTGTGAAGGATCAATGATATTGAGATCCCTTAGAACCTGGTTACTTTTGTAGGACAGGATGAACCAACTAACTTCAGGGGAGGGTACTTACCTTTAAACCTCATGCAAGCCTTCAAACCTAGGGCTATGGTGTGACTTGTTTGTGTGTGCCACATGTTTGTGATTGAACATAACATCATGACATCATCATGCATCATAAGCATAGCATTTTCACTAACCATTTCAAGGACCAAAGGATTTATCTTTGTTCTTTGTTGCAGGTCATGGCTTCTGCTCGTAGAAACACCATCAGGATCAACTTTGTGGGCATACTTGCTAAGCTTAAAGAGTTGGTTTCTCAAGTGTCTGATCATTCCCAGTTCATCAAGAGACATGGTCACCTACTAGATCTAGTCACTTCAGGGTTCAATGAAGACATGATGAGTGTTCTGTTTCAGTTCTTTGATCCTAAACATCACTGTTTCACATTCCCCGACTACCAGCTGGTTCCAACCATGGAGGAGTTCTCTAAACTTCTGGGCATACCTATTCTTGATCAGAAACCATTCACAGGCTTGGAAAAAGAGCTTAAACCAGAGGTTATTGCTGCAGCTCTACATCTGAAGAAGTCTGACATTGTTCTAGAGACGAGGAGTGGAGTTAAGGGTATTCTTGCTAAGGTATTAATGGATAAAGCTCAAGTGTTCTTGAAGGCCATGAGCTATGATGCTTTTGAGGATATCTTAGCCTTGCTGATATATGGCTTAGTGTTGTTCCCCAATCCAGATCAGTTCATAGATGTTCATGCCATCAACATATTCCTGAGTCACAATCCAGTGCCTACATTGCTTGGAGATATCCTGCATTCTCTTCATACCCGTACTACAAGGGCAAGAGGAACTTTGATGTGCTGCATACCTTTGCTTTCTAGGTGGTTTATTTCTCACCTTCCTCGCTCAGTAATGAAGAATGAGCAAGGGTTCAGATGGTCCAAGAGGATCATGTCACTTTCTCACTCAGATATCCATTGGTGCTCCAGATCTATGGAGAATGTCACCATCATTGACCGTTGTGGGGAATTTCCTAATGTGCCACTTCTAGGCATAAGAGGAGGCATCACCTACAACCCATCTTTAGCTTTACGACAGTTTGGTTATGCTCGGAGTGATGGTCCACATGACATGTTGATTCAGGGCATTGTGTTTGATTACGACAACGATCTTCAGGGTTACCGTCAGAGATTCATACGAGCCTGGGGAAAAGTAAACAGGATTGACAGCAAGACACTAGAGCCTAAGTACACTATTCCTATGGAGGCTTATCTCAGATGGGTACGATCTCGTGCTCAGACACTCATGATGCCATATCCTGCCATCCTACCAGTTACTATGGAACCTGTTGCTGAAGGAGACACATCTTATACCATCCTTCACCCAGACATGCCTACTGATATGGAAGACTTGCAGAGATCATGGATTCAACTGAAGGAGCAAAGGGATACTTTCGAGGCTCATTACAAAGCAAGCCAAGCAAGGATCTTAGAGCTAACAAAGCAACTTCACGAGGAACGAAACCTCAACTCATACCTCAACACAAAGAGGAAGCGTCCATGGGAGACTTAAAACCCCATCTTTTGTACCTATTTCATTTTCATTTTTGTAAGCCTAAAAGGCAAAACAAGTTATTACTAATAAAAAGTTACTTTCTTGTTTGTTTAAGCAAATTTAAATCATGCGGTCCTTGAAAACATTGCATATGCATTCCCATATCATTTCATTGCATCACAGGTTTATATTTGTGCACAGGTTTCTCATCTTCTCGCTGTTTATTTCAGCAATGGCTCTTGAACAATCAGTTAAGGATCTTCAGGCACAAAATGCACAGTTCCAAGAGCTGATCTTGAACCTGTCCAAGGGGCAAGATGATTTGAAGGCACTGCTGGCCAAGAAAACTAAGAAGACTAGAAGGTCTGCTGGGTTGCTCAACATGGGAAGAAGGTTCAAGGGTCCTGTCAAGACCAAGGAACAGGTTGAAGACTATGAATCTGAGGAATCTGAGAAAGAGAGAGGCAGTCTCCACAACACTATAGGGGACTCTGATTCTGAGGCTAATTACTACCATGAGTCTAATGAAGACAAATTCAAGATGCTGGTGGATAGGATGGATGCTATGGAATTGCAGAAATCATCTGGGCTGGATTTTGAGGATTTGAGTCTGATATCTGGGGTTGTGATACCCATTGGTTTCAAAGTTCCTACCTTTGTGGTTTATGATGGGGTCTCTTGTCCCAAGCTGCACTTGAGATCTTATGTCAGAAGGATTCAACCTCACACTGCTGACAAGAAATTGTGGATCCATTTCTTTCAAGAGAGCTTATCTGGAGCTCAGTTGGAGTGGTATTATCAGTTGGAGAGTGTCAACATCAGAGATTGGAATGACCTTGCTGAAGCTTTCTACAAGCAGTACCAATACAATGCTGACTTAGCCCCCACTCGCATGCAGCTTCAGAGCATGTCCATGGGTGCCAAAGAAAGTTTTAAGGAGTATGCTCAGAAATGGAGAGACTTAGCAGGAAGAGTACAACCCCCTTTGACTGATAGGGAGTTGGTTGATATGTTCATGTGTACACTGAATGGTCCGTTTTACAGTCATCTCATTGGAAGCTCATCATCTGGCTTCACTGAGTTGATCATGACAGGAGAGCGGGTAGAGAATGGTATCAAGAATGGTAAGATCCAAGTGGGCACTTCTTCATCAGGTACTGCAAAGAAGCCTCCCACTGGGAAGAAAGAATCCAATGCTGATTATGGTCAACCCGATCGTAATAGAAGGCATCAGTCTGTTAGTGCAGTTCATATTTCAAATCCAACTCCTGCAACAACAGAGCAGCCTCAGGGCAACCAACAGAGGGCTAGAAGACAGTTCACGAAGATCAACATGTCAATGGCTCAGGCATTGCAACACTTGTTGAAGGCGGAACTTATTACCCTGAGGGAGGCTCCTCAGAATCCCAATGTTACCTCTCCCAAGTACAATCCCAATGCACGATGTGCATATCATTCAAACTGTCCAGGACATGATACTAATAACTGCTGGGTCTTGAAGAACAAAATTCAAGATATGATTGATGCTGGAGAAATTGAGTTTGATCCACCAAATGTGATTACAGCACCACTGCCAAATCATGAGAAGACTGTCAATGCCATTGATGAAGACATTGATGAAGACCTGCATGTCTATTCAGTTATGGAGTTGACCACACCATTGTCCGTTATCAAAAAGAGGTTAGTACAAGTTGGGATCTTTCCAGGTTGTCGTGAAGATTGTCTGTATTGTACCTATAAACCAGATAGTTGCTTCATTCTGAGAGATGGAATTCAACGTCTCATGGATAAGTATACTATAGTGTTTGAAAGAAGACCAGCATCTGTAGAAGATATGGTGGATAATCTGACTCAGGGTAAGAAGATTGAAGAGGTTGATATGGTTGACAAAGTACCGGTAAGAATCACTTCAAAGAAGCCCATCAAAATCTCTCATCAGGGTCCAATCAAGATTACTGCTGAAGGTCCTGTGAAAGTTGTTGCTGAAGCCAGAGTAGCTCCTCTGATCATCACTACTCCTGGTCCTATTCCCTATACATCTGATAAAGCTGTGCCTTGGCATTATGGGTCTGATGTTTACATCCATGGTGTCAAACAGGAGCCTTTACCTGATGTACCTGCTGACATTGATAATATTGCTGGATCTAGCAAGATCACTCGCAGTGGAAGAGTCTTCTCTCCTCCAGTTGTTTCTAAGAGTGCAGTTATCCCTGCTGCTACTTCCACCACTGATGCTCGGGGCAAAGGTCCTGTTGTTGAGCCTGTATCTACTGATGTGCCAGCTGCTGATGATCTCTCTAAGCAGATGGAAGAAGTATTGAAAATCATTCGCAAGAGTGATTATGACATTGTGGATCAGTTGGGGCATACTCCCTCAAAGATTTCTATGCTCTCCCTATTATTATGTTCTGAGGCTCATGCCAAGTCCTTGATCAAGTTTCTGAAGTCTGCTCATGTACCCAGTGCAATTTCTGTAGACCAATTTGAAAACTGTGTTGCTCACCTGACCTATGACAACGGGTTAGGATTCTCTGATGCTGATTTAACCCCTGCCAAGAGGGATCATAACAGGGCCTTGCATATTTCAATTGAATGCAGGGGCACCACTCTGTCACATGTGCTAATAGACAATGGTTCCTCTCTGAATGTGTTACCCAAGGAAGTCCTGAATAAGCTGAGTCCTGAAGATACGGTGCTGAAGCCCAGTAATATTGTGGTAAAGGCTTTTGATGGTTCTAGAAGAGTAGTGCATGGGGAGATTGATCTTCCTATCAAAGTTGGTTCTCAGGTGTTTACTGCTACATTTTATGTGATGGATATTCGTCCTTCATACTCTTGTCTGCTTGGTCGTCCCTGGATCCATGGGGCAGGTGCTGTGACCTCTACATTGCACCAAAAGTTGAGATATCCGGTGAATGGAAAGATTGTTACTGTCTTTGGAGAGGAAGAATACTTTGTCAGCCATGTAAACACTTTCAAGTATCTGGAAGTAGAAGGTGAATACATTGAGACTCCGTGTCAGTCATTTGAAGTGGTTCCCTGGGTTAATGATTATGTAGCTCCTCCTGCTGTGAAGAAAGTTCCTGTGGTCATCAGAAAACCTCCAACAATGGCAATGGCCTCCCTCAATGATGCTAGAGCTGTGGTGGATGAAGGTGGTTGTACTATTTGGGGTCAGCTTCCTGATATTCCATACAAGTCTGACAAGTTTGGTTTGGGTTTCACTGCAGAGTCCCAGAAGGCTGTTCGTCGTGCTCGTGCTGCTCGTATCACCAATCAAGGGGTCATCAATGCTGTGGGAGATCAAGATGAAGACTACAACTTGGATGCATGGATTTTTCCTACTGTGGGTGCTGGACTCAATAATTGGAAAGCTGAAGATGTTATCCCTATCTCCTTTAGTCAGGAGTAAATACTATTACTGTGTTATGTTTTTAAATTTGTAATTTCTTGAACAATTAAAACTTTCAAGCCATGTGCCTTACCCGGGGCACAATGGTGTGCTTGTTACGGGCTGTCATTTCATTTGCATACTTCATTCAATAAAATCAGTGGACGTTTCGTTTTCGTAAATATTGTGTTCCTCGTCTTTCTTTTATTTTATTTTGCTTTATCAGCTATGTGTTCTTACACACACCCACATCACTAAATGCAGATCCTCATCCACTCTGGATCCTGTTGATAACAGTTCTACTATTGCCAATTATGATTTCGAGAATCCGATCTATCAAACTGAAGACGGAAATGAGGACGATTGTGAAATACCTGTAGAGCTTGCTAGGTTGTTACAACAAGAAGAGAAAGCTATACAGCCACATGAAGAGCCAGTCGAAGTTGTGAATCTGGGAACTGAAGAAGACAGAAAAGAGGTCAAGATAGGGGCTGATTTAGAGGACAGTGTCAAGAACAGGTTGATTCAGATGTTACGTGACTATGTGGAGATCTTTGCTTGGTCTTATGAGGATATGCCAGGGTTGGATACAGACATTGTGGTTCACCGGTTGCCAGTGAAAGAAGATTGTCGTCCAAAGAAGCAGAAGGTTCGTCGTATGCGTCCTGAAATGTCAGAAAAGATCAAGGCAGAGGTAATGAAACAGTTCAATGCAGGGTTCTTGGCAGTAACTTCTTATCCTCAGTGGGTTGCAAATGTGGTACCAGTTCCTAAGAAAGATGGTAAGGTACGTATGTGTGTGGACTACAGAGATTTGAACAAGGCTATCCCCAAAGATGACTTTCCACTTCCTCATATTGACATTTTGGTAGACAACACTGCTCAGCATAAGGTATTCTCTTTTATGGATGGTTTCTCTGGTTACAATCAAATCAAGATGGCACCTGAAGATATGGAGAAGACAACATTTGTGACACAGTGGGGCACCTTTTGCTATAAGGTGATGCCATTTGGTTTGAAGAATGCAGGGGCAACATATCAGCGTGCTATGGTGGCTTTGTTTCATGATATGATTCATCATGAGATAGAGGTATATGTGGATGATATGATAGCCAGGTCTCAGAATGAAGAGCAACATCTTGATCATCTGCACAAGTTGTTTGAGAGGTTGAAGAAATACAAGTTGAGATTGAACCCAAACAAGTGTACTTTTGGGGTTAGATCTGGAAAGCTCCTGGGTTTCATTGTCAGTGGAAAAGGTATTGAAGTGGATCCTGCAAAAGTGAAAGCTATACGAGAGATGCCAGCTCCCCGTACTGAGAAGGAGGTTAGAGGTTTCTTGGGACGATTGAACTACATTGCAAGATTTATTTCCCAGTTAACTACCATCTGTGAGCCAATCTTCAAATTGTTGAAGAAAGATCAGGTGATGGAATGGAATGATGAGTGCCAAACTGCCTTTGATGAAATCAAGAGATATCTGCTAGAGCCACCAATTTTGATGCCACCGGTTGATGGAAGACCCTTGATCATGTACTTAACAGTGTTAGACAACTCAATGGGGTGTGTGTTGGGGCAACATGACGAGTCTGGTCGACAAGAGCAGGCAATATACTACCTTAGCAAAAAGTTTACCGACTGTGAAACAAGATACTCACTGCTCGAGAAAACTTGCTGCGCTTTGGCATGGGCTGCTCACCGACTAAGACAGTATATGTTGACCCATACTACCTTGTTGATTTCAAAGATGGATCCAATCAAGTACATATTTGAGAAACCTGCTCTCTCCGGAAGAATTGCAAGATGGCAAATGATCTTGACAGAATATGACATACAGTATACTACTCAGAAGGCCATTAAGGGAAGTGTTGTTGCTGATCATTTGGCTCATCAAGCAGTAGATGATTACCAGTCAATGAATTTTGAATTCCCTGATGAAGATATTATGACTATTACCAAAGAACCTGGACAATATGACGGACCTGAACAAGGATCCCGATGGACTATGGTTTTTGATGGTGCCTCCAATGCACATGGTAATGGTGTTGGTGTTGTGATTAGTTCCCCTGAAGGTTGTCATACCCCGATTACTGCCAGACTTTGTTTCTATTGTACCAATAACATAGCTGAGTATGAGGCATGTATCATGGGTATTAAAATTGCTATTGATATGAAGATTCAGTTTCTGGATGTGTATGGAGATTCAGCCCTGGTAGTGAGTCAAATTAAAGGAGATTGGGATACCAAGCATGATAATCTCATTCCTTACAGAGAGCATGTGTTGTCTTTGATCCCACATTTCAAAGAGATTACCTTTGGACATATTCCACGAAGAGAGAATCAGTTGGCAGATGCATTGGCCACCATGGCATCTATGTTTGAGATCAGTTGGGATGATGAAGCTCCCAAGATTACCATTGATAGATTTGAGAAGCCTGCATACTACAATGAGATTGATACAGAAGGGGCAGAGGAGAAGCCTTGGTTCTATGAAGTAAAAAGATATCTTGAAGCTCAGGAGTTCCCTGAAGGGGCATCTGTCAAAGATAGGAAGTTTCTGAGAAGGTTTTCTGCTAAGTTCTTTCTGAGTAATGGCATTCTGTATAAGCGTAATCATGATTCAACTATGCTTCATTGTGTGGATAAGAAGGAAGCTACAGAAATTATGGAAGAGATGCATGATGGGACCTTTGGCACTCATTCTAGTGGTCATACTATGGCAAAGAAGATATTGAGAGCAGGTTACTATTGGTCTACCATGGAAGCTGATTGCTATCAACACTCCAGAACTTGTCACAAATGTCAAATCTATGCTGATAAAGTTCATGTACCTCCATCACCATTGAATGTGTTGACTGCTCCTTGGCCCTTTGCCATGTGGGGCATTGATATGATTGGTGAGATCAAACCTACTGCTTCTAATGGGCATCGTTTCATCCTGGTGGCTATTGATTATTTTACGAAGTGGGTAGAGGCAGCTTCATTTGCATCTGTGACTAAGAATGTTGTGGCTCGGTTCATTAAGAATAATCTCATATGTAGGTATGGCATCCCTGAAAGGATTATCACTGACAATGGCTCTAATCTGAACAATACTATGATTACTGATCTCTGCACGCAGTTCAAGATTAAGCATCACAACTCTTCTCCGTATCGTCCAAAGATGAATGGGGCAGTTGAAGCTGCTAATAAGAACATTAAGAAGATTGTACAGAAGATGACTGTTACTTACAAGGATTGGCATGAGATGTTACCATTCGCCCTTCATGGTTATCGTACTACAATACGTACTTCAACAGGGGCAACCCCATTCTCCTTAGTCTATGGTATGGAAGCAGTTCTGCCCATTGAAGTTCAGATCCCCTCCTTGAGAATTATGAAGGATGCAGGCTTGGATGAAGATGAGTGGATTCAGACCCGACTTGACCAGATAAATTTGATTGATGAGAAGAGGTTAGCAGCAGTTTGTCATGGCCAGATGTACCAAAAGCGAATGATCAGAGCTTTTAACAAGAAGGTTAAGCCAAAGGTATATCAGGCTGGTGACTTGGTAATCAAGCGTATCATATTACCACAAGGTGATCCTAGGGGCAAGTGGACTCCAACATATGAAGGACCATTTGTAGTCAAGACAGTATTCTCAGGAGGTGCCATGATACTGACTACAATGGATGGTGAAGACTTTCCACAGCCTGTAAACGCAGACATAGTTAAAAAATACTACGCATAAAAAGAGACCTGCTAGGTTGACAGGCCTAGGCAAAAATAGGGGCATCCCGGCAAACCAAAAGGGTTTGGGCAAAAATTAGGGATATATATAAAAAAGATGTACACCCGGCAAGTCGAAAACCTGAAAGGGCGGCTTGGGCAAAAAAGGGTATCCCGGTGGATTGAAAACCTGAAAGGGCAATCTAGGCAAAAGTTAGGGATTAAAGCGTATGACTATGTCTCGTTTGGATCACCCATGAAACTGCAACCAGTTGTACTACTTATTCAAGCTCAAACAGATAAAGCTCGATTCAATCGTTTCCGTCTCAACAGCAAGAAGATGAGATACTTGAGTGGCAATAGTAGAATTGAAACTCAATAGGATTGTTTCCCACATAGCTGATTTCCTTTTGTAAAAATTTTACGACAAAATCCTCTTACTAGGGTTTATGTCTCCTTGTACAAACTTACCCATGTATGGGTCACTTTTTGATATAAATAAATTCCATCTTGTGAATCCAGATTTACTTTTACCCTATCTACATAAGCGAAACGTCCATTGGTTGTGTTTGAATGTATGTATGCTTTTGAATATGATTGATGTTTACCAGAAATGCATGTATGCTTTTAATATGATTAATGTTTACCAGAAATGCATGAAAATGCAGTAATAGTATTTACTAAGGACGAACGAGAGAAGGATTTCAACGAAGCTTCGCCGGTTCAAGACAGTTACAAATCCTCAGTAGGACTAATCCATCTTCATAAAGTCTCATCTCCCCTGGAATTTATATCCATCTCTTTTATCCTCATACGGATATTCGGGAAATTACTTTCCAATAAGGGTACGGCGAACGAAGACGGGATGTGATACTTATCCTACTATCAAACGAAGACGAAGGTTATCTATACCTTACCATCCCCACCAACGGGAGGTTATCTATACCCTGTTATCCCCAGCAGACGGAGGGTTATATATTCTTCAACAACGAATCGGGATTTATTTTCCTTAGCCAGCAGTTATTATACGAAGATATTCAGACGCTTCCGGCAGTATCATATCATACATACATCATTTACATCATACCATAACATACATATCCATAGACATATAGAACATTACCTAAGTGCATCATATCATACATGCATACATAAAGCATAAACTAATGTTATTATACAGAATGATACCTTGTTTCAGGTTAATTATCCAACAAACAAACTCATGATCTCCAGGACTGCTTTATTGTAACCTCAGGGTTACTTTATCCTCCTGATGAGCTTCTTATTACTTTGGGACTGCTTTATTGTAACCTCAGGGTTACTTTATCCTCCTGATGAGCTTCTTATTACTTTGGGACTGCTTTATTGTAACCTCAGGGTTACTTTATCCTCCTGATGAGCTTCTTCTTCTTTGGGACTGCTTTATTGTAACCTCAGGGTTACTTTATCCTCCTGATGAGCTTCTTATTACTTTGGGACTACTTTATTGTAACCTCAGGGTTACTTTATCCTCCTGATGAGCTTCTTATTACTTTGGGACTGCTTTATTGTAACCTCAGGGTTACTTTATCCTCCTGATGAGCTTCTTCTTCTTTGGGACTGCTTTATTGTAACCTCAGGGTTACTTTATCCTCCTGATGAGCTTCTTATTACTTTGGGACTGCTTTATTGTAACCTCAGGGTTACTTTATCCTCCTGATGAGCTTCTTCTTCTTTGGGACTGCTTTATTGTCACCTCAGGGTTACTTTATCCTCCTGATAACTTCTCATGACTTCAAGACTGCTTTAGAGTTATCATTATTGATTGCTCTATCCTCCTGAAATCACATTATTACTTCAAGACTGCTTTAGAGCTATCCATTGCTCTATCCTCCTGGAGTCATATCATTACTTCAAGACTGCTTTAGAGCTATCCATTGCTCTATCCTCCTGAAATCATTTCTTCAAGACTGCTTTAGAGTTATCATTGCTCTATCCTCCTGGAGTCATATCATTATTTCAAGACTGCTTTAGGGTTATCATTATTGATTGCTCTATCCTTGTGAAGACATGCTGTTACATCAGTATTACTCCAGTATCCTGAAAGTATATCATCAATACCTCAGGACTGCTCCAGACTCCTGACAATTTTCATTATGCCTCCATATTTTGGACTGCTTTATCTTCCAAGAAATATATCTGAGGAACTTTCCCCTAGTGGCATCTTTAAGCCCGCTCAATCATATTCAACTGTATCACTCTAATGCACTGGTGAGTGCAAATTTTTGGGCTTTTGTGTTCAATCCCCTTCAACCTTCCAGGTTACGACTGGCAAATATACCAATCTAACCCCTCAGGTTTCAGAAAATTGAACAGGGGCAGCTGTTGCACCCCAAAATTTGCCCTCACAATACAAGACTTTGTGTTCTAAGAAGGTTCACAAGGTTCACAAGTTCTCCAACACTTATATAACCTTTCATGAGGTTCATGAAGTCTACAAGTCACTTCTTGAAGGTTCACAAGGTTCACAAGTTTCTCAATGCTTATATAACCTTTCATGAGGTTCATGAAGTCTACAAGTCACTTCTTGAAGGTTCACAAGGTTCACAAGCTTCTCAACATTTACAAGACCTTTCATGAAGTTCATGAAGTCCATAGGTTGCTTCTTGAAGGTTCACAAGGTTCACAAGACTCACAATGATTACAAAGCTCTCCTGAGGTTCATGAGGTCTACAAAGCCACTTCATGAGGTTCACAAGGTTCACAAGCTTCACAATACCTCCCATGAGGTTCACAAGACAGTTTATGAAGATTCACAAGGTTCACAAAGTTCACAATTGGTCAAAGAAGTTGACAATTCCCTCAGACAATGCACCTCCTAAGCAGTGCATCCAAAACTAGGGTTTTGACTTTAATCAGGCTAAATGGACTTCCAATGCCTCAAGTGAGTTTCATAACATCTTATATGTGTTTAAGAACCCCCATGACAAGTTTCAAGACTTTTCTCAAAGGTTTGCTCAGTCAGATGATCAGATAAGTCAAAATCAGTCAATGCAGTTAAAAAGTCAAACTGAGGTCAACTGTGGTCAAACCAAAGTCAAACTTCATGATTTTTTGCCAACATCAAGTATATGAAATAAAATTCATCATTTGATCAAGGGTTGATCATGATTCATCAAAGAGATTCCAGATCATCAATAATCAGGAGTTTCTAAATTAGGGTTTCCTCAGTAAAAGTCAACTGAACTTTGACCAGGCATAACTTTCACATACTTCATCACCAAGTCTCCATCCAAAGCTCATTTTGAAGGAAATTGAATTCCCTACAACTTTGATGTTAAAAGTTAAGCCCAAAAATGCTTCATTTGGAAGATATGAGCTAAGACATTATAGGTCATTTCAAAAGTCAACAAAAAGTCAACAACTTCAAAAGGGCATAACTTGAGATTGGTAAATGATATGTACCTGAAACCAATGGGGTTGTTTAGAGGACTCTTCAAGCTTTCCAAAAAGTCCAAGAACACCCTCATACCTTTAAAATTGAGGGAGATGTGCCTTTGCAAAGTTGGGCAATTTTGTGATGGTTTATGTTGAAAATGGAGGCTTAAAAGTATTTCTTTCCAAATGGGCTGCCCAAGTCATGACCCAATCCATACACAAACACTATGCACGACCCAAACCACTTAAAATCTGATTTTTATTATTTTTATTTTTATTTATTTTGATTTAAATCATTAAAAATCATTTTAAATATAAATAAAATATAAAAATTAAAGATTTTATTTGGATAATGTTTCTAGAATTTCATAATTGGTGATTTGAATCAAAGAGGAATGAAATCATGTGATCTCTCCCAAAAAAGCAAGCATTCAAGAGCAAATATTTGACTTTTAACACTTGATCAATTTCAATCTTTTTTGGATCAAATATCCACACAACCCATCCATGTTTCTGACCTAAATCACTCCCACATATATACTAAGCATAACCCTAGTCCTCATTCACGAAATCCAGCAGCCTAGAGGTAAGTTCAAAAGCACAAAAATCCTTCCAAAAGTAAGAATCGGATTTTGAATTTCAGAGCTTTAGAAGGTAAATTAAGAACATGGACATGTTCTTTGATCATCCATGAAGCGAAATCATCCATCATACGCATCCCATATGCCCCATATTGCTCTACCCGAACTCATCTTTGTCTTGAATTCAATTTTTTCGATTCCATTAATATATGTATTATAAATTGTTTTTGACTGTTGATATGTGTTTATCTTGATCCATAGAACGTTTCTGGACAATTGGATTGAAGGATGAGTGCTTGAAACGCAAACGGCCATGTTAGGGTTCATGACCTCCAATTAGGGTTTATCATTTGAATGTATATAAATAAATTATGAAAACATAGAATTGTTGTGTGAATCGTGAGAATCATAAATCACTAACCAATTTCATGAATCAATGCGGTTTTGTTTGAGTTTCGTTTTCGTAGGTTTTGTTAGGGTTTCATTTTCGCAGGAAAATTCGTGGAGGATTTCGCAGCAAATTTTGAAGGTTTGGAGGTTGAAGATGAAGCTTCCCGCGCTCAGAAAATTCAAAATTTGTTTAAAATATTTTATGAATTGTTATTAGTTTATTTATCACAAGCGCGCTTGTGATCTGGTGGTAAGGCTGAAGCGTATACACTATAAAGGCCTTGGTTCGATTCTTGGCCATGGCATTGTTTTGTTTTATTTTTGCAGGATAAAAGCCAACATAATATATTATGCGTTCTTATTATTCAATAGCCAGATGGGCTCTTCCAGCCGGGTGGTAGCGCGCGTATGCTTGTATTCATAAGGTTCTGGGATCAAATCCTCCCCAGACCTTTTTTGTGTTATTATTTTCTGGATTTTCAAGGGCAAGGCACAAAAACAACTATGCTCCAATCTTTATCACCTGCGTGTGGGCTAGCCTGATGGTCATTATTGTTGCTGGTAAACATGAGGTCTTGGGATCAAATCCCACCAGGTTCCTTTTCTTTTCCTTTCTTTTATTTTTCTTTTATTTTCTAGTTTAATTCAATTGGTTTAAATAATTAACATATTATTATTTATATTATAAAAAATGTATATATATTATGTAGTCTAATTACTCTTAAAATAATTTTCTAGAAAAATATAAAACTCTTGATTTTTTTTTTATTTTGTATAGTTTTATATTAATTAAGATAACTTTATATGATTATTAAAAAATAAATTTTTGTATATAAGTTAACCCTAATTTTCACAAATCCTAAAAAATAAAACCCTAATTTTATAAAACTCTAAAAAATATTTTTTTAAATATACAAATCTAATTCTATTTCTTTGTAATTTTATTTTCTAATGTAGTTATAATGTATATTTGTTTAGTATGATTCATGTAAATATTATAAATATTATTATAAATTATTTCTCTCAAAATATAAATATATTTCATATTATTAAAAAGTAAAATTTTGCAAATACACTTATAATTTATTTTTCTCTTTATATATTAAGTAAATACTTTTTATAACTTTTGTTTAGAAAATAATTGAATTCATAATAATTAAGTTTTGTGGTTATAATATATTTAAAAAAAATAATTTAATAATTTGTAAATTAAAATAATTGTATGTTCATGTTTGTTTTATCTAAATATAATTTGTTCATATTAAAACTTGTTAATTTCTTATCCTTATAATATTTTAACTTTTATTATTATTATTACTAACCATTTTATTTTGTTAATTTTACATTAATTATTATGCTTATTATTTTACTAACTTTATAATTTTTTATTATTTATTAACCCTTCTTATTTTATTACTAATTATTTTTATTGCTTATCACTAACCCCTTTATTTTTTATTGCTTATTTATACTTTATTTATTTTTATTTAATTATTTTGCTTATTATTTCTATTATAATTTTGTAATTGTTTCCCGGTTGTAATGTTGTAATTATTTTAATTATTTTTGCTATGGTTAGTAATTAGGGAGTGCAAAACATGTATGTTTTTTTAAAAATTAATTCTAGATCACTTTTTAATCAAAGATAATTAAAATAAACACGTCACACACGTAAGTCGATTTTAAATCGCCGTCTCACTTTCTAAGGTTATCCCTCAGGTTGCCTACGAATAATGGTTAAGTGGGGTGTATAAAGCAAGTCCCTCGAAAGAAAATCATCAAAGTCCCCCATGGTTGCCTGTACGAATCGAGTCCCTTCGAAATAAATGATGATAGTCCCTTCCTTATGCTTATTACACCCCACAAATGGCCTTCAAAATCAAATTGTCCCTCACATGTCCCTTTACATCCAAAGTAAAGACTACCTACTCCTTAATAGTAGGGATAGTCTTACCAAAGAAAGGAAAAAGAACAAGAAAGACTTTAAACATTAGGGTAGGTTCCTCTTATGTACTTGCTCACTTCAAAAAATTTTCAAACTTAAACAAATTTCAAACAAATTTTCAAACAAGTTTCTTACACATCCGTACATGGATTATTATTAAACTATTCTGAAATTTTTTCTATTCACACACTACATTTTTAAAAAACGATTTAAAGTGAGCTTAAGTACCTAAGAGCCCATGGATAACCATGGATGAAAAGGATGCTAATACCTTCCCTTTTCATAACCTACCCCCCGGACCCAAAATATTCTCTAAGGTCTTTCCTGTTCTTTTATAACCTTTCCTTATGGATAAAATAAAAGTCGGTGGCGACTCTTGCTATCCGCAACATTGTTTAAAGTCAGTTCTCCCACCGTGTTACACTAAGCACTGAAAGTGATTGTCCGAGATAGATGCCAGAACTGGGGCATGCCAAATGCTTAAGATTGGGAACATGAACAGTTACATTGCATTGCATATAACCTGTTTGTTTGTTTTGCAGGTGTTGTCTCAGTTACTAACGTGTTTTGTGACCTCAGGCACTATAGCTCCTTGTAAAGTTCGGGGACAACCAGCAGTACACAAATATCCAACCAAGATTAACAGAGAACGAGTCATGGACCAGTTACAAGCGGACTTGACAGATCTGAGACAAAGGATGGATAATTTTATGACACTAATGGCTAGCATGGGGCAGAACCAAGAGCGTCTGCGGGAGATGGTTGAGAATCAGAACAGGAACACTACGGCTGCTGCTACTACTGACAATCATACCGGTGCGGGCGCATGTCAGGTTGAACCTCCTGTTACATAGCCAGGAGTGATAATAATTAACGATGGGTTGCACAACATTCAGATGGACAATCATGACGACCAGTTCACTCTACTTGATGAAACTGAAGGTCAAGGAGAAGAGATGAACAAGAGGTTCGAAGAGATGGCTGAGCAAATCAAAGCTATTCAGTCCCAAAGCTCTTTGGGATTTGACATAACCGACTTGGGCTTGGTTCCTGGGGTCAGGATCCCGTATAAGTTCAAAGTTCCAACCTTTGAGAAGTATGATGGCACTACTTGCCCGAAGACCCATCTGCAATCATTCGTCGGGAGAATTTCCGCTCATACAGATGATGAGAAACTTTGGATGTATTATTTTCAGGATAGCTTGGTGGGAGCTTCTCTTGAATGGTACATGAAGCTCAATAGGGTCAATATCAAGAGTTGGAAGGATTTAGCTGAAGCCTTTGTGAGGCAGTACCAATATAACATGGACATGGCTCCGAAACGCACGCAGTTGCAGCACATGGCTCAGGCGGCAAAAGAAAGTTTCAAAGAATATGCCCAGAGGTGGCGCCAGCTAGCTGCCAGGGTGCAACCACCTCTTTTAGAGGATGAAATGGCCGACATGTTTATGGGCACTCTCCAAGGTGTTTTTCTAGAGAGGTTGGCATCTAGATCGGCCACCAAGTTCAATGATATAGTGATTGCTGGAGAGAGAGTGGAGACTCTGTTAAAGACGGGGAAGATTCAAGACCCTAATACTGCTGGTAGCTCTGGGGGAGCGAGGAAAGCCTTTGGCGGACCTCCTAGAAGAAGAGAAGGGGAAGCTAACGCAGTATATGGCCGAGGCAGAGGCAGAGGTTATAGACGAGAATACAATCAGATAGCTGCAGTCACAATTCCCACTACACCAATTCAACCAGATCAACAGGCTCTACAACAGCCTCAACAACAACAGCAGCGCAACTATCAACAGAGACCGTATCAACAGAGGCAGTCACGCCAAGCTGATAGGGTTTTTGATGTGATCCCAATGACTTACACAGCTTTACTCCAGAGATTGTTGGAACTGAACTTAATTCAACTGAGGACCTTGGCTCCACCTACTGGAACTCTTCCTCCAGGTTACGACGCTAATGTTCGATGTGCTTTCCATTCTGGGGCACCCGGGCACTCAACAGAGAAGTGCAGGGCTTTGCACTATAAAGTTCAGGAATTGATCGACTCCAAGGCAATCAATTTTGCGCCACCTCCGAATGTCACGACTAACCCTATCCCTAATCATGGGGGAGCCAGGGTTAATGCTATTGAGGCGGAGGAGAGGTTGAACTTGGCGGAGAGGGTTGAAGAAGTGAAGACCTCCTTGTTGCTGGTCAAGGAGAGATTGTTGAAGGGTCAGTTTTTCCCAGGTTGTGGACTTGATTGCGAAGACTGTGTTGAGTCGAAGAATGGTTGTGACAAATTGAAGACTGGTTTACAAAGACTGATGAATGATGGGTTGTTACAGTTCGACAGGGTTGATAAGAGGACTGATGAAGTGTCAACGGTGACCATATACTATGATCCTGCTGAAATGCCAGCGCAAAGAGAGTCGGTTACTATTTATGTCTCGGAAGTAAGTCCCGTCTCCATCACGGTGCCTGGGCCTATTCCGTATTCAGATGAGAAGGCTATTCCATGGCATTACGGATCAGAAGTGTATGTCGGAGGAAAGAAAGTGGAAGATAGGGCAGTAACCATGGACCCAGCTGTGGTGAATGTTGGGGGAAGTGGAGGTTTCACGAGGAGTGGTCGCTTATTCGCTCCCCAAACTTTGAGAGGAGACACTGATGCTGAGGCTTCTGCTAAAGCCAAAGGGAAGCAAATAGCAACTGACGATAATGCCACTCCCGCTACTGGTCAAAGTACTTTCGAGAAGGAAATGGAGGAGTTCATGAGGATTATTAAGAGGAGCGACTACAAGGTAGTCGAGCAGCTAAATCAAACTCCCTCCAAAATCTCTATCTTGTCGCTACTGATGTGCTCACCAGCTCATAGAGAAGCCCTTCTGAAGGTGTTGCAGATGGCGTATGTTCCTCAGGAGATTACCGTGAATCAGTTAGAAGCCGTGGTGGGAAGTGTGAATGCGATCCATGGTCTGGGCCTTACTGATAGGGACCTTACTACTGAAGGGAGGAATCATAACAAGGCTCTCCACATCACAATTGAATGCAAAGGGGCTGTGCTGTCTCATGTCCTGGTTGATACTTGGTCATCTCTTAATGTCTTACCGAAGAAGGCGTTAATGAAACTCAATGTGGAAGGGGTTGTTTTGAGGCCAAGTGATTTGGTGGTGAAGGCTTTTGACGGTTCTCGGAGGTCTGTCTTTGGGGAGGTTGAGTTGCCAATCAAGGTTGGATCGCAAGTGTTTAAGAGCACGTTCTACGTGATGGACATCCAACCTGCTTATAGATGTCTACTTGGTCGACCATGGATTCATGCCGCAGGGGCTGTGACATTAACCTTGCACCAGAAGCTCAAGTACGTAGCGGATGGTCAAGTTGTGACTGTGTGTGGTGAAGAGGACATATTTGTGAGCCATCTATCTACCTTCAAATATGTGGAGATGGATGGTGAAATTCATGAAACCCTGTGTCAGGCATTCGAAGCAGTGAATGTTAGTTCCTTGTCTCCTCTAGGTAGGGCTGAAGGTAAAGAAGGTACGTCTATTACCTCCTACAAGCAGGCCAAGGAGGTTGTGCAATCAGGCAGTGCCCAGGGCTGGGGCAGATTACTGGAGCTGGAAAAGAAGGAAGACAAGTTTGGGCTTGGGTATCAGCCTGATGGGCTCGTCCGTTCATCAGACAACAAGACCATTACCTTTACTAGTGCTGGGTTGCTGGACCGCAACCATATCTGTGCTACTAGTGAAGACGGAGATAGCGAGTGCGATCTGGATAATTGGATCCGCCCGTGTGCACCGGGAGAGGAGCTGCCCAATTGGTCTACGGAAGACATCGTCGAAGTCACCTGGATCACAAAGTAATTGTTTATTTGTCATTTTTCTACATACTGCATGTCAAATCCTGTACTCTGCCCAAGGTACAAGGATCCATTGTATGGGCCTCCATGTTTTGAAAGCATTTATTTGCCATAAATAAAGGACATTTTTCAATTAAATCGTTCCTTTTCTTTCAATTTTAATTTTTGTGCACAATTAAAGAAAATGGCAATGTATTTTTCTTTCTTGCTTTTGGTGTGTGTTTTCTCTAAACAGATTCTGAATGAGCACATCACTTGTGCAGTGTCGATCAACCGGATTCCATTGACAACTCTCCTGCTATGACTGAGCATAACTTCGACAATCTAATCTACCAAGCTGATGAAGAGGTTGAGGAAGATTACGAACTCCCTGAAGAACTGGTCAGGTTGTTGAAGCAAGAGGAAAGAGTTATTCAGCCTCATCAGGAGGAAATCGAGGTTATCAACATCGGCACAGAAGAGGTTAAGAAGGAAATCAAGATAGGTGCCAGCCTGCAGACTGAAGTTAAGAAGGGGTTGATTGAAATGTTGCGCGAATATGTTGACATCTTTGCCTGGTCATATCAGGACATGCCAGGGTTGGATACAGACATAGTTGTGCATCGACTACCGTTAAAATAAGATTGTCCTCCTGTTAAGCAAAAACTGAGAAGAACTCGCCCCGACATGGCGATGAAGATCAAAGAGGAGGTACAGAAACAGTGGGACGCCGGGTTCCTTGCCGTGACTAGCTACCCACCTTGGGTAGCTAACATTGTTCCAGTGCCAAAGAAAGATGGAAAGGTGAGGATGTGTGTAGATTACCGGGACCTGAACAGAGCCAGCCCGAAAGATGATTTCCCTTTACCTCACATTGATGTATTGGTCGACAATACGGCTCAGTTCTCGGTGTTCTCCTTCATGGATGGATTTTCAAGATACAATCAGATCAAAATGTCACCTGAAGACATGGAGAAGACAACTTTCATCACACCCTGGGGCACATTCTGTTATAAGGTGATGCCATTCGGACTGAAGAATGCTGGTGCCACTTATCAATGGGCTATGGTAACATTATTCCATGACATGATCCATAAAGAAATTGAATGTTATGTGGATGACATGATTGCCAAGTCCCTCACAGAAGAAGACCACCTGGTAAATCTGTTGAAGTTATTCAAGCGTCTGAGGAAGTACCAATTGAGGCTAAACCCCAACAAATGCACATTCGGGGTACGATCTGGTAAGCTGCTGGGATTTATTGTAAGTGAGAAAGGGATTGAAGTTGACCCTGTCAAAGTTAAAGCCATTCAAGAAATGCCTGCACCAAAAACTGAGAAAGAAGTTCGAGGGTTCCTAGGTAGATTGAACTACATTTCAAGGTTCATATCTCATCTTACAGCAACCTGCGAGCCCTTGTTCAAGCTATTAAGAAAGGAACAAACGGTCAGGTGGAACGAAGACTGCCAGAGGGCTTTTGACAAAATCAAGGAATACTTACAGGAGCCTCCGATCCTTATGCCTCCAGTTGAAGGAAGGCCTCTGATCATGTACTTGACGGTATTAGAAAAGTTAATGGGGTGTGTGTTGGGCCAACATGACGAGTCTGGTCGAAAAGAGTATGCAATATACTACCTAAGCAAAAAGTTTACCGACTGTGAACAACGTTATTCACTGCTCGAGAAAACTTGTTGTGCTTTAGCGTAGGCTGCTCGCTGACTAAGGCAGTATATGTTGACCCACACTACCTTGTTGATCTCCAAGATGGATCCAGTCAAGTATATATTTGAGAAGCCAGCACTTACCGGGCGGGTTGCAAGATGGAAAATGATTCTCACAGAGTATGATATTCAATACACCTCTCAGAAAGCTATCAAAGGCAGTGTATTGTCTGATTATCTCGCTGAGCAACCCATTGATGATTACCAGCCTATGAGATTTGACTTCCCTGATGAAGACATCATGTTCATAAAAGCAAAAGATCGTGAAGAGCCTATTCACACTGAAGGGCCTGACCCAGAAGAAGAATGGACTATGATGTTTGATGGGGCTGTTAATATGAATGGTCGTGGTGTTGGTGCAGTGCTCATTACGCCTAAGGGAGTTCACATGCCTTTCTCGGCAAAACTCACCTTTAACTGCACTAACAACGAAGCTAAATACGAAGCTTGCATTATGGGTCTTGAAGAAGCCATTGACCTCAGAATCAAGACTTTAACTGTGTTCGGAGATTCAGCTCTGGTAATTAATCAAACCAATGGCAAATGGTACACGCACCAAGATCATCTGATACCTTATCGGGACTACATAAGGAGGTTGTTGACTTTCTTCACAACAGTCAAGCTTGAGTATATCCCTCGAGATGAAAATCAGTTTGCATATGCTCTAGCTACCATTTCGTCCATGATCAAAGTGCAAGCTGCCAATTTTGTGCCTCAAATTGCAGTATCCAGACTTGACAGGCCAGCATATGTGTGCTCAGCAGACATTGTCAAAGATGATAAGCCCTGGTACCATGACATCAAATGCTTCTTGGAGGATCAAACATACCCACCTGGGGCATCTTCCAATGATAAGAAGACATTAAGAAGGCTAGCTGGTAGTTTCTTCCTGAACACTGATGGTTCCCTGTATAAGAGAAACTTTGATATGATACTTCTCAGATGCGTTGATAGGGCAGAAGCAGACTTGCTGATGCACGAGGTGCACGAAGGATCCTTTGGTACCCATGCTGGAGGGCATGCAATGGCTAAAAAGTTGCTAAGATCAGGCTATTATTGGATCACAATGGATGCAGACTGTTGTGCCTATGCCAGAAAATGTCATAAATGCCAGATTTATGCGGATAAAGTGCATGTGCCTCCAAATCCTCTGAATGTGATGTCTTCACCCTGGCCCTTTGCCATGTGGGGCATTGATATGATTGGCAAGATTGAATCAACTGCTTCAAACGGCCACAGATTCATCCTGGTCGCTATTGACTATTTTACCAAGTGGGTTGAAGCGGCATCTTATGCCAATGTTACTCGCCAGGTGGTAGCAAAATTCCTGAAAAGAGATATCATATGCAGATATGGAGTGCCCGAGCGAATCATTACTGATAATGGTTCTAATCTGAACAACAAGATGATGGCAGAACTATGCCGGGACTTCAAAATCCAGCATCACAATTCCTCTCCTTACCGACCAAAGATGAATGGTGCGATAGAGGCAGCTAATAAGAATATCAAGAGGATTGTACAGAAAATGGTTATCACCTACAAAGATTGGCATGAGATGCTACCGTTTGCGTTGCATGGGTACCGAACGTCAGTCAGGACGTCGACTGGGGCAACCCCCTTCTCTTTAGTCTACGGCATGGAGGCAGTCTTGCCTATTGAAGTGGAAATCCCTTCACTGCGGGTGCTGATGGATGTCAAGCTTGATGAGGCTGAGTGGGTACGTGCTCGATACGATCAACTATGCCTAATTGAGGAAAAGAGATTAGCAGCTATTTGTCATAGCCAGCTTTATCAAAGGAGAATGAAGCGAGCCTTCGATCAGCGAGTACGTACTCGGGAGTACCAAGTAGGCGAGCTTGTACTCAAGAGGATCATTCCTCCCAGTTCAGATCACAGGGGCAAGTGGACCCCAAATTATGAAGGACCGTTCATAGTGAATAAAGTATTCTCAGGCGGAGCACTGATGCTCACCACTATGGATGGCGAAGACTTCCAATACCCTATTAACTCGGACGCAGTTAAAAAATACTTCGCATAAAAGACCCGCTGGACACAAAAACAGAATTATAGTCCAGGCAAAAAAAAGGGCATCCCAGCGAGCTAAAAACAGAATAAAAGCTCGGGCAAAAATTAGGAAAAAATTAAAAAAAAATGTACACCCGCTGAGTTGAAAAGCCACATCGGACAACTCAGGCAAAAAAGGGTAGCCCGGTGGATTGAAAACCCGAAAGGGAGATCCACGCAAAATCAGGGAATAAGCAAACAACTGCGCTCCGGTTTATCTGAACCACATCACCACTTCAAACAGCTTGACCATATCAGAAGGGTAGAGATCAGCCCCCTCATTCTCTTCAGAAGGCCGAAGACGGAACGGAAAGTCTTGAGGATATGCCAGTCATAGCAGGAAGGAAACTCTTTGGAATGCCGTGCCATTGCCATTAGGATAATTTCTTTTCTCAATTTTACAGTAGCTACCTCTTTCCAGGTGGTTACTTCCTGATGTAAAATTATGCCTATTCAGAGGCCAATCAATAAAAAGAATATTCAGTCAAACACCGTGTTATGTTTATTTTGTTTACAAAAATGTCCTGAATTTTTGACAAATAACATTGCATGCGAAACATGTTGCTTTTCAAACTGATAAAAATGACATTGCAGAGACACTTAACATCGCTTTGAGTTTCAGGTGACAGCAGATGAATAGATCAGGCCGTACCAATCTTGGTGCATATGTGTGTATTCTGTTATTGCAGGATTTGCAGGTTATCACCGTATCCCCAAGCAGTAGAGGGTTATTCTCCAAGCAGAGGTATTTCCCCGACAGAGCGCCTGTTTAGAAGTGACTTATTCTCAGCAGGTATCTGAACACCTGCACTCCCCAGAAGTCGGGTCAATCCCCAGCAGGAGTTAGTAGAAGTCTCCCATCCACAGTGGAGTTGTCAGAAGTTTATTATCCGCAACAGAATCGCTAGAAGTTCTCCTGGCTCAGCAGAGTTGCAGGTAACTTCATTTCCCCACAGAGTCATCGGGATTTTTATTCCCAAGGGATTTCCCTAGCAGAGCAAGAGGAAATTCTCCCCAGTGGAGTCAGAGCAGGATGATCAGATCCTCAGCAGATGTTCAAAGCAGTTAAACGAAGTATACCTCACGCAGAGTCGTCTTTCTTCTAGTGAAAGCTTCTCCGGCGAGCATCAGGTTGCCAACACTTCGTTTTCGTCAGAGTTAAAAGTTTTGAGTCCCCAGAAGGTTGTCGGAATCTTCTCCCACAGGTCGCCAGGACTTCATTCCCCAGCCAGAGTGGAATTGTCTACTTTCCCAACATAATCAGCCCTCGTCTGTGTTGATACTTATTCAGTGTTTGTTCGCACTCTTAGACACTTATCTGATGATTCAGTTTGCTCATCCGCAGTCTCCAGAAGAACTAGGACTCGTCTGTGCTCGCATCTTTATTTGATGCTCATCCTCTTTCAGCACTCGTCTGTGCACTTTCCCCAGTAAAGTCTATATTTACCAGCACTCGTCTGTGCTCGCATCTTTATTTGATGCTCATCCTCTTTCAGCACTCGTCTGTGCCTTTCCCTCAGCAGATTCCTTTTTATTTGAGGTATTCCTCAACACTCGTCCGTGCTAGCATCTTTATTTGATGCTCATCCTCTTTCAGCACTTGTCTGTGCTAACATCTTTATTGGATGACCGTCCGCATCCCTGCAGCACTCGTCCGTGCTTATTAGTTCTTTGAAGTTTTCCCCCAATGAAGT
Source organism: Lathyrus aphaca (assembly GCA_963966055.1). NCBI lineage: Eukaryota > Viridiplantae > Streptophyta > Magnoliopsida > Fabales > Fabaceae > Lathyrus > Lathyrus aphaca. Next base: position 339,016,399 of record OZ014524.1, read on the forward strand.
TGCTTGTACTCGTCTGTGTGCGCATCTTCATTTGGTGCTTGTCCGCATCCCTGCAGCACTCGTCCGTGCATTTTTTGATTCCTCTTTATTTGAGGCATATCCCCAAGAAAGTCGCCAGTACTCGTCCGTACTCGCATCTTTATTTGATGCTCGACCGCATCTCTTAGCACTCGTACGTGCTTGTTACTCCTTTGAAGATTGCTCGTCCGCATCCTTCGCCACTCGCCCGTATCACTATCAGAAGCACTCGTCCGTGTTTCTTGGATCATCGTCCGGTACTCGTCCGTATCGTCGACTTATGACACTCGTCCGTGTTTCTTTGATGATCATTCCAGTGCTCGTCCGCATTGAAGAGGTTGAAAACCCTGACGGTGGGATTAAAACGTCAAAACCATTTACGGAACCTGCGTAAGGGTTATCCGAAGAAGACTCGTCCGTCTTATTCCACTTATCTGCGTAAGGATTTGTGAAGAGGTTGAAAACCCTGACGGTGGGATTAAAACGTCAAAACCATTTCCGGAACCTGCGTAAGGGTTATCCGAAGAAGACTCGTCCGTCTTATTCCACTTATCTGCGTAAGGATTTGTGAAGAGGTTGAAAACCCTGACGGTGTGATTAAAACGTCAAAACTATTTCCGGAACCTGCGTAAGGGTTACCTGAAGAAGACATGTCCGTCTTATTCCACTTATCTGCGTAAGGATTTGTGAAGAGGTTGAAAACCCTTACGGTGGGATTAAAACGTCAAAACCATTTCCGGAACCTGCGTAAGGGTTACCCGAAGAAGACTCGTCCGTCTTATTCCACTTATCTGCGTAAGGATTCGTGAAGAGGATTCGTCCATCCTAGTTGCATGTCTATCCCACAGACTTATATGCATTCCCGGAACCTGCGTAAGGGTTACCCGAAGAAGACTCGTCCGTCTTATTCCGCTTATCTGCGTAAGGATTAGTGAAGGAGATTCGTCTATCTCAGGTTACTTTGAAGATTCTTAAGGGCTCGTCCGCTCTCTGCACCTGGCGTCACAGGTCATTCGAAGAATCGTCCGTTTCATGTTTCATCAGAACCTTTGGTTTCGTTGGAAGGAGCTCGTCTGCTCATCTCTCTGCTCAGTGGCAATGTCATTGGATTGGGTTTATTTCCCATTTCTTGTTTTCTGCATCAGAGCGCAAATTTCCGTTTTTCTTGGGTATTCAACCACATTTTATCTTGAACGACCGAAAGCGGAAGCAATCGTCCTTTTCAGATCAACAGTTGCTTGAATAGGGGCAGCTGTAGAACCCCAAATTTTCCCTCTTCATTTTAAGCATCATAATACACCATTTGCATCATAAGCATATCATATATATAGCATTATAGCATAGAAAAATAAAGCATGACAAGCATCAACCCCTAGCATGAGGCATATGGCCATCTGGGGAGGTGTTGAAGGCCATTCAAGCCAGGACAAGGGTTCCAATGGATTTGTGAGAGGCCTATGATGAGTCTAGACTCCTTTGGCAAGGCCAAGTTCACTTGCAAAAGCTCAGAAGATTGCTTAATCATCACAAGTTTCAAGACAATGCAAGGCTCCCAAGCAGTGCAACCAAATTAGGGTTTTGGTTTCAAGGGCCTTAACTTCATAATTTTGTCCAACTCTTTTGGGCAATGTTTTCTATATGATAAGAGGTTCCTACATGTCAATTTTCATGGAAAAATTCCAAGTGGAAGTCAGTCTTTGCCTCAGTTACTTGCAGATGAAGCAGAAAGTCAACTGGGCCCAGAAAAAGTCAACTGTGCCATTCCAAAGGGTCCAACCCATTTTTTTTGGCCAAATGAGGTCTATTCAATGTTATAAGATGTTTTGTGAGCTTAAAGTACAAGAATTTTGGTGGTTTGAGGGGTTTTGGCAAAAGTGCACAAAGTTGGTTATGGAAAAGTTACTATTTTTGGCTATTTTGACCTAAAACTTCACAAGGCCTTAACTTGATCAAAAAATCTTCAAATGGACCCAAAGTAAACATGAAAGTTGGAGAGTAAGGGCTGCCATTTTTAAAAAAAGTACAATAGCATTTTCTGGAGATTCATGGTTTTTTCTATATGTCCCTCGAAAAAAGGGGAATTCTAGGGCAAATTGCAAAATTCCAAGGCCAAGCCATTTGCACAAAGGCTCAAAAGTGGATAGTTTGCTATGCTATGTCCAAAGTAAGTTTACACAATCAAAATTCATCACATTTAGGTCATTTGGCTCAAAGAAAAGTGGCAAAATTCGTGCACATGAGAAAGTTCCATAAAACTTGCATTTTACACTTGAATTTGCATAAGGCATGACCATTGTGTGATAGCTTACATCCAAGGGCTGAAATTGCTTGCTGTGAATTATGGGTGGGATGGTGAATGCACATGCAAGAGAGGCCAGCAAATCATGAGCTTGGTATGCTTATGGCACACTTGGGCCAAAATTGCATTTTCACAAAAATCAGCCCTCTCTCACGTGCATTTGTTCTAACCCTTTTGCATTGCCATATATATTCCATAACAATCAGAATTAGGGTTAGAGGCAGCCAGAATACACACTCATTCTCTCATTCTCATCTTTTATGCAAAATTGCTCATTCTCCACAAACTCTTGCTACAAGAATCCATTCACAAAACTCTTGCTGAATTCTTAATCCTCATCACTCATAGATCATTTCCATACCATTTGTTTGGATTATTCTTTAAGAATCATCCATTTCTCATTTCTTGTGCATATTTGCATTTTGTGCCATAACTTTTGATCTAGGCAAGCTTTCTTCAATCCAAGACCACATTCATACTCCTCTCATCTCAAGGATCATTAAGCACCCATGGATTTAGGCAAGCTTTCTTCAATCCAAGTGGCCATTTGAGAAGCTTTGAAGCATAAGGAAGCACATTGCTGGATTTACAAGTTTGCAAAGCCTTACATGCATTTATTTTGCATCTAAGAGGATAAGGAGATCATTTGCCATCATTTTATACCATTCTTGACTTCACATTTTGAACACCACCTCAGGTATGCTCAAATTTCGAATCTCATAGAAATGTATTTGGTTGGGTGTTTTGGAATCCTCATGTTGTGCTGGTTACAATGCTCTTTGTAGTTTGTGAAATGGTTGAGTATTTACAAAGTTATGGTGATTTAAAGTTTCATGGACAATTTTATTTTCATTCATATCTTGAGTTTCTTTGAGTTTTAATCCAATCCAAGCATGTATTTGTGTTTAGTGATGTTAGATTATGTATTCTGGAGAGTTTCATGGCTTGCCGCGGCTTGTTTTGAATTTTCATGTGGATAAGGTTAGGGTTAGGGTTTGTTCATTAATGGTGGTGAGGGTTTAGGGTTTTTCTCATGAAGAAGAAGGTGCAGCAGCCCCCCCAGCGCTATCTGCACCCCCCATGCGCGGCCCATGTAGTTTTCTTAACTAGCGTGTTACTTCTTGCACCCCCTTGCCCCATTTGCTTTATTTTTATTCTTTTTCTTTACCAATTTTATTTCATTTGCTTTTGATCCATTTTAAATACTTCCTTAACTCTAAAAAATCAAAAAAAATTCATATGCACTCCTTGATTCATCTAGCTTTTTATCATAATTTTTCCAGATTTTTATTTTCATCCCACGTGGCCAAATAAATTCAACATTGAGCATTGCTTTCTTGTGGACTCTCATAGACCAATCTGCCTTGTCCAATTTCTATTTTTCTCATCCTTTAAACTATGAACCCCATTCTTTTTGCATTCAAATCCTAAGACAATCTACTATCTTCATGATTTATCTTGGATTTTTCACAAATTTCCTTGCTGGACTTTGCTTGAGTTACTTGTGCCTTAATTTTCAAAACCCTAAATGGTGATACCTTGCATCCTTGAGCTTCATTGACCTAGTTTGGTGCTGTATTTTTGCAAACCCTTTTGGATTCTCATTTCCTTGTGTTTGGAGAGTGCTTTTCTGGTTGGATAGAATTTTTAAGTGCTTGGATCTTTTTCTTGGGTATTTTCTTCATCACCTTGCCTTGTTTTGCATTCTTTGAGTCTTCTTGTCTCTTTTAAGTTTAGAAGGGCACTTGTGCCAACTTCTCTTCATCTTTTAGGGACCTTTAGAGGTCTATGGTTGCTCCTGGTCTTAGGATAGGGTTTGAGTCTCCTTGAGTCTTGGTGTTGGGTCTCTTTTATGTGCTTTATTTCTTTAAGGGTTAAGCATGCCCTCATTGCACTTGTTTCACTTTTAATCATCTCAATGTGATCTTATGTTGCTTTGCTTATCATCTCGTGAGCTCATTGCCATGCCTATATGCTTGAGTAGCTTCTGACTTGTTGGTTTATGCCTTGATTTTATGTTATTACACTAATCTTGCAGGGGCTATGGTAAGGTTGAGATGTGGGAATTGAGTTCCACATCTCCATTTCCCATCTCCTCTCATATTATTTATATGGACTAACATCTTCTTGTTGGGCTTAGGCCTTTCTCATCTCTCCTCTTATATTCTTCTTCTTCTCTTAAGATCTCTTTTAGGTTAGAAAGACCTCACAAACCCTAGGAACTCCATGCATGCTAACTTAGGATAGAAACTTCCCCCCTAGTTTTTTTTTCCTTTTTGGTCCTTTGGTTCTCTTTCTCTTCTTATCTCATAATCATAAAAAACACTTTAATAACTTTGAAGAGATGCATTGATCCATAGCCTTATTCCATGAGGTATGCTTGTAGTCTTCCCATCTTGGGATAGTACAAGTTTACCTTATGATGCACAAGTCTGATCAAGGGATCTCCTTCATAAAAGAAAAGCATAAAAAACACTTCTTCATCTGTAAATAACCAAAAACACTTAATAAGTAAACAAGTTAGTGAGCCTAAGCCCTAATCTTTGGGTTCAAGTTTTGGGGATCTTCTCCTTACTTGAGTGTGCTTGTTCTATTATTCCATCTTGGAATATAGTGACAAGTGCACATTCCATTGATGAGAGCTTGAGTTCACTTCCTTGTGACACACTCATAAAAGGTTCATGAAAAACACAAACAAACAATAAGCGTCTTTCCTTCGGGAATTCTTTTCTCATCTTCTTCGCTCCGTCCGCGAACTTGCTCCTACTTGTCATTTTGCAAGACGGTAACACACTCGTCGTCCGAGCCTGCAACACCTGAGCATTGACATAGGCAGTTCTAGCCTTTAATTCACAAGCAATTTTCCTTTTAGTACCCCTAGTTAGGGGAACTACGGCGTCTCTGATCCTCATTGTCCTGATGAGGTACGTAGGCAGCGGGGTAGGGCCCGTTCGAGCACAATCTTTATTTTCCCTACATTTTTCCTTTGCTTTCTTATTTCAGTTCTTTTCCAGTTCATTTTCTTTGCTGCAGTTTTCATACCCTCACCCTTTGAAACATTTTCTTTGCAAGCGTGGATCCCGTCGGGTACGGCGGACGATCTGGGTGCTAATACCTTCCCAGGTCGTAACCGACTCCCGAACTCAGTCTCTTTGGTTCGCAGGACCTGTGTCCTTCCTCTTCTTTTCTTCTGGTTTGTGCAGCATTACCATTCCCTCTCTTCGGGATAAAAATGCCTGGCTGGCGACTCTATTCTTTTTTCCGCGCCACTTTCGCGTTTGTACCAGGATGGAAATCCGGGGAGCGACATCATGCACGAAATTTATTTAATATTTTCATAATTTTATTCATTTTATTTTATTTATTATGATTTTTTATATTAAAAATCATTTTAAATTCAAATAAAATATAAAAATATGAAGATTTAAAAATATTTTGATTCTAGAAAGTCATGAAAGCTAAATGGATCAGATTGATATGAGAATTATGGTGATTGTCTTAAAATAGCAAGGTTGTATCCAAGAATATTTGAAATTTAAGACATGATCTTTTTCAATCTTCAATGATCAAAAAGTCCAAATAATCTTACAATGTTTTGACCTAATTATGTTCTACTATATATACATAACTCATCCAAACACAAAGCACACGAATTTGCTGCCTCAAGAGTAAGTTTCAAGTTTTCAAAAATTCATCAAAAACTCTCAATTCGGATTCTTGGTTAGAGGCTCTCTCAAGGCATTCTAAAGGTTGCAAAACACTCCTTGGACATCACTGAACCTATTCCAATCCTTAAAAGCATCCAAATCATTACATATTGCTCAAACCGAATTCGTTTATTTTGATTTTTCTTGATTTTCGATTTCAAACATTTATGCATTATAAACATGGTTTGATCTTATATTATTGTTTGCTTGGATGTTTAGAATGTTTCTGGACCATTTAATTGAAGTTTAAGTGCAGGAACAAGGAAGTGCCATTGTTAGGGTTTCGGCCAAGCTTTTAGGGTTCCATGATAGACATAATATAAATAATTTTTGAGGACATAAAATGATTGTATGAGCTATGGGGATCATAATGCACTAATCAATTTGAAATAATTTCACTGTTTTATTGGTGTTCGAATTTCGTAGGTCCTGTACATGTTTAAATTCGCATGAAAATTTGTGGGAAGATTCGCAGCAATATTTGCAGGTCATGAGGTAGGGGATGAAGCTGTTTGGCGCGCAGAAAGAATTTGAAATTTAAACAAGGATTAAAACAAACTTGTTTTATATACATGACAACTAAAGCGCGCGGCTCAGTTGGTTTGTGTATTTGGCTGATGAGTGAATGGTCCTGGGATCAAAACCTCCCCAGGCCATTTTGGTTTTGGTTTTTTCTCAATATTTTTGCAGGATAAAAATAAAAAGATTTGAACTTATTTTGCTATCACCAAATGCACGTTGGCTTGGTGGAAGACTGGTTGGTCTTGGAGAATTCAAAGCCTAGGGCCTGGGTTCGAATCCCAGCCCCAGGTAAGTTTTTTTTTTCTTCCACTTTTTCTTGTTTTCTTATTTAATTTGTTTATATTATAATTAATCTAATAAATTAAAAATGTTAAAATAAAATGTTCATATTATTTTCTTTTATATAATTCAAAATTCATGTTTTCAAAAATTAAACTTTATCATTAAAATTATATTTAATATTTATTCTATTGTAAATTACTAATATTATATGTTTTATATAAATAAATTAATTAATTAACCCTAAAAATTTTATATGTAAAAACCTAGTTTTTAATATAAACCCTAATAGTATTTTGTAAACCCTAATTATTTTGTAAATAATTAATCTAGTTGTTTATTTTAATTTTATAATTTGTTCATAATTTAAATAATTTAATTAAATAGTAAACCTTAATTTATTTTATTTTATGCTTATAATCAAATATTTTTATAATATGTATATAAAATTAAATAATTAGACTATTAATCATATTTTATTAATATATAATATTTATTCTTTATTTTTCTTATTAAAAATCTTAAAAAATAATTATTTATCTAAAATTGAACTTTTTAATTATTATGCTAATTTCTTCATCTTATGTTTATTTATTCTTGTTTATTACTACTAACCCTCTTATATTTATTTATTTTTGTTTATTATTACTAACCCATTTAATTATTTATTTGCTAATTTATTTTAATTATCATTATTATGTAATTGTATCCACTATGTAATAGTTGTAGTATTATTTTTAAATGTCATGGTTAGTAAAATAGGGAGTGTAAAACATGTTTGTATGTAAAATTGAATTTAGATCATTAATCTTAAAGATAAATATTTGAATTGGTACACTCACACACGTAAGTCGATCCTGGATCGCCATCTCACTTCTTAAGGGTTACCTCTCAAGTTGCCTAAACAAAAGGTCAAGTAAGGTGTAAAGCAAAGTCCCTCATTTCATATCATCTAGTCCCTTAATAGATAAAAAGATCAAGTCCCTTCATGGTTGCCTTCGTAATGATCTTGTCCCTTTCGAATAAAGATGATAAGTCCCTTCTAATTGCTTATACACCTTACAGTTGCCTAAATAACAGTTGTCCCTTCACTTGTCCCTCATACATCCAAGGTAATGACTACCTATTCCTTAATAATAGGGATAGTCTTACCATTTAAAGGATATTTAAGAACAGAAAAGACTTAACTTAGGGTAGGTTCCTCTTATGTACTTTCTCACTTTTCAAAAACATTTCAAACACTTCACATTTTTCAAGCAATTTTCAAAACAAAGGTTCTATATATATCCGTACATGGATCATTATAAAACACTTAAGGAAATTTCTAATCACACACTACACTTTTCAAAACAATTTAAAGTGAGCTAAGTAACTAAGAGCCCATGGATAACCATGGATGTAAAGGGTGCTAACACCTTCCTTTTACATAACCTACCCCCCGAATCCAAAAATCTTTTAAAAGGTCTTTCCTGTTCTTTTATGCCTTTCCTTTGGATAAAATAAAAGTCGGTGGCGACTCTTGCTATCCGCAACATAATTAAAGTCAGTTCTCCCACCGTGTTACACCATCTTGATTTGATTATAACCAGAGAAACCATCCATGAAAGAGAATACTTTATGCTGAGCAGTGTTGTCTACCAGAACATCAATATGAGGAAGTGGAAAGTCATCTTTGGGGCTGGCCTTGTTCAAATCTCTGTAATCCACACACATGCGTACCTTACCATCTTTCTTAGGTACCGGTACCACATTGGCAACCCATTGGGGATAAGAAGTCACAGCTAAGAACCCTGCATCAAACTGTTTCATTACCTCTGCTTTAATCTTCTCTGACATTTCAGGACGCATGTGACGAACCTTCTGCTTCTTTGGACGACAGTCTTATTTTACTGGTAAACGGTGAACCACAATGTCTGTATCCAACCCTGGCATATCTTCATAGGACCAAGCAAAGATCTCCACATAATCACGTAACATCTGAATTAATCTGCTCTTAACACCATCCTCTAATTCAGCCCCTATCTTGACCTCTTTCCTGTTTTCTTCAGTTCCCAGATTCACAACTTCGATTGGCTCTTCATGTGACTGTATAGCTTTCTCTTCTTGTTGTAACAACCTAGCAAGCTCTACAGGTACTTCACAATCTTCCTCCTTTCCATCTTCAGCTTGATAGATCAGATTCTCGAAATTATAATTGGCAATAGTAGAACTGTTATCAACTGGATCCAGAGTGGATGAGGATCTGCATTTTAGTGATGTGGGTGTGTGTAAGAACACATAGCTGATAAAACAAAAAATAAAATAAAAGAAAGACAAGGAGCACAATATTTACGAAAACGAAACGTCCATTGATTTTTTATTCAATGAAGTATGCAAATGAAATGACATCCCGAAACAAGCATGCCATTGTGCCCCGGGTAAGGCACAAGGCTTTAAAAGTTTAATTGTTCGAAATTACAAACTTAAAAATAATAATACAGTAATAGTATTTACTCCTGACTAAAGGAGATAGGAATAACGTCTTCAGTCTTCCAATTGTTGAGCCCATCACCCATAGTAGGAAAAATCCAGTTATCCAGGTTGTAGTCTTCATTATAGTCACCCACAATATTGATTTGATCTCTTATGACCCCTTGATTGGTGATACGAGCAGCACGGGCACGACGAACAGCTTTCTGGGACTCTGCATTGAAACCCAAACCAAACTTGTCAGACTTGTAAGGAATGTCAGGAAGCTGACCCCAAATAGTACAACCACCTTCTTCAACCACAGCTCTAGCATCTTTGAGGGAAGCCATTGTAGGAGGTACTCTGGTAACCACATGAACTCTTTTAACAACAGGAGGAGCTTCAGTAGCAGGAACGACCCAAGGAACTACTTCAAATGTCTGTCAAGGAGTCTCAACATATTCACCTTCCACTTCAACATACTTAAATGTATTCACATGACTGACCATGTATTCCTCCTCTCCATAAACAGTGACGATCTTTCCCTTCACTGGATATCTCAACTTCTGATGTAGAGTGGAGGTCACAGCACCTGCCCCGTGGATCCAGGGGAGCCCAAGCAAACAGGAGTACGCAGGACGAATATCCATTACATAGAAGGTAGAATTGAAGACTTGAGAGCCTACTTTGATTGGGAGATCTATTTCTCCATGCACCACTCTTCTTGAACCATCAAAGGCCCTCACCACTATATTACTTGGTCTTAACACAACATCTTCATGACTGAGCTTGTTCAGAACCTCTTTGGGAAGTACATTCAATGAAGAGCCATTGTCTATCAACACATGAGACAAGGTAGTGCCCCTACATTCAATGGAGATATGCAAAGCTATGATATGGTTTCTCTTGGCAGGAGTCAAATCAGCATCAGAAAAACCTAACCCATTATCATAAGTCAGATGTGCAACACAATTTTAAAATTGATCCACAGAAATTTCATTTGGTACATGAGCAGTCCTCAAGAATTTGATCAAGGCTTTAGCATGAGCCTCAAAACACAACAACAAAGACAACATGGAAATTTTGGAGGGAGTATGCCCCAACTGGTCAACAATATCATAATCACTCTTGCGAATGATCTTCAACACTTCTTCCATCTGTTTAGAAAGATTCTCAGCAGTCGGTGCCTCAGCTTGCACAGGTTCAACCACAGGACCTTTGCCCCGAGCATCAGTATTTGGCTCAGAAGTGGAGGTAGTAGTTGGAGTAACTGTATTTTTTGAGGTAGCCAGAGGAGAGAAAATTCTTCCACTTCTGGTGATCTTACTAGATCCAGCAATATTATCAACATCAAGGTTATCATCAGTAGTATCAGCTAAATGTTCCTTCTTAACACCATGGATATAAACATCGGAACCGTAATTCCAGGGTATAGCTTTATCAGAAGTATACAGAATAGGGCCAGGAGTGGTAATAATCATGGGAGCCACTCTAGCTTCAGCAACAGTCTTCACCAGACCTTTAGCAGTAATCTTGATAGGTCCTTTGGAAGTGATCTTGACAGGGCCTTTTGAGGTAATCTTCACTGGCACTTTATCAACCATATCCACATCTTCAACCTTCGCACCTCGAGTCAGATGTTCACACATACTTTCCACAGAAGGTGTCCTCTCAAACAATATAGTGTAATTATCCATGAGGCATTGAATACCATCTTTCAACTTTCAGTAACTATCAGGTTTGTAGGCACAATAAAAACAATCTTCATTACAACCTAGAAAGAATCCAGCCTGTATCAACTTCTTCTTGATAATAGATAAGGGAGTAGTCACATCTGCTACTGAGGAAACATATGAAACTTCATCAACAGCATTAACAGTCTTCTCATGATTGGGCATGGGAGCAGTAATCACATTTGGAGTCCCAGGAGGGTCAAATTCAATCTCTCCAGCTTCAATCATATCTTGAATCTTGTTTTTCAATATCCATCAGTTGTTGGTGTCATGTCCCGGACAATTAGAATGATAGGCACATCGTGCATTAGGATTGTACCGAGGAGAGGAAGTATTAGGATTCTGAGGAGGGTCCTTCAAAGTACTGAGTTCCCCTTTCAACATGTATTGCAAGGCTTGGGCCAGTGACATGTTGATCTTGGTCAATTGTCTTCTAGGCTTCTGTTGATTGCTCTGTGGTAGCTCTGGTGCTGCAGGAGTAGGATTAGAAATGTGAACTGCTCCCACAGATTGGTGACTTCTGTTACGACTGGGTTGACCATACACATCATTAGACTCCTTCTTTCCACTAGGGGGCTTCTTTGCAGTGCTTGATGAAGAGGCACCCACCTGTATCTTACCACTTCTTATACCACTTTCCACGCGTTCTCCAGTCATTATCAGCTCAGTGAAACCGGATGCTGAGCTTCCAATGAGGTGACTATAGAAAGGAACATTTAGCGTAATCATAAACATATCCACTAGATCCCTGTCAGTCAGAGGAGGTTGAACTCTGCCAGCCAGGTCTCTCCATTTCTGGGCATACTCCTTGAAATTCTCCTTAGCACCCATTGACATGCTTTGGAGTTGCATGCGAGTTGGTGCTAGATCAACATTATATTGGTATTTCCTATAGAAGGCCTCAGCAAGATCATTCCAATCACGAATATTAATGCTTTCCAGTTAATAGTACCATTCCAATTGAGCTCCAGACAAGCTCTCTTGGAAGAAATGAATCCACAATTTCTTATCAGCAGTATGTGGTTGAATTCTCCGGACATAGGACCTTAGATGCAGCTTGGGACATGAGACACCATCATACACCACAAAAGTAGGGACCTTGAAACCAATAGGTATAACCACTCCAGATATTAAACTCAGATCTTCAAAATCCAGCCCAGAAGATTTTTGTAACTCCATGGCATTCATCCTGTCTACCAGCATCTTGTACTTATCTTCATTAGGATCATGATAATAATTTGCTTCAGAATCAGAATCTCCCACAGTATCATGGAGGCTGCCTCCCTCTTTCTCAGAATTTTCAGACTCATAATCATCAACCTGTTACTTTGTCTTGACAGGACCTCTGAACCTTCTTCCCAGATTAATAAGGCCTCCTGATCTTCTAGTCTTCTTATTCTTCTTAGCCAGCAGTGTCTTCAACTCATCTTGTCCCTTGGACAAGTTCAGAATCAACTCTTGGAATTGTGCATTTTGTGCCTGGAGATCTTTGACAGTCTGTTCAAGAGCCATTTTTGATGAAATAAACAGCGAGAAGATAAGATACCTGTATATAAGAAACCTGTGATGCAATGATATGGTATGTAAATGCGCATGCAATGTTTTCAAGGACCGTAGGATTTAAATTTGTTTAAACAACCAAAAAGTAAATTTTTATTAGTAATCAAACAAACTTGTTTTCCCCTTTGGCTTACAATACAATGAAATGAATAAAAAAGAATGGGGTTTTAAGTCTCCCATGGACGTTTCCTCTTTGTGTTGAGGTATGAGTTGAGATTCCGCTCCTCGTGAAGTTGTTTTGTTAGCTCTAGGATTCTTTCTTGACTTGCTTTGTAATGAGTCTCAAAAGTATCCCTTTGCTCCTTCAATTGGATCCAGGACCTTTGTAACTCCTCCATGTCAGTGGGCATGTCTGGGTGAAGAATGATATAAGGAGTATCTCCTTCAGCAACAGGCTCCATAGTAATTGGCAGGATATCAGGATATGGCATCATAAGAGTCTGAGCACGAGATCGCACCCATCTGAGATAAGGTTCTAGAGGAATGGTGTACTTGGGTTCCAGAGTCTTGTTGTCAACCTTGTTCACTTTACCCCATGCTTGTATGAACCTTTGACGGTAACCTTGCATATTGTTGTCGTAGTCGAACACAATACCCTGAATAAGCATGTCATGAGGACCATCACTCCGAGCATAACCAAACTGACGTAGAGCTAAAGAAGGATTGTAGGTAATGCCCCCTCTTATGCCAAGGAGTGGCACATTAGGGAACTCCCCACAACGGTCAATGATAGTAACATTCTCCATAGATCTAGAACACCAATGATCTCCAAGCAATGTAGGCACTGGGTTACGAGCCAGAAATATGTTGATGGCATGTACGTCTATGAACTGGTCTGGATTGGGGAACAATACTAATCCATAAATCAATAGGGCTAAGATCTCCTCAAAAGAATCATAACTCATAGCCTTCAGGAACACTTGAGCTTTCTCCATCAATACCTTAGCAAGAATACCCTTAACTCCACTCCTTGTTTCTAGAACAATGTCTGATTTCTTCAGATTTAGGGCTGCAGCAATGACTTCAGGTTTAGGCTCTTTTTCCAAGCCTGTGAAAGGCTTCTGGTCAAGGATAGGTATACCCAGAAGCTTGGAGAACTCTTCCATTGTAGGGACCAACTGATAGTCGGGGAATGTGAAGCAATGATGTTTAAGGTCAAAGAACTGAAACAGAACACTCATCATGTCTTCATTGAACCCTGAAGTGACTAGATCCAGTAGGTGACCATGCCTCTTGATGAATTGGGAGTTTTCAGAAACTTGAGAGACCAATTCCTTAAGCTTAGGAGGTATTCCTACAAAGTTGATCCGGATAGTATTCCCTACGAGCAGAAGCCATGACCTGCAACAAAGAACAAAGATAAATCCTTTGGTCCTTGAAATAGTTAGTGAAAATTCTATGCTTATGATGCATGATGATGCTATAATGTTATGTTCAATCACAAACATGTGGCACACACAAACAAGTCACACAATAGCCCTAGGTTTGAAGGCTTGCATGAGGTTTAAAGGTAAGTACCCTCCCCTAAAGTTTAGTTGGTTCATCCTGTCCTATGAAGTAACCAGGTTCTAAGGGATCTCAATATCATTGATCCTTCACAAGGGTGGTTGTTCAGTAGGCAACTTACTTGCCAACCAAAACCCTCCAAGTTTAGAATCTCAATGAGCGTAGTATCGAGTATCAACCAACTTCAGTCTTCACCAAAGCCGGTTATCTCACTACTTTCTAAAGGCCAAGATGTGATTACTAGGGTTCTAAAAGTTAGTTAGTATATTGACAACATATGGCAGCCTCATATTATTCTCAACTTGCTTAAGGAACATAAGCACCAACCAAGAAGTCACACTAACTATGGCCACCAGATCAACCATATCGGTATACGCCGTACAGTTCCCTTGGTCTATTGCCATTTACCTAAGGTACACTAGATCTGGGTTAGGATCTTTCACACATAAAGCCCAACAAATAATATAAAGCAAACAAGGCAAACAATTTAAGTGATCTAATTCCTAAGGGTACCCCTCTTTTATTAAATCCCCAGCAGAGTCGTCAGTTCTGTAACATGGTGGGAGAACTGACTTTAGTTAAATGTTGCGGATAGCAAGAGTCGCCACTGACTTTTATTTTATCCAAAAGGAAAGGACATAAAAGAACAGGAAAGAACTTAAAAAGATTTTGAGTTCGGGGGGTAGGTTATACAAAGGGAAGGTGTTAGCACCCTTTATGTCCATGGTTATCCATGGGCTCTTAATTACTTAGCTCACTTTAAACTGTTTTGAGAAGTGTAGTGTGTGATTAAAAATTTTCTAAGTACTTTATAATGATCCTCGTATGGATGTATATAAAGACTTTGTTTTGAAAATCTGTTTGAAATGTGAAGTGTAATGAAGTATTTTGAAGAAAAGTGAGCAAGTACTTAAGAGGAACCTACCCTATGTCAAATCTTTACCGTTCTTATATGTTCTTTCAATGGTAAGACTATCCCTATTATTAAGGAATAGGTAGTCATTACCTTGGATGTGGTAAGGGACATGTGAAGGGACATCTATGTTTAGGCAACTGTAAGGTGTCTTAGCAATACGAAGGGACTTATCATCTTTTATTCGAAGGGACAAGATCATTTACCGTAGGCAACATCGAAGGGACTTGATGATATTTTATGAAAAGGGACTTTTCTTTAAGACACCTTACTTGACCTTATAGTTAGGCAACATGAGGAATACCCTTAGAAAGTGTAGGATGGCGATCAAAGATCGACTTACGTGTGTGAGTGTTCATATTCATATATTTATCTTATCAAGCAAGTCATTCTAAATTAATTTTAACTTACAAACATGTTATCACTCCCTATAGTTACTAACCATGGCAAAAATATTTATCAATAATAAAATAAAGACAAAAATAAACCTACGACTATTACAAGGCTTTCGCAATTACATTATAATATAAATAATAAATATATATAATAAAGAAACTATAATTAAAATGGTTAGTAATAAAATAATTATAAGAAGAAGAGGTTAGCACAAATATACAAAAAAAATAATATAATTTAAGAGAACATTTTTAAATTAAACAAATAATTGTGAAGAATTTTTAAGAAGAAAATAATAAAGGAATTATAATAAGGATAATAAACAATATAATAAATATTTACAAAAAAACAAGATTAATTATTTAATTAGATATTAGAAAAATTAATTAAGATTAATATTTAAAATTAAATAAAAATTAGGGTTAGAGATTAGGGTTAGAAATTTTAAAAAAATAAAATTAGGGTTTACATATTTAATTAAAATATTAATTGGTTTATTTACAAAAATAAATATATAATAATAATATAAACATAAACAAAATATATTGCAAAAAAAAAAATACAAATTTTTTTATTTTTTATTTTTTATAAGAATTATTATACTATTATTTTAAAAGAAATTAATTTATAATATAAAGTATATAATTAAATAAATAATAAGAAAATAGAAGAAATTAGGTTTTAAAAAAAATTGGGGAGGCCTGGATTTGAACCCTGGACCTCCCCTTTACCTGCAGGGAGTCAAAACCACTGGGCCAGCGTGCACTAGCTGATAATGAATGGCCCAAGATCATCATATAGCAAACCTGCAAAACAAGAGAAAATTGCAAAAAAAGAATTCACAAAGCCAGGATTCGAACCCTGGTCATTGGCCTCCCACACGCGCATCCTCTACCAATTGAGCCAGTCAGTGTTAGTTGAAATATAATGGAAACAAATTCTAAAAATATTAAGTCACAAATTTGAATTTCCAGATGGCGCCAAGACTCCATCTTCTTCCTTGAGACTTGCGAATTTTGCTGCGAAATTATCCACAAAATTTCCTGCGAATTTACCTGCACACGAATTTTACAGAAAAACCTAGCTTTTTGAAACACTATTAAAACTGTAAAATTTTACCAAATTAATCATATCATTGTTATCCTCATGTCTTAGACAGTTCATTAGTGTTGTTAGAAATCATTTATATTGGTTTAGTTAGAAAACCCTAAACGGCAAACAAAACCCTAACAATGGCAGTTTCACGATTAGGCTATGATTCTTCACACAAACTGTCCAGAAACCATCTGTAGGAACATACAAACATCAATATATGATCAAAATGAATTATAAACACATAAATTCATTGAATCGGAAAAAAAAAATCAAGGTCAAAAGTGCTTTGGGTTGGGCATATGGTCATGATTCAAATGCGTTTGAGGGTTGGGATAGACTCAGTGATGTCCAAAGATCATCTCTATGTCTTAAAAATACCTTTTTCTGCCCTTTAAAGGTGAATCCAAATTTTGAATTTTTGATGAAATTTGAAGTTTTGAGAGTTGTTCTTGAGGCTGCCAATTCGTGTCCAATGCATTGCTTAATGTTGTATATATATGATACATCAGAATTAGGTCAAAAAATTATTCAATCTTTTGGACTTTTGGACCTATGGAGATTGAAAAAGATTCATCCTTAAAAATTGAAATATTTTGATCTTACCTTGCTATATTTGTATGATCTGAAATTATATGGTACCAATCACTTTTAAATGAATATTAAGACCTTATAGAACCAAAATCAGATCAAATATCCATCCTTTTATATTTTATTTTAATTTAAAATGATTTTTAATATAAAAAATCATAATAAATAAAATAAAATGAATAAAAATATGAATAAATAAATTTTAATTTGTGCATGATGTCATGGAAGTGTTTGGATCATAAAAAGGCAAGCCCATTTGGTGAATTATGGTTTTAAGACCCCATTTGCTTCATAAACCTCTCAAAAATTTCCCAACTTTGCAAGGGCACAAATCCTTTAATTTTAATGCTATTAAGGTGTTCTTGGACATTTTAGAAATCTTAGAGAGTCCTCTAACCAACCTCTTTGGTCTCATGTCCATATCTTTTACCATTCTCAAGTTATGCTCTTTGGAAGATGTTGACTTTTTGTTGACTTTTAAAATGACCTATAATGTCTTAGCTCATACCTTCCAAATGAAACATTTTTGGGCTTGGCTTGTGAGACACAAAGTTGTAGAGAATTCAATTTCCTTAAAAATGAGCTTTGGATGGAAAATTATTGATGAAGCATGTGAAAGTTATGGCTGGTCAAAGTTCAGTTGACTTTTCCTGTGAAAACCCTAATTTAGAAACTCCTGATTCTTGATGATCTGAAATCTTCTTGATGAATAATGATCAAACCTTGATCAAATGATGAATTTTACTTCATATACTTGATTTTGGCAAAAAATCATGAAGTTTGACTTTGGTTTGACCACAGTTGACCTCAGTTTGACTTTTTAACTACTTTGACTGATTTTAACCTATCTGATCATCTGACTGAGCAAATCTTTTGGGAAAGTCTTGAAACTTGAAATGGGGATTTTTGAACACATATAGGATGCTATGAAGCTCACTTGAAGTCTTGGAAGTCCATTTAGCCTGATGAAAGTCAAAACCCTAGTTTAAGATGCATTGCTTAGGAGGATGCATTGTCTGAGGGAATTGTCAAACTTTCTGACTAATTGTGAACCTTGTGAACCTCTTAGTACACAATGTATTGTCTTGGGGAGGGCAAATTTTGGGGTGCAACAGTGTGGAAGAAAGTATAATATTATTTAATATGATATTAATTTAAATGAATGATATTATATTGAATAATTAAAATATTGAAATATAAAGAGAAAAGGGGTAGAATGGTAATTTGGCAAAGGATAGTGAGGGAAAATAAGGAAAACCATAGTCGGGGTCTAAGGGTTAAGTTTGGAAATTAAGAAAAAGGAAATCAATCGTGTTTTTGTGAACGTGAAGAGGAATCGTGAATAGAGGAAAAAGGAATGAGAAAGGGAAAAGCTTGAAGATGAATTCGGGATAGGAGAAGGAAATGCTCATCAAACTAAGGTAAGGGTGGGATTTCTTCATTTCCTAAGGGTTTAATAATCTGAATTTTAGGAAAACTGTTGTTGAGCAAAGAATATGGGGTTGGGTGATTTTGGATGAAAAGTGTGTTAAATTGTTAGAAAATTGTTAATTGTATGATAAAGGTATGATTTGGGTGTTTGGTTGTGATAAATCGTTGTTTTCTAACTGAAAAACTGGTTTTTGGATGAATAAATCGTAGTAGGGCTTGGCTATGTTGTAGAAAGAAAACCCAAAAAATCATAGTCCTCGCTTAGCGAGCAAGTGGAAAGTTTGGACCTTCATTTACAAAGAGTTGCTTGCTTAGCGAGCACGCCCTTCGCTTAGCGAGATCAAGAGCGAAAAATAAAATGTTTTTATTCTGAAAAATTCTCTAAAATTCTTTAATTAATATATTAAGGGATGTGGATTGAAGTAGTGTTGTTAGAGTTATGTATAGATGGGTTATGAGCTTAATTAGAAGGATAATGAGCATAACTTGAAATGAACATGAATTGATATGTACATTTGTTGTTGTTGTTGCTATTTGTGGTTGTTGATGTTGATTACATAAAGTGGTTGTTGTAGACATGCATAATTATCATTGACGGTGCATGGCATGTGCATGGTTGGGAATGGTATACCAAGGTAGGGTATATCCATTTGAATCCCGAGGGGGATCGGTGTGATGTTGGTGAGATCATGAAATAGGGATCGTATGTGACCATGAAACAGGGGTCGGGGGGTGTGATCATGAAATAGGGATCATACTGGACCATGAAAGAGGGGTCGAGAGTTCCGACGGGAACTGGATCTTGAAATAGAGATCGATATATGGTACCGCATGGATAGAGTTGGTAGAGTCTCATTGCATAAGATGTTGTTGGTGTGCATAATGTTGTTATGTGTTTGGTGTATTTGTTTAATTGTTGTTGATGAGAAGTGGTGAACTATTTGATGATACTTATTTTTGTTCTTATTATTTTCCCCTTTTGTTAGTGTAAGTATCTCACCCCTTATGTTTGAATGTTACCCTTATGTTGGTAACGTTCAGGTGATCTGGATTAGTAGAGTGGTGGTCGGTGAAGTCGGTGTACTTCATATTTAGAAGAGTCGGCTCTGATACGTGCTTTGGGGTGTCGGGACGATGATTGTCTATTTGCTTACTTTTTTTAGAAAAACATTTTGTAATTGAATCTTACTTTATGTTTCTTTAGAGTTTTCCATTGCAACTAAAAATATTTTGTAAGACGTATCATCTTGAGACGTGTGTTGGTAGTGAATGTGACACTCAAAAATAATTGTGTGTTGTAATAACTCTGATTTTTTTTAATTATAAATTTGTGGGGATATTTTGGGTGTTATAGGTGAGTTTACTTGTAGGGGTTTGCTTGGTTTGTTTAGATGTTTATAAGTCTCTTTTTATCATTCATAGATCCACTGTGGTTTGTGTTTTCCTCTTGCTTGAGTTTATGCATCTTTGTCCACATTTGACCTAATTCTTCCATGCCTTCTTTTACTATGCTTCGTATGCTTGTTTGTATGTATCTAACATGTTCATAGATTCATCTCATTTTCATTATACATCAAGTATTCTACTGACTTCATGCATAAGCATCCAATTTGTATGTCATGTTGCATAATTTGTCATCCATCTCAAATATGAAACATCCTTTCCTTATGTGACTTTCTTTTGCATGTTTGGTGAATTGTTCGAACTTGTTTGCTATGTGAATTTGAGATGCTTGTATGTGCATCTTTAACATGTCATCCTTATCATGTTCTACTGACCTTCATCATCTTATGTTCATCTTTACCTCTTTGACTTTCATCTTGACTTATGTTTCTTCTTACATGATCAATGCTTACTTCTTCCCACTTCTTCTTCATCTTAATCCTTCTATCACTTGAGCAATTCTTCACATGACTTGTATTCTCATTCATAGGAATTATATGACATTAAAAAATGATGTGTGCTACTGACTTTCTTCATCTAATGTCATTTTTTCATCTTTGAATTTCACCTTTGCTTTACTTGTTTCTTCTTATATGAACATGTGATTGTCTTCCTCTCTTCTGTTAGAACAATTTTGATTCTAATCCTCTATAGTTTTGATGATAACAATATTTTCTAAAAGAATAGAAGTTCTAATATGTGTTGCAACTAACTCTTAGTTAATATGCATTGTAGAAGTAGTAGAATTTCTTATAATGAAAGCATCTTGGAATAGAAACAGTCTTGCGCTCCTGTATAGAAGCTCTCATTAAGACATTATTAATGCTGCGTATGATACTCTGATTTGTGTTTAGAATATTCTGATACTCTTATTAAAGATTATTTAAAGAAAATTAGAATAAAGGTTGGGAACAAGAATCTCCTCTTTTGGAAGGATTTTAAGGCAATTAACAACTCTCCAAATCAAGCTCCAGATGTTCCCAACAGCTAGATATTTCAAACCACTATATAAAGAAATCTATCTGAAGATTTGAAGCTCTGGTTCTCACATTATTTCTATTACACTTTCAAATATTATCTTGCTCAAAAATATCTTGTAACAAATCACTTAGTGATTATAGCTTATTAGAAGCATTATTAAATTACAGTGTTAATCTTTGTAAAAGATAAGTTGATTTTCCTTGAGTGACTAGTTTAAGTCAGTAGACTCAAGAAGACATTGACAGTAGATCATTGTGCTTGTATTCAAATTTGAATAGTGGATTAAGAACTCGTTGATAGAGGCAAAATCACCTTGGCGGGTGGACTAGATGTAGTTTGAGTTCGAACGAACCAGGATAAATCAAAGTGTTATTTAAAGTCATTTTTATTTTGAAAACCCAATTCCAAACCCCCCTTCCTTGTGTTTTACGCTCATTCAATTGGCATCAGAGCACTAGGTTCTGAGATATACACTTAACTGTGTCAGTAAAAGATCCAGAAGATAAAACACAATGGAAGATGCAGACAACAACAACAATGACTACCAAAATGACAAGATCAACGAAAAACCTCCAGTGTTCAATGGTGACAACTTTGACTACTGGAAGGATGTTATGGAAAGTTTCTTTCTAGCTCTGGATGGAGATCTTTGGGATATGGTGATAGATGGATACACTCATCCTGTTGGAGCAGACAGTCATAAGATTGAAAGAAAGAACATGACAACTCAACAGAAGAAGGAATTCATAAACCATCACAAGGCCATAACCATACTTCTGAGTGCAATTTCCTATACAGAATATGAGAAGATCACAAACAGAGAATCAGCCAAACATATGTTTGACTCCCTGAGGATGACACATGAAGGCAAGTATCAAGTCAAGGAGACAAAAGCTCTGGCTCTCATCCAGAAGTATGAAGCTTTCAAGATGGAAGAAGATGAAACAATTGAGAAGATGTTCTCAAGGTTTCAAATTATGGTTGTTGGACTGAAAGTTCTAGACAAAGGCTACTCAACATCAGATCATGTGAAGAAGATCATCAGAAGCTTGCCAAAGGATTGGAGACCCATGGCCACTGCTTTGAAGCTATCAAAGAATCTGAACGAGATATCTCTGGAAGAACTGATCAGCTCTCTGAGAAGTCATGAGATAGAACTAGAAGAAGATGAACCCCAGAAGAAAGGTAAGTTTGTTGCTCTTAAATCTAACAAATTTAATTCTAAAGCTTTGCAGGCAGAAGAAGAAGAAAGCTCTAGAGGCTCATCAAAAGAAGATGAAATATCTCATCTATCCAGAAGAGTTCAAAAACTCTGGAAGCATCTCCAGAAGAAGTTCAGAAATCCCAAAAGATCAAGTAATCACTCTGAAGCATCCTCTGGTCACAGGAAACCCAGAAGCAAAGAAGTAGTGTGCTATGAATGCAAAGAATTTGGACACTACAAGAGTGATTGTCTAAAACTCCAGAAAGAGAAACCCAACAAGAAATTTTACAGAGAAAAGAAAAAGAGTCTCATGGCAACATGGGATGATTCAGAATCATCTGAAACAAATTCAGACTCAGAAGATGAACATGCAAACATTGCATTAATGGTAAAAATACCAGAAGATGTTCACTCATCAGAATTAGAGTCAGATTCTGACACAGAAGAGGTATTCTCTAAATTTTCTAGATCTCAATTAGAAGATAGCCTCTCAGAAATTCTTGAAAAATATCAGAAGCTTCAATTCAAATACAAATACATGAAACAAAGTCTAGTATCTGAATTGGAAGAAGTTAGAAAACTTAAGTCAGAAAACTCTGAGCTAAAAGAAAATATTTTTGAATGTAAAAACTCTTTTGAAAAACTTAAAGCTCAGAAGGAATCTGAATCAGAAGTTCTACCTAGCTCTGATAGTATCATAAAGTTATAGGATTACAGTTTTAAAAAATTTCTAGCTAAAAACATAAACAGAAGAAAAATTGCCTCTATGATCCATGGAGTTAGCAGAAATGGTAGAAGAGGTATAGGCTATGTGAAAACTAAAGGAGAGGAAAATCTGAAGTTTAAAACGATTGATGGCATGGTCATAAAAGTTAATACTCCTTTAAGTTCTCATTTTACCTATGGTCATAATCATGATCTAAAATATACTAGTGAGTCATCTTGTTCTACATGTTCTGATGTGAAACTTAAAAATAATTAGAAGTTTGTAAAAACTAACAAACAAGGACCCAGAAAGATATGGGCACCCAAAGATAAAATTGTGTATGTTGCAGATGTCTTTAACAGCCAAACCGAAACACCAATCTTGGTACCTGGACTTTGGATGCTCACGACATGTGATGGGAAGAAAGCATATATTCCAAAGTCTTGAGCTGAAAGCTGGAGGCTACGTAGGTTTTGGAGGCAATCAAAAAGTAAAAATTATTGGCTCTGGGACTATTGGTAATGATACACTTCCCTCTATCTCTAATGTTCTACTAGTGGAAGGATTAATGCATAATCTATTATCCATAAGTCAATTAAGTGATAATGGTTATGACATAATCTTTAATCAAAAGTTTTGTAAAGCTGTTAGTCAGAAAGATGGAACAATCTTTTTTAGTGGAAAGAGAAAGAACAACATATATAAAATAAAACTCTCTGAACTGAAAAGTCAGAATGTAAAATGTCTAATGTCTGTTGAAACTGAGCAATGGGTCTGGCACAGAAGATTGAGACATGTTAATATGAGAAGAATTTCTCAAATTAACAAACTCAATCTGGTTAGAGGACTTCCAAACTTGAAGTTCAACTCAAAAGCTCTGTGTGAAGCATGTCAGAAAGGCAAATTTTCAAAACCTGCTTTTAAATCTAAAAATGTTGTATCTTCCTCTAGACCATTAAAACTTATGCATATTGACTTGTTTGGAATAGTGAAAATTACTTCAGTTAGTGGAAAGAAGTATGGATTAGTGATCGTAGATGACTATAGCAGATGGACATTGGTAAAGTTTCTTAGACACAAGGATGAGTCAATTGCTGTATTTTCTAACTTCTGCAAACAAGTTCAAAATGAAAAAGAGTTTAGAATTGTTAAAGTCAGAAGTGATCATGGTGGAGAATTTGAAAACAAAAAATTGGAATCATTTTTTAATGAAAATGGCATATCTCACAATTTCTCTTGTCCTAGAACTCCACAACAAAATGGGGTTGTAGAACGTAAGAACAGAACATTGCAAGAGATGGCCAGAACCATGATCAATGAGACTAACATGGCTAAACATTTTTGGGCAGAAGCAGTAAATACAACATGCTACATTCAGAATAGAATATCTATAAGACCTATTCTAGAGAAGACTCCTTATGAATTGTGGAAGAACAAAAAGCCCAACATTTCATATTTTCATCCTTTTGGATGTATTTGTTTCATTCTCAATACTAATGATCCTCTGAACAAGTTTGATTCTAAAGCACAAAAGTGTTACATGTTAGGATAATCTGAACGTTCAAAAGGATATAGAGTATACAACATAGAAACATGAATTGTGATAGAATCTATCTTTGTCCAATTTGATGATAAGCTTGGTTCTGAAAAACCAAAGCAGAATGAATCTCTTGCAGATATAGAAGTTGAAATCACTAAAGACAAAACATTTGAAGATCAATCAACTACAGAACAAGACAAGACAAACACTTCAACAAGTTCTGAAGAACCCACTCAGAAGAAACAATCCATAAGCACTTTGAATCATCCAGAAGATAAGATCTTGGGAAAGAAGGATGATCCAATCAGAACAAGGTCATCATTCAGAAATTCTGAAGAATCTCTAATGGGACTAGTCTCTCTGATTAAACCAACTTCTGTAGAAGAAGCTCTCTCAGAAAATGATTGGATACTTGCAATGCAAGATGAACTCAATCAATTCACTAGAAATGATGTATGGGACTTAGTTCCTAGACCTAAAGGATTCAACATCATTGGCACTAAGTGGATATTAAAAAAAAAGCTAAATGAACAAGGAGAAGTTGACAAAAACAAGGCATGGCTGGTAGCACAAGGTTATAGTCAACAAGAAGGAATAAACTATACATAAACCTTTGCACCAGTCACCATGTTAGAATCAATAAGACTCTTAATCTCATTTGTTGTTAATCATGACATCATTCTTTATCAAATGGATGTCAAGAGTGCATTTTTAAATGGTTACATTAATGAAGAAGTGTATGTGCACCAACCTCCTAATTTTGAAAATAACAAATTTCCAGAACATGTTTTTAAACTTAAAAAATATTTATATGGTCTGAAACAAGCTCCCAGAGCTTGGTATGAAAGACTAAGTAATTTTCTTCTGGAAAATAATTTTATCAGAGGGAAAGTAGATACAACTCTTTTCAATAAAACCATTAAAAATGATATTCTGATTTGCCAAATCTATGTAGATGATATTATATTTGGTTCTACAAAAAGTGCTTTGGGAAAGGAATTTCCTGAGTCTATGCAGGCATAATTTGAGATGAGCATGATGTAACAGCCCCTTTTCTACCTGCGAAATATAAACAAAAATCAGAGTTCGTAAATTTTTTCCATTAAACAGGATATCACATATTCAACTTTAAACAGTTTCCAATTTAAGGAAATCATACTCAATACATAGCACTTTTTCGTAAAATCAACTTAAACAACATCATTCACTCCAATAGTTCAACTTCATAAAATATCACGCAGCGGATTCATAAATTTGATTCATAGCATCTTTAAACAACATAATAACAACTTTAAAATAAGAATTAAGCAACTCTAAGTTTTTCGACCAATAAAATTCAGCAATAATAAAAGATCAACAAAACAGACACGCGACAATCCCCCCGAGTGCTACGTATCAGAGCGACTGACCACTGACTCGACCAACAGTAACCGGCTACTTCTCAGGATTACCTGCACGTTGTCACATAAGGACAACATTCAACATAAGGGGTGAGTTACGATAATTATAAGCAGTATATGAAAAACAAATACAGTTGTAGCGGTAAAATCATGAGTATAAGCTATTAGTTAACTTAACTCAAAGTAAACAGAGTCATCACCGCGCTTTTATTTTATTCCCAGAGGAAAAGGAAAAAAGAGCGAATAAATCCTAATGAATCTAAAAGCAAGAAAGCTAAAGAAACACATCAGAGAAATAGGTAAGGGGATAGGTTACACAATGGGAAGGTTTTACGCACCCAAAATGTTTGTGGTACTCCACGGGAGTCCTTTGAAAAATTTAACGCTTTTGGTTTGAAAATGGTTTGTAAAATGTGAGTGGAGGGATGAGAAAAGAATTATTTTTTTAAATATTTTTGTGTTTGAAGAGGTTTAACGCCTCATGCCTACGTACCCACAAAGTGCAATGCGAGATCAAAACCCTGTAGTTCGTGGTATAAATAGTGAGATAGGTGGGTTATGATTCATTTTAATAAGTGAAGAGAATTTGTCATCTTCAAGTGGATAGCCAAACAAATCTACCATGAGAATGAAGGCATGGACTCATACATCATTATGGGGAGGGCGCCAACTCGGATAAAATCGACGAGTATGCCACTAAACCCCCACAAATGACAAGAGACTCAATTACATCAAACTACAACCATGGAGATTGAGAGACTTGCACCCGACTAAAGAATAATGACTCATAATCGGCACTCTTTAAAAGAAAATAAACAAAAAATGCACAAAGGCACAAAACAAATTGAATGGGTTTGGTTCTTTTTATTTTTGAATTAAGGTCAACATGATTAGATTCATTGATTTTTCAAAAGAAAAGAAAGAGGTAAAAGCCACTTGACAAAAGTCAAAGTTTTTTTTTAATTATTAAAGAGGTGATGATTTAAAGAGAAGGAATCCTTTGAAAAAGGGGGAAGGTTTTGAAAATTGAAGAATGGGAGGAGATGAAGGGACTATCCTAAAAAAGAAAATAAAGAGATAAGGGAAAAAAGATCTAACCAAACTTGATGACATTCCAAATTATGAGCATAAGAGTTCCATCCTTATAAGCTAGCAAATGGCCAAATAAAGGCTAAATCCAACTTTTCGAAGATCAAGACAAAGGAGGTGTCCTAAGAATCTAAGTCCAAATCTCCACTCCAATGCTAAGGATAGTAACCAAAAGTCCAAAAATTAAAGTCACAAGTTTTTTAGAGGTTTAATCCTTTATTAATGTTTTTGTGTCCAAATGGACAAATAGAAAATCAATCAACAATAATAAGAGCAAATAATAAACATGATATGGATGAGTAAAGAAAAATAGAATAAAGGCAATAAAAGTGCAAGAAATTAAATGTTAGTAACAAAAGAAATACAAATGCAAGAATCTAAAATATTAATAGTAATAATAGTATAATAATATTTACATAATAATGGTATGGTGAACTTAATCAACCACAACCAAAAAAGAAAGAGTAACCAAAATCGAAGGCAATCGGATCCGCTTAGCATCTTACACTATAGTGATTAATCAAGGCAAACCGAACCGAATTCGATGAAATTTGAAAGGAGATTGGGAGACCCAAAGCACCTACGCATCAAACATTCATAAGTCTCGATTCTTAATGCAATATGATTAACCACTTTGGGATTACGCGATCAACAAGATATCCGGTCCACGAAAGTGCAAGTACCCAATTAGATTTTTATTCCGAAGTCGGGACACATTTAGGTCTATGTTAAGCAATCACCGAGTAATTTACGAAGTAATTACCCTACAAATGAGGCCGGCCATCACCAATTAAGGTGCATAATGTTAGTACTAATGCATGCGAGATAATCGATATGTAAATCAATATCCGGACGCGATACCGCACAAAACTAAAGATGAAAACCAAATTGAGTTGCATTTATGGTACTCTTACATCTTTAAGTTTAATCACTCATCTTGGTGGATTCAAGCATGAAAATGTATCACTAATGCAAAGTACCTTAAATGGATTAAATAATCCACTTAAAGGTAGTTTTGAATTAACGAACATTAACTACCCTAATCAACACCCAAAGTCCATTGAATTTAAAGAGAAATTTCTCCCAAAAATGCTTCTCAAGGTAAAAAATAAAAGGAGGAAGAAGGAGAAGAAAGAGGAACCAAAAAGAGGCTTAAAACAAGCCAAAAAGTCAAATATGACTTGTGTTAAAAGGTTAACGCATATGGTTAACCGGTTAACGCTGAAGCAACAGCAGAAAATCAACATTGATCCATTTTCAAAATTCTCTCAAAATGTTTAATGATCATGATCTGAATTTGCACGAATTTTAAAACCAAAATACAGTGGAATCCCTGCAATCAAACAACAAATAAAGATCCAAAGGATCTAGAATCAAAGGAACCAAAGATCTACATCTTGAATGGTTGATGGCTAGTATGGGTTTGTGGAAGGAGAGGAATTACCAAAGTCACTTCTTCAAATTGAACCAAACCAAGCTAGATCTACTGCAATTGATGAACAAGAGAATGAAAGTATGAAGGTTTAGCTCAAGTTAATCAAGAATTCAATGTGAATTTTTGATAACTTCAAAAGAAAGAAAGTGAGCTTTTGAGAATTTTGGGTGTGGGGGAATTAGTTTGCAAGAGATTTTGTGGCTATCAAAAGCTTGTAGAAATTTTTGCAAGGTGAATTTGGCTCTCTAAAGCCTGTTGAATGAATGAAATTGTGGTCCTATTTAAAGGCCTTAGGTATGGAAATTTGGTGGAATGGAGCTTGCTTTGGTAATTTGAATTTAGGTTTGGTAATTGGAATTTTGGTGGGAAATGGAAAAGAGTGGTGATTAATGAGGGTTTATGGTAGGAAATGATCAAAGTGATGTAGAGAAATCAGAAACCAATGGATCTAGAATATTCCAATTAAATCAATGATCTAAGGGTGCTGAATTTGAATGAAATATTCAAATTTCGCACTGGTTAACCGGTTAACGCACATGGTTAACTGGTTAACCAAGTCAAAATTTGAATATTTTATTCAAAGGTTGTTGCTTGGTTGTTGTGACCCGATTCTTGTAGTTCGTCGAAGAAATGAACACATGATCCTTGGAAATTCTTTAAATGAATCAATTAACTCGGGAAATCCTTGATCAGATAAAAATTTGAATTATTTGCGGATTCACTTCGACTTTTTCTATGAAATTTCACTCGAGCTGCATGACTGCTATTTTTTTGGTATTTTCACATGGCTCCTCTTCTTGAAAAAAAAAGGTTAGCAAAAGGAAACAAAAATATTTTTTTTTTTTATTTTGATTAATGGTTAGTAAACATAAACAAATAAAGTAATTAAAGACAACGGTGATCCCCTGCGAAGCATAATCCTAACCCGAGAAGAACCGTGCAACCAGTGCAATCTTGTTTGTATGCAAGATGCAGATGAAATGCGAAGAGAGCTTAGGGCAAAAATTAGGGTGCAACAGCTGCCCCTATTTAAGTTTCTTCAATCTGGAGATATGAAGATTGACATCTTCGTCTCTACAAGATGGGAGAGACTTAAATACAGAAAACCCCATTTTTGTCCTAAGAGACCAAGATATGATATGAATATGAGATGATATGCAAACCCAAGATCTCTGTGGGGAAAACATGACCACCAGAGGAAAGCAAAAACTTGGGGACACAAAAGAAAATCCCGTCGTGGTAAACAACAGACACCAAAAGAGTTACCAGGAAAATAAATCACTGGATAGCTGACTCGACTTGGGGAAAGGTATAATATAATCAAGGTACAAGATTCAACGAGGGAAAGTAAACACCCTGCCAGGAAATATCAACCAAAGAAAATATTCGAGTCAAAAAATGGAGGAATACTGAGATGGAAAAGAATCATCAACTACCTGTTTACTGGGTAGGGAAAAAAAAGGGACTCAACTATCGATTTACTGGATAGGAGCAAAAAATAGAGGGACAACTTCCACTACCTTTTTACTGGGAAGAAAAATTCTCAACTACCTGATTTACTGGGTAGGAGTATAAGCAAAGGAAACCAACTTCTATTACCTTTTTACTAGGTAAGAAGAAGAACTCTCGACTACCAGATTTACTGGGTAGGAGTACAAGCAAAAGAGCTTTATTAATTTGGTAATATTACCCACTATCGAATAATTGATAGCTTAATTCCAAAGTAATATACTCAAACTGGAGAAAATATTGCCCACTATAAAACAATGATAGCTTAATTCCAAAGCAAACATTACTCACAAAGGGGACCAAAATTCAATCCAAAAACAAATTGGAGAGAAACGGTCAAACAAAACTCATCCCGAGGAGGAAATATCTCAACTAGGGAAGTTCTATCCAGATAATAAACTGGGGAAGAAAATGAATCAAAATCATCCACGAGAAGCAAACTCAGTGGGGAAATAGAAAGGATAAACACTTTCTGCTTAAGGGTTGACACTCTAAACTTGAGAGGAAAACCACACACACACTCCGCGGGGAAAGATCACACCAAAGAGCGGGGAACAAAGATAAATGCAAGAATGCAAGCAAAAGATGCTATGCTCATGCGTATGAATATGCTGACAAAATAGACACAAAGATAAGCAACGGGTGACATAAACACCACAACAACCGGATACTCGACTAATCAGGACAGCAAGGCTGGAGACCATGCCGGAGATTCGATTTGAAATCTTGCAGGGGAAAATCAAAAGCCATTAAAGGAATGAAATCCTACTACAAGGCAAAATTCAAACTGGGAAAAAAACTGCTAGGGATCCAATCCACAAAGCAATCTTCAAGCAACACCCACAGAAACAAAATCTTCCATTCTTTTGGGAAAGAGGGAAATGTCCCTGCTAAACACTGATGAGAACAAATATCTTCATAACTCCGTTTGAGGAAACAAGATGAAGATCTACCAGTGATGCAAATAAAGCATAATCTACTGGTTCATCAAACATTCACTTCGCATAGGGATATCACCCTACTGAGGAAAGATAATAATCTGTCGAGGATGGGGAAAAGTTTCCATAATCCCCTCTAGGGATAGAAGAATTCTTGATAAAATCAAAATTTGTGAGGAATAATTGTCATACCACTCCTGCTCCACTTGGGGATAGGGTGCAAGACCTGCTAAAGATCACATAGGAACCTGCTGACTACTAACACATGCATACCTACTGGGAATCTGTGGGAAAGTTCTATGAAGATCATTCATCACTGAAAATTCCGGAATTGCTGACCCACATGGGGATATCAAAAGTTAACATCATAGCCAAAACGCATTTACGAGGGATTTTAAATCAATACCCACCACCGGGTGAAAGAAAACCTCTAAACTGACTGCTATATCAATACTTATGCTCAGGGATGCAATCAACTCAAGCTGAGGAATAAGAACTCGGCTAAGGATTCCCAATGCTTCTCGAGTTAAAGATAACTTGCTGAGGAAGAGATCAAAACTTAGCTGGGGATTCCTAAGAACATCCCTTCCAACAATTCTTCTGGGGAAGACATTGAAATTCAAACTAAGAACAATCATACAATCCCCGTTCATGCTTGTTGTTGGGGAACAAAACATCATTAACATTAACCTGCTAAGACTATTCAGGAACTTCACATGGACACAACCGAATCAAACCCTGCTTTGGGAGAGACAAGTTACACACATCCGGACTTTACCATCCTTGGAGTCACTATTAATATCCTTTCTTTGTTCATATGTCAAGAGAAAAATGTTTTTATAATCTTCAAATATTAAATTTACTAAATTTGTTTCAAAAATCATCATCAACAATAAAATGAAATTTTGTAAACAAAAACAATATAAAGAGTTGCAAACAATTGGATAAAAGCTCAAATTCATTGATAGAATGGTAGTCAGCAAATGGCATGACTCCATGGATCATTACAAGTTTGAAAAATGGTAAATACATGGAAAAGGGTTACATTGAAATACAATGATCATTATTCTCCCTATCAACTTTGAACTCCACTGTGTATGAAACTTCAGTCAAGGATGAGTGAATAGGAATCTTTGATGGGAAATTCTTCTGAGGGATAGAATCTGAAATCCTCGGTTGTTTCAAGTGATCTAGTCTGTCGACGCAGTTACTTGCCATGATCCCTAACTTTTGCCTAGATTTCCCCTTAGGGTTTTCAATCTACCGGGATAATTATTTCTGTTTATGTCTCTAATTTTTGCCGGGACCGCCCTTTCGGGTTTTCAATCCACCGAGACGCTCTTTTTTGCCTAAGTCGCCCTTTCGGGTTTTCAACTTAGCGAGTTGTTCTTTTATTTTTTAGGCGAAGTATTTCTTGACTGCATCCGCATTCACAGGGCGAATGATCTCCTCACCATCCATAGTTTCAAGAATTAATGAACCGCCAGAGAAGGCTTTCTTGACAAAATATGGGCCATCATAGTTTGGAGTCCACTTGCCCTGAGAATCTTTAATGAAAGACTGGATATTTTTGAGCATGAGGTCGCCTTCTCTGAATACACGAGGTTTGACCTTCTTGTCAAAAGCTTTCTTCATTCTTTGCTGGTACAACCTACCATGACACAAAGCTGCTATTCTCTTTTCCTCAATCAAATTCAACTAGTCAAATCTACTCCGACACCATTCATCCTCAGTCAACTTGGCTTCCATCAGAACTCTCATTGATGGGATCTCAACCTCGACGGGGAGCACTGCTTCTGTACCATAAACAAGTGAGAAAGGGGTTGCCCCTGTTGAAGTGCAGACAGATGTACGATACCCATGCAAAGCAAAATGGAGCATATCATGCCAGTCCTTATATGTCACAACCATCTTCTGAATGATCTTCTTAATGTTCTTATTCGCAGCTTCAACAACCCCATTCATCTTCGGTCTATAAGGAGAAGAATTATGGTGTTGAATCTTGAATTCTTCACAAAGCTCTTTCATCATCTTATTATTCAAGTTCGAACCATTATCAGTAATGATTCTATTCGGAACACCCTATCTGCAGATAATGTTATTCTTGATAAACCGAACCACTACTTGCTTGGTCACATTAGGATACGATGCCGCTTCTACCCACTTGGTGAAGTAGTCAATTGCCACAAGAATAAAACGATGTCCATTCGAAGCCTTGGGTTCAATCATACCAATTATATCAATTCCCCACATAGAGAAAGGCCACGGGGAAGAAATCACGTTGAGATGAGTTGGTGGCA
This sequence comes from Lathyrus aphaca, assembly GCA_963966055.1. Classification (NCBI taxonomy): domain Eukaryota; kingdom Viridiplantae; phylum Streptophyta; class Magnoliopsida; order Fabales; family Fabaceae; genus Lathyrus; species Lathyrus aphaca. Next base: position 339,049,439 of record OZ014524.1, read on the forward strand.
CATGAATCTTATCAGCATACACTTGACACTTATGGCACTTTTTCACATACTTGTAACAATCAGATTCCATTGTCAGCCAGTAGTAACCTGCTCTCAACAACTTTTTAGCCATTGCATGCCCATTAGCATGAGTACCAAAAGAGCCTTCATGAATTTCTTTCATTAACATGTCCGCTTCGTGTCTATCCACGCATTTGAGCAAGACCATGTCAAAATTCCTCTTATAAAGCACATTTCCATTCAAGAAGAAATTGCCTGCCAATCTCCTCAAAGTCCTCTTATCTTTATCGGATGCCCCAAGTGGGTATTCCTGACTCTGGAGGAAACATTTAATATCATGATACCAAGACTTGTCATCATGGACCTCTTCAACTGCAAACACATGAGCTGGTCTTTCAAGTCGCATCACTCTGATCATGGGAACATCATTCCACTGGTGCACCTTTATCATAGAAGCTATGGTTGCTAAAGCATCTGCCATCTGATTCTCATCACGAGGAACATAATGAAACTTAACTTTAGTGAAGAAAGTTGATATCTTCCTTGCATAATCTCTATAAGGGATCAAGTAGGATTTATGAGTTACCCACTTACCCTGGATCTGATTGATTACCAAAGTAGAATCTCCATACACATCAAGATGCTTAATACTCAAATCAACAGCTTCCTCAAGACCCATAATACATGCTTCATACTCAGCTTCATTATTGGTACAAGGAAAAGTCAACCTCGCAGAAAAAGAAATATGTGAACCATGGGAGTAATGATCATTGCCCCAATTCCTCTTCCACGTGCATTCACAACACCATCAAAAACTAAACCCCATCGAGATCCAGGCTCCGGCCCTTCCTCAATCAAAGGTTCATCACAATCTTTCATTTTCAAGTACATCGCGTCCTCATCTGGAAAATCAAACTTGATAGGCTGGTAATCCTCAATCGGTTGATGAGCCAAATGGTCAGCCAAGATACTACCTTTTATAGCTTTTTGAGCTCGGTACTCGATATCATATTCTGACAATAACATTTGCCAACGAGCAATCCTCCCAGTCAAAGCAGGCTTTTCAAATATATACTTGATCGGATCCATTTTAGAGATCAACCAAGTTGTATGATTCAGCATATACTGGCGAAGACGCTTTACAGCCCAAGCTAAGGCATAACAGGTTTTTTCAAGCATGGAGTACCGAAACTCACAATCAGTGAACTTCTTACTCAAGTAGTAAATTGCATATTCTTTTCTTCCAGATTTATCTTGTTGACCAAGCACACAACCCATGGAATCTTCCAACACAATCAAGTACATGATCAACGGTCTACCTTCCACCGGAGGAGACAAGATAGGAGGTTCAAGCAGACATTCTTTGATACTTTCAAATGCCTTCTGAAAATCATCTGTCCAAACACAACCTTTGTCTTTTCGAAGCAACTTGAAGATCGGAGCACATGTGGCAGTCATGTGAGAGATAAACCTCGAAATATAATTCAAACGGCCCAAAAATCCTCTCACTTGCTTTTCAGTTCTTGGAGCAGGCATTTCTTGAATGGCTTTCACTTTATCAGGATCAACTTCAATGCCTCTTTGGCTAACAATGAAACCTAACAACTTTCCAGAAAGTACACCAAATGTGCACTTGTTCGGATTCAAACGAAGCTTAAACTTCCTTAATCTTTGAAACAACTTCAGTAAATGTTCAACATGATCCTCTTCAGTCCTTTACTTAGCGATCATATCATCAACATATACCTCAATTTCTTTGTGCATCATATCATGGAAAAGTGTGGTCATAGCTCTTTGGTATGTCGCACCAACATTCTTCAATCCAAAGGGCATCACTCTGTAGCAGAATGTTCCCCATGGTGTAATAAATATGGTTTTTTCCATGTCCTCGGGTGCCATCTTTATTTGATTATAACCGGAAAATCCGTCCATAAAAGAGAACACATCAAACTTAGCCATATTATCTACCAACATATCAATGTGTGGCAATGGAAAATCATCTTTCGGACTGGCTTTATTCAAATCTCTGTAATCAACGCACATTCGGACTTTTCCGTCTTTCTTTGGAACAGGCACAATATTGGCCACCCATTGAGGATAATTTGACGTCACAAGAAAACCTGCATCAATCTGCTTTTGAACCTCCTCTTTGATCTTTACTGCCATATCAGGATGAGTTCTTCTCAACTTTTGCTTTACAGGTGGACATTCAGGCTTCAGCGGCAATCTATGCTCCACAATATCAGTATCAAGACCTGACATGTCTTGATAAGACCAAGCAAATACATCAACATAATCTCTAAGAAGCTCTACAATCCTCTTCTTAACATCAGGACCAAGCAATGCTCCAACTTTGACTTCTTTCTTATCATCTTCAGAACCCAAGTTGACCATCTCTATAGACTCTCCTTGAGGATGAATAACTTTCTCCTCGTGTTCAAGCAACCGAGAAATCTCATCAGGAATCTCTTCAACATCTTCTTCCTCAGCTTCAAACACAGGGAATTCAAAGTTAGGAGAGGGCATAGGATCATTGTTTTCAATGGGTTTATCAATCAATCTGCACAATGATTTTATTTTTATTTTAGAGTATGAACAAAAGTGCAAACATTATGCAGATAAACAGTTATTATTATTTTTGGTTTTTTATGTTACCATTTTTCAGAATAAAGCAAAAAGGAAAAACACATATGGAAATAACAAAATAGCATTTTATTGATGATGATAAAATTTGAAACAAATTCCGACAAACATCACTTTCACCTTGGGCAGAGTGAAAGGATTTTTGAAAGAAAATAAAACAAATTACTTTGAAGCATGAACAATAAAAGGAACATCAACAGCAATCCAGTTCTTGCAAATCTTTCCGTGCGTAGCAAAGTTAGGCATTTCTTCATCTTCATCATCTTCAATGATGGCAGCAGCGGAATGATCATTGATAAACCCAGCACTTCGGAATCCTTCCTGAATAGTCTTCGGGTCATTGAGAACCACACCTGGTGCAAAGCCGATACCAAATCCTTCCTTGTTGTTGACATCATCAATAACTCGTCCCCAACCGTCAGATTGACCAGTTTCAAGCATACACAGAGCATCCTTGAAAGAAGACATAGGCATGACATTCTTCTTAGCAACATTATCAACAACATAAAGAGCTTGAAATGAAGTTCCCACTTCTTCTTCAGCATCAATATAAGAGAAAGATGACAAATTGCTCACAAGCATCGCCCTTTCACCGCCAATAGTCACTAATTTCCCCTCTTTCACAAATTTCAGCTTCTGATGAATAGTAGATGTCACAGCTCCTGCCTCATGAATCCAGGGTCTTCCGAGGAGACAACTGTAAGCAAGACGTATATCCATTACTTGAAAAGTAGTTTGGAATATAAACGGTCCAATAAGAATAGGAAGATCCACTTCACCAATCACTGTCTTCTTCGATCCGTCAAAAGCTTTCACAATAATTCCACTATGCCTCATGGGAGCACCTTGGTACACAAGCTTTGAGAAAGTCTACTTCGGCATCACGTTCAGAGAAGATCCAGTATCAACTAGCACCTTAGACATAGCATCTTCCTGACAGTTCACTGAAATATGCAGAGCCAAGTTATGATTCCTTCCTTCTTCAGGCAAATCATCATCATAGAAACTTAAATTGTTGCACGATGTGATATTAGCCACAATACTATCAAATTGATCAACAGTCACATCATGGTCAACATAAGCTTGATCAAGAATCTTCTGCAAAGACTTCCTATGAGCCTCAGAGCACATTAAGAGTGATAAAACTGATATCTTCGATGGAGTATGCAACACCTTCTCAGTAACGTTGTACTCAATTTTCTTTATCAATTTTAACACCTCATCTTCACTATCACCAAATTGGCCTGATCGGGCAACAACATCCATAATCTGTTTACTCGCACTTGTATCTTCAACTCTCTTCGGAGGATCTGAAGCATAAACTCTACCACTTCGAGTAACCTTTGTCACATCAGCAATGCTAACCACAGACTTTGGAGAAGGAATAGGAACTTCCATACCATTTTCTATCATCGTAGCATTATACCGGTACGGATCAACTTTATCAGACTCATATGGCATTGGACCAGGCATTTTGATCACCAAGAGAGTAACATCATATTTGCGGCTATCAAAAGAAATAACCACCTTCTCAGGAACAACCTTCTCAGGAATATTGAACTGAGGCATAATAACGTTCACTTCATTTTCATACTCATCTCTTTTTGCTGTCACTTCAATCAACTTATCATCCATCATCTTTTGAATGTCTCTCTTAACAATCACGCAACCACGACGATTCACCGAGCAGATGCAACATCCAGCATAATCGTGATCAATATCGTGATATTCACTTAAGAAAGCATGCATCTCAACCAAAGACCTTCGAATATGGAGGACCTCATAAATCTTGAACAAACCAGGACAACCATCCACCATATTCACAGACGTATTACCATGCTTCGGCAGCGGATTTGTCTTCACATTTGGATTAACATCATTGAAAAATAGAACATTGTTCCTTATCAATTTCTGTACTTGAAACTTGAATGGATAACAGTTCTCAACATCATGCCCCGAGGCACTTTGATGAAAAGCGCAGCGAGCCTTTGGCTTATACCACCATGGGATAGTCTCTGGAACTGGAGGTGGAGAACGTGTTTGCACAAGATTCTTTGCAATCAAAGATGGAAGCAAGTCCGCATACAACATCAGAATGGGGTCAAAACTCGGCTTAGCGCGAACCTATTGATTACCACCTTGTTGCACAGAAGGTTGTTGATAACGAGACTGATACTTTGGAGCTGTTGGCATAGTGGGAACCACATTAATCATCGGAGTTACAGAAGCTACATACTGCGGATGGTGATTCTCATGACCACGGGGTCTTCTGTAACTTTCACGAGACACACCATTAGTCTCACCTTCTTTCTTCTTACCAAAATTGAACCTTCTAGAGCTTGAGCCATTACTATTCTCCTGACTCAACCGTCCCTCACGGACACCTTCTTCTAAACGCATCCCCATACTCACCCTTTCAGTGAAATCAGAAGGAGCACTTGCTATCATCTTCTCATAGTAGAAAGAACTTAAAGTCTTCAAGAAGATCTTTGTCATCTCTTTCTCTTCTATAGGAGGAACAATCTGAACTGCTAACTCGCGCCATCTCTGTGCGTACTCTTTGAAAGTCTCTTTGTCCTTATGGGACATAGCACGAAGTTGATCTCTATCTGGTGCCATATCAACGTTATACTTGTATTGCCTAACAAAAGCTTCTCCCAAATCATTGAAAGTATTGATTTGGCTATTATCCAAACTCATGTACCACCTCATGGCTGCACCAGTCAAACTATCCTGGAAATAATGAATTAACAGCTTATCATTGTCTATCTGAGTAGACATCTTTCTAACATACATAGTCAAATGACTCAGAGGACAAGTGTTGCCTTTATACTTCTCGAACTCGGGCAAATTGAATTTTTATGGAACTTTAACATTAGGAACCAGACAAAGATCATAAGCATATTTTTCGAACAAATCCTTATGCTTCAAGGCTCTCATCTCCTTCTGTATCTCAACAAAGCGTCCTTGAAAATCATCGAGTCTTTCAATCACACCAGCGCCTTCACTGGGCTCAGCATGGTAAATCACTTCATCATGGTGTGGAATAGTGTGCATCACAGGCGGTGCAATAGTCATAACTGGAGGAAGAGTAGTCATCACTGGCGGAAGAGTATTAAATGCAGCAGTCTCAGGAGGAGGAGGATGATAACCAGCAGGAATGAAATCAACCGGCATGCCCCAAGGTGTGCTAGAAGGCATGCGATAGCGAGGAGACATAACAGTTTCAACAGGAATTGATGCAGTAACAATATCAGAGACGACTGTATTCTGAACAGGAGAATTAGGAGGAGGTGGTTAATTCTGAGCAGCCACCAAGCCTTCCATCATGGCAGAAACTCTTTCCAAGTTTTCCCTCAGATATGTAACTTCTTCACGCAGCTCGCGATTTTCTTGTTGTAGGGTTTCCAACATCTTCTTCCGATTAGCTCGAGTATCAAATCGGTGAGTCAGCTTGACAGGAGAACTGAATGAAGACCAAGAAACAACATAAGATCCCCGGAGAACACTCAGAAAGCAAGACAAATGCGGGTATGATGCATGGTATGCGTATGCAAATGCAAAGATTTCAAAGGACTATAAGATAACTTGCAATATTTATAAAGAAACAATTTTTTGAAGTACTTAAAAACTCATTCTCATTAAAATCAAAGTGTAGATGTTTAGAATTGGCAGAATTTTTGACCAACAAGAAATGTTGAATTTAGTTCAGGATGTCACATCAGATGTTGGGACATTATCAAACAGAGTATAAGTAAATGAACTTAATTCAGGATGTCACACCAGATGTTGGGACATTGTATCAGTTAATGAAATAAGTTCAGTTTCCAGGATGTCACATCAGATGTTGTGACATTGTATCAGTAAATGAAGTAAGTTCAGTTTTTCAGGATGTCACACCAGATGTTGTGACATCTCAAACCTGCTACCAGAATTAATTAATGACTAACAGAACTGAGTAAATTAAGGAAAGTTATCTGGAATTAATTATGGAAGAATGAAACAGAATAAGGCGCATCTGTAGGGAGTTTTGTTATGTGTCTTCAGCATAATCAGAAGAACTGAATCACCTAGAATCTAGGAAGTAACAAACCCTAATTCAAGGTGGTGGCAGCATGCGTTTCAGGATTGGATAAACCTACAGAAAGCCCAAAATCCAAACACCTATTTAAGCAACAGAAACTCTCAGAATACAGTACGAATTTAAGAAGACCAAATAGGGTGTTTTGTGTTTTAATAGCAGGTTGTTTAATTGTACCACTTTATGAGCTTTTAAGCAAAAGTGTATTTGTGTCTTGATTGAAACTGTGAAGTAAGATCAAGCTGTTTTGTTTGAAGTATGACTTCAATTTTATTAAACTTGTAAACATATCACTGTGTGATTGAGGGGGAGTGAGTTGGTACTCATATCTAAGTTGTGTCTTAGGTAGAAATTGCATTGGGTAGATATTAAGTGAAAGATTAAACTGGGTGGTTTAAGTCTAGAATTAATATTACTTATATTGGATTTCCTCCTGGCTTGGTAGCCTCCAGATGTAAGTGTGGTTATACACTGAACTGGGTTAACAAATTCCTGTGTTGTTTAATTTTCCTGCACTTTAAGTTTTAGTTAAGTATTCAAGTGTTTAAACATCTCATTCGACATCTCGTACCTGATCACAGAATTTCAATTGGCATCAGAGCAGGCACTCTGCCTGTTTATACTGGGTGAGATCTAGGGACTGCAAATTCTGGAAACATGGACAGAGATGTAGGATCAGTAAATAGACCACCTATATTGGATGGATCTAATTATGACTACTGGAAGCCAAGAAGGGTTGCATTCTTAAGATCACTTGACAATAGGGCCTGGAAAGCAGTCAACAATGGATGGGAGCACCCTGTCAAAGACACCAAAGATGGAGCAAAAGTGTTGAAACCTGAAGAAGAATGGAGTAAGGAGGAAGAAGATTCAGCACTTGGCAACTCCAAGGCCTTAAATGCTTTATTCAATGGCATTGATAGGAACATATTTAGACTTGTGCATCACTATGAGCTGGCCAAAGATGTTTGGGACACTCTCAAAACAACTCATGAAGGAACATCAAAGGTGAAGATGTCAAGACTTCAACTTCTCACCACCAAATTTGAAAACTTGAGAATGAAGGAAGATGAGACAATTCAAGAATTCTACATGAACATCTTAGAAATAGCCAATACTTCTGGGGCTTTGGGAGAAAAGATGACTGATGAAAAGCTTGTAAGAAAGATTCTCAGATCTTTGCCAAAAAGATTTGACATGAAGGTCACAGCAATAGAAGAAGCTCAAGACATATGCACAATGAAAGTTGAAGAGCTCATTGGTTCCCTTCAAACATTTGAGATGGGAATGAATGACACAATTGTAAAGAAGAACAAAAGCATAGCCTTGGTGTCAAATACTGATAAAGAAGAAGAAAATGATGAATCAGAAACTGAAGAAAACTTATCAGAAAACATTGCTATGCTTGGAAGACAATTCAAAAAGATTCTCAGAAAGATGGAAGACAAGTCCAGACCAAGTGGAAGATACACAAACTCTTCTGAGAACAAAAGACCTTATGATGCTAATAGAAGGTCAAATTATGATGAAAAGACCAGTCAAGAAAAAAGGATTAAATGCCATGGATGTGAAGGATATGGACACATCAGAAATGAATGTCCTACCTATTTATATAGGCAAAATAAAGGTCTCTCTGTAACCTGGTCTGATGAAGACTCAGGAGGTGATTCAGAAGAAGAATCAGCTAAGCATATCACTGCTCTAGCTGGATTATGTGAATCTGAAAGTGAATCCAGTGATGGGGAGCTTACTTTTGAAGAGCTTGAGAAATCATACAGAGAACTAGTTAAAAGAAGCACTGAAATATGCATGGAGAGTATAAAGAAAAAGAAGCAGATTGAGGCACTAAAGGATGAAAAAACAAGTGATCTAGAGATCATTGACACCTTGAAAAGTGAAGTAAGTCTTCTCAACTCCAAGTTGGAGCATATGTCCAAATCTGTTAGAATGCTGAATAGTAGCTCAAGCACATTGGAGGTTATTCTCAACAACAATAAGCATTCAGGGGATAGAAGTGGACTGGGATTCAACAAAGTTCATAAGTTTGAAGCTAGCACCAGCAAAACTACTTCAAACAAGATGTCCCAACAGATGCTTCAACATCATGAAAAGAACACAAAGTCAAACATAATGTTCCAACAGATGTCTCAACATCATGAAAAGAACATAATGAAGAAGAAGTATCAAAGATGGAGATGTCATCATTGTGGAAGGTTTGGATATATCAAACCTCATTGCTACAAGTTGCATGGATATCCAAATCAGATGTATCAGCAACCTCCTAAGCAGAAGATAGAGGTTACCAAGAAAATGCTGCATAGACATCAACCTCAAAGATATCAGCAACCCCCTAAGCAGAAGACAGAGGTCATCAAGAAAGTATGGGTTCCTAAAGCTAGTCCTCATGCTGATCAAAGCTACATGCCCAAGAACAAGTTCAACAAACAACCTTGGAGCTCTACTAATGAACACTGCACAGGGCAGAGGTATCAAAAGAAACCTCAATACAAATGGTCAAAGAAAGGTGTTGCATATATAGCTCATACATCCCTAAGAGTATCAGCTAAAGAAGACTGGTACTTTGACAGTGGATGTTCAAGACACATGACTGGATTGAAGAATTTGCTAGTAGACTTAAAGTCATATTCATCCAGATATGTAACATTTGGAGATAGAGCTAAAGGTGAAATCAAGGGAGTTGGAACCTTGGACTGTCCAGATGTACCAAGACTAGATGATGTGCTGCTGGTAAAAGGTTTGACTGCTAACTTGATTAGCATAAGTCAATTGTGTGATCAAGGTTACAGTGTAAACTTTACAAAACTGAATGCATAGTGTCTAATAAAGAACAGAAGGTTGTCATGAGAGGAGCCAGATCTAAAGACAACTGTTACATGTGGGAACCTCAAGACTTCAGTCTCACTTCAACTTGCTCTTTAGCCAAAAAAGAAGAAGTGAAACTATGGCGCCAAAGACTAGGTCATCTTCATTTCAGAGGCATAAAGAAAATCATATCTATGGAAGCTGTGAGAGGTATTCCTAAACTGAAGATTGATGATGGCAAAATATGTTGTGAATGTCAAATAGGCAAGCAAACCAAGATGTCCCATCCAAAGCTCCAACATCTGACAACTTCCAAAGTTTTAGAATTATTGCATATGGATCTTATGGGACCTATGCAGGTTAAGAGCCTTGGTGGTAAGAGGTATGCCTATGTGGTGGTTGATGACTTTTCAAGGTATACATGGATAAATTTTATCAAAGAAAAGTCTGATGTATTTGATGTATTCAAAGACTTATGCCAAAGAATACAAAGAGAAAAAGCCAGTTGTGTGAATAAGAAGTGACCATGGAAAGGAGTTTGAGAACCAAAAATTCTTAGATTTCTGTTCTTCAGAAGGAATAAATCATGAATACTCTTCACCAATCACTCCTCAACAGAATGGGATTGTTGAGAGGAAGAATAGAACTATCCAAGAATCAGCAAGAGCTATGATCCATGCTAAAAAGTTACCTTTGTACTTCTGGGTTGAAGCTATGAACACAGCTTGTTACATCCATAACAGAGTCACTCTAAGGAAAGGAACTTTGTCCACAATCTATGAAGTCTGGAAGGGCAGAAAACCCACAGTTAAGTACTTCCATGTGTTTGGAAGTAATTGTTATATTCTGGCTGATAGGGAGCAAAGAAGAAAAATTGATCCTAAAAGTGATGAAGGGATATTTCTTAGATACTCTATAAACAGCAGAGCATATAGAGTATTTAACTCTAGAACCAAGGTTATCATGGAGTCCATAAATGTGATAATTGATGATGCTCCTACAGATGTTATAGAAGATGTTGGAACATCTGCTGACAGCCAAATTGAAGCTGAAGAAAATAGTGATCATTCTGACTTCACTCAAACTGATGCAAGGACAGAACAATCCAGCAAACCTCCCTCCATCAGAATCCAGAAGGATCATCCCAAAGATTTGATAATTGGGGATCCCAACAGAGGTGTAAGCACTAGATCAAGAGAGGTGATTTCAGGTTCCTGTTTTTTTTCAAAAATAGAACCTAAAAACATCAAGGAAGCTCTTACTGATGAATACTGGATTTATGCCATGCAAGAGGAATTAGGTCAATTCACAAGGAATGAAGTGTGGAATCTTGTTCCTAGACCTGATGACATAAATGTGATTGGCACTAAATGGGTGTATAAGAACAAGTCAAATGAGCAGGGAGTTGTTACAAAGAACAAAGCTAGACTTGTAGCTCAAGGATACACACAAATTGAAGGAGTAGACTTTGATGAAACCTTTGCACCAGTAGCAAGGCTTGAATCAATCAGACTACTTTTAGGAATTGCTTGTATCTTGAAGTTCAAGCTATTTCAAATGGATGTGAAAAGTGCCTTTCTAAATGGATATCTTAATGAAGAAGTATATGTAGAACAGCCTAAAGGATTTGTTGATCCAAGCTGTCCAAATCATGTGTACAAACTAAGAAAGGCTCTTTATGGACTGAAGCAAGCTCCAAGAGCATGGTATGAAAGGCTGACTACTTTTCTCATCAAGCAAGGATATAGGAAAGGGGGAATAGACAAAACCTTGTTTGTTAAAGATGAAGAAGGAAATGTCATGATTGCTCAAATATATGTAGATGACATTGTTTTTGGTGGGATGTCAGACAGGATGGTTAAACATTTTGTCACTCAAATGGAATCTGAATTTGAGATGAGTCTAGTAGGAGAATTAACCTACTTTCTTGGACTGCAAATAAAGCAAATGGAGGACTCCATGTTCATTTCCCAAAGCAAGTATGCTAAGAACATTGTCAAGAAATTTGGGATGGACAATGCTACTCATAAGAGAACTCCTGCCCCCACACATTTAAAGCTGACTAAAGATGACAAGGGTGAGAATGTAGACCAAAGCCTATATAGAAGTATGATTGGAAGTTTATTATATCTGACTGCTAGCAGACCAGACATAGCCTTTGCAGTAGGTGTTTGTGCAAGATATCAAGCTGATCCAAAAGTTAGTCATCTAAACCAAGTCAAGAGAATTCTAAAATATGTTAATGGTACTTGTGACTATGGCATAATGTACTTTCATGGATGCAAACCAATTCTCACTGGCTTCTGTGATGCTGATTGGGCTGGAAGTGCTGATGACAGAAAAAACACTTCAGGAGGATGCTTCTTTCTAGGAAACAATTTGATTTCTTGGTTAAGTAAGAAACAAAATTGTGTATCCCTATCTACTGCTGAAGCTAAATATATTGCAGCTGGAAGCAGTTGTTCACAGTTGGTTTGGATGAAGCAAATGCTCACTGAGTACAATGTCCCACAAGATGTCATGACATTGTACTGTGACAACTTAAGTGCTATTAACATATCAAAGAATCCTATCCAACATAGCAGGACCAAGCATATTGATATCAGGCATCATTTCATCAGAGATCTTGTGGAAGAGAAAGTAATCTCATTGGAACATGTAACTACAAATCTGCAATTGGCTGATATATTCACTAAAGCTTTAGATGCTACCCAATTTGAAAACCTAAGGGGTAAATTGGGAATCTACTTATGTGAAATTTAGCAGTTATGGAGATGTGCCAACATGTCATATGACATCGTGTGGCATGATCACCAGATGGCAACACCAGTCTGGTCAAGCACCTTGTGTATTCCACTCCTAGAAATTCTCCAAGTAACGGCTCTTATAAGAATATCAGCTCATTTTCAGCTATTCATCTTCTCATCATTCTCTCACAACAACTTGCTTGCTATAGCTAACTTTCAGAGATCATTAAACTCAACCAATCTCAATCTCCTTCTTCACCATATTCTAAAATGGCTCAACACCAAAACCCTAACATCTCTGAAGAAATCCTCAACAAGGAAGATGTGGTGCATGCAACCCCCATCTCTGTGGTACCCATGGATTCAACTCCAATGGACGAAATCAGAGGAAATGTTCCTCTTGCTCAAAAGCCAAGAACTCCTACTGTGAGAAGGGCAAAGGAACCTGTTTTCAGCAAGGCCAAAGGCATGCCTTCATCATCAAACACCACTCCAAAAGCTTCTGAATATGTGGATGATTCCATAAAGGAGCTGGTAAACATGATCTTATCTGAGCAAAGAGTGCTGAGTGGCATATCTATCCCTTTGAACACCATGCCAGCTCCACAAGAAGAACAACAAAATCAGGCTGAAAAGGACACTCCTGCTCAACCGGATGTCCCAATAGATCTTGAAACATCTGAAGACAGCAAAAGGCCTCATTTGATACTGCTGATGAAACATCTGGGGACCAGCCAAAGGCCTCCACTGATAGTGATGAAGAAACATCTGAGGACTAGCACAAGGCCTCCACTGAAGATCAAACCTCTGTTGATCCACCTGCTGAAGAGGAGACTGCTCAACCTCCTCCTGTGGTAAACATAGAGCATGATTCTGATACAGAAATCATTGCTTATGTAAACCCTAGCATAGCCAAAAGGCTTAGAACTAGGAAGGAAAAGAAGAATGCAGGACATGCAACTCCTGAGAAGAATCAAGCTACACCAAAGAAGGACAAAGCTAAAGTTGGTTTTGGTCCTACAAAACAATGGAGCAAGGTGCAAACACATAAGAGGAAAGATGTCACCCCTCCAGATTCAGATGTTGAAGAGGATGTCCCAACATCCCCACCAAAGAAGAAACCAGCACCCTCAAGGTCATCAACTGCTGTTCCAGAAGCTCCTCTGGACAACATCTCTTTCCATCATGTTTCAAGTGTGAACAAATGGAAGTTTTTCTATCAAAGAAGGGTAGCACTTGAAAGAGAGATGAGCAGTAATGCACTTGAGTGAACTGAGGTAATTGATCTCATTTCTTATGCTGGCCTATTCAAAACTGTATCAAATTTCTCTCCTTGCTATGAGCTGCTAGTCAAGGAATTCATTGTCAACCTCCAAGAAGATTGTGCTGATGGTAAGTCTGCTGACTTCAGAAAGGTATATGTAAGAGGGAGATGTGTGGAATTCTCTCCTAGGGTTATCAACCACTACCTTGGAAGAGAATATGGTGGTCCAAATGAGCTAGGGAAGACTGATAACCAGGTTTGCAAGGTTATCACTGCTAATCAGGTCAAGACTTGGTCAGTCAAGGGGAAGCTCTCTGTTAGCCTACTGACAAGGAAGTATGCCATGCTGCATAGGATTGGCACTGCAAACTGGGTCCCTACCATCCATACCTCCTCAATAGCAACTGGATTGGGCAGGTTTATATATGTTATGGGAACCCAAACAAATCTGGATTTTGGAGCTTATATATTTGATCAGACATTGAAGCATGCTGGATCATCTGCAACTAAGCTGCCAATTGCCTTCCCTTCCTTGCTGTGTGGAATTATGCTTAGTCAATATCCAGGTATCCTCACTGAGAAGGACTCCATTTGCAAAAGAGAAAGTCCTCTGGCCTTCCACTACAAGCTGTTCTTGAGTCATCATGCAGCTGATGTTGAAGCTCCCTCTGGGACATCTGCTGGTCCTTCAAAGGCAAAGTCTCCAATCTCCAAAGCTGCCTTGATTGCTGAGCTGAAGAACACATGCAAAGAACTGGATGCAAGGAAGCTGAAGCTTGAGGAGATTATCCAAAGGCTGGAGATTGAAGAAAGTGCTCAGAAAGCTGCTGCTTCTGATGAGGAGACTGAGGAAGAGGAAGACACTGATTATGAGGAGTCTGAGTGAAACTTGTATGTGAGGAATATGTAATGACTGCCTCTGCATTGTAATTTTGAATTAGTAACTTTGGCCCCAAATTTATGTCTAACAAGGGGAAGAACTGAACAACAACAACAATGTATGATGCTGATTATTGATTAATGAAAAACTTCTGTTTGCTTTTGAACTAAAATTGTGATTTTAATGAAAAATTTCTGTTGCAACAAGTCTGAACAAATGTAGAATTGAGGGGGAGTAAAACTCTCACATGACTCAACAGAAAAGAACTGATGTACTCTGATAAAAGAACTTCTGCTGCACTCTGATAACCATAAAAGTATGTTAGCCAAAAATTAGCCAAAGGGGGAGTTTGTAGATGTTTAGAATTGGCAGAATTTTTGACCAACAAGAAATGTTGAATTTAGTTCAGGATGTCACATCAGATGTTGGGACATTATCAAATAGAGTATAAGTAAATGAACTTAATTCAGGATGTCACACCAGATGTTGGGACATTGTATCAGTTAATGAAATAAGTTCAGTTTCCAGGATGTCACATCAGATGTTGTGACATTGTATCAGTAAATGAAGTAAGTTCAGTTTTTCAGGATGTCACACCAGATGTTGTGACATCTCAAACCTGCTACCAGAATTAATTAATGACTAACAGAACTGAGTAAATTAAGGAAAGTTATCTGGAATTAATTATGGAAGAATGAAACAGAATAAGGCGCATCTGTAGGGAGTTTTGTTATGTGTCTTCAGCATAATCAGAAGAACTGAATCACCTAGAATCTAGGAAGTAACAAACCCTAATTCAAGGTGGTGGCAGCATGCGTTTCAGGATTGGATAAACCTACAGAAAGCCCAAAATCCAAACACCTATTTAAGCAACAGAAACTCTTAGAATACAGTACGAATTTAAGAAGACCAAATAGGGTGTTTTGTGTTTTAATAGCAGGTTGTTTAATTGTACCACTTTATGAGCTTTTAAGCAAAAGTGTATTTGTGTCTTGATTGAAACTGTGAAGTAAGATCAAGCTGTTTTGTTTGAAGTATGACTTCAATTTTATTAAACTTGTAAACATATCACTGTGTGATTGAGGGGGAGTGAGTTGGTACTCATATCTAAGTTGTGTCTTAGGTAGAAATTGCATTGGGTAGATATTAAGTGAAAGATTAAACTGGGTGGTTTAAGTCTAGAATTAATATTACTTATATTGGATTTCCTCCTGGCTTGGTAGCCTCCAGATGTAAGTGTGGTTATACACTGAACTGGGTTAACAAATTCCTGTGTTGTTTAATTTTCCTGCACTTTAAGTTTTAGTTAAGTATTCAAGTGTTTAAACATCTCATTCGACATCTCGTACCTGATCACAAAATTTCACAAAGTAAGGATTACAAGTGAAGTACAATCCTCAATAATCCTAATACATGAGAGAAAAATAAACTAGGCCTAGGGGATCATATCCGAAGAAGATCTGAATCCTGGCTGGTACTTCATGCGAATCCTCTTAATCTCCTTCTTGTACTGATCCTCCATGTCTTCCTTATCCTTCATCAACTGGTCAATAATGGCCTTCCAAGCACCGGATGTAGGAGGAATGGTAGATGGAGTACTAGAGGAAGATAAATCCTCTATTGGCCTCTTCGTAACACGCCGATTAAGTAACTCAATGAGATCATCCTTCTCCTTCAGTTGCTCTTGCATCGTAGTCTTCTCAAGTAGCCATTCTTATTTCTCTTTCTTCATCTTGTCCAACTCTTCTTGAAAAGCAACCTTCTCATCAACGAGAGGAAGAAAAGCGGACAATGGTAATATAGGAAACAAAGGTTCCTCGGGTGGATAAGGCATCTTGAGCTTGGAAGCCCTAGATCGAACCCACTGGATGTAACATTCGGAAGGAGCAAGGTGTTGTCTTCCCAATTGACCCTTCTCTTTCTGATGAACTGCATGCCAAGAATGAGCAATCCTTTTCTTCATTTCTACATGATCTGCACCATTAAGAAAGAAGAAACGGGATAAGGAAAGGTTGTTTGGTATGTCCTTCAAACAATATCCCAACTGTCGCCTAGCAAGAATAGGGTTGTAACTAATTCCCCCACGTGTACCAAGAAGAGTTACATTAGGAAATTCTCCAAAACTATCAATAAGCACTCCAATATCATAATGAGAACAATACCAAGTCATATCCTTATGAGAAAGTGACATAATCCTTTGAGACCATCTTCGTTTCTCTCTATTATCCTTGAAGACATCGGACTTTGGTAGGTGCGAAATAAACCACCTGTAGAGAAGAGGCGCACAACACACAATCTCTCCATCACCTTTGGAGGTCCTATAGTGAAAGGCATGATATATGTCTCCAAGAAAAGTAGGTACCAAATTCTTCTTCAAGAAAATCTGAATGGCATTCTCATCCACAATACCATCTAAGTTAGGAAACAAAACAATCCCATAAATGAGCAAAGCAAGAATAGCCTCAAATGTATCCTTATGACTCAAAGTAAGTGAAGTAGAAGCTTTCCCCATCAAGAACTTGGCATTAATACCACGGACACTCCCTTTTGGAAGAAACATCCCATTAAGACCGGACTCCTTAAGAAAAAGGGCTTTGGCGATAACTTTGATAGTAAGCTCCTTCTCTAAACCACTGAAAAGAAATTCCTTGTCCAAAATAGGTAGACCTATCCAATGAGAGTACTCCTCAAAGGTCGGCACAAGCTGATAATCAGGAAAGGTGAAACAATGATGCAACAGATCATAGAACTGAGCTAAGGTAGGGAGAATCCCCTGTGGTACATCGGTATCCAAAATAAACAAGAGCTTTCCATAACATTTCCGGAACTCCTGGGTATCAACCACCAATTCTCCTAGCCTTATTAACAACACTATATTAGGATTCTTGAAGGTGTACTCCTTTGTGTTCCTCCTTTCAAAATTCATAACCATAGACATCTGAAATTTTGCAAAAGTTCCTTATGAGTCCCTTGAAATCTCAAAAACAATGCTCATGAATGCATGATGGCATGTATGCAACAACCAAAAGCAAGATCACATAAAGCACACGAGTTTAGGCTCCGAGTCACGAGCATGAAGTCAAGGTAACAGAAACACCAACCCTCAATGGTAAGTACTAAGGTTTTGTCTTCATTGTACATGCAGAAAACCAAAAGGGTGCTAACAGAGGTGCACGGAGTTAACAACCATCTTTAGAATATCATCGGTACGTTGAATTACTCCCCAACTAATAACATTCTTAAAATAGACCTCGTCTGAGTGTAGTATCGTGTGACAACCACCTTAGGTTTACACCCAGACAGTTTCCGCACTACGTTCCTAAATTGGCTTGGATGGGTTAAGGGTTCTACGGTCCTCAGTATGATCAGCTCAAGGCCGGAAAATAATGCCACGTATGATTACTCATCATGACATTGATAATCCAAGAGAGGCTAACCGAGTGGAGATTATCAAATTGATATAGCTTTGGACTACTCCATCACTTATCGCTTCGAATATCGCCGTCCTATCTTAAGTTCAACTCAGATCCGGGTTAGAATCTATCTCACTCACAGAGGATCACCAAAACCGAAACAAAACAAACAAATAACAAACAAATCAAACCAAAGCAGTAAATAAATCAAAGTAGGCCGAATCCACTTAGAGATTACTCCCCATCAGAGTCGCCACTTTTCTGTAGCGGTAAAATTATGAGTGTAAGCTATTAGTTAACTTAACTCAAAGTAAATAGAGTCGCCACCGCGCTTTTATTTTATTCTCAGAGGAAAAGGAAAAAAGAGCGAATAAATCCTAATGAATCTAAAAGCAAGAAAGCTAAAGAAACACATAAGAGAAACAGGTAAGGGGATAGGTTACACAATGGGAAGGTTTTACGCACCCAAAATGTCTGCGGTACTCCACGGGAGCCCTTTGAAAAATTTACCGCTTTTGGTTTGAAAATGGTTTGTAAAATTTGAGTGGAGGGATGAGAAAAGAATTATTATTTTTTAATATTTTTGTGTTTGGAGAGGTTTAACGCCTCATGCCTACGTACCCACAAAGTGCAATGCGAGATCAAAACCCCATAGTTCGTGGTATAAATAGTGAAATGGGTGGGTTATGATTCATTTTACTAAGTGAAGAGAATTTGTCATCTTCAAGTGGATAGCTAAACAAATCTACCATGAGAATGAAGGCATGGACTCATACATCATTATGGGGAGGGTGCCAACTCGGATAAAATCGACGAGTACGCCACTAAACCCCCACAAATGACAAGAGACTCAATTACATCAAACTACAACCATGGAGATTGAGAGACTTGCACCCGACTAAAGAATAATGACTCATAATCGGCACTCTTTAAAAGAAAATAAACAAAAAGTGCACAAAGGCACAAAACAAACTGAATGGGTTTGGTTCTTTTTATTTTTGAATTAAGGTCAACATGATTAGATTCATTGATTTTTCAAAAGAAAAGAAAGAGGTAAAAGCCACTTGACAAAAGTCAAAGTTTTTTTTTATTATTAAAGAGGTGATGATTTAAAGAGAAGGAATCCTTTGAAAAAGGGAGAAGGTTTTGAAAATTGAAGAATGGGAGGAGATGAAGGGACTATCCTAAAAAAGAAAATAAAGAGATAAGGGAAGAAATATCTAACCAAACTTGATGACATTCCAAATTATGAGCATAAGAGTTCCATCCTTATAAGCTAACAAATGGCCAAATAAAGGCTAAATCCAACTTTTCGAAGATCAAGGCAAAGGAGGTGTCCTAAGAATCCAAGTCTAAATCTCCACTCCAATGCTAAGGATAGTAACCAAAAGTCCACAAATTAAAGTCACAAGTTTTTTAGAGGTTTAATCCTTTATTAATATTTTTGTGTCCAAATGGACAAATAGAAAATCAATCAACAATATAAGAGCAAATAATAAACATGATATGGATGAGTAAAGAAAAATAGAATAAAGGCAATAAAAGTGCAAGAAATTAAATGTTAGTAACAAAAGAAATAAAAATGCAATAATCTAAAATATTAATAGTAATAATAGTATAATAATATTTACATAATAATGGTATGGTGAACTTAATCAACCACAACCAAAAAAGAAAGAGTAACCAAAATCGAAGGCAACCAGATCCGCTTAGCATCTTACACTATAGCGATTAATCAAGGCAAACCGAACCGAATTCGATGAAATTTGAAAGGAGATTGGGAGACCCAAAGCACCTACGCATCAAACATTCATAAGTCTCGATTCTTAATGCAATATGATTAACCACTTTGGGATTACGCGATCAAAAAGAGATCCGGTCCACGAAAGTTCAAGTACCCAATTAGATTTTTATTCCGAAGTCCGGACACATTTAGGTCTATGTTAAGCAATCGCCGAGTAATTTACGAAGTAATTACCCTACAAATGAGGTCTTCCATCACCAATTAAGGTGCATAATGTTAGTGCTAATGCATGCGAGATAATCGATATGTAAATCGTTATCCGGACGCGATACCGCACAAAACTAAAGATGAAAACCAAATTGAGTTGCATTTATGGTACTCTTACATCTTTAAGTTTAATCACTCATCTTGGTGGATTCAAGCATGAAAATGTATCACTAATGCAAAATACCTTAAATGGATTAAATAATCCACTTAAAGGTAGTTTTGAATTAATGAACATTAACTACCCTAATCAACACCCAAAGTCCATTGAATTTAAAGAGAAATTTCTCCCAAAAATGCTTCTCAAGGTAAAAAATAAAAGGAGGAAGAAGGAGAAGAAAGAGGAACCAAAAAGAGGCTTAAAACAAGCCAAAAAGTCAAATATGATTTGTGTTAAACGGTTAACGCATATGGTTAACCGGTTAACGCTGAAGCAACAGCAGAAAAAATGCAGAAAATCAGCATTGATCCATTTTCAAAATTCTCTCAAAATGTTTAATGATCATGATCTGAATTAGCACGAATTTTAAAACCAAAATACAGTGGAATCCCTGCAATCAAACAACAAATAAAGATCCAAAGTATCTAGAATCAAAGGAACCAAAGATCTATATCTTGAATGGTTGATGGTGAGTATGGGTTTGTGGAAGGAGAGGAATTACCAAAGTCACTTCTTCAAATTGAACCAAACCAAGCTAGATCTACTACAATTGATGAACAAGAGAATGAAAGTATGAAGGTTTAGCTCAAGTTAATCAAGAATTCAATGTGAATTTTTGATAACTTCAAAAGAAAGAAAGTGAGCTTTTGAGAATTTTGGGTGTGGGGGAATTAGTTTGCAAGAGATTTTGTGGCTATCAAAAGCTTGTAGAAATTTTTGCAAGGTGAATTTGGCTCTCTAAAGCTTGTTGAATGAATGAAATTGTTGTCCTATTTAAAGGCCTTAGGTATGGAAATTTGGTGGAATGGAGCTTGCTTTGGTAATTTGAATTTAGGTTTGGTAATTGGAATTTTGGTGGGAAATGGAAAAGAGTGGTGATTAATGAGGGTTTATGGTAGGAAATGATCAAAGTGATGTAGAGAAATCAGAAACCAATGGATCTAGAATATTCCAATTAAATCAATGATCTAAGGGTGCTGAATTTGAATGAAATATTCAAATTTCGCACTGGTTAACCGGTTAACGCATATGGTTAACCGGTTAACCAAGTTAAAATTTGAATATTTTATTCAAAGGTTGTTGCTTGGTTGTTGTGGCCTGATTCTTGTAGTTCGTCGAAGAAATGAACACATGATCCTTGGAAATTATTTAAATGAATCAATTAACTTGGGAAATCCTTGATCAGATAAAAATTTGAATTATTTGCGGATTCACCTCGACTTTTTCTATGAAATTTTACTCGAGCTGCAGGACTGCTATTTTTTTGGTATTTTCACATGGCTCCTCTTCCTGGAAAAAAAGGTTAGCAAAAGGAAACAATTTTTTTTTTTTGGATTTTGATTAATGGTTAGTAAACATAAACAAATAAAGTAATTAATGACAACAATGATCCCCTGCGAGGCATAATCCTAACCCGAGAAGAACCGTGCAACCAGTGCGATCTTGTTTGTATGTAAGATGCAGATGAAATGCGAAGAGAGCTTAGGGAAAAAAATTAGGGTGAAACAACAGTGAATAAGGATCGTAAACAAAACACCACTTCAAAACTTTAATCGAACCTCAACATAAACAATTCAAGGAAAATGCAACTTTAATGCGACTCAACTAATTATACATATGGTACCAATCGGAGTAAAACTACCAACTTAAATAATTGCTAGGTTATCGAGGCATCAAGGCATAAGCCTTCAACTTTCAACTTAAATTTCCAATCCAGGCCAACGTGGTGTGAGCAACAGCTTCGACAAATGCAAATGACTTAAATGGCATGTACGACTCTACAACTCAGACAACATGAAAATAAGATCAACACGACAATGTTTACAACATAATCAACTTATATTCAACTTTGGCTTATCCAGCCTACAACATATCAACTTAATACAATTCCGTAACCGGAACAACTCATCAACTCAGCTGTACCTGTAGCAACATTTTTCAACATAATTTCCAGCAAAACAACTCATTAAAATAAACTATAATATTACCCGACTTACCCCGACGAATTTCATTAAAATCCTAGCAACTCCATTTTCGTCTATTCCGGCTAAACAGACTAATTGGTACTGTTTTCGAACTTTCTGCGGTTAACACGGTTTTGTTACACAACTTAAGTTTTCTATGTTCTGTTAGAAGTCATATGATATGGCATTCATACTACTGCCACTATTTCTGCTAATTTATTAAACCTGCATTTTCTGCTAAACTTAAACTGGTTTCCTACTGTTCATACTCCAGGTAAATTAAATATACATTCTCAGTATCACTTATTTTTCATACTAAATCTTCTAACTCACATTTTAATTTAGATAATAGTCCACAAGATTAATTAAATTATTCATAATTTGGATTATATATAAATTAATTAAGGAAATGACATTAATTATAAAAAGTTAAACAGTAACCCTCCCCCAAAGAGAGGGTGGCCTGCGCCACCCATTGCCTCTCTCTAGGGACATGGCCTGGCCATGTTTAGAGACACAGTCACATGGCCTGCGCCATGTATTGTGCTCTCCCCCCCCCCCCACGCCATGCCTTGTATTAATATAATATTTCATGTATTATATATAATACATGTTGTATTATAAATAATACTTCATGTATTATATATAATATTTATGGCCTGCGCCATGTATTATATATAATGCATGTTGTATTATATGTAATACCTCATGGCCTGCTCCATGAGTTCTTTCACCGACAATTTTCTTTCTACCGGTTCTCCTGTTCATCGTCCCCAAATCAACAATTTCCAGAATTAAAACAACCCAGTAACAGCAACAACCAACAACATAACCGAAACAACTTTTCAATCCACAATTTCAACAATCTGAACAACTAATTTTATAATCAAACATTCTAACTCATAATATACAGATTTTCTACATAGTATCAATATTAACAAATCAACCCCTAACCTAACTACCCAATCATAGTATCGGAATTCATACCCGATTATAATAATCGAACCCACCCTTACCTTAGATTGGATTGAAGGTTGCGCTTACGATCGGATTCCGGAAATCGCTTCTCGTTCTCTCACGCTCGTACAACAGTTCCCAAAATTCCTCTTCCACTGACTTTCTTCCTAACTTCTGTTTCTTTCTTATGTTTCTATAACTTATTTTTATTTTCTTTTTATTAAATTAATTAAATATTATAATTACTTATGGGCCTAAACATAACACCTTCTATTTTACTAATTCACACACGATATTAAGCCCACTAACTCAAATATCACCACAACTATAATATTATTTCTAATAATATTTTCTACAACTTTCGACTAAATTTCTGACTTATCGATTAAATTAACCACAACATTAAATATATCGACTAACCACAAATAAATACTTAAATAATAAAATAAATAAATAATTATTTGGGCGTTACACATGATGGGAGAATTAAAGTTCTTTCTGGGAATCTAAATCAATCAAACATCAAAAGGAACATACATACATCAAAGCAAATATGTCAAAGAACTTCTGAAGAAATTTGACTTATCAGATAGTAAGATCTCTAAGACTCCTATGCATCCCACATGTATTCTGGAGAAGGAAGAGGTAAGTAAGAAAGTAGATCAGAAGATCTACAGAGGTATGATTTGCTCTCTCCTCTATCTAACTGCATCTAGACCAGACATTCTATACAGTGTATGTTTATGTGCCAGATTCCAATCAGATCCTAGAGAAACTCACTTAACAGCAGTTAAGAGATATTTAGATATCTGAAAGGTACTACTAATCTTGGTCTATGCTACATAAGATCCAAAGATTACAAGCTTGTAGGATATTGTGATGCTGATTTTGCTGAAGACAGAACAAAAAGAAAAAGTACTTCTGGAAGTTGTCAATTTCTAGGAGACAATTTAATTTCTTGGTCTAGTAAAAGGTAGTCAACCATAGCATTATTAACTATAGAAGCAGAATACATTGTAGCAGCTGGATGCAGTACTCAGATGCTCTGGATGAAAAATCAGCTTGAGCACTTCAATATTTATGAGAGTAACATTCCCATCCTCTATGATAATACTTCTGCTATTTGTCTTTCTAAAAATCCTATTTTACACTCTAGAGCTAAACACATAGAAGTTAAACATCATTTCATTAGGGACTATACTCAGAAAGGGATTTTATTTTTAAAATTCATAGATACAAATCACCAATGGGCTAATATCTTTACAAAACCCCTTGCTGAAGATAAATTTAATTTCATTCTGACTAATCTTAGTATGGAATTATGTCCAGAATGAAAATGTTTAATTATATGTTTTTAACTCTCAGAAGTTCTGAATATTTTTTGTCTTATTCATTCAGAAGTTATTTTAATGATCTGACTGTTTATCTCTGAGAACTTCTATTTCAAAAGAATAACATGCAGATCTTGACATCAACACATGTCAATAAAGCTCTGAAGAATCCTAGAAGAATCAGAATATGTGTTCAAACTCTGAAGTAGGACAGAACATGCAATCAGACAACTGTCCTCTACAGAAGGACATGCGTTCAAGTTCTGGGAAACTGAAAGGGCTGAATAGACAAAATTGAGGCGCAAATCTCTTTGGTAACTGCTCCAAGATCTTTATGTCTTCCCCTTGTCAGATCTCATTTATTGTTTTATAATCATGATGTTTTGGGCATTTATTAATTCCACTAATTGTGTTTTTATTAAATGCACTTTATTTCTATATAAACTCACTTTTCACCTTCACTTTTCACTTTTACTTTTCACCTTCACGTTTTCACTCCTCTCTCTCTTTTCATTTTCACCTTCAGTGTTCTTTGCAAGTTTTTTTAAACCCTTAAACCATTTTATCTTGGTAACTATGGCTTCATCTTCTCAACCATCAAAGGATCGTTATTCATAAGTGCTTCACATCTCTCCAGTCAAAGCTCTTCTCACTCCAGCAGACAACTTAGAAGTGTTATGTGAATTATTTGTGGATTTTGACAATTTAAGAGAAAATGCATTTGATCTTCTTCCTGCTGTTCAAGCTCAAGGTTGGGAGAAATATTTTGATCGCTTAATTGGACCAGTTTTCCCTAAACTTGTCAAGGAATTCTGGGTTTTTGCTAGCGCATCAAACTCTCATGTGACATCTTATGTTCTGGGGAATAAGATCATCATTTCTGAAGATCACATTGCTAAGCTGATTCAATCTGATGGCAATGGGATTAAATGCAGTGAGATGGATAAGCTCTCAAATACTAAGTTAGTAGCTAGAGAAATCTTCACTCATAGAAAACCCTCTAACAAGATCAAAGAGCTGAAGGATCATCTAAGAATATGGGCTAAGATCATTCTGGGAAGCATCAGCCATAGAAAAGCTACAAACTCTCCTAACTATATCAACATGGATCAGCAGTTCCTTCTGTATTTCATCTCTAAGAACAAGAAGGTCAACCTTGCTCATTCTCTGTTTAATCATCTGAAGAACAGCGTCAAGGAAACAAGAGAATAAGAGAAGACAAAGAGGGACTGGATACCTCTGGGAAGATTAATTTCTGATATCCTTACTGAAAACAAGCTGGTGGATCATCTTATTGAGGCCCAGCAGATAGAAATACTGGAAACAGATGTTGGAAAGCCTCTAAATACCAATAACCTCAAGAAGATGAAGTTCATTGATTCAATCAAGAATGACCCAATTCTTCACTCCAGAGAAGTTATCACAACAAGGAAAATGCCTCTGCAGAACTTTCCTTTGTTCTCTTCTGATACACCTCCAGAGGTTGTAGTAAGATATTTAGAATCCTGCAAGGTGGATGGTGTGGACCCTATGTTCAACCCTAAAGAACTCAGAAGACCTGCACCTAAAGTTGTTCTGAAGAAAAACAAGAAGAGAAAAGCTGCTGAAGGAACTTCTCAGAAGGCCCCTAAAACAATTACAAAGAAAGGTAATTCTTCATCTTCTCAATCTGATTTTGTTTCTATAGTAGAATCAGTAACAGTGGTCACGTCTGAAATCCCAACTGAAACCACTCCTTTTGAACCCATTCCTTCATTTGAACCAATTCCTTCTGTCATAACCACAACTTCTGATGTACCTTCTGACATACCACCCCCATTCACTCAACCAGAAAATACAACCACTCAACCACAAACTCTGGATGACTTTGACATTCCAATAAACCCAACATCTCCATCTGATTTGAACACACCTAACTTTGTTGAAACTCACTCAGAACTTCAACATGTTCTATCTAACATTGACACTTTTCAACCTTTTGAATCCCAACAAAATAATCCAGCTCGATCATCTGAAGTACAACCACCCAACGCTTTCCATCCTCTGAACTCTGAATTTCACACACTTGTTTTTGACTTATCCCCCATTCGTGAAAACTCCTTATCCTCTTATGAATCTACTCCACCAAACACCCCTACCTATATCACAATACCAGACACTCCCACTTCAAACTCTGAACCAGAAGACCCTCTGAGAACATCCATAGACATAAATGCTCTAAACAAACTATCTCATGTATCCAACAAAACAACTATTCCTGTACCAAAACTAAAACCAACAAAATCATACATTGACTCACTGTTGCTAGCATTTGAAGCAGACATGAAAATCAGGTTAGAGAATCTGAAGGTTGCTTGCTCAAAACTCCCTGATCCTACAGCTTCTGATTTCCTCTGGGCCTCATTCAGAAAATGGTTCAATACTGAGACCAAAACGCTAAAAGATATCTTCTATGATATCTCTCATCAGAACTTTTGCGAGAACCTCAAAGAAGTGGTCACAAGCATTGAAAAGAAGAAGACTCATCTTCTGGATGATAAGCCCTGGAGTGAACCAGAACCTAAAGAATCACATTCTGATCTTTAGATGGTTTTAGTTCCTTCTGAGGAAGTCAAGGGAAATGATATTGTTCAAGTACCTTCTGTTGAGGGAACTTCTGAAGAACAATTTGCTCAAGTTGTTGAAGACTCACTACCAACTTCTCTTGTGCTGAAAACTCTAGAAGAGCTGAAGAAAGAGAATGAGATGGTTAAGTAGAGGTTGAATAAACAAGATGAAACTAATGATGAGTTGAAGACTATGATTGGTAAATAAGTGGAGTCATCTTCTCAGATCAAGTCACTCCTAGAAGCATTAGTTACTAAGATGAATCCCCAACCCTGATTTTGTTTTATGTTTCTTAGTTCTTTGTTTTTCATGTTTCTTTGTTTTTGGTTCTGCTTAATGAATTTTTTTTTTGTTTTGACTCTTTTTAATACATGTTTTACTTCTGTACTTTTAAACTTTTTGAGTAATGACAAAAAGTGGGAGAAACGTAGAAGATTTTGATCTATAACAGTTTATCAAGATTAGCCTCTAACATGTTAATATTCTGATTAAATTGTTTAAGTTGTGATTATAAAAAGAAACAGGTTAAGTAATCAACTCATGGGGAGACAAGTCAAAGGACTTCTTATGAAAGAATTAAAATGCTAAAAGAACTTCTAATGGAAAACTCTGAAAGAATATTTCTCATCATTTAAAGGGATTTCCTCTAACTTTTAATTTCTATTCTTGAATCAAAATAAATGTTTTGTCATCATCAAAAAGGGGGAGATTGTTAGAACAATTTTGATTCTAATCCTCTATAGTTTTGATGATAACAATACTTTCTAAAAGAATAAAAGTTCTAATATGTGTTGCAACTAACTCTTAGTTAATATGCATTGAAGAAGCAGTATAAGTTCTTATAAGGAAAGCATCTTGGAATAGAAGCAGCCTTGCACTCCTGTATAGAAGCTCTCATTAAGACATTATTAATGTTGCGTATGATACTCTGATTTGTGCTTAGAAGAGTCTGATACTCTCATTAAAGACTATTTAAAGAAATTCAGAATAAAGGTTGGGAACAAGAATATCCTTTTTTGGAAGGATTTTAAAGTAATTAATGACTCTCCAAATCAAGCTCAAGATGTTCCCAACGGCTAGATATGTCAAACCATTATATAAAGAAATCTACCCGAAGATTTGAAGCTCTGGTTCTCACGTTATATCTATTACACACTCAAATATTATCTTGCTCAAAAATATCTTGCAACAAATCACTTAGTGATTATAGCTTATTAGAAGCATTATTAAGTTACAGCGTTAATATTTGTAAGAGATAAGTTGATTTTCCTTGAGTGACTAGTTTAAGTCAGTAGACTCAAGAAGACATTGACAGTAGGCCATTGTGTTTGTATTCAAATTGGAATAGTGGATTAAGACCTCGTTGATAGAGGCAAAATCACCTTGGCGGGTGGACTGGATGGAGTTTGAGTTCAAATGAACCCAGATAAATCAAAGTGTTATTTAAAGTCATTTTTATTTTGAAAACCCAATTCCAAACCCCCCCTTCCTTGTGTTTTACACTCCTTCATCTTCATATCTCATTTTATCATGAACTAACCCATTCACTTTGGTTTGCTCATTTAGGGTAACATTAGGCATTCTAATATGGTATAACATTCTGACTTTGGTGCTTCTCATGTGTTTTAATCCATGTTTGTGCTCTTTTGCATCTTTACTTCTTCATGTGTGCTTCCTTTGAACTTCTTTGCCACTTTGGTGCTTCTTTAAACTTGTTTGATTTAGTTTAGGTTCTTTGAGCTTCTTAAAGTTAATTTATGGTTTGGTTCTGACTTTTAAGGTTCATAGGCATTTAGATTCATTTCATTTGTTTCCTTTGTGTGTTTTGCTTCTATTTCATGTCTTATGAACTTTTGTGCTTCATTTACTAACCTTGTAAGGGCTTTGGTAAGTCTTAGGAGTGTGGAAGTGCTTCCATATTCCAACCTCTGCCTCTCATTTTATATTTCAATCTTGTGTTTGGTTAAGCATCCAAAATGCTTTGATTTGCACAATTGGTCTCCTTCCTCTTTGAAGTAAATTAACTTCCATATTGGAAGTAAGTTGTCTTCTAATCTTTCTCCCTCTCTTCTTATTTTCTTTTCTTCTCTTCTTCTTTTTCTTCTAGGTTTATAGTTATTGAACCTCACTAACCTAGGATATCCAAGAATGACAACTTATTTAGGATTGTTTAGTTTCCCTTAGACCTTTTACCATGAGTTTCTTTTGGTGTCTTCTCTTTCTCATCTCAAATCAACTCAAAAATACCTAATAAAGGTTGAAGTGGCTTCTTGTGTCAAAGACTTATTCCATGGGGAATTTGTATCTATCCCATCTTGGGGTAATGTAAACTTATCTAGCATGATGTACAAGTCTAAACTTGAGGTCATTTTAATAAATAAAGCTTAAAAAGTACTTATTCATCAAAAACAACAAAACACTTAATAAGCAAAAGTAGGCTAGTGTGCTTGAGCCTCAATCCTTGGAACTAAGTCTTGAGAATCTTCTCCTTACTTAGGTGTGCTTCTTCTTCATTCCATCTTGGATTGATGTAAGAAGTACACACTCCATTAAATGAGACTTGAATACACTCTCCTATGCAAACTTTTCAATAAAAGCTTCTAAAAAGCTACAAACCAATAACAAGTGTCTCTCCTTCAGGAATTATCTTCTCACCTCCTCAATCTTAATGAAAGAACTCGACTCGACTTGTCTTTTGTAGGATGGTAAACACACTCGTATCAGACGAGCCTGTAACACCCGAGCATATGCATAAGTAGTTCAATCATAAAAAACACACAAAAAATTTCCTCCCTAGTTAGGGGAACTACATCGACTCTGATCCTCACTCCCGATGAGATACGTATGCAGTGGGGTAGGGCCCATTAGAGCATACATTCTTTCTTTTCCCTATATTTTCCCATTCTTTTTTTCTAGTTCAACAACAGATACGTTTACCCTTTGAAACAATACAAGCAAGTGTGGCTCCCGTCTGGTACGACGAACGATCTGGGGTGCTAATACCTTCCCAGTTTGTAATCGACTCCCGAACCCAGTCTCTTTAGTTCGCAAGACCTCATTCTTTCCTTTTCCACAGTTTGTGCAACATTATCTTTCTCTTTCCTTGGGATAAAAATGTCTGGTTGGCGACTCTTCATCTTTCTTTGTGCTAATTTCGCGTTTGTATCAGGACACAAATCTCGGGAGCGACAGGTACAAAGAAGAATAATTTTTTATAAAATATCAGACATTTCATAATTATCGGTACATTCTACCAGAAATATTGGAATTCTCGATAAAAAATATCGGTAATTATGAAATTCCTAGTAATATATACCGATAATTCCATAATATCCGATAAAACTCACTTGTAAATGTGAAATTTCTGGTAGGTTACTAAAATGTCTGGTATCGCCACTGATTTTTGAAAAATCCATGATTGAACTGGAAATTTGAAAAATGGTGGAATGTTTTGGCTCAGGGTTACTCCCGTCTTGTCATTGTATTTTGGAGGGTGCCAGGTACAACTAGGTAGGCAAGTAGAATGCTCAATATGAATGGTAGAAGGGCCCAAAGCCTAGAATAGTTTTGAAAACTAAAATCCAAATAGTCAGGCAAGGAGGTGGCCTCCCCCTCTCTTACAAATTCCATTTATTTATTATTTAAAATTTAAAAAATGGGGAAAAAAGCGAAAAAAGAATCACGAGAAAAACATTTCTCTTCTCTCGTTCGGTTTCCATGTCTCAATACATAAAAAAAACAATAATCACATCATTCAAATTCTAAGAAACAACTGCTATATCCAAGCATGATAAAGTTTGACGCGGCAAATCAAGAACATGATTCTAACGCAATCAACATGATCTAAAAAATAAGTGATGAACACGAAGAACAAGCAAACCTAACCTATAAAATTGATGTGATTATTGTAGCCAACAAATATGGGGAAATTACTTAGCATATTTGAAGCCAACAAATATGGGGAAATTACTTAGCATCAGCACACATAAAAATTTGCAAGCAAAAAACGAGAAGGAAATGCGTGATTGAAAACTGGAATGATGAGTTTACTAGCGGTGCTATGAATTTTTCGGCGAGAAAAATGCAGATTCTATCGGCCTGAAATAATTTTCCAATGACTTCCAAAAGGTGAGTTAAATTTGATTTTGTCCTCTTTTGCACATTTTCTTTTGATCCTTCATCATGATTCTCTCTTCTATTCTTCTAAACACTTTCAAATTTTCTCATGTCTATTTTTGTCTGATTTTGGTTTGTCTGTGAACCACTAGTGACGGGGTTGTAGTTGAAGGCTTGGAGGTGCCAAAGGTTGGATGATCTCCACTATAGAGTTCATAGAATGCAATATGTTTCTATTGAGGTACTTCATACATTTCCTTTAGTTGTGCAACATCTTTGGAAGTTGTTCAGTTATTTCATCCACCATTTGAGTTAACAATTTGTTTTGACTAAGAATGGCATCATTGGTATTCAGTTTTATGATATCATTCTTCTTTTGAGTGGGTTTCAGATTATGTTATCCTTGATGATTATTGAGTGTCACTCGCTCGATGATTTCAATTGCATCTTTAACGCTTTTGGATATTAGAGAATATCCACTAGTAGCATCTAGTAACAACTTAGGTTGTTGTTGAATTCCAATTCTGAAAATGAGTAACTTTCAAAACCGTGGTTTAGACATCTTTTCAACATGGACTTGTACCTTTCACATGCTTAATAGAGAGTTTATGTTATGCCTTGGAAAACATTGTAATGGTAGTCTTTGTTTCTATGAGTTTATTACGAGGAAAAAATTTGTTTAGGAATTTTTCCTCCAATGAATTCTAATTTTTCATTGTGGATATGGATTGGTCTAGATGCCTCTCCTTTTCTTTTCCAATCGATAAGTGTGAAAACAATTGTAGGAATACCACTTATTCCTCATCATTTGACGTTTCTAGTGTACAACAATCTCATAGAATATCCACAAAGATTTAAGTTGGAGATTTTGGTGTTAACAGTAAAAATGCTTGTTGGGGGTAGATTTCATCATATGTGTCTATCATGCACATCCATACACTAGTAATATGCTCCTCTAATCAGTGTATAATAGTACCACATGTTACTCTCATTTGTATTTCCTTTCAGTTTCCACGCTGTGAGATTAGTGCTTTACTCAATAGTCGATATATCATACTATTAACAAACGCATATCATTAAGTCCTAACAGTAGTAAAGTAGGAAGACTCCACATTGATCCTTCTATAATACATGTGGATATTGAGCATATACCTATGTCTAGGCTTAGTACTCAATAAATTATTATCTTGGATCTAATAATGACATTCACCTTATGATGTCAGGTTATAGCATAAAAATATGTTTTAGGTTGTAAAGCTTAAACAAGAATTACGATTAAAGAGTCACCAATATTACAACATGAGTATATTAGCATAGAACTGCATGACCTATTTAGTATATGAATATAATGACTATATCTAACCCCAACAATAAAATATTTAGCTTCACTTACTTATGGTTAGGGTAACAATTAGTCTTTTTAGAGAAATTTACTTAAGAAGTCGTATCTTCTTTGTCACCTGAGCATTGGTTCCTCCTTTAGACATTCTTCCTTATTCTCCTATTGTAGACCCGAGTGAACCTACTCTAACTCTGTATTCCTCCAATCCACCAAAACTCCATTTTCACTGAACTGAAAACTTCTATTTATAGACAAAATTCAGATTGTCCTTGGTAACGTACATACCTTACTCTCACTATGACCAACTGTCGCTCCCCGGATTTCCATCCTGGTACAAACGCGAAAGTGGCGCGGAAAAGAATAGAGTCTCCAGCCAGACATTTTTATCCCGAAGGAACGGGAATGGTAATGCTGCACAAACCAGAAGAAAAGAAAAGGAAGGACACGGGTCCTACGAACCAAAGAGGCTGAGTTCGGGAGTCGGTTACGACCTGGGAAGGTATTAGCACCCCAGATCGTCCGCCGTACCCGACGGGATCCACACTTGCAAAGAAACTGCTTCAAAGGGTGAAAGAAAGAAAGTTGCTGCAAAACTGAAACTGAAACTGGAATGAGAAAGGAACTTAAAAAAAGAAAACAAAGAAGAAAAATGTAGGGAAGATAAAAATTGTGCTCGAACGGGCCCTACCCCGCTGCCTACATACCTCATCAGGACAATGAGGATCAGAGACGCCATAGTTCCCCTAACTAGGGGTAGAAAAGGAATTGCCTGTGAATTAAGGCTTGAACTTCCTATGCCATTGCTCAGGTGTTGCAGACTCGGACGACGGGTGCGTAACCGTCTTGCAAAATGACAAGTAGGAGCAAGTTCGCGTACGAAGCGAATGAGATGAGAAAAGAATTCCCGAAGGAAAGACGCTTATTATTTGTTCATTGTTTTTTATGAGTTTTCTATTTTGAAGTTTGCATAGGTAAGTGTAACTAAGTCTTACTCACTGGGATGTGTACGTCTCACATCATCCCGAAATGGAATGCACAAGAGGCACACCTATCTATGGAGGAAATCCCCAAATCTAGTCCCACAAGTGAAGGCTCAGACACATTGACCTATTAACATTTATTAAGTGTTTTTGTGATTTTATGTTAAGAACTATTTTTTATGCTTTTCTTTGTGAAGTAATCTCATGCTAAGACCTATCCACCACGAGGGATAACTTACACCTCGCCCCGAAACGGAACGCGTGCAAGTATCTCATAGCAAAGTCTCATGTCACATGAGAAGACTCAACCTTTATTAGAATGGATTAAAATTGAGTTTGAAGATGAGAAGAGAAAGCACCAAAAGGATCTGAAAAGGTGAAAAATCTAAGGGCAACTAGAATCCTAAAAGTTGTCATGCATGGATGAACCTAAGTTAGTGAGGTTTGAATTCTATCCTGAAGAAGAAAGAAAAAAGAAGAGAAGAAGAAGAAAGAAGAAGAGGGAAGTAAGGCCTAAGCCCAACAATCAAAGGTTAGCACAAGTAAGGATAAGAAGAGAAGAGATGAGATTTGGAGATGTGGGAATCACATCCACACCTCACACTTACCATAGCCCCTGAAATGGTTAGTGACATAAGCATAAAAGCAAAACAAAATGAACAAAATGACATGCCAACATCATACAAACAGAAGTGAAGTCATACATACATAAACTCAATGCAAATGCAAGCCACAAGAATGAGAAAAGAAGCATACAAGTCAATTAAGAGGCAACATGAATCACATGGCAAAAGCAAAACAAACTTAAGAAGATGCAAAGCAAAAATACACAAAACATGAACTCAAGGCACAAGACCAGAATCAAAACCAAGTTAAAGAAGTGCTTTAGAAGCAAAAGAGATGAGGAGAAGAGAAGCACAAAGCTAAATAAAACAACTTATAGGAAGAAAGGAGCAAATAAGTGAGGTGGAAGCACACAAGAAAGAATGAACTTAAAAGGTAAACAAATCACAAAATTTCCAAAACAGAAACCCTAAACCAAGATCAGAAAGGTGTCAATGCCCTAAGGAGACTCCAAATGAGATGAAGAAGTTGGCACAAGTGCCCTTCTAAGCCAATAAGAGAACTTATGATAAAAAAGAAGCCAAAATGGGACAAGTTAAGAACAAAAATTCAAATCAAATCAACAATGCACCCAAAAATTCCACAACTTTGGACAAATGATCTTCAATCATGATATAACAATATGCCAAAAGGATAGGAAGAAATTCAGAAGTTATCCAAGTCAAAAGAGGGCTCAAACATGAACTAGGGTTAAGAAACTTCACTTACAAGTCAAAGGTCAAAACCAAATGAATAAGTTTCTAAAAATCAGAACAAAAATCACACATAAACTACATCCCCTTAAGAATCCAGAGCAAAAAGAATCATCAAAAAATTCAAAATGAGGAACCATATGGAAAATGGACAAGACAACATGCTCAAAAAGGAAATAAAATGAATTAATTACATGAGGAAATTTATTTACACGTGGCTATTAAAAATAAATGGAAACGAAAAATATGAAAAATTAAAGAAAACTCCAATGAACCTCCATGAATTATTTCAGAATTTTTGGACACTTATAAGTATTTTTAGAAATTGAAAAGCAAAATGATATTAAAAAAGAAATAAAAGAAAAGAAATAAAAATGAAGAAGAGGCTGGGGGTGCAAAAAGCAGAGAATTCAGTTCATTTGAAATGGGCCCAAGCAAAGAGGGGGTGCGAATAGTGAGGCAAGCCCAACCAATTCTGCGCAGGATCACAATATACTGGGTGGAAATTCAAGGAAAATGTGAAAAAAAAACACTGGCCAGAGGATCAAACAAACGCATCCTGGGAGTCCTCTCATTAAATGACGTGGCAATGTGATAGGCTCAGAGCTGAGGGAACACACAAGTTGTTGTGGGGTGAGAAACACAAGGAATTAAAATGGAAACATAAGCTCACGTGAGAGAGAGCCTCTTCATTTATGAGGTGGCAAAATCCTGAGCGTGGAGATGGAAGGATCTGATGGTGTAAGACTCATCTTCAACCTTGGAAACCCTAAATGCACACTCCCAGATTCCGGTGACCGGAGCTAGGGCTCCGGCACCGGAAAACTCACAACATGAACAAAAATCAAAATTAACAAAATGCTCCAGATTGGATAATTGAACCATGCTGATCTCAAATATGATGATGAAATTCCCACTGGATCAAAGAATCTTATGGATTGAAGACAAACAGTTTATGCCATGAAACTTCAAAATCACATAACAAGCTCAATAATGCACTAAATTCGAAACTAAAACCATCAGAATGATCAGCATGACCAGAGGATTACAATGCACACAACTATTTTCATTTTTAGATCTGAAGATTTGGAACTCACCTGAACTTGCAGTTCTTGAAAAAGCTTGTTAAAACCCAAGATAATGAAGTCAATCCACTCCAAATGCACTCTAGTTGCAAAATAAATGCAACTAGAGTCTTGAATCTTGCTGGATCTGAGAATTTGCAGCCAACTGCCCTGAAATGGCAAGGTGCTTGATCTTTAGAAATAGCTTGCACAATGGAGAGATTTGTGATCCTGAGCTCTCAAGGATGAAGGATCTGTGATTGGTTTGTGAAGAAAGCAAGTGTGTGAAGAGATTCGAATGAAAATGCAATTTGAGCCAAAACTTGAGTGTGATGAAATGAGTGAGAACTGGATCCTCTAAAACCCTAATTTGCTTTTATATGAGGTCATGAGGAAATGCTGAGAGAATAAGAGGATTTGCATGTGGGAAGAAAAAGTGTGAGTGATTTTGCAAAATTGGCAAGTTTTGTGTGATCTCATGAAAACCTCATGCATTGCCTTGCCTCTTGCCCATGTGCATTCCACATCTAACCCTTAATCTCAAACCAGAAGGATCCTGGCCATTGGATGAGAGTGTCACACTTTTTTCATGTTCATGCAAAAATTGCACTTAAGGAAGGAAATTCTCATTGTGCACGAATTTGGTGTATTTATTGGAGCAAAGTGAGCCATTTGCATTGAATTTTAATATTGGAACAATATTTGATTCATACCAACACCCAAAAATGAGATTCATGACTTTTTGCTTTGGTGCATAAATGAAAAACCAACTTTTGCCCTAATTTTCACCAAATTTTCGAGGGGCCTATCTTATTAACCATGAAGGCTATGAAAAAGTACTTGTACTTTTTGAAAATGGTAGGCCTTGATCTCCAACTTTCATGTTTGACTTTGGTCCTTTTGAAGAATTTTTCATTAAGTTATGCTCACTTGAATTTTAGGGCAAGAACTTGCCAAAAATGGCATTTTCCATAACCAACTTCACACCAATTTTGCAAAAAACCTCAAAACCTCATGATTCTTGATCTTTGAACTTGCCAAACCTCTTTTAACATTATAAGAACATCCCTTGGCTAGAAAAATGGGGTTGGACCCCTTGAAATCCCACAGTTGACTTTTCTAAGGCACAGTTGACCAGTTTCTTCATTTGCAAGCAACTGAAGAAATACTTGACTTCCACAAGGAATTTTCTACCAAATTTGGTACCTAGGATCCTCTTAACATGTGAAAGACTTTGCCCAAATGAAATGGCCAAAGTCTTGAGGTTTTCATGCTTGAAACTCAAACCCTAGTTTGGGATCATTGTGTAGGAGCTTTGCCCTAGCCTGGATTCCCTGATGATCTTCCAACCTTATGAGCTTTTATGAATGAACTTGAACTTGTAAATGCAATGTAGACCCCTCATAAGACTTGTACAAATCCATTGGGCCCCTTGTCATGGCTTGTGATGCTTCAAGAACCTCCACAAATGATCATATGCCTAATGTTAGGTCATGAGAAATGATATGTTCATGATGAATATGATGTGATATGATGCTTAAAATGAAGAGGGTAAATTTGGGGTGTTAGAGCTGCCCCTATTCAAACAACTGTTAATCTGAAAAGGACGGTAGCACGGGCTATGGACCGTTCAAGATAAACTGTGATTGAATACCAAGAAGACCTGCAATTTGCACTCTGACGAAGAATGCAAAACTGGGAAATAAACACAACCAAATGACGCTTTGGTGAATGAAGTGAAGAAAAAGCAGACTAGCTTCTTCTAAGTTGGAACTGTTATCTGGAATCAGAATACTTTGACAGACGAGCCTTCTTCGAACAATCCTGTTACGCTAGGAGCTGGACATACGAGTCCTCACACACTCTGCAAGACATAAATGACTTGAGACAGACGAATCTCCTTCGGATAAACCTGTTACGCCAGGACCGGTGATGCACAAAACGTCTGTGGGATAGACATGCATAATCAAGGTAGACGAACCCTCTTCATATATTATCCGGGGATATATGGTATAAGACAGACGAGCCTTCTTCGAGAAAACCTGTTACGCCAGGTGTAACATTAACAATTGGTGCTTGAGACAGACGAGCCTCCTTCGGATATACCTGTTGTGCCAGGACCGGTAACCATTTTGACATTTATTCCCACAGTCAGGATTTTAAACCTCTTCAATACAGATGAGTATTGGATGATCATCAAGATAACACAGACGAGTGTTATAAGTCAATGATACAAACGAGTATCAGACGATGATCTAAGAAACACAGACAAGCGCTCCAGGCGATGATACAGACGAGTATCAGCCACTGGTACAGACGAATACCAGAAATTCAAACACAGACGAGCGCTGGGGAATGCAGACGAGCAACAACAGGTATTATATCAAAACACAGACGAGTGTTGGGAAGTGCAGACGAGCAACAAATATCAAATATCACACAGACGAGTGTTGGAAATTGCAGACGAGCTACCACAAGTATCAAACACAGACGAGTGTTGGAAATTGCAAACGAGCAACAACAAAGAAATCATGGACCACTGCTGGGGAAAGCAAACGAGCAATACCAAAGTGATAACACAAACGAGTGTTGAGAGGTGCAGACGAGCGACAATAAAGATCAAACACAGACGAGTGCTGGAGAAAGCTCCCCAATGACTGGGAATTCCTCAAATATCCACTGTTGATGACAAGAGCTCTGACAGATGAACTCTGTTGAGAATGGGCCTCCCATTGCTTGCTGGGTATACTCCATTGGGGAAGATAAACTGCTTGAGCTACCTTCCAAGACTTAGCTGGGAAAAATTCTGCTTGGGAGAATGTGACACCATCCTGCAACCTGCAACAACAGAAAACATATATGTGCCACGGGGACTTGCATTGTATGATTTGTTCATCCATCGTCACCCGACACTCAAAGAGGGTATCAAATGATTCCCTGAAATGTCATTTTTTTCAAATTATCACCATGTTTTAAATGCAATGCTAGTTTTGCCAAAAATTCAGGACATTTTGCAAACAAAAATAAACACAACACAGCTTTTTGACTGAATATTCTTTTTATTGAAAGGCCTCTGAATAGGCAAAGATTTACATCAGGAAGCAACCACCTGGAAAGAGGTAGCCACCATAAAATTGAGAAAATAAACTATCCTAATGGCAATGGGCACGGCATCCCAATGAGTTCCCTTTCTGCTATGACCAGCATGTCTTCAAAACTCTCCATTCTTGCCTTTGCTTTCTGAGAAGATGAGGGGACTGATTCCTATCCTTCTGATGTTGTCAGACTGTACGAAACGATGATTTGGTTCAGATTACTCGGATCGCATTTGTTCGCTTATTCCCTTGTTTTGCGTGAATCGCCCTTTCGGGTTTTCAATCCACCGGGATACCCTTTTTTGCCTGAGATGTCCGATGTGGCTTTTCAACTCAGCGGGTGTACATTTTTTTCTTTATTTTCCCTAACTTTGGCCCGAGCTTTTTATTCTGTTTTTAGCTCGTCGGGATGCCCTTTTCTTGCCTGGACTTTAATTCTGTTTTTGTGTCCAGCGGGTCTTTTTATGCGAAGTATTTATTAACTGCGTCCGAGTTAACAGGGGATTGGAAATCATCTCCATCCATAGTGGTGAGCATCAATGCTCCTCCTAAGAAAACTTTCTTCACTATGAATGGTCCTTCGTAGTTTGGGGTCCACTTGCCCCTGTGATCTGAACTTGGAGGAACGATCCTCTTGAGCACAAGCTCTCCTACTTGATACTCCCGAGTACGTACTCGTTGGTCGAATGCTCGCTTCATTCTCCTCTGATAACGTTGACCATGACAGATAGCTGTTAATCTCTTTTCCTCAATTAGACATAGTTGATTGTAACGAGCATGCACCCATTCAGCCTCATCAAGCTTCACATCCATCATCACACGCAATGAAGGAATCTCTACTTCAACAGGCAAGACTGCCTCCATGCCATATACCAATGAGAAGGGAGTTGCCCCAGTTGACGTCCTGACGGACGTTCGGTACCCATGTAGCGCAAACGGTAACATCTTGTGCCAATCTTTGTAAGTGACAACCATCTTTTGCACAATCTTCTTGATATTCTTGTTTGCCGCCTCTACCGCAACATTCATCTTTGGTCGGTAAGGAGAAGAATTGTGATGCTGAATTTTGAAGTCCCGACACAACTCTGCCATCATCTTGTTGTTGAGATTAGAACCATTGTCAGTAATGATTCTTTCGGGCACTCCGTATCTGCAGATGATATCCCTTTTCAGAAAACGAGCTACCACTTGACGAGTGACATTGGCATAAGATGCTGCTTCAACCCACTTAGTGAAGTAATCAATCGCAACCAGGATGAAGCGATGACCATTTGAAGCAGTAGGCTCTATCTTCCCGATCATGTCAATGCCCCACATAGAAAAGGGCCAAGGAGATGACATGACATTGAGCGGGCTTGTAGGAATATGCACTTTGTCTGCATAAACCTGGCACTTGTGGCACTTACGAGCGAATGAACAACAGTCTGCATCCATTGTCATCCAGTAATACCCCGATCTCAGCAATTTCTTAGCCATAGCATGCCCTCCTGCATGAGTACCGAAAGATCCCTCGTGGACTTCCTGCATTAACAGGCTTGCTTCGTGTCTATCCACGCATCTGAGCAAGACCATGTCAAAGTTTCTATTGTACAAAACCCCGTCAGTATTCAAGAAGAAGCTAGCAGCAAGTTGCCTTAAGGTCTTTTTGTTATTGGAAGATGTCCCAGCTGGGTATTCTTGCTTTTCCAAGAATGGCTTGATATCAAAATACCAAGGGTTCTCGTCAGACACTGCGTCTATAGAGAAAGCATGAGTTGGAGCATCAATCCTGGATATGTCAATTCTGGGCACATAATTCCAACACAAGACTTTGATAGACGAAGAAAGAGTGGCCAATGCGTCGGAAAATTGATTTTCATCACGTGGTATGTACTGAAGCTTAACTGTCGTAAAGAACGTCAACAGTTTTCTAGCATAATCCTTGTATGGAATTAAATGCTCTTGATGCGTATACCACTTGTAGGTAACCTGATTAATGACGAGGGCTGAATCTCCGAATATATCGAGGTTCTTAATCCTAAGATTAATAGCCTCCTCTATTCCCATTATGCATGCCTCGTATTCCGCTTCATTGTTGGTGCAACCAAAAGTAATTCTGGCAGCGAAGGGAAAGTAAACACCTTCGGGAGTAATAAGAACGGCACCAACTCCACGTCCATTGATATTGACTGCCCCATCAAACATCAACTTCCATTTGGATTCAGGGTCTGGCCCCTCCTCCGGAAGTGGTTCCTCGCAATCGTTTGCTTTGAGGTACATGATGTCCTCATCAGGGAAATCAAACTTCATTGGCTGATAATCATCTTCCAGAGGTTGCTGTGCAAGGTAATCTAACAATACACTTCCCTTGATGGCTTTCTGAGAAGTATATTGTATGTCATATTCTGTTAAAATCATCTTCCACCTAGCAACCCTTCCGGTTAACGCTGGTTTCTCAAAGATGTACTTGACAGGATCCATTTTGGAAATTAGCAGTGTGGTATGAGTCAACATGTACTGTCTCAGTCGGCGAGCAGCTCATCCCAAAGCGCAACAAGTTTTCTCGAGTAGTGAGTAACGGGATTCACAGTCGGTAAACGTTTTGCTAAGGTAATAAATAGCGTACTCTTTTCGACCAGACTCGTCATGTTGGCCTAGAACACACCCCATTGACCCTTCTAGCACAGTCAAGTACATGATTAAAGGTCTTCCTTCAACTGGAGGCATTAGAATTGGAGGCTCCTGCAAATATTCTTTTATCTTGTCGAAAGCTCTTTGGCAGTCTTCATTCCACCTGACCGTTTGCTCTTTTCTTAGCAATTTGAATATTGGTTCGCACGTGGCAGTTAGATGAGATATGAACCGAGAAATGTAGTTCAACCTCCCTAAAAACCCGCGCACTTCTTTTTCTGTTCTTGGTGCAGGCATATCTTGAATGGCTTTTACTTTTGCAGGATCTACCTCAATTCCCTTATGACTAACAATGAAACCCTGCAGTTTCCGGGAACGCACTCCGAAAGTGCACTTGTTTGGATTCAACCTCAGCTTGTATTTTATCAGTCTATCAAATAGCTTCTTGAGATTGACCAGATGCTCTTCTTCGTCTCGGGACTTAGCAATCATATCGTCCACATAACAC
Source organism: Lathyrus aphaca (assembly GCA_963966055.1). Lineage (NCBI taxonomy): Eukaryota > Viridiplantae > Streptophyta > Magnoliopsida > Fabales > Fabaceae > Lathyrus > Lathyrus aphaca. Next base: position 339,091,348 of record OZ014524.1, read on the forward strand.
TCTATCTCCTTGTGTATCATGTCGTGGAACAATGTGACCATAGCCCGCTGATAAGTTGCCCCGACGTTCTTCAAACCAAAGGGCATGACCTTATAGCAGAATGTACCCCACGGGGTAATGAACATTGTTTTCTCCATGTCTTCCGGTGCCATCTTAATTTGATTATACCCGGAGAAGCCATCCATGAAGGAAAATACCGAGAATTGAGCAGTGTTATCTACCAACACATCAATGTGAGGTAACGGAAAGTCATCTTTTGGGCTTGCCCTATTCAAATCCCGGTAGTCAACGCACATCTGGACCTTTCCGTCCTTCTTTGGTACAGGCACAATGTTAGCTACCCAAGGTGGGTAACTAGTTACGGCAAGGAATCCGGCATCCCATTGCTTCTGAACCTCCTCCTTGATCTTCATCGCCATGTCAGGACGAGTTCTTCTCAACTTCTGTTTCACAGGAGGACAATCTTCTCTCAATGGTAGCTTATGCACAACGATGTCGGTATCCAACCCTGGCATATCTTGATACGACCAGGCAAAGATATCCACATACTCTCGTAGCATACCAATCAACTCTTTCTTTACTTCGGCCTGCAGACTGGCCCCAATCTTGATCTCTTTCTTTACATCTTTAGTGCCAATGTTGATGATCTCAATTTCTTCCTGATGAGGCTGAATAACCCGTTCCTCTTGTTTCAACAATCTGACCAATTCTTCAGGGAGTTCACAGTCTTCCTCAACCCCTTCATCAGCTTGGTAGACAGGATTGTCAAAGTCATGCATGGTCATAGCAGGAACGTTATCAATGGAATCCGGATGATCAACACTGCACAGATGATATACTTATTTCAGAATCTGCTTATTTTCAAAAAGAGACGCAAACACAAGAACAAAAAGAAAAACACATTGCTTGGTTTATATTTTTTGTGAAAAATTTAAAACAAAAGAAAGAGAACACAAATTTGTCTGAAAATGTCCTTTATTTCATGGTAAAATAAGTGCATAACAAACATGGTGGCCCATACAATGGATCCTAGCATCTTGGGCAGAATGCTGAATTTGACAATGCAGCATGATAAGAAAAGGAAACAAATAAATTACTCTGAGTGCCAGGTAACTTGGACGATGTCTTCAGCAGACCAGTTCTTCATCTCCTCTCCGGGTGCACACAGATGAATCCAGTTGTCCCAGTCACCATCACTGTCTCCATCTTAGCTTGTCACACAAATTTGGTTGCGGTCGAGCATCCCAACACTTGTAAAAGTAATGGCTTTACCACCTGGAGACCAATCAGATCCACTAGGCTGATAACCCAAACCAAACTTGTCGTCTTTCTTTTCCAATTCCAGCAATTTGCCCCAGCCTTGGGCACTTCCTGACTGAACCACTTCCTTTGCCTGCTTGTAGGAATGGATGGAGGTACCTTCTTTCTCACTGCTCTTCTCTATTGGAGTCAAGATGCTGACATTAACTGCTTCGAAGGCCTGACATAGAGTCTCGTGGATCTCTCCGTCCATCTCCACATATTTGAAAGTTGATAAGTGGCTCACAAAGATGTCTTCCTCTCTGCACACTGTGATTACTTGGCCATCAACCACATATTTGAGCTTTTGATGCAGAGTGGATGTTACAGCTCCGGCAGCATGAATCCATGGGCGTCCCAACAAGTAGCTGTACGCGGGCTGAATGTCCATGACGTAGAAGGTGCTTTTGAATACTTGAGACCCTATTTTCACAGGTAACTCAACTTCTCCAAACACTGGCCTTCTGGACCCATCAAAAGCTTTGACCATCAAATCACTGGGTGTTAGGACGATACCATCAACATTGAGCTTCATTAATGCTTTCTTCGGAAGTACATTAAGAGAAGAGCCTGTGTCAACAAGGACATGCGACAACACAACACCCTTGCACTCCATAGTAATATGTAGTGCTTTGTTATGGTTACGACCCTCTGACGTAAGGTCTCTATCTATAAAGCCCAGCCCGTGGCTTGCATTCACACTGCCCACTACAGCTTCCAGTTGATTAACAGTTATTTCTTGAGGAACATAGGCCATCTGCAGCACCTTCAGCAAGGTTTCTCTATGTGCAGGAGAACACATCAGTAAAGACAAAATTGATATTTTGGATGGCGTCTGGTTCAACTGTTCGACCACCTTATAATCACTCTTTTTAATTATGCGCATAAATTCCTCGACCTCCTTCTCAAAGGCACCCTGTCCAGCAGCAGGAGTTGTTGTCTCATCAGTCGCAGTTTTCTTTCCTTTAGCCTTTGCCTCAGCCTCAGGATCTCCTCTCAGAACTGGGGGAGCAAATAGACGACCACTTCTCGTAAAACCTCCAACCCCTCCGACGTTCACTACAGTCGGGTCAACAGCAAATGACTTACTCTCCACTTTCTGTCCAGCCACGTATACATCTGAGCCGTAATGCCATGGAATGGCTTTATCATCTGTATAAGGAACAGGCCCAGGCACGGTGATAGTCACAGGACTAACTTCAGGAACATAAATGGTCACAGGTTCTCTTCTAGCAGGCATCTCAGCTGCATCATAGAATATGGTTATAGTGGACACATCATCAACTTCATTATCAACTTTGTCAAACTGCAAAGATCCTTCATCAATCAGATTCTGCAATCCCATCTTCAGGTCTTCACAACCGTTCACTGAATTCCCACACTTTTCACAATCAAAACTGCATCCCGGAAACACTTGTCCTTTCAACAGCCTCTCTTTCACTACCAATAGCGGAGTCTTCACTTCTTCTACACTAAGAAAAAAACTTAACTTCCCACCACCCTCAACAACATTTATTCTAGCCCCTCCATGATTCGGAATAGGGTTTGAAGTAACATTCAGCGGTGGTGCGAAGTTAATCGCCTTGGAGTCTATCAGATCTTGAACTTTGTGCTATAGCGCCCTGCACTTCTCAATTGAGTGCTCGGGTGCCCCTAAATAGAAAGCGCATCTAGCATTGACATCATACCCCACTAGAAGCTCTCCAGGTGGTGGTGGTGCCAAAGTCCTCAGTTGTATCAAACTCAGGTCCAGCAATCTCGGTAGCAATGCAGTATATGTCATGGGAATTTCCTCAAGCACCCTATTAGCCGGGCGAGTCTGCCTTGGCTGATAAGGTCTTTGTTGATAGTTACGTTGTGGCTGTTATTGTTGTTGTTGTTGTTGTTAAGGTTGTACCTGCTGCACAGGACTGGAAGGGATTGTGACAGCTGCCACTTGCTCATATGACCTTCTATATCCACGGCCCCGTTCTCGGCCAAACACAACATTGGTTTCACCTTCCCTTCTTCTCGGGGGTCCGCTGAAAGCTTTTCTTACTCCACTAGAACTGCTGGCACTCGTATCCTGAATCTTTCCTATCTTTAACAGAGTCTCGACCCTCTCTCCAACAATTACTATATCATTGAATTTGGTAGCCGAACAAGACTCCAATCTTTCGATAAACACTCCTTACAATGTCCCCATAAACATATCAGCCATCTCATTCTCCAACAATGGTGGTTGTACCCTGGCAGCGAGCTGACGCCACCTTTGAGCATATTCTTTAAACCCCTTCTTAGCAGTTTGAGACATGTGTTGCAATTGAGTGCGATTTGGAGCCATGTCCAAATTGTACTGGTATTGCCTCACAAAAGCCTCTGCCAGGTCCTTCCAGCTCTTAATATTGGCTCTACTTAGCTTCATATACCATTCTAAAGAGGCCCCAACCAGGTTGTCCTGGAAATAGTACATCCATATCTTTTCATTATCAGTGTGGACAGCAATCCTTCCCACAAAGGACTGAAGGTGAGTCTTGGGACACGTTGTGCCATTGTACTTCTCGAAAGTCGGGACCTTGAACTTGTAAGGGATTCTAACCCCTGGAACCAAGCCCAAGTCAGTAATGTCGAACCCCAAAGAGTTCTGAGATTGAATAGCCTTGATCTGTTATGCCATCTCCTCAAACTTCCTATTCATCTCAGCCCCCTGGCCTTCAGTTTTGTCCAGCAGAGTGAATTGTTCGTCTTGACCGTCCATATGTACATTGTTCAGTCCATCATTGATTATGGTAACCTCTGGCTGTGTTATAGGGATTTCAACCTGACGGGCGCCCGCACCGTTACGATTACCTCCATCAGCAGTACCGTTGTTCCTGGCTTGACTATTTTCAACCAACTCACGCAGACGTTCCTGATTCTGACCCATGCCTGCCATCAAGGTCATAAAATTGTCCATCCTCAACCTCAAGTCAGTTAAATCAGCCTGCATTTGATCCATGACTCTCTCTCTATTGATTCTTGTGGGATATTTGTGTATGACTGGCTGTTCTCGAACTTTCCTGGGAGCTATAGTGCCTGAAATTGAAAAGACGTTAGGAACTGGTAGCCAAACCTGCAAAACAAGAAAACAGGTGATATGCATGCAGTGCAGTTGTTTATGCTTTCAATCCCAGGTCATTCATGCCCCGGCTCCGGTATTTTAACAAAGAAACCCAGATGGATGCTGATCCTCGACTTTTTGAAACCTTCGCATAGAAACCACATTCAAACCATAACAGTAAGCACAGAAAAATGGTGAACTGAAAAACTGCATAACATAAATCATCCTATTAGGCAAAAAATAACATAATTCCTCGTAGGGTACAAGTTTCTAAGGAGAAAAGCAAACAACCAAGATTCCTACAACATGTCTGTGGGTAATCCAAATACAAGGGAAACAAACTAAGAAGCAAGACCACTGCCTGAGGACCCTGTACCTCCCTCACTAAGTCCCAACTCAGACCTAGCCTTCTTGATTCCAGCCATCAACTTGAGGTCTTCAACCTCTTTAAGTGCTGCTTCTAAGGCTTGTTGACTATCTACTAACTGCTGAGTCTTCTCCCTTCAAACCTGGTGGGCTTGTTCCACTTCTTCCTTCTTGAAAGTCATTTGCACTTCGAAAAACTCTTCTTTTTCTTTATATCTCTTCAACTCCTACTCTCTTTGTCCCTACAACCAGACAATAGACTGACGAGCTTCCTTGAGAGTCTTTGAAGTCTTTTTGCGTTCAACTTCTCTTTTTGCTCCCATCATACCCAACCTGTGAAAGTGAGCTTCCCTTCCAGCAAAGTGTTTCTCTTTAGCCTCCAAGGTGGTCTGCATCTTCAGCAGTTTCTCTCCAGCTTCATTCTTGGCCCGGTTGGCAAGATGGTACAGATTAACCATTTCAGTGTTCTCCACCCTGACTTCATGCAGCTGGACTTCCAACTTCTTGAACTTTTCCAAAGACACAGTATCATCAGACTCAGCAACTGGAGGAGCTGGTGGTGAGAATGGCAGTAATACCCTTTTGGCTTTGTCTCTCAACCAAGCCTCATACTCCGGGAAGGTCTGATTGTTGCACTTTCCAAAGCTAGCTATCCCTTCTCCCTTAATGCACTTCCAAGCTCCAGCAACTTTCCTCACTAAAGGCACATTGTCCTTTACCGGGAAGTAGAAAATAGGGGTCAACTTCAGTTCTTCTGGTACGTCTCTCAAGGAATATCCCAACTGTCTTCTTAACAAGATTGGATTGTAATTGATCCCTCCAGTTACTCCCAATAAAGGTACACTAAGATAGCTCCCACAGCTAGTGATGAAACGTGCACCTTGAAGCCTCTGAGTAATCCACCTGACATCTTTGGCAAGCAACTTTTCTAGCTTCTGAGCCCATACCAAGGTATGATCACTAAACACTCCAGTTATAGGCAGATGCCTCATGAACCACATATGAAATAAAGGAGCGCAGCAATGAACTAAACCTCCCCTCTTCTTCTCAGTCTCGTAGTGCACCGAGTAATACAAATCTCCGAGCAACGTAGGCACATGATTCTTCAGCAAAAAGAGATGTATGGCATTCATGTCTATAAACTTCTCCATATCTGCAAACAAAATAATGCCATAGATAGAAAGAGCCAAGATAGCACAGACAGAATCCCATTCTTCCTCAACAGCCAACTCTTCCACCTTCTTTACTAAAGCCTCTAAAGAAAACCCAGGTACACCTCCCTTAATGATGGTCATAGAATTCACAACAGAAGTGCTCAAATAAAGAGCCTTGGTAATAGCCTCAGGTGCAGGTTCACTCATCTCAGCATTGAACGGAATCTGGTCTCGAACAGGAACTCCCAAGATCAAAGCATACTCCTCCAGCAAAGGACCTAACTGAAAATCAGGAAAAGTGAAACAACGGAGCTGAGGATCATAGTATTGAAGCAGGGTGTGAATGGCACTTCTCTCAGAGGGATCTAATTCTACCACCACATCCAGAATACTCCCATAAGCCTTCCTGAACCTCTCTACATGATTGGGCGTGACCAGCTTCACCATCTTCTTTAACATGCCAACCTTAGTGTCGAAAAACTTGAAATGAATATTCTGCTTGCGAGGATCTTCCATCTCTGAAGAGGATACTGGAACCGGAAGCAAAGATATGAACCTGTGAATGAAAACAAAACATGATTAATGATGAAATGATGCAATGCAAATGCAAATGGAAAGACATATGATCCATCTGGGAATGTCTGGAATATGGATGTCAAAGCCAAGTGATTAGAAACCCAAATCCTCTGAATAACACCCCATAAACACTCAGATAATCTCAGATACACCCAATCTAGAACCAGATAAACTCAAGAACTCCGGAACCAAAGTAACTGTATCAGAACATGAAACTGCACTGGTAACAAGGGTATGATGGAGTCAAGGGTTCCTGCAAACCTGTAAACCCCTCCCAATCTCACAGGTGTGCTCCGGGTCAAACATCACAGACTCTCAAAGCCGAATAGCAATAATACTTTCACCATTACCGAGAAATGGCTCATGACCAAATCAGGGAATCGGTTTGGCATTATGTACTACGCAGGGAGGCCTCAGCTGAGTCCGGGACGAACAAGCATCCCTTATAAGTCCCCAGCTTCAAGCGCTGAAATCAAGAAACAATAGTACATTCAGCCCGTAGGATACAGTACTAATTTCATACGACCAGATGCTTTGACTGAGTTCCTATAAGAGAACCAGGCCATCCTATGCGAGTCCCCAGTGGACCCTCGGGTGCAAATGGGTTTGCCACAAAATGTGGTCTGCCACTGCCACCACTGGAGAGGGTTGTTTCCACAAAGGTTCTCAATGATCGGTCCCTAGATGCACATAACTATCAAGGTCCTATCCCGAAGTGGAGGAAATCCCCACACAAGATATTTCCAAGAAGGTCGCAATCTGGGCGTGAAACATATCGCCACTTATCATGTCACATGTGAGTACAATATGTACACTCTAATCCTATAGTGCACTCAAGCCGGGTACTTGGCTTATCTCTCATAAACAGTATCACCTGAGCCCACCAAACAGAAAACCAGCCTAGACAGTCCAGTATGATATATATGAAGCGGAAAATAAATACTGAGAACTGTAAATAAAGTTGTAAATAAACAACAGTAAAATACAACACACAACAACAAACAGTCATCACCCAAAGAAACAAAAACAAGAAAGCGCTAGGAGAGACTCACAGGGGAACCAGAGATTCTGGGAATTCTCCCCACCAGAGTCGCTAGCTGTCGCTCCCCGGATTTCCATCCTGGTACAAACGCGAAAGTGGCGCGGAAAAGAATAGAGTCGCCAGCCAGGCATTTTTATCCCGAAGGAACGGGAATGGTAATGCTGCACAAACCAGAAGAAAAGAAAAGGAAGGACACGGGTCCTGCGAACCAAAGAGACATAGTTCGGGAGTCGGTTACGACCTGGGAAGGTATTAGCACCCCAGATTGTCCGCCGTACCCGATGGGATCCACACTTGCAAAGAAACTGCTTCAAAGGGTGAAAGAAAGAAAGCTGCTTCAAAACTGAAACTGAAACTGGAATGAGAAAGGAACTTAGAAAAAGAAAAAAAAAGAAGAAAAATGTAGGGAAGATAAAAATTGTGCTCGAACGGGCCCTACCCCGCTGCCTACGTACCTCATCAGGACAATGAGGATCAGAGACGCTGTAGTTCCCCTAACTAGGGGTAGAAAAGGAATTTCCTGTGAATTAAGGCTTGAACTGCCTATGCCATTGCTCAGGTGTTGCAGACTCGAACGACGAGTGCGTAACCGTCTTGCAAAATGACAAGTAGGAGCAAGTTCGCGTACAAAGCGAATGAGATGAGAAAAGAATTCCCGAAGGAAAGACGCTTATTATTTGTTCAGTGTTTTTTATGAGTTTACTATTTTGAAGTTTGCATAGGTAAGTGTACCTAAGTCTTACTCACTGGGATGTGTACGTCTAACATCATCCCGAAATGGAATGCGCAAGAGGCACACCTATCTATGGAGGAAATCCCCAAATCTAGTCCCACAAGTGAAGGCTCAGACACATTGACCTATTAACATTTATTAAGTGTTTTTGTGATTTTATGTTAAGAACTGTTTTTTATGCTTTTCTTTGTGAAGTAATCTCATGCTAAGACCTATCCACCACGAGGGATAACTTACACCTCGCCCCGAAACGGAACGCGTGCAAGTATCTCATAGCAAAGTCTCATGTCACATGAGAAGACTCAACCTTTATTAGAATGGATTAAAATTGAGTTTGAAGATGAGAAGAGAAAGCACCAAAAGGATCTGAAAAGGTGAAAAATCTAAGGGCAACTAGAATCCTAAAAGTTGTCATGCATGGATGAACCTAAGTTAGTGAGGTTTGAATTCTATCCTGAAGAAGAAAGAAAAAAGAAGAGAAGAAGAAGAAAGAAGAAGAGGGAAGTAAGGCCTAAGCCCAACAATCAAAGGTTAGCACAAGTAAGGATAAGAAGAGAAGAGATGAGATTTGGAGATGTGGGAATCACATCCACACCTCACACTTACCATAGCCCCTGAAATGGTTAGTGACATAAGCATAAAAGCAAAACAAATTGAACAAAATTACATGCCAACATCATACAAACAGAAGTGAAGTCATACATACATAAACTCAATTCAAATGCAAGCCACAAGAATGAGAAAAGAAGCATACAAGTCAATTAAGAGGCAACATGAATCACATGGCAAAAGCAAAACAAACTTAAGAAGATGCAAAGCAAAAATACACAAAACATAAACTCAAGGCACAAGACCAGAATCAAAACCAAGTTAAAGAAGTTCTTTAGAAGCAAAAGAGATAAGGAGAAGAGAAGCACAAAGCTAAATAAAACAACTTATAGGAAGAAAGGAGCAAATAAGTGAGGTGGAAGCACACAAGAAAGAATGAACTTAAAAGGTAAACAAATCACAAAATTTCCAAAACAGAAACCCTAAACCAAGATCAGAAAGGTGTCAATGCCCTAAGGAGACTCCAAATGAGATGAAGAAGTTGGCACAAGTGCCATTCTAAGTCAATAAGAGAACTTATGATAAAAAAGAAGCTATGCAAGTCAAAAGAGGGCTCAAACATGAACTAGGGTTAAGAAACTTCACTTACAAGTCAAAGGTCAAAACCAAATGAATATGTTTCTAAAAATCAGAACAAAAATCACACATAAACTACATCCCCTTAAGAATCCAGAGCAAAAAGAATCATCAAAAAATTCAAAATGAGGAACCCTATGGAAAATGGACAAGACAGCATGCTCAAAAAGGAAATAAAATGAATTAATTACATGAGGAAATTTATTTACATGTGGCTATTAAAAATAAATGGAAAAGAAAAATATGAAAAATTAAAGCAAACTCCAATGAACCTCCATGAATTATTTCAGAATTTTTGTACACTTATAAGTATTTTTAGAAATTGAAAAGCAAAATGATTTTAAAAAATAAATAAAAGAAAAGAAATAAAAATGAAGAAGAGGCTGGGGGTGCAAAAAGCAGAGAATTCAGTTCATTTGAAATGGGCCCAAGCAAAGAAGGGGTGCGAATAGTGAGGCAAGCCCAACCAATTCTGCGCAGGATCACAATATACTGGGTGGAAATTCAAGGAAAATCTGAAAAAACACTGGCCAGAGGATCAAACAAACGCATCCTAGGAGTCCTCTCATTAAATGACGTGGCAATGTGATAGGCTCAGAGCTGAGGGAACACGCAAGTTGCTATGGGGTGAGAAACACAAGGAATTAAAATGGAAACATAAGCTCACGTGAGAGAGAGCCTCTTCATTTATGAGGTGGCAAAATCCTGAGCGTGGAGATGGAAGGATCTGATGGTGTAAGACTCATCTTCAACCTTGGAAACCCTAAATGCACACTCCCAAATTTCGGTGACCGGAGCTAGGGCTCCGGCACCGGAAAACTTACAACATGAACAAAACTTAACCAAAATTAACAAAATGCTCCAGATTGGATAATTGAACCATGCTGATCTCAAATATGATGATGAAATTCCCACTGGATCAAAGAATCTTATGGATCGAAGACAAACAGTTTATGCCATGAAACTTCAAAATCACATAACAAGCTCAATAATGCACTAAATTCGAAACTAAAACCAGCAGAATGATCAGCATGACCAGAGGATTACAATGCACACAACTATTTTCATTTTTAGATCTAAAGATTTGGAACTCACCTGAACTTGCAGTTCTTGAAAAAGCTTGTTAGAAGCCAAGATAATGAAGCCAATCCACTCCAAATGCACTCTAGTTGCAAAATAAATGCAACTAGAGTCTTGAATCTTGCTGGATCTGAGAATTTGTAGCCAACTGCCCTGAAATGGCAAGGTGCTTGATCTTTAGAAATAGCTTGCACAATGGAGAGATTTGTGATCCTGAGCTCTCAAGGATGAAGGATCTGTGATTGGTTTGTGAAGAAAGCAAGTGTGTGAAGAGATTCGAATGAAAATGCAATTTGAGCCAAAACTTGAGTGTTATGAAATGAGTGAGAACTGGATCCTCTAAAACCCTAATTTGCTTTTATATGAGGTCATGAGGAAATGCTGAGAGAATGAGAGGATTTGCACGTGGGAAGAAAGAGTGTGAGTGATTTTGCAAAATTGGCAAGTTTTGTGTGATATCATGAAAACCTCATGCATTGCCTTGCCTCTTGCCCATGTGCATTCCACATATGACCCTTAATCTCAAACCAAAAGGATCCTGGCCATTGGATGAGAGTGTCACACTTTTTTCATGTTCATGCAAAAATTGCACTTAAGGAAAGAAATTCTCATTGTGCACGAATTTGGTGTATTTCTTGGAGAAAAGTGATCCATTTGCATTGCATTTTAATATTGGAACAATATTTAATTCATATCAACACCCAAAAATGAGATTCATGACTTTTTGCTTTGGTGCATAAATGAAAAACCAACTTTTGCCCTAATTTTCACCAAATTTTTGAGGGGCCTGTCTTCTTAACCATGAAGACTATGAAAAAGTAATTGTACTTTTTGAAAATGGGAGGCCTTAATCTCCAACTTTCATGTTTGACTTTGGTCCATTTGAAGAATTTTTCATTAAGTTATGCTCACTTGAATTTTAGGGCAAAAACTTGCCAAAAATGGCATTTTCCATAACCAACTTCACACCAATTTTGCAAAACACCTCAAAACCTCATGATTCTTGATCTTTGAACTTGACAAACCTCTTTTAACATTATAAGAACATCCCTTGTCTAGAAAAATGGGGTTGGACCCCTTGAAATCCCACAGTTGACTTTTCTAAGGCACAGTTGACCAGTTTCTTCATTTGCAAGCAACTGAAGAAATACTTGACTTCCACAAGGAATTTTATCACCAAATTTGGTACCTAGGATCCTCTTAACATGTGAAAGAATTTTACTAAATTAAATGGCCAAAGTCTTGAGGTTTTCATGCTTGAAACTCAAACCCTAGTTTGGGATCATTGTGTAGGAGCTTTTCCCTAGCTTGGATTCCCTGATGATCTTCCAACCTTCTGAGCTTTTGTGAATGAACTTGAACTTGTAAATGCAATGTAGACCCCTCATAAGACTTGTACAAATCCATTGGGCCCCTTGTCATGGCTTGTGATGCTTCAAGAACCTCCACAAATGATCATATGCCTAATGCTAGGTCATGAGAAATGTTATGCCTCATCTTTCCATGCTAGGATGCCCAGAATATGATATGTTCATGATGAATATGATGTGATATGATGCTTAAAATGAATAGGGAAAATTTGGGGTGTTACACCAACCCGTTTTTTCTTCTTCAGGAAGCAACGCTTGCATGTCTTCCACTTGTCAATGGTTTCCTTACTTTCCCAACACACCTCCTATTTGACTAGCGCACTAACTCTTACTTCACAATGAAGTACTTACATCTGGTCATGCCACCTAGCCTTATTATACGGCTAGCGCTCTTGAAGCATGGACCTAGCGAGCCTTGCTTGGTTTTACTATTGCTTGTTTTCTGCATGTTGATTTGTGGTTTTCTAGTTCTTTTCACCTGTTTTTTTATTAATGAATACATAAAAATTCAAAACATTTGTTTTCTTACTTTCTATAGACAAATTGAGGTTTTTGTAACAATTACTTGTGAAATAAGTCAATAAGTGTCAACATTTTTAACGTAAATCTGGAACTTATCATAGAAACATCCATAACATATGCCCATTGAGAAAACTATCCCTAGAGGTCCCACCGTGCATTACACATCAGAATACGATCTGTAGATGTTAGAAATTGGCAGAATTTTTGACAAACAAAGTATAAGTTATGAACTTAGTTTAGGACATCAGGATGTCACACCAGATGTTGTGACATCGCAAACCTGCTATCTGACTTAAATGATGCGTGACAGAAGTGCTTAAAATCAGGAGTAAATATCTGGAATTAATTGTAAAAGGATAAGCACACCAAGGCGCCTCTTTAGGAAGCTTAGTTATCTGGTTCCAGTGTAAAGGAAACAAAACAACTAACTCACCTTGATTCAAGGAGATAACAAACTAACTCACCTTAATTCAAGGAGATATCTGTGGGATTTATCAAAGTCTGGATAATTTGCAAAAAGCCCAAAAACTAAGCATCTATTTAAGGAACTGATACACTCAAGTAAACCTAACGATTTCAAGAAGAGTGTCAAGGGTGTTTGTGAAGCTAGCAGGTTTTAATTGTTTGTTAGTCACTTTATAAGCTTTTAAGCAAAAAGTGAATTGTGTCTTGATTGAAACTAGTAAGTAAGATCAAGCTGGTGTGTCTGAAGTGTGACTTCAAATTTATTAATCATCCTAAGTTAAAGATCACTGTGTGATTGAGGGGGAGTGAGTAGATACTCATATCTAAGTAGAGTCTTAGGTAGAAATTGCCTTGGGTAGATATTAAGTGAAAGATTAAACTGATTGGTTTAACTCCATAATTAATATTACTTATATTGGATTTCCTTCCTGGCTTGGTAGCCCCCAGATGTAAGTGTGGAGATACACTGAACTGGGTTAACAATTTCCTGTGTTATTTAATTTACTAGCTTATTAATTTTTTGTTTGGGATATCAGTGTCTAAACATCTGGTTCGACATCACATAACTGATCCCAGAATTTCAATTAGCATCAGAGCAGGCACCCTGCCTGTATAACTGGGTGAGATCTAGGGACTGCAAATTTGGGAACATGGACAGAGATGTAGGATCTGTGAATCGACCACCTATCTTGGATGGATCCAACTATGATTACTGGAAGCCAAGAATGGTAGCATTCTTGAAATCTCTTGATAGCAGGGCTTGGAAAGCAGTTAACAAAGGATGGGAGCACCCTGTCAAAGACAATAAGGATGGGGCAAAAGTGATGAAGCCTGAAGAAGAGTGGAGCAAGGAGGAAGAAAAGTCAGCACTTGGAAATTCCAAAGCCTTAAATGCCTTGTTCAATGGAATTGACAAGAACATATTTAGGCTTGTGCATCACTGTGAGCTAGCCAAGGATGTTTGGGACACCCTCAAAACTACTCATGAAGGAACATCAAAGGTGAAGATGTCAAGACTTCAACTTCTCACCACCAAGTTTGAGAACTTAAGGATGAAGGAAGATGAGACCATTCATGAGTTTTACATGAACATCCTGGAGATTGCTAATACTTCTGGTGCCTTGGGAGAGAAGATGAGTGATGAAAAGTTGGTAAGGAAGATTCTCAGATCACTGCCAAAGAGGTTTGACATGAAGGTCACTGCCATAGAAGAAGCTCAGGACATCTGCACAATGAAAGTTGAGGAGCTCATTGGTTCCCTTCAAACCTTTGAGATGGGAATGAATGATACTATTGTGAGGAAAAACAAAAGCATAGCCCTGGTCTCAAACACTGATAAGGAAGAAGAAAGTCATGAAGCAGGCTCTGAGGACAACTTATCAGATTCAATTGCTATGCTTGGGAGACAATTTAACAAAATTCTCAAAAAGAATGGACAACAGGCCCAGACCAAGTGGAAGAAACTCAACCTCTGAGAATAAAAGATCTTATGACTCTAATAGAAGGTCAAACTATGATGAGAAGACTAACCAAGGAAAAGGGATCCAATGTCATGGATGTGAAGGTTATGGACACATTAGAAGTGAATTCCCAACCTATCTAAAGAAGCAAAAGAAAGGTCTTTCTGTGTCCTGGTCAGATGAAGACTCAGGTAGTGAGTCAGAAGAAGAGTCTGCAAAGCACATCACTGCTCTAGCTGGAGTATGTGAAACTGAAGGGGGATCCAGTGATGAGGATCTGACATTTGAAGAGCTTGAAACATCTTACAGGATGTTGTGTGAAAGGAGCACTGAAGTATACATGGAAAGTAAACAGCAGAAGAAGCAGATTGAGGAATTAAAGGCTGAAAAGGCAAGTCATCTAGAGATCATTGACACTTTGAAAAATGAAGTCAGCCTACTCAACTCCAAAATGGAGCATATGTCCAAATCTGTCAGAATGCTGAACAGTGGCTCAAACACACTGGATTCCATTCTCAACAACAACAAGCACTCAGGGGATAGGACTGGGCTGGGATTTAATAAAGCTCAAAACTCTGAGGTTAGCACCAGCCAAACAACTCCAGATCCCATGAAGTCAAACAAGATGTTCAAGCAGATGTCTCAACATCATGAGAGAAACATGATGAAAAAGAAATATCAAATATGGAGATGCCATCACTGTGGAAGGTTTGGTCACATCAAACCTTTTTGCTACAAACTGCATGGATACCCCAATCAGAGTTCCCAGCACCTTCCTAAGCAGAAGACAGAGGTCACCAGGAAAATTTGGATACCTAAAGCTAGACTTTATACTGATCAAAGCTGCCAGTACATACCTAAGCAGAAGAACAAGTTCACCAGGCAACCTTGGAACTCTAGAGATGGACACTACCCAGGGCAGATGCATCAAAGGAAACCTCACAACAGGCACAAATGGTCTAAGCAGGTTGTTGCCTCTATAGCACACACATCTCTCAGAGTATCTGCTAAGGAAGACTGGTATTTTGACAGTGGCTGCTCAAGGCACATGACTGGACTGAAGAATCTGCTAGTAGACTTAAAGTCACACTCATCCAGCTATGTAACCTTTGGAGATGGAGCAAAGGGGGAAATCAAGGGAGTTGGGACCCTGGACTGCTCAGGTGTACCAAGTCTAGATGGTGTGCTGTTGGTAAAAGGATTAACTGCTAACTTGATCAGCATAAGTCAGTTATGTGACCAAGGTTACAGTGTCAACTTCACCAAAACTAAATGCATAGTTTCTGATAAAGAGCAGAAAGTGGTCATGAGAGGAGCCAGATCAAAAGATAACTGCTATATGTGGGAACCCCAAGATTTCAGCCTCACATCTACTTGTTCCATAGCCAAGGAAGAAGAAGTGAAGCTGTGGCATCAAAGAATAGGTCATCTCCATCTCAGAGGAATAAAGAAGATCATCTCTATGGAGGTTGTAAGAGGGATCCCAAGACTTAATATTGATGAAAGAAAAGTGTGTGGTGAATGTCAAATAGGTAAGCAAACCAAGATGTCACACCCAAAGCTTCAACATCTGACAACCTCCAAAGTCTTGGAATTATTGCACATGGACCTTATGGGACCAATGCAGGTAGAAAGTCTTGGTGGAAAAAGATATGCCTATGTGGTTGTTGATGACTTCTCAAGATATACCTGGATAAGCTTCATCAAAGAAAATTCAAATGTGTTTGAGGTATTTAAAGATTTGTGCCATAGGATCCAAAGAGAAAAGGCAAGCTGCGTGGTCAGAATAAGAAGTGATCATGGAAAGGAGTTTGAGAATAAAAAATTCTCAGACTTCTGTTCTTCAGAAGGGATCAATCATGAGTATTCTTCTCCCATCACCCCTCAACAGAATGGGATTGTAGAAAGGAAAAACAGAACTATTCAGGAGTCAGCTAGAGCCATGATTCATGCCAAAAAGTTACCCCTGTATTTTTGGGCTGAAGCTATGAACACAACATGCTACATCCACAATAGAGTCACACTAAGAAAGGGAACTCTATCCACCATCTATGAAGTATGGAAGGGTAGAAAACCTACAGTCAAGTACTTTCATGTATTTGGAAGTAAGTGCTACATTCTGGCTGATAGGGATCAAAGAAGGAAGATGGACCCTAAGAGTGATGAAGGGATATTTCTTGGATACTCCATAAATAGCAGAGCTTACAGAGTATTTAACTCCAGAACCAAGGTTATAATGGAGTCAATAAATGTGATTATTGATGATACCTATGCAAAGACAGATGTTGTTGATGATGTTGGAACATCTGCTGACAATCAAACTGAAGTTGAAATAGAAAGTGATAATCTTGACTTCACTTTAACTGAGGCAAGGTAAGAGCAATCCAACAAACCTCCCCCCATCAGAATCCAGAAAGATCATCCTAAAGAACTGATAATTGGTGATCTCAATAGTGGTGTCATCACTAGATCAAGAGAGATGATCTCAGGCTCCTGCTTTGTTTCAAAGATAGAACCTAAGAACATCAAGGAAGCTCAGAATGATGAGTACTGGATCTCTGCTATGCAGGAAGAATTAGGCCAGTTTACAAGGAATAAAGTATGGGATCTTGTTCCTAGGCCTGATGACATTAATGTGATTGGCACTAAGTGGGTGTACAAAAACAAGTCTAATGAGCAGGGAGTAGTTACAAAAAACAAGGCTAGGCTTGTGGCTCAAGGATATACTCAAATTGAGGGGGTAGATTTTGATGAAACTTTTGCACCAGTAGCAAGACTTGAATCCATCAGACTACTCCTAGGGATTGCTTGCATCCTAAAGTTCAAACTATTTCAGATGGATGTTAAAAGTGCCTTCCTAAATGGGTACCTTAATGAGGAAGTATATGTGGAGCAACCAAAGGGATTTGTTGATCCAACCTATCCAGACCATGTATATAAGCTGAGGAAGGCTCTGTATGGTCTAAAGCAAGCTCCCAGAGCATGGTATGAAAGACTGACCACCTTTCTCATTAAACATGGATACAGGAAAGGTGGAATAGACAAAACCCTGTTTGTAAAGGATGAAGAGGGAAAGGTTATGATTGCTCAGATATATGTGGATGACATAGTGTTTGGTGGGATGTCAGACAGGATGGTTAAACATTTTGTGACTCAAATGGAGTCTGAGTTTGAAATGAGCCTAGTGGGAGAACTAACTTACTTCCTTGGACTGCAAATCAAACAGATGGAGGACTCCATGTTCATATCCCAAAGCAAGTATGCAAAGAACACTATCAAGAAGTTTGGGATGGATAATGCAAGTCACAAGAGAACACCTGCCCCCACTCATTTAAAACTGACAAAGGATGACAAAGGTGAGAGTGTGGACCAAAGCTTGTACAGAAGCATGATTGGAAGTCTACTATATCTTACAGCTAGCAGACCAGATATAGCTTTTGCAGTAGGTGTGTGTGCAAGGTATCAAGCTGAACCAAAAGTGAGTCATCTAAACCAGGTTAAGAGGATCTTGAAATATGTAAATGGTACTTGTGACTATGGCCTAATGTACTCTCATGGTTGTGAACCAATCCTCACTGGGTTTTGTGATGCAGACTGGGTTGGAAGTGCTGATGATAGAAAGAGTACATCAGGAGGATGCTTCTTTCTAGGGAACAATTTAATTTCTTGGTTCAGTAAGAAACAGAATTGTGTGTCCTTATCCACTGCTGAAGCTGAATATATTGCAGCTGGTAGCAGTTATTCACAACTGGTATGGATGAAACAAATGCTCACAGAATACAATGTCACACAAGATGTCATGACATTGTACTGTGACAATTTAAGTGCTATTAATATCTCCAAAAATCCTATCCAACACAGCAGGACTAAGCACATAGATATCAGACATCACTTCATCAGAGACCTTGTGGAGGAGAAGGTGATCACATTGGAGCATGTAGCCACAGAGCTGTAATTAGCTGACATATTTACCAAGGCTTTGGATGCTACCCAATTTGAAAACCTAAGGGGTAAATTGGGAATCTTCATATGTGACATATAGCAATTATGGAGAAGTGCCAGCATGTCTCATGACATCGTATGGCATGATCACTAGATGGCAGCACCAGTCTGGCCAATAACTGTTTGTATTCCAATCTTAAAAATTCCAATAGCAACGGGTTCTATTTATGTACAAACGTGCTTTCAGCTTCTCACATTCTCATTAGCACCACTTAACCTTTTGCATGCTACAACTGAAACTCTAAACTCATCCAAATCTATCAAACATTTACACATTTCCACTACAATCGAAAAAATGTCTCAACATCAGAACCCTAACTCCATTGATGAGGGTCTCATTCAGGAAGACGTAGTGAATGCCACTCCATTGTCTGTAGTACCCATGGATGCTACACCTATAAATGTGATCAGAGGAAGCATTCCCATTGCTCAAAAGCCCAGGACTCCCCATGCAAGAAGACCCAAGGAGCCAGTCTTCAGCAAAAGTAAGGGAACCCCTTCATCTTCCAGTACCCCCAAAGCTTCTGCTTACGTGGACGCATCAATCAAAAAGCTTGTAACCAGGATCCTGGCGGAACAAAGGGTTGTGCCTGGGGTGTCAGTTCCCCTGAACAGTATGCCTGCTCCACAAGATGTCCCAAGCAACCAAGCTGAAGAAGACATACCTGCTCCACAGGATGTCCCAAGCAATGTTGAAACAACTGAGGGCCAGGACACAGCCCCAAATGATAATGATCAAGCTACTGATGATCAAGCTGCTGAGAATGAGACTTCCCAACCTCCACCAGTTGAAAACCTGGATGATGATTCTGACACAGAAATCATAGCATCTGTTGATCTTAGCATAGCCAAGAGGCTTAGGGCTAGGAAGGATAAGAAGCCAGCTGCTCATGCAACTCCTGAGAAAAGACAGTCAACTCCAAGAAGGACAAGGTCAAAACTGCTTTTGGACCTACAAAGCAATGGAGTAAGGTCAGCACACAGAAGAGGAAGGCCACAACTCCATCTGACTCTAATGTTGAGGAGGATGTCCCAACATCCCAACCCAGAAAGAGGCCAGCACCTCCTAGGACTGCCACTGTTGTCCCTGAAGCACCCCTGGATAATGTGTCCTTCCACCATGTCTCCAGTGTAAGCAAGTGGAAATATGTCTATCAGAGAAGGGTGGCTCTGGAACGAGAGCTGGGTAGCAATGCCTTGGAATGCACTGAGGTAATTGATTTAATCTCCAATGCTGGACTGTTCAAGACTGTCTCCAAATTTTCTCCTTGTTATGAACTGCTGGTAAAAGAATTCATAGTTAACTTACAAGAAGGGTGTGCTGATGGGAAATATGAGGATTTCAGGAAAGTGTATGTCAGGGGAAGATGTGTAGACTTTTCTCCTAGGGTGATAAATCAGTACCTGGGGAGAGAAGCTGATGGGCCAACTGAGCTTGGCAAGACTGACAATCAAGTTTGCAAAATAATCACAGCTAACCAAGTCAAGACATGGCCAGTCAAAGGCAAACTCTCAGTCAGCTTGTTAACCAGGAAGTATGCCATGCTGCACAGAATTGGAACAGTCAACTGGGTTCCAACCAACCACACCTCATCTATAGCTACTGGGCTTGGGAGGTTTATCTGTGTTGTAGGCACCCAAACCAAGCTGGATTATGGGGCATATATCTTTGACCAGACTCTCAAGCATGCAGGAACCTCAGTCATCAAGCTTCCAATAGCCTTCCCATCACTACTTTGTGGGGTGATTCTCAACCAATATCCAGGAATCCTTACTGACAAGGATTCTGTCTGTAAAAGGGAGAGTCCACTGTCCTTTCATTACAAGCGGTTTCTAGGTCATCATGCTGCAGATGTTGAAGCACCAGGTGGGACATCTTCTGGGACATCTGCTGTCAAGACACCTATATCAAAGGCAGCCCTGATTGCAGAGCTCAGGACAACCTGCAAAGAGTTAGATGAAAGGAAGAAGAAGCTTGAGGACCTAATTCAAAGACTGGAGCTGGAAGAGGTTGCTGGGAATGATGATGAATCTGATGATGATACAGAGGATACAGAGGATACAGAGTCTGAGTGAAGCTGTGTGTTGGTGGAAAATGTATTGTCTGTTCTGCATTGTAATTCTGAATGTTTTGTCTGTTTCTGTATTGTTTTGTTTGGCCCCAAAATTTATGTCTAACAAGGGGGAGAAGTGTATTGAACAATGATGTTAATTTCTGACTGCTGAACTAAGTTGAATTTGAAGTTTCAATGGTATATCAAAGTGTCACTGGGTAAAATGAATAATTATCAAATTCTGTTGTGCCAAGTCATGGAAGTATACATACATGTTTGAGGGGGAGCAAATTATTAGCTCTCACATGATCCAACAGAAAGGAACTCCGCTGCTCTCTAACAAAACTAGAAGAATATGTTAGCCAAAAATTAGCCAAAGGGGGAGTTTGTAGATGTTAGAAATTGGCAGAATTTTTGACAAACAAAGTATAAGTTATGAACTTAGTTCAGGACATCAGGATGTCACACCAGATGTTGTGACATCGCAAACCTGCTATCTGACTTAAATGATGCGTGACAGAAGTGCTTAAAATCAGGAGTAAATATCTGGAATTAATTGTAAAAGGATAAGCACACCAAGGCGCCTCTTTAGGAAGCTTAGTTATATGGTTCCAGTGTAAAGGAAACAAAACAACTAACTCACCTTGATTCAAGGAGATAACAAACTAACTCACCTTAATTCAAGGAGATATCTGTGGGATTTATCAAAGTCTGGATAATTTGCAAAAAGCCCAAAAACTAAGCATCTATTTAAGGAACTGATACACTCAAGTAAACCTAACGATTTCAAGAAGAGTGTCAAGGGTGTTTGTGAAGCTAGCAGGTTTTAATTGTTTGTTAGTCACTTTATAAGATTTTAAGCAAAAAGTGAATTGTGTCTTGATTGAAACTATTAAGTAAGATCAAGCTGGTGTGTCTGAAGTGTGACTTCAAATTTATTAATCATCCTAAGTTAAAGATCACTGTGTGATTGAGGGGGAGTGAGTAGATACTCATATCTAAGTAGAGTCTTAGGTAGAAACTGTCTTGGGTAGATATTAAGTGAAGGATTAAACTGATTGGTTTAACTCCATAATTAATATTACTTATATTGGATTTCCTTCCTGGCTTGGTAGCCCCCAGATGTAAGTGTGGAGATACACTGAACTGGGTTAACAATTTCCTGTGTTATTTAATTTGCTAGCTTATTAATTTTTTGTTTAGGATATCAGTGTCTAAACATATGGTTCGACATCACATATCTGATCCCAGAATTTCACGATCAATCTGGCTAGAGGCCCACCCTTAGGTTGGAACCAAGTGAATATTCTCCCAAGAAGCTAGGTAAGTCTATAAGCTCTATCAGAGAGATAAAGTTTGAAAATCCAAATTATCCAGTCGTTCTTAAGCACTAGAAGGATATCTCACACCAACCCTCTCTTATGAGGAACAAATAGATTTGGAATCACCTAAAACACACCAAAACCGACCTCTGAAACATGTTTTTATGGAAATTTAGCATGCCCACATGGCTATCTTTTCAGCTATTGAGCACTTAGAATACACAATATTCACAAAACGTGCAAAATTAGAAAGACATCACTTTAGATAAATAGTTAAGAATCTCTTACAAGAGAAGGAAAACAAAGGTGAACCTTTCTAACTAAACCAAATCAAAAGGATACCATCACTACTACCTACAAATGGGCTAAATCTCTAATCACAAAATGTATTGTCCCACAAGGAACAAGCTGTAGAAATGGATACCTCAAGAAACTCAGTTTCTTGAACACTTGTAAAAGCTAATGAATTAGACCTAATAAGGTCCCTCACATTTATCCTCTTAATCCTAGCCCCCGGACATATACAATTAAAAGAATATATTACAATAGAAGAGAACCCCTTGTCAATTAAAATCACTTTTGAGTCTTATTCCTTTTCTCTAGCTCTTCTAACTTTCGTATTTCTATCTCATAATTCGTCATAAAACAACACCCTAACAGCTTGTTCAATCTAAAAATTCCCGTAGTCATTCTTCTTCATAAGAAAATAACAAAAAAAATTATAAAACAAAAGACTAATAGAAGGCATATAGATATAGAGGCGTTGAAGGCCAAAAAAGGACTAATAAAAGGCATAAGAGGTACTGAAACAACTAGCAAACATAAACAAAATGATAAAAAACCAAAACAAAACACCAATACCAATACAACAAAATATAGATCACAAATACAAAAAGAGGAATACACCTAGGAAGGAAAAAACAATATCATAAGGACACAAGGTAGAGCTCCCCAGTCAAAGAGCACAAGAGAAATGGCATCAATTTTCACTAAACAACAATAACACACGAAAAGGAGACCGGAGACACTCATGACACTATTAGCTCAGATACATAATAAGGTTATCAAATTAGACTGAAAAAGTAAAAGAATTCTCCACATACTTAAAAAAGATATCATTTTCACTACAAAAAAAACACACTTTCCTCATGAAATTCCCTTCACAAAGTGGAAAATCACTTCACAACACATGATTTGTGACATGAGCATTCATGTAGAAAGAGGACGAGTGGCAACTCTATTGCCACGTGATATTCACATCACGACTTTACCATGTGAATATCACATCGCAAACTTCTGCATACATATATCACTTTCTCTACCATGATTCAGAAGCTACGAGTTGTAGCAGCAAGAGCAGAAAAATTGTAAGAGGGTTGCGACATGATTTTTACGTGGTAAGTTGCGACGTGAAAATCATGTGGTAAGTTGCGACGTGAAAATCATATGTAAAAGTAATTTTTTAAAAATAAAAAACCATTGTAGTGTGCAGACGTGATTATATAATAAATGAAATATAGCCACGTGATTTTCACGCCACAATATTTCAGTTGTCACGTGAAAATCACGCCACAAAATTTCTATTAATTAAAAAATATAACGAATTTAAATAACATAAAGGATTAAATAGTGTTTTCGTCACTATAAGTTAGCAAGTTTTTGATTTTCGTCCTTGTATTTTTTTTTCCATTTATATATTTCACATTTGCATTCGTTCTAGTCCCTAAAACAAAAATCCGCAAGAACATTCGCAAGAAAATCCACAGGAAACCTACGGATTTTGGATTTAGGGACTAATCTGCAAGACAAAAAGTAAGATATATGGACGAAACCCAAATTGTTTTTTACAAGGACGGAAATAAAAAACTTGATAACTTACAAGGACGAAAACACTATTTAAGCCTAAAATAAAATAACTTACCAATTTGTTTTTGTTACGTTCATCAACAAATTCCCCCAATTTTTTGTTCGGGTCTTTATAACTAGCTCCATTACTGTTGGTTCTCTCCCCAAATCCTCTTTCTAAATAATAAAAGTTAATTTAATTAAAAATCTATACTAAATCAAATTAAAACATAAAAAGTAGTAATAATTACCAAGCGTCAAGCATGTTCAACGACACTTATGATTCCAATTGCATTAAGGTTACCCCTTTTTTCAGATGCTCTCATTTTTTTTTCATTTTCACCTTTAGTGTGCACATATTGATCCTTCAATTTTAGCTTTAGTGACTGTAAAAATGAGATGTTTCTCATACTTCACCTAGTGACAATCGAGGTGTAGGAAAATTTGTTACTCGTTCATCTTTTTTGAAATCAATCATGTTTCTTCTATAGGGATGATTCCTTGGTAGGAATCTATGGTGACAACCAAACCACAAACTTTTTCCCCTTTTACAATGTTAATGCCTTGGTGTTCCCCATGCAATATGGACATCCCATTTTGCCATGCGTCCATCCAGAAAACATGTCATATGCTAGAAAGTCGTTAATAATCCACATCAAGGAAGCTCACAGAGTAAGCTTTGTTTACTTGATATATCATAAGTCCATTCTCTAATCCACAACCTCTTCAAATCATCAATTAAAGGTTGTAAGTACGCGTCGATTTCGGCTTTTGGACTCGACGGTCCTGGAATGAGGTAGGTCAAAAACATGTATGGTTTTGTCCTGCACATCTCAGGAGGGAGGATATAAGAGGTTACAATAATTGGCCAACAAGAATATTCGCTTCCCAAGGCTTGGACATAAGGAGTGAAACCATCAGAGCATAACAAAAGCCTCACATTTCTAGGTTCTGTGGAAAAATCACTATGTATGCGATCAAATTTCTTCTATGCCTCACCATCAGATGGATGTCGCATAGTACTTGAACATGTTTTATTTGTATGATGTCATTTCATTTAACTTGCACTGTACATTGAAGCAAACATTATTTTTAACCTTGGTATTATCGAAAGATAAAACATGGACTTCACTACTACATGTTTTTTGCTTATGGTCAATGGCTTTACTACGAACATTATATCTTGTACTCTGACAGAATTACATTCCTCCAACGCTCTATCATTAGTACCAAACTCATTATTATAAAGCAACATAAAAATAGTAATGCAATAATCAATCTTTCTTACTTCTAAACCCAATTTCAACACCAACCTCTTTGCAACATAAAAACCTATAGGCAAATTATCTTTCGTAGGAGTCGCGTCGGGCATAATTTTTGCAAAAAATTCTAAACACTAATCAAGAACATTCCTATTTGACTTGAAGGCTAATAATCTCACACACATTGACAGTTTTGAGTCTAAGGAACCCTTAAACAATGATTTATTGATCTCATTCAACAACTAATAAAAGCTTTGTGCTTCCTCATTCGGAAAATCTTCCCCATCAAAATCTCCGGGTTCATCATAGATCACATTCACACCAAAAGAATCGCCCACCATCTCACTGATCAAATTAAAGTTTACCCCATGTTCTATCGGTGATTGAGTACTTGAAGCATGTGTATTACTGGTCTCTGGTATGCTATTGGGTAGTTACTCACCATTATATGTCCAAACCCAGTATTTTTCAATGAAACTCCTTCTCTTCAAGTGACATTCTACTTCATATGGTTCATTAATTATAGGTCTGTATCCACCTTAAATACAAGGAAATCTTACTCCTCCTTTGCTTTGAAAACACTCCAGAGAAAATGCCCACCTGATAAACGCTTTAGCTCCTTCCTTACAATTGGATTTAAGTCCACGTCTTCCTGGATTCAGCCTATCATACATCCAAATACGATCATACCGATAATATTTCATACTACACATATACATTAATTATCTTTTTAATATTATTAAGCATATTGTTTTTGTTTTAATTATTAAACATATTATATATATTATTAAATATATATACTTAATTTGACCTGATCAGGTGGAACCTTCCAGTGGTGAGCAGCTTCTACGGTGGAGAAAATGGGGGGTGTACCTGCAAGGTACTCCGACGCCAAAGTGAGAAAGAGCTGTGAAGTGAGCATGTACAGGAAAGAAGTAAGAATAGAATATCTGACCCTCTAGTGAAAGAGGGTTTTTATAGTATGACCCCAATGTTGGGCCAAGGTTCTTCTCATGGGCTGGATCAACTAGGCTTAAGGAAGAATTGCCAAGGTTTTCCTAGGAGCAGATAAGACCTAACATGTGGTCTTGTCCCTGAACCAACTGCTCCACAAGACTAGGAGATTATTGAGGGGGCAGTTGGTGGAAGGTGTGGAGCATGTGGGAGAGGTGTTCTCTCTACGCCTCAAGTATTGGGACTTGGGCATATGCTCGACGTATTGGGTCGTGTTTGACGTTCCTGGTGTTAGGCCTAATCCAAAAGAGGAGCCCTCCAAGTCGCAACACCGATGGATACTGATGACATAAGGGTATATTTGTCAGGAAGGTGGCGTGAGGTGTTTGTTAATTATAGGAATTGGGTAGATATCGAGGAGGAACGCTTGCTCTAGGCCATTCTGGCTGTTGTTTGGAAATGGCGTGCATACGAGACTTTCCTTGGTGCCTTATACTGTTGAGGAAGATCGCGCTTTCCAGGTCAGTCGCGGTCGTAGCTTGACCATGGCAGGCACATGAGGTTTCCTTGGCATTTTAGGATGTCAAGGAGTGTTGCGTGCCCGGTGCTTTAAAAAGCAGTCTTGTGGATTTTGGGGAACCCAAGGATGACGTGTCTATCTCTTTATTTTGAGTGATTATGGCATTTAATGCTAGCCTCTTCGTTTTATGTATGATGGTGCATTAAATGCCTATGATTATCTAGGGGAATCTAGGTAGCCTAAGCAATGATGTCCTAGGCGTATTTCCCCGTAAGGGTGCTTATAAAAGAGTTTGCGGTGGGGACTTCCCCCCACCTCTCTATTTCACTATTCAACTCTCCTCAGAAGGTCTCCAGAAACTCTGTTGCTCTCACCTGGAAAATGTCTTTCCTCCGTCTCAACAGTTGTAATGTTTCCCCGCCTTCATACCTTCAAGTAAGTCCCCTCTCTTTTCTCAGTACTGGTAGGTTTTCTTTGATTTTTTCTTGGTAGTTATCACTCGGAGCAACCGAGGAGGCCTCTCCTTGGCATGCTTATATGAATCTTCTCATGAATCTGTCAGACAGCAAATCAGTTTTCAGGTGGAAATTCCTTGGAAACTATCGAGGAATGCCTTCCTCAGGTGTCAATCAAGGGGTTTTCTTTGAATGCCCCGGGCATCCTATGAATTTCCGATCAATGTCTCAAGCATCTCATGAATTTCTGATGAATGTTTTGGTATCCTTTGAATTTCCGATGAATGTCCTGAGCATCCTATGAACTATCTGATGAATTTGTTGAGCATTTCATGGATCCCCCGAGGAGGGTTTCCCCCGTCCCTCGTTGCGCATTTCTTTCCCCGACTCTGGTCCCCACCCTTTTATTTGAACTGCGGTGGAAGGGTGGATTTGATGCGATGTCAAATTCAATAATTTCCACTGCTTTTCAGGTAAAATGGACCCGCACAAAATGGATGATGATGTCCAAGTGGATGAAGTGGACATAAATATGGATGAGGATGAGGTGGATGAGCACGAATCGGATGAGCACGAGGTGGATGAAGATGGGTTCGAAGTTATGTTGCGCATGGCTTGTCATGGGTCAAGGAGGAGCCATTGGAAACATATTCTCGCTTCGTGGACTACCCTAGGAGTTCACACACCGTCGTGGAGGATTTAGCTTTGGAGGCTCCCCAGAATTGGGAATGTTATGCTCCACGCCTCAGACAACGGGTTTGCTCAATTTTTTGGGGGACATGCTCTCCTATGTACAAATTTGCATTCAGATGGCTCGACTTAGCCCCCTCCAAACTACATCCATATGCTATTATGTTTGTTTAGGAATTCGAACTAGTGTGCCAACACCTTTATATTGGATGTACTCTTCCCTTATTCTTCTGGTTCTTTCATCTGGAATGATTGTCTGTGCA
Organism: Lathyrus aphaca; assembly: GCA_963966055.1. Taxonomy (NCBI): domain Eukaryota; kingdom Viridiplantae; phylum Streptophyta; class Magnoliopsida; order Fabales; family Fabaceae; genus Lathyrus; species Lathyrus aphaca. Next base: position 339,119,046 of record OZ014524.1, read on the forward strand.
TGGGAGACATAGTCGGGTCTCATTTAAGCAGACGGTGAGGTTGTTTAGGACTTATGTTGATTCTGTCCGGAACTTCAAGGATAAGTGGTACATGGTGAAGCCCCTTACTTCACGGGCATTGGATAGCATATATGCCAAGCACCGGGATGCCCATGGCGTGGAGCGTCTCGTCCCGATAATTCCGATCGAGTGGCAACGGGCTTACATAACCACTCTACCGACCAGTTCCTTGTGAAGCCCGAGAATTTAGAGCCCGAGGACACGGCTGCCTACCAAAAGTTGGTAGCCTTTGTCGAACGTTTTACCCCCTCTCTAAGAGTGGATCGGCAAGATAGGCTTGTCTTGTTGGAAACCGGGGAGCCTGTCTATGTGTTGCACCCCAAAATTTGCCCTCTATTTTTTAACTCTAACCAATTTTTTTGTTTCACATTCATTTGCATCATCATCATAGCATAACATTTTTTTTCTGTCTTAATATTAGCCGAAATAATTTCTCGGAATTTACAAACAGACTGGTCAAATTAACTTTTTAACTATGCCTAAAATTAGTCGACGAAAAAATGTCAAGTTTAAGTTTGCAAATGTCGGTAACATTAATCTGCGGTTCACGTGGTTTAATTTGACATGCTAAAAATATTTTTACGACTATTTTTGGTCATATGTGGATCAGTCTGAGCAGTTTAAACGGTCATAATTTTTATTTCAAAATCCGACCAAACGCTGTATTTTTCCGAGTCATTTATTTCGCGCTGATTATTTTGACGTATTCATTTTATTTTTTCGAGCATTTTGGTGCCCGAATTTTATTTTTTTGAGTCTATTTATTTTTATATTGGATCTAGAATAAATAAATAGGATTATTAGTTTTTTATTTTATTTTAACTAATTTAATTATTAAAACATTATTTGTTTTTTAAATTAATATTTTATTGGGTCTAGAATAAATAAATAGGATTATTAATTTTTAATTTTATTTTAACTAATTTAATTATTAAAACTTTATTTGTTTTTTAAATTAATATTTTATTGGGTCTAGAATAAATAAATAAGTTAATTAGTTTTTATTTTAGTTTTAACTATTTTTATTAAACTTTATTTAATTATTTATATTAATATTTTATTGGATTCCAAAATAAATATTTAGGCCCATTTACATTAACCCTAATTGGTCCCTATATATACCTAACGTGTTATTGATGTTAAGAGGAGACCGAAGAAAGACAGAAAAGAGAGAAGAAAAACATTCCTGCAACAGCTTTACTTTCCAATTGCACTTTGATTGGTACGTAATATATATATAAATTCCTATAACATTCATATGTTTTATATATACATATATATTTGTTAATATATATATTTGTTGCTTTTGTTACACTTTGTTAATATCTTAAGTAACGTTGCTTTTGTTAATATATATTTGTTGCTCTTATTTTGTTAATACATCACAGGTACCAAAGAACATAAAACGTTGTTTTTATGTATACATATATAGAATTGGCTGCATATTCGTTATATATATATATATATATATATATATATATATATATATATATATATATATATATATATATATATATATATATATATATATATATATAAGTTTTTATTTATTTTGTTTTAATATTGTTAATTCTAATTTTTTTTTTATAATTATTTGATTATGTTCAGATCGGATCGTGTCGATACGTTGTTCGCACATTTTATGTGTATGAGGCGTGACACTTATGTTGATCTGATCCAATTGCGATGATCGCATTTTTTGCGTTAGCAACGTCGTTTTTGTTTTTTCCATTTTCTTTTATGTTATATATTTAGATCTGTACAGATAACTAACTACCTTGATTTTTTTCCTAAACCTTGACAATTTCGCCACAAACTCTAAATTTCAAACCTAAAACTTTAACCGTGTTTAACCGTATTATTTCCTTTAAACCATAAACATTTTCACAAACCTTAACAACCCTGTTATTATTTCTTATTTTTGCTCATGTTTATGTTATTCATACACTGTAATTGCTTCGCCCTTGTAATATTTTAAGTTTTAACTTGTAATATTTTCAGTTTTACTTTTCGCCATATAATTATGTAACTGCCTCAGCCATGTAATAGTGTAAGAATTTTTATTTTCTGCCTTTAAATTTCTGCCTTTATTTATTTTTATTATTCCCTGCGTGGTTAGTAATTTAGGGCGTGCCAAAAACTGAATGAAAATCAATATGGACTTAGATCATTAATAAAAAAAAGAAGACTAATTAATCAATAAACTTTTTCTTATAATAGTAATAGTATTTTGTATATAATTTTTATCATAATTATATTTTGTAAGTAAATAATCAAATAATCAAATTTTCTAATTCTTCTTTTAACTTCTAAAATTTTTGTCATTCTTTTATACAATTGTAAATAAAATCTAATTGACTAACCTACTAACTTAATAATTTAATAGTTTTCTATGATATTTATTTAATTTGTAAATATTATTTTAATTTCAATAATTCTTTTACTTTATGTTTTGTATATTAATAATATTATTTTCTTAATTGTACTATAATAGTAATAATCATATAATGTAAATAATTAAAAAATTTCTTAATAATCTTTAATTGTTTTTCTCTAAACTTAATTTTTTTTTACTAATTCTAATAACTTCTAAAAAATCTAACTTGTCTAACTTAAACTTTTTCTTTTTAATTAAATGTTTAATTGTTATTTCTTTAATTTATTTTAACTTTATTATTATTATAATTACTTTATTATTATTATTATTATTATTATTGCTTTATTGTTAATATTGCTTTATTATTTTTGCTTCATTATTATTATTATTGCTTTATTGTTAATATTGCTTTATTATTTTTGCTTCATTATTATTATTATTATTATTATTATTGCTTATTTATTATTTTATTATATCTATTATTCTTGCTTTATAATTTATTCTTATCCGACTATTATGTATCTGCCAAAGCCTTGTAATAATTTGTAGATTTATTTTTCCGTCTTTATTTTCTTTGTAAATATTTAACTATATGGTTAGTAACCTTAGGGCGTGTATAACTTATATGTAATTAAATTGAACTTAGATAATTAAAATAAGATAAATACCTGAATATAAACACTCAAACACGTAAGTCGATCTTTGATCGCCATCTTGCACTTCCTAAGTTACCCCTCTCAGTTGCCTTAAACATGGTCAAGTCCCTCGAATATAGGGATGTCTTAAGCAAAGTCCCTTCAAATATAAATCATCATAGTCCCTACAGTTTAAAAGATCAAGTCCCTTCGAGGTTGCCTACGGAATAATGATCTTGTCCCTTCGAATAAATGATGATAGTCCCTACGAATTGCTAAGGACATCCCTCAAGTTGCTTTCTATGACCATACGATGACCCTACGCCTGTCCCTTAACATCCAAGGTAATGACTACCTATTCCTTAATAATAGGGATAGTTTTACCATTGAAAGAACATTCAAGAACAGTAAAGATTTAATCATAGGGTAGGTTCCTCTTAAGTACTTGCTCACTTATTCAAAAACATTTCATAAACACTTCACATTTTCAAACAATTTTCAAAACAAAGTCTTTATATATATCCGTACAAGGATCATTATAAAGTACTTAAGAAAATTTTTAATCACACACTACACTTCTCAAAAATAGTTTAAAGTGAGCTAAGTAACTAAGAGCCCATGGATAACCATGGATGTAAAGGGTGCTAACACCTTCCCTTTACATAACCTACCCCCGAACCCAAAAATCTTTTAAGGTCTTTACTGTTCTTTTATGCCCTTTCCTTTTGGATAAAATAAAAGTCGGTGGTGACTCTTTCTATCCGCAACATAACTAAAGTCAGTTCTCCCACCGTGTTACAGAACTGGCGACTCTGCTGGGGATTAATAAAAGAGGGGTACCCTTAGGAATTAGCTCACTTTAAAATTGTTTGCCTTGTTTGCTTTATACTTATCTGTTGGGGTGCTCTTATGTGTGAAAGATCCTAACCCGGATCTAGTGTACCTTAGGTAAATAGAAATAGACCAAGGAAACTGTACGGCGTATACCGATATGGTTGATCTGGTGGCCATAGTTAGTGTGACTTCTTGGTTGGTGCTTATGTTCCTTAAGTCAAGTTGAGGATAATATGAGGCTGCCATGTGTTGTCAATGCACTAACTAACTTTTAGAACCTTAGTCATCCCATCTTGGCCTTTAGAAAGTAGTGAGATAACCGGCTTTGGTGAAGACTGAAGTTGGTTGATACTCGATACTACACTCATTGAGATCTTAAACTTGGAGGGTTTTGGTTGGCAAGTAAGTTGCCTACTGAACAACCACCCTTGTGAAAGATCAATGATATTAAGATCCCTTAGAACCTGGTTACTTTTGTAGGACAGGATGAACCAACTAAACTTTAGGGGAGGGTACTTACCTTTAAACCTCATGCAAGCCTTCAAACCTAGGGCTATTGTGTGATTTGTTTGTGTGTGCCACATGTTTGTGATTGAGCATAACATCATAACATCATCATGCATCATAAGCATAGCATTTTCACTAACCATTTCAAGGACCAAAGGATTTATCTTTGTTCTTTGTTGCAGGTCATGGCTTCTGCTCGTAGAAACACTATCCGGATCAACTTTGTAGGGATACCTCCTAAGCTTAAGGAATTGGTCTCTCAAGTTTCTGAAAACTCTCAGTTCATCAAGAGACATGGTCACCTACGGGATCTAGTCACTTCAGGGTTCAATGAAGACATGATGAGTGTTATGTTTCAGTTCTTTGATCCTAAGTATCATTGCTTCACATTCCCCGACTATCAGCCGGTTCCTACAATGGAAGAGTTCTCTAAACTACTGGGTATACCTATCCTTGATCAGAAACCCTTCACGGGTTTGGAAAAAGAGCCTAAATCTGAAGTCATTGTTGCAGCCTTACATCTGAAGAAATCAGACATTGTTCTAGAAACGAGGAGTGGAGTTAAGGGTATTCTTGCTAAGGTATTGATGGAGAAAGCTCAAGTGTTCCTGAAGGCTATGAGTTATGATGCTTTTGAGGAGATCTTAGCCCTATTAATCTATGGCTTAGTGTTGTTCCCCAATCCAGACCAGTTCATAGACATACACGCCATCAACATATTTATGACTCATAATCCAGTGCCTACATTGCTTGGAGACATCTTACACTCTCTTCATACTCGTACTACAAAGGCACGAGGAACTCTGATGTGCTGCATACCTTTATTGTCTAGGTGGTTTATTTCTCACCTTCCTCGATCAGTGATGAAGAATGAACAAGGGTTCAGGTGGTCCAAGAGGATTATGTCACTCTCTCATTCAGATATTCATTGGTGCTCTCGATCTATGGAGAATGTTACTATCATTGACCGTTGTGGGGAGTTTCCTAATGTGCCACTTCTAGGCATAAGAGGAGGCATTACTTACAACCATTCCTTAGCTTTACGACAGTTTGGTTACGCTCGGAGTGATGGTCCTCATGACATGTTGATTCAGGGTATTGTGTTTGACTACGACAACGATCTGCAAGGTTATCATCAAAGGTTTATACGAGCATGGGGGAAAGTGAACAAGGTTGACAGCAAGACTCTGGTGCCCAAGTACACTATTCCTATGGAAGCTTATCTCAGATGGGTACGATATCGTGCTCAGACTCTTATGATGCCATATCCCGCCATCCTGCCAGTTACTATGGAGCCTGTTGCTGAAGGAGATACTCCTTATATCATTCTTCATCCAGACATGCCCACTGACATGGAGGAGTTACAGAGGTCCTGGATCCAGTTGAAGGAGTAAAGGGATACTTTTGAGACTCGTTTCAAAGCAAGTCAAGAAAGAATCCTGGAGCTAACAAAACAACTTCACGAGGAGAGGAATCTCAACACATACCTCAATACAAAGAGGAAACGTCCATGGGAGACTTAAAACCCCATTTTTGTATTCATTTCATTTTTGTTGTTAGCCCAAGGGGCAAACAAGTTTATTGATTACTAATAAAAGTTTACTTTCTGGTTGTTTAAACAAATTTAAATCATGCGGTCCTTGAAAACATTGCATATGCATCTACATACCATATCATTGCATGACAGGTTGTTACAACAGGTTTCTCATCTTCTCGCTGTTTATTTCAGCAGAAATGGCTCTCGAACAATCTGTCAAGGATCTCCAGGCTCAGAATGCTCCGTTCCAAGAAGTGACCCTGAATTTGTCCAAGGGGCAAGAAGAGTTGAAAGCACTCCTCTTTAAGGACATGAAGAAGAAGAATCCTGAGGACAACAAAGATGATCAGCTGAAACAACTACAAGCTGAGATAGCAGAGATGAGGATTCAGATGAATGACCAGGTGACTCTTATTCAAAGTTTAGCCCAGGGGCAAGAAAAGCTAAGAACTTTTGTCCACAAACTCCAAAGTAATAGAGTCAGGAATCTAATTGTCAGTCAACCTCCATTAAAACAAGCTGATTTGGTTGAAAGGAAGATAAGAATAAAAGAAGGTAAAAGACAGGTGGCCACTGATTGTTCTTCAGTTGAAGAAAAAAAACCTGATAAGGTTAATCCACCTCAACACAAGGAATGTAGAAGGCAGTTTATCAAGTTTAGCACTCCAATGTCACAAGTTCTGCAATGCTTGTTGGAGATGAAACTAATTTCTTTGAAAAGTCCTCCTCAAAATCCTAAAACTTCCTCTCCTCACTATAATTCCAAGGCAAAGTGTGAGTATCACTCCGACAGTCTTGGACATGATACTAATAGTTGTTGGACATTGAAGAAAAAGATTCAAGACCTGATTGACGAAGGAATCCTAAAGGTTACTCCAGAAGGTCAAATTAAGTTGTACTATCGTCCATCAAACATCGAAGCTGCAAGACAAGTTGCCCAAAGTAGCAAGAAAGGAAGACCACCTATTCCTGTTGAGATATGGGGCACCTTGGGACATCCAAGTGGCAAATTTGTTTTCATGGTGAAGTATACTGCTCCTCAAATTTCACAAATTGCAATTGAAGACATTCAGCCAACTGGATGGGACAACATTTGAACTTTCATTTGTAATTTCTTTTGTTTTGTTTAAACACTTACTATTATGTTAAACTTTTGTTTTCATTAATGCATTGCGTATGTTTGTCTTGAATTAATCCATTCGTTTCACTATATTTTAAAACTATGCTTCTTATTTTTATCTTGTGATATTTAACTCCTGATAAAGCTATAAGCTTGTAGAGGGAGGATGACGAAAACAATACCATAATATTAGGCAGTATGCTTTTGAAAAGACTATGCTGACGATGTACAGGCATTGTTTCAATTCCTAAACAGTGGAGATATAAGGAAGTTAATCCCTAGTCAACCCTTTTGAGCCTATGAAGTAGGAGTTTTTTCATTCTCATGCAAATTAAAACCCTTATTCATAACCCGGGGCAGGTCAGTTACTCGGTTAACTCAAATATGCCAATTATCTGTGTTGTACACAACTAATGATGGTTCTCTGTAATCATTAAACCTGACAGTCAATATCCAGCAAAAGAAAAGCTCACTAAGTCAAAACCTATGAAGGAGACTTAATAAAAAATTAAGACATCCCGCAGACTGTAACCTTGAAATAAACAGTTCAGGCAAAAAGAAGATATAACAAAGTCAAAAGAAAAAAGAGGTCACTATGAATCCTCAACAAAGAAAGATGACTGAATGTTCAAATAAATTTTTGGTTTCTGAACCATCATAAATGTCAGTGTTACAATTCCAAACTCCTTTGAGCCTCAATGCATAAGTTAACTGAGTATAGGACTGAAGAACATCATGGAGATTGGGTTGGGTACAAATAAATTTGAGCCTTTATCCTTTGTTTCTTAAACCATGAACCAGGCCACGTTACAACCCTTTAAAAGTCCTAACTGAAGCATAGTTAGTTCGAAAGCGTACTGCTACAAAAAGGTATCCTGACTCCTTTAGGGCTTATTATAAAACTTGAGTTAATATCACAGTTTTCATAAAAATTGTTTTTCTAAAATAACTTTTTTTCAAAACTTCAAGACAAACATAAGCATTGCATTTTTGAAAATATTTATTTGCATATACCTGAGTGTTTGATAAATAGAGAAACTTACAGGATGAATGTTCAATAAACCAAAGTCCTTCCAATAAACAAAGTTGCTTCCTGGATCAAAAGGGGCATAGTCATTATCTCCCAATCAAGGGGGCAGGCCATGATACTGCCTAACTCATTTGGGGAAATCGGGACAGGATTCAACTATGTTTAAGTAGCCAGGGGAAGATCTCCTCATCTATCTAAATTACCAAGGATAACATTACAGAGTTCATAATGCTAGGGGCATAGTCACTATTTCCCAATCAAGGGGGCATACCAAGTTACTGTTCAATTCATTCGGGGCAATCAGGTCCAGATTCAACAGTGCTTAATAGCCAGGGGCAGCTCTCCTCATATATTTGAATTACCAAGGATAACATTATAAAGTTCATGATGTCAGGGGCACATTATTGTGAGGCATTCTGCTTATTTCTCTTGAGGTAACTACATTCAGATACTTCCATTATGGGACAATTCATCCTCAACCAAGGGGCAATGCTTTCTTTTCAAATCTAATACTCGGAGCGTATATGGTCCATCACAATTTGAAGACACGTTCCTCTCATTGTATTACCTTGATATTGGATTCTCGGCAGAAGCCATTGTTGAAACTAATTGTCTACGCCAGTAGTATCAGATGGTGTCAGTATCATGTCTTCAGATCCAGCTATGAGGATTTCTGGGAAGGTATTCAGGAAAGTTAAGAATCTCAGGAGCTCTAAATCCAATTGGTTATACACTCTCGAAGTTGAAACGATTTTGTTTTCAAGTTTAACTTTACTTTTCCCTCTGAATCCAGATTTACTTTTACCCTATTTACATAAGCGAAACGTCCATTGGTTGTGTTTGAATGTATGTATGCTTTTGAATATGATTGATGTTTACCAGAAATGCATAAAATGCTTGAATATGATTGATGTTTACCAGAAATACATAAAAATGCAGTAATAGTATTTACTAAGGACGAACGAAGGTAAGAATTTAACGAAGCTTCGCCGGTTCATCCTCACAAGACAACTACAAATCCCCAGTAGGGAAAATCTATCATCAGAGATACTTCAAGTTACGTCTCCCCTTTGAATTTATGTCCATCTCTTTTATCCTCAGTCGGGATACTTAGGAACTTATTCCTTCAATAGAAGTACGACGAACGAGGACGGGAGGTTATAAATACTATACTATCAAACAAGACGGGAACAAGTTCCTCATATTCTTCAGCAACGAGTCGGGATTTATTTTCCCTAGCCAACAGTTATTATACAAAGATATCCAGACGCTTCAAGCTGCATGATGCATACATACATCATTTACATCATACCATTACATATATATCCATAAGTACATAATACATTACTTAAGTGCATCATACTATACATGCATACATAATGCATAAACTAATATTATCTTGCAGAATGTTATATACATCATGATATTTGCATCGAACTAATCTTGTTTTTCAGATTAACTCTCCAGCAGACAAACTTCATCAACAACTTGTTACCTTGGGCCGTTGTTTATCTACCCAAAGGTTATCTCATTATCTTGGGACGTCGTTTATCTTCCCGAAGGCTATCTTGAGATGTCGTTTATCTTCTCAAAAGCCATATTGGTACCTTGGGCCGTTGTTTATCTTCCCAAAGGTTATCTCATTATCTTGGGACGTCGTTTATCTTCCCGAAGGCTGTCTTGAGACGTCGTTTATCTTCTCAAAAGCCATATTGTTACCTTAGGTCGTTGTTTATCTTCCCAAAGGTTATCTCATTATCTTGGGACGTCGTTTATCTTCCCGAAGGCTATCTTGAGACGTCGTTTATCTTCTCAAAAGCCATATTGTTACCTTGGGCCGTTGTTTATCTTCCCAAAGGTTATCTCATTATCTTGGGACGTCGTTTATCTTCCCGAAGGTTATCTTGAGACGTCGTTTATCTTCTCAAAAGCCATACTGTTACCTTGGGACATTGTTTATCTACCCAAAGGTTATCTCATTATCTTGGGATGTCGTTTATCTTCCCGAGGGCTATCTTGAGACGTCGTTTATCTTCTCAAAAGCCGTATTGTTACCGGCGGCCATTGTTTATCCACCCAAAGGCTAGATCTTCATATTTGGCATTGCTTTCCTCTCAAAGAAATATATCTGAAGAACTTTTCTCCGAATGGCATCTCTAAGCCCATCTCCAGTTCCTCCAAGTGGCATCTTTAAGCCCACTCAAGCATATACAACTAAACATCAGTATTATTCTATGCACTGGTGAGGGAAAATTTTTGGGCTTTTGTGTTCAATCCCCTTCAACCTTCCAGGTCACGAATGGCACATATACCAATCTAACCCCTCAGGTTTCAGAAAATTGAACAGGGGCAGCTGTTGCACCCCAAAATTTGCCCTCTATTTTTTAACTCTAACCAATTTTTTTGTTTCACATTCATTTGCATCATCATTATAGCATAACATTTTTTTTTCTGTCTTAATATTAGCCGGAATAATTTCTCGGAATTTACAAACAGACTGGTCAAATTAACTTTTTAACTATGCCTAAAATTAGTCGACGAAAAAATGTCAAGTTTAAGTTTGCAAATGTCGGTAACATTAATCTGCGGTTCACGTGGTTTAATTTGACATGCTAAAAATATTTTTACGACTATTTTTGGTCATATGTTGATCAGTCTGAGCAGTTTAAACGGTCATAATTTTTATTTCAAAATCCGACCAAACGCTGTATTTTTCCGAGTCATTTATTTCGCGCTGATTATTTTGACGTATTCATTTTATTTTTTCGAGCATTTTGGTGCCCGAATTTTATTTTTTTGAGTCTATTTATTTTTATATTGGGTCTAGAATAAATAAATAGAATTATTAGTTTTTTATTTTATTTTAACTAATTTAATTATTAAAACTTTATTTGTTTTTTAAATTAATATTTTATTGGGTCTAGAATAAATAAATAGGATTATTAGTTTTTTATTTTATTTTAACTAATTTAATAATTAAAACTTTATTTGTTTTTTAAATTAATATTTTATTGGGTCTAGAATAAATAAATAAGTTAATTAGTTTTTATTTTAGTTTTAACTATTTTTATTAAACTTTATTTAATTATTTATATTAATATTTTATTGGATTCCAAAATAAATATTTAGGCCCATTTACATTAACCCTAATTGGTCCCTATATATACCTAACGTGTTATTGCTGTTAAGAGGAGACCGAAGAAAGACAGAAAAGAGAGAAGAAAAACATTCCTGCAACAGCTTTACTTTCCAATTGCACTTTGATTGGTACGTAATATATATATAAATTCCTATAACATTCATATGTTTTATATATACATATATATTTGTTAATATATATATATATATATTTGTTGCTTTTGTTACACTTTGTTAATATATTAAGTAACGTTGCTTTTGTTAATATATATTTGTTGCTCTTATTTTGTTAATACATCACAGGTACCAAAGAACATAAAACGTTGTTTTTATGTATACATATATAGAATTGACTACATATTCGTTATATATAATTCCGCCACAAACTCTAAATTTCAAACCTAAAACTTTAACCGTGTTTAACCGTATTATTTCCTTTAAACCATAAACATTTTCACAAACCTTAACAACCCTGTTATTATTTCTTATTTTTGCTCATGTTTATGTTATTCATACACTGTAATTGCTTCGCCCTTGTAATATTTTAAGTTTTAACTTGTAATATTTTCAGTTTTACTTTTCGCCATATAATTATGTAACTGCCTCAGCCATGTAATAGTGTAGGAATTTTTATTTTCTGCCTTTAAATTTCTGCCTTTATTTATTTTTATTATTCCCTGCGTGGTTAGTAATTTAGGGCGTGCCAAGAACTGAATGAAAATCAATATGGACTTAGATCATTAATATAAAAAAAGACTAATTAATCAATAAACTTTTTCTTATAATAATAATAGTATTTTGTATATAATTTTTATCATAATTATATTTTGTAAGTAAATAATCAAATAATCAAATTTTCTAATTCTTCTTTTAACTTCTAAAATTTTTGTCATTCTTTTATACAATTGTAAATAAAATCTAATTGACTTTTTTTATAATTAAATAATTATGATTCTAAAATATTGTATATAATTTATAAATAACCTACTAACTTAATAATTTAATAGTTTTCTATGATATTTATTTAATTTGTAAATATTATTTTAATTTCAATAATTCTTTTACTTTATGTTTTGTATATTAATAATATTATTTTCTTAATTGTACTATAATAGTAATAATCATATAATGTAAATAATTAAAAGTTTTCTTAATAATCTTTAATTGTTTTTCTCTAAACTTAATTTTTTTTTACTAATTCTAATAACTTCTAAAAAATCTAACTTGTCTAACTTAAACTTTTTCTTTTTAATTAAATATTTAATTGTTATTTCTTTAATTTATTTTAACTTTATTATTATTATAATTACTTTATTATTATTATTATTATTATTATTGCTTTATTGTTAATATTGCTTTATTATTTTTGCTTCATTATTATTATTATTGCTTTATTGTTAATATTGCTTTATTATTTTTGCTTCATTATTATTATTATTATTATTATTATTGCTTATTTATTATTTTATTATATCTATTATTCTTGCTTTATAATTTATTCTTATCCGACTATTATGTATCTGCCAAAGCCTTGTAATAATTTGTAGATTTATTTTTCCATCTTTATTTTCTTTGTAAATATTTAACTATATGGTTAGTAACCTTAGGGTGTGTATAACTTATATGTAATTAAATTGAACTTAGATAATTAAAATAAGATAAATACCTGAATATAAACACTCACACACGTAAGTCGATCTTTGATCGCCATCTTGCACTTCCTAAGTTACCCCTCTCAGTTGCCTTAAACATGGTCAAGTCCCTCGAATATAGGGATGTCTTAAGCAAAGTCCCTTCAAATATAAATCATCATAGTCCCTACAGTTTAAAAGATCAAGTCCCTTCGAGGTTGCCTACGGAATAATGATCTTGTCCCTTCGAATAAATGATGATAGTCCCTACGAATTGCTAAGGACATCCCTCAAGTTGCTTTCTATGACCATACGATGACCATACGCCTGTCCCTTAACATCCAAGGTAATGACTACCTATTCCTTAATAATAGGGATAGTTTTACCATTGAAAGAACATTCAAGAACAGTAAAGATTTAATCATAGGGTAGGTTCCTCTTAAGTACTTGCTCACTTATTCAAAAACATTTCATAAACACTTCACATTTTCAAACAATTTTCAAAACAAAGTCTTTATATATATCCGTACAAGGATCATTATAAAGTACTTAAGAAAATTTTTAATCACACACTACACTTCTCAAAAACAGTTTAAAGTGAGCTAAGTAACTAAGAGCCCATGGATAACCATGGATGTAAAGGGTGCTAACACCTTCCCTTTACATAACCTACCCCCGAACCCAAAAATCTTTTAAGGTCTTTCCTGTTCTTTTATGTCCTTTCCTTTTGGATAAAATAAAAGTCGGTGGCGACTCTTGCTATCCGCAACATAACTAAAGTCAGTTCTCCTACCGTGTTACACTATGATGTTCGCTTGATCAATACTAAGGCGTTTCTCGAATGTAAAATAGATTATGAGTCCCTCCGTCTCTTAGGTAGGTTGTGTTTGCATTCCCTTTGTTTTATCTATCTTTTATCTGACGACTGACTTGTGATTTTTTCTTTGCAGTTGTCATGCCTAATCTCAAGGAGTGTGTGTTGAAGTTGTCGAACAAAGAAACAGGCAAAGCTTCAAAGGAGGCTGCCAAGGGCCATGTCAGACGAGTGATTATTAAGAATATGGTTGGCGGCTCGACGACTCCTACTTCTCCTCCTCGTTTTCTTCCTACCGCAAGGACTCTTGCCAACTAGACTTCTAATCATGTAACTCATCCTTCCAAGCGCCAGCAGGCTGAGGGCTCGCTGGTTGGTATCCCTCCAGGCACGAATGTGCATGAGAACCCTGGGATGTATCTCCTGCCTTCCTGCCATCTTCAACGGGAGCCTTTCAGCGGGGAAGGCTCCATAGGGGTGTTTGATACTGATGTTAAGGCCATCATGGGGCTGGACAAGATGACCAGGCGGGAAAACTTGTCCCAGGATATTTCTACTGTGATCAGGGTCATGGAGATGGCCTTGGTCTTATCCAACGATGCTTTCCCGGAGTCTGAGTTAAAGGTTGTCAAAGAGAAGCTTGAGGCATTGAGGTTCAAGAGGGAGAAGATTAAAAGTAACTTTTTGGACTACAAGGAACGTCATCAGCTCCAAGAAGGGTTGATGTTCGAGCTGGAGAGGTCAAGCTCGAGCGAGACGCTCTGGTCGATGAGAATAAAAAGCTGAAAGACAAAGAGGTTGAGTTCGATGAGGCTAATGAGGAGGTCAAGCATCTCCGGACAAGGGTGACGGAGTTGGAGTGCCCAGTAGCCCCTGTTGAGGGTGAGAGTGAAGAAGATGCAGCCCTGAGGACTCGGGCTAACCTGATTTCCCGGATTTGGGAGCTCGAGAATGGTTACATGCAGACCCTTAAGCTGGGTTTTGACAATGTTATGGAGCAGCTATGAGTCTTGTATCCTGGGGTAGACCTTGTGACTGAGGGGACTTCCTTCAACTTCAACGTGGTCAAGGGGAAAATTGTCTACCCCGTCGAGGATTCAGCTGAAGAGGAGGAAGAAGACGACGAGGAGGAATAGTTTCTCGGCCTGCAAGCCGTTGTTATTTTGTCGGCCTATGTGCCATTGTTTTCTGTTGTTAATTATATTTGGGCGCAATCCCTTTTATAATTGCGGGCATAGTCCCCATTTTTGTACTTTCGGTGCCGGCCACTTTTTGGTTTGTTGATTAAATGAAATGAATTTTTTGGTATATTGCAAGTTTATGTTTATTTTTGAACCTTTGTTGCTCGACCTATTGGATCGTCAGTTTAGGGAACCGCCGAGGTTGCAGGCTGAGGGCAGCGATCGGGGTCTTGATCTCGTGGCTTGGACCTTCCCATTGCGAGTTGGGTGTCCTGCCGGCATGGTACTGCAACAGTGGAGTTCGTTTGAAGTATCCTCTGTCGGGGGGTTCTATCCGTCTTCCAGGAATGTGGGCCCTCCTTTCGATCGAGATGGAGAGTCATGGTCGTACCTTCCATGCTCCTGTGATCGTGTTGTTACTCTTATTTGGGTTGTGGCTGTGCAGGCTATCTAGATATAATACTTCTTAAGTTTTTCAGTGTTCTATGGTCGAGCAAGTTCTTCACCTTAAAGGTTTTTGAAGAGGAGCCCTCCAAGCTTCAGCCATAGACAAAACATGTTACCTTATAGACCTCATTGACGAGGGCATAAGGGAAATGGAGAAAGAAGAGACTACCTATTTTGAGATAATGAAGATCACATCCCCTCCGATCTTTGAAGATGATAATTGGAAAGAACCTTATCAGGACAAAAGTTTAAATGTTTGCCTAGCTCTTACACCCGACCATATTCCATGCCCAAAGAAATCCTCTCTAGAACTCAAGGTACTACCTAACAATATTTGATACGAATTCCTAGATTCAGAACTTAAAAGACCGGTTATAGTAAATGTAGATTTAGAACAGCTCGAAACCAAAAAATTATTAGACGTTTTAAGAAAATATCCAACTGCATTAGGCTACAACATATCTGATCTAAAAGGAATAAGTCCTTCAATATGTATGCATCGCATTATACTAGAGGAAGATTGTAAAACCTCTAGGGAGCACTAGAGAAGGATCAACCCGATTTTAAGTAATGTAGTCAAGGATGAAGTAAAGACGTTACTAGACGCTGAGATCATATATCCGATATCTGACAGTCAATGGGTTAGCCTAGTGCATGTCGTGCCAAAGAAGGGAGGCATTATAGTTACTAAGAACTCAAAAGGTGAATCCATAACACATATAACAGTGACCAGGAGTAAAATGTGTATCGATTACCGAAAACTGAACAAAGCTACCCGAAAAGGTCAGTTTCCTTTACCCTTCATCGATCAAATGTTGGAAAGATTAGCCAAACATTCTTATTTTTGCTACCTAGATGGTTACTCAAGATTTTTCCAAATTCCTATTCATTCTGATGACTAAGAAAAGACCACATTCACGTGCCCCTACGAAACATTTTCTTACCGTCGTATGTTGTTCGGTTTATGTGACGCTCCAACGACATTTCAATGGTGTATGATGGCAATTTTTGCTGACTTCATAGACGAAATCCTGGAAGTGTTTATGGACAACTTCTCCGTCTGCGGACAAAGCTTTGAAGGGTGTCTATCAAACTTAGAGATGGTACTCGAGAGATGCGTAAAAGTTAATCTTGTACTTAATTGGGAAAAGTGTCATTTTATGGTCATACAAGGAATCGTTCTAGAACATGTGATATCCAACAGAGGCATTGAGGTAGATAAAGTGAAAATAGAAGTAATAAAGGACATTCAACCGCCGAAAATCGTAAAAGAAATAGGAAATTTCTTAGGACACGCCGGTTTTTATAAACGATTCATTAAGGACTTTTCCAAGATCACTAAGCCGTTGACTGGTCTACTAATGAAGGATGTTGAGTTTATCTTTGACGAAGAATGTCTAAAAGCATTTGAAACACTAAAAACAACTCTTATCACCGCACCCATCATGCAATCACCTCATTGGAAACTATCATTTGAAATTATGTGTGATGCGAGTGATTACGCTGTAGGCGCGGTCTTAGGCCAAAGAAAGGATAAGAAACTTCACGTAATTTATTACACCAGTAGAACTTTAGACTCTGCTCAGATGAACTACACCACAACAGAGAAAAAACTCTTAGTCGTCGTGTTCGCACTTGACAAATTTTGTTCCTACTTAGTAGGAGCTAAAATCAACATCTATACCGATCACGCCACTATTAGGTACCTTCTAAGTAAAAAGGATGCAAAACCTAGACTACTAAGATGGATCCTTTTTCTGCAAGAGTTCAATTTGGAATTAAGGATAAGAAAGGAACTAACAACGTAGTAGCAGACCACTTATCTTGTATGGAAAATATTAAACCAGACCAAATGCCGATTAATGACGATTTTCCCGATGAACGCCTTATAGCCTAATTGAAGAGTAATATATCTTCCTTGACGCTAGACAAAAAAATTTAAGAAGAAATAGTGGAAGGAATTTGTGCGTAAACCACTTTACCATGGTGTGCTGACATAGTCAACTATTTAGCCGTCGGGGTACTTCCACCTGATCTCACATACCAACAAAAGAAGAAGTTCTTCCATGACCTAAAACAGTATTACTAGGATGAACCGTTTCTTTTTATTCGAGGATCCGATGGTATTTTCCGTCGATGTGTCCCAGAAGAAGAAATGGAAAACTTAATATCCCATTGTCACTTTGCTCCTTATGGTGGACACGTAAGCACTTCGAAGACTTACGCAAAGATCCTTCAATCAGGCTTTTTTTGGCCCACTCTTTGGAAATATGTTCACGTCTCCATTCTAAATTAAGACTGGTGCCAACACACTAGTAACATCTCGAGGCGCGATGAGATTCCCCAAAAAGGCATTTTAGAAGTAGAAGTTTTTGATGTGTGGCGAATTGACTTCATGGGACCATTCCGTCTTCTTTTGGACATAAGTACATACTCGTAGTCGTCGATTATGTTTCAAAATGGATCGAAGCCATAGCTTCTTCGAAAAATGACACATGAGTAGTCATAAAGCTTTTCAAGAATATTATCTTCCCTAGATTCGGTGTGCCAAGACTCGTCATAAGTGATGGAGGCTCTTATTTCATATCTAAAATATTAGATAAACTCTTATTCAAATATGAAGTAAGACACCATGTAACAACACCTTACCATCCGATAACCAGTGGACAAGTAGAGATTTCGAATAGAGAGATAAAACAAATCTTAGAGAAAATTGTCGCTACATCAAGGAAAGATTGGCCAACCAATTTACATGAAGCTTTATGGGCTTATAGAACAACTTTTAAGACACCCATCAGAACCACACCATTCAAATTAATCTATGGAAAATCTTGCCACTTGTCGATAGAATTAGAGCACAAATCCTATTGAGAAATTAAAACTCTTAACTTTAACTATATTGATGCATACGAGAAACGCATCTTAGACTTACATGAACTGGAAGAGCTGAGACTAGACGCTTACGAAAATGCCCGCATATATAAGGAAAGAACAAAGAGATGGCATGATAAGCGCATATCTAGAAAAGAATTTAGTGTGGGAGACATTGTTCTCCTATTCAACTCTAGACTTAGGTTGTTTCTTGGAAAATTATGATCTAGATGGTCCGGTCCCTTCTAAATAACAAAAGTTTTAGTTAGTTGCGCAATCGAGATTAAGGGTAGGTTTAGTGCACCATTTGTAGTAAATGGGCAACGTCTAAAACATTATCATTTCATAGAAGATAAGGAATTATCGACAGGTTTAAAACTGGAAGAATTGCCATTAGAGACCTTAGATTAAATTCCCCTTAAGATGTGTCGAGCCTTGACATAAAATGAAGCGCTTTGTGGGAGGCAAACCACGATTTTATTTTTCGTTTTTTAATTTAGTTTTTTATCTTTTGTTTTGTTTTTGTTCTTTTGCAAATTGTGATTTTTCAAAATGCTTTAAATTTACTGATTACTGTGTTGGTTTGTTTTATTGTGTGATTCCAGGATTCTTAAAGTTATTCTACCTTCTACTCTTTCTCTGATTTCATTCTTCTTACTAACTTTGAAAATGACCACCAAAATGATTGTGAACTTTAGATACGGTACCCAGAGACGCCATTATGAAGCCTTAGCACAGAGACATATGGCCCTCACCAAATTTGCCCATGGACCTACCATGAAATCCTTAAGCATAGATGATAGCATTGACTTTATGTTTAATCAGATAGGATGGGAAGGATTTGCAGCTAAGAAGCATATAACCTATTATGAGCTAACTTTAGAGTTCTTGAGTTCACTTGTCTACAAACAGAACCGTGGAAAAGGCTTTACAAGAGGAAGAATATCTTTCATACTTTTTGGATATCCCTGTGAATTTAACATCCACGAGATTGTTGAGCTTTTAGGTTTCCCTGATGGCCCAACTATTTTCTTAGAAGCACAGGAAAACATGCTAATAGAAGATGAGCTGAACCGCTTTTGGAGTAGTATTTCAGGACGACCTAACCATGATTTATACCCTATGTTATCCACTGAGATCCATAACCCTGTCATTAGGTATTTTCATATGATTCTGGCCTACACACTGTTTGGAAAAACCGGAAGTGATAACAATGTTTCTAGAGATGAATTATTCATCATGTTTTGTGTTTTTCAGTCCTGACGGGTTAATGAGGCAACCTTCATGTTTGCTAATTTTTGTAAGATTATCTAAACTGAACACTAACCAATTCTGATAGGTGGCCTAGTTACCAAAATTATTGATGCAATGGGGTTTAGGACCCGCCTTTCCCATATTAACCCACTCGGAGAGTTCATGCCTATGAATATCACATTTTCTTTTGAAAGGGCTATGTTGTATGATCATGGTGCACATCATTTTAAACTCCTTACCAATGGTGTAGTTGTGCCGCATTTTACCTTACTTGACCATGAGCGCACGAGTGTGCATAATAAACACAACTGGTTATATGATTTGGACGAGCCACTTTATGAACCAGGAGATGCTTGGTCTGAGGTAGAGATTGATCCTAAGACACCTTCAAATTATTATTATTCAGACTACCCTTAGGATATGATTGAAGAAGAAGAGGAAAACCCCAAACTAACTGTTATACCAACTCCTACTCCTGCACCTATCAATCCTGAGATTACATTAGAGACTCTCTGCACTGAGATGATAACCATGCAAAATGAGATACGCGATTTGCGTGTAGACATCATTACTCTAACAGATATGGCCATGGAAAAATTCGACCATTTGAGCCAAGCAATAGAGTCGATCCGACAACACTGTGGCTATCAACTAATTTCAGCACTCATCAGAATTTTATTGCATTATTTGATTCAATATTTTATTTTAGTTTGATTAAATTCTAAAGATGTTTTTAAATTTTTCCAGTTTGTTTGAATTTTTTACTACTGCATCGCCCTCTAAGTTTCAATAAAACTCTCAATTCTATTTCATCTATTTGTGCATATGATTATAATTATTCAGTGGTATTTTACTTTATTACAGTGTTACAAAGTTTATGCCTTGAATATATTTAATTACTATGTTACAAAACAATGTAATGCTTTATGTCTCTATTTTTCTGCACCGCATTAGTAATGCTAATGTCTGTTATTAAGTTTTGGTTATGCACTACTATATAAATGATACTGCTATTATAAGTACAATAATATGTTAAGTGCTACTTTAATTATTTTGTGAGAATAAGAATAAAATAATTAATTAAAAGTTAGGGAAGAAAACTAGGAAATTTAGCCGTTACCACCGTCCTTAAGGCGTGACGAGTGTCACGCACTCTAAATGGGTGACAGGCGTCACCTTAGTAGGATAATCGTCTTGGTTCCCTGACGAACGTTAGCTAATTCAGACGATTGTCAGACAATAAAAAAACCAGTAACGTCTCTTTGCAACGTTCTTCTGACCGTTACACCACCACCACCACCCCATTTTCCTCTCCAATGGTCATCTCCCCATTCCTATAAATAACCGCCCCATGATCCCATTTTCTCACAACTTCTTAACTTCCAATTTGTAGTCACTTTGTTCTTTATATTTAGCACTGTATGATCACATTTTATTCACAGCAGTTGTGTTATACCCCAAAATTTGCCCTCACATCTTCAAGACAATATGTCTCAAGAGGTCTCAAATTAGGGTTTTGATTTTTCCAAGGTAAATTAGACTTATAAAGCCTTAAATGGACTTCATTATATCCCACATACTTCAGAGAATCCTCATGTCAAGTTTCAAGACTTCCCTTACAAGTTTGGTCAGCCAGATGCTTAGATAATCAAAAATCATTTAACTTGGTCAAAAAGTCAATTGTGGTCAACATACAGTCAAACTTCAAGATTTTTGGTCAACATCAAGATTATGAAGTAAGATTCATCATTTGATCAAGGGTTGATCATGATTCATCAAGGAAACCTCAAAGTCATCAAGAATCATAAGTTACTAAATTAGGGTTTATTTTATGAAACGTCAATTGTACTTTGACCAGCCATAACTTTCACATGCTTCATCAAAAATTTCCCATCCAAAGCTCATTTTGAATGAAATTCAATTCTCTACAACTTTGTGTATCACAATCCAAGGCCAAAAATGCTTCATTTGAGATATATGAGCCAAGACAATACAGGTCCTTTAAAAAGTCAACTTTTTCAAAAACTCATAACTTGAAAATGGAATATCAAATGGACATGGGACAAAAAGGAGTAATTATAGGACACTCTATGTTTTCTAAACATTCCAAGAACACATCCATGGAATAAAATTTGAGACAGTTATGCATTGATGTAGTTGGGAAAATTTGTGGAGGTGTATAAGGTGAATAATGACCAAAACCCAAGTTTTTGACAAATGGGCCCATTATTTTGTCATATCCTTTGCCATTATTTTATTTATTTTATTTTTATTGGATTTAATCCTTTTAAATTAAATTTTTAATTAAGATAAATATTAGAAAATCAAAGATATGATATTAAACTTATTTTGGGATCAAATATTAGCAATATATGAATGAAATATGATCCCAAATTCGTGCACACAAGAGGGGAAAGTCATGATATCAAGATATTGGAAAAAATAGAAAGTTTTCATATTAATAATCAAGAAAATAATATCATCCTAAAAGATATGTGAAATTATGGGATCAGGTACGTGATGTCGAATGAGATGTTTAAACACTTGAAGACTTGAACAAAACTTAAAGTGCAGGAAAATTAAACAACACAGGAAATTGTTAACCCAGTTCAGTGTATAACCACACTTACATCTGGGGGCTACCAAGCCAGGAAGGAAATCCAATATAAGTAATATTAATTCTAGACTTAAACCACTCAGTTTAATCTTTCACTTAATATCTACCCAAGGCAATTTCTACCTAAGACACAACTTAGATATGAGTACCAACTCACTCCCCCTCAATCACACAGTGATATGTTTACAAGTTTAATAAAATTGAAGTCATACTTCAAACAAAACAGCTTGATCTTACTTCACAGTTTCAATCAAGACACAATACACTTTTGCTTAAAAGCTCATAAAGTGATACATATACAACCTGCTATTAAAACACAAACACCCTATTTAGTCTTCTTAATTTCGTACTCTATTCTGAGAGTTTCTGTTGCTTAAATAGATGCTTGGATTTTGGGCTTTCTGTAGGTTATCCAATCCTGATACGCATGCTGCCATCACCTTGAATTAGGGTTTGTTACTTCCTTGATTCTAGGTGAGTCAGTTCTTCTGATTATACTGAAATCATATAACCAATCTCCCTACAGATGCGCCTTCTTCTGTTTTATCCATTCATAATTAATTCCAGATAAATTCCCTGAATTTACTCAGTTCTGTTAAGCTTTAATTAATTCTGGTAGCAGATTTGAGATGTCACAACATCTGGTGTGACATCCTGAAAACTGAACTTACTTCATTAACTGATACAATGTCACAACATCTGGTGTGACATCCTGAATTAAGTTCATTTACTTATACTCTGTTTGATAATGTCACAACATCTGATGTGACATCCTAAACTAAGTTCAACACTTCTTGTTGGTCAAAAATTCTGCCAATTCTAAACATCTACAAACTCCCCCTTTGGCTAATTTTTGGCTAACATAATCTTCTGGTTTATCAGAGTGCAGCAAAGTTTCTTTTATCAGAGTACAGCAGTTCTTTTATGTTGAGTCATGTGTGAGTTTACTCCCCCTCAAACCTATATGTGTTCTGACTTGTTTCAACAGAAACAAACAAAAGGCATTTTTCATTAATTAGTAAGTTGCAGCAGACATTGTTGTTGTTGTTCAGTTCTCTTCTCCCCTTTGTTAGACATAAATTGGGGCCAAATTTTACATAGACAGAGAGAATTACAAAAATCAAAATACAATGCTGAAGCAGACATTACATATTCCTCACATACATTTTTCACTCAGAATCTTCATATTCAGTGTCTTCCTCTTCTTCAGTTTCCTCATCAGAATCAGTAGCCTTCTGAGCAATCTCTTCAATTTCTAGCCTTTGAATAACCTCCTCAAGCTTCTGCTTCCTGGCATCCAGTTCTTTTCATGTGTTCTTCAGCTCAGCAATCAAAGCAGCTTTGGATATAGGAGACTTTGCCTTTGAAGGTCCAGCAGATGTCCCAGAGGGAGCTTCAACATCAGCTGCATGATGACTTAAGAACAACTTGTAGTGGAAGGCCAGAGGACTTTCTCTTTTGCAGATTGAATCCTTCTTAGTGAGGATACCAGGATACTGGCTAAGGATTATTCCACACATCAAAGAAGGGAAGGAAATAGGCAGCTTTGTTGCAGATGTCCCAGCATGCTTCAGTGTTTGATCAAAAATGTATGCCCTAAAGTCCAGCTTTGTTTGGGTGCCCACAGCATATATGAATCTGCCCAATCCAGTTGCTATTGAGGAGGTATGGTTGGTAGGGACCCAGTTTACAGTCCCAATCCTATGCAGCATTGCATACTTCCTTGTTAGCAAACTAACAGAAAGTTTGCCCTTTACTGGCCAAGCTTTGACTTGATTGGCAGTGATGACCTTGCAAACCTGGTTATCAATCTTCCCCAGCTCATTAGGTCCATCAGATTCTCTCCCTAGATAGTGGTTGATAACCCTAGGAGAGAATTCCACACATCTCCCTCTTACATACATCTTTCTGAATTCATCTGACTTACCATCAGCACAGTCCTCTTGAAGGTTGACAATAAATTCCTTGACTAGCAGCTCATAGCAAGGTGAAAAGTTTGACACTGTTTTGAATAAGCCAGCAGAAGAAATGAGATTAATTACCTCAGTACACTCAAGTGCATTGCTTCCCAGCTCTCTTTCAAGTGCTACCCTTCTTTGGTAGACAAATTTCCATCTGCTCACACTTGACACATGATGGAATGAAATATTGTCCAGAGGAGCTTCTGGAACAACAGAGGTGGACCTTGAAGGTGCTGGTTTCTTCTTTGGTTGGGATGTTGGGACATCCTCTTCAACATCTGAATCTGGAGGAGTGACAGCTTTCCTCTTTTGTGTATTCACCTTGCTCCATTGTTTGGTTGGACCAAAAGCAACTTTAGCTTTTTCCTTCTTTGGTGTAGGCTGCTTCTTTTCAGGAGTTGTATGTCCTGCAGTCTTCTTTTCCTTCCTAGTTCTGAGCCTTTTGGCTATGCTAGGGTCCACAGAGGAAATGATTTCTGTGTCAGAATCATGCTCTATGTCAACAACAGGAGGAGGTTGAGTAGTCTCCTCTTCAGCAGGTGGATCAACAGAGGCTTGATCATCAGTGGAGGCCTTGTGCTGGTCCTCAGATGTTTCATCATCATCATCAATGGAGACCTTGTGCTGGTCCTCAGATGTTTCAACATCTATTGGGACATCCTGTTGAGCAGGAATGTCCTCTTCAGCCTGATTTGGTTGTTCTTCTTGTGGAGCTGGCATGGTGTTCAGGGGAATGGATATTCCACTCACAACTCTTTGCTCAGACAGAATCCTGTTCACAAGATCCTTGATTGAAGCATCCACATACTCAGAGGCTTTGGGATTGGTGTTTGAGGATGAAGGCTTCCCTTTGACTTTGCTGAATACAGGTTCCTTTGCCCTTCTCACATTAGGAGTTCTTGGCTTTTGAGCAAGAGGAACACTTCCTCTGATTTCGTCTATTGGAGTTGAATCCATAGGTACCATAGAGATGGGGGTTGCATGCACCACATCTTCTTGGTTGAGGATTTCATCAGAGAGGTTAGGGTTTTGATGTTGAGACATGTTCGAATGTGTTGGAGGAAGAGATTAAGATTGATTGAGTTTGATGAGCTCTGAAAGTCAGCTATAGCATGCAATTTGTTTTGAGAGAATGATGAGAAGATGAATAGCTGAGAGCAAGCTGGTATTTTTATAAGAGCCGTTACTTGGAGAATTTTAAGGAGTGGAATACACAGAGTTCTTGACCAGACTGGTGTTGCCATCTGGTGATCATGCCACACGATGTCATAGGACATGTTGGCACTTCTCCATAACTGCTATATTTCACATAAGCGGATTCCCAATTTGCCCCTTAGGTTTTCAAATTGGGTAGCATCCAAAGCTTTAGTAAATATATCAGCCAATTGCATATCTGTGGCTACATGTTCCAATGAGATCACTTTCTCTTCCACAAGATCTCTGATGAAATGATGCCTGATATCAATATGCTTGGTCCTGCTATGTTGGATAAGATTCTTTGATATGTTAATAGCACTTAAGTTGTCACAGTACAATGTCATGACATCTTGTGGGACATTGTATTCAGTGAGCATTTGCTTCATCCAAACCAACTGTGAACAACTGCTACCAGCTGCAATATATTCAGCTTCAGCAGTGGATAAGGATACACAATTTTGTTTCTTACTGAACCAAGAAATCAAATTGTTTCCTAGGAAGAAGCATCCTCCTGATGTGCTCTTTCTATCATCAGCACTTCCAGCCCAATCAGCATCACAGAAGCCAATGAGAATTGGTTCACATCCATGGGAGTACATTATGCCATAGTCACAAGTACCATTGACATATTTCAGAATTCTCTTAACCTGGTTTAGATGGCTAAATTTTGGATCATCTTGATATCTTACACATACACCTACTGCAAAGGCTATATCTGGTCTGCTAGCAGTTAGATATAATAAGCTTTCAATCATGCTTTTGTATAGGCTTTGGTCCACCTTCTCACCTTTGTCATCCTTTGTCAGCTTTAAATGAGTGGGGGCAGGTGTTCTTTTATGACTTGCACTATCCATCCCAAACTTCTTCACAGTGTTCTTGGCATACTTGCTTTGGGATATGAACATTGAATCTTCCATCTTCTTGATTTGCAGTCCAAGAAAGTAGGTTAGTTCTCCTACTAGACTCATCTCAAATTCAGATTCCATTTGAGTGACAAAATGTTTAACCATCCTGTCTGACATCCCACCAAAGACAATGTCATCAACATATATTTGAGCAATCATGACATTTCCTTCTTCATCCTTTACAAACAAGGTTTTGTCTATTCCACCTTTTCTATATCCTTGTTTTGTGAGAAAAGTAGTCAGCCTTTCATACCATGCTCTTGGGGCTTGCTTCAGTCCATAAAGAGCCTTCCTTAGTTTGTACACATGGTTTGGACAGCTTGGATCAACAAATCCCTTAGGCTGTTCTACATATACCTCTTCATTAAGATATCCATTTAGAAAGGCACTTTTCACATCCATTTGAAATAGCTTGAACTTCAGAATACAAGCTGAAATTTTGTGATCAGGTATGAGATGTCCTATGAGATGTTCCAACACTTGACAGATTTAACCAAAACTTAAAGTGCTAGAAAATTAAACAACACAGTAGTTTGTTAACCCAGTTCAGTGTATAACCACACTTACATCTGGAGGCTACCAAGCCAGGAGGAAATCCACTATAAGTAATATTAATTCTAGACTTAAACCACCCAGTTTAATCTTTCACTTAATATCTACCCAATGCAATTTCTACCTAAGACACAACTTAGATATGAGTACCAACTCACTCCCCCTCAATCACACAGTGATCTTGTTTACAAGTTTAATAAAATTGAAGTCATCCTTCAAACAAAACAGCTTGATCTTACTTCACAGTTTCAATCAAGTCACAAATACACTTTTGCTTAAAAGCTCATAAAGTGATACAATAAAAACAACCTGCTATTAAAACACACAACACCCTATTTTGTCTTATAAAATTCGTACTCAATTCTGAGATATTCTGTTGCTTAAATAGGTGTTTGTATTTTTGGGCTTTCTGTAGGTTAATCCAGTCCTAAAAACGCATGCAGCTTCCACCTTGAATTAGGGTTTGTTACTTCCTAGATTCTAGGTGATTTAGTTCTTCTGATTATGCTGAAGCCTCATAATAACACTCCCTACAGATGCGCCTTATTCTGTTTTTGTCCATCCATAATTAATTCCAGATAACTCTCCTTAAATTTCTCAGATCAGTTAGTCATTAATTAATTCTGGTAGCAGGTTTGAGATGTCTCAACATCTGTTGGGACATCCTGAAAAACTGAACTTAAATCATTTACACAATGTCCCAACATCTGGTGTGACATCCTGAATTAAGTTCTTATACTCTGTTTGATAATGTCCCAACATCTGATAGGACATTCTGAACTGAATTCAATATTTCTTGTTGGTCAAAAATTCTACCAATTCTAAACATCTACAAACTCCCCCTTTGGCTAATTTTTGGCTAACATTCTTTTCTGATTTTCAGAGTGCAGCAGAAGTTCTTTTGTCAGAGTATAGCATTTCTTTTCTGTTGAATCATGTGTGAGTTTACTCCCCCTCAAACATACATGTATTCAGTCTTGTTGCAACAGAAATATTTTACAGATTTAGTTCAGAAGCAAACAGAGATTTTTCATTCATAATCAAACAGCATTATACATTGTTGTTGTTGTTGTTGTTGTTCTCCCCCTTGTTAGACATAAATTTGGGGCCAAAGATACTAATTCAAAATTACAATGCAGAAGCTGTCATTACATAATCCTCACATACAATTTTTCACTCAGATTCCTCACAGTCAGTTTCTTTATCTTCCTCAGTCTCCTCATCAGAAGAAGCAGCTTTCTGATCACTTTCAATCTCCAGCCTTTGGATAATCTCCTCAAGCTTCTGCTTCCTTGCATCCAGTTCTTTGCAAGTACTCTTCAGTTCAGCAATCAATGCAGCTTTGGAGATTGTAGACTTTGCATTTGAAGGACCAGCAGATGTCCCAGAGGGTGCTTCAACATCAGCTACATGATGACTCAGGAACAGCTTGTAGTGGAAGGCCAGAGGGCTTTCTCTTTTGCAAATTGTGTCCTTTTCAGTGAGGATCCCAGGGTACTGACTCAGCACTATTCCACATAGCAAGGAAGGGAAGGCAATTGGCAGCTTTGTTGCAGATGATCCAGCATGCTTCAATGTCTGATCAAAGATGTAAGCTCCATAATCCAGCTTTGTTTGTGTGCCTACAGCATATATGAACCTGCCCAGGCCAGTGGATATTGAGGATGTATGATTGGTAGGTACCCAGTTTGTTGTACCAATCCTGTTCAGCATGGCATATTTCCTTGTCAGCATGCTCACTGAGAGCTTTCCTTTAACTGGCCAAGCCTTGACCTGGTTAGCAGTGATAACCTTGCAGACCTGGTTATCAGTCTTCCATAACTCATTTGGACCATCAGATTCTCTTCCAAGGTATTGGTTGATGACCTGAGGAGAGAATTCTACACACCTGCCTCTTACAAATACTTTTCTAAAGTCAGCAGACTTACCATTGGCACAATCTTCTTGAAGGTTGACTATGAATTCCTTGACAAGCAGCTCATAGCAGGGAGAGAAGTTGGAGACAGTTTTGAAGAGGCCAGCAGAAGAGATGAGATCAATTAACTCTGTGCACTCAAGTGCATTACTGCTCAGCTCTCTTTCTAGTGCTACCCTTCTTTGATAAACAAACTTCCATCTATTCACACTTGAAACATGATGAAAGGAGATGTTGTCCAAGGGAGCTTCTGGAACAGCAGTTGATGACCTTGAGGGTACTGATTTCTTCTTTGGAGGAGATGTTGGGACATCTTCTTCAAAATCTGAATCTGAAGGAGTGACAGCTTTCCTCTTTTGTGTTTGCACCTTGCTCCATTGTTTTGTAGGACCAAAGACAACTTTAGCTTTGTCCTTCTTTGGGGTAGCTTGCTTCTTCTCAGGAATTGCATGTCCTGCATGCATCTTTTCTTTCCTAGTCCTGAGCCTTTTGGCTATGCTAGGTTTTACAGAGGCAATGATTTCTGTATCAGAATCATGCTCTAGGTTCACAACAGGAGGAGATTGAGCAGTCTCCTCTTCAGCTGGTGGATCAACAGAGATGTGCTCTTCAGTTGAGGCCTTGTGCTGGTCCTCAGATGCTTCTTCATCACTATCATTGGAGGCCTTTTTCTGGTCCTCAGATGTTTCAACAGCAGCATCAGATGAGGCCTTTTGCTGGTCCTCAGATGTTTCAACATCTATTGGGACATCCTGTTGAGCAGGAGTGTCCTTTGCAGTCTGAGTTTGTTGATCTTCTTGTGGGGCTGGCATAGTGTTCAGAGGGATAGATATGCCACTTACCACTCTTTGCTCAGATAGGATCTTGGTTACCAACTCCTTTATGGAATCATCCACGTATTCAGAAGCTTTTGGAGTGTTGTACAATGGTGAAGGTATGCCTTTGGTCTTGCTGAAAACTTGATCTTTTGTTCTTTTTGGAGTTCTTGGCTTTTTAGCATGAGGAACACTTCCTCTGATTTCGTCCATTGGGGTTGAATCCATGGGTACCACAGAAATGGGGGTTGCATGCACCACATCTTCCTTGTTGAGGATTTCTTCAGAACTGTTAGGGTTTTGTGACATTTTCGAAGGAGGTGGATGAAGAGTTTTAGGGTTGATGAGTTCTGAAAAACAGTTAGAGAATGCAATTCGTTTTTGAGAGTATGATGAGAATATGGATAGCTGAAAGCAAGCTGATATTTTATAAGTAGCCGTTACTTTGAGACTTTTTAGGAATGGAATACCCAAGGTGCTTGACCAGACTGGTGTTGCCATCTGGTGCTTATGCCACACAATGTCATATGACATGTTGGCACATCTCCATAATTGCTAAATTTCACATAGGCAGATTCCCAATTTACCCCTTAAATTTTCAAATTGAGTAGCATCCAAGGCTTTGGTAAATATATCAGCCAACTGCAGATTTGTAGCTACATGTTCCAATGAAATCACTTTCTCTTCTACAAGATCTCTGATGAAATGATGTCTGATATCAATATGCTTGGTCCTGCTATGTTGGATAGGATTCTTTGATATGTTAATTGCACTTAAGTTGTCACAGTACAATGTCATGACATCTTGTGGGACATTGTACTCAGTGAGCATTTGCTTCATCCAAACCAACTGTGAACAACTGCTTCCAGCTGCTATATATTCAGCTTCAGCTGTAGATAAGGATACACAATTTTGTTTCTTACTGAACCAAGAAATCAAATTGTTTCCTAGAAAGAAGCATCCTCCTGAAGTGCTTTTTCTGTCATCAGCACTTCCAGCCCAATCAGCATCACAGAAGCCAGTGAGAATTGGTTTGCATCCATGAAAGTACATTATGCCATAGTCACAAGTACCATTAACATATTTCAGAATTCTCTTGACTTGGTTAAGATGACTAACTTTTGGTTCAAATTGATATCTTGCACATACACCTACTGCAAATGCTATGTCTGGTCTGCTAGCAGTCAGATATAACAAGCTTCCAATCATACTTCTGTATAGGCTTTGATCTACGTTCTCACCCTTGTCATCTTTAATTAGCTTTAAATGTGTGGGGGCAGGAGTTCTCTTATGAGTAGCACTGTCCATTCCAAATTTCTTGACTATGTTCTTAGCATACTTGCTTTGGGAAATGAACATGGAGTCCTCTATTTGCTTTATTTGCAGTCCAAGAAAGTAGGTTAATTCTCCTACTAGGCTCATTTCAAATTCAGATTCCATCTGGTTGACAAAATGTTTGACCATCCTGTCTGACATCCCACCAAAGACAATGCCATCTACATAAGTTTGAGCAATCATGACATTTCCTTCTTCATCTTTAACAAACAAGGTTTTGTCAATTCCACCTTGCCTATACCCTTGCTTGATAAGAAAAGTAGTCAGCCTTTCATACCATGCTCTTGGAGCTTGCTTCAGACCATAAAGAGACTTCTTTAGTTTGTAGACATGATTTGGACAGCTTGGATCAACAAATCCTTTAGGCTGTTCTACATATACCTCTTCATTAAGATAACCATTTAAAAAGGCACTTTTCACATCCATTTGAAATAGCTTGAACTTTAAGATACAAGCAATTCCCAAAAGTAGTCTGATTGATTCAAGCCTTGCTACTGGTGCAAAGGTTTCATCAAAGTCTACTCCTTCAATTTGTGTGTATCCTTGAGCTACAAGTCTAGCTTTGTTCTTTGTAACAACTCCTTGCTCATTTGACTTATTCTTATACACCCATTTAGTTCCAATCACATTTATGTCATCAGGTCTAGGAACAAGGTTCCACACTTCATTCCTTGTGAATTGACCTAATTCCTCTTGCATAGCACAAATCCAGTATTCATCAGTAAGAGCTTCCTTGATGTTTTTAGGTTCTATTTTAGAAACAAAACAGGACCCTGAAATCACTTCTCTTGATCTAGTGCTTACACCTCTGTTGGGATCACCAATTATCAAATCTTTGGGATGATCCTTCTGGATTCTGATGGAGGGAGGTTTGCTGGATTGTTCTGTCCTTGCATCAGTTTGAGTGAAGTCATAATGATCACTCTTTTCTTCAGCTTCAGTCTTGATATCAGCAGATGTTCCAACATCTTCTGGGACATCTGTAGGAGCATCATCAATTATCACATTTATGGACTCCATGATAACCTTGGTTCTAGAATTAAATACTCTATATGCTCTGCTGTTTATAGAGTATCCAAGAAAAATCCCTTCATCACTTTTAGGATCCATTTTTCTTCTTTGCTCCCTATCTGCCAGAATATAACAGTTACTTCCAAACACATGGAAGTACTTAACTGTGGGTTTTCTGCCCTTCCAGACTTCATAGATTGTGGACAAAGTTCCTTTCCTTAGTGTAACTCTGTTATGGATGTAACAAGCTGTGTTCATAGCTTCAGCCCATAAGTACAAAGGTAACTGTTTAGCATGGATCATAGCTCTTGCTGATTCTTGAATAGTTCTATTCTTCCTCTCAACAATCCCATTCTGTTGAGGAGTGATTGGTGAAGAATATTCATGATTGATTCCTTCTGAAGAACAGAAATCTAAGAATTTTTGGTTCTCAAATTCTTTTCCATGATCACTTCTTATTCTGATCACACAGTTGGCTTTTTCCCTTTGTATTCTTTGGCATAAGTCTTTGAATACATCAAATACATCAGACTTTTCTTTGATGAAATTTATCCATGTATACCTTGAAAAGTCATCAACCACCACATAGGCATACCTCTTACCACCAAGGCTCTCAACCTGCATAGGTCCCATAAGATCCATATGCAATAGTTCCAAAACTTTGGAAGTCGTCAGATGTTGGAGCTTTGGATGGGACATCTTGGTTTGCTTGCCTATTTGACATTCACCACATATTTTTCCATCATCAATCTTCAGTTTAGGAATACCTCTTACAGCATCCATAGATATGATCTTCTTTATGCCTCTGAAATGAAGATGACCTAGTCTTTGGTGCCATAGTTTCACTTCTTCTTCTTTAGCTAAAGAGAAAGTTGAAGTGAGACTGAAGTCTTGAGGTTCCCACATGTAACAGTTGTCTTTAGATCTGGCTCCTCTCATGACAACCTCTTGCTCTTTGTTAGACACTATGCATTCAGTTTTGGTAAAGTTTACACTGTACCCTTGATCACATAATTGACTTATGATGATCAGGTTAGCAGTTAAACCTTTAACCAGTAGCACATCATTTAGTCTTGGTACATCTTGACAGTCCAAGGTCCCAACTCCCTTGATTTCTCCTTTAGCTCCATCTCCAAAGGTTACATATCTGGATGAATCTGACTTTAAGTCTACTAGCAGATTCTTCAATCCAGTCATGTGTCTTGAACATCCAATGTCAAAGTACCAGTCTTCTTTGGCTGATACTCTTAGTGATGTATATGCTATATATGCAACACCTTTCTTTGACCATTTGAGTTGAGATTTCTTTTGATACCTCGGCCCTGTGTATTGTTCATCAGTAGAGCTCCAAGGTTGTTTGTTGATCTTGTTCTTGGGTATGTAGCTTTGATCAGCATGAAGACTAGATTTTGGTCTCCATACCTTCTTGATGACCTCTGTCTTCTGCTTAGGAGGTTGCTGATCTCTTTGATGTCTATGCAGCACTTTCTTGGTAACTTCTATCTTCTGCTTAGGAGGTTGCTGATACATCTGATTTGGATATCCATGCAACTTATAGCAATGAGGTTTGATATGTCCAAATCTTCCACAATGATGACATCTCCATCTTTGATATTTCTTCTTCATTTTGTTCTTTTCAGAATGTTGAGACATCTGTTGGGACATCTTGTTTGACTGTATGGACTTTGAAGTAGTTTTGCTTGAGCTAGCTTCATCCTTATGAACTCTGTTAAATCCCAGTCCACTTTTATCCCCTGAATGCTTATTGTTGTTGAGAATAACATCCAGTGTACTTGAGCTACTGTTCAGCATTCTAACAGATTTGGACATGTGTTCCAACTTAGAGTTGAGAAGACTTACTTCACTTTTCAAGGTGTCAATGATCTCTTGATCACTTGCTTTTTCATTCTTTAGTGCATCATTCTGCTTCTTTAGCTTTATAATCTCACTGCATATTTCAGTGCTTCTTTTGAATAATTCTTTGTATGCTTGCTCAAGTTCTTCAAAAGTAAGCTCCCCATCACTGGATTCACTTTCAGATTCACATAATCCAGCTAGAGCAGTGATATGCTTAGCTGATTCTTCTTCTGAATCACCTCCTGAGTCTTCATCAGACCAGGTTACAGAGAGTCCTTTCTTTTGCCTTTTTAAGTAGGTAGGACATTCATTCCTGATGTGTCCATATCCTTCACATCCATGGCATTTAATTCCTTTTTCTTGACTGGTCTTTTCATCATAATTTGACCTTCTATTAGCATCATAAGGTCTTTTGTTCTCAGAAAATTTTGTGTATCTTCCACTGGGTTTGGATTTGTCTTCCATCTTTCTGAGAATCTGTTTGAATTGTCTTCCAAGCATAGCAATGTTGTCTGATAAGCTTTCACCAGTTTCTGCTTCATCATTTTCTTCTTCTTCATCAGTATTTGTCACCAAGGCTATGCTTTTGTTCTTCTTTACATTTGTGTCATTCATTCCCATCTCAAATGTTTGAAGGGAACCAATGAGCTCTTCAACTTTCATTGTGCATATGTCTTGAGCTTCTTCTATTGATGTGACTTTCATGTCAAATCTTTTTGGCAAAGATCTGAGAATCTTTCTTACAAGCTTTTCATCAGTCATCTTTTCTCCCAAGGCTCCAGAAGTATTGGCTATTTCTAAGATGTTCATGTAGAATTCATGAATTGTCTCATCTTCCTTCATTCTCAAGTTTTCAAACTTGGTGGTGAGAAGTTGAAGTCTTGACATCTTTACCTTTATTGTTCCTTCATGAGTTGTTTTGAGAGTGTCCCAAACATCTTTGGCCAGCTCACAGTGATGCACAAGTCTAAAGATGTTCCTATCAATGCCATTGAATAAAGCATTTAAGGCCTTGGAGTTGCCTAGTGCTGAATCTTCTTCCTCCTTACTCCATTCTTCTT
The DNA here is from genome assembly GCA_963966055.1 of Lathyrus aphaca. Classification (NCBI taxonomy): domain Eukaryota; kingdom Viridiplantae; phylum Streptophyta; class Magnoliopsida; order Fabales; family Fabaceae; genus Lathyrus; species Lathyrus aphaca. Next base: position 339,153,708 of record OZ014524.1, read on the forward strand.
CAGGTTTCAACACTTTTGATCCATCTTTGGTGTCTTGGACAGGATGTTCCCATCCAATGTTGACTGCTCTCCAGGCCCTGTTGTCAAGTGATCTTAAGAATGCAATCATTCTTGGTTTCCAGTAGTCATAATTAGATCCATCCAGTATAGGTGGTCTATTAACTGATCCTATATCTCTGTCCATGTTTCCAGAATTTGTATTCCCTAGATCTCACCCAGTATAAACAGGCAGGGTGCCTGCTCTGATGCCAATTGAAATTCTGTGATCAGGTATGAGATGTCCTATGAGATGTTCCAACACTTGACATATTTAACCAAAACTTAAAGTGAAAGAAAATTAAACAACACAGTAGTTTGTTAACCCAGTTCAGTGTATAACCACACTTACATCTGGAGGCTACCAAGCCAGGAGGAAATCCACTATAAGTAATATTAATTCTAGACTTAAACCACCCAGTTTAATCTTTCACTTAATATCTACCCAATGCAATTTCTACCTAAGACACAACTTAGATATGAGTACCAACTCACTCCCCCTCAATCACACAGTGATCTTGTTTACAAGTTTAATAAAATTGAAGTCATCCTTCAAACAAAACAGCTTGATCTTACTTCACAGTTTCAATCAAGTCACAAATACACTTTTGCTTAAAAGCTCATAAAGTGATACAATAAAAACAACCTGCTATTAAAACACACAACACCCTATTTTGTCTTATAAAATTCGTACTCAATTCTGAGATATTCTGTTGCTTAAATAGGTGTTTGTATTTTTGGGCTTTCTGTAGGTTAATCCAGTCCTAAAAACGCATGCAGCTTCCACCTTGAATTAGGGTTTGTTACTTCCTAGATTCTAGGTGATTTAGTTCTTCTGATTATGCTGAAGCCTCATAATAACACTCCCTACAGATGCGCCTTATTCTGTTTTTGTCCATCCATAATTAATTCCAGATAACTCTCCTTAAATTTCTCAGATCAGTTAGTCATTAATTAATTCTGGTAGCAGGTTTGAGATGTCTCAACATCTGTTGGGAAATCCTGAAAAACTGAACTTAAATCATTTACACAATGTCCCAAAATCTGGTGTGACATCCTGAATTAAGTTCTTATACTCTGTTTGATAATGTCCCAACATCTGATAGGACATTCTGAACTGAATTCAATATTTCTTGTTGGTCAAACATTCTGCCAATTCTAAACATCTACACAAGCAATTCCTAAAAGTAGTCTAATTGATTCAAGCCTTGCTACTGGTGCAAAGGTTTCATCAAAGTCTACTCCCTCAAATTGTGTGTAACCCTTAGCTACAAGTCTAGCTTTGTTCTTTGTAACAACTCCCTGCTCATTTGACTTGTTCTTATACACCCATTTAGTGACAATCACAGTTATGTCATCAGGTCTAGGAACAAGATCCCACACTTCATTCCTTGTGAACTGACCTAATTCTTCTTGCATAGCACAAATCCAGTACTCATCATTAAGAGCTTCCTTGATGTTTTTAGGTTCTATTTTTGAAACAAAACAAGAACCTGAAATCACCTCTCTTGATCTAGTGCTTACACCTCTGTTGGGATCACCAAATATTAAATCTTTGGGATGATCCTTCTAGATTCTGATGGAGGGAGGTTTGCTAGATTGTTTTGTCCTTGATTCAGTTTGAGTGAAGTCAGGATGATCACTCTTTATTTCAGCTTCAGTCTGACTGTCAGCAGATGTTCCAACATCATCTGTAACATCTGCAGGGGCATCATCAATTATCACATTTATGGACTCCATGATAACCTTGGTTCTAGAGTTAAATATTCTATAGGCTCTACTATTTATAGAGTATCCAAGGAAAATCCCTTCATCACTTTTAGGATCAATTTTTCTTCTTTGCTCCCTATCAGCCAGAATATAACAATTACTTCCAAACACATGGAAGTACTTAACTGTGGGTTTCCTGCCCTTCCAGACTTCATAGATTGTGGACAAGGTTCCTTTCCTTAAATTGACTCTATTATGAATGTAACAAGTTGTGTTCATAGCTTCAGCCCAGAAGTACAATGGTAACTTTTTAGCATGGATCATAGCTCTTGCTGATTCTTGGATAGTTCTGTTCTTCCTCTCAACAATCTCATTCTATTGAGGGGTGATAGGTGAAGAGTATTCATGATTGATTCCTTCTGAGGAACAGAAATCTGAGAATTTTTTATTCTCAAACTCCTTTCCATGGTCACTTCTTATTCTGACCACACAGCTTGCTTTTTCTCTTTGTATTCTTTGGCACAAATCTTTGAATACATCAAATACATCAGACTTTTCTTTGATAAAATTTATCCATGTATACCTTGAAAAGTCATCAACCACCACATAGGCATACCTCTTTCCACCAAGGCTCTCAACCTGCATTGGTCCCATAAGATCCATATGCAATAATTCCAAAACTTTGGAAGTTGTCAGATGTTGGAGCTTTGGATGGGACATCTTGGTTTGCTTGCCTATTTGACATTCACCACATACTTTGCCATCATCAATATTCAATTTAGGAATACCTCTCACAGCTTCCATAGATATGATTTTCTTTATACCTCTGAAATGAAGATGACCCAGTCTTTGGTGCCATAGCTTCACTTCTTCTTCTTTGGCTAAAGAGCAAGTTGAAGTGAGACTGAAGTCTTGAGGTTCCCACATATAACAGTTGTCTTTAGATTTGGCTCCTCTCATGACAACCTTCTGTTCTTTATTAGACATTATGCATTCAGTTTTGGTAAAGTTTACACTGTAACCTTGATCACATAATTGACTTATGCTGATCAAGTTAGCAGTCAATCCTTTTACCAGCAGCACATCATCTAGTCTTGGTACATCTGGACAGTCCAAGGTCCCAACTCCCTTGATTTCTCCTTTAGCTCCATCTCCAAAGGTTACATATCTGGATGAATGTGACTTTAAGTCTACCAGCAAATTCTTCAATCCAGTCATGTACCTTGAGCATCCACTGTCAAAGTTCCAGTCTTCTTTAGCTGATACTCTTAGAGATGTATGAGCTATATATGTAACACCCTTCTTTGACCATTTTTGCTTGTAGTGAGGTTTCCTTTGATGCCTCTGTCCTGTGTATTGTTCATTTTTAGAGATCCAAGGTTGTTTGTTGAACTTGTTCTTGGACATATAGCTTTGATCAGTATGAAGACTAGCTTTAGGTACCCATACTTTCTTGATGACCTCTGTCTTCTGCTTAGAGGGTTGTTGATATCTTTGATTTTGATGTCCATGCAGTACTTTCTTTGTAACCTCTATCTTCTGCTTAGGGGGTTGCTGATAAATCTAATATGGATATCCATGCAGCTTGTAGCAATGAGGTTTGATATGACCAAACCTTCCACAATGATGACATCTCCATCTTTGATACTTCTTTTTCATCATGTTCTTTTCATGATGTTGGGACTTCTGTTGGAACATTATGTTTGACTTTATGTTCTTTTCATGATGTTGGAGCATCTGTTGGGACATCTTGTTTGACTTTATGGAATTTGAAGTAGTTTTGTTGGTGCTAGCCTCACCCTTTTTAGCTTTGTCAAATCCCAGTCCAGTTCTATCCCCTGAATGCTTATTGTTGTTGAGAATAACATCCAGTGTGTTTGAGCTACTGTTCAGCATTCTAACAGATTTGGACATATGTTCCAACTTGGAGTTGAGAAGGCTTACTTCACTTTTCAAAGTGTCAATGATCTCTAGATCACTTGTTTTTTCAGCCTTTAGTGCCTCAATCTGCTTCTTCTGCTTTATACTCTCCATGCATATTTCAGTGCTCCTTTTAACCAGCATCTTGTATGATTCTTCTAGCTCTTCAAAAGTCAGCTCCTCATCACTGGATCCACTTTCAGAATCACATACTCCAGCTAGAGCAGTGACGTGCTTTGCTGATTCTTCTTCTGAATCACATCCTGAGTCTTCATCAGACCAGGTCACATAAAGACCTTTCTTCTGCTTCTTTAGATAAGTAGGGCATTCATTTCTGATGTGTCCATATCCTTCACATCCATGACATTTAATCCCTTTATCTTGATTGGTCTTTTCATCATAATTTGACCTTCTATTAGCATCATAAGGTCTTTTATTCTCAGAAGAGTTTGAGTATCTTCCACTTGGTCTGGACTTGCCATCCATCTTTCTGAGAATCTTGTTGAATTTTCTTCCAAGCATAGCAATGGTTTCTGATAAATTTTCTTCAGGTTCTGCTTCATTATTTTCTTCTTCTTTATCAGTATTTGACACCAAGGCTATGCTTTTGTTCTTCTTTACAATTGTGTCATTCATTCCCATCTCAAATGTTTGAAGGGAACCAATGAGCTCTTCAACCTTCATTGTGAATATGTCTTGAGCTTCTTCTATTGCTGTGACCTTCATGTCAAATCTTTTTGGTAAAGATCTGAGAATCTTTCTTACCAGCTTTTCATCAGTCATCTTTTCTCCCAAAGCACCAGAAGTATTGGCTATTTCCAAGATGTTCATGTAGAACTCATGAATTGTCTCATCTTCCTTCATTCTCAAGTTTTCAAACTTGGTGGTGAGAAGTTGAAGTCTTGACATCTTCACCTTTGATGTTCCTTCATGAGTTGTTTTGAGAGTGTCCCAAACATCTTTGGCCAGCTCACAGTGATGCACAAGTCTGAATATGTTCCTATCAATACCATTTAATAAAGCATTTAAGGCCTTGGAATTGCCAAGTGCTGAATCTTCTTCCTCCTTGCTCCATTCTTCTTCAGGTTTCAACACTTTTGCTCCATCTTTGTTGTCTTGGACAGGGTGCTCCCATCCTTTGTTGACTGCTTTCCAGGCCCTATAGTCAAGTGATCTTAAGAATGCTACCATTCTTGGCTTCCAGTAGTCATAATTAGATCCATCCAATATAGGTGGTCTATTTACTGATCCTACATCTCTGTCCATGTTTCCAGAATTTGCAGTCCCTAGATCTCACCCAGTTTAAACAGGCAGGGTGCCTGCTCTGATACCAATTGAAATTCTGGGATCAGGTACGTGATGTCGAATGAGATGTTTAAACACTTGAAGACTTGAACAAAACTTAAAGTGCAGGAAAATTAAACAACACAGGAAATTGTTAACCCAGTTCAGTGTATAACCACACTTACATCTGGGGGCTACCAAGCCAGGAAGGAAATCCAATATAAGTAATATTAATTCTAGACTTAAACCACTCAGTTTAATCTTTCACTTAATATCTACCCAAGGCAATTTCTACCTAAGACACAACTTAGATATGAGTACCAACTCACTCCCCCTCAATCACACAGTGATATGTTTACAAGTTTAATAAAATTGAAGTCATACTTCAAACAAAACAGCTTGATCTTACTTCACAGTTTCAATCAAGACACAATACACTTTTGCTTAAAAGCTCATAAAGTGATACATATACAACCTGCTATTAAAACACAAACACCCTATTTAGTCTTCTTAATTTCGTACTCTATTCTGAGAGTTTCTGTTGCTTAAATAGATGCTTGGATTTTGGGCTTTCTGTAGGTTATCCAATCCTGATACGCATGCTGCCATCACCTTGAATTAGGGTTTGTTACTTCCTTGATTCTAGGTGAGTCAGTTCTTCTGATTATACTGAAATCATATAACCAATCTCCCTACAGATGCGCCTTCTTCTGTTTTATCCATTCATAATTAATTCCAGATAAATTCCCTGAATTTACTCAGTTCTATTAAGCTTTAATTAATTCTGATAGCAGATTTGAGATGTCACAACATCTGGTGTGACATCCTGAAAACTGAACTTACTTCATTAACTGATACAATGTCACAACATCTGGTGTGACATCCTGAATTAAGTTCATTTACTTATACTCTGTTTGATAATGTCACAACATCTGATGTGACATCTTGAACTAAGTTCAACACTTCTTGTTGGTCAAAAATTCTGCCAATTCTAAACATCTACAAGATGAATCCAAAACCACAAACTTGACCTAATTTGTTCCTCTATAAGTACATAACAATTCCAGATGCATCAGGGACAAAAATATTGATCTAAGAACCCTAACCACATCTCAAAAAACTCAAGAAAAAGTCAATTTTGGATTCAAGGTTGTAGGCAACCTCAAGCCAATTTGAAGGTTAAAACATGTTCCTGGAACTTCTCTGAAGGTGTTCTAAGCATCACCATCATCCAAAGCTTCGTGGATCACTATAACCGCCACTTGGTTTACAACCTTTTTTTTAATTATGATTTCACTCATACATGCATAATAAACATAATTTGATTGATTATTCTTGATTGTGATGATGTTTGCAAACTTTCTGGATTGTTTAATTTGGCTTTAGGTGCAGGAATCATGAATCACCATTGTTAGGGTTCATGCTCGTAATTTTGGAGAACTCTGATTAGAGGCGATTTCACGCCAAATTAATGGTGCTAATAGACTCACGGGATGATATGCAGTTGATCTATACCCTTAAATCATATTAATAGTGCTTATTTTGATATTTTTAAATATGCAGATGATATAGTGACAGACAAAACCGTCACTATAGGTTTTAGCAACAAAAACTAACTGTAGATAAAAGTCTGAAATATAAACGAAGAAGATGAAGGCCCTGACGCGCATTTTGTGTTTAAATATTTTAAAATTTTTTTTTATTATATAATCTTTCTTTTCCATTTATTGACAACAGAAGCAATATAACCCAGTGGTGGAGGGCGCACGCTGGAAGGGAAAGGTTCTGGGTTCGATCCCAGGGTTACAACCCTTTTTTTTTACATATTTTCTTACTTCATTCTTTTCCTTGTTTTTTTTAATTTATTTTCTTTTTAATTAATTAACCAAATAAAAGCATATTTATTCTTTTAAATATATAAAAATCATAAAAAAATAGATTAAATTTTTAATTAATTAACTTAATTATCTTTTATTGATTAATTAATTTAGTTTTACAAAAGATTAGTTTTAGGTTGTTTTATTGATTAATTTCATAATTAAATTTTTTATTAACCTAGTAATTAGGATTTAACTAATTTTAGATTTTTGTTTTCTAATCTTAATTTACTTAATCTTTTAACATGATTTTAATTTTAAGTAATTAACGCTTTTAACACAATTATTTTCTTAATCGAATTTTAATTAATTTCTTTTAATTAATTAAGTTCTTTCCTATTAAAATTAATCATCATAAAAATCATTAATTTAGGTTTTAGGACTTTAAAAGACATTTTTCTAATCTTCTCCTTATTTTATTTTATTTTATTTCCTTAGAAAATTATATAGGGTATACAAATTATGTAATAGTGTAGATTTATTTTCTTGCATTTTTTTCTCAATTATGTATTTGCTCATGGATTGTAATAGGTTAATTATGGTTTAAATTTCTGCACTTTTACTTTCCGCACCTTATTATGTAATTGCCCCCAAAACCCTGTAATAGTCTTAGGATTTATTTTCCGCACTTTACTTTTTGCTCCCTATAACTGCTATATGCATGAATAATAGGATTGTATGACAAGATAAAATCAATCGTTAGATCACTAACACAAAGATTAACATAATTAAATACAACACAATTTTCACACATACACCTCTAGGGTATCCCTTCTTGTTGCCTTACGAAAATGGTCAAGTCCCTCGAGCGTAGGGGTGTCTTAGCACAGTTGTCTAAATATAAAAACTCATCAAGTCCCTTCGATATAAAGATCATAGTCCCTCGGTGACCCTTCGAGTTGCCTACGAATAAATGATCTTGTCCCTCGATGACCCTACAGAAAAATGATGATAGTCCCTTGGAATTACTAAGATACCCTTACATGTTGCCTTCTATGACCACACGATGACCCTACGCATGTCCCTTAAATCCAAGGATAAGACTACTTACTAACTAATAGTAAGGACAGTTATATCCCTAAGGAAAGAAAAATAACATGAACGACCTTGAGTAGGTAGGAAGCCCTTAACTACTTGCTCACCATTTCAAAAGCAAAAATACTCTTTACACCTCAATTTTCAAAATTTTCCAAGAAAATCCCTTTGTATACATTCATACAAGAATCATTACAAAGGTGGACCTTTTTCTAAATACACCACCTGTATATTTTTCAAACAAAAGTAAAGTGAGCTAAGCAGTTAAGAGCCTATCGATAACCATGGATACAAAGGGTGCTAACACCTTCCCTTTGTATAACTTACCCCCTGTCGCTCCCTGGATTTCCATCCTGGTACAAACGCGAGAGTGGCGCGGAAAGAGGTAGAGTCACCAGCCAGACATTTTTATCCCGAAGGAACGGGAATGGTAATGCTGCACAAACCAGAAGAAAAGGAAAGGAAGGACACGGGTCCTGCGAACCAAAGAGACTGAGTTCGGGAGTCGGTTACGACCTGGGAAGGTATTAGCACCCCAGATCGTCCGCCGTACCCAATGGGATCCACGCTTGCAAAGAAATGTTTCAAAGGGTGAAGAAATGAAAGTTGCTGCAAAAGAAAAGGAATTGAACTGGATAAAAGAAGTGAAAATGGAACTGAAAAAGAAATGAAAAGGAAAAATGTAGGGAAAATAAAGATTGTGCTCGAACGGGCCCTACCCCGCTGCCTACGTACCTCATCGGGAAAATGAGGATCAGAGTCGTCGTAGTTCCCCTAACTAGGGGTGGAAAAGATTGCTTGTGTATTAAGGCTTGAACCGCCTATGTCAATGCTCAGGTGTTGCAGGCTCGGATGACGAGTGCGTAACCGTCTTGCAAAATGACAAGTAGGAGCAAGTTCGCGTACGAAACAAAGGAGATGAGAAAAGAATTCCCGAAGGAAAGACGCTATTGTTTGTTTGTGTTTTTTAGAAGCTTTTAGGAGTGTGTCACAAGGAAGTGAACTCAAGCTCTTTTCCATGGAATGTGCACTTGTCACTACATTCCAAGATGGAATAATAGAACAAGCACACTCAAGCAAGGAGAAGATCCCCAAAACTTGGTTCCAGAGATTAGGGATTAATCTCACTAACTCATTAACTTATTAAGTGTTTTTGTATTTACAATGAAGAAGTGTGTTTTATGATTTTCTTGGTGAAGATGATATCCTGATCAGACTTGTACATCACAAGACAATCTTGTACTATCCCAAGATGGGAAGACTACAAGTGTCTCATGGGATAAGGATATTGCTCAAGATATCACTTCAATCTTTATTAAGTGTCTTCTTTAGGGTTTTGAGATGAGAAGAGAAGAGAAACAAAAGGATCACAAAGGTAAAAGTCTAATGGGGGACTAATGAATCCTTAAGTTATCATGCAAAGGTAATCCTAGGTTAGTGAGGTTAACTATCCTAAAGAAGAAAGAAAGAAGAAGAGAAGGAGAAGAATGAAGAATAAAAGAGGGAGGAAGTAAGGCCTAAGCCCCAACAAGAGTATCAATAAAGAAAAGAGAAGAAATAAGAATGGGAGATGTGGGAATCACATCCACACCTCTCACTTACCAAAGCCCCTGAAATGGTTAGTGACACAAGCATAAATGCAATACAAAATGAACATAATGTCAAAACAAAGTCACACAACCATAAGTGAAGTCATAAACTCAAATGCCAAGTGCAAACTTAAAACACAAGAAGGAGAAAAGAAATACAACTCACAATGAAGCATTATTAAACACCATGACAAAACAAAGTAAACATGAGAAGATACAAAGCAAAATAGTCAAAGAAAAACCTCAAAGTTCAAGACCAGAACCCTAACATGTTAGAAAATTCTCTAAGGATCACATGAGATGAAGAGAAAAAGTGCACATAGTCAAGCATTCACATCATGAGAAGAAAGAAGCAAAGGAAGTGAGGTGAGCATGCATAAGTGTAGGAGAACTTCAAGAGCAACTAAAACACAAAATTTCTCAAGGCACAAACCACAACTCAAGACCAGAGGGGTATCAATAACCTAAGATGGCCCTAAACAACTTGAAGAAGTTGGCACAAGTGCCCTTCTAAGCTAAGGAGTGAACATATAATCCAAAAGAAGAAAAAGGGGGCAAGTAAGGAACAAAAATTCAAATTAAATCAAGTAAGCATCCAAAAATTCCACAAACTTGCACAAATGATCTTCAATCATACAATATCAACATGCCAAAAGGAGAGAATGAGAATAAGAAGTTAAGTAAGTCAAATGAGGATTCAAACATGGATTAGGGTTAGAAAGCTTTAGGCACAAGTTAGAGACCAAAATTAATTAAACAAAATTCTAAAAATCAGAACAAAAATCACCAATAAACTACATCTCATCATGAATCTATAGCAAAAAGAATCACCTAAAAATTCAAAATAATGATCAAGATGGAAAATGAACAAGTCAGCATGCTTCAAAATGAAATAAAATAAATTAATTAAAAGAAACAATTAATTTCCACGTGGCAATTAAAAATAAATGAAAAATAAAAATACCAAAAATTAAAGAAAACTAAAAGAATCATTCCTGAATTTTTTTGTAATTTTTGGAGACCTAATTCTATTTTTAAAAATTAAAAAGCAAACTGAAAATATAATGAAAATAAAAAGGAAAAAATAAAAAGGAAACAGGCCTGGAGGTGCATTCAGCAAGTAATTCAGTTCATCTTACATGGGCCTTAACGCAGGGGGGTAAATAACAAGGGAGGCCCAATGGCTTCAGCACAGTTCATAATAATTATCATGGAAATTCAGTTAATTCAGGAAAAAGGAAAAACCAGCGGATCAAATGAACGCACAAGATCAAGTCATTCATTAAACATAGTAATTACATTGATTGGCCAGGGTGAGGAGTGCATGGCATTATGGTGTGGTGCGCAGCAAAACGAATTATTCAGATAATATAAAATCACGTAAGAGGGAGGGGGCGGCATTAATGTGTTGTCATGCTTTCCTCCGTCCAGATCCTAGATCCAAAGGCCAGCGTCCATTTTCTTCCTTGAACTCAGATCAGAATCCGGTGACCGGAGCCCTAGCTCCGGCACCGGAAAATTCAAACATATGAACAAAACATCACAGAAATACATCAAAACCTCCAGATCAAGCAAACAACTCATGCTGAATCTAAATATAGCAACCAAATTCACAATGGATCAAAGAATAAGTTGGATCGAAGACAAACAGATTTATGTAACAAACTTCAAATCAATATATTAAGCTCATTTCATGATCATTTTTCAATCTAAACATATCAACATCATCAGCCAAACGTGTAGATCACAAAGAGCACAACCAATTTCATTTCTAGATCTGAGACTTTGATGCTAACATGAGATCTGTAGATCTGGAAATAGCTTGAGAGAAGCCAAGAAGAGCTTCCAATCCACTCCAAATACACTCTAATTGCAAAATAAATGCAATTAGATTCTTGAATGCAACTGGATCTAGGAATCTGAGGCAGCTTGCAATGAAATGGCAAAGTATGGAATTCTGAGAACTAGCTTGATTGAGGTATGGATTTGTGATCCTGAACTCTCAAGGATGAAGAATATGCAAATGGTTTTGACAATGAGTGGGTGTAGAGAGTGATTCGAAGAGAATTGCAGAATGAGCAAAAAGTTTCAAGTGAGAGAAATGTGGTGAATCTCAGTGAATGGAAACCCTAATTCTCTTTTATATCATGCCAATGTTCAATGCTGAGAGAATGAAGAAAAATGCACGTGAGGTCAGTGTGAATGGAATGAAATTGAAAATTAGCAAGAGTTGTGTGATAGCATGCTTGTCTCGTGCACTTCCCTCTCTCCTCTCACATACTGATCATGCTTGATTCACCAATCCATAAGTGGCTTAATCCTGGCCCTTGGATGCTTGAGTCATGCATTGTGTATGATTATGCAAATTTGCAACTTATGAAATATCCCACATCCCATGCACGAATTTGTTTGTTTCCCTGGGCAACAATTCTTCACATGTATTTCCTTGAAGCATTATGATCTTAATTTGTCCATCAAACCACTTGAAAACAAGTTACATGAGATTTTGCATTTGGAGGAGACTTGAAATTCATGTCATGCCCTAGAATTCAAAGGATTTTCGAAGGGCCTATCTCACAAACCATGAGGGCTATGAAAAAGTACTTATACTTTTTAAAAATGGGAGACCTTAATCTTCAACTTTCATGTTTGGTGGCAATTCATTTGAAGCTTTTTTCACCAAGTTATGTGACTTTGAAAATTAGGGCAAAAAGTTGCCAAAATTAGAAACTTCCATGACCAATCACATGCCAAAAATGCAAAACATCTCAAAACCTCTTGATTCTTGATCTTTGATCTTGCCAAACCTCTTCTAAGGTTATAAGAACATCCCTTGACTAGAAAAATAGGGTTGGACCCTTTGAAATTTCACAGTTGACTTCTAGAATGCACAGTTGACCAATTTCTTCTTTTACAAGCAACTGAAGAAATACCTGACTTCCACAAGGAATTTTCTCACCAAATTTCATCCCTAGGATCCTCTTAATATATGAAAGACTTTTCCCAAATGAAATGGCCAAAGTCACAAAGTTTTCATGCTTGAAACTCAAACCCTAATTTGGGATCTTTGTGTAGGAGCTTTGCCCTAGCTTGAATTCCCTGATGATCCTCTAACCTCCTGGGCTTTTGTGAATGATCTTCAGCTTGTGAATGCAATGTAGACTCCTCATAGGACTTGAACAAATCCATTGGGCCTCTTGTTATAGCTTGTGGTGCCTTAAATCCCTCCACAGATGATCATATGCCTAATGCTAGGTCATGAGAATGTTATGCCTCATCTTTTCATGCAAAGATGTCAAGGATATGATATGCTTATGATGATTATGATATGGTGATGATGCTTAAAAAAAGAGGGAAAATTTGGGGTGTTACAGCTGCCCCTATTCAAACTACTGTTAATCTGAAAAGGACGGTAGCACGGGCTATCGACCGTTCAAGATAAACTGTGGTTGAATACCAAGAAAACCTGAAATTTGCACTCTGCTGGAGAATGCAAGCAACGGGAAATAAACCCAACCAAATAACACTTTGGTGACTGAAGTGGAGAGAAAGCAGACAAGCTTCTTCCAATTTGAAACTGTTATTTGGGATAAGAATACTTTGACAGACGAGTCTTCTTCGAACAATCCTGTTACGCCAGGAACTGGACATACGAGTCCTCGCATACTTTGCAAAACATATGACTTGAGACAAACGAATCTCCTTCGGATAAACCTGTTACGCCAGGACCGGTGATGCACTTAAGTCTGTGGGATAGACATGCATAATCAAGGTAGACGAACCCTCCCCATATATTATCCGTGGATATATGGTCTAAGACAGACGAGCCTTCTTCGAGCGAACCTGTTACGCCAGGTGCAACAATAAAAAACGGTGTTTGAGACAGAAGAATCTCCTTCGGATAGACCTGTTACGCCAGGACCGGTAATCATTTTGACGTTTAATCCCACCGTCAGGACTTCAAACCTCTTCAACACAGACAAGTATTGGATGATCATCAAGAGAAAACAGACGAGTGCCATAAGTTCATGATACAAACGAATATCAGATGATGATCTAAGAAACACATACGAGCGCTTCAGGCGATGATAGAGACAAATATCAGCCACTGGTACAGACGAATACCAAAAATTCTGGAGTAGCAATACAGACGAGTACCAGGGTAATTATCAAATCAACACATATGGATATAAACTAACACAGACGAGTGTGAGGGATGATACAGACGAGTATCCAAACAATGCAGACGAGTTTCAAACGGATAACAAACACAGACGAGTGATGGGGAATGCAGACGAGTAATCAGCAATTATCAAACATAGATAAGTGTTGGGGAATATTTCAATGATGGTTGTATCTCAATCGTGGAACTCTTCGGGGGAATGACGATCTTCCAACACGGTTGGGGAGATGCTTCCTCAAATATCCTTTATTTGTGAAAAGAGTTTTGACAGTTAAACTATGTGGGGAATGGGCCTCCCACTGCCTGTTGGGCATACTCCACTTGTGGGAAAATAATCTGCTCGGGGATCCCACCTGCCATGACTTAGCCGGGGAAAACTCTGCTTGGGAGAATGTGACGCCATCCTGTTAAACCTGCAACAACAGAAAACACATATGTGCCCCGGGGACTTGCATGGTATGATTTGTTCATCCATCGTCACCCGACACTCAAAGAAGATTTCAAATGTTTCCCTGCCTTGTCATTTTCCTTCAAATTAACACCATGTTTTAAATGCAATGTTATTTTTTTGCCGAAAATTCAGGACATTTTTGCAAACAAAAGTAAACACAACAAAACTTTTTGATTGAATATTCTCTTTATTGAAAAGCCTCTGAATAGGCAAAGTTTTTACATCAGGAAGCAACCACCTGGAAAGAGGTAGCTACCATAAAATTGAGAAAATAAATTATCCTAATGGCAATGGACACGACATCCCAATGAGTTTCCTTCTTGCTATGACCAACATGTCTTCAAAACTCTCCCTTCTTGCCTTTGCATTCTGAAAAGATGAGGGGACTGATTCCTATCCTTCTGATATTGTCAGGCTGTGCGAAACGATGGTTTGGTTCAGATTACTCGGATCACAGTTATTCGCTTATTCCCTTGTTTTACGTGGATCGCCCTTTCGGGTTTTCAATCCACCGGGATACCCTTTTGTGCCTAAGCTGTCCGATGTGGCTTTTCAACTCAGTGGGTGTACAATTTTTTTTATTTTCCCTAACTTTTGCCCGAGCTTTTTATTCTGTTTTTAGCTCGCCGGGATGCCCTTTTCTTGCCTGGACTTTAATTTTGTTTTTGTGTCCAGCGGGTCTTTTTATGCAAAGTATTTTTTAACTGCGTCCGAGTTAACAGGGGATTGGAAATCTTCTCCATCCATAGTGGTGAGCATCAGTGCTCCTCCTAAAAAAACTTTCTTCACTATGAATGGTCCTTCGTATTTTGGGGTCCACTTGCCCCTGTGATCTGAACCTAGAGGAACGATCCTCTTGAGCACCAGCTCTCCTACTTGATACTCCCGAGTACATACTAGTTGGTCGAATGCTTGCTTCATTCTCCTCTGATAAAGCTGACCATGACAGATAGCCGCTAATCTCTTTTCCTCAATTAGACATAGCTGATTGTATCGAGCACTTACCCACTTAGCCTCATCAAGCTTCACATCCATCATCACACACAATGAAGGAATTTCTACCTCGACAGGCAAGACTGCCTCCATACCATATACCAATGAGAAAGGAGTTGCCCCAGTTGACGTCCTGACTGACGTTCGGTACCCATGCAGCGTGAATGGTAACATCTCATGCCAATCCTTGTAAGTGACAACCATCTTTTGCACAATCTTCTTGATATTCTTATTTGCTGCTTCTACCGCACCATTCATCTTTGGTCGGTAAGGAGAAGAGTTGTGATGCTGAATCTGGAAGTCCCGGCACAACTCTGCCATCATCTTGTTGTTCAAGTTAGAACCATTGTCAGTAATGATTCTTTCGGGCACTCCGTATCTGCAAATTATGTCTCTTTTCAAAAACTTGGCTACCACTTGACGAGTGACATTAGCGTAAGACGCTGCTTCAACCCACTTAGTGAAGTAATCAATCGCGACCAAGATGAAGCGATGACCATTTGAAGCAGTAGGCTCTATCTTCCCGATCATGTCAATGCCCTACATAGAAAAGGGCCAAGGAGATGACATAACGTTGAGCGGGCTTGGAGGAACATGCACCTTGTCTGCATAAATCTGGCACTTGTGGCACTTACGGGCGTACAAACAACAGTCTGCATTCATTGTCATCCAATAATACCCCGATCTCAACAACTTCTTAGCCATAGCATGCCCTCCTGCATAAGTACCGAAAGATCCTTCGTGGACTTCCTGCATTAACAGGCTTGCTTCGTGTCTATCCACGCATCTGAGCAAGACCATGTCAAAGTTCCTCTTATACAAAACCCCATCTGTATTTAAGAAGAAACTAGCAGCAAGTCGTCTTAAGGTCTTCTTGTCGTTGGATGATGCCCCAGCAGGGTATTCTTTCTTTTCCAGGAAAAGCTTGATATCAAAGTACCAAGGTTTCTCATCAGACACTGCGTCTACAGAGAAAGCATAAGCTAGTGCGTCAAGCCTGGAAATGTCAATCCTGAGCACATAAGTCCAACACAAGACTTTGATGGACGAAGAAAGAGTATCCAATGCATCGGCAAATTGATTCTCCTCTCGTGGTATGTACTGAAGCTTAACCATTGTGAAGAACGTCAACAGTTTTCTGGCATAATCCCTATAAGGAATTAAATGTTCTTGATGTGTATACCACTTGCCGGTAATCTGATTGATAACGAGGTCTGAATCTCCGAATATATCGAGGGTCTTAATCCGAAGATTAATAACCTCCTCTATTCCCATTATGCATGCCTTGTATTCCGCTTCATTGTTGGTGCAGCCAAAAGTAATTCTAGCAGCGAAGGGAAAGTGAACACCTTCAGGAGTAATGAGAACAGCACCAACTCCACGTCCGTTGATATTGACTGCCCCATCAAACATCAACTTCCATTTGGATTCAGGGTCTTGCCCCTCCTCCGGAAGTGGTTCCTCGCAATCTTTTGCTTTGAGGAACATGATGTCCTCATCAGGGAAATCAAACTTCATTGGTTGATAGTCATCTTCAAGAGGTTGATGTGCAAGGTAATCCGACAATACACTTCCTTTGATGGTTTTCTGGGAAGTATACTGTATGTCATACTCTGTTAAGATCATTTGCCATCTAGCAACCCTTCCGGTTAACGCTGGTTTCTCAAACATATACTTGACAGGATCCATTTTGGAAATTAACGGTGTGGTATGGGTCAACATGTACTGTCTCAGTCGGCGAGCAGCCCATACCAAAGCGCAACAAGTTTTCTCGAGCAGTGAGTAACGGGATTCACAGTCGGTAAACTTTTTGCTAAGGTAATAAATAGCATACTCTTTTCGACTAGACTCGTCATGTTGGCCTAGAACACACCCCATTGACCCTTCTAGCACAATCAAGTACATGATAAGCGGCCGTCCTGGAACTGGAGGCATCAGAATCGGAGGTGTCTGCAAATATTCATTTATCTTTTCAAAGGCTCTTTGGCAGTCCTCATTCCACCTGACCGTTTGCTCTTATCTTAGCAATTTGAATATTGGTTCACACGTGGCAGTTAGATGAGATATGAACCGTGAAATGTAGTTCAATCTCCCTAAAAACCCGCACACTTCTTTTTCTGTTTTCGGTGCAGGCATATCTTGTATTGCTTTTACTTTTGCAGGATCCACCTCGATTCCTTTCTGGCTAACAATAAAACCCACCAATTTTCCGGAACGCACTCCGAAAGTGCACTTGTTTGGATTCAACCTCAGCTTATACTTTATCGGTCTATAAAACAGCTTCTTGAGATTGACCAGATGCTCTTCTTCGTCTCGGGACTTGGCAATCATATCGTCCACATAGCACTCTATCTCCTTGTGTATCATGTCGTGGAACAACGTGACCATAGCCTGCGGATACGTTGCCCCGGCGTTCTTCAAACCAAAGGGCATCACCTTGTAGCAGAAAGTACCCCACGGGGTAATGAACGTCGTTTTCTCCATGTCTTTCGGTGCCATCTTAATCTGATTATACCCGTAGAAACCATCCATGAAAGAAAATACCGAGAATTGAGCAGTGTTATCTACCAGCACATCAATGTGAGGTAATGGAAAGTCATATTTTGGACTCGCTCTGTTTAGATCCCGGTAATCAACGCACATTCGAACTTTGCCGTCTTTCATTGGTACAGGCACAATGTTAGCTACCCAGGGTGGATAACTAGTTACGGCAAGGAATCCGGCATCTCACTGTTTCTGAACTTCCTCCTTGATCTTCATCGCCATGTCAAGACGAGTTCTTCTCAGCTTTTGTTTCACATGAGGACAGTCTTCTCTCAATGGTAGCTTATGCACAACAATGTCAGTATCCAACCCTGCCATATCTTGATACGACCAGGCGAAGATATTCACATATTCTCGTAGCATACCAATCAACTCTTTCTTTACCTCGGCCTGTAGATTGGCCCCAATCTTTATCTCTTTCTTCACATCTTCAGTCCTGATGTTGATGATCTCTATTTCTTCCTGATGAAGCTGAATGACCCTTTCCTCTTGTTTCAACAACCTGACCAATTCTTCGGGGAGTTCACAATCTTCCTTAACCCCTTCATTAGCTTGGTAGATAGGATTGTCAAAGTCATGCATGGTCATAGCAGGAACGTTATCACTAGAATCCGGACGATCAACACTGCACAGATGATGTGCTTATTTCAGAATCTGTTTATTTTTCAAAAGAGATGCAAACATACAAACAAAAAGGAAAAACGCATTGCCATTTTATCTTTTTCTGTGAAAAATTTAAAACGAAAGAAAGAGAATGCAATTTGTCTGAAAATGTCCTTTATTTCATGGTAAAATAAATGCATTCAAAGCATGGTGGCCCTACAAATGGATCCTTGCACCTTGGGCAGAGTGCAGGGTTGACAATGCAGCATGATAAAAAAGGAAACAAGTAAATTACTTTGGTTGCCAGGTAACTTGAACGATGTCTTCAGCAGACCAGTTCTTGAGCTCCTCTTCGGGTGCACATGGATGAATCCAGTTGTCCCAGTCGCAATCACTGTCTCCTTCTTTGCCTGTTGCACAGATATGGTTGCGATCGAGTATCCCTACACTTGTGAAAGTAATAGCTTTACCACTTTGAGTCCAGTTAGACCCACCAGGCTGATAACCAATCCCAAACTTATCATCTTTCTTCTCTAATTCCAGCAACTTGCCCCAGCCCTGGGCGCTTCCCGACTGAACCACTTCCTTGGCCTTCTTGTAGGAGTGAATGGAGGTACCTTCTTTATCATTGTTCCTCTCTACCGGAGCCAAAATGCTGACATTAACTGCTTCGAAGGCCTGACACAGCGTCTCATGGATCTCTCCGTCCATCTCCACGTATTTGAAAGTTGATAAGTGGCTCACAAAGATATCTTCCTCTCCGCACACAGTGATTACTTGGCCATCAACCACGTATTTTAGCTTTTGATGCAAAGTGGATGTTACTGCTCCTGCAGCATGAATCCACGGACGTCCCAGCAAGCAATTGTACGCAGGTTGAATGTCCATGACGTAGAATGTGCTCTTGAATACTTGAGACCCTATTTTCACAGGTAACTCAACTTCTCCGAACACAGGCCTTCTGGACCCATCAAAGGCTTTAACTATCAAATCACTGGGTCACAAGATGATACCATCGACATTCAACTTCATTAAGGCTTTCTTCGGGAGTACATTAAGAGAAGAGCCTGTGTCAACCAGGACATGCGACAAAATAACACCCTTACACTCCATAGTAATATGTAGTGCTTTGTTGTGGTTACGGCCCTCTAAAGTAAGGTCTCTATCTATGAAGCCTAATTCGTGGCTTGCATTCACACTGCCCACTACAGCTTCCAATTGATTAACAGTTATCTCTTGAGGAACGTATGCCATCTGCAACACTTTCAACAAGGCTTCTCTATGTGCTGGAGAACACATCAGCAAAGACATAATTGATATTTTGGACGGCGTCTGGTTCAACTGTTCCACTACCTTGTAGTCACTATTCTTTATTATTCGCATAAATTCCTCCGCTTCTTTCTCAAAGGTACCTTGTCCAGCCGCAGGAGTTGTCATTTCTTCAATCGATGTTTGCTTTCCTTTAGCTTTTGCCGCGGCTTCAGCTTCAGGATCTCCTCTCAGCACTGGGGGAGCAAAAAGACGACCACTTCTCGTAAAACCACCAACCCCTCCGACGTTCACCACAGTCGGGTCAATTGCTACTGACTTACTCTCGACCTTCTGTCCCTCCACATACACATCTGAGCCATAATTCCATGGGATGGCTTTATCATCAGTATAAGGAACAGACCCAGGAACAGTAATAGTAACAGGACTGACTTCAGGAGCATAAATAGTCACAAGTTCTCTTTTAGCAGGCATTTCAGTTGGATCATAGTAGATTGTTATAATGGACACACGATCACCTTCGTTATCAACTTTATCAAACTGCAACAACCCCTCATCAATCAGATTCTGCAACCCCACCTTTAGGTCTTCACAACCGTTCACTGAATTCAAACACTTTTCACAATCAGAACCACATCCCGGAAACACTTGTCCTTTTAACAGCCTCTCCTTCACCACCAGCAGTGGAGTCTTCACTTCTTCTATGTTCAGAATCAAACTTAACTTCTCACCACCATCAACCGCATTTATTCTAGCCCCTCCATGATTTGGAATAGGGTTTGAAGTAACATTAGGCGGTGGTGCAAAGTTAATCGCCTTGGAGTCGATCAAATCTTGAACTTTATGCTTTAGAGCCCTGCACTTCTCAGTTGAGTGCCCAGGTGCCTCTGAATGGAATGCACATCTAGCATTAGCATCATACCCCACTGAAAGCTCTCCAGGTGGTGGCGGTGCTAATGTCCTCAGTTGTAGCAAGTTCAGGTCTAGCAATCTCTACAGCAATGCAGTGTATGTCATGGGAATTGCTTCAAGCACCCTATTAGCCGGACGAGCTTGTCTCGGCTGATAAGGTCTTTGTTGATAATTGTTATGTTGTGGTTGTTGTTGTTGCTATTGTTGTGGTTGAGTCTGTACATGCTGCAAAGGACTGGAAGGGATAGTGACAGCTGCCACTTGCTCATATGCTCTTCTATATCCTCGGCCCCGTCCCCGGCCATACACAGCATTGGTTTCACCTTCCCTTCTTCTCGGGGGTCCGTTTAAAGTTTTTCTTACACCGCTCGAGCTACTCGCACTGGTGTCCTGAATCTTCCCCATCTTTAACAAAGTCTCAACCCTCTCGCCTGCTATTACTATATCATTGAACTTGGTTGCCGAACAAGAAGCCAACCTTTCGATAAACACCCCTTGCAATGTTCCCATGAACATATCAGCCATCTCATTCTCCAGCAATGGTGGTTGTACTCTGGCAGCAAGCTGACGCCACCTTTGAGCATACTCCTTAAACCCCTCCTTAGCATTTTGAGACATATTCTGCAGTTGAGTGCAATTTGGAGCCATGTCCAAATTGTACTGGTATTGCTTCACGAACGCCTCTGCCAAGTCCTTCCAGCTCTTAATGTTGACCCTACATAGCTTCATATACCACTCCAAGGAAGCCCCAACCAGGTTGTCCTGGAAATAATACATCCATAGCTTCTCATTGTCAGTATGGGCACCAATCCTTCCTACAAAGGACTGGAGGTGAGTCTTTGGACACGATGTGCCGTTGTACTTCTCGAAAGTCGGGACCTTGAACTTGTAAGGGATTCTAACCCCTAGAACCAAGCCCAAGTCAGTAATGTCGAACCCCAGAGAACTCTGAGATTGAATGGCCCTGATCTGCTCAGCCATCTCCTCAAACTTTTTGTTCATTTCAGCCCATTGGCCTTCCATTTCGTCCAGCAGAGTAAGTTGTTCGTCTTGACCGTCCATCTGTACATTGTTCAGTCCATCATTGATAATGGTGACTCCTGGCTGTGCCACAGGGATCTCAACTTGACGGGCGCCCGCACCGTTACGATTACCTCCATCAGCAGCCCCGTTGTTCCTGGCTTAATTATTTTCAACCAACTCACGTAAACGTTCCTGATTCTGACCCATTCCTACCATAAGGGTCATAAAATTGTCCATTCTCAACCTCAAGTCAGCTAAATCAGCCTGCATTTGATCCATCACTCTTTCTTTGTTGACTCTTGTGGGATATCTGTGTATGATCGACTATTCTCGAACCTTCTTGGGAGCTATAGTGCATGAAAGGACATAAACGTTAGAAACTGAAGAACTACCTGTAAAACAAACAAACACGTTATATGCATGCAATGTAACTGCTCATGTTTCCAAGTTTTAGGCATTTATATGCCCCAGTTCTGGTATTTTCTCCAGATAGCCACTTTGAGTATTAGTTTTCAAACTTCCCCTTTGAAGAGTGTTCAGATCTTAGCAGTATCAGACAAACAAGCTTTACATATTCAGAAATGGTAATTTGCATATTAACACCGCATAACATGGATAACCCACTGTCGGCCAAAATTTAGAGCACAAACAAAAATTCCCCCAAGGGTTACAAATTAATACATGAACAAAAAACAAAAGATAAAGCAAGACTCATACAACAAGCGTGTAGGTAGTCTGAACAATAATAAATAAAAACTAAACTAAAGACCACCAGGTTCTTCTGCACCCACCTCTGTCCTGCTCTTCTTCACACCTGCCCTCAGCTTGAGCTCTTCAATCTCTTTTAGTGCCTCCTCTAAGGCCATTTGGCTCTGTGCCAACTGCTGAGTCTTTTCCCTTCGTATGTTGTGGACCTGTTCCACCTCTTCTTTCTTAAAGGCCATTTGTACCTCGAAAAACTCTTCTTTTTCTTTATACTTCTTCTACTCCTGTTCCCTTTGGCCTTGCAACCAAATAATGGACTGGAGAGCTTCTTTAAGAGTCTTCAAAGTCTTCTTGCACTCCGCTTCTCTTTTAGATTCCATCAGACCCAACATATGGAAGTGAGCTTCTCTTCCGGCAAACTCTTTCTCTTTAGCTTCCAATGAGGCTTTCATCTTCTGTAGCTTTCCCTCTGCTTCATTTTTGGCCCGGTTGGCAAGATGGTACAAGTTAAACATTTCAGTATTCTCTACTCGGACTTCGTGCATCTGAGCTTCCAGTTTCTTATACTCTTCAAGGGAGACAGTACTCTCTCAGAGGGTAGCTAAATTGCTTCCTGGCTAAGCTTGGATGATAACTGATCACACCCTTCCTTCCTAGCAAAGGCACTCCAGCAAATCTTCCACAACTGACCAGCAACTCTTTTCCCAGCAGATCTCTGTCATATCCCCAAGCTATATCCTCAGAAGTTAGCCCCATTAGCCTCCTAGACCACCTCCACTCATCTCTCATCTCCTTGAAAGAGCCTGACTTTGGCAATTTCCTGGCAAAACACTCAGCAAACTATGAAGCACAACAGCCCACTGGTCCACCTCTACCTTTCTCATTCCGGTAATGAACGTTGTAGTAGAAATCTCCCAACAGAGTTGGCACAAGATTTCCTTTAGCAAAGATGGAGATCACTTCCAAACTCACAAACTCTTTTTCTCCCGGGAAAAGACTAGACCCATACACCATCAAGGCCAGCACAACACCAAAATCTCCCCATTTACCCTCTTTGGCATATTCTTCAGCATCTGGTATAAGCACATTCCAAGGGAGCCCTCTGCCTTCAATGTCCTTCAAAGCCTTCTTAACCTTAGCAACTGGTAAACGACAGACTCTGGCTATGTCTTCTTCCTTGAGAACCACCTCAGCCCCATAGTAAGGCAAGGTATCTCTGACTGGAATACCCAAAATGCTGGAAATCTCCTCCAAGGTAGGAGCCAAGATGTAATCTGGAAACATAAAACACCGCAGCAGGGGATCATAAAACTGAAGCAAAGTGAGCAAACTGTCCTTCTGGTCTGCAGTAGGTTTGTCCATGTACTTCAATATCTGACCATACCTCTTTCTGAAATTCCCCAAGACTTGGTCATTCATCAGCCTTGCTAATTTCTGAACACTCTTGACTTCTGGTTGAAGAAAAGTATAATGAACATTCTTTTTCCTTGTGATTCTCTTAACTTCTGCCATCTGGAGAGCTTAAGATTACCAGAAATAGGTGCTAACTGTGAACAATAACCTGAAAAATGGAAACACAAACAGTTAATGCAAGAATGATGCAATGCTAATGCAATGCAAGCATATGATCAATCTGGGGCCATCTGGATACTGGACACTGAATATAAGGACCCTCTGAATAACTGAAAACCAAGATCCTATGAGCCATAACCCTCTGACAGAAATTCTCATAACCATAACACCAAGAAAACCAGAACCATAAGGACCAAATCTCAACAAGGACCACACTGATAATGAGGGTATGTAGAGGCTAAGGGTTCCTGCAAACCTGTAAACCCCTCCCAATCTCACTGGTGTGCTCCGGGTCAGACATCACGGACTCTCAAAGCCGAATAGCAATAATACTTTCACCATTTCCGAGAAATGGCTCATGACCAGATCAGGGAATCGGTTTGGTATTATATACTACACAGGGAGGCCTCAGCTGAGTCCGGGAAAACAAGGTCATCCTATGCAAGTCCCCGGTGGGCCCTCGGATGCGAATGGGTTTGCCACAAAATGTGGTCTGCCATTGTCATCACTAGAGAGGGATGTTTCCACAAGGTTCTCAATGATCGGTCCCCAGCTGCACATAACTGTCAGGGTTATGAAATGAGAGAAGAAGATCTCCAAATCAAGACATTTCCAAGACGGTCGCAAATCTGGGCGTGGAACTCACTACTACCCCCATGACAAGATCTCATGAGGCCAAACTGGAACCACTCTAAGTCCTAAGGTGCACTCGAGCCGTGGTAATGAGCTCATCTCTCAGAAACAATATGACCCAAACCCACCAAACAGAAGATCCAATCCAGACAGTCCGGTATAATATGATGCAGAAAATAAATACTGAAAACTGTAAACAAAGCTGTAAATAAACTGAAAATAAACAACAGTAAAAATACAACACACAACAACAAGCAATCAACACCCAGAGAAACAGAAACACGCAAGCGCTAGGAGAGACTCACAGGGGAACCAGAGATTCTGGGTTCAATCCCCAGCAGAGTCGCCAGCTGTCGCTCCCTGGATTTCCATCCTGGTACAAACGTGAGAGTGGCGCGGAAAGAGGTAGAGTCGCCAGCCAGGCATTTTTATCCCATAGGAACGGGAATGGTAATGCTGCACAAACCAGAAGAAAAGAAAAGGAAGGACACGGGTCCTGTGAACCAAAGAGACTGAGTTAGGGAGTCGGTTACGACCTGGGAAGGTATTAGCACCCCAGATCGTCCGCCGTACCCGACGGGATCCACGCTTGCAAAGAAATGTTTCAAAGGGTGAAGAAATTAAAGTTGCTGCAAAAGAAAAGGAATTGAACTGGATAAAAGAAGAGAAAAGGGAACTGAAAAAGAAATGAAAAGGAAAAATGTAGGGAAAATAAAGATTGTGCTCGACCGGGCCCTACCCCGCTGCCTACATACCTCATCGGGAAAATGAGGATCAGAGTCGCCGTAGTTCCCCTAACTAGGGGTGGAAACGATTGCTTGTGTATTAAGGCTTGAACTGCCTATGTCAATGCTCAGGTGTTGCAGGCTCGGACGACGAGTGCGTAACCGTCTTGCAAAATGACAAGTAGGAGCAAGTTCGCGTACGGAACGAAGGAGATGAGAAAATAATTCCCGAAGGAAAGACGCTTATTGTTTGTTTGTGTTTTTTAGAAGCTTTTAGGAGTGTGTCACAAGGAAGTGAACTCAAGCTCTTTTCCATGGAATGTGCACTTGTCACTACATTCCAAGATGGAATAATAGAACAAGCACACTCAAGCAAGGAGAAGATCCCCAAAACTTGGTTCCAAAGATTAGGGCTTAAGCTAACTAACTCATTAACTTATTAAGTGTTTTGTATTTACAATGAAGAAGTGTGTTTTATGATTTTCTTGGTGAAGATAATATCCTGATCAGACTTGTACATCACAAGAAACGCTTGTATTATCCCATGATGGGAAGACTACAAGTGTCTCATGGGATAAGGCTATTGCTCAAGATATCACTTCAATCTTTATTAAGTGTCTTCTTTAGGGTTTTGAGAAGAGAAGAGAAGAGAAACAAAAGGATCACAAAGGTAAAAGTCTAATGGGGGACTAATGAATCCTAAAGTTATCATGCAAAGGTAATCCTAGGTTAGTGAGGTTAACTATCCTAAAGAAGAAAGAAAGCAGAAGAGAAAGAGAAGAATGAAGAATAGAAGAGGGAGGAAGTAAGGCCTAAGCCCCAACAAGAGTATAAATAAAGAAAAGAGAATAAATAAGAATGGGAGATGTGGGAATCACATCCACACCTCTCACTTACCAAAGCCCCTGAAATGGTTAGTGACACAAGCATAAATGCAATACAAAATGAACATAATGTCAAAACAAAGTCACACAACCAGAAGTGAAGTCATAAACTCAAATGCCAAATGCAAACTTAAAACACAAGAAGGAGAAAAGCAATACAACTCACAAAGAAGCATTATTAATCACCATGACAAAACAAAGTAAACATGAGAAGATACAAAGCAAAATAGTCAAAGCAAAACCTCAAAGTTCAAGACCAGAACCCTAACATGTTAGAAAAGTGTCTAAGGATCACATGAGATGAAGAGAAAAAGTGCACATAGTCAAGCATTCACATCATGAGAAGAAAGAAGCAAAGGAAGTGACGTGAGCATGCACAAGTGTGGGAGAACTTCAAGAGCAACCAAAACACAAACTTTCTCAAGGCACAAACCACAACTCAAGACCAGAGGGGTATCAACAACCTAAGATGGCCCTAAACAACTTGAAGAAGTTGGCACAAGTGCCCTTCTAAGCTAAGGAGTGAACATATAATCCAAAAGAAGCAAAAAGGGGCAAGTAAGGAACAAAAATTCAAATTAAATCAAGTAAGCATCCAAAAATTCCACAAACTTGCACAAATGATCTTCAATCATACAATATCAACATGCCAAAAGGAGAGAATGAGAATCAGAAGTTAAGAAAGTCAAATGAGGATTCAAACATGGATTAGGGTTAGAAAGCTTTAGGCACAAGTTAGAGACCAAAATTAATTAAACAAAATTCTAAAAATCAGAATAAATCACCAATAAACTACATCTCATCATGAATCTAGAGCAAAAAGAATCACCTAAAAATTCAAAATAATGATCAAGATGGAAAATGAACAAGTCAGCATGCTTCAAAATGAAATAAAATCAATTAATTAAAAGAAACAATTAATTTCCACGTGGCAATTAAAAATAAATGAAAAATAAAAATACCAAAAATTAAAGAAAACTAAAAGAATCATTCCTGAAATGTTTTTGTAATTTTTGGAGACCTAATTCTATTTTTAAAAATTAAAAAGCAAACTGAAAATATAATGAAAATAAAAAGGAAAAAATAAAAAGGAAACAGGCCAGGAGGTGCATTCAGCAAGTAATTCAGTTCATCTTACATGGGCCTTAACGCAGGGGGTGAATAACAAGGGAGGCCCAATGGCTTCAGCGCAGTTCATAATAATTATCAAGGAAATTCAGTTAATTCAGGAAAAAGGAAAAACCAACGGATCAAATGAACGCACAAGATCAAGTCATTCATTAAACATAGTAATCACATTGATTGGCCAGGGTGAGGAGTGCATGGCATTATGGTGTGGTGCGCAGCAAAACGAATTATTCAGATAATATAAAATCACATGAGAGGGAGGGGGTGGCATTAATGCGTTGTCATGCTTTCCTCCGTCCAGATCCCAGATCCAAAGGCCAACGTCCATCTTCTTCCTTGAACTCAGATCAGAATCCGGTGACCGGAGACCTAGCTCCGGCTCCGAAAAATTCAAACATATGAACAAAACAACACATAAATACATCAAAACCTCCAGATCAAGCAAACAACTCATGCTGAATCTAAATGTAGCAACCAAATTCACAATGGATCAAAGAATAAGCTGGATCGAAGACAAACAGATTTATGTAACAAACTTCAAATCAACATATCAAGCTCATTTCATGATCTTTTTCAATCTAAACATATCAACATCATCAGCCAAACGTGTAGATCACAAAGAGCACAACCAATTTCATTTCTAGATCTGAGACTTTGATGTTAACCTGAGATCTGTAGATTTGGAAATAGCTTGAGAGAAGCCAAGAAGAGTTGCCAATCCACTCCAAATACACTCTAATTGCAAAATAAATGCAATTAGAGTCTTGAAAGCAACTGGATCTAGGAATATGAGGCAGCTTGCAATGAAATGGCAAAGTATGGAATTCTGAGAACTAGCTTGAATGAGGTATGGATTTGTGATCCTGAACTCTCAAGGATGAAGAATATGCAAATGGTTTTGACAATGAGTGAGTGTAGAGAGTGATTCGAAGAGAATTGCAGAATGAGCAAAAACTTTCAAGTGAGAGTAATGTGGTGAATCTCAGCAAATGGAAACCCTAATTCTCTTTTATATCATGCCAATGTTCAATGCTGAGAGAATGAAGAAAAATGCACGTGAGGTCAGTGTGAATGGAATGAAATTGAAAATTAGAAAGATTTGTGTGATAATATGCTTGGCTCGTGCACTTCCCTCTCTCTTCTCACATACTGATCATGCTTGATTCACCAATCCATAAGTGGCTTAATCCTGGCCCTTGGATGCTTGAGTCATGCATTGTGTATGATTATTCAAATTTGCAACTTATGAAATATCCCAAATCCCATGCACGAATTTGTTTGTTTCCTTGGGCAACAATTCTTCACATGTATTGCCTTGAAGCATTATGATCTTAATTTGTCCATCAAACCACTTGAAAACAAGTTACATGAGATTTTGCATTTGGAGGAGACTTGAAATTCATGTCATGCCCTAGAATTCAAAGGATTTTCGAAGGGCCTATCTCACAAACCATGAGGGCTATGAAAAAGTACTTGTACTTTTTAAAAATGGGAGACCTTAATCTTCAACTTTCATTTTTGGTGGCATTTCATTTGAAGCATTTTTCACCAAGTTATGTGACTTTGAAAATTAGGGCAAAAAGTTGCCAAAATTAGAAACTTCCATGTCCAATCACATGCCAAAAATGAAAAACATCTCAAAACCTCTTGATTCTTGATCTTTGATCTTGCCAAACCTCTTCTAAGGTTATAAGAACATCCCTTGACTAGAAAAATAGGGTTGGACCCTTTGAAATTTCACAGTTGACTTCTAGAATGCACAGTTGACCAATTTCTTCATTTATAAGCAACTGAAGAAATACCCGACTTCCACAAGGAATTTTCTCACCAAATTTCATCCCTAGGATCCTCTTAATATATGAAAGACTTTACCCAAATGAAATGGCCAAAGTCACAAAGTTTTCATGCTTGAAACTCAAACCCTAATTTGGGATCTTTTGTAGGAGCTTTGCCCTAGATTGAATTCCCTGATGATCCTCCAACCTCTTGAGCTTTTGTGAATGATCTTAAGCTTGTGAATGCAATGTAGACTCCTCATAGGACTTGAAAAAATACATTGGGCCTCTTGTTATAGCTTGTGGTGCCTTAAATCCCTCCACAGATGATCATATGCCTAATGTTAGGTCATGAGAATGTTATGCCTCATCTTTCCATGCAAAGATGTCAAGGATATGATATGCTTATGATGATTATGATATGGTGATGATGCTTAAAAAAAGAGGACAAATTTGGGGTGTTACACCCCCCAAACTCAAAATCTAAAATCAAGGTCTTTCCTGTTCTTTTCCACCTTTCCTACTTGGATAAAAGAAAAGTCGATGGCGACTCTTGCTATCTATAACATAGTTTTTGTGAAAACAAAAAACGACAAAGTCAGTTATCTCACCATGTTATAAGTTGCAACACCTTCTTTTCATCTCCCTTCACAATTTTTATTACCTTCAGAAATAATAGCAAACACCAAGCCTACCCAAATCCGTATCCATGATGGTGAAGTAGGCGACCATCAACGGTCTAAGTTCATTGATTTTTGCAAAAAAAATGGTTGAAGTTACTAGTTACATTGATAAGGAATGTCTAACTCAACTTGGACTCCTCGACAACGTAAACTAGCTACTCACAAACACCGACTTGACTTCACTTTGCACCAGCAACCGTCCAACTTATGCATTATTGACACTGGAGTTCCTAAAATATTATGCTTATAACACTCCAAACGACGCAAACAAATACTTCATTGGTAATGCTATGTTTCGGTTATTCGAAACGGAGTATTCTGAAACGCATGATACTTTTAGCGAGTGTTTCGGATTTCATCGCGGCGATGGTGTTTTCTACCTCCTTCCTGGTTACGCGACCTGACAGGCTGATGCTTTTGAGTTGTGGAAGGATCTGACCGGTACAAGACCTTCGGCGTGGGATGAGCTTTATGCTTATCACATCCACAACCTCGTCATTTGCAATTTTCAGAGAGTGTTGAGCAAAACTGTAACACCCCATTTCTACCCGCACATAATTATAAATAAGTCAGAGTTCAACCAAACAGGGTATCATATTTTTCTTCATAAAACATCAATCATCAATGCATTTTTCAACTTAAAATACTTCATATACTACACAGCAGAATCATTTAAAACATAAAAACTCATCATAGTCTCAACTTCGTAATAATTCATCGTAAATCCAAAATAATTATCTTTTAAAAGAAACATCTTAATTTCAATCTTAAATAAAACAAAAGCCAAATAAAAAAATCATTCGCTAATCCCATCGATGTCCTACGTATTAGAGCAACCAACAACTCACACCATTTAAAAAAACTCCTCGCTACTCAGGGTTACCTGCACGTTACCAACCAAGGGTAACATTCAAACAGAATGGGTGAGATATCGACAATTATAAACAAGATACAATAATCAGCATATACAAGTTAAAGTGATTCAATCACCCAATCACATCATAAGCATCTTATCATCATATCCTCACAACATTCACAACATCTCAACAACTCATCCTATAATGCAATTCAAATGTGACTCGACAATGCATGCATGTTGTACCATTTGGAGCGAACTCCCATCTTAAAAATCATGTCAGTTTAGTTGGCATCTGCAAGACATAACTCTTCATCTTAATCATTATGTTTTCCAATCCATGCCATCTTAATAATGCACATGTATGCTGTATGAAAATGGCATACAAAAAAAATCACACATCATAAACATCGTTCAAATGCATCATCTTAATCATCTTACATAATCGTAACATCATAACATCGTTGGTCATGAGACCTACATCAGAATACATCATCGCAACAGTATAAAATCATCGTAATCATCTTAGTTTATCATCTCTAAATTCATCATCTAAATTCTTCTAACAACATTCGTTAAATCATCATATTATTATCTTCTAATTACATCTATCATCAATTACTAGTCCTAAATCATCTTTCGGAACATCAGAAAAAGAAACGGACATGAAACGATAGGCAAAACGCTACGAAATCACGAAAAATGCAACCCTGCTGCCCAAACGCGTATCGCCCTTCCCCATACGCGTATCAGTGTATGCCCATACGCGTACCATACCCAAACGACTAGAGAGTCTGCAAAAATCACTCTCCATACGTGTAACAGAAGGCGTAACCACTAGATATTACTCGTAAAACCTGCCCCCATACGCGTATCTCAGATCTAATTCGCAATCCACCAGAGACCTCCTCAATTCAACTTCTTCTATGGGATTCATCATTTTATCACTCCGATTCAGTCCTATTTAGGTTTCTATCATGTTTTAGACTCATAATTCTTCATCTTATCACTCATCTATTATTACTACACCAATTTATTAGTCTATAATCATCATCTAATCCAAATTCGTCACAATTTCATCATTCGTCTCAGAAAATAATCACAGGATTTATACACAACAAAGATCAACAGAGGATTCACATCAGTTATACAATCATCAATTCATCTAATTCGTACGAAATCGCACAAAAAACATCATACAAACAACAACAAGGAAATCAAATAACCTTATCCCATACATACTATCGCTCCCGGGATATTCATCCTAGTACAAACGCGAAAGTGGCGCGGAAAAGGTAGAGTCGCCAGCCATGCATTTTTATCCCGAAAGAATGGGAAAGGTAATGCTGCACAAACCTGGGGAAGAAGGAAAGGACAAGGTCCTGCGAACCAAAGATCTGGGTTCGGGAGTCGGTTACGACCTGGGAAGGTATTAGCACCCCAGATCGTCTGTCGTACCCGACGGGATCCATGCTTGTTTGTTTGTTTCAAAGGGTGAGAAAATAAGAATGTTGTTGAATAAAAGAACTGCTACTGGCATGGAACTGGAATGAGAAAGGGAAATGGAGAAAGAAAAGAAAGAATGGGGAAAATGTAGGGAAAATAAAGAATGTGTTTGAACGGGCCCTACCCCGCTGCCTACGTACCTCATCGGGAAAATGAGGATCAGAGTCGACGTAGTTCGCCTAACTAAGGCGGGAACTATTTGTATTTTTTAGGATGACGTTACCATAGCTCTAGCTCAGGTGTTACCGGCTCTGACTCGAGGGTGTTAACAGTATCGTTGTTTGAACTGTCGAGGCAAGTCGCATTCGTCCGCAATGATTAGGAGATGAGAAGAGAAGATGTGATGTCTTTGTTGATTGTCTTTTATGAGAAGTGTTTTGGAGTTTGTTTGTGAACATTCTCATACTAAGACTTATCCATCGTGGTAGGGACTTACACCTCGCCCCGAAACAGGACGTGTATAAGAACTCCGCAACAAAGTCTCGTGTCGT
Organism: Lathyrus aphaca; assembly: GCA_963966055.1. NCBI lineage: Eukaryota > Viridiplantae > Streptophyta > Magnoliopsida > Fabales > Fabaceae > Lathyrus > Lathyrus aphaca. The sequence goes on from OZ014524.1 coordinate 339,186,095, forward strand.
ACAAGAACATTCGGTTCTTATTAAGTATTTTATTGTTTCATTTTTGTGAAGATGAGAGAAGAAGACTCAAATCGGAAAAGGACAAAAACTAAGGGGGACTAAGACCAACCCTAAGTTATTCATTATGCATAAAAGGGAGATCCTAATGGTTTGTGAGTTTTTCTAATCCTAAGGAGAAAAAGGAAAAGAAAGGATAAAAAGGATGCAACTTACTTCCTAAGGAAGATAAGTTGATCCTAACAAAGGGGGAAATCCTACCAAACACAAATATGGAAGGAAAAAATGAATTAAAATGCATAAAAGAAATGCATAAAAATAAAAGGATAAGGTGTAAGGAAACATACTTCAATCTTCCCCTCTACAAAACAAAGATTAGTGTGCAATTTATTAAAAAGGAATGAGGTAAACACATACCAAACAAATCCTAAGGTAACTTGGACCTAAACTAGACTCAATCTTAAGTTCAAGGGTGCCTACATTATGCTAAACTAAAATTCCGCAACTATTTACAGCACTCAAACACACAATCAGCTATGAAAACAATGCATAACACAAATCAGCTTATTACAGCCAGCATGCAGCATGAAAAGGTAGGTGTAAAAGGTTAAATACAATATGCAAACAAACAAACAGCATACATTTTACATCACCTATATGCAAAAACAGTTATGAAATGCAAAATCCAGATTTGATTATTTTCATGTTTTAATGCACAACTCCATAAAACATGCACTAATTTCCACATGAACATGCATTTGAACCTAAATCAACATATATAAATGAAAGATCAATGAACATTTTTGGGAGATTATGCAAGAATGCATCACATGGTTGATTATGCAACAAGTAATGCAAAAATGTAGCACATGAACATGCATATGAACATGATGATCATTGATTATGAACATGCAATATGATAGCTCAACAAGAATGCCAAACTCAATACAAAATTCAGAATTGAATTGAAATGGATGATGTGATCAAGTATGCAATAAAATGCAACCAAATGCACATACATAAATGATTATGTGAAATGCAACATACATTGATACAATGAAATGCAAAATGATTTAATGCAATGCAAACATGTAAAAACAGAATGCAACATGATTATTACATACCTAATGATGCATGAACATAGCAACAAAATGCAAGAAACCAAGCTATGCACAAAGGAATACAAAAACGCATAATACGTAACATGAACGGAAACGCGTCGAAACGACTCGAAATGGGGGAATGAGCTACTGGAAATGGATCCAAAAATTTCCTAAAATCAATACCTAAACATGTATGAACATTAGAGGCACTAGGAAGCAAGATTGAGCAAGAAAATAAGCTAAAAATCCAAAAATCAACAGCGTTAACCGGTTAACCAAATGCGTTAACCGGTTAACGGACCTAAAACAGCAGCAATTTGTGGCTAAAACGCACGCGTTAACCAGTTAACCAAATGCGTTAACCGGTTAACGCTGAATAGAAAGTGAAAAAAACTTTTGAAATAAGTGCTTTTGGCCACAAACTCACTTCTAATGATCCCCAACATACCTAGGAACATGCTAACACTAATTTCTACTTAATTGGTGTAACACCCCAAATTTGCCCTCTTCTTTTTAAGCATCATCATCATATCATAGGCATATCATGTCCTTGGCATCTTTGCATGAAAAAATGAAGCATAACATTATCATGATCTAGCATTAGGCATATGATCAACTGTGGGTGGATTTGAGGCATTACAAGCTATAACAAGAGGCCCAGTGGACTTGTCCAAGTCCCATGAAGATTCTACATGACATTCACAAGCCCAAGATCATTTACAAAAGCCCAAAAGGTTGGGAGATCATCATGGAATCCAAGCTAGGGCAAGCTCCTACACAATGATCCCAAATTAGGGTTTCAATTTCAGGCTTGATTTCTTTGTAACTTTGGGCATTTCATCTGGGAAAAGTCTCACATATGACAAGAGGATCCTAGGGATGAAATTTGGTGAGAAAATTCCTTAGGGAAGTCAGTTATTTCATCAGAAGTTCAAAAGTGCAACTTTTCTCCTATGTGAGGGAAATCATGATTAGGGTTTTGGGCCAGATCCTCATATCCTCTTAACTTTGACCATTTCTTGTGGGAAAAGGCTCTCATTTGGTCTGCATGGCTTATATATGAAGTTTGAGGCAAAAATACATTGAAGAAGTCAAGGTTTGGTTCAGTTACTTGGAGGTGAAGCAAGAAAGTCAACTGTGCAGTCAAAAAAGTCAACATGAAGATTTCAGAGTTTTTTATCAGGATTATCATTTTTGAGGTTATATCATGTCAAGGAATAATTCAGTCGAGTTTAAATGTCAAAAATCGGGAGTATGCAAAAAGTTGCTAAATTTGGAAGTCTAGAAGTTTCCATTTTTTGGAAATTATTTGTCCCGAAACTTCAGGCTATTATTTCATGTGCGAAAAAGCTCCAAATGATCTTCCGATGAACACGAAAGTTATAGAACACGATTTTCCCTTTCCGAAAAGTCGTAGAACACTTTCATAGCATTTTTAGAACTCAAGTTATGATTTTTTGAAGTTTGGAGCATTTTAGGGTTTTCTCTTGATGGACACATGTCAACTTGTGATTGGGCCCTAATAATAGAATTTATGTTGCATTTCATGATATTATTTCATAAATATTTTTTCAATGGGTCCATGTTGTTAATTTTGCGTGACCAAATATGAAAATAAGGCAAAGTCATGGCACTTGGTGTTGGCTTGTACGAAAAATAATGAGAAAAATCAGCAAATAGGACCAGCCAATACCTGCCTGCCACATGTCATTTTGATGCTTCCCTCATGTGCCTTGAAGTCATATTTTTTCCTCACTCTCTACACAACATGCAGACTGCACCAAGAGGTGGAAACAAAGCATTCATGTGCAGCATTCCATGCAATGTCATGTACGTGAGTTGATCAATACCATTCAATTTTCATGACTCCTCATCATCAACCAACTTCATGCTGCCAACATATCAACCTCATGGTAATTCACGTGAGTCTGCCTGCATGGGATTGGTTTTCAAAACACAAATTGAGAAAAAGCAAGGAAGCATGCAGGCTCTATATTTGGTGAGAGTGAGATAACAAACTTGGTGAGGGCACCACAAAATGCACCCTGCACCCTTGCAATATAAGAAGGACAATCACGATTGATCACACTCTTCAGCCTCTCTCTCCTCTCTCATTGTGATCTCAACTGCATAACAGAAAAAGGAGTTTCCAGATCTGGATTTTCACATCTCATTCTTCATCTTCAAAGTCTCTGAATCCTCACACTCACTCTCACATCACATCCATAGCCAAGTTCTTGGAGCTTCGGACAAATTGAAGACTCAACATCACCTCTGATATTGCATCATCTCCTACTATCAGCCTTTATTTGGCCTGAACAAGATCCAAGGAAGCTTGAAGAGAGCAAGGAGATCTCTGGATTTCTCAACATCTTCAAGAAGCTTCAATTTCAGGTTTGAGTCTCTCAATTGATTGCTTCGGTTTGACTGCATTCTATCTTGTTTTGTGTTGTTATGGCTTAATATGAATGATATGAAGTGTTTAGAAGCTTTGTATGGCTTTAAATCATGTATTTATGTTTTGATGTTTGATCTTGTTGCATTCGGTTTGCTGCATATGTTAGCTGTTTGTGGATCTTGATGGCATATTCGTGATCCTCGTGTTTCGGACTCCATTTTTGGCTTTTACATTTTTTATTTTCATTAAGAGTTGAAGGAGTTATGTTGCTCTGAATTGATGAGGATATGCGGAAGTGTTGTTCTGTTTTTTTGTGTTTTTTCGAATTCTTCATGAGCGGGAGGTAAGAGACGATGATGTGGTGAGTTTTGAGTGGTTGTGGTAAGTTTTTGTCTTGTAGTGACTAAACCCTAAGTTGACCAGTTGATATTAAGTCACATAACTTTTGTTCATTTTCATTTTAATAAAAAATATTAAGAACAAGTAAATAATAGTCTGATTTTATTGGTGAGGTTTTTGGAGGTTTTGAATGGGCCTAAGGCCAGTTGCTAAGTCCACCCCGCTGATTGGGCCCAAGTTGTATTGAACTGGATTAATTACTGTTTGCACCTCTGGCTTCATTAATTCTTTTTCTTATTTTATTTTATTTTCAGTTTGATTTTTATTATTTTAAAATAGAAATAAGTCATTAAAAATTCTAAAAAATTCATGTATGATCTTTTGAGTTTTCTCTAATTTTTGACATTTTTACTTTTCATTTATTTTCATTTGCCACGTTGGAATTAATTTTCTCTTTTATTAATTGTTTTTATTTCACTTTTAAAGTATGTTGTCTTGTGCAATTTCTATCTTGATCACTAATTGGAGTTTTGAACTGATTCTTTTTGCTCTGGATTCACAATGAGATGTAGTTTGTTGATGATTTTTATTCTTATTTTTAGAAGTTTGCTTAATTGGTTTTGGTCTCTAACTTGTGCATGAAGTCTCCTAACCCTAATCCATGTTTAAGTATTTATTTGACTTGCTTAGGTTCTGATTTTTATTCTCTCCTTTTGGCATGTCAATATTGTATGTTTGAAGAGTCTTTGTGCAAGTTTGTGGAATGTTTGGATGTATACTTGAATTGATTTGAGTTTTTGTTCTTTGCCTATCCTCTTTTGCTTCCTTTTGGTCATATGTTAAATCCTTAGGTGAGGAGGGCACTTGTGCCAACTTCTTTAGGTTGTTTAGAGCCCATTTAGGATGCTAATACATCTCTGGTCTTGAGTTGATGTTTGTGCTTTGAGAAATTGTGTGTTTGTTTGCTTTGAAGTTCATTCACTTTTATACATGTTCACCTCACTTCTTTTGTCTCATTGCTTCTCATGATGTTAATACTTGAGTTTGTATGCTTATTTTCTTCATCTCTTATGATCCTTAGGCACATTCTTGACATGCTAGGGTTCTGGTCTTGAGGTTTGTGATGGTGTCTTGTTTAGTTTGCTTTGTGTACTCTCATGTTTGTCTTACTTTGTCATGATGATCCATAATGCCTCATGTTAAGTTGTATAGTCCTTTTCTCATTCCTATGTTGTGTATTTGCATTTGACATTTGTGATTGGGATTCCACTTCTGGTTTTGTGGCTTTGGTTTGTTCTTATGCCCATTGTATTGCATTTATTCTTATGTTGCTAACCATTTCAGGGGCTTTGGTAAGTGAGAGGTGTCGATGTGATTCCCACGTCTCCAAGTCTTATCTCTTCTCTTTTCCTTATTGATATTATCTTACTTGTGTTTATTGGGGCTTAGGTCTTTCTTCCTCCTTCTTCTCTTCTTCATTCTTCTCTTTCTTTTCTAATCTTCTCCTTCATTAGGATAGTAAACCTCACTAACCTAGGTTTTCCTTTGCATGATAACATTAGGATTCATTAGTCCCCCATTATACTTTTACCTTTAAGATCCTTTTGTTTCTCTTCTCTTCTCATCTCAAAACCCTAAAAAACACCTTAATAAGGATTGAAGTGGTCTCCTGTGCAATAGCCTTATTCCATGAAGCACTTGTAGTTTTCCCATCTTGGGATAGTACAAGCTTGTCTCATGATGCACAAGTCTGATCAGGACATCATCTTCATCAAGAAAATCCTAAAAAACACTTCTTCATCCAAAAGTACAAAAGACACTTAATAAATTCAATGAGTTAGTGAGCTTAGGCCCTAATCTCTGGGATCAAGTTTTGGGGATCTTCTCCTTACTTGAATGTGCTTGTTCTATTATTCCATCTTGGAATGTAGTGACAAGTACACGTTCCATGGAAAAGAGCTTGAGTTCACTTCCTTGTGACACACTCATAAAAAGCCTCTAAAAAACACAAACAAACAATAAGCTTCTTTCCTTCGGGAATTCTCTTCTCATCTACTTCGCTTCGTCCGTGAACTTGCTCCTACTTGTCCCTTTGCAAGACGGTAACGCACTCGTCGTCCGAGCCTGCAACACCTGAGCATTGACATAGGCAGTTCAAGCCTTAAGACACAAGCAATCTTTTCCACCCCTAGTTAGGGGAACTACGGCGACTCTGATCCTCATTGTCCAGATGAGGTACGTAGGCAGCGGGGTAGGGCCCGTTCGAGCACAATATTTATTTTCCCTACATTTTTCCTTTGTTTTCTTTCTCAGTTCCTTTTCCAGTTCCAGTTCCTTTTCTTTGCAGCAACTTTCATTTCTTCACCCTTTGAAACAGATTTCCTTTGCAAGCGTGGATCCCGTCGAGTACGGCGGACGATCTGGGGTGCTAATACCTTCCCAGGTCGTAACCGACTCCCGAACTCAGTCTCTTTGGTTCGTAGGACCCGTGTCCTTCCTTTTCTTTTCTTCGGTTTGTGCAGCATTACCATTCCCGTTCCTTCGGGATAAAAATGCCTGGCTGGCGACTCTACCTCTTTCCGCGCCACTTTCGCATTTGTACCAGGATGGAAATTCGGGGATCGATAATTGGGGCTTATTTACACATGATAGAACCTATAACTATCAACACCTTAACTTCTAATCCATTAACAATCACAAATCGCAAGCAATACATAATCGATCGCAATCAAAACGAAAAGCAATTAAAGAATGCCGAAATGGTGAGATGAAGAGAATAACTTAAAGGAGAAGTGATTTAGATCACCAACCTACGAAGCGGAGAAGTGCTTCGGTGAATGTTGCAAGAATCGGAGCTTGATCGAAGAGAAAACCAAGAAAACCGCGGATTCCGCAAAATAAATGCGTTCTTGATGCTTGAACCTTCGCGTGCTTCCGATAAGTCGAAACCTTCACCAAAAACCAATAGCTTCTTCTTCTACAATCCACAATCAAAGGAGGTTGGAGGCTTAAGCTTCAAGATCTTCAAGTTTCAATGTGAAACTTGAAGAGCTTATTCAAAAAGCTTTGGTGAAAATGGAAATGGAAGAAAAGTGAGAGAGAGAAAGTGATTTTGAAAGAGTGAAAAGTTGGAAAATTGTGGGAACCCCTTGCATTGAAGTGATTAATGAATATATGGAGGCTAGGCTTGGAGCTAGGTTTGGGAATGGAATTAGGTTTGGGGCCCAAAAATTAGGCTTGGGATCCAAAATAATGGTTTGGTAGTTAGTTAGGGTTAGGGTTGGAGAGGGAATATGCCTTGGAATATTCCTTGGAACACTCTAGAAGATGGTAGAACATGGTAGAAGTTTCCAAGGGAAATGGAGTGGAATTGAAGTGGAAAAATAAGAGGGAGAGAATGAAAGGAAATGTGGAAAGAAAGTGGAAGGAAAAGCGGAAAGAAAAGGGAGGGAAAGGTGAAATCTTCCCTTTTTGGTTGGTTAGTTTGGAAATGGTTTGGATTATTTTTGGGATATTATTTTTCTCTTGAACTCCAATGCTTGGCAAGCCTCGATCGACCACTCACCTCATGCATATGCAAAGGATGATGATTTATTTATTTATTTATTTTTCAAATGCGATGCAATGATGTGCGGAATGATGCAAGAATGAAGCGTACACCGCTCGAGGTTGATAATAAATAAGAGGGAAAATTTTGGGGTGTTACACATACATATTATTTTCTCCCGGTTATAAGATATGAATCCCACCCTTTCCTTTGGATTGAAGGCAGCTCGAATCTATGGGTGAAAATTCCTACGAAAATCCTTAGCCCTAGCTCTTGATCTCCCATAGACTTGTTCTTCTCTCCAAAATTCTGATATTATTATTACTAAAAAAAAATCATTTAATAAATCCACTAATGGGCTTCTATCTACACCTCTCAACATTACCATCAATACCTCCCCAAAATAAGCCTAGCTCACAAATCAACTTAAATCAACTTAAATCGAATAATCATCTTATTATCAAACATCACACATCGCAAACAATAACAAATCTTCTCAAAATAATTTAACTAAATAAATAAATTAAATCGGGGTGTTACAACTCTCCCCCACTTGAATATTTTCGTCCTCGAAAATCTTACCTTGATCAAACAACTCAGGATAAGACTCCTGCATCTTTCTTTCTAATTCCCACATCATACTCTCTCCAGCAGCTCCTAGCTAAATAACTTTCACTAACGCGGTCTCCTTGCCTCACAAGGTTTTCATTTCTCGATCCTCAATATGTACCGGCATAGTCTCCACCGTGAGATTATCCCATACTTGGATATCATCCATACTAACAACGTGAGACGGATCAGGAACATACTTCTGGAGTTGCGAAACGTGGAACACATCATGCAAATTCGACAAATTAGGCGGTAAAGCCATTCGATAAGCAACTTTCCCAACTCTGTCCAAAATCTGATACAGACCAATAAATCTCGGAGTAAGCTTCTTAGACTTCAACGCTCTTCCAACACTAGTTACATGCATAACTCTCAAAAACACATGCTCACCAACTTGGAACTCCAATTCTTTCCTTCGCTTATCATGGTGATTTTTTGTCTACTCTGAGACACTTTCATCTTTTCTCTGATCAATATAACCTTCTCAATAGTATCTCGGACTAGCTCAGGTTCAAGCACTATACTTTCACCATATTCATACCAATATAACGGAGTCTTGCATCTCCGACCATACAATGCCTCAAAAGGTGTCATCCCAATACTAGAATGATAACTGTTATTATAGGTAAATTATATCAACGGAAGATAAGTATCACACAAACCTCCCTGCTCAAGAACACACGCCCTCAATAAATCCTCCAATGACTGAATAGTCCTCACAGTTTGACCATTTGTCTGAGGATGATAAATTGAACTCAACCTCAACTTAGAACCCAATGCCTCTTGCAAACTCTTCCAAAATTCTGACGTAAACCTCGGATCTCTATCCGATACAATACTCAACGGAACACCATGCAACTTCACAATTATTCTAACATATGTTTATGCCAACTTGGACACCGGAAAACTGATATTAATAGGAATGAAGTGAGTCGACTTCGTTAACCTATCAACAATTACCTAAATTGAATCATGCCCTCTCGTAGTATTAGGCAATCCCGTAACAAAATCCATAAAAATGCTATCCCATTTCCATTCTGGAATCTCCAACGATTGCACTAATCTCAGAGGTTTCTGATGCTCGACTTTAGACTTCTGGAAAGTCAAACAAGCATACACGAAACTTGCCACGTCTTCCTTCATACCTGACCACCAAAACAACTTCTTCAAATCTTGATACATCTTAGTAGCTCCTGGATGAATACTCAAATTACTTCTATGACCCTCTTCAAGAATACTTTTCTTCATATCTGCATTATCAGGAATGTAAATTCGATCATGCAGTCTCAGAACACCATTTGCATCCATCTTGAAATCACTTTTCTCCGACTTACCACCTCCAACCATAATATCTACCAGCTTTACATCTAACTTCTGAGAGCTTCTCTGATATTACCCAGAAAATCATTATTAATCTTAAGCATATCCCTTCAACAATCATAAGGTAAACCAAAAGGAATAATTTATTCTCCAATGTGCTTTTCAGAATATCCCTTCAAATCCAGTTGCTTTCTTGCGCACCAACATTCAGTTTTCTTGTGCTATAGGGAAGGCTCCAATTTGTTTTGGGGGAATTGTCATTGATATCACGCTGAAGCTCGGTCTAGGTGATCATCTCGCCCAATTGCATCTCACTCCAGCATTATTCCTCGACATGGAATTTGTAAGAGCGACCATATTATCAAGCAGCAGAGAGATGGAAGATACAACCTGGTTGTTCATAACAAACTTGTTCGAAGCATCATTCTCCCATATCCAGCCCGCACAAGAGCATAGATCAGAATCAACTGGATTTACAACCTTGATGCTTCATTGCCTAATGCTACAGCTCTAGAAGAACAACCAGCTAAAGGAATTGATGAGATGCAACAGGCTATGGATGACGAAGAAGCTGCACAGAATCTGACAATTGATTTCTCCAGCACCAACACTTCTGGAAGACGCCTTCGAAGGATTAACAACTTGCAACAAACGACGACATTCTCGCGACGATCATTCAAAGGGATGAGCAAAACCAAAGACAACACATTGAGCTGATGCAAATGATGGGACATATCCGGCTTGAATAAGCTACCCATAGCGGAAGAATTTCAGGCTCCATAGAAGTATTAGATGTTGTGACGAGGAAGGTTCAAGAGTTACATGACTATATCCATCATGTGGATATACCTGATCATGTAGCACAGTATAAGCATAGGAACCTGTGAGGCATAGCTAGAGGAAGATGACCGCAATAGCAGTAGTATTAGTTTAGTTTTTTCTATTTTATTTTTCCTTTTTGTTTTTAGTTTACCTTTATCTCGCAACATTGAGGATAATGTCTGAGATAGTGTGGGAGAAGAGCAGTTAGTATTTCCAATTCTTGTACGAAACCAATTAATAATCAAAATAATTTCGCTTATTCAATTCTCTCCCTTATTTTTAGCCATAACAAAAAAAAGTCCTTAAGAAAACATTCATTTGACATACCCTATGAGTATATAGATTGATAAGTTATGTTAGAAAGATGAGAAAAAATTTAACAAGATTGATATAGTCTTGACACCTTAGACCCTTAGATATGCGATATCGGTTTTGATACCTTTTATACCGAAATCTGAAGCTTTAGTTCTAAATTAGCCTCGAGTAGTTTATATTAGTAGTCAGTACCACCTGAAACACAAGCTACGTGGAGAGCCGATGCAAATAAGTGATTGATACTTTAAAATGTCAAAAAGAAGAAAAATAATAAATCTTGAGAATATGCATTCCAATGATATAACAGTAAAACTACAAAATTTCTAAAGAATGCAAAAGCATGCGAAAAAAGGCAAAGCAAAGTCTGATGCTAGTTGGTTCAGAGGTATCTGGTTTTGAACTCGGTAGGGCGAATTACGATTCAATCCCCCACAACTTGGACTCAGTTGCTAAAGGGTTACCACACTTGTGTACCAGACCCCGTGTTAGAAAAAGATCAAATTCACCAACAGGCTACTACACTATGCGAGTGTAAAGGTAAAGGGCTTAATGTGATTGCATCAGAATAAAACCGGGTGAAATAGAAGCTCCTAGATGAATACTCAAATTGCTTCTATGACCCTCTTCAAGAATACTTTTCTTCATATTTGCATTATCGGGAATGTAAATTCGATCATGCAGTCTCAGAACACCATTTGCATCCATCTTGAAATCACTTTTCTCCGACTTACCACCTCCAACCATAATATCTACCCGCTTTACATCTAACTTCTGAGCTTCTCTGATATTACCCAGAAAATCATTATTAATCTTAAGCATATCCCTTCAACAATAATAAGGTAAACCAAAAGGAATAATTTATTCTCCAATGTGCTTTTCAGAATATCCCTTCAAATCCAGTTGCTTTCTTGCTCTCCAACATTCAGTTTGCTTGTGCTATAGGCAAGGCTCCAATTTGTTTTGGGGGAATTGTCACTGATATCACGCTGAAGCTTGGTCTATATGATCGTCTCGCCCAATTAAATCCCACTCCAGCATTATTCCTCGACATGGAATTTGTAAGAGCGGCTTTATCATCAAGCAGCGGAGAGATGGAAGATACAACCTGGTTTTTCATAACAAACTTGTTCAAAGCATCATTCTCCCATATCCAGCCTGCACAAGAGCATAGATCAGAGTCAACTGGCTTTACAACCTTAATTCTTCATCACCTAATGCTACAACTCAAGAAGAACAACCAGCTAAAGGAATTGATGAGATGCAGCAGGCTATGGATGACGAAGAAGCTGCACAGAATCTGACAACTGATTTCGCCAGCACCAACACTTCTAGAAGACGCCTTCGAAGGATTAACAACCCGCAACAAACGACGACATTCTTGAAACGATCATTCAAAGGGATGAGCAAAACCAAAGACAACACATTGAGCTGATGGAAATTATGGGACATATCCGGCTTGAACAAACTACCCAGAACGGAAGAATTTCAGGCTCCATAGAAGGATTAAATGTTGTGACGAGGAAGGTTCAAGAATTATATGATTATATCCATCATGTGGATATACCTGATCATGTAGCACAGTACAAGCATATGAACCTGTGAGGCAGAGCTAGAGGAAGAGGACCGCAATAGCAGTAGTATTAGTTTAGTTTTTTCTATTTTATTTTTCCTTTTTGTTTTGTAGTTTACCTTTATCTTGCAACATTGAGGACAATGTCCGAGATAGTGTGGGAGAAGGGCAATTAGTATTTCCAATTCTTGTACAAAACCAATTTATAATCAAAATAATTTCGCTTATTCAATTTTCTCCATTAATTTTTAGCCATAACAAAAAACTTTCCTTAAGAACACATTCATTTGACATACCCTACGAGTATATAGATTGATAAGTTATGTTAGAAAGATGAGAAAAGACTTAACAAGATTGATATAGTCTTGACACCTTAGACCCTTAGATATGCGATATCGGTTTGGATACCTTTTATACCGAAAGCTGAAGCTTTAGTTCTAAATTAGCCTCGAGTAGTTTATATTAGTAGTCAGTACCGCCTGAAACACAAGCTACGTGGAGAGCCGATGCAAATAAGTGATTGATACTTTAAAATGTCAAAAAGAAGAAAAATAAGAAATCTTGAGAATATGCATTCCAATGATAAAACAGTCAAGCTACAAAATTTCTAAAGAATGCAAAAGCATGCGAAAAAAGGCAAAGCAAAGTCTGATGTTAGTTGGTTCAGAGGTATCTGGTTTTGAACTCGGTAGGGCGAATTACGATTCAATCCCCCACAACTTGGAATCAGTTGTTAAAGGGTTACCACACTTGTGTACCATACCCCGTGTTCGAAAAAGATCAAATTCACCAACAGGCTACTACACTATGCGCGTGTAAAGGTAAAGGGCTTAATGTGATTGCATCAGAATGAAACCGGGTGAAATAGAAGTGAGAACATGAGGTTGAGCTATAATAGAATGATTCAGATTGGTTTGTATAGGGGGTTTATGAACATTATATGTTTTAGTGTCATTAGTGAATCTTTAGTGTTTGAGTTACTGTCGGTTCTTTTAGCAAAAATGCCGCACAACCACATATGGATAGGTAATGTGTTTCATGTTTGTGTTTGAGGGATGATATTTTTCAAAAATCTATTTGGTTGTTTGCTTGAGGACAAGCAAAGATTCAAGTCTGGGGGAGTTCGATAACATGATTTTGTATCGATTATTTAGCATGTTTTCTGATTATTTAAGTTGTTATTTTCTATATTTCGAACGATATTATGCGAAGTTTGTTTTTATTTTGCAGGTATTAAGATATACATGACTTGTGGAAGAAAAGAATGAAAATGAGACAAAAATGAGGCTTTTAACATAAGAAATGAAGCAGATAGCAGAAAAAGAGTTTATGCATTCTGAATGCATGACGACCGTCACAATAAGCTGACGACCGTCCCAAATGTCCAAGCCCAGACGAACGTCACAAGTGTTATTTCAGAACCTTATTACGCGCACATCAATCAATTAATAGAGAGCCGTTAACGCATTTCTCTCATTCAACGGAGATATTTTCTCACTCGTTCCAGTCTCAGTCCAACCCTACACAGTCAAGGCCTAACTAAAGAAATTTCTACAAATTATCAACAACTATATTCCAAGAGGATATAAATATAAGTTGCTTTCAATTCAAAAGGGAGCTTCGACCACCTTATAGAATTTCTTTTGTTTAATCATTCGAATCCATTTTAATTAGTTCAGAGCTTTTTCCTGTTTATTTCATTTTCAGCATTTAATTTAGTTTCCATTACCGATCCTTTGTGATATCTTCCTACTCTAGGAAGATATTACCATTTATTTAATTTCAGCCACTGCCTTTGTTTAAGTTTAATTTTCTGCAAGAATTCTTCATTCAAGTGTACTTCATCCAGGTTTCTTTATTGAAATATATGTTTTACTTTCCAATTATTATGTTTTATATTTTTATGCATCCCTTCTTCTACCTTTCTTTTTCCAATTTAATTGATATGTCTGACTAAACCGTTTAATCGGTATGTGATTGAATAACCGGAACAAATTCAATAATTATAGGCTAAAAACCTTTAACTCAATTTACTTTTTGGTTTCGATTTTTTAATTTAAAACAACTTTTGTTATGAAAGTAAAACGGTAAAAAATGTTAGAATTAAGACCACGAGAGTGTGAGATTGTCACCGGATAGCTGAAATCGAACATTGATTTTAAATACAGCGGAAGCACTTTAAAACCAATTAGAATCTCTAGGTTTTCAAAAAGTATTTTTAACTTGAATTGACACAGCGAGAGTGTTCAATTGAACTTAGGAGTATAGTAATAGGCAAGACCACGAGAGTGTGAGTTGACGACTTTTAAACCGACATTTTCTACAGAAAGCTAATTTGATAAACCTTTATAAGTCAACCTTTTATTGAATTTGTGAAGGAATACCAATTACATACCGATATCCTTATCATAATTTAATTTAATTTAAAAATTTTACTTTCTCGCTCTTTAAAACTAAAATATCACTCGCTTTAGCTAAACATAGTAGCATCCCGATAGCGCTAGGTTGATTATCGAGTCTCTATGGGATCGATATCTTTTATTACTACGCAATTAGGCTGTATACTTGTAGTTATAATCTTTAGACTCGGAAAGTCGCAGTCAATTGGCAGTACACTACCTTTAAACCCATTAATAAAATTAAAAATTAAAAATTTATAAAAATTTATATATTATTATATATAAACTGTTTGAAAATAAAAAAATAAAAACAGAAAATAAATTATTTATAATTTTGTTTTAAAAAAATACTATATTTTTGTTTTAAATATATATATATATATATATATATATATATATATATATATATATATATATATATATATATATATATATATATATATATATATATATATATATATATATATATATATATATATATATATTAACAGCAACGTAAATCACTGATTTGGATTCGCAGGATGCCACTGCGGTTTTGTCACAACTAACAGGTTTAGAGGCTACTGGGATGGATCAATAGGGTGGTTTTTTTGCGGCGCATAATTCATTAAATACAGCAACCATCGGGCAGGAATTGGAAGAATTACTTCGCGTGCTACAGGGTATTCGGCCAAATTATAGAGAGGAGGACAATTTGTTTTGGACTTTGGAAGGTAATGAGTCGTTTTCCGTAAACTCGTTCTACAAAGTCATTACTAAATCTCGCATACCATTTGGTCTTCCTTACAAGTTTGATTCGGCGTTTGGTTTGCTATGGAGAATAATAGTTCCTACAAAGATTAAAGTTTTTTGGGTGAAGATGTTTCTTGAACAAATTACCTTTGAAGGATATTTTATTATCTAGAAACATTATTCCGACAGATAGTGAATCTAGTTGTGCTTTTTTCAATAATCAACTGGAATCGTTATTGCATACTTTTTTATCTTGTTCGGTGACAATTTTGGTTTGGAAAGAAGTTTCAGAGTGGATCGATTTTACAGTTTTTCGAGGCAACGGTATAAAGGGCAATTTTTTGGATTGGTACGTCTTTTGTAAGTCAGATTTTGTAAAGCATGGAAGAAAGAGATGTATTTGGTTGGTGGTTGTTTGGAATTTGTGGATTCTTAGGAATAATATTATTTTTAGGAACATTGGTTGGAACGTCATAGATACGGTTTGGTCGATTAAATTTATGGTTTAGAGATGGACATTCATTAAAATGGTTTCGAATCTTAATCTTCATTTTAAAATTTACTATAATATTTTAACAGTAACCAACCCAATACATATATCACATTAAAAAAAATTAAATCTCATTCAATCTTAATCTTAAGAGAAATTGTGTTGTCTCTATAATCCACTCATCGACGTGAATTTTACGCCACAATTTTGTCACGTGATATTTACGTTGCAACCCCCAACGTTTAAATTTTAAAAATCAGTGATAATCATGTAACGAAGTAATAATCACGTCGCAACTTAGTCACGTGATATTCACGTGACAAATCTTCCAACGGTCATAACTTTGTGTCAGTCAACCTACACCCCCAGTACCCCATCACTTCACCGTCAAATTATTTTTCCTCTAAAACCGTTGTGACGTGATATTCACGATACAATAAAAATTTTGAAAATTTGAAATTCCCTCTTCCGTGCACCTGACTCTTTTAATTTTTTTTATATTTTTATTTATACATTACAACATAGATTATCACGTGGCAACCTATTTTTGTTTATAAAAAGAAAATTCTGACAACTCAAGTACTAACATTATATTTATTAATATTAAAAATTAATGACGTGATAAATACGTCGGTCGCAACTGCCTATATTTTATCACATATTTATCACTTAACTAATTCACGTAGTAGGAGACAATGCCTCTTGGAGTGTTTCAAGAAGAAGAAAAATTCATATTCAAGTCCTCTTACCATTATCTCATTATCATCTTTAGTTCAACATGTTTATTTACACACGAAAACCTTAAAAACAAATATGGTAATAAAATATTCAATTAATGGATAAGACTTTCAAAACTTTTTTCATCTTATTCTACATATATACTATAATGTTTGTTGTGAGATAGAAACTTGTATCTAAGTAATGTGAAATCCCGTACATAAAAGGTAAAAAGGTTTACTCCAAGCAACGTGAATATTATCCTTTTTATGACAATGGCAAGATAAGTAAAGTGTGGGTCCTTATAAGAAGTTAACAGTTAGGAATAGGAACTATACACTCTCTTTTTCAAACGGAAACAGTTGAAAGCATTTATGTATCCAACGCGTTATTGCATGGTTAAGAAGTTGTCCTTAATTTAAAGCGTTCTCATAATGATTTCAACTGTTCTTAATTATTATTTTTTCTTAAACCTTGCCTTTGGCATTTGCTATATAAACCCTAGCTTCACTTCTTTTTCTCCACACAAATTAAGATTTTTAAGTTTCTAGCTATAGCATAAGATGGCTTCAAGTTCTAGGGTTTTGCTTTTTGTGCTTGTTGGTGCTCTTGTTTGTAGTAGCATTGATGCAAGGAAGCTTGTGAGTGATAATGGTTTAAGGGATGAGAAGAATTTCTATCATCGTCCAGGGTTCGGTGGAGGTGCCGGAGGAGGTGGAGGTTTTGGTGGTGGTGGTGGTAGTGGAGGAGGTTTAGGTGGTGGTTCAGGAAGCGGTTTTGGTGCGGGTGCTGGTGGTGGTTCTGGCGGTGGACTTGGAGGTGGAGGTGGTTTCGGTGGTGGTGGTGGCGGTGGATTCGGTGGAGGAGGCGGTGTTGGTGGAGGATCAGGGTTTGGAGGAGGATCAGGATTTGGAGGTGGTGCTGGTGCTGGTAGTGGTCTCGGAGGAGGTGGTGGAGGAGGATTTGGAGGCGGTGGTGGTAGTGGTGGTGGACTTGGTGGTGTTGGATCCGGTGGAGGATTTGGTGGTGGAGCTGGTGGAGGAGTTGGAGGTGGCTTTCCATGAATATAAAGAAGAATATTAATGATTGTTACTTTGCATGCTTTTGGTATTAATAGCATGTGTCTTTATTTGTTTCACGTATTTTCATTTTTCATCTGTAATTTGCTTCAAGCATATTCGTTTGCTTGTGTTTCTCAATTATTCATCTAAATGGAAATAACTAAATTGTTTATTATATTATCCTTGTGTTTACTGCTCTACTATAGTTTGCTAGTAAATTGTTCATCAGTTTCACAACATTGACCGTCTGAGAAAAATAGCAGTATCACGTAATATTCACAAGGACCAAACAGCAGAATATCAAACCAAATATAGTCCTACTTTAATTCTAGTTTTCTAGACTACTCTGAAAGCCTTAAAAACTTTAGAGGCAAAACAATATGGAGCACATTTATTGTTTTCGAATTTGAAAAAGAAAAGTTAATGTCAACAAAGAGATTATTAGTTGAGTCTTTTATTAGGTCATTCTCATTAAGATATTGTGTTTGTTGTCTAAAGTTGTGCAAATATACTACAACCACGAAGTCTTCATAGTAAAATACTTTAGTTGCACTCTACGATATCTTAATGAGCTGTAGATATTATTCAAGAATGCCCTCTTAAATATGGTATCAAGACCTCTAGTAATAATTTAATTTCTTCCACAAAAAGATTTTTTTTAATTGGCTAATCTACGTTAAGATTTTTGCTGTATGTAACTTTTTGTTGGGAAAAAATAGAAACAAGAGTAACACAATAACAACACAAGAGACTAACATGAAAATTTCAAAATCAGAGGAAAAATTACGGTCAAAGAAAAAATCACAGTCGGTGTCAAATGACAACAGAGAATAATACTATTTAAAATTATTACAACAAATAGATTACCCTCAACCTCAACCATCTCAAGGTTCCAATACACTCACACTCTCGAAAGTAAATATTTAACTACCTCTCAGAACACTCTAAAACAAGAGTATAAGAGAAAATATAAAAAGTCAAATACAAATTTAAAGTGTTTTTGACTGATACATTTTGGAATAAAAATTTTGAATCATATATATAGTTTTGGACTCTCTCTTCCTTCACAAAACTAAACGATGTGAGACTTCAAAGAATTTGTAATATATATATATATATATATATATATATATATATATATATATATATATATATATATATATATATATATATATATATCATTGGACTCTCTCTTTATTCAAAAAACTAAGTGATGTGGGACTTCTTCAACATGTATATTTTCAACCAACCCCAACAATCTCCATCTTGATTGAAAACAATACATAATAAGTTTTCATTGTCTTCACCGACATTCATAGTTTTCAAAAACTATCATACTCCACCTAAATAAGAGTATACTTCACTTGAAGTTAAACCTCTTCAATAATTTTTCCATGTCAAAAACCAGGCTGAAACTTTATGTTGCAACTTCCTTATTGGCAGGGAGTTCTTCAACCACCGACATAATCTCACAACACACTTAACATTAATGCCCATGTGTTAATCTGCTAGCAATAACTCATCATTTTCCATGACATCCGAAATGTCATGAGGACACACTTCTCAATTTTCAGAGAAGAACATCCTCCCTCACAGCGAGAGAGATATTGCTAGCATTTGACTCAAAGTCCTTCTCTGACGCAGCCCCATCAGGTCATTTATACTTTGTATGTCTAAGCTTTTCATATTTTCAACATCTCACATCCATTTCATTGTTTTTCTTCACATACAACATTCCTCTAGCAACCAACATTGAGTTTGATGAAGTATCCTCCTCACCCTTCAATCTTCTTTCTTCAGAAATAATCTTACTAGCAACTTCTTCAAAGCTCAAAGTTTTTTTCCCATATATTAAAACAGGTTTAATGTACTCATAGGAAGATGTAAGAGACCATATGAGTCTCAAATCTTTATATTTTTCATCAATCTTGACTCCAATAGTTTCTAATTCAGAAACAATACCATTTAAAACACTTAGATGATCAGATACTTTCATATGTTCATCCATACACATGCTATGAAATTTCTCTTTCAACAATAAACAGTTTAATATACCTTTTCCTTGATATATCCCTTCAAGTTTTTCCCAAAGCTCTTTGGCGGGCGACGTACCAAGAATATTTGTAAGAATATTCTTAGCCAAAGACACGAGGATTGTCCTCGAAGCTCTCAAATCTAATTCATCTCACTTCTCGTTGTCAATGTTGAAAATGTTTCCTTTAAACGCCTTATGTAATCTAAATTGTATCAAAACATATTTGACTTGAATTTTCCACAAGGTAAAATTAATTATTCCATCAAATTTCTCTAAGTCAATCTTCTCTGCACTTAAGAAACTTGACATTTCAACCAAAATCTTCCTTGCAGCAAAACACAATTTTCCCAACTAACACAAAGTATATAATTTATTTTTTGATATGGAAGTTCAGCCAAAATTGAAACCACATAGCATAATAAAAACATTTATACCCCACCTAATCAAGGCTCTAGATACCACTTGTTGGGGGAAAAACAAACATAGAGAAAAAAGAGGAACATAATAACAACACAAGAGATTAACGTGAAAATTCCAAACCGGATAAAAAACCATGTCGTTGTCAAATGAAAACTAGAGAATGATACAATGTAAAAATTGTTACAACATATAGACTACCCTCAACCACCTCAAGCCCCAATACACCGACACTCTCCAAAGCAAATATTTAACTACCCCTCATAATACTCTAAAACAAGAGTATAAGAGAAAATATAAAAAAGTCAAATAAAAGCTTAAACTGCTTTTGAATGGTAAATCTTGGAATGAAAATTTTGAATCTTATATATAACCTTGGACTATATTTTCCTTCACAAAACTAAGCGGTGTGGGACTTCAAAGAACTTCTAGCCTCTCTCTCTCTCTCTCTCTCTCTCTCTCTCTCTCTCTCTCTCTCTCTCTCTCTCTCTCTCTCTCTCTCTCTATATATATATATATATATATATATATATATATATATATATATATATATATATATATATATATATATATATATATATATATATATATATATATATATATATATATATATATATATATATATATATATATATATATATATATATATATATATATATATATATATATATATATATATATATACACACTAGTACAGAAATGACCTTTTACATCGGGCGAAAATGACTTTTTACACCGGGTCTGGGTCCGATGTAAAGTCAGGTGATGTAGTAAATCAAAGACATTTTACATCGGTTTATGGTCCGATGTAAAAAATACACCAACCACATCGGTTTACTTTTTAAGTCTGATGTGGAAAAAAAATTGATTTTTTTTATATGTAAAAGGGATTTTTTACATTGGTTGTAACTAAAAATCGATGTAAAGGGGTTGTTTATTAAATCAGTTGCAAACAAAAACCGATGTAAAAAGTGTTGCTTAAAATTATCAAACGCACCATGTAAACTTTTTTACATCGGTTTTGGATATGGTCCGATGTGAAAAAGGCACCATGTAAACTTTTTTACATTGGTTTTGGATATGGCCCGATGTGAAAAAAGGTGTTTTTACATCGGTTTTGCTATTAACCGATGTAAAAAGTACTGTAGTAATTCTAAAAAAAATTGACTATTTTTTAGCAGTTCCCTGTAACTTTTTTGGTACCTAATTTTTCATATTTTTCCAACATCACACAGACCATAATTAGGTCGCTATTTTTCATAGTTTCTCAACATCACATAGACCACATTTAGGTCACTATTTTCATATTTTTCTCACCAATCTAATTTCATTGCACCAAATGTCTGGTATACACATATATATTCTTCAAAATTCTATAATTGAAAATTACTAATATAGGATACACACAAATTGACTAAATTATAAGGAGGTTTACACTATGGACTACTACAACAACAAAAATTACATAAATATCCAACCATTTATAAGTCTTTTCCCCCACTTGAATTATCAACTTACAATCCACAAGAAGATGAGTTGTAGCTTCAGTAGACAACACCAAAATCGAATTTGCTAATAATAAATAATAACACCAATTAACATCAACAGACAACACCAAAGTTAAGAAACTCAAATCAGATGTATATAAATAATTCTCTATATCCCACCAGATAAAGCTTAAACTTTATATAACTTAAAGAAGCATGTTGTCCAACGGAGTCGCAAATCATACAAATTATTTTTTTCTTAATTCTTTTGGGTCATTAAATACCTACAACATGTAAATAACAATATAGAGTTATTTTGGAAAATTCACATTAAGTTGCAAAATACAAAGTAAATAACAAAGTAAAGTTATTTTTATTACTGTCATCCAATTATCAGTTATCTGTGCAGAGACAATATCCAACATATTTTTCATCACATAGTACCCAATCATTAGAGTTATTTTGTTTCCTTGTCTACAAATGAATGGCATTATTAGTGAATACTTATATGATAAAATTAAATTTATAATTATAATTTACACCACACTTACATTGGGTCGAAGCCATATAGCCTTTCTTTTAATTCCACATGCCATTTGATGAACCCCTAAAGCATTAATTTAGAAGAAAAAAATTCATATAAAGCCACATAAAATATGAAATTACTTTTTTAACAAAATATGTATATAGGATATAGTGAACATAAAAGATAAACTTACAGTGTAACAAGTTTCGTCATGGTTTGATTAAGTTCCCGATGAAGTGAATAAAAGACAACCACTGTATTGCCTTTTGGACAAATGACTGTTAATTGCCAATGATTCCTGTACATGTGTGTTGAAGCACAAAAGTCAGAATTTCATGTTACCAAAATTGAAATATCCATGTAACCAAAGTTAAAAAATAGAAAACACAATTTCATACAAACTTACCCATGAATAAATGGTAGCAAGTGACACTTTCTCTTAGAATAAGTTTAAAAAAAATCAAGGTTGAAATGGAGTGTTGAAGGCGATCAAAATACTAAGTTATTCCATGCAGATATTAAGAATCAACACAATCTGAATACCATTTTGTCGGTTCTCGTGGATGGTCTTTTGGTGGAGGATGTTTTGGGGTTTAAAGAGGGTATTAAGATTCATTTTGAAAAGAGATTCAGTAAGATTGATAGAGTATTCCCGTACATAGGAAATCAAGGTTTCAAGTGTTTGTCGATAGTCGATAGAGAGGGCCTTGAAGTTCGGATTGAGGAAGAAGATATTAGAAGTGTAGTTTTTTAGTGTGCCTCGGATTGTAGCCCCGGACCGGATGGTTTTAGTTGTGATTTTTTCAAGATGTGTTGGTCGGTGGTGGGCTCAGATTTTTTTAACTGTATTAAGGAATTCTTTGATGGTGTTAAATTGCCAAAAGTTTTTGCTTCATCTTTTCTGGTTCTTATTCTGAAATCCGATTCCCCGCAGAATCTTGATGATTATAGGCCTATATCTTTGATCGATTCGGTGTACAAAGTGTTTTCTAAGATTCTTGCTAATAGGCTGAAATCGGTTATCAGAAGCATTATTTCTAGATCTCAAAAGGCTTTTATCGAAGAAAGGAATTTGCTAGATGGAGTCTTCGCGCTTAATGAGATTGTGGATTATGCCAAAAGAAGTAAAAACAAAAGTGTGCTTCTAAAGGTTGATTTTGCCAAACCATATGACTGTTGGAGTGGAAATATCTTCGTAACTTGTTGGATATCATGGACATTGGAGAGAAATGGAAAAATTGGATGGAAATCGAAGTTTTGAATAGTTTTATGTCGGTCCTCGTCAATGGAAGTCCTACAAAGGATTTTAAGGTGTCTCATGGTCTTAGACAAGGAGATCCGCTATCTCATTTCCTCTTTTCCATTTTAGCGGAAGGCCTTGCGGTATTGTCAAATAGAGCAGTTGCAGGTGGCTCTCTTTCCGGTTTTAAAGTGGGTAGTGATGAATCTTTCCATCTTCTTCAATATGTGGATGATTCGGTGTTGATTAGTGATGGTTCATGGAGTAACTTGTGGGCTTTTAAGACCATTTTAAAAGGTTTTCATCTCGTTTCTGGTCTTGAAATTAATTTCAACAAAAGCTCTTTTTTTGGCATTGGAGTAGAAGATTCTTTTCTTTTGGCAGCGGAAAATTTTCTCACTTGTAAAATTGCTTGTGTACCGTCTAAATTTCTTGGTATCTACATTGGTGGGAACCACAGATTAATATCCTTTTGGAAACTTATGATAGATAAGTTGCGGGAGAGATAATCATCGTGGAAAGAGAGGTTCTTGTCTATGGGGGGTAGAGTCACTTTAATCAAATCCGTGTTATCTAGTTTACCTATTCATTACATGTCGTTCTACAAACTTCCTTCTAAATTGGCTCGTATTTTAACTACGATCCAAAGGCGTTTCCTTTGGAATGGGTCGGTATGTAGGAAAGGTATCTCTTGGATTAAATGGAAAGTGGTTTGTAAACCATTGGAAGAAGGTGGTCTTGGAATTCTAGATATTGGTATCTTCAACAAAGCTCTTTTGTCTAAATGGATTTGGAAGATATCGTCGGGGTCAACTTATATTTGGATAAGCATCATTGAAAATCGGTATCCGAATTTTGGGGTGACTTTGTACCTTGGAGTGTTACCAAAATATGTTGTGCCTTCGTCACTTTGATGGAGAGATTTGATTAAAATCTCTTGTTCTTTTGGTGATAACAAGTTTACGGATTATATTCATCATAATATTGGTAACGGTACAAATACCTTGTTTTGGTTATCTCAATGGTGTGGTATTGACTCTTTTGCAGGTGCTTTTTCGGCTTTATATCAGGCGGCGGTGCACAAATTATACATGGTGGCGGAATGCGGTTTATTTGATGCTGGTAGGTGGATTTGGAAGCCTATTTTATATGAGGTTACTGATATTCCTCTTTTCGGTGCAGGAATAGCTGCGTTTTTGGGGGCTGATATCGCAGGTTTCGGCCATCAGGATGTTGTATCCGACGCTGCTGTTGTGGGTGCGGCAACTGCATTGTTCCAGCAGCTGAACAGGTCGCTGGAGGAGTAGTTTGAGGTTTTTTCTGTCGTGTCTGATGCGCAGCCGGAGAGATCCTGGGGGCTGTCTAGCTGCAGAAATTTTACGGTGAAGGCGGCGTATTTGTTTCTCCAATCTCATGCTGCGAGGCAGCAGCCTGCTGTTCCGGATGAGGAACTACGATCTGTTTTCCGGCTTATTTGAAAAGCCCATATACCTCTAAAAGTTATTTTTTTTGGGTGGCATTTATTGCACAATAAATTGCCGACCCGGGATCAACTCAGTAGGCGTGGGATCATTACAAATGGCCATGAATTGGTATGCCCGTTTTGTTTTTTGCACAATGAATTTGTTGAACACATTATGTTTCATTGTCCCAAGTCAGTTTTAATTTGTAATTATGCTTGCAATTGGGTGGGGATTGAATATATTTACATTGAGAATATCCTTGGTCACTTTAGAAGTATGATTAATGGGCTAATGAGAAAGATTATAGAAGTCAAAAAAGCGGTTGGATTGTGGATGATCATTTGTTGGGTGTTATGGTCTTTTAGAAATAGAATTATGTTTAAGGAAGGTTTTTGGGATTTTGACACCATTACTCATAAAATTATTATTTTTTCATGATGGTGGGTAGGAAAGAAACATAGGAATACAAATATGTGTAATTATTATGAATGGCTAAATTTTCCTTATGAATTTTTGTATGCCTCTTTTTGGGTGGTTCGGAGATTATATTGTATATGGGTTAGGATACCCCTTCGTATCCTATTTTTAATATATTTTTGCTAATTAAAAAACACACATTTTTTTTTAATTAATATTGTTCATATTTGCAAGGTAGCAGTAGCAGTGGAAGATCCTGATACACTAAACCTTAGAGCCAGTTTTAGCAGTAGCAGTGACAATGGTAGCAGAAGTGATAGTGGTAGTGGAATCAAGCCTAGCAAGTATGTCATTTCATTTGTATAGTCTTGGATTTTGTTTAATGAGCTATCTCTTTAAAAATTGTTATTTTCCATTGCTTAATAAGTCTTGGATTCTATTTGTGTTTGCTAAAATGGTTAACTGAATAGATTATACTCGTCATGCAATTTTTGGACTGGTTTTGTTTTAGGGAGGTTGATCCAACCAGCACAATCTTCTTACAAGGTAATGCAATTTTGGTAATTGTTTCGTTTTGTATGAATAGTTGTGTTTGACACACTCATTTGTATTAGTTTGGTTGGTAGCTCTAATTTATAGTTTTGTTTTACAGCATTGATATGTTATCCGTAGCCTTAAGGGACAATCCAATATGAATAGTGGGTGGAAACATAAACAGTGTGTGACTTTGTAACTATGTTGGAATAACTGTTGGAATCATGGCCATAGTCAAAGCTAATGGAAGACAATTTTGTTCAAGAGAGATACTAACACACATATTGAATATCTTATATACAATGCTTATGCAGGAGTTTATGGTTTTTCCTGTGGGAGCTTCTTCTTTCAATGAAGCCATGAAGTTGGGTGTGGAAGTTTATCACCATTTAAAGGTCAGTTTTCTTTTTACATTTATATACCTCAAATAAAACATATTATCTAAAAATTATTGTTAAAAAGATGAGGGTAGTGATGAGTTAAAACGTGTATAAAATGATTATTTGATGAATACAATAAGTTTTAGATGAATTAAATAATGGCCATTGATCAGTGCATTTTAAGGCACATTCTCTCATGTTTGCACTTAAGCATTTATTTGGTTTTCTTTGTTTATTTTTATATTTTAATTAGTTTTTCTATTTTATTTTATTTTTGGCTTAATTTGATTTTCGTACTTAATTTTCAGCTTTAACAGCTTTTACGGAAATGATCATAACCGGAGTTTCAGGAATCTGATTGAGGCGTTCTACCAGTCGATGGAAAGCTAAGAGAGAGAGCTACAACTTTTGTATCGCAGTCAAAGTTAGATTCTGAGCCATTTTTTCTAGAATTTCGTTTGAAGTGGCTGCATTAGTTTTATTTAGTTTCAGGTCATTCAGAATTGGACCTGGGTTATGTATTTGACCCAGTTGGGTTGTAAACGGGTTTTTTTTTGTTTTGCCATATAACCTAGCAGTCGCAACTATTCACAATACACTTTTTACGATTTTATTTTTTTTACACTCGAAGAGACGAATTATGGAGAACTAATTCCAAGGATTAATTTGCTTTAATCGGTTTTCGCCAACACTTTGAGGTTCTTATATTTTCCAATTAATCTATTTCCTTTCAATTCTGATCTTGATATCTTATTTGCTTAATTCGATTTATCTAAGGTTAGATTGATTTATTTCGATGATTGCATGTTCCTATACTTTAATCACGTTTGCTTAATTCGCGTATGTTTATCGTGTTTGCTTAATTCACGATTGATATATTTCATTTGTTTGCTTAATTCGGAAATTAGGAATATTTATCATATAATATCAGTTACGCTTGTTTGATTGTTATTATAATCGAAAAGGAAATAGAGTCCGCTTAGGAATTGTGAATTATTTGGGTCGATGATAAGTTGGTAAATCAAAACAGCAAATTAACTGTTTCAGCTTATTTTGATAATCACTTAATTGAATTTTTTATAGTAATCGAAACTCAAACCCCTCATTGTTCCAATTTGTTGGTTAATAACAATACAAGAATCCTTGTGAGACGATTCGAGTCATTGTCGCTATACTACGTTTTAAAGAAAATTACTCGTTTTTGATCCGTGCGCGACATGCGGATCAAATTAGCGTCGTTGCCGGGAATTCTTGTTATTATTAACCGATTTTATAGTCATATGTATAGTTTTCTTGCTAGTTTTTTTTCTTTTTTTGTTGTGTTTGTTGATTTTCAGGGTTGCAATACTGATTACAGTATAGTGATAAGTTTTTCAGCCTTTTAGGTAAGTTGGAAGCTACTGTTTCGATTTGCTCCGATTTTTTCCAGAAAATCAGAAATAAATCGAAGAACAATACGCTTTTAGAATAAAATTCTAAAAGAGTTCGACCCTCAAAATCGCAAATTTTGTGTTTTTCTATTTTATTTGATTTATTTTCTCTTTTCATATTTTCAAACAAATCTGAAAATATTTGTGCGAGCTTTATTTGATTTAATTAGATTTTTAGAGTTATTTTTATATTTTTTAGATTTTATTTTAATCGCTTTTTTTCCTATTCTTTTTAAATCTGCAGTGATTTTATTTGATTCTGTGTTGAAATTTATAATCATATCATGGTTGATCAAAGAACTCTGAGAGAACTGGTTGCACTTGTGAATTATAATTCTTTATGTATTGAATATCCTGATGTTGTTGATGCACCTTTCGAATTGAAATTTGGTTTAACACACTTGTTGTCAAGTTTTAATGGTTTTGTAGGTGAGGATCCACATAAGCATATGGATGAATTTCAGGTTGTGTGCTATGTACCTTATGAACCTTCCCTAGAGGATCTTGTCAACCAAATGGCTACAAATAATGTCAAATTTCAACAACAAATAGATTCTAATTTTCAGATTTTGCAAACACAGATCGATCAACTTACCACTTCGATGAATTCCATGCGGCAAACTCAAGGATCAAACCAACAACCCTTGGAAGAACATTTTGTTTTTCAAATAGAGTTGCATTCTGAAACTGTTGATGATAATTGTATTAATTTGTTTGCAGCTGATTTTCCATTATTGTCTGATTTTGATGATGTTTACTCTTGTGATGTTTGTACTGACACTAAAATTTGCTCTGTTTATGCTGAAATTGAGGTTGCCTTGCAAGTTGATATTCTTACTGCAAATGAGGTTGCAAATGAATTTGTTCATGTCAATGAAGCTCTCGACACCCCGACTACCCAGAACAAACCATCCATCGAGAAATCACCCTCTTTAGAGTTGAAACAACTTCCTAATAATTTATTTGAATTTGTGCAGGAAGAGAAATCATCACAGGAACATAAGAAGGGAATTGGATGGACTTTGGTTGACACTTGTGATATTAGCCCATCCATGAGTATGCATAGGATCTCAATTGAAGATGGAACAAAAGTAGTGAAGAAGCCCCTTAATCCTTTGATTCTTGAAGTTGTAGAAAAGGAGATCATTATCACCTGCACATTCAACACTTTTACTTATCGAAGATTCTTCTTTGATCCTGGAATAAAAGGCGAAGGAACTAATAAAAACTCCAAGGTTAATGGATACCACCCAAAGCTACTCTATGAGATCCCCACTTTGGAAGAAGAGACTGTAGAGAAGTTCTCTTTAGGAAATGCTGCTTATGTGATCACTTATCCACCTTGACTACTCGGGTGTGTTCTTTCCTTACTCTTCCTCATATTTTATATTTATGTCCTTTCATTGAGGACAATGCTTGTTTTAAGTGTGGGGGAGGGAATAATTTATTTTCTTTGTTTTTGTTTTGTTTTAGAAACACTAGACTTTTTTTTGAAAGTTGTAGACTATAGATTGTTTTGAGGTTAGTTATGGAGACTTGGGAAAAGTTCATAAGATCGATATCGTTATAACACCTTAAGTCTTCTGAATATGGAAATCATTTTGAATACTTTATATGTCATAGCCTTGAGTTTTCATCCTTTAATAGCTCTTAAGTAGTTTATATAGCATTCATCACCATCTAGAAATCACACTATGTAATTAAGATGATGCAAATAAGTGAATGATCTTGCGCTTAAAAAGAAATCTGAATAGGAATCCGCCTTATAAGTTAGGTGACCCTCACCTGGTCATTTAGCCTAACGGATGTGAAACTTTAAGAAAAAAAATCTTGCTGTTACTAAAGTAACTTTAAAATATTGTCAAGTATGGATCATAATTACTAACAAGATTATTTACCATTCGTATGAATAGATAACGGGCTTAATGTGATTGCACTAGAATGAAAGAGAGCAAAAGGGAGGATGAGTAAGTTAGGCTTAGGCATAATAACATGATTTGAAATGGTTTGTATATGATGGAGGCTTATGACCGTACAATTGCGGATTTGTGTTCTTACGATATCCTTAGTGTGTAAGATTAGTACCTATCGATGTTATGTCAATCAAAGAAGAGTTTGTAGCCTAGAATGACTGAATGATGTTGTGTTTCTTGAGTCTTGAGTTTAATTTTGCTCGGAGTGCAAAAGTTCAAGTGTAGGAGAATTTGATCAGTGAATTTTAATGCACATTCTCCCATGTTTTCACTTAAGCATTTATTTGGTTTTCTTTGTTTATTTTTATATTTTAATTAGTTTTCCTATTTTATTTTATTTTTGACTTAATTTGATTTTCGTACTTAATTTTCAGCTTTAACAGTTTTTACGAAAATGATCATAACCGGAGTTCCAGGAATATGATTGAGGCGTTCTACCAGTCGATGGAAAGCTAAGAGAGAGAGCTACAACTTTTGTGTTGGAGTCAAAGTCAGATTCAGAGCCATTTTTTCCAGAATTTCGTTTGAAGTTGTTGCCTTAGTTTTATTTAGTTTTTGGTCATTCAGAATTGGGTCTGGGTTATGTATTTGACCCAGTTGGGTTGTAAACGGATTTTTTTTTGCCATATAACCTAGCATCCGCAACTGTTCACAATACACTTTTTACGATTTTATTTTTTTACGCTCGAAGAGACGAATTATGGAGAACTAATTCCAAGGATTAATCTGCTCTAATCGGTTTTCGCCGATTCTTTGAGGTTCTTATATTTTTCAATTAATATATTTCCTTTCAATTCTGATCTTGATATGTTGTTTGCTTAATTCGATTTATCTAATGTTAGATTGATTTATTTCGATGATTGCATGTTCCTATACTTTAATCGCGTATGTTTATCGTGTTTGCTTAATTCACGATTGATATATTTCATTTGTTTGCTTAATTTGGAAATTATGAATATTTATCATATAATATCAATTACGCTTGTTTGATTGTTATTATAATCGAAAAGGAAACAGAGTCCGCTTAGGAATTGTGAATTATTTGGGTCGATGATAAGTTGGGAAATCAAAACAGCAGATTAACCGTTTCAGCTTATTTTGATAATCACTTAATTGAATTTTTTATGTTAATCGAAACTCAAACCCCCCATTGTTCCAATTGGTTGGTTAATAACAATACAAGAATCCTTGTGAGACGATTCGAGTCATTGTCGTTATACTACGTTTTAAAGAAAATTACTCGTTTTTGATCCGTGTGCGACACGCGGATCAGTCATTTATCTTATGAAGATTATAGGTCCAGTAAGAAGTCGTGTTGCAAAATCAATTGGATTCTTTGATATGATGATTGATTTTTCAATAGATAATGAATATTAGTTCCTTTTGTTGTCAATTGGTAAATTACTGTTATTTTGTTGTAGACGTATGCTCACTTATGGATAATAGTTCCTCTGTCTGACTTTCGGCCAAACATGACAAAAGACATCAAAGCTCTTCAGCCATTTCTCAGTGCAAAACCATTGGTCCTGGTAAATATATGGCAACTGTAGCATTGTATTACTTGTATTGATGTTGCCATTTGAAAACAATTTACATTCCAAATAAATATATAAGCTAATAAGATTCTTTTTAACCACATCCATCATGGCTTCTGAGTTGATGTTTTAGTTTAAATTAGCTATGCTATTACTTTAACCTGTTTATGCATTAATCTGCAGTTATTCCATGATGACAAGGTTAGAAATATAGTAGCTTAAATGCATATCATGATAGGAGTGGGTTTGATTGCATGGCTCTAGAGTAGAGTACAAATAGTCAAGTGTGAAATTCTAAGATAAGGACAAGTCATATGGATAAATTTTTCAATGTTTTCTTCTTTTTTTACTATAGATGGTCATGACTAGGGCTGGACATTGGGTCGGGTTGGGCGGGTTCGGACCCAAAAGTGCCACCCAGCCTAAATCGCGGGTGAATTTGATCGGCCCATTTCCGCCCAATATTTACATCGGTTGGCACGGGTTGGGTCATATCGGGTTGCGGGTAACAACGGACGGTTTTATCGGGTTAATGAGTTATCAAATTTTAATGTCCAAATACAATTTCTGAAGAAAAAAAATATTCTTTTACATAATATAAATTTCAGAAACTAATTCTTACAGTACAAAATGAAAATAATGAAGTTAACACCCAATGAAACTCTGCTACTATTGATCAGAATTCACCTATGTTCACAATAACCACAAACCAGTAAGAAACTCTGCTATTGATCAGAATTCACCTTGTGTTAAACTCACATAAATCAACACTAATTTCACAATAACCACAAGCTATCATATTAAATAATTTCAAACTAGTTTGTCTCCCAAACAAATCAACAAGAAGCCATGTGATATAATCATCAAGCTATCATATTAAACAATTATACATACAGTAGAAGTACAATTAAACTCATAATTGACCAACATGAGTATAAGTAATATTACAACTTAAATAGCAATAATATTATAGTTATTATCAATGGCCTTTCCATATAAGACTCCAATTAGCTTGCCTTCCACATAAAGAGATATACTATTATGCACATTGTGAATGTTCACACCAACACCAGTAGCAAGAATAACCTACTCAAAGCAACCAAAACAAATTTATTAGCAAGTGTAACGAATGCTCGAGTATCTAGAAGATCCGCTCACAATATGAAGAAAATAAGAGTTGAAAAGATTTAGCCCGAATAAACCATCAATTCAGACTCAAACTATCACATTCTGTACAATTCAGTCCCTGAACTATGTAAACATAGTAAGTAGCCTTTAAAATATATAAAACATGTTCATCTAGTATCTGCTGTTAAAATGTTAATACTAAATTGACAGACTTTATATACTTACAATCTATTTATAATATTAGTACAGTTAACTTACAAAATTGGGAGAGTGATAATTTAGGATCAAAATTGATGGTTTATTCGATTTCCCCCTTAAAAGGTGATAACAATAGAAAGATATCCATACAGTTATCAAATAATATTATTACCTATTAGCAGTAGGACATAAATGGAAAGCAAAGTTGCTATATAATAGATATCTCAATTGGTATATAGCAGACTGAGACAGGTAAATGCAATTTCAATTTTCAGAACAAAACAAAGTATAATAAAATGAGAAGTAATTGGCTATAAGTATAACAAGTAGATAAATCAACCACATCTATGAATTGGCCGATAGCCATAAAAGAAATTATGCCCATGTTAATTGAAGCCTGTGTTAAGGAATAGTCTACAAGAAAAACAACATTATTGAATTTGAATCTTAACTTCTTAAACTTAAACAGAGCTAATAAAATTTAATTAATTCATGGCTGTAGGACGATAGATCCAGTGTAAATAAACTCATTAAACCTAATTGTTAAAAAAATCTATAGATCGGCAAACTTAGGATTTCAATTGACAATAATCAGGTATACTTCTGACCACTTTTCTCTTGCAGAACCAGAAGGTCCACAACTGAACCTCAGCGCTTGCCCGACCCTATGTACCTTTAGCTGAGGGAATATACATAATCTGAACATCTACGGCTGTGCTCTTTCTAATGAAAAGGTCATACATTAGCTCAGGAAAAAAAAGGTGACCAAAGAATAATAGTGTAGGCCAACATGTCTTATGAAATTATGGGCAACAGGAAAGAATTGCCACAAAATTCTGGAGTTTATGAATACAAATCATAATACTCCTCACTAGCAGAAATTTCTAACTGAGTAGGACATACAGTTATCCATACAGTTATCAAATAATATTATTACCTATTAGCAGTAGGACATAAGCGAGTGCCTTCCTTGTTGATCTTCCCAACGCGGATGGAAACAAGAGGCAAGCAAAAGCATCTAGCCAACATACCAACCTCCGATGGCTCAAAATGCTGCACAGAACACGAAGATACTTATCACAATAATCTTCTGGATTTGAGCCTGGAGAGACCTCAGCCTGGAGAATAACATGAAATCAGGTATCAAAATAAGTCTGCCAGTATGTAACAGCTAACCAAGAATCAGAAGTTTCGATAAAATAGAAAACCTTTAGTATTTGAACCATCAGGAGAAAAGACCATTGGACTGCCAGTACTTTTTAGCATAATATTTCCCCCAGTTCTGAGAGTAGTTGAAGGAAGCCCTTCTTGGGAGGAATTAGCAGGTCCCTTGACCAAAGGCTCCATTAATCTTATCTGTGCTTTACTTATCTCTTTCTTAAGAATCTGTCAAAATAATTTATCATGTCACATAACATACAACCGTAAAACAAATCTTGAAAAAGTGGTGCAGAATTTACTCATTAACCTTTACAGTGTGACACAAAATACAGCATGTTTCATGAAAAGCAATACTGATATACCTGATACTGATATAACCCGTATATAATCAACAAGTGAAAGGAAAAAAAAAACTGAACATATGATCAAATAAAGAGAGCCAATAAAGGAATAGTAAGCAGACACACCTGATTTAACAGTCTATCAATATTTCATAAACATTAATTTAACAGTAATAATTATATACAAATGATATATTAAGACCATTTACCAAGCTGCTGCATAGTTTCTACTATTGTTCATTTAGCAAAATGGTCCTGGCTATATAGCTTTTGTTGTTGGTGCTCATTTACCAAGCTGTTGCTGCTACACAAAATGTGATCCAAATGAGTATACACAAAATGATCCTGGCTATATAGCTTCTGTTGAGTATCTTCAAAATCGACAGGACAAAATATATATTATTTCTTTGGCCATTGAGTAGTAACAAAATATAAGTCACGTGTGACTTCAAAAAAAGTAGCTGATCTGAAAAATTAAACAAGATAATATTAAGGTTTAAAAAAGAATAGAGTAATAGGTAAATCAAATTAATAAAGTAAATATACCTCCATATTTTTCAAACACAACCAGAAGGTTGTGGTTGAGACTGTGAAGATCCTCTTCTTGCTGCAGACGAGATTTCTTCAAACTCTGAAATAATGAAATAAACATTTTTTTTATAAAGATATAACAATTGTGAAATAAAGATATCATTTTTTATAAATAATTTTACCTGCTATAATATCTTCAGAAAGCTCAAAATCTTCCATGAGGTTCAAGTCTTTGAAATAGGTAAAAGACGGCCTTAACCAATTCTGGGTGCAAATTAATGCCTCTGCCATTTCAGGTTTTAGGGAGATCCTATAGGTTTCTAAGATTCTCCCTCCCGTGCTGAAGGCACTTTCTGATGCAACAGTAGACACCGGTGTGGCAAAAATATCTTTAGCTATTGTAGCTAAAATAGGATATTGTGCTGAATTGTGTTTCCACCACACAAGAATGTCAAAGTTAGGATCCCTTTTGACACACTTACTAGAGTAAAAAGCCTCAAGCTCATTTTGTTGATCAATCGAGTCTAGTTCATCTAAATGTTGCTCAAAAGCATCGGCTCTCGCCATTAGTGAAGGACGGCTAGCATTTGTTTCATCATTGAAAACATTGTTTTCACCACCAAGAGGTTGCCTATTATGCTTTTGGTCATAAGCTTGCTTATACCAATCATACAATTTTTGTAAGCTCTCTTTTATAGATTTGATCAACCCGATAGAAAACATAGAATCAACTCCATACATATCCTTAAAAGTCCATTCAATATAACTCAACTTGTATCTTGGATCCAATATAATTCCAAAATAAATCAACTTGTTCATCTTAGTAGCACACCCCCAATATCTATTATACTTTTCCATCATGTCCCTACCCACACTTGCAAAAACACCATTCAAGTTCATAGTAGCTTGCTTCAGCTCACAATAGATCGCAGACACTTGGTGAAAAGCACTATGTAAACTCACACCTTGAGAGGTGGAAAAAACATTAGTTGCTTCATAAAATAACTTCAGAAAAGAGATAAAAGCTCTCACAATGTCCCAATCATCACTACTAGGAGGACTACCTTTTTCCAAAGAACTCCCTATAGCTCAACTCTTCATACTCAAGCTTATCAAAAGCAGCTTGAAACTTCTCTGCAGCCTCAAGCATCAAATATGTCGCATTCCAACGAGTTGAAACATCAAGACATACTAGTTTTTTACAAGTTATTCCAACAAATTCAATGCATTCCTTAAACTTGGCTGCCCTATGAGATGAGGACTTGACAAATCTAACAGCATCCCTAACACTTGTAATAGATAAATGCTTATCTTTCAAACCCTCATTTACCACCAAGTTCAATATGTGAGCAGCACACCTCATATGAAAACACTTTCCATCCCCCATCATCCCATTCATAGTTGATATTTTTCTATGCAGATATGATACAGCTACATCATTTGAAGTTGCATTATCAACAGTGATGGTAGACACATTCCTAATTCCCCAATCCCTTAACACCTCTTCAATTTTCCTACCTACTGTGTCACCCTTGTGGTTTGGAATAACTGTGAAACTTATAATTCTCTTTTGATAGCTCCAGTTGTTATCCACAAAGTGTGCTGTAAGGGTTAAGTAGTTTTGATTTTGGATAGAAGTCCAGCAATCAGTAGTAAGTGCTACTCTATTGCAGTCAGACTTAAAGAAGGCTTTTAGCTTTTGTTTCTCATCCAAGTGTAGCTGAAAGCAGTCTCTAGCTACTGTACGCCTAGATGGGATAGTAAATTGGGGCTCCAATACTTTAGAATAATACTTAAAACCTTCGCCCTCAACTGCACTAAATGGTTGTTCATCTAGAACCACAAAATATGACAAACCTTTTCTACAAGATTGCTTGTCAAATTTGGGGCTAACATGACCCAAACTAGATCCTTCTACAGATGGGTATGTGAGAATAGTTTGGGTGGGATCAGTGGTTCTAGGCTTCTTTGCACATTTTAAAATGTGATGGTTCATGTTGGTGGTGCCATGAGTTCTAGGGTCACATAAGTATTTTTTATGGCAGTGTTTACAAGCTGCGGTTGGTGTATCAACTAAGTCATCTGGTAATCTAACAAAGTGCTCCCAACAAGCAGATGATTGCCTATGACCATTTGCACTAGCTTTCCTCTTCTTTGTAGGTTGAGTATCAACTATTCCAGATTCAACAACTTCAGTTGTTGCTGCTGAACCAACTTCATTCATGACAGATTGATCCATCTAAATCACAGCACAAGATAAAAAGTCAGAACTCAAATAAAACATAACCTTAGAAAATAAAAAATCTAAATCTGAAAAAATGTTTACCTTGCAATTGAAAGTGGGGAAAGTGAGAGATGATGGTGAGTGATGAACGATAACGACGTCGGTGATGAGAAATGGGTTGGAGGCGTGGTTATGGGGTTGAACGATAACGACGTCGGTGAGGG
The DNA here is from genome assembly GCA_963966055.1 of Lathyrus aphaca. Taxonomy (NCBI): domain Eukaryota; kingdom Viridiplantae; phylum Streptophyta; class Magnoliopsida; order Fabales; family Fabaceae; genus Lathyrus; species Lathyrus aphaca. The sequence goes on from OZ014524.1 coordinate 339,222,758, forward strand.
GTTGATTTCATCAAAGAGAGAACGTGAGTGGTGGCGGTGAGTGGTGGAAGATGGCGGCGCTGGTGAGTGGTGGCGGTGAGTGGTGGAAGATGGCTAGGGTTTGTTTCGTTTTTGAGAGACAGAGAGAGAGAACATGAGTGATGAGTGGGATAAATGAGGATCGAAACATACACATAGATAAAACGATTGCATATTGGAAAATATACTCTACTCGATCGAGCGGGTATGGGTACCGCCGGTTGCTTCTCCATGAACCGAACCGCCCATTACAATCCATCACAAACCGTACTGTTGGGCCTGTCAAACCGTTAGCCCGTTTGAAACTGTGGTTTTCGGTTTTTATTTTTCGGTTTTTGCGGACTGGGCCGGTTGGCGGTTCCTTGTCCAGCCCTAGTCATGACATGTTTACAACTTCATGCTAAGATGACTCTTCAAACTTTTAAACAAGAAGTTCGTTTAGGGCAAGTCCTATTTATCCAGAACAATATCCAACTATGTATTTGCATTTTAAAAAACAAAAGAGTCTTTCTTCCTAACCAAATCTTCTTTCTTCCTAACAAAATCTTTGCTCACAAACCAATCTAAGTTGCCTACAAATAACAGTACACGGCTACAATTGCTTTTATTAAGTTTTTTTCTGACATTGTGTATCATATATCATGTTAAGTCACATCATACAAAAGATTCAAGTTAAAAAGATTTTTTTAATGAAATACAAAACAATATAATGAAACCAAAATTCATTTTAGTTGAATTATTATCATAAAAAAATGTACTATTTTAATTTATGTGATAAACAAATCTTTTTCTTTTAATATATTACCATATTTTAATATTTGTTTTACACCAATCAAACCAACACCTATATTTAAAAATAATGTCAAAACAAAAATAATATTTATATATAGGAAGTTCAAACGTGTATATTTGACACTAATCAAACCAATATCAATCAAATCACTATCGTGTGAGCGCACCGATAATCAAAATAAAATAAGTGAGAACGTACGTGTAATATACCAGTACCGTGTGAATGCACAGATAACACATTAGTACCGTGTGAACGTACGGATAATCAGATCAAATCTATATGAACGCACGGGTAACACACTAGTATCGTGTGAACACGGGTAACTGGATCTAAATCCCTTCACGGATTATAATATTTTTTTTCTTACAATTAAAGAAAATTAAAATAAATATATTTAAAATAATGTATGAATTCAAAAAATAAATTATATTTCTTTTAAAAATTAAAATAGTATATAAGTAATTAAAATATATATTATCAATGTCTTCCTTTTAAAAATTAGAAAATTGATACAATTTTTTTTATTTTAAAAATATGTATTTCATTTAAATATTTATCTTTGATTAACTTATATATTTATTTTTATATTTATCTGACTACTTTTTTTATTTTTATTTTTTACAATTAAATTTCTATATTTATTTTTATATTTATCTGACTACTTTTTTTTTTATTTTTTACAATTAAATTTATATATTTTCTATTTTCTTTAACTTATATATTTATTTTAATTTTGAAACATTTTTTTCTATTTTTCACAATTATTTTTTACAAATTATGTGTTTAATAGTTTTTCTTAATAATAGACAATTTTTAAATTTTATACAAATATTTTGAGTTTTTTTTTTCAATAATATTTTGATATTTTCTTATTTTTTTGAATTCACATAATTAAATGATAACATATCCGCGATTCACCCCAATATACGTGCGAACACACACGGATATTCCACTAGTTAGGTCGTAACTTAAATGATTTTATTTTGTGTTTGAGTTGTCTATATATAAAGATATTATATAATATAAATGAATAACAGCTTCACTCAATATAATTTTTTTTTATAATTCAATTTTCTCTCTCTTCTCTCGTTTTTCTTAAAATCTCTTTTGTTCCAAACATCTATTTCTCTTTATGTCTTTTTAAATGTTAGTTTATATATGTTTATGCGTTTTGTAACTTTTTTAAAAAAAGTACTCCAATAGGTGTTCAAGTCCATGTAAGCAGACAGGGTGGCTCCGCCGCTGCCTAGAATGACAGAGCTGCAAATGTGAAAGCATTGATGTCAAACCATATTGATGCAAATGGCTAGAATGAATGAGCCGCAAATGTGAAAGTATTAATGTAAAACCATATTGATGAAAATAATTTATTACAGTACTTCAACTTTACCTAAGTATCATAAATGTTAAGAATGAATTGATGAAATAGAATACCCGACCATTGCTTCATAGATTCATTAACTTAGCACCGAAAATATTGAATAGGTCTCTTCCTACCCGACCATTGCTTCATTAGTATCTTTTTGCTTGCTTTCCTAGCTAACCATTATTTTTTTATAAGCGAAAATGAAGTTCATTAAAACAATAAGTAAAAAGGATATTTCAACAAGTTACAAAAACAAAATGCACAATACAATAAAACAAAAAAACAATTGAAAGCTCATGAGGTTTAATTAAATTTTGATACAAGGGATACGACCAGAAGTCTTTAGGTATAGTTGTGTATTGTTCTTTGACGAAGCTTTGAAGCAAGTCTATGATAACTTGTAGGTCAAGAAACTGTGATTGGTTCTGGAGATCAGTATAAGACAGAGTCATCACAGGTGGTGGTGAAGGATGTGAGAAGGAGTCTCATATCAAAGGTTGTAAACGACTAGAGTTTACTCTTAGATAAAGATGTTCTTTGAATGTAGTGATTAGGATAAAGTTGTAAACGGGAGAGTTTAACTTTAGGGTAATACTACAAGATAGTGAAGTCTTCATCCTAGATTGTAATCCCCTAGAGTAGGTTTGTTAACACCGAACTAGGTCAACATATTTTGTGTAGTTTATATTCTGTTATTTACAGTTTTCTGTATTGTGTTCTTGACTGAGATATCCCAACATGATGTCTTGACATTTGTTGGTGACTGTGTTACATCGCTTCAAAACAACAACCTTGTATTCATCCTTGTTTTCTAAAGTGCAATAATCATTGTTTTAACATTAAGACAGGACATTAGAGTATCTGCATAACCAGAATTTCAATTGGTATCAGAGCAGACATCCTGGACTGTTTCGGGATGAGATCCATGGAGTACTTTCTGGTGATTAAATAAGGATGAGTTATTGTCTGAAGGGTTATGCAACAACAAACAGGGGGAGTGGTAGTTCTCTTGGATAGTGTCCTGAAAGATGTCTTGACATCTTGTCTAGGGCAAGTTGAAGTTGTTCTTTAGTGATTCTGCTGTATATATTCTGATTGAAGGATTCCAGTAGTATGGGATACTAGAGTAATGATTGAAGGAAAAGTGTAGCTAACCTTACCTGCTTTTGTTCTTGTAGATGTCAATCGGTTTGAAGACACATAGCATTCCAAAGTCGGGATTAGAGGGATGTTATTGTGATGGTTGAGTCTTATGTGACTTGGTACATGATTAAGTGGTGTCATCATGTACACTGAAGTCATACTGGATAGAAGGGGTAAGATGAATTATAAATCTCATGCTCTAGAGGTTTTATGATTTCTTGTTGGCTAAGTTGTTGAAGACACTTGATATGATGATCAAGTCCAATCAAGGCAATTCAGCTGTATTCTGGAGTCTGTTAGTTATTCTTTAGACTAGGAGGTGCTTTCTTGAAAGCATGGAATTGAAGACAGTGGAGGTGATTTATTTTCACTATCCACAAATAGCGTGCAAGGAAGAACTCATACTTCTTAACCCTAAGGATGGGTTCACCGGTTGAGGTAATTAGAATTCATTCAAAGAGAATCTTAAGAGCTCCAGTCAAGGGGGAAACCTTGATATCTCAATAACTTGTACAGCAACATAAGAAGATAGCATGAAGAGGAATATCTATGTGATATTCAGAATATGATAGAATGGGACAAGGGTTATAACTACATGGAATAAAGATTAATTGCTTTGTGCAGATTTGATTATCCTTGTGATTCAAGATTGAGGATGTTGTATCAGATGTTCTAACATCTTTTCATCAGAGGTTTGGAGAATCATGGGAGGGGTTCTACATTCGCTCAGAAGTCTCCAAGGCTTTTTACCTAGGATTATTGGCTTCGCATCTTTTCCTATAAAGTATTGAGACTTGTCCAGATGGTGATGCATTTGAAGATGGTGATTGAAGACTATGAAGACATCATAATCTTGATGACTACTTGGATTGGTTTATTTCTGATCCAGGTACTTTAGGTCATTCCATAGTGCTCATCATGGAGTTCAGACAAACGTGAAGAAGTCAAACTTTGGGATTTAACTTTTTCATATGAGGATTCATGAAGGAGATGATCAAACTGTGGAAATTGGTTGATCTCAGAAGTGGATTCAAATAATCAAGATAATCAGAGTGTGGTAACTGGTTAGTCTTGAGGATTGTCTTGGAACAAGTTACTCTTGGGCAGAAAAATGATGAATTAGAAGGTCTACCTTGGAAGGAGAATATAGAGAAGACTGAAGTAGATCATGTATTGATTTCTTGGAAGTATGCATGTGGATAGTCATTAATTAATCAGGAGTATTCCAAATTATCATAGGGAAGAATGATAGGGAATGACTGCCTTTGAAGAGTTGGGTGATTGTCTATTTAAAATCTTGAGGAGGAGATACCGCCCCCTAATATGCCAAGTCATGCTTTTCTAAAGCATGTATCCGGTATCTGACACCAATATAGGAAAATAAACTAAGAGGTGTGGTATCTCTTTTAGGGAGTGTGCTACATTCCAGACCAATTGGATTTTATCTCAAGCAGCTGGAGGTCTATATAAGAAGACTCAGGTGGAGTTCTGGAGATGTGTATATGGTTGCAGGAAGAGGGGGATCAATGGGACTTTGATCTAAATCCAATAGTTTGTTACTATGAGGATGACAATCCTTATGTGCCTCACAAATAACATGATGTGACTTCATATGTGAGTGACTGCTATTTCTTTTCAGAAGGGATAATGGTTCCAAAATGAATGTGATTCAACATGTGACTGGACATAAAGTGGGCTCTTGAAGACATTGAAGATGTGTCTTATGTTTTACATTCATTCTTACGCAGGTGCTCAGGGGGCACAAATTATCTTAGATAGGGGGAGTTTCCTCTTGATTTATGGATATACTGTTGGGGTGTAGTCTACACCATTCTTGTGGTGAGTGTCAAGAAGATTTTTCCATCCTGGAGGGATGAAGATGTCAAGTGTGATGTCTTGATATTGTATTGTTGCAATTTGGGGGAAACTTGGAAATATAGAATATCTAATTCCTGATGGATGCTTAGGGAGTTACTGAAGAATCTGGGAGAATTTATTTTTCTATGCAGACTAAAGTCATTGTCTGGTGGGTTGGTCTTTGGTTATTAAGCTGATATGAGAAGCCTTGTTTTATCTAAAGAGGAGTGCATGTAAAATGAATAAAATGTCTGACATGATGTCAGGACATTATTATTGAACATGTTTGCATGTAACTGAAATTCTTTGGAAGGTTCTTTTAAAAGAAGAAACAGTCAACAGTCTTGGCCGGTGCGTATGTGGTGGAGTTATTTCCTTGGTTAATGGTCAGTTGAATTTGACCAACGTTACTTACTAAGTAAAGTATTGGCTATAAATAAGACCATTGTGACACTCCTTGGTCTCACAATTCTTTCTCTTCAAGTGAGTGGTCAGTGGCGTTCTTCAAATATTGGGTAAGCTGTATCTGGCTTTGGAGTTGTATGGGTCACTTTTGCCAAGTTTTGGCTAAAAAGGGGGAGAAGAATGGTGTTCTGGTTGTTGGGTTCATTCGAGCAGTGGCGGTGCAAGAATGTTGGAGGAAGATATTTTATCATCTTAACTTACAAATTTCTATCTGGTTGTGTCTTGTGATCTGAGTTGAAAAATAGGTTGTGACTTATGATGTCACGACTGTTTAAGCTCTTTCTGGAATTCAGAAAGAAGTTATCATAAAGGTAACTCTCACGATGAAGAAGACTCTCGCTCATTCAGCACAGAAAGAAGAATGTTTTAGCCAAAATTTGTCAAAAGGGGGAGATTGGAAGCTCTTGAGATTTGACTAAATTTTGGTAAAACATTGATATGATAAAGATGAAAAAATATGCTCAAGATTAAAGAAGTTAAAGAAAATGTCTCAACAACATGTCAGGACATCTTTTTAATATAACAGGTTTAATCACTTAACAAATCTGTCAAAGATTTGGTGCGAATTTGCAGAGTGGATCAAGGAGAAAATATAAAAAGTCCAACAGTAGAAAGACTATATAAAGAGACTTAAACCTAGGGTTAAAATAACTTTTGTAACTTTTGTATCAATTGTAACTTTTTAACCTAAATACTTTGTAAAATAAGGGTTTATGGTTTAAGAGTCATTGGCTCTCTTAGGAGTTAGAAGTCTTCACTCTGCAGTATGGGATGCAGGGTGGAAGGTATATGTACAAGGGGCACGACCAGAAGCCTTTAGGTAATGTTTGTGTATTGTTCTTAGACGAAGATTTGAAGCAAGTCCAAGATAACTTGTAGGTCAAAAAACCATGACTGGTTCTGGAGATCAGTAAAAAAACAGAGTCATCACAGGTTGTGATGAAGGATGTGAGAAGGAGTCTCATATCAAAGGTTATAAATGACTAGAGTTTAACCTTAGATAAATATGTTCATTGAAGATAGTGATTAGGATAAAGTTGTAAAAGGAGGAGTTTAGATTTAGGGTAATACTACAAGATAGTGAAGTTTTCATCCTGGATTGGTATCGCCCAGAGTAGGTTTGTTAACACGGAATTGGGTCAACATATTCTGTGTACTTTACATTCTGCTATTTTTACATTTTTCTGTATTGTGTTCTTGACTGAGATGTCCCAACATGATGTCTTGATATCTGTTGGTGATTGTGTTGCATCACTTCAAAATAGCAGTTGTGTATTCATCATTGTTTCCTAAAGTGTTGTAATCATTGTCTTAACATTAAGATAGGACATTGGAGTATCTGCATAACCAGAATTTCAAAAATCAATAATTTAAACAGAAACTTGGATTAGCATCTCAATTCACCAATAGAAAATCAAAATTATTTTTTATCTTAACTAATCGAAATTTTTTATCTAAATAACTCTTTTTTCTTACTTTATTTTCAAAATAACTTAGCTTTTAAAAAAATTTAAAGTACCCATTTTCAAATTAAAAAATGGGATAAAACGGTGTTTGTCATGCAAATTGACAACAACACTTCTTTTCCTGATAGAGGCGTCAATTGATTGACGCCTGCACAAGGTATTATCAATCTAATTGGCGCTAATGTGCACAATGGCAAAGGAGTCGTCAATTGGCCTTACATTAGTGTATATTGTTATTTTTTAGTATAAATAGAGGTGTCTCCTACTATTTATTCACTTCACATTTCATTTCAAATTTTTCTTTCATTTTCATCACCAACTCTATCATGATTGTTAAATGATATGAGCATGTATGTTATTCCACAACAAAACCTCCAATAAAAATGTGTTTTTAGAACATCCAAAGTTTTGAGCATCTTGAAAGGATTTTGAAAAGTTGGTTAGACGGAGAGATTAATGGTGGAGAAAGAATTTGAAGTGTCGAAAGACTTGTTTTGTACATCTCAATTGTAGATGACAATAATGGTATGCACCATATGTGGGTGCGAGTGACGGTGATGTTAGGGATATGATGTATGTAACATGTGACATTCTTTTGATTGTTGTAATCTCTTAGACATGTTGTAGTGTTAAGTCTTTTTTATCTGTTGTTTGCATTGTTGTTTTTGTGCGTAGAAGCATAAATATGCATAAAACAATTTTCGTACACAGAAAACACACAACATAGCATACCGATATAAATACACACTCATAGACCACTTGATCACTTGAAGTTCAACTTATACGTACAAATTTTGTCAGATTGTGAAGTTTGTATTTTAACAATGTGACATCCTCTTCCAAACCTGCAATGGTTGAGTCAAGCTTCTCTTTTTCTAAAAGTAGGGCACTTATAGTCTTATTTTGTTTCTCTTCACTCAAGCAAGCTTTGTTCCACAGAGTGGGAAAAAGTTTGTATGTATCAGTTGGTTCTTCTTCTAAGATATCATCATCACTAGACTCAATACAAGATTCATATTTTCCAGTGAAAACCATCACCTTAGTATCTAGTTCTCTTTCATTTTCATCTTCAAAATCAGACCAAATAATCGCCAATCCATTTTCAACAGTCCCGACATTTTTGCCCAACATCTTGAACATTTTTCCAATCAGCTTCATTCTTTAAGGTTGATTTTTCATCTTGAGAGGTAATCACAGGATATTTCCAAAATTTTACAACAGCTTTCCATGTTTTGTTGTCCATGGATTTGAGAAAACTAACCATCATAGCTTTCCAATAATAATAATAATAATAATAATTGGCGTCATCCAAAATATGTGGTTTATTGATAGATCATGGCTTTCCAATAATAATAATAATAATAATTGGCGTCATCCAAAATATGTGGTTTATTGATAGATCGCCCATTCTTAGCAATGTTCATTTGAACATAAAATATATTCTCAAGAGCTCACCCAAACAGAACAAGGTGCCTCATCTGATGCCAATTGATATTCTATTCTTAAGGGACAAATGTTGGACCAGATCCTAAATTCAATGTGTTCAACGTCATAAACTAGAATTGACATATAAGATAAATAAGATGATAAATTGTAAGGAAATATTAGAACACAAAGAATTGTTAACTCTATTTAGTGCAAACAACATCCACGTCCATGTGTGAGGGCTTCCAAACCAAGAAACAAAATTTTTGGATACAACCACAAATATTGTATTCAAAGTTTTTCAAAACATCTAATAAATAAATATTTTTTAAGAAATAAACAAATATCAAAAAGGAATTTCTATATCCTTTTCTATCTGCATTGATAGATTTATAATACAACACAATAAACTAACCTATAAAAAAGAAATGTCGATAATTAATACACTTTAAAAAATATATAAAGTTTATATTTGGGACCAAAATGATTATCAAATGATATGTAAATAAATCATATGATATAGTACAATATTTCAATCATGATTTGAGAACAAAATGAAAAAGAAGCAGTAAATTAGGAGATTTCAAGAATATTTTTAAGTGCCCATTCTTAATCATACAGAACCAACTTCAGACATTATTATGAAAAATATCAAAATCTGTAAAACCAAATGATAAAAGATAGAACTAAACTTGGTAATGAGAGATCATAAACAAAAATGTCACATTCTAAAAAGAGAAAAGTGGTATTTTAAAAGCTATATAAATAACATACAACAGGGTTTGCTTATTATAATTCATAGTGCATCTTGAAAATTGTCACTAATATGTTGTAATTATCAGAGTCTGACTTCTATGCCTTCCTTCAACAAATGTTCTTTCACAGATTGAATAGGTACCTGCAGTTTATGAAAAGTTCAGAGTGGCGAGAACTATTTCCGTCCGAATTAAGAAATTAATAAAACAGAAGTTATACCTCTTTTCTATGAAAAATGCCAGCAGCGAGTGCGGCGGAAGCATTGGTTTTGGCAAACACCTCGGAAAAGTGGTCGGGAACGCCAGCGCCGCTACTAGCAATCACAGGGATACTTACAGCATCTGAGATCAACTTAACTAAATCGACATCAAAACCTTTCCCTTGACCTGAAATATTGATAACAATAGAGATAAACAAATTAGTCATTGGAGGATGAAATTAAATAGCAAATAATCAGGCATAATCAAAACAAATTAAACTGAGTTAGCTAATAAATTTATAATTTTTAAAAGTTGCTATTAGTAAAGAATAAAAATACAGTAAAGTCTAGTTAAGGATATAGAGTGAGATCGACCGTCACAGTCGATGCAGTTTAATAGTATTTCTCCAGCACCGAGCTCTTCAACAGCCTTTGCTAGTTCATAAGCACCAATTGGCCGGCCTTCTCGTCCCCCGTTAACCTTAAACAGAAATAAAAGTGTTGAGATAAGAATTTCAGGTAGTCAAATAATTGCTTCTCATTTTTGGTAAATTGATCATTCCCTCGTTGTGTCTGGTCAAGTTTTGTCAGACATGAAGAATCGATTAACAGTTGTCTCTCTAGCGATGTCAATTTTTAATGGTTCGGCGATTAAATAAAAGGAAAACAAGACTAAGAGAGCTAGGTTAGAGAAAATGTTCAAAAAACTTAATGAAGAGGTATAATAAACTTACTGTACACTGATACCAGGCGTATTCTTCTCCATTCGGACCTGAAACCGACATAAAATGGTTTAGAATATTTAGTTAGTTGAATTTACACGAAATATCATCTCAAACTCAAACTGCTCTAGGAAGAAAAGAAAACGAAAAAATGAGGAAGAAAAGAACTTCACCTGGACTTGAAACCCTTATGGTCTGAAATTGCACGTCATTTGGATCGTTTATGTAAACCCTACGGGGATCAATACTAACCACAACTGCCTGCAAATCGAAAATCAACAGTTATATCGACATTTTAATCCATATGTCAAGTATCACAGCACAAACAAACACACACAACCCGATGATCAAACACTTCAGAAAATAGGTTTTCTAAATATCTCCAAAATGTAGAAGGATTAGAAAAGAAATTATCATACTGCCTCTGCAACAATCTGAAAAGATAAAGCATGTCTGATAAAAAAAATTGTTTTTACCTTTCTATTATCATTCACTAACGTGTCCATGTGTCCACTTTTCTACTACGTTTAATTGTATATTTATTTTATTGGTTATAAATTATTTGGCATATACCAACCATATCGTATTTATTTTATACTAAGCTTACCTGATTCCCATAAACTCTTGATATCTGCTCTAAGCTGGTCTTCCCTGTTTTTACCTAAATGTGACGGCCATTGCGATATCAGACGAAAAAACACAATTTTTTAGATATCAATAGAAATAAGCAATAGGTTGAATTATACTCCGGTTTTTAAATATTCTTCAGCAGCATAAACCGCATCACTTCCAATGGATATCTTGTCAGCCCCGGACCTAAAATATTCCGCAGCTACTTCCAAACTAGAATAGTGCCTAGAATATAGGTATTAACAATTATAATTATGTTCTGCGAAAACACGCAAATATAGGACAATAAAAGTGGACAATTTTAGTTGAAAAATGTAGCGAAAAAGACGACCAGAATCATTAATTCGGCATAAAGGTTAGTAATAATAATACCTTCCTTGTGAATCTGTAAAATCTCTAATTCCACCCCCAACTGTTAATGGTACAAAAACATTTTCTGATGTGTATCGCAATACCTATGGAGAAACATAGTGAGCATGAAACCCCAACAGATACTGGATAAATACGCAATCAGCAGCACCAACTAATTAAAACTAGCATTTTGGCACATTTCACGGACCTGCAGCATTGGTAAATCACCAAGAGGGAAGTCGCGAAATCCAGTGATGTTTAGAAAGCTGACCTGCATACACATTGGTGCAACATTAGTGGGAAAGAACATGCTTCAGAATAATTGTGAAAACGGCCAAATTGTCTAAGGTGTTACCTCATCAGCTCCATCTTTATAGTACTGTTCAGCAAGCTCAACTGGCTTGCCGAGATTCCTAACCTGACAATTAAAACAGTATCGTAAGATGATAAACATACAATTTTCTCTTAAATAATAACTCATGTTGCAACTGATAGGAAACTGTTTAATTATCCAAACCAAGTAGTACTTTATATTTATATTTTGGCATATTCTTTGTAGCACCGTCATTTCTGAAAAAAGGTGTTTGTGTCCGTGTATGTGTCGGACCGACACCAACATGAAACCGACACTTGTGATTGTGATCACGTTTAATTTATTCTTTTTTCAAATTATTACCAGTGTCGATGTGTCAGTGTCATGTCCAGTGTATGTGTCGGTGCTTCATAGGGCATATTCTATATTAGAAAATCCCCAAAAATCACAAATATTATTGAAATGTGGGTATGATCTTTGTTACCTCATTCTCTTTGGTATTTTCTCTTACATCATACTGGTCTCCTTTGGTTACAACAAGGTCCCCATTATCATTTGCTCTCACATCAAGACAAGCAATCACCTTCATTGACAAAGGTTTGTCAGCAAATCAAAATAAGGAAAACATTGACGAGGTTGAGCATACATATAAAAACTAATATAATTTAAAAAGGGATTTCCATGACTATTACCCTTTTTGCGAGTTTTGAAGCTTTGCCTTCACCAGTCTTCTGTCTTCAAGTGAATATCAAAAATGGTTAGCTACCATACGTCAAAACGATCATAATAATAGTAATACATAAAATGTTCTTAGAGGCATAAAGGCCACCTTTGCCACATTTGATTTCGGATACAAGAATCTTCTCAAAATAGAAAGACCAACATCTGCAAAATGTCATTTCACAAATCAGAAAAAGAATAAGCCAGTCAAGAAAAGGAGGAAAAAAATGTTTTTTACCCTACATAAAGATAAATATATCTTAAGAAGATTCTTCAATTATATTATGTTAAAACACACTAAATATTTGAGAACATTGGGTAGGTATATCTTAACAAGAAAAAACAGAAACCAGATAAATATCAAAAACTCAGATTGGTAAAGATGATAAAACTTGCCTCCACTTTTCTCTGGATGGAACTGAACTGCATGGACATTGCCTCTTCTAATAGATGCTATAAACTTATCACCATAGTCACAGGTGGAGGATACCCACTCTTTGTTATCATCTGACTGAGAAATGAAAAACAAAATTACTTTAATAATTCACTAATCATAAAAACATAGAATGTGAATGAGACAACCAAAGTAACGTGGAGATTTTTATAGAAAATGGAAACATACAGGCATGGCACGGTAAGAGTGCACAAAATAGACATGGTGGTTTCCAATATCATCTAAAATTTCTGAGTCTTTTGCGATTTTCAAAGCATTCCATCCAATATGTGGTACTCTAAAACCCTTTGATGAATCAAATCTCCCAACAGTTCCAGGTATTACGCCAAGACCTTTTACTGATTCACAAGCATATTTTTCCATTCAATTACAAGTGTGAATAAATAGGTAACTTACTATTAAAAGAAAATTAATATCGAGCAAGGCCTTTTTTACAATTTTCCAAAAAATTTCTTTAGTATGTTGAACTGGTCGCGTAGTTCAGGAGTTATCTGCTACAATTTTACTAACTTCGATTAGATATACATGGTATTCAAATGTATATCTGATATTCTCACTTATGTTGCATGACACGCCTTAAAGATAAAATACAGAAAGAAAGAAAAAAAAAGATTCTCCTTTCATTGGAACCAGGCTAATTGTGAAATCTTTCAAATATGAGATGAAAAATCTTTCAAATATGAGATGAAAAATCAAATAGTATTTTCATTTTCATATAAATATTTTTTATGTATAAACCTAAAAGCATTGTTTAATTTCACATCTACTTGGATGAAAATCTTGGTAACTATTTATGCCATAATACTAAAATGTTAAGAGAGTAATTAAAGGATTATCAAATGATGATAAGAATAAGAATAAGAATAATAGTATTTGAGGACTTTATAACTGACTTAGTCCTTTCTCCTCGCTAGATTCAAAAAGTAATTGAAGACCAAGACAAATGCCTAAAAATGGACGATCCTTTTCAATATATGAACATAGTGCTTCGCCCATCCTGCAAAAGGTATGACATTGCTTAAAGATTGATGCTAAAATGAATGACAAAATAAAGCATATGACTCAATCAAAAAGTCTAAAGTTTAGAGTGTAAACTTCAGCAGAAATATTCCACGGTTGACAACATTTGGGTAAAATTCAGCAGAAAATATAGTACAGAAAAAATTAGTTGTTGCGCAATTTGAACAGCCCATTAGATGTGCAAAATAAATTTGATTTAGATGATATCATCCAACAACCTCCAATTCTTTCAAACCTGACTATCCCCAAATTTTCAATAAATGATTTAGTTATACATTCATACATGATATCAAAGGCATACATTATTCAACAACCACCAACCCTTTCAAACATGATTACCCCCAAAATTTCAGTATCCCCGTCTTCCGTAGGAAATAGTACAGTAGTTGTAAATTCCAATGCATAACAAGAGTCTTGGTTTAACTCATCCTTAATATAGATTGTAAATATTGACCAAACAAAAAGATATCTAAGATCAACACTAGTATTACATTGCATGATTTAAAAATAATACATTGTTCTGTCCTTAGTTTCCCAGCAGCCATGGTCTTAAATAAAGGCCTGCGACTGAAGTCTACGACAGCCATAATGGTTTTTTGGGCTGCAATTTCAGACACATTTGACCGGAAATCTAAGTTATATCAAGGATGGGACTGCTAACACCTTGCTATTTAAAACCCTGCTAGCAGATATAACCCCTCATACGCATAGTATTAGTACTAATTACTAAATCATCAATAAATAAATTGCTCGGTAGTGCCTACACCTATGAAAAAGGAAAGTCTGATTACTTGTGATTATGTTTAATTTATTCATTTTCAAATTATTACAGATGTTGACATGTCAGTATCAGTGTCGTGTTTTCAATTTCTGTGCTTCATAAATATATTGAGGAGAAAAAGGAATATAGAAATTACCCAGATTTGCTTAACACCTCCATAGCAGGAGCAAATGCTCCAACACCCGGAAAGATTAAACGACTTGCATTCAAAATGTCTTCTGGTGTTTGAACCTATCAATACCACAGTTTCATATTCAACAAAAAAAAATCATAAAAAGCAATCCCATTAAAAAATGAAGTAAAAAAGCTTACATCTTTGATTTCAAACCCTAGAACTTTGATAGCATTTCTAACACTTCGAACATTTCCAGCACCATAATCAAGTAAAGTCACAACTAAAAACAAACAAGAAAACAGGGTTTAGAACAAAAACAAAACCCTATAAGGAAAAAAAAAATCATTTTTTGAAAAGGGTAGTGAGAGAAAGAGAGAACGAACCAGAATCACTAGAAGAAGAAGCACGAATTGAGAACTTGGTTCGGGTTTTGATATTGGGAGAGCGAGAGAATTTAGCGACGGAAAGTGGTGTTTTGCGGCGAAGGAGAAGAGAAGAAGGGGAATATGAAGGAGCGAGTGGAGGCGCCTCCATTGTCGTTGACGCTGCTTTCTCTGAACAACGCTACGGCGCTCTTGGTGCTGTGTGTGAAGGGTATAAGGTCAGCGTAATTTACGACGTCGTTTCACGTAACAGGTAGTAGTATCTATTCTATTCGGTTTACATTTGGTCTTGGTCTGCAAACAAAATGTCATGCGTGTGACAGCACGTGTTAGTATAATCTACTATCAACTCATCAAAAGATTATTACATGTTTTTCCTATTTTAACATGAGAGGGTCTTCATGTTTTTTCCAAGGCAATTAGAATTAAGATGAATATAAGGGGTATTCTTTCATTTATAACATATCAAAAGACTCGAAAGAAAAATTCACCTTCAACTTAATAGTTTAATTATACAATGAATTCAATAAGAAAACAATGAATTCAAAGTTGGAAAAGTGAATTTTACTATAACATATTAATTTCCAAACTATAAATTTGACTTCCCAGCATAAGTCATTTAATGAAACATGAAACATGAAACAGTTCTCTTCCTAAAAATAATAGCATTTCTGCTATTCCATAAAATCCAAATCACCCCCACTAGATCCAACATAGTTTTCTCTTATCTTTACTATCTGAAGCGTGATCACACCATCCAAAAAGAAAATTCTTAAAACATGCATCAAAATTGAAAGCTATTTCACACCAATTTCCTATGTTTCTCCAAACTGAAGCAGACACCGGACACAAAAAAAACAGATGTATAAAAGACTTTTCTGACGATCTGCAAAAGGCACAGCTAATATCCAGGAGAATAATTCCCTATTTAATTAACTCATCTTTAGTCGGAAGTCTTTTCCATAAAAATCTCCAGCCAAACAAACTAACATTTACAGCTAATTTTGCATTCCACAAAAGCTTAAATGAACTAACAAAATCAGAATTAACTGGAACTTGGACTCGAAAAGTAGAAAGTTTTTTCCAAATCATGCTGACCGAAAAAACCGTATCAAATGTATTTTTCCAAAACATTGCGTCTCTCCTACCCTGTTGTGGTTTCACCGCGTTGTCGCTCCTGAGATTTTCATCCTAGTACAAACGTGAAAGTGGCGCGGAAAAGGTAGAGTCGCCAACCAGACATTTTTATCCCGAATGAATGGGAAAGGTAATGCTTCATAAACCTAAGGAAGAAGGAAAGGACAAAGTCCTGCGAACCAAAGATCTGGGTTCGGGAGTCGGTTACGACCTGAGAAGGTATTAGCACCCCAGATCGTCTGCCGTACCCGACGGGATCCACGCTTGTTTGTCTGTTTCAAAGGGTGAGAAATAAAATGTTGTTGAATGAAAACCGCTACTGGAACTGGAATGAAATGAGAAAGGGCACTGAAAAGAAAAAAAACGAAAAGGGAAAATAAAGAGTGTGCTTAAACGGGCTCTATCCCGCTGCCTATGTACCTCATCGAGAATATGAGGATCAGAGTCGACGTAGTTCGGCTAACTAAGGCGGAAACTCTGTTTATGTTTTTTATGAATCGAACTATTTATGCCTATGCTCAGGTGTTGCAAGCTCGTCTGGTACGAGTGTGTTATCGTCTTGCAAATGAGGCAAGTAGGAGCAAGTTCGCGTTGAGAGTGAATGAGATGAGAAAAAAATTCTCGCGGGAAAAGACATGTGTTGTCTGTTAACTGTCTTTTAAAAGAAGTGTTTTGAGTTTGTTGTTTGTGAAGCATTCTCATACTAAGACTGATTCATCGTGGTAGATGCCTTACACCTCGCCCCGAAATGGGACGTGTATAAGTAACCCACAACAAAGTCTCCTGGCGTACGAGAAGATCAACCTTTATTAGGTGTTTTTGTTGTTTATCTTTATGAGATGAGAAAGAGAGACTCAAATCGAGAAAGGGAAAAACTAAGGGAGACTAAGACATAACCCTAAGTTATTTATTGCATGCAAAAGGAGATCCTAATGGTTTGTGTGGTTTTCTAATCCTAATGAGAAAGAAGGAAAAGAAAAAGAAACTAGAAAGTAACTTACTTTCTAAGGAAGCTAAGTTGTTTCTAAAAGGGATTAACATGAAGTTGTGCAAACAAAGCACGAAGTGCCAAGGCAAACACACTTAGAAAGCATAAAGAATTAAAAGGAAAATTTTGCGAACAAACTTACCTCAACCTCCCTACAAAACAATGGTTAGTAGGATATGGCTAAAATGATAAAAGGAAAGAAGTAAACAAGTATCCCACATATCATAATACCTACATGGCCTAATCTAGACTCAATTCTAGGTCTAAGGACCCTAAAAAATATGCAAAGCCTAAATCCAGCAGCTACTACAGCTTCCTATTGCACAAACAGCTACTAAATACAATGCACAACACAAACAGCCTATTACAGCTACCAAACAGCATGAAAATAGGTGTAAAAGACCTAAAACAGAATAATGCAGCATGTTTTTACAGCTCCTATTTCAAAATGCAGCGATGGAAACTAGGCATATTTTCATTATTTTCCAAATGCAACAACATGAGTTTTAATGCAAACAGTGGAATGCAATAATCATGTGAGTTATGCAACAATATGAGATTGATCAATAACAATGGAATGCAACATATCACCATGCAATTAATGGATGTAAACTAGATGATTTACATGTTTTTAATAATATGCAATTTTTCCATTATGCACGTGGTTTAACCGAAATATGAACGGACTTCAAATGCGATGTAAAACAGAAGTGTAAACATTTATTGTTATGCTATGAGTGATGTTAAACCATGCAAACAACAATCACAATATGTTATGGACCTATATGCAACATTTATGCTTAAAATCGGAAACTAACGAAACGCACGTCGAAATCTATCGAAACTATGCACACTTGTGCTAAATCAGCTCCTAAAAATTCCCTAAAATCATAACTTAACAAGTTAAGATGATAAAAGGAAGAGTGGTGCACAAACATGAAAGAAAATAACACAAAAATGCAAATCAGCACAGCGTTAATCGATTAACGCCCAGGTTTAATCGGTTAACGGATCAAAAACAGCAGCAAAAACACATGAAAACAGCATGTTAATCGGTTAACCCTAGGTGTTAACCGGTTAACACTGAACCAGAACTGGAAAAAAATAGTGGAAAAAAGCATTTTTCAACCATCAGCTTATTTCCAGAAGCTCTTAATGCAACCCTATCAAATGAGCACGAATTTTACACCTAAAGGCAACAATTCAACACCTAGTAGAACTACAAGCACATCACAATTCTAGCTTCTAATGATTAATCGATTAAAGCATCCATAAACACAAAAAAGACAAAACGAAGAATGCACGAGGCAAGATGAAGAGAAATAACTTAAAGCAAGAAGCGGTTTCGGATCCGCCAACCTACAAAGCGGAGGCTTGCTTTGGTGATTGTTTCAATGTCGAAACGAAACGCGATAGGAGAGAAAACCGGAGATCCGATGCTCTTTCGTGAATGCGCAAAATAAATGTGGTTGATGAAGATCTTGATGAACACTTCCAAAAGCACTTCCAAGAAGATGAAATCAGCCCCAAACAGTAGCAATTACTCCAATGAATCTTCAATAATCCATGGAATTAATGCTAGAATGAAGGTTTAGCTTTAAGTTCTTCAAGCTTCAATGCAAAACTTGGAGAACTTAGGATGAAGAAGCTTTCATGAAAGGTTGAAGATGAGAGAAAAATTGAGAGAAAAATGAGAGAAAGATGAAGTGAAATTGAGAAAATGAGGTTCCTCTTTGAGGTTTGGAGCATATTGAGTTTATATAGGAGTTAGATTTGGAGCAAGCTTTGGGTTAGGAGTTAGCTTGGGCATTGGGTTTGGAAAGTGAGGTTAGGAGTTAGCTTAGAAGTTAGTTAAAGTTGGATAGGGTTACTAGAATATTCCTTGGAATATTCCTTAGAATATTCCATAGGAAGGTGGTGGAAGGGTCTAGAAAGTGGTAGAATACAAGGCAAAGTGGAGAATGGAAAGTGGAGTGAGAGGCACCAACTGAATTTTGAAAACGTTTGCCCAAAATTCGTAGGCGTTAACTATAACACCCCATTTTTACCCGTAATTAATTATAAATAAATCAGAGTTCAACAAAAATGGGGTATCACATTTTTCTTCTTTAAAACAATTCATCACAACATATCAAGTAATAATTCATGTATTTACTAAGCAATGGAAACAGTTAAATCATAACAACTCATCATAAAATCAACTTCATAAGCAATTCATCAAAATCCAAAAAAAAAACATCATATTTTAAAAGAAACATCTTTATCCAATCATAAACGAAACAAAGGTTCAATCAAAATCATGCATTTGTTAATGTAAACACCCCAAATTTGCTCTCTCTCTTTCTCACACCTTGGCTTGTGATCCTTCATATTGCATTGCATAAGCATTCCATCTTACATTGCATAATTGTTTCACTGCATAGATTGCATAGTTGGGGTTTGTGATCAGATGAATCTTAGAAGTGGTTTGAGCTATCTCAGAAGCCATGAAGCATTTCAAGAGGGTCCATGGGTGTTCTATGATCATCTTATGCCCCCATGGGTCCATTGAAGTCAAGATATGTCAAAACACTGCAGAGGTATGGAAGCTGAGCTGAGCTCCTACACAGATGACCTAAAATTAGGATTTTGGTTTCAGAGGCCTTACACCCAAAAAAAATTGTCATTCTTGTTGCTATTGGTCCATATATGTTATAAGGAGCTTGTGTATCAAATTTCATGGGAAAATTCAATGTGGAAGTCATTTGATCAAATGGTAACTTCTTGAGCAAGAAAAGTCAGCTTTTGGGCATCTGAGGTCCCCCAACAATGGTTCCAAAGGGTCATCATCATCATTTTGAAGTAATATGGTCTTTATTTTATCTTTGGAATGCTTGGAAGTACACAAAGTTGAAGAAAAATGAGCAAAGCCAAAACTTGCCAAAAATGGAAATGACTTGTAATGTAAATTTTCTATTTTGGGAAAGATCTTCAACCTCCTCTTTCTTGATCAAAAAGGTTTCAAATGAAATTTCTTCAAACATGAAAGTTGTAGATTGGATCCTCCCATTTTCAAAAAGTACAAGAACTCATTCTAATTCATCCTAGAACTCAAGTTATGGCCTTGCAAAGTTGGCAAAAATCACATAATTTTCAAGTTCATGTCAAAGAGGGATTTATGCAATTTTGAGTTTCAAGCCTCTAAGTGACCTCTAATCCACTCAATTATGTCACAACGTGTTAATACAACTTGCCAAGATCAGAATTGGCCCAAGGATTGAAACATTTCATGGCTTAATTTCCAAGATTTCTCAAAATAACCAAGTTGCATAAACATGTTAATCTGTTCATCTAAGCATTGCAGTTCATTTCCATTGATCCAAAGGCTCTCCATGAACCATGTTGAAGCAATCTAGCCACAGAAATCACCTCTACACAAGCCCATACCTCAAGTACACATAAACTTGACTTTTTGCACAAAGCTCTCATACCAATCACACGGTGCCACACCCACTCTCCTGAACAATGGTATGGCTTCTACACACCCTCAAGACTCTATAAAATCAAGCTTCATGGCCTGAATCAAGACACAAGCTGAGAATCAATAAATTTCTCCAAAACTTTATCTCTTCGAAACACACAATCCAGCCAGCAAAAACCACAAATTCTTCCACCAATCAACTCCATATAGCCTAAGGATCAATTCCCACTCATCACCATAGCCTAAAACAAGCCTAAACACAACCACGATTTCTGCAACTTCAGTTCTGTAACACTCAAAATAGCCACTGCAAGCTCATTTCAAGCATCCCAATAGGCTCAGGGGGACCAAAGGAGATGGATTGCACAAAGGAGAGGCCCAGAAAGCTCCATTTCAAAGAACTCCATCTCAGGTAACCTTCAAGAACATTTTTTCCAGAAACGTGTTTTTATGTTATAGAATGATTCTACATGCTTCCCTGATCATGCTAATATGTTTAGAATTGAAAATAGGCTAGAAATGAGTATTTCATGATGATCTGAAAGTTTGACCTAGAAATTTATTTACTTCGATTCATCCTGAATATGCATGATAAATGAATTTTATTTGTGGATTCATGTTCTATGATGTTAGAGGAGTGTTTTTGGGCAAGAAATTAGGAGTTTAGTAGCTTGTGGTGGATTCTGGCATTTTGGTTCGCCGGAGAAGATGACCGGAGCTTAGATCCGGTCACCTGAAAATAATTAGGGCTAAACCTTGATTAGTTTCCAGATTCAATCATGTCCCTTAGATCTTGATTAGGGTTAATGCGTGGACGGCTCAGATAATTCATTTAACTTTAATTGTGATTAATTAAATAAATCATAATTAAATTAGTCAGATTAATTGGTAGCCCTTGGATCACGCGCGAAACACAACTTCAAACCTGGGCCTTAGATCTTTCATACCCTTGGTCAATGTGACTTTCAATCCTGGCCCTTTATCCATCCTCCACGCAATCTGAACCACCCCTTTTAATTACTTTGCATTTTAATTAATTTTTATTTCATTTCTTTTGTTTTATTTATTTAAAATACCAAAAATCATTTAAACATTCTGAAATTTTTTATCATCACTTTAATTAATTTTCAGAACCCAAAAATATTTTTATTTTTATTTTTCATTAAAAAGTTCATTTTTAAATAATTTAATTGTATATTTTAATTAATTAAGTCCATTTAATTAATTAAAAATACTTTAAAGTATTTAAAAATCACAAAAAAATTCAGAGAGGTTTCTTTAACATTTAGAAACATTTACAAACTCATCCCACAAATTTATTTTGGTTTAGATCAAACTTTGCCAATTTTCTTTGAATTAGGGTTTCTAAATTTCATATTTTTCAACCCTAACTTCAATAATTCATTTCTCTCAAACCAAGATGAGTTTACATTTGATTCTTCTGTAAATCTTTCACACTTGACCTCTAGTTTCTAAATATATTTTTGTCACATTTTTATCTTGCATTTTCAAATTAATATGCATTTTCCCTTTGAGAAGTATCCAAAACCCTAGCAAATTTTAGGATGACCATAACTTGAATTTGGTAAACCTTTAGACCTCCCCCTTTGGATGGTGATTTCATGAGTGCTTAGGGTCCCCTTGGGTGCATTTTCAATTTTTTATCCCTTGATTTGTTTATTCTTTTGAATTTGTACATATCTTGCTTTCAAACTAACCATTTCAGGTGCATTTGGTAAGTTAATCGGGATGTGGATGTGCATCCACATCCAACCTCTCTTTCTCCCTTTATTTTTATGCACTTTGATTGTGTTTGAAGTGAATCTCATTCACTTATGTTATCTCTTGTTCTTAGGTTACTTAACTTCTTCATGAAGTAAGTAACTTAATCCTTCTCTTTCTCTCTCTTTTCATCTGCTTCTCTTCCTTGGTGGCCAACTTGAAGACTTCTCTTGATGCCTCACAAACCATAGGAACATCCAAGCATGATAATGTTAGGGTTGTAACATAGTCCCCCCAAGTTTTTACCTTTTGAGTCTCCTTGAGTCTCTCTTTCTCATCTTATAATCAATGCTAAACAGTTAAAGTTTTGGGACTCTAAATTAGGGTTATGCATGTATCCTTATCTTAGGATGGAGTGTATAACTTTGATCCTTAGTGCTAAACCTTTAAGTTGTTTTCACCTTCAATCAAAAACACCTAATAATCATTAAAGACTTAAGCTTATAACTTGGGCCTTATATTAGGGTTACATCTCTGTCTGGTGGTTCAGAGGGACTAACCCTAGTGTTCAATGAACTAGTCCCCCTCATGCTAAAATCTTGCAAACATAAAAAACACTTCTTCATCCAACCTTTAATTAAAATCCACTTAATAAAGGCTTGTTATTTAATGAATTTAATCCCTAACCATGGATTAAGTTGAGCTATCTTCCTCGGCTTAAGTGTTCTCATCTATCATCCTTCTCTTAGGATGGTGTAATGAGTTCACTAATCTTTGATTGGAGATTAAACTCATTACTTAACACTAAACAAAAACCCAAAAACACTTAATAATTACCAAAGTAGGTTAATGATCTTAATCATATATCATGGTAATTAAGTTGTGATCTTCATCTCATGCTTAAGTAGGCTCATTATCCCTAATCAGGGAGGATATAATGAGTTTATTAACCTTTGATTTAGGCTTAAGCTCATTATCTTACATAAAACACCAAAAACAATAAAAAACTGAAAACACAAAAAAAACAATAAACGTCTCCTCCGGGATTCTTTTCTCATCACATTCACTCTGAAAACGAGAATTCGCTTATTTCGTCTAATGCAAGACAGTTAGCACTCGAGCCAGACGAGTCGTACACTTGAGCATAGACAAGCAAGCAATTCACAACAAAATCACCCAGTCTCTTTGAGTCGAACTACGGTGTTCTGACTTCCTCATTGCACGAGAGGATGTGTAGGCATAACTTAACAGTTATCGAACAAAAGTCTCTTTGTCTCCCCCCTTTCTCCTTCCAGCTTTTCTTAAGCCTAATTTGAACTCACACTTCTTGCATTGACACTTTGTACATCCTTTATGAACAGTTTAGCACATACATTATCCCCTTTTAAACACAATCAAGTAAGCATGGATCCCGTCGAGTACGACGGACGATCTGGGTGCTAATACCTTCCCAGGTCGTAACCAACCCCCTTTCTCAGTTTCTTTGGTTTGCAACCGTCTTATCCATCTCTTTCTAGGTTTATGCAACATTACCTTTCCTTCGGGATAAAAATGCCTAGTTGTCGACTCTATTCAACCTCAACCTCCAACATCGTCGATGGTTCGCGTTAGCATCGGGACGAAAGTCCGGGGAGCGACAGCTTGGCGACTCTGCTGGGGAATACTTTGCAACCAGGGCTTCTGGTTCTCTTGTGGATTTCTCCTAGCGCTTGTTTGTTTGTGTTTATTGGGGGTGTTATGTGTTATTTGTGTTTATTATTGTTGCTTTATTTATTGCTTCCTGTACAGCTTTATTTATTGCATTTACTTTATCGCTTTCATTTACTGCTTTCTGCATTTCATTTATTATCATATCATCTGTGCTGGATTGTTGTTACTTTGGTGGGAGGGGTATTCCAATGAGAAAGGCTCAACACAAAGGCATGAGTGACACATAGGATTAGAGTGGTTTTGTATTCTTTCCCATTCCATTTCGGTCTGGTGCGGGAATATGAAAACACGGTTCAGACATGGGTTTCCTTTTGAGAACTTGTGCTACGGATTTCCTGTAGTGATAGGGCTATCTGGGAAGCATGCTAAGTCTGGATGACCTTTTTAGATGACCTTCAGCATCTGAGGTGAATTAGAGGAGGATCCTTTATGATTAGGGTAAACAATGTACCTCCGGGTTAGAAGTGTTTACACTTCTCATAATAGATCTGAATCTGAGGATCCTTGCTCTAGAACAATACCTGTGAGTAGGTTGGGTTGTTTACATGTTTGCAGGAACCCTTGACCTCATCATACCTTGCTACTGGAATTTGTTTTTAAGGTTATACTATTTTGGACTAGTTTCTTGAAACCCTGGACTTTTGACTCTTTATTTGAGTCCCCCACCTGGTTACTGGTTATCAAGCCTTCATCTGAAACTCAGAACATTCATGGGCCCTACCGAGAGCAATAGATAATTCAACACATGATCACAAACCCTTTCATATCATTAGCATATGTCATATTGCATCATTTAACATTTGTCCATTTGCTTTACAGGGTATCCATCTCTTCTTGGTTTGGTTTTGACTGTTCTTCTGCTCAGCTTATCTGCTTCAGCTATCTTCTTCAGTTATCTCCTTCAGCGCACATCTTTAACATGGATTCAACCAGGAAAAGCAACATCACCTACCACTTCTTTGAGTATCCTCTAGCAGGCATCAAGCAGACACAGGCCCTTATCACCCCTGATCATGTTCCCTTATTCAGAGGGCATTATGGAGGGATCCTGGACATGATCATGGACTTGGATGCATCACAGAGGAGCATGATTCGCACATGTCTTCAGTTCTATGACCCTCCTCTCCGTTGCTTCACTTTCCTAGATTTTCATATTGGTCTTTTACTGGAAGAATACTCTATGTTATTGGGTGTCCCTATCAGAAGAGGAATCCCTTTCAACCCTGAGATGACCCCTCCAAAGAATGAAGACATAGCCAAAGCACTACATCTGGAAGCTACTGTCATTGATAAGCACATGACTTCCAAGGCTGGAATCTCATGCCTCCATCTGGATTTCTTGGTCACTCAGGCTACAAAGCAAGCTGCAGTAGGGAATTGAGAAACTGTGTATGCTCTCCTGGATCTCAGCATTTATGGTATCATCTTGTTTGCAGACGAGCCTAAATTTGTAAGCAAGAATGTTATCCACATCTTCATGTTCAAGAACCCATTTCCCACCTTGTTAAGGGACTTCTATTATTCAGTTCATTAGAGGAATGAGAAACAGAGAGGAAGACTGGTAAGATGTTGTGCACCTCTTTTCTACAATTGGTTGATGAAGCATATGTCGAAGACGGAAGCTTTCCTGAATCCACATCAGTCTAGGAATTGGGCTAAGAGGATGATTGCCCTTACTTCAGAAGATATCAGATGGTGTACTCAGAACACCAAAGGTCGAGACATAATAACAAGTTGTGGGCAATACCCTAATGTGCCACTTATTGGAGTAAAGGGTTGCATCAATTACAATCCTTTACTTTTCAAGAGACAGTTAGGGTATGCTTTGATACATCCACCTAGGGAGCATGACTTAGCAGAATCGCTTTATTGTGTTGTTCTGAACAATCATGCCATTGTCCGACAAGCAGCCTGAGCTTGGGACAATATAAAGACTAAGGGGACTGTTATATTGGGGAAGTGCAACAACATAGCTTCTGCTCAGTATCCTGAATGATCTCGCATCAGAGGACATATTACTCGTATGCCATTCACCCTGGAAGATGTACCAGGGCCATCAGCAGTTGAGCCCACAACTACAGTAAGCCTGGAAGAGTTTGAAAAACTAAAAGAAAGAAATGCCTAGTTAGCTGAAGCTTTGAAGAAGACCCTTTGGGAAAAGAATGATGGTCGTCTAGACATTGAGAGGTTAGAGAAGCTACGCATCGAGCATGTAACCAAGATTGAGAAGACTGAAGACTACATCATAAAGGTGTCGCTCCCGGGATTTTCATCCTAGTACAAACGCGAAAGTGGCGCGGAAAAGGTAGAGTCGCCAGCCAGACATTTTTATCCCAAAGGAATGGGAAAGGTAATGTTGCACAAACCTGAGGAAGAAGGAAAGGACAAGGTCCTGCGAACCAAAGATCTGAGTTCGGGAGTCGGTTACGACCTGGGAAGGTATTAGCACTCCAGATCGTCCGTCGTACCCGACGGGATCCACGCTTGTTTGCTTGTTTCAAAGGGTGAGAAAAATATGCTGCTGAAATGAAATAACCGCTAACTGGAACTGGAATGGAAGTGAGAAAAGAACTGAAATAAGAAAATGAAAGGGGAAATGTAGGGAAAATAAAGAGTGTGCTCGAACGGGCCCTACCCCGCTGCCTACGTACCTCATCGGGATAATGAGGATCAGAGTCGACGTAGTTCGCCTAACCTAGGCGGGAACTATTTGTTTGTGTTTTTTACAGCTGAAACTGCGTATGTCTATGCTCAGGTGTTGCAGGCTCGTCTGGTACGAGTGCGCTTACCGTCTTGCATGTGTGACAAGTCGTCGCGAGTTCGCGTTGTGAGTGAATGAGATGAGAAGAGAAGTTCCCGCAGGATAGTCGCTTATTATTTGTTTTTTTGGCTTTTATGAGAAGTGTTTTGAATTTTGTTTGTGAACGGTCCTGTACTAAGACCTATCCATCACGGTGAGTGTTTACACCTCGCCCCGAAACAGGACGCGTATAAACACTCCGCAACAAAGTCTCGTGTCGTACAAGATTGTTCGGTTTCTATTAAGTGTTTTATTGCTTTTCTTTATAAGATGAGAAAGAATGACTCAAGTTGGAAAAGGAAAAATCTAATGAGAACTAAGACACACCCTAATTTTTATTGATTTATTTACAAGAGAGGTCCTATGGTTAATGAGGTATTCTAATTCTAAGGAAGAAAAAGAAAAGAAGAAAAGAGAGTTAGAAACTAACTTACTTCCTAAGGAAGTTAAGTTGTCTCTAAAGAAAGAGAAAACCTAAAAGCAAAGCACAAGGTGCTAAGGCAAACAAAATTAAAATGCATAAGAGATGGGAATGAAGTAATGCTTACCTCAATCTTCCCCCCCTATAAAACAAAAGTTAGCATGGCAATGCATATTGGAAGTAAAATCAAAGCATGAAAGCGATTAAGTACCATAAACGTCCTAGAATGGAACTAGGGTTCAAAATAAGACCTAAGTCTAAAGGTGAAGGTACCTAAAGGTTACATGACTTCTAAAGTCAGTAGCTACATGATATAGGTCCCTAAGTATGCTAGTATATCTCACAAGATCAAACTATGTCAAACTATGTACAAAACATTCACCTAAGTTCACATAAATGCAAATTAGGGCTCATGGATGAAGTATGAATGCATATGGCTTACAAACATGAATTAATACATGAAATGAGCATCAAAGTCAGTAGTGAATGCTTATGAAGATGGATGAGTGAATATACAATCATGGATGCAATGGATTAGGCACATGGAACAATGAGAAGAATATGTGAGATGAAATGGAATAAACATCGCATAAGATCGCACATGATGAAAGTTAAGGAAGTATGGCATGTGAATATGAATGCAATGATTATGGGTCAGTAGCGTACAAGGTATAAGATGCAATTAGAATGCATGAATAGGCATTAATGATTTCCACATAAATCAAGTTATTATTTAGAGGAGAAGAGAAACTAGCTTAGGTTAAAATTAGTTCACAAAAGTATGCACTTTAAAGCACCAAAACAAACCAAATGAGTATGGTTCAAAAAGTGGCCTATAACTGGAATTAAGGACCTAAAAGTGACCTATAATTAACTCCTAAAAGTTACCAAAAAGCATCTCAAGCAAATGGCATGAATGCCTTCTTAACATTTAGGTTATGCGACATATAAACACATGAATCAACCTAAGATCTAGGTGACATGGAAAAATAGCAAAAAGCCTTTAAAAATTATGAAATTAAATCCCTGGAATAATAAAGTCATTATCTCACATTGTCCAAAAGGATTCCACAAAATTATGCACCAAAGTGCCAAAACAATTCCTTGATTAGCAAGGTAGCAATGAATGATCACCCAAAAACAACTCCACAAAGTGGATCAAAAAGGGCACTAAAAATTATGGAAAAAATGCCTAATGAGCATCAAAATGTCACAAATTACAGTGATTAATCACACACAAAAAATAGGTTTCACACCTATGGGGAAAAAATGATTTCGGTCCCTTATGCCAAAACACTCCCTTTTGGGACAGCTCATGAACTAAAATCCAAATTAATTATTAAAACCACCCAAATCTGGAAACAAAAAATATGACAAATTAATTAAGAGGATAAGGATCACTCATGAATTTTTCCAGAATTTTATCTCACCTAAAACTATTTTTAATAATTGCTACGAAACGGACCAAAAAGTGGATTTTAAGGGGAAGTAAAAGGAAGCGACCCTAATGGTTCTTAACCCAATCCCTAAGTTCCGAAATCGATACATATCATCAAAAATCACAAATATAACCAATGCCTCGGGTGGGAGGGCTCAGATGCACCTTAAGTTATATGGTCCTAAGCCGCATACAACTATAATGATGCTTAAAAGTGGAGAATCGAGATTACTTACTTGATCGAAGTGCCGATTCTTCACATAAAAGAAATCCGAAAAAACCTCAAGCAAGGTATTGTAATCTCCATAAGCAAAATAAATACTTATCTCCCATAATCATTTTTGCGAAGATCCGCCATACTCGAAAGCCGATCCAATATCGATCAAAAAATACTTATGAACACTTATCCAAAAATTAGTCCTAAACACTAATTAAAATTAGTGCAAAAATTTCTAATTAAAAATTAACAAGAAAATAATCAATGGATAAATCCACAAAAATCAATTAACAAACAAATTAATCCATAAATTCTAACAAGAAAGATTAATTCACAAACTTTAAAAGAAATAAAGAAAACAAAGGGGATGTGGATAATGAAATTGGTACTGCAGATAGAAAAACAAAGCCTGGCCCAAATCCACTTATAATTTCCGCAGGAGGAGTATATTGGAAAATGGAGGAGTGCAAAACGAAATCCATGGCTAAGGCCCAATTCTCCTAAGAAATTCACAAGGGGTGCAATTCAGAATTTATGTGGTGCGGATAATAATTTCATGGCCTGCAGGCCCAATTCATGTCTTGTGGTAACCTAAAGTCCTACCGAACCCTGAAAAAACCCTAAGATCCTCATCTTCTTCAAAAAAACTCATCCCCGCCTATACTCCACCCTGTTTTCGCAACACTGTCGGCAAAACCCCTCCGCCACCGTCTCTTTTCCCCAAGTGCATCGCCTATCATAAATACGACCACCTTCTTCGTCCAATCCCTACGGAATAAACACCTCCTCGAAGACCAACGGAACCATCACCTACACCGTGATTATACTCGCGCAACATCAAGTCTCCGTCTCGAATCGTTGCGCTCTGTTCATCGCCCTCATCATCTTCATCAAAACTTTGCCATCGGAAAGCAAGAGAGGCTTTGTTGCAACCCTAGACGCGATGCCATTAGGGACGAGATCGCGAACAGAAATATCCACAAGACGGAGGACGACGCGTAGGTGAGAAACCTCGATTCACTATCATCTGCTCTCTTCTCCGATCTGAGAAATATCGTTGTGATATCCTTCCTCTTCTTCTACTTTCTGCCGTGATTCTTATTTCTTTGTTGTGTGCTTCACTGTTAATTTTGATGCTACGACCTCGTTCTCTAAACAGTGTTGTGGTGCGTGGGTTTTCATCGGCCGTGGAACCATTCTTGATCAATTTGCAGGTTGGTGTTGCGATTCACAGGTTGGCGAAGATTGAAATGAAAAGTGAAGATTGATGCGGAATTTGTGTTGGCGAAGTTGAAGGTTTGTTGCTACGAACCGTTGTTGCTGTTGCGAAGACGATTTTGATTGCAGATCGATAAAGAATCGATGATGAAAGTTTTTTGGAGGATTGCAGAATCGTTGATGGAGGATTCTGAATGAAGGTTGAAGGTTGATGAGTACAGGTATCTGAAGGCTATTGAGAACAAAGATGAGGACGGCGGAGAGGCGATGCCGGATCCATAATTATTGATGGAGAACTGATGAAGGTTATTCAGGTACAATCTGACTTTGTTGTTACGCCCAGATTCTGCAGTTTCTTCTCCTTCTTAATTACCAAATCAGTTGTTGTTGTTGGTTCTTTAGGTGGGTGAATCGGCATTACAAAGTCGCCATTGATTCTGACATTAATGCTGAACCATGTTCTTGATGCAGGTGATGAAGATGTTGAAGATTCAGGGTTGGTGAAGATTGATGAAGAGAGTGAAGAAGGGATTGTTTTGGAAAAGAATGGTAGGAAGATTGAAGAAGAGATCGAGATTTTGAAGTTTTTTTTTTCAAGAAAAACTGATTGAAGAAAGAGGATCATGTTTTATAGAATGAGAAGCTTCTCAGGTGAAGTTTCTGGACTCTTTTTCTGTTAAGAACTTGTTGCAATCAGTTGAAAAATTAGTTATCTTTCCTGTTAAGGTTTCAATTCCCAGCTTCCAATTCTGAAATTCTGTTAGGGTGTTGTTAGTGGATTCGGTTAGTTTGTTATGAATTGATACTTATTTTAGTTTCGATCATGTTTTTCTTTGATTGCAGGTCGGTGAGGATTGAGTTGAAACTTGCTGGGGTTTTTTCCTTTCTGGTTGAATTGCAGCAACAGAAGAACCAGAAGCTGAAACTGCAATGCCTTTTTATATATTTTTCTTTTTCGGTTGTTATATCAGTTATATCATTATAACTGATTTTTTCTCTTTTCTGTAACTATTTTTTCATCCTTTCTATTATCAATTGGCCATTTGTACTGATTTCTGTTATAATTTTGTAACATAATTTTTCTGAATAATAAATTCATCCTCCTGCAACTAGACCTTTATTCCTTTTCAACTTAATTTTTTTGATACACATCATTAGCCATCCCTGCTGCATTCTCTTTCTGCTATATGGTAATGGGTCTCCCTTTAATAAAATGGGCCTTATTTAAAGATATGGACCAAAATCATAATCTAACATTAGTGCTGGATTTAGATTCTAGGAAATGGGCTTTGGGTTAATTAAAAAAAATGAAAAGTGTAATAAAATAAGGAAAAGTTTGGGCTTACAAGGGGCCTTGAAGTTAATTCTAGAGATTAATTCAAGTATGAAATTAGAATGACTTTGTAATGGGATTTGGAGCCAAAAACAATATGAATTTAATCACAAAATATGACTTGATTTTGAATTTCTTTTAAGGTAGTATTCAAAAATGGAACAAAGAAAGAATTTGGTTAGGACAAATATTTGGTAATTGGTTTAATAGTTTAGAATGGTGATATGAAATAAATTTGGGCTAAGAAAGAATGATTATAAGAGATGATCTTGATGATAGCAAGAAAAGAAATATTTGAAATATGGTTTTTACGGGTTAGAGCGAATAAAGATGGTAAACAAGGATGTGTCTTGGATTCCAAATGGCCTGCATAATCAATCTCAATATCTTAACACAATCCTCCAACCCAAATCCAACTTATTCTTAATGAATCCCCAAACTTCGATAAGCTTCAACATTGAACCTCATTAACTTCTACCACAACAAACAAGCAAACGAGAGAACCATAGTAACTTGCTTTTCTTATGAGTCCACCATTAGATCTCCTATACCATGAACGTCATGATACCTCGATATGAAACCCTGAAACTCAGTCTCCATTAATTAACATCAACAAAACCATGTCAGAGATAAGAATCTGTGATCAACTTGTATTGAGTGTTCCCCGATGAAGCAAATAGCTTGAGTTGTTAACATGAATAATGTCATAAGAATCAGACACTCCTGAGAAATCTTGAAGAAGATAATTGGGATACTTGATGAACTTCAGCATAAGAACGTGGCTATGATGAGATGAGCTCAACCTCTATCTCATCTCAAATGCCATAACCAGATAAATCATCTCTGAATATGAAAACTCAAATCACCGGAGCATACTCTGATCCCATGCCTGAGGAATACAATGCAAATGCATGATGATGGATATTATGATCTAATGGGAAATGCAGATGACATGCGAAGCAATAAGCCAATAAAGGGAAAAAATATGAGGGCAAATTTTGAGGTATTACAAAAGGCCCGAGTAGGGGAACTTGTGTTGAAGAATGCATGCAAGGAAGCAAAGATTCAAAAGGCAAAATTTGAGAATTATCTGGAAGAAAGTCAGGATAGATGGGTCAGGATAACTGAAGCTCGCATGATAGAAGACCAAAAGATGCAATCCAAGATAGAGCAATTAGGTCTAATGAGAAAAGAAACCAAGAAGCACTGCTGGCAGCTCAGAAGGAAATCTCAGAGTTGAAACTCCGGGCAGGGTTAAAGAAAACCAAAGAATAGGACAAGTATCAGAAAATGACAAATGCCATTGCAACCAGAAACCTTCTCATCAGGACCATTACAGAACACCCAGTTGGACCAGTAACTGATGCTCTCCTGAAGGAAGTCAGGGAGGATGCTTTTGGACTGGATGTTTGTTTTTCTTTACTCGTATCTATTTGATTGTACTTTAATTCACCATGGTGTCATACCCTAATTTTTGACCCTAAGATTTTTCGCATCTCATCTGCATTTGCATACAAACGAGATCACGCACTATTCATTTATCCTTTTTCAGGTGCAGGTCTATGCCTCGCAGGGGATCACTATACTTTTACTTACTTTATTTTGTTTATATTTACTAACTTCTAACCAAAATACCCAAAATATGTTGCAGTTGTTTCTTCTTCTCGCTTTGTTGTAGGATTTAAAAGACAGGGCAGTGTTTTCAATTCAGAGGCGTTTGTTCAGTCCCAATTCGATTCAAATGGACGTTTGACCTAATATTGGTCAAGCTATCAGAAGATTGTCCAACTGCGAGTTGTATGTGCCAGTGGTTTATTCCTCAGACAATGCATTTTCAAAGTTCAAGGTGTGTTGTGTGCGAAGTCATCAGTTAACAGACAGTGTTTTGTGCGAAGTTTGGTTTGAATCTGCAAGATCATCAGTTTATCAGTGATTCATCTGAGAATTTATTTTTCTCAGCATGAATTCAAATTATCAGGGAATTTTTTAGACGATTTCAGTGTTTGTGTTTATTTTCAAATATTCATTGGTTCAGGAGGGTCCGTATTCAAGTGGCTGGTGCAAGAAAAAAAATCAGAAATTGGTCGTGGGCTTTAAAAAGAATCATCATCCATTAAACCATTTTTAATTTCCAATAGCCATTTTTTTCTCGATTATCCATATATCACATTATTATCCAAATAAACATTTTTCATTTTTTTTTATCTTTTCATCAATTCCATATTCGTTATCCATTTTTATCCATTGACAATCCTTTCTTCCATTTTTTTCTCGATTATCCGTATTCAATAATCTTTTTTCAATTTTATCCATTTTACAAAATATTCATTATGTCATATATCCATTTTTTATTTCCATAATCCCATTTATTTTATTATCCATTCTTAAGTCCATTTTCATTTTTTATATAAGCTCATTTTTTTTATTTCTAAATCATCTGTACAAAAAAATAGTTATTAAAAAAAATCTTCTTAAAAAAGATATGGAAAGAACCATATGGCCCATCATTTTTGTCATTAAGCCCATTTGTTTTTTTATACCAAAATAATAGAAATTAAAAAAAAAGGAAATGGCTAAGGCCTACACCAACAAGCCAATACTGCTTCAGCCGTATCACTCCACACGCATACTTCACACAATTCCCAGCTTCAACAAGTCAAACAAGCCTTCATCACGTGACGGAAACTTCACGCAAACTCTCATCTTGCAAGCCATTTCATTTCAACAGCTTCACATTACAACAGCCTTCACGCCGCTCACACTGATTTCCCACGCGCAACGCAAGCAACTTGCGCAAACAATAGCAGCCGAACTCAACACTTTCAGCCCAACACACAGCCTTCCGCAAGCCAATTCGCAACTGAACACAAAGACAACTTAACTTCACTTTTTCCAGCTTCCGAGCAACATGCATCGCACGCAAGCTACAACGCCGAAGCAACACCGAAACGTTATCTACAGCTAGCCAACACAAATCCCAGTTACCAGCCGCAGCTCACT
The DNA here is from genome assembly GCA_963966055.1 of Lathyrus aphaca. Taxonomy (NCBI): domain Eukaryota; kingdom Viridiplantae; phylum Streptophyta; class Magnoliopsida; order Fabales; family Fabaceae; genus Lathyrus; species Lathyrus aphaca. The sequence goes on from OZ014524.1 coordinate 339,257,179, forward strand.
TCACACTTCGCAGCTTCCAAAACGCCACAGCTTTCCGCACACAAGCTTCACATCAAACGCACGTCAAGCTACCACAACCCGTGCGCGAGTATCTTCGCTCCAAGCCGTCCGTATGCAGGCAAAACGCAAGTCATCACTACCTGCAAAACGCAAGCACACAAAGAACAAAACGCAGCAGATTCAAGCAATTAAAACTCAAACTGAACACGAGATTTTCATGAGCGAAACGCGCGAGCAAGCCTTAAAACGACAATCAATTTCTTTCATTTCAAATCTCCAATCCCTTCTATAAATACACCTTCATACAACCTTCATCTTCAAGCTTCAAAAGCCTCTAGAACCCCTGCCATTTTCCTTTAAGCTTCCATAACTTTCACCTTTTAATACAACAACAATCACAGATCAACAACAACATCGAAACCGGATTCACAATAGGAAGGGAGAAGAATCCAAATCAGAGACAAATTCATACCTAAAACACTTTCATCTCCGAATCTCGATGTAAGCCCCATTTGAATCTCGAATCGGTTTTCGTGTTTGTTTGTAATTTGAAGAAATTGTTTGAGGATTCGGAAAGAGCATCGAAAGAGGAATTGAATCATGTAATTAACGGGACTAGTGGAGATTTGCCGCCGGCGATGGATGGAATTTCGTTCTCCGTGTTAGCCCTGTAACCGTGCGTTTGAAGAAGAAGAACTTCATTTTCCTTTTTTCTTTATGAGTTGTTAATATACTATTTCTTTTATTGTTTCTGTTTTTTTGTTTTGATGAACATGCTGGTTTGGGCCTAAGGCATTTGTGATCAACACTTCTATCACCACCTCACACCATGCGCTTCTCTCCTCTCTTTTCTCTTATTCTTTTTTTATTATTTCCAATTGTTTCATTGCATCACCTTTGTTTAGTCCTTGATAAAAAATATTTAAAAAAAAGAGATGTTTCCTTTTTTTTTCCTAATTGGTTTTCATTTCTTAAAAAAGAGAGAAATTATTTGAAAAATGATTTTGATAAGTCCTTTTAAGAAAAGTATTATAAAAAAAAAGATGTTAGTGTTTTATTATTGATTTTTCTTTATAAATACTTCCATTGGATTTTAATTCTTTGGATTGTTTTTTTTAGTGGATTCTAATTTTAGATCCACTTTCTTATTCATCTAATTTTCTTTTTGGTCGATGAGATCTCCGATTCGCGATTATTGGTTTTCGAAGAGGTTTAATCTTCATTATTTCAAATCTATGGATGAATGATCATTTGGATCATTCTCCATACTTTGGAATCGTGATAGGTTGCCTTCGATAATCCAATGAGAAATCCCGATTAAGATTAGACCATTACCTTTTCTTTTTGTGTGACATGTTTTCGGAGAATGGTTCATCATATCATTTCTCTAACATGTATTAGCACAAATATTTTCCACCTTAATTGGTGGTGGCCGACCTCATTTGTAGGGTAATTACTCCGTAAATTACTCGGCGATTACTTAACATAGACCTAAACTTGTCCCGATTCGGATTAAGATCCATTTGGATCCGGTTGCCTCGATTTTGGTCCTCTTTTTGTGGATGTGTTTGATTAAGTTCATCATACCATTTTCTATGTAAATATTATTATAATATTAATATACTAACATTTTAATTCAATCTCTCGCACCTTATCCTCTTTATTTCAATTTCTCGCTCCTTATCTCTCTTATTATGCTTCTATATCATTCATCATATTGTTTATGTTTATATTGTTATACTTGTGTTTTTTCCTTTGTCCATTTGGACACAAAAACATTAATAAAGGATTAAACATCTAAAAGATTTGTGATTTTAATTTCGGACTATGGTTACTATCCTTAGCATCGGAGTTTGGACTTAGATTTTAGGATCTCTCTCTTTGCTCAAGTTGTTATGGATTGAAGACTTTGGCTCCGATTGAGTTCACTTGATTATGAAGATGGAAATCCGATTGTTTCAAAGAATGCTTGCCATATGGTTTGATCGTTCTTCCTTTAGATTTTATTTTCAAGTTTTAGGATAGTCCCTTCATCTCTTCCCATCTTCTTAAATTTTCAAATCTCTTTCCTATTTTCAAAACTTTCTTTGTTTTCAAACTTCAAACATTTTCGCAATCAAACCTTGACTTAGGTCATGTGCTTTTACCTTTTCATTCCATTTTCTTAATAAATGCTAAACCACATAAGCATATCGAAACGTTCTTCTCAAAAACTTTAAAACACTGAAAACTCATTCAATTATTTTTGTGCCCTCGTGCACGTTTCTTCTTAATCATTTTTTATGTTTAGATATGATTCATTCTTTCTAGCGAAATTATTCGCTAAAGAATGACGACTTATCTTTACATTTTAAAATCAATTCAACTCATTCTTCTTTTCACAATTTGTACCACAAACTACGGGGTTTTGATCTCGCATTGCACTTTGTGGGTACGTAGGCATGAGACGTTCGTCTCTTCAAACACAAAAATCTTAAAAAACATTCTTCTTCTCATCTCTTCAATCTTTTTCAAGCAAACCATTTCAAACCAAAAATGCAGTAAATATTTCAAAGGGTTCCCGTGGAGTACCACAGACATTTCGGGTGCGTAAAACCTTCCCGATTTGTAACCTATCCCCTTACCCATTCTCTGTTTGTTTCTTTTAGCTTTTGCTTTTAAATTCATTAGGTTTTTTTCGTTCTTTTACCTTTTTCCTTGTGGAAATAAATAAAAGTGCGGTGGCGACTCTGTGTACCTTGAGTTAAGTTAATCAATAGCTTACACTCACGATTTTACCGCTACAGAAAAGTGGCGAATCTGCTGGGGAGTCAATCTCTAAGTGTATTCGGCCTACTTTGATTTATTTACTGCTTTAGTTTGATTTGTTTGTTACTTGGTTGTTCTGTTTCGGTTTTGGTGATCCTCTGTGAGATAGATTCTAACCCGGATCTGAGCGGAACCTATGATAGGACAGCGATATTCAAAGCGATATGCGATTGAGTAGTCCAAAGCGATATCAATTTGATAATCTCCACTCGGTTAGGCTCTCTTGGACTATCAATGTCATGACGAGTAATCGTACGTGGCATTATTTTTCGACCTTGAGCTGATCATACTGAGGACCGTAGAACCCTTAACCAATCCAAGCCAATTTAGGAACGTAGTGCGGAAACTATCTGGGTGTAAACCTAAGGTGGTTGTCACGCGATACTACACTCGGACGAGGTCTATTTTAAGAATGTTATCGGTTGGGGAGTAATTCCAACGTACCGATAAAATTCTAAAGATGGCTGTTAACTCCAGGAACCTCTGTTAGCACCCTTTTGGTTTTTTTTGCAGGTACAATGAAGACAAACCTTAGTACTTACCTGTGTGGGTTGGTGTTCTGTTACCTTGACTCCATGCTCGTGATCCGAACCTTTGAACCTGTGTGCTTTACGTGATCTTGTTTGTGTTTGTTGCATCTACATATTCATCATGATCATCTTCACAACCATTTTTCAAGGAAGACAATTCCGAATATTGCAAATGTTTGGAAAAAGTAAATATTCTTTTTTGTCAAGATTTTTCATGACAGTATTCTCGATGTTGACCATGATTGCAATAATCGAGTTGTTTTTCTGAAAATGGAAGTGAACATTGCATATCATTGCATCCTCGCATATTCTTGCGTTCATCCGAGTTGTGTGGGAACTCATCCCGGTTGTTTCTTTCCTTAGTTGTCTGTTGATCCGTCAAGCTGACTCCTCACCACAAATACGGTACTAGAGCTGCTAACAGATTGAGAGCTATTAGATTGAGAATGGAACACCAAGAACAGCATAACATGGAAGTTCGAATGGAAATTGATGAGTTGAAGGTCGGTATGACCAGGCTCACTAAAATGATGCAAGTTTTGATTGCTCAAGGTGAACCACCTCAAAGGACTGTTATCTCTGAAGTTTTTACTGCTGTTGTTGGCCCTCCTGTTACTCAGCAACCGGTTTCTTCTTGGCCAGAATATGGGTTACCTCCGGATTATGTGCCAGTTTCTGCTACTGCTCAAATAGGTGGTCCATCTGTTGTGCCGGTCTTCTCAGCTCCGACTTTTGTTGAACCTCAACCTGTTATGCACACTACTGCTCAGACTACTTATCAGAATTCTCCTTGCTTGTACCAAGCTGCTGGTCAACAAGCTGAAAGTCAGGGTGAACATGGATATATGGATGAAGTTAGAGAGCAATGTGTTTGACTCTTGAGAAGAGGGTAAGAGGTCTTGAAGGAAAAGATGTCTTTGGTTCTACTGTGATAGACATGTGTTTGGTTTCCGACTTGGTTCTTCCTGATACGTTCATGGTTCCTATATTTGAGAAGTACAATGGTCATACTTGTCCAAAGATTCATCTGCTGATGTATTGTTGCAAAATGGCTGCACACGCCAAAGATGACAAGCTGCTTATTCACTGTTTTCAAGATAGTTTGAGTGGTGCTTCTATGAAATGGTATGTGGGACTCGAGAAGAGTCACATTCGAAGCTGGAAAGATTTATCTGATGCTTTTTTAAGGCAATATAAGTACAATCTGGACATGGCGCCTGATCATCGTCAACTTCAAAATATGTCACAGAAAGAGAAATAATCATTCAAAGAGTATGCTCAGCGTTGGAGAGAGCTAGCTGCTCAAGTGGAGCCACCTTTGCCCGAAAAGGAATTAACTGGTTTGTTCATGGACACTCTTCAACCGTTCTTTTGGGAGAAAATGGTAGGAAGTGTTTCATCTGGTTTTTCTGATTTAGTCACTATTGGAGAAAGACTAGAGGAAGGTATCAAGAAGGGTAAGATTACCAATTCTGAAGCTCCTAATGCTGCAAGAAAGTCTTTTGGGAATCCTCACAAGAGAAGAGATGGTGATGCTTATGCTGTTTCAACTGAGAGGAGGCCTTATCGCCCGCAACAACGATATGTTCAACCATACGTAGCTGCAGTTGCTCCTGTTGTTAAAACTCAATCAGCTCAAACTCAAGTTCAACCAGCTCAACTAGCTCAAGCTCAAGTTCAGATTCGAGCTCAAGCCCAGGCTCGTCATCCTGCTGCTGGACAAAATCAGTATCGCAATAGGCCAAACTTTGATCCGATCCCGATGCCTTACACTGAGTTGTTTCCTTCCTTGATTAAGAGTGGTTTAATTACTACTAGGCCTCCGCCTCCTGTTCCAAATCCTCTTCCGGTTGGTTATAGATCGGATCTTCGCTGTGAGTTTTATCAAGGTGGAACTGGTCATGACTTGGAACATTGCTTTGCACTGAAGGCTAAGGTGCAAGAACTTATCAGGAACAACATCCTTTACTTTAATGACCTTAATCCCAATGTTATCAACAATCCTTTGCCGAAGCTTGGGAAGTGAATCTTCTAGAAGACTTCAATTGTCAATTTTCTTCAAGGCCGGAATATCAGACGGGACAACTCATCCTTGTTGTTGATGGATCACTAGGCCATTGTTTCTTTATGTTTGCAATTTTCTTCAATTGTATTGACTTGTTTGCTTTTAAATTTGTTTGTACTTTCATGTTGGTTTTAATGAAATGAGCATTGCTTTGTTTTGATTCAATTTCATTTACTATTTGCATCTTTATGCTTTACATTTCAAGTTCATTTATCTTGTCTCAAAGCTTTTACAATGATTGGAGGGAGGATGATGAAAACGAGATACCCATAATTGTTGTTAGTATGCTTTCAATTGAGACTTGGCTGATGATATACAGGCATTGTTTCAAATCCCAAACACTGGAGAAATAAGGAAGTTAATCCTTTGTTAACCCATTTGAGCCCTGAAGTTGGAGTTTCTTTCTATTCGAAAAAACCCTCAATTTTAACCCGGGGATGGGTAGTTCTCAATTAATTCAAATGTGCATTCAAGTACAAGAGAGTCATTCAAGACACCGTTCAATAAAGGTTGTAATCTAAAGCTTTCCTTCACACACATCAAGAAGTGTTGAAGATGTTTCTCAATTCAAAAGCCAATGATGGTTCGTCGTAAGCATTAAGCCATGCAGTCATTATTTTTCAAAAAAAAATGATATTGAAAAAATTATTGAAAAAAAAATCAAAGCCCGCTAAGTCAAAACCTATGAAGGAGACTTAGGCAAAAAACTGGGGCATCCTGCTGGCTGTAAGATCAAATGACACAGTTCAGGCAAAAGTTAGGGATAATAAAAAGAAATATTTGTCAAGAGGTCATTAAAATCCTCAACAAAAATAAGTTGAGTTGACCAAATTCCTCACTAGAAATAACAAAAGGAAGAGGTGACTGCTATCTCAAAATCCTTTGGCTTATGAACCATCTTCATCTGTGCAATCCCAAATGCTTGGAACTTGAATGCATAGGATGAATTAATTGAATGTAGGACTGGAGTTCATCACGAAGTTGGGTTGGGTACAAATAAACTTTGAGCCTATATCCTTTGTTTCATAAACCGTGAACCAGGCCACGTTACAACCTTCAAAAGTCCTAATTTAAGTCAGGTTTCTTTTGAAAATCATATTACAATGAGGTTGCGTAAACTGACTCCCAAGTTCGTTGCCAATCATTTGTTTCCTTACCTTTGCTTTATCTTTAATTTTGTCTCAACCGCCGTGTTTTGACAATGTTTTCATTTACTTTACATCAATAAATTTCATTCCAAAAAGGATTCTTGATTTCAAACTTTGCATTGAACTTTGCATTAAAATTACCAAGTTTGTACAAACATTTATTATTTGCAAATAAACTTTCTTCATCAAGGAATTTTCAAACAGTTGAGAAACTTGGTCGGTGATCTTATCATGGGCAAGTTTTTCTCAGTTCCTATGGTTCAAGAGTTGTTGCTCAACGCAAGTTATTCTCAGATTTGGTTGGTCAAAAGATTCTTTGCAAGTTTCATATTGGGTTATTTTCTCAACATTCATTTCAAGAACTGAAGCCATGATCAGTTTATTCTTCTCAACAGTTATCTCAAAGATCTGAGTATTTTCTCCAGCAGTAATCATGAACTGAATCCATTATCAGTTTACCCTCATCAGTCGTTGAACTTGGGGCAACTTTCTTCAAGAATCCCCAAGCAGCTTTGCATGACTTCTCCCAAAAGATTTTCAACTTAATACAGTTTATTAGTGGGACAGAGATTTGTTCAAAGAGCAGTAACCTCTCTAATTTTCGAGCAGAATGGCAGTGATCTCTATGTTGAGGAATCAGTCTTCCATTTCTTCTTCACTCCTCTAAGAGTCTAAACTGGTTGTCAGCATTTACTCTCATATTATGTCCTTGGGTGTGCTATTCCCCATTTTCGAGAAAGTTCGCATATTTGAGTGTGTTATTCCTCATTATGCATTTTCTTGGGTGTGTTATTCCCCAGTCTTGTCCATGTTTGCATATTTGAGTGTTTTAGTCTTCATTATGCATTTTCTCGGGTGTGTTATTCCCCAGTTTTGTTTACCTTTGCGTATTTGAGTGTTTTAGTCCTCATTATGCATGTTCTTGGGTGGTTTAGTCCCCATTTTCGTAAATGTCTGCATACTGAGTGTTTTAGTCCTCATATGCATTTCTCGAAGTCTTGTTATTTTCAACTTCTTACTTTTTGGTCAAAGTCCAATTTACTTGGCATTTGTCTGTCTCTCCAGAACCTTTTCATATACCTATTGTGTCTCTCAGATATTACACCCTTTTTATCCGATTGCCATTCTCGGATGTCCATAGTGAAGTCATCATTGATTTGATGTACTGTCCCGGACTTTTTCCCATGTCATTCAGTTCTGTTCCTGAATGTTGTGATTCACATTTTATTTGGTTTCTATTCTTGGATGTTATGATCACTTTCCGTCTGGTTGCCATTCTCGGATTTCCATGATGGAGTTATCATTGAGTTGATGTACTTTCCCGAATTTTTCCCATTTCATTCAGTGCCATTCCTAGATGTTGTGATCCTTTCTGTCCAATTGCCATTCTTGGACATTTTCATCTAGGCTGAGCCACGTGTTGGTCTCTAGCATGCTTCTTTTTCCCGTCGGAGTCTTAGGCTCCTTATCCCCAGTGTTTATTCTTTTTCATGTGTCGTCTTGTCCCTCACGGTTTTTCTATGCATTTCATTTGTTTTCATATACATTTCACATCATCTCATAAATTCTCTCATAACATTTCATTTGTTTCCATATACGTTTCGTATCATTTTCATATACAATTTCATATGCTTCATATCATTTCCATATCATCTTCATATCATTTCATATCGCTCATTTCATTTCATTCAAGTTTTTGGCATCTTAGGATCAAAAATTGGGTTTTTTGATATTTAAGTATCTTCCATCTTGTCGAAACGAAGATTTTAATCTTCATTATCTCTGGATTGAAGAAACTTAAATAGGGGCATCTGTCATACCCTAATTTTTGACCCTAAGTTTTTTCGCATCTCACCTGCATTTGCATACAAACGAGATCACACACTGTTCATTTATCCTTTTTCAGGTGCAGGTCTATGCCTCGCAGGGGATCACTATACTTTTACTTGCTTTATTTTGTTTATATTTACTAACTTCTAACTAAAATACCCAAAATATGTTGCAGTTGTTTCTTCTTCTCTCTTTGTTGCAGGATTTAAAAGACAGGGCAGTGTTTTCAATTCAGAGGCGTTTGTTCAGTCCCAATTCGATTCAAATGGATGTTTGACCTAATATTGGTCAAGCTATCAGAAGATTGTCCAACTGCGAGTTGTATGTGTCAGTGGTTTATTCCTCAGACAATGCGTTTTCAAAGTTCAAGGTGTGTTGTGTGCGAAGTCATCAGTTAACAGACAGTGTTTTGTGCGAAGTTTGGTTTGAATCTGCAAGATCATCAGTTTATCAGTGATTCATCTGAGAATTTATTTTTCTCAGCATGAATTCAAATTATCAGGGAATTTTTTAGACGATTTCAGTGTTTGTGTTTATTTGCAAATATTCAGTGGTTCAGGAGGGTCCGTATTCAAGTGGCTGGTGCAAGAAAAAATCAGAAATTGGTCGTGGGCTTTAAAAAGAATCATCATCCATTAAACCATTTTTAATTTCCAATAGCCATTTTTTTCTCGATTATCCATATATCACATTATTATCCAAATAAACATTTTTCATTTTTTTTTATCTTTTCATCAATTTCATATCCGTTATCCATTTTTATCCAATGACCATCCTTTCTTCCATTTTTTTCTCGATTATCCGTATTCAATAATCTTTTTTCAATTTTATCCATTTTACAAAATATTCATTATGTCATATATCCATTTTTTATTTCCATAATCCCATTTATTTTATTATCCATTCTTAAGTCCATTTTCATTTTTTATATAAGCTCATTTTTTTATTATTTCTAAATCATCTGTACAAAAAAATAGTTATTAAAAAAAATCTTCTTAAAAAAGATATGGAAAGGAAGATTTTACCCCGCACCCCCCCAGTTATACCTGTACCCCCACATTTTTTTAAAAATGCCCATTTTACCCTTAGATTATTTTATTATATTATTATTTTATTATTATTTTTTTTTACCTTTTGTGTCAGACCGTCAGATAAAAGTAAAAATTTGTCAAAAATTACACGTTCCGGAAGACTTTGGGAATGAGTTCCGGTACGTAAATTTACATACCGGAAGACTTTATGTAAGTCTTCCGGTATTATGATGTTTGTACACCGGAAGACTTAATGAAAGTGTTCCGGTACGGAAGACTTTTATTAACTCTTCCGGTAGGAATGAATATGTGTACCGGAAGACTTATATTAACTCTTCCGGTACATAATTTTTCATTCCGGAAGACTTACTTGTAGTCTTCCGGTAAACACGTGCGAAAATGAAAAAAAATTTTCTCTCTGTAACTTTTGGACGGACGGTAAAAATGGAAAGTGAATTTGAATTTGTAACTATTTATATGAGGGCATTTTGGTCAAAAAAAAAATTTGGGGGGTACAGGTATAATTGGGGGGGTGCGGGGTAAACTCTTCTATGGAAAGAACCATAGGGCCCATCATTTTTGTCATTAAGCCCATTTGTTTTTTTATACCAAAATAATAGAAATTTAAAAAAAAAAAGAAATAGCTAAGGCCCACACCAACAAGCCAATACTGCTTCAGCCGTATCACTCCACACACATACTTCACACAATTCCCAGCTTCAACAAGTCAAACAAGCCTTCATCACGTGACGGCAACTTCACGCAAACTCTCATCTTGCATGCCACTTCATTTCAACAGCTTCACATTACAACAGCCTTCACGCCGCTCACAATGACTTCCCACGCGCAACGCAAGCAACTTGCGTAAACAATAGCAGCCGAACTCAACACTTTCAGCCCAACACACAGCCTTCCGCAAGCCAATCCGCAGTTGAACACAACAATAGCTTAACTTCACTTTTTCCAGCTTCCAAGCAACACGCACCGCACGCAAGCTACAACACCGAAGCAACACCGAAACGTTATCTACAGCTAGCCAACACAAATCCCAGTTACCAGCCGCAGCTCACTTCACACTTCGCAGCTTCCAAAACTCCATAGCTTTCCGCACACAAGCTTCACATCAAATGCACGTCAAGCTACCACAAGCCGTGCGCAAGTATCTTCGCTCCAAGCCGTCCGTACGCAGGCAAAACGCAAGTCATCACTACTTGCAAAACGCAAGCACACAAAGAACAAAATGCAGCAGATTCAAGCAATTAAAACTCAAACTGAACACGAGATTTTCATGAGCGAAACGCGCGAGCGAGCCTTAAAACGACAATCAATTTCTTTCATTTCAAATCTCCAATCCCTTATATAAATACACCTTCATACAACCTTCATCTTCAAGCTTCAAAAGCCTCTAGAACCCTTGCCATTTTCCTTTAAGCTTCCATAACTTTCACCTTTTAATACAACAACAATCACAGATCAACAACAACATCGAAACCGGATTCGCAATAGGAAGGGAGAAGAATCCAAATCGGAGACAAATTCATACCTAAAACACTTTCATCTCCGAATCTCGATGTAAGCCCCATTTGAATCTCGAATCGGTTTTCGTGTTTGTTTGCAATTTGAAGAAATTGTTTGAGGATTCGGAAAGTGCATCGAAAGAGGAATTGAATCATGTAATTAACGGGACTAGTGGAGATTTGCCGCCGGCGATGGATGGAATTTTGTTCTCCGCGTTAGCCCTGTAACCGTGCGTTTGAAGAAGAAGAACTTCATTTTCCTTTTTTCTTTATGAGTTGTTAATATACTATTTCTTTTATTGTTTCTGTTTTTTTGTTTTGATGAACATGCTGGTTTGGGCCTAAGGCATTTGTGATCAACACTTATATCACCACCTCACACCATGCGCTTCTCTCCTCTCTTTTCTCTTATTCTTTTTTTATTATTTCCATTTGTTTCATTGCATCACCTTTGTTTAGTCCTTGATAAAAAATATTAAAAAAAAAGAGATGTTTCCTTTTTTTTCCTAATTGGTTTTCATTTCTTAAAAAAGAGAGAAATTATTTGAAAAATGATTTTGATAAGTCCTTTTAAGAAAAGTATTATAAAAAAAAAGATGTTAGTGTTTTATTATTGATTTTTCTTTATAAATACTTCCATTGGATTTTAATTCTTTGGATTGTTTTTTTTAGTGAATTCTAAATTTAGATCCACTTTCTTATTCATCTAATTTTCTTGTTGGTCGATGAGATCTCCGATTCGCGATTATTGGTTTTCGAAGAGGTTTAATCTTCATTATTTCAAATCTATAGATGAATGATCATTTGGATCATTCTCCATACTTTGGAATCGTGATAGGTTGCCTTCGATAATCCAATGAGAAATCCCGATTAAGATTAGACCATTACCTTTTCTTTTTGTGTGACATGTTTTCGGAGAATGGTTCATCATATCATTTCTCTAACATGTATTAGCACAAATATTTTCCACCTTAATTGGTGGTGGCCGGCCTCATTTGTAGGGTAATTACTCTGTAAATTACTCGGCGATTGCTTAACATAGACCTAAACTTGTCCCGATTCGGATTAAGATCCATTTGGATCCGGTTGCCTCGATTTTGGTCCTCTTTTTGTGGTTGTGTTTAATTAAGTTCATCATACCATTTTCTATGTAAATATTATTATAATATTAATATACTAACATTTTAATTCAATCTCTCGCACCTTATCCTCTTTATTTCAATTTCTCGCTCCTTATCTCTCTTATTATGCTTCTATATCATTCATCATATTGTTTATGTTTATATTGTTATACTTGTGTTTTTTCCTTTGTCCATTTGGACACAAAAACATTAATAAAGGATTAAACATCTAAAAGATTTGTGATTTTAATTTCGGACTATGGTTACTATCCTTAGCATCGGAGTTTGGACTTAGATTTTAGGATCTCTCCCTTTGCTCAAGTTGTTATGGATTGAAGACTTTGGCTCCGATTGAGTTCACTTGATTATGAAGATGGAAATCCGATTGTTTCAAAGAATGCTTGCCATATGGTTTGATCGTTCTTCCTTTAGCTTTTATTTTCAAGTTTTAGGTTAGTCCCTTCATCTCTTCCCATCTTCTTAAATTTTCAAATCTCCTTCCTATTTTCAAAACTTTCTTTGTTTTCAAACTTCAAACATTTTCACAATCAAACCTTGACTTAGGTCATGTGCTTTTACCTTTTCATTCCATTTTCTTAATAAATGCTAAACCACATAAGCATATTGAAACGTTCTTCTCAAAAACTTTAAAACACTCAAAACTCATTCAATTATTTTTGTGCCCTCGTGCACGTTTCTTCTTAATCATTTTTTATGTTTAGATATGATTCATTCTTTCTAGCGGAATTATTCGCTAAAGAATGACGACTTATCTTTACATTTTAAAATCAATTCAACTCATTCTTCTTTTCACAATTTGTACCACGAACTACGGGGTTTTGATCTCGCATTGCACTTTGTGGGTACGTAGGCATGAGACGTTCGTCTCTTCAAACACAAAAATCTTAAAAAACATTTTTCTTCTCATCTCTTCAATCTTTTTCAAGCAAACCATTTCAAACCAAAAATGCAGTAAATATTTCAAAGGGTTCCCGTGGAGTACCACGGACATTTCGGGTGCGTAAAACCTTCCCGATTTGTAACCTATCCCCTTACCCATTCTCTGTTTGTTTCTTTTAGCTTTTGCTTTTAGATTCATTAGGTTTTGTTCGTTCTTTTACCTTTTTCCTTGTGGAAATAAATAAAAGTGCGGTGGCGACTCTGTGTACCTTGAGTTAAGTTAATCAATAGCTTAAACTCACGATTTTACCGCTACACATGGTGATTTTGTTTGTTGTATTCTTAAAATTGTTGTATTTTGATTCACCATGGGAGTTTGTTTGTAATTCATGAACTATTTGTATTTTGGCATTGCCATTTGCACTTTGTATGGTTATGAATTGGTTTTTTTTATGCTTCAACATCTTCATCTTCTCAAGAGAGGTCTGGAAGGTCAAAACCAAGAACCAAATTGGATACCCTCTGAAGACAAATATACATATTGTGTTGCATGCTAATCTCATATCCTTTGTTTTGTAGGTGATTTTGTTGTTATCTTCTCACTTTGTTGATTGTTTTAGGAAATATTGCTCGCAGGAGGGTCTTTCCCGTCAATCGCATCCACAGATATCCAACTCGACACAACCTTACGAGTCTACAAATGGATCAGCTACAGCAAGAACTGACAGATGTGAGGACTCAGATGACTGATGTGAGGACAAAAGTAAGGACCCAGATGAATCAATTCACGACTGTAATGACTGGGCTGACATAGACCAAAGAAAGATTGAGGGAGTTAGTCGAGCGACAAACTCCAGAAGATAACCATGCAGGCACTGGGGGTACAAGTAACAATGCACGCGATTAGCCGTAAACAAATCCACCAGAGTTTGGGCCCCACAACAACCCTAAAGTCAATGTTATTGGAAATACCCAGAGAAACACTGGAGATCGTATTCTACAGGAAGATCCTCAAGACGAGCAGTTTACAATGCTAGGTGTTGGGGCTGATGAAGCATATGACCATCGTCTAGACGAGATATCTGAGAAGCTGAGATCCCTAGAATCACAAAACTCCTTGGTATTTAATGTGATGAATATGAGCCTAGTTGAAGGAGTAAGGATTCCTCACAAATTCAAACCTCCATGCATTGAAAAGTACAATGGTACCTCTTGTCCTCGTACCCATTTGCAATCTTTTCTGGGAAGATTGAAAGCATACACCATGGATGAGAAACTATGGATGTTTTACTTTGAAGACAGTTTAACTGGGGAATCCAAAGAGTGGTATTCACATTTATCAAGGGCCACTGTCAGGAACTGGAAAGATTTTGCTGAGACCTTTATACGCCAATATCAGTACAACCTAGATATGGCACCCAACAGGACTCTCCTAATGGGAATGTCTCAATCTTCGAGGGAAAGTTTCTGTGAGTACGCTCAGAGATGGAGACAACTTGCTGCCCCTGTCCAGCCACCTATGTCTAAAAGGGAAATGGCTGGTATGTTCATGAATACCTTGCAAGGGACCTACATTGATAGACTTGTTGCCTTCTCTTCTACCATTTTTGCTGACGTGGTTATAGCAGGAGAAAGAATTGAAAGCCTATTGAAGATGGGTAAGATTTTTGACAATGGTGCTAGCTCCAGCAATGCAAGGAAACCTTTCTCAGGACCTAGAAGAACATGAGAGACAAATGCAGTACATGTTAACAGAGGTAGGCCTTAGTACTTGCAAAGATCAGTGGCCGCAGTCACCATTCCTGCTCCAACACCTCATCAACAACAATATCCTCAACAACAACAGTATCCTCAACAACAACAATTCCCTCAACGGTAACAAAGATCTTACAACAACAACAATCAGCAACAACATCCTTTCCAACAAATGCCTTCTCAAGTTAACAAGGTGATTGATCTCATCCCGATGCCCTATGCAGCCTTACTCCCGCAACTATTGAAGCTTAACCTGACTGAACTGAGGACTTTGGCTCCACCAGATCCTCTGAATCTTCCAAGGAATTATGATGTCAATGCCAGATGTGCTTTTCACTCCAATGCACCTGGTCATTCAACAGAGAAGTACAGGGCCCTGCACATGAAAGTCCAAGATCTGATTGACTCCAAAGCTTTGAATTTTTCACCTCCACCAAATGTCACAAAGAATCCAATACCGAATCACGGTGGGTCTAGGATTAATGCTATTGAGGAGGACCAACCAGCAATTCTGATTGATGACATTGCAAGTATTCAAACACCATTGGTCGAAGTAAAAGCTCAGCTATTGAAGTGCCAAGTGTTTCCGGGTTGTGAGGCCCATTGTGAAGCTTGCAAAGTTTCTGCCAACGGTTGTGCAAATCTGAAGAATTGTATCAGCAGTCTTATCAGAGAGGGAATTCTGCAAATCACATCAATGGTTCCATCTTCTATAATGACAACAAAAATCTCTTCTACAACACCAGCAAACATTATCCCATTATAATCTTCTACAACACTAGCAAAAGTCATTTCACAGAATCGACTACAACAACAACAAACACTAGTGACGACATTTCAACAGTTACCATTTACTATGATCCATCAACCATTCATGTTCCGGATTCTCTCAATAACAACTTTCATCAACATCAACATCAACAACTTGCCACTCCTGCACCAGCATCAGTCAGACCTCCTGTCACCATCTACTATGATCCACAGACTATCACAACTCCTTCTTCTAATGCAATTAGTCTGGTGACTATCACGGTGCCTGAACCAGTTCCTTTGATAACAACAGTAATGTGCCTTGGCATTATGGCTCGGATCTTTACTGCCATGGAAAGAAGATCACTCTTGACTCCTCAGTACATGTACCACAAGTTGACAATGTCGGGGGAGGCGGAGGCTTCACCCGAAGCGGACGTCTCTTCGATTCACAGTTTCCCAGAGTTAATGCTGAAGCAGAAGTTGCTGCCAAAGCAAAAGGCAAAAGTGTGGTACCAGAAGAACCAGCTACAAAAGAAACTCAGAAGACACCCTTTAATCAGGATGTAGACGAGTTTATGAGGATTATCAAGAGAAGTGACTACAAGGTTGTGGATCAACTCCACCAAACACCATCCAATATCTCTATTATCACTGCTTATGTGTTCCGAGGCTCACCGGAATGCACTACTCAAGGTCCTGCACGCAGCTTATGTGCCAGAAGAGATCACGGTCAATCAGTTAGAAACGGTAGTTGCAAACGTCAATACTAGTCATGGACTAGGTTTCACCGATGCTGACTTGACTACGGAAGGGTGTAATCATAACAAGGCTTTACATATCACTTCGGAATGCAAAGGTGTCGTACTTTCTCATGTCCTTATTGATACGGGATCATCACTCAATGTTCTACCAAAGAAGGCTTTAGTCAAGCTGGAGTATGATGGTCTTGCACTTCGTCCGAGCAACCTAGTTGCCAGAGCTTTCGATGGCTCTAAAAGATCGGTTCTCAGAGAAATTAAGCTACCTGTGATAATTGGCCCGCAAGTTTTCAAAACTACCTTCTATGTGATGGACATACAGCCTGCCTACAGCTGTTTGTTGGGTCGACCCTGGATTCACGCCGCCGGCGCAGTAACGTCAACCCTTCACCAGAAGTTAAAATATGAGTGGGAAGGCCAAATTATCACCATCTGCAGAGAAGAAGGCATCTTTGTCAGTCACCTAGTGTAACACGGTGTGTGATTAGAAATTTTCTAAGTACTTTGTAATGATCCTCGTATGGATGTATACAAAGCCTTGTTTTGAAAATGTTTTGAAAATATTGTGAGGTGTGAAAAGTATTTTGAAATGTGAGCAAGTAACTAAGATGTACCTACCCTAAATTAAGTCTTTCATGTTCTCGTATGTTCTTTCAATGGTAAGACTATCCCTATTATTAAGGAATAGGTAATAATTACCTTGGATGTGATAAGGGACATGTGAAGGGACATCTGAATTTAGGCAACTGCAAGGTGTCTTTAGCAATTCGTAGGGACTTATCATCTTTTATTCGAAGGGACAAGATCATTATTCCGTAGGCAACCTCAAAGGGACTTGATCTTATAATTTAAAGGGACTTGATGATATTTTATGAAGGGACTTTGCTTAAGACACCTTACTTGACCTTAAAAATAGGCAACATGAGGAGTAACCTTAGAAAGTGTAGGATGGCGATCAAAGTGTAGGATGCCTGCTCTGATACCAATTGAAATTCTGGTATAACAGACTCAGATGTCGAATATGATGTTGAGACATCTTATCTGTTACTTATAAACATGGTAAGGCATACATATCAGTACTTAAATAATTCTGATATATCAAAGTCAAACATACTTCAGGATGTTGTGACATCTGATAGGACATTCAGTTCAGGTACTGCATAAAACATAAAACAGAAAAGATATAAAGAACACAGCAGAATTGTTAACCCAGTTCGATCAAATCAATCTACTCTGGGGGCTACCAAGCTAGGAAGGAAATCCACTATGTAGTATCAATTCAAAGACTTCTCAGCAAACACCTATAGTTTACAGTCTTCTCACTTAATCACTACCAATGCAACTTCTATTTAGGAACTCCTAAATATGAGAAACTCATCCTCACTTCCAATCACCTCAGTGATGTCTCACAATTCTCAACTCTCAGTTGCTGATATTGACGACTTCATACCTATACAACAATTCACAAATAGAATCCATGCTTCCATGACAACAACTTAACCTTGCTTAGCAGCTTCAATTAAGTACAATACTTCTCTTGCTTACAAGCTTCGAGAATCACAGGTGAAACAACCATAATAGGGTTTCTTGTTACGCACGGCTGCCACAAGAACACAACCCTAATAATGTTTACATTTTCGGTTGGTTGGGTTAATTCTAAACTAGGTTACATGGTTTCTTTTATAACCTATTCCCAACTAGATTTGGGCCTAAACAATCACAACAATAGCTGCTACAAATATGCAGAAAAAATCTGCTACAAATATACCAAAAGATCTTCAAATCTAAAAACTCCTAAAATATCTCTAAATATAGAAACTCTATATTTTTCAATATTTGTCTTCAATTTAAATTGAGTCTTTAAGATCTTCTAAATTAGCACCCTTTAAATCAGCGCCACATATGATTGCATAATATCTCCAGACTATTCTGCATAATTCAGATCTGATAAATCCCACTGTCATCACCTTGAATTAGGGTTAGTTAGTTTGTTACCTCCTTGAATCAAGGTGAATTAGTTATTCTGTTATACTGAAATCAGATAACTAATCTCCCTAAAGATGCGCCTTGTATTGCTTATCTCTTTCCAATTAATTCCAGATAGATTCCCCTGAATTTACTCAGTTCTGTTACGCATCATTTAAGTCTGGTAGCAGGTTTACGATGTCCCAACATCTGGGGTGACATCCTGATGTCTTGACTTAAGTTCCTTAACTGTTACTCTGTTTGAGAATGTCACAACATCTGGTGTGACATCCTGATATCTTGTCTTAAGTTCATTAACTGTTACTCTGTTTGACAGTGTCACAACATCTGGTGTGACATCCTGAACTAAGTTCAACACTTCTTGTTTGATATCTATCTGTAACACATGACAGTAATGTTGTCATGACAGTTGCAGATGTTTCAACATTTTCTTTGACATCTGTCTGTAACATATGACAGTAATGTTATCATGACAGTTGCAGATGTTTCAACATTTTCTTTGACATCTGTCTGTAACATATGACAGTAATTCTGTCATGACATTTGCAGATGTTTCAACATCTTCTTTGACATCTGTCTGTAACATATGACAGTAATTTTGTCATGACATTTGCAGATGTTTCAACATCTTCTTTGACATTTGTCTGTAACATATGACAGTAATTCTGTCATGACATTTGCAGATGTTTCAACATCTTCTTTGACATCTTCTTCCAGAATCTATACCATGTTAATTTAACATATGGAACTTCTTATTCAACATTTTCTAGCCATATTAGTTTTACCAAACATAATGCCAATCATAAAATAATAGAATTAACAGTTAGAAAAAAAATTAGGATTAGGGTTAGGATTAGAAAAAATTAGGGTTTTAGAAAATAATTAGAGATTTAAAAATAATTAATTAAAATAAATAAGTTTTTTTTTATTTACAAAATATAATTATAGTAAAATAAATAATAAAATTAGATTTAGAAAAATAATTAGTACTTATTTACAAATATCTATTTATAGTTACATATAAACTAATTAAGTTTTTATTTATTTAGAAAAAATTTAGTTAATTAATAATAATTATTAAAATATATTAAAATAACAAAAAATTAGAAAAAAAGGAACCAAAATAGCTTACCTGCGGGGAGCCTGGGGTCGAACCCAGGCCTCCATGCTCCACACATATATCCCTTGCCACTGGACTGCACATGCATTGGTGACTTTGAAGGAGCAACATTCAATATAATATAAACCTAAAAAAACATAACATAATTATATAAAAAAAAAGAGACGTGGGATTCGAACCCAGGTCTTGGGCTTCCCACACGCGTGACCTCCACCATCTGAACCAACCATACAACTTGTAATGTTAATGAAACAAAAACAAGATTAATTATATTGAAATTTTGAAATAAATCTTCGCGCCATAACTTTCATCTTCAACCTCAGGAGAGGAGCTTTTAGCTACGGTTTTTAAAGGACTTATAGCTACGGTAGTCCAATTGTCACTATAAACCTGCAAGCTTGCAACATTCAGAATACACAAAATTTTAACAAATTAAATACATAAACATGATCCTTGTGAGGTTTACGATTTAACCACGGCTTCCAAAATTATTTATATGGCTTAAACATGAAAACCCTAAAGTGAGGTTCAAAACCCTAATCATGGCAGAATCTTCAACCTGCAACGAAACTTCAATTGAACCATCCAGAAACGTTCCTTGTTTCATTGTAAACACAAAACATCAATCAAACATATTTTATATGGTACGAATAGAAGAAAACAAAAAATCATAAAAGTGTAAGAACACGGATTCTGTTTGTGCATATGAGGGCAATTTTGATGATGTAAAGCATTGGGATATCATCAAGGATGATCAAGGAAGAGATTGCAACCTTCAAAACACTTTGATATAACTTTCTAAATAGAATCCGGATTATGAGTTTTTTATGAAAAATTTGAAGTTTGATCTTACTCTTGGAGGCAGCCAAAATCGTCCCTTTGCATTGTGATCTCTTCATGTATATGTAGTGAGTGTAATTAGGTCAAAAAATCATATCCTACTTTGGACTTTTGGATCACTTGAGATTGAAAAAGATATGCTTTCAAATATTGAAAAAAATTGATATCTTCTTACTATTTTGGTTGATCTGATTTTTCATGATCTCAATCATCTTTAAATGGCCTTTAAGAATTTCTAGAACCAAAATCAAATCAAATATTGAGACTTTTATATTTTATTTTGATTTAAAATGATTTTTAATGTATAAAATCATAATAAATAAAATAAAATGAATAAAAATTTGAATAAATGATTTTTAATTCGTGCATGATGTCATAGTAGTGTTTGGGTCATAAAAATGCAAGCCCATTTGGAGAAATTTGGTTCTAAGATCCCATTTGCTTCATAAACCTCTCAAAAATTCCCAACTTTGCAAAGGCACAAATCCCTCAATTTTAATGCTATGAAGGTGTTCTTGAACATTTTAGAAATCTTAGAGAGTCCTCTAACCAACCTCTTTGGTCTCATGTCCATATCTTTTACCATTCTCAAGTTATGCTCTTTGGAAGATGTTGACTTTTTGTTGACTTTTAAATTACCTATAATGTCTTAGCTAATACCTTCCAAATGAAGCATTTTTGGGCTTGACTTGTGAGACACAAAGTTGTAGAGAATTCAATTTCCTTCAAAATGAGCTTTGGATGGAAAATATTTGATGAAGCATGTGAAAGTTATGGCTGGTCAAAGTTCAGTTGACTT
This sequence comes from Lathyrus aphaca, assembly GCA_963966055.1. NCBI lineage: Eukaryota > Viridiplantae > Streptophyta > Magnoliopsida > Fabales > Fabaceae > Lathyrus > Lathyrus aphaca. Next base: position 339,278,140 of record OZ014524.1, read on the forward strand.
TTCCTATGAAAACCCTAAATTAGAAACTCCTGATTCTTGATGATCTGAAATCTCCTTGATGAATCATAATCAACACTTGATCAAATGATGAATTTTACTTCATAAACTTGATGTTGGCAAAAAATCATGAAGTTTGACTTTGGTTTGACCACAGTTGACCTCACTTTGACTTTTTAACCACTTTGACTGATTTTTGCATATCTGATCATCTGACTGAGCAAACTTATTGGGAAAGCCTTGAAACTTGACATAGGGATTATTGAAGACATGTGTGATGTTATGAAGCTCACTTGAATCCTTGAAAGTCCATTTAGCCTGATGAAATTCAAAACCCTAGTTTAGGGTGCATTGCTTAGGAGGATGCTTTGTCTGAGGGAATTGTCAAATTTTCTGACTAATTGTGAATCTTGTGAACCTCTTGAGATACCCTGTGAACCTTTTGAGATACCATGTGAACCTTGTGAACCTCTTGGGACACCTTAGTACACAATGTCTTGTCTTGGTGAGGGCAAATTTTGGGGTGCAACAGCTGCCCCTGTTCAATTTTCTGAAACCTGAGGGGTTAGATTGGCCTGTGTGCCATTCGTGACTTGGAAGGTTGAAGGGGATTGAACACAAAAGCCCAAAAATTTGCACTCGCCAGTGCGTAAAGTAACACTGATGATTAGTTGTATATGCTTAAGTGGGCTTGAAGATGCCACTTGGAAGAACTGGAGATGGGCTTATAGATGCCATCCATACTATCAGGAGGTGATAATATCTTGATGTTGATATTGGATATCAGTACTAGGTCTTCGTATAGGCCGTCTCTGAATCGTTTATGCAACATGGTTTGAATTGAATGCTAGCACTAGATCTTCGTATAGATCGTCTCTGCATTATCTCTGGGGAAAAAAAGTATCCTTCATTAAGTGTCAGGGTTTAGATCTTCGTATAGATCGTCTCTGAACCATATCTAAGAACATACTTTAATTTAAGTGTCAGAACCAAATCTTCGTGGTGATTTCTTTCTGAATTAAGTATCAGCACTAGATCTTCGTATAGATCGTCTCTGAACTGTTTTGAATTGTTGAATAAACCAGTAGAAATAAATCTTCGTGACGATTATCTCTTCTGGAAATAACCTGGATTAGGGAATAGATCTTTGTATAGACCGTTTGCCTACCATCCAAGGATAAAAGAATATCAGGATTAAATCTTCGTGACGACTATATCCCTTGAAAATATCCTGGATTAGGGAATAGATCTTCGTATAGACCGTTTGCCTACTATCCAAGGATAAAAGAATATCAGGATTAAATCTTCGTGACGATTACATCCCTTGAACATATCCTGGATTAGGGAATAGATCTTCGTATAGACCGTTTGCCTACTATCCAAGGATAAAAGAATATCAGGATTAAATCTTCGTGACGATTACATCCCTTGAAAATATCCTGGATTAGGGAATAGATCTTCGTATAGACCGTTTGCCTACTATCCAAGGACAACTTGAGTAATGAGTATCAGCAATGAATCTTCGTGATGAACATCCCTGAATTAAGTATCAGCACTAAACCTTTGTATAGATCGTCTCTGACCTGTTGTGAATTGTTGATAGTATTTTACCTGCATATAACCATCCTGCAAGGAAAAGGTTAGTTTATGAATTATGTATGCATGTATGGCATGGTGCATCTAAGTAAATGTATGATGCATTTATGGATATGTTATGGTATGATATAAATGATGTATGTATGAATCATGCAGCTTGAAGCGTCTGGATATCTTTGTATAACAAACTGCTGGCTAGGGAAAATAAATCTTGGCTTCATTGCTGAAGAATATGAGGAACTTGTTCCCGTCTTGTTTGATAGTATAATATTTATAATCTCCCATCTTCGTTTGTCGTATTTCTATTGAAGGAATAAGTTCCTGAGTATCCCGACTGAGCATAAAAGAGATGGACATAAATTCAAGGGGAGATATAACTTGAAGTATCTATAAAGATAGATTTGCTCTACTGGGGATTTGTAGGTGTCTTGTGGGGATGAACCGGCGAAGCTTCGTTGAACTACTACCCTCGTTCGTCCTTAGTAAATACTATTACTGCATTTCATGCATTTCTGGTAAGCATCAATCATATTCAAAGCATATATACATTCAAATATAACCAACAAATGTTTTTCGCTTTAGTAAAAGAGGAAAAGTAATCCTGAATAAAGAGGGAAAAGTAAAGCTAAACTCGAAAACAGAATTGTTTCAACTTTGAGAGTGTATAACCAATTGGATTTTAGAGCTCCTGAGATTCTTAACATTCTGAATACCTTCCCAGAAACCCTCATAGCTGGATCTGAAGACATGATACTGACACCATCTGATACTACTGGCGTAGATAGTTAATTTCCACAATGGCTTCTGCTGAGAATCCAATATCAAGGTAATACAATGAAAGGGACGTGTCTTCAAATTGTTATGGACCATATACGCTCCGGGTATTAGATTTGAAAAGAAAACATTGTCCCTTGGTTGAGGATGAATTGTCCCATAATGGAAGTGTCTGAATGTAGTTACCTCAAGAGAAATAAGCAGAATGCCCCACAATAATATGCCCCTGACATCATGAACTTTATAATGTTAACCTTGGTAATTCAAATATATGAGGAGAGCTGCCCCTGGCTATTAAGCATTGTTGAATCCTGTCCTGATTGCCCCAAATGAGTTAGGCAATATCATGGCATGCCCCCTTGATTGGGAGATAATGAATATGCCCCTTTGTATACATTGACTTTGATCCATGAAGCAACTTTGTTTATCGGAAGGATTTTGGTTTATTGAACATTCATCTTGTAAGTTTCTTTGTTTATCAAACACTCAGGTATATGCAAACAAATATATTCAAAAATGCAATGCTTATGTCTGTCTTGAAGTTTTGAAAAAGAGTTATTTTAGAAAAACAGTTTTTGTGAAACTGTGATATTAACTCAAGTTTTATAATAAGCCCTAAAGGAGTCAGGATACCTTTTTGTAGCAGTACGCTTTCGAACTAACCATTCTTCAGTTAGGACTTTTAAGGGGTTATAACGTGGCCTGGTTCACGGTTTAAGAAAAAAAGGATAAAGGCTCAAATTTTATTTGTACCCAACCCAATCTCCATGATGTTCTTCAGTCCTATGCTCAGTTAACTTATGCATTGAGGCTCAAAGGAGTTTGGAATTGTAACCCTGACATTTGTGATGGTTCAGAAACCAAAAATTTATTTGAACATTCAGTCATCTTTCTTTGTTGAGGATTCATAGTGACCTCTTTTTTCTTTTGACTTTGCTATATCTTCTTTTTGCCTGAACTATTTGTTTCAAAATTACAGTCAGCGGAATTTCTCAAATTTTTTTTACTAAGTCTCCTTCATAGGTTTTGACTTAGTGGGTTTTTCTTTTGCTGGATATTGACTGTCAGGTTTAATGATTACAAAGAACCATCATTAGTTGTGTACAACACATATAATTGGCATATTTGAATTAACCGAGTAACTACCCTGCCCCGGGTTATGAATAAGGGTTTTAATTTGTGCGAGAATAAAAACTCCTACTTCATAGGCTCAAAAGGGTTGACTAGGGATTAACTTCCTTATATCTCCACTGTTTAGGAATTGAAACAATGCTTGTACATCGTCAGCATAGTCTGTTCGAAAGCATATTGCATAAGATTATGGTATTTTTTTGTCATCCTCCCTCTACAGGCTTATAGCTTTATCAGGAGTTAAATATCACAAGATAGAAATAAGAAGCATAGTTTTAAATATAGTGAAACGAATGGATTAATTCAAGACAAACATATGCAATGCATTAATGAAAACAAAATTTTGACATAATAGTAAGTGTTTAAACAAACAAAAGAAATTACAAATGAAAATTCAAATGTTCTCAAAGCCTCTTCCTATAAACTCGTCACTCCAGTTATCTGGAAATTTTGATGCTTGATGGATGATAGAAGAACTCAACCTGGCCTTCTGGCGTAACCTCAAGTATTCCTTCGTCAATTAGGTCTTGAATCTTATTCTTCAATGCCCAACAGTTATTAGTGTCATGTCCAGGACAGTCGGAGTGATACATACACATTGCCTTGGGATTATAGCGAGGAGAAGAGGTGTTAGGTTTTTTAGGAGAATTTTCCAAGGAAATCAACTTCATCTCCAACAGGCATTGCAAAACTTGTGACATTGGTGTGCTGAACCGGATGAACTGTCTTCTACATTCCTTGTATAGAAGTGGATTAACCTTACAAGGCCTTCTTTCTTCCATTGAAAGATGGTCAGTAGTAGCCTGTCTCTTTCCTTCTCTTATCCTTACTTTCCTTTCAGCCAAGTCAGCTTGTTTCAACGGAGGTTGACTGATGATTAGATTCCCAACTCTGTTATGCCGAAGCTTATTGACAAAGCTTCTCAGCTCTTCTTGCCCCTAGGCCAAACTCTGGATAAGAGCCATTTGGCCATTCATCTGAATCCTCATCTCTGCTATCTCAGCTTGTAGTTGTTTCAGCTGATCATTTTTGTTGTCCTCAGGATTCTTCTTCTTCATGTCCTTAGAGAGGAGTGCTTTCAACTCTTCTTGCCCCTTGGACAAATTCATAATCACTTCTTGAAACTGAGCATTCTGAGCTTGAAGATCTTTGACAGATTGTTCGAGAGCCATTTTTGTTGAAATAAACAGCGAGAAGATAAGATACCTGTTCATAAGAAACCTGTGATGCAATTACATGGTATGTAAATGCATATGCAACATTTTCAAGGACCGCAGGATTTAAATTTGTTTAAACAACCAGAAAGTAAACTTTTATTAGTAATCAATAAACTTGTTTGCCTCTTAGGCTTACAAAAAAAAATGAAATGAATACAAAGATGGGGTTTTAAGTCTCCCATGGACGTTTCCTCTTTGTGTTGAGGTATGAATTGAGATTCCGCTCCTCGTGAAGTTGTTTTGTTAGCTCCAGGATTCTTTCTTGACTTGCTTTGTAATGAGTCTCAAAAGTATCTCTTTGCTCCTTCAACTGGATCCAGGACCTTTGTAACTCCTCCATGCCAGTGGGCATATCTGGATGAAGAATGATATAAGAAGTTTCTCCTTCAGCCACAGGCTCCATGGCAACTGGCAGGATAGCAGGATATGGCATCATAAGAGTTTAAGAATGGGATTGCACCCATCTGAGATAAGGTTCCATAGGAATAGTGTACTTTGGCTCCAGAGTCTTGCTGTCAACCTTGTTCACTTTACCCCATGCTCGTATAAACCTTTAACGGTAACTTTGCAGATCGTTGTCGTAGTCGAACACAATACCTTGAATAAGCATGTCATGAGGACCATCACTCCGAGCATAACCAAACTGACGTAGAGCTAAAGAATGGTTGTAGGTAATGCCCCCTCTTATACCAAGGAGTGGCACATTGGGGAATTCCTCACAACGGTCAATGATAGTAACATTCTCCATAGATCTAGAACACCAATGAATGTCTGAATGAGAAAGTGACATGATCCTTTTAGACCACCTTAACCCTTGTTCATTCTTCATCACTGATCGAGGAAGGTGAGAAATAAACCACCTAGACAATAGAGGTATACAACACATCAGAGTTCCTCGTGCCTTCATAGTACGGGTATGAAGAGAGTGTAAGATGTCTCCAAGTAATGTAGGCACTGGATTATGAGTCAGAAATATGTTGATGGCGTGTACGTCTATGAACTGGTCTGGATTGGGGAACAACACTAAGCCATAGATCAATAGGGCTAAGATCTCCTCAAAAGCATCATAACTCATAGCCTTCAGGAACACTTGAGCTTTCTCCATCAATACCTTGGCAAGAATACCCTTAACTCCACTTCTTGTTTCTAGGACAATGTCTGATTTCTTTAAAGGTAGGACTGCAACAATGACTTCAGGTTTAGGCTCTTTTTCCAAGCCTGTGAAGGGTTTCTGATCAAGGGTAGGTATACCCAGAAGTTTGGAGAACTCTTCCATTGTGGGAACCAACTGATAGTCGGGGAACATGAAGCAATGATGTTTAGGATCAAAGAACTGAAATAGGACACTCATCATGTCTTCATTGAACCCTGAAGTGACTAGATCCAATAGGTGACCATGCCTCTTGATGAATTGGGAGTTTTCAGAAACTTGAGAGACCAATTCCTTAAGCTTAGGAGGTATCCCTACAAAGTTGATCCGGATAGTATTCCTACGAGCAGAAGCCATGACCTACAACAAAGAACAAAGATAAATCCTTTGGTCCTTGAAATGGTTAGTGAAAATGTTATGCTTATGATGCATGATGATGCTATGATGTTATGCTCAATCACAAACATGTGGCACACACAAACAAGTCACACAATAGACCTAGGTTTGAAGGCTTGCATGAGGTTTAAAGGTAAATACCCTCCCCTGAATTTTAGTTGGTTCATACTGTCCTATAAAGTAACCAGGTTCTAAGGGATCTCAATATCATTGATCCTTCACAAGGGTGGTTGTTCAGTAGGAAACTTACTTGCCAACCAAAACCCTCCATGTTTAGAATCTCAATGAGTGTAGCGTCGAGTATCAACCAACTTCAGTCTTCACCAAAGATGGTTATCTCACTACTTTTCTAAAGGCCAAGATGGGATGACTAGGGTTCTAAAAGTCAGTTAGTATATTGACAACATATGGCAGTTGTCGCTCCCGCCAAATGACACAGGGCCAAGAGGGGTACAGACGCGAACGGTCGGCAAAAGAGGAGAGTACATACAGGGGTGAACTCAGAAAGAAAAGAGTCGCCAGCTAGGCATTTTAATCCTGAAGGAAAGGTAATGATGCATAGACCTAGAAAGATATGGATAAGACGGTTGCGAACCAGAGAGACTGAGAAAGGGGGTTGGTTACAACCTGGGAAGGTACTAGCACCCAGATTGTCCGCCGTACTCGACGGGATCCACGCTTAAAAGATTTGTGTTTTAAAGGGGTAGTGTCAGTGCAATCTGTGTATCAAAGCTGGAAAGAATACAAGTGTCAGTGTAAAAGAAATGTGAAGTGTATAAGGGAAGTGTCAGTGTAAGAACAAGAATGAAGGAGCTCAAGACTATGAGGTTTAAAGAATGATACTGGAAGGAGGGGGAATATACAGGGACTTTTGTTCGATAACCGTTAAGTTATGCCTACGTATCCTCTCGTGCAATGAGGAAGTCAGAACACCGTAGTTCGACCCAAAGAGACTGAAAGATGAATTGACTTGGTGAACTGCTTACTTGTCTATGCTCAAGTGTATGACCTGTCTGGCTCAGGTGCAAACTGTCTTGCATTAGGCGGAAGAAGCAAGTTCTCGTTTGTGAGTGAATGAGGTAAGAAAAGAATCCCGGAGGAGACGATTATTGTTTGTTTTTGTGTTTTCAATCTTTTATTGATTTTTGAAATTTGTCATAAGTTAATGAGCTTAAGCCTAAACCAATGGGTTAGTAAACTCATCACATCCTCCCTCTGATTAGGGGTAATGAGAATACCTTAAGTATGAAGTAAGCACCTCACATTTAATCACCATGATGTAGGATTAAGATCATTAACCTACTTGTGATTAATTAGATGTTTTTGTTGTTTTTGTTTAGTGTTAAGTAATGAGTTTAAGCCATAATCAGGGATTTAATGGACTCATTACACCATCCTAATAGAAGGATAATAGATGAGAACATTTAAGCTGAGAAAGACTCCTCAACTTAATCCATGATTAGGGATTAACCTCATGACAAAACAAAGCCTTTATTAAGTGGATTTTAGTTAATGATAAGATTAAGAAGTGGATTTTATGGTTTGTAAGACAACTTGAGGAGGACTTGTCCATTAACACTAGGGTTAGTCCTTCTTAACCAATTAAGGAAGAATTAGAACCCTAATGCAAGGCCCAAGTTACAAGCTTGATGTCTTGATGATTATTAAGTGAATTGATTAAAGGATTTAAACACATTAAGGGTTTAACACTTAGGATTAAAGTTATACACTCCATCCTAATAGAAGGATGCAGGCATAAGCTTATTCACAAAGCCTTAAAGCCTTTAAGGTTTAGTCCCTGATTATGAGGTGAGAAGAGAAGACTCAAAGATGACACAAAGGTAAAACTAAATGGGGGACTAATCAAACCCTAATTGTTATCATGCTTGGAGATCCTAGGGTTTATGAGGCTTAAGAGAGAAAGATCTTCAGAGAAACCACCAGGAATGAAGCAGATGAAAGGAGGAAGAAGCAATAAGAAGCAAAACAACTTGCTTCACTTAAGAAGACAAGTTGCTTGAAGAAAGAAAGTAATATGAACATGAATGAGCAAGCTCAATCCAATACACAAGACAAAATGCAGCAAAGGTGCAAGAGAGATGAGAAGAGATTGTGATAAGTAAAGGCAAATCCACTTCTCAAAACAACTTACCACCTGAAAAGTTAGCAAAAGAAATGAAATGCAATGCAAATGAGATGAGATGTCATGATGCAAACCAAAGTCAGAAGCATTTACATGATGTTAATGATGCTAAGAGATGATACAAACATAAGGCAAGTGTAACACGGTGGGAGAACTGACTTTAGTTATGTTGCGGATAGCAAGAGTCGCCACCGACTTTTATTTTATCCAAAGGAAAGGCATAAAAGAACAGGAAAGACCTTTTAAAAGATTTTTGGGTCCGGGGGGTAGGTTATGTAAAGGGAAGGTGTTAGCACCCTTTACATCCATGGTTATCCATGGGCTCTTAGTTACTTAGCTCACTTTGAATTGTTTTTGAAAATGTGAAGTGTGTGAATAGAAATTTTCATAAGAGTTTGATAATGATCCATGTACGGATGCGTAAAAAACTTGTGTTTGAAAATTGTTTGAAATTTGTGAAGTGTTTGAAAAGTTTTTGAATAGTGAGCAAGTAACTATGAGGAACCTACCCTAAAGTTTAAGTCTTTCTGTTCTTGAATCCTTTAAATGGTAAGACTATCCCTATTATTAAGGAATAGGTAGTCATTACCTTGGATGTGAGGGACAAGTAAGGGACATCTGTTTATATAGGCAACTGTAGGGTGTATTAAGCAATTTTGGAGGGACTGTCATCATTATTCGAAAGGGACTAGATCATTATGAAAGGCAACCATTAAGGGACTTGATCTTTGATTATGAAGGGACTAGATGACTTTTCTTTTAAGGGACTTTTGCTTTATACACCCCACTTGACCTTTTAATTAGGCAACATTGAGAGGCAACCCTAGAAAGTGAGATGGCGATCAAAGATCGACTTACGTGTGTGAGTGTTTAATTTTAAATATTTATCTTGTGAATTAGGTGATCTAAATTAATTTTAAATAGCATACATGTTTACACTCCCTATTTACTAATCATGGCATAAAAAATAAATAATTAAATATTACAAATAAATATTTACACCAAGGAGCAATTACAAAAAATAATGATAAAGCAATTTAAATAAATAGTAAAATAAATAAATAAGAAAAATATAAATAATAAGTAAAATAAATAAGCAATTTAATTGGGTTAGTAATAATAATAATAATCATAATTTTAAATAAAGGGGGTTAGTAAAAAATAATTATAAGAACATAATTAAAAATAATAAGCAAAGAATAATATAATAATTAAAAGATTAGATTTTACTATAAACAATTATTTAAAATTAATAAAAAAAATATGAACAATTATAAAATTTTAAGTTAAGTATAAATTATAAAATTAATTATGAACATATTATGAGAAATTATTAAATTTGCAATTTTTAGAAATTATTTACATATATAATTAATTATAAACAATTAGAAAATATTTTCATATTATAAATAAATTGGACATTTTAGTTTCTACACATATTTATATACAAAATTTTAAGTTTATAAACAATTTATGTATTTAAAAATTAAATCAAATATTTTAATTAAATTATGAATACAAATAATAATATAAAAGAAGAAAAGAAAATTAGGGTTTTATATGTTTTAGAAAAAATAAATTAGGGTTTGTAAAATATTAGGATTTATTTTATACATTTTTTAGAATAATACAATAATTACATATATAATTTAATAGTAATATTAATAATTTAAAAAATAAATAAATGAGTTTTTTATAACATAAAAAAATGAGTTTTTTTAAAAAAATAATGTGAATATCATTTATTATTTGAATTTATTTTAGATAGAATATTAATTAAATTAAAAGAATAAAGAAAAGAATGAACAAAATAAAAACCTGCTGGGGCTGGGATTTGAACCCAGTCCCCTTAGCTTGCAGCCTCCAAGACCTGCCCTCCATCCACTGGGCCATGCACGCGCTGGCAGCAAAAACAAGGGACCAATCCCTTTTGTTCTCAACCTGAAACAAATCATAGCAAAAACAAATATAACACAAAAGGGCCTGGGGAGATTCGAACCCAGGTCCCTTACAATGCAAACAAACATCCTTTCCATCCAGCCGGGAGGGCGCTTCTGGCAATGTAATGGTCACAATTGATTATATATTAAAACAGCTCATTTAAATGAAAAAAACAAGAAAAATATGGCCTGGTTCAAGAATCGAACCCCTGACCCTTCAGCCACACGCACGCCTACGCAACCAACTGAGCTAACCAGCCATTGGTGAAATAAAACAGCAAGCCATTCATAATATTTTAAAATAGGAATTCAAATTTGAAATTCGCGCCAGACCAGCTTCGTCTTCAACCTTGGATTCGTAGGATTACCTGCGAATTTTATTATGAAGCTACCTGCGAATTTACCTGCACTCATACAACCTGCGAAATTCAAATACTAACAAAATAGCAAAATTTCCTGAAATTGATTACACCATTGAATTCCTAATGAAATATCCAGTCATTCTATGTCTTTAGAATCCATTTATCTTGGCTAGATAATGAATCCCTAAATGAAGCCGCAAACCCTAAACATGGTGAATCACGATTAAGGCCATGAAACTTTAGTTTAAATGTCCAGAAAGCTTCTACACTATCACACAAACAAGATTGATCAATCAAAATTCATTAAAAACCATTCAATAACCAGAATCGAAAAATTAAAATGTGATGAATAGTTTGAATCGGATTATGCGAATGGAGAGGTTTTAGATGCAAATGATGATTGGTTTTGCTTCAAGAATGTCCAAGGAACATTGCTATGTCTTTAGATTACCTTCAAATGCCCTGTATAATGAAAACCGAATTTGATTTTTGTGAAGGTTTTTGAACAACGTGAACTTACTCTTGGGGATGCTGAAATTCGTGGCTTGTGCTAGGTTTGTGTTAAGTACTTATAGGAGGATCAATTTAGGTCAAAAAGTTGGATAGTTGTGTAGAAGATTTGATTCAAAAAGATTCACAATGATAAGCTTTGAAATTTCAATATTTTTGCATCAACACTTTCTATTTCAAGCCAATCAATGTTATCCTTGTATCAATTTGTTCCATGCTGAATTCATGACTTTCTAGAACCAAAAATAAAATTAAATCTTCATATTTAATATTTTATTTAAATTTAAAATGATTTTAAGTATAAAAAATCATAATAAATTAATTAAATAAAATAAAAATTATGAAAATATCATAGAATTTTCGTGCATGATGTCATGGATTGCTTTGGGTCATTAAAAGTTCATCCCATTTAACAAAATTTGGTTTTAAACCTCCATTTGCTTCATAAACTTCCCTAAAATTTCCCAACTTTGCAAGGGTACATATCCTTCAATTTTAATGGTATGAGGGTGTTCTTGGACATTTTGGAAAGCTTAAAGAGTCCTCTAAACAACCCCACTGGTTTCATGTCCATATCATTTACCAATCTCAAGTTATGCCCTTTTGAAGTTGTTGACTTTTTGTTGACTTTCAAAAGGACCTATAATGTCTTAGCTCATACCTTCCAAATGAAGCATTTTTGGGCTTGGCTTGTGAGACACAAAGTTGTAGAGAATTCAATTTCCTTCAAAATGAGATTTGGATGGAGACTTGGTGATGAAGTATGTGAAAGTTATGGCTGGTCAAAGTTCAGTTGACTTTTACTAAGGAAACCCTAATTTAGAAACTCCTGATTCTTGATGATCTGAAATCTCCTTGATGAATCATGATCAAACCTTGATAAAATGATGAATTTTACTTCATATACTTGATGTTGGCAAAAAATCATGAAGTTTGACTTTGGTTTGACCACAATTGACCTCAGTTTGACTTTTTAACTGCTTTGACTGATTTTGACTTATCTGATCATTTGACTGAGCAAACCTTTGAGAAAAGTCTTGAAACTTGTCATGGGGGTTCTTAAACACATATAAGATGCTATGAAGCTCACTTGAAGTCTTGGAAGTCCATTTAGCCTGATTAAAGTCAAAACCCTAGTTTTGGATGCACTGCTTAGGAGGTGCATTGTCTGAGGGAATTGTCAACTCTTCTGACCAATTGTGAACTTTGTGAACCTTGTGAACCATCATAAAATGTCTCGTGAACCTTGTGAATCTCATGGGAGGTCTTGTGAACCTTGTGAAACACATAAAGTGACTTGTAGACTTCATGAACCCCATGAAAGGTTTTGCAAGCATTGTGAATCTTGTGAACCTTGTGAACCTCATAAAGTGACTTGTAGACTTCATGAACCTCATGAAAGGTCTTGAAAGCATTGTGAATCTTGTGAACCTTGTGAACCTTCTTAGCACACAAAGTCTTGTATTGTGAGGGCAAATTTTGGGGTGCAACATCTGCCCCTGTTCAATTTTCTGAAACCTGAGGGGTTAGATTGGTATATTTGCCAGTCGTGACCTGGAAGGTTGAAGGGGATTGAACACAAAAAGCCCAAAAATTTGCACTCACTAGTGCATAGAATAATACAGATGGCTAGTTGAATATGCTTGAGTGGGCTTAAAGATGCCACTTGGAGAAAAGTTCTTCAGATACATTTCTTGGAGGATAAAGCAGTCCAAAATATGAAGGTAAAATGATAGCTTTCAGGAGGATAAAGCAGTCCTGAGGTAGTAGTAAGCTTTCAGGAGGATAAAGCAGTCCTGAGAAATTGATAATATGCTTTCAGGAGGATGAAGCAATCCTGAGGTAATGATGATAGCTATCAGGAGGATGAAGCAGTCCTGAGGTAATAATATGATTTCAGGAGGATAAAGCAATCCTGAGGTACAAGAAGCTGTCAAGAGGATAAAGCAATCCTGAGGTAATAATAAGCTTTCAGGAGGATAAAGCAATCCTGATGGATGATATGCTTTCAGGAGGATAAAGCAGTCCTGAGGTAGTGATGATAACTTTCAGGAGGATAAAGCAGTCCTGATGTAGTGATGCTTTCAGGAGGATAAAGCAGTCCTAATGTACTAGAAGCTTTCAGGAAGATAAAGCAATCCCGAGGGATGATATGCTTTCAGGAGGATGAAGCAATCCTGAGGGACAAGAAGCTTTCAGGAGGATAAAGCAATCCTGAGGGATGATGACTTTCAGGAGGATAAAGCAGTCCTGATAATCACAAGTCTGTTTGCTGGAGAATTAACCTGAAAACAAGGTAGCATTCTGTATAACAATATTAGTTTATGCTTTATGTATGCATGTATGATATGATGCACTTAAATAATGTATTATGTATCTATGGATATGTACGTTATGGTATGATGTAAATGATGTATGTATGATATGATGCTGCCGAAAGCGTCTGGATATCTTCGTATAACAACTGCTGGCCAGGGGAAATAAATCCCGATTCGTTGTTGAAGAATATGAGGAACTCGTTCCCGTCTTGTTTATTATACATAACCTTCCGTATGCTGGGGATAACAAGGTGTATATAACTTCCCGTCTGCTGGGGATAGTAAGGTGTATATAACCTCCCGTCTTCGTTCGTCGTACCCTTATTGGAAAGTAAATTTCCGAATATCCGTATGAGGATAAAAGAGATGGATATAAATTCCAGGGGAGATGTTACTTTATGAAGATGGATTTATCTTACTGAGGGTTTGTAACTGTCTTGTAGAGATGAACCAGCGAAGCTTCGTTGAAATCCTTCCCTCGTTCGTCCTTAGTAAATACTATTACTGCATTTTCATGCATTTCTGGTAAACATCAATCATATTAAGCATACATGCATTTCTTGTAAACATCAATCATATTAAGCATACATGCATTTCTTGTAAACATCAATCATATTCAAAAGCATACATGCATTCAAACACAACTAATGGACGTTTCGCTTATGTAAATAGGGTAAAAGTAAATCAGGATTCAAAAATGGAATTTTATTTATATCAAAGAGTAACCCATACATGGGTAAGTTTGTACAAGGAGACATAAACCCTAGTAGGAGGATTTTGTCATAAAATAAAACAAAGAAAATCAGCTATGTGGGAAACAATCCTATTGAGTTTCAATTCTACTATTGCCATTATCTTCAAGTATCTCATCTTCTGCTGTCGAGACGGAAACGATTGGATTGAGCTTTATCTGTTTGAGCTTGAGTAAGTAATACAACTGGTTGCAGTTTCATGGGTGATCCAAACGAGACATAGTCATACGCTTTAATCCCTAACTTTTGCCTGGATTGCCCTTTCAGGTTTTCAATCCACCGGGATACCCTTTTTTGCCCAAGCCGCCTTTTCAGGTTTTCGACTTGCCGGGTGTACATCTTTTTATATATATCCCTAATTTTTGCCCAAACCCTTTTGGTTTGCCGGGATGCCCTTATTTTTGCCTAGGCCTGTCAACCTAGCGGGTCTCTTTTTATGCGTAGTATTTTTTAACTATGTCTGCGTTTACAGGCTGCGGGAAGTCTTCACCATCCATAGTAGTGAGTATCATGGCACCTCCTGAAAATACTGTCTTGACTACAAATGGTCCTTCATATGTTGGAGTCCACTTGCCCATAGGATCACCCTGTGGTAATATGATACGCTTGATTACCAAGTCACCAGCCTGATATACCTTTGGCTTAACCTTCTTGTTAAAAGCTTTGATCATTCGTTTCTGGTTCATTTGGCCATGACAAACTGCTGCTAACCTCTTCTCATCAATCAAATTTATCTGGTCAAGTCGAGTCTGAATCCACTCATCTTCGTCCAAGCCTGCATCCTTCATAATTCTTAAGGAGGGAATCTGAACTTCAATGGGCAAAACTGCTTCCATACCATAGACTAAGGAGAATGGGGTTGCCCCTGTTGAAGTACGTATTGTAGTACGATAACCATGAAGAGCAAACGGTAACATCTCATGCCAATACTTGTAAGTAACAGTCATCTTCTGTACAATCTTCTTAATGTTCTTATTAGCAGCTTCAACTTCCCCATTCATCTTTGGACGATACGGAGAAGAGTTGTGATGCTTAATCTTGAACTGCGTGCAGAGATCAGTAATCATAGTATTGTTCAGATTAGAGCCATTGTCAGTGATAATCCTTTCAGGGATGCCATACCTACATATAAGGTTATTCTTAATGAATCGAGCCACAACATTCTTGGTAACAGATGCAAATGAAGCTGCCTCCACCCACTTCGTGAAGTAATCAATAGCAACCAGGATGAAACAATGCCCATTAGAAGCAGTAGGCTTGATCTCACCAATCATATCAATGCCCCACATGGCAAAGGGCCAAGGAGCAGTCAACACATTCAATGGTGATGGAGGTATATGTACTTTATCAGCATAAATTTGACACTTGTGACATGTTCTGGAGTGTTGATAGCAATCAGCTTCCATGGTAGACCAATATTAACCTGCTCTCAATATCTTCTTTGCCATAGTATGACCACTAGAATGAGTGCCAAAGATCCCATCATGCATATCTTCCATAATCTCAATTACTTCCTTCTTATCCACACAACGAAGCATAGTTGAATCATGATTGCGCTTGTACAAAATGTCATTACTCAAAAAGAACTTAGCAGAAAACCTTCTCAGAAATTTCCTATCTTTGACATATGCCCCTTCAGGGAACTCCTGAGCTTCAAGATATCTTTTCACTTCATAGAACCAAGGCTTTTCCTCTACCCTTTCTGTGTCAATCTCATTGCAATATGCAGGCTTTTCAAATCTATCAATAGTAATCTTGGGAGCTTCGTCATCCCAGCTGATCTCAAACATGGATGCCATGGTAGCTAATGCATCTGCCAACTGATTCTCTCTTCGTGGAATATGTCCAAAGGTAATCTCTTTGAAATGTGGGATCAAAGACAACACGTGCTCTCTGTAAGGAATGAGGTTATCATGCTTAGTATCCCAATCTCCTTTGATCTGACTAACTACCAGGGCTGAATCTCCATACACATCAAGGAACCGAATCTTCATATTAATAGCAGCTTTAATACCCAGGATACATGCCTCATACTCAGCCATGTTATTGGTACAATAGAAACAAAGTCTGGCAGTAATCGGGGTATGACAACCTTCAGGGGAACTAATCACAACACCAACACCATTACCAAGTGCATTAGAGGCACCATCAAAAACCATAGTCCATCGGGATCCTTGCTCAGGTCCGTCATATTGTCCAGGTTCTTTGGTAATAATCATAATGTCTTCATCAGGGAACTCAAAACTCATTGACTGGTAATCATCTACCGCTTGATGAGCCAAATGATCTGCTACAACACTTCCCTTAATGGCCTTCTGAGTAGTATACTGTATGTCATATTCTGTCAAGATCATTTGCCATCTTGCAATTCTTCCAGAGAGAGCAGGTTTCTCAAATATGTACTTGATTGGATCCATCTTTGAAATCAATAAGGTAGTATGAGTCAACATATACTGTCTTAGTCGGCGAGCAGCCCATGCCAAAGCGCAACAAGTCTTCTCGAGCAATGAGTATCTTGTTTCACAGTCGGTAAACTTTTTGCTAAGGTAGTATATTGCCTGCTCTTTTCGACCAGACTCGTCATGTTGCCCCAACACACACCCCATTGAATTGTCTAATACTGTTAAGTACATAATCAAGGGTCTTCCATCAACTGGTGGCATCAAAATTGGAGGTTCTAGCAGATATCTCTTGATTTCATCAAAGGCAGTTTGGCACTCATCATTCCATTCCATCACCTGATCTTTCTTCAACAATTTGAAGATTGGCTCACAGATGGCAGTTAATTGGGAAATAAATCTTGCAATGTAATTCAATCGTCCCAAAAAACCTCTAACCTCCTTCTCAGTACGGGGAGCTGGCATCTCTCGTATAGCTTTTACTTTTGCAGGATCCACTTCAATACCTTTTCCGCTGACTATGAAACCCAGGAGTTTACCAGATCTAACTCCAAAAGTACACTTGTTTGGGTTCAATCTCAACTTGTATTTCTTCAACCTCTCAAACAATTTATGCAAATGATCAAGATGTTGTTCTTCATTCTGAGACCTGGCTATCATATCATCCACATATACCTCTATCTCATGATGAATCATATCATGAAACAAAGCCACCATAGCACGCTGATAGGTTGCCCCTGCATTCTTCAAACCAAATGGCATCACCTTATAGCAAAAGGTGCCCCACTGTGTAACAAATGTTGTCTTCTCCATATCCTCAGGTGCCATCTTGATTTGATTGTAACCAGAGAAACCATCCATAAAAGAGAATACTTTGTGCTGAGCAGTGTTGTCTACCAGAACATCAATATGGGGAAGTGGAAAGTCATCTTTGGGGCTGGCCTTGTTCAAGTCCCTGTAGTCTACACACATACGTACCTTACCATCTTTCTTAGGAACCGGTACCACATTTGCAACCCACTGAGGATAAGAAGTCACTGCTAAGAACCCTGCATTGAACTGTTTCATTACCTCTGCCTTGATCTTTTCTGCTTCTTTGGACGACAATCTTCTTTCACTGGTAAACGATGAACTACAATGTTTGTATCTAACCCTGGCATATCTTCATAAGACCAAGCAAAGATCTCTACATAGTCACGTAACATCTGAATCAATTTGCTCTTGACACTATCCTCTAATTCAGCCCCTATCTTGACTTCTTTCCTGTTTTCTTCAGTTCCCAGATTCACAACTTCGACTGGCTCTTCATGTGGCTGTATGGCTTTCTCTTCTTGTTGTAACAACCTAGCAAGCTCTACAGGTATTTCACAATCGTCCTCATTTCCGTCTTCAGTTTGATAAATCGGATTCTCGAAATTATAATTGGCAATAGTAGAACTGTTATCAACAGGATCCAGAGTGGATGAGGATCTGCATTTTAGTGTTGTGGGTGTGTGTAAGAACACATAGCTGATAAAACAAAAATAAAAGAAAAGAAAGACAAGGAACACAATATTTACGAAAACGAAACGTCCACTGATTTTTATTGAATGAAGTATGCAAATGAAATGACATCCCGTAACAAGCACACCATTGTGCCCCGGGTAAGGCACAAGGCTTAAGAGTTCAATTGTTCAAGAAATTACAAACTTAAAAGCAACAACACAGTAATAGTATTTACTCCTGACTAAAGGAGATAGGGATAACATCTCCAGCTTTCCAATTATTGAGTCTAGCACCCACAGTAGGAAAAATCCAAGCATCCAGATTGTAGTCTTCATCATAGTCTCCCACAGCATTGATCTGATCTTTCATAACCCCTTGATTGGTGATACGAACAGCACGAGCACGACGAACAGCCTTCTGGGACTCTGCAGTGAAACCTAAACCAAATTTGTCAGACTTGTATGGGATATCAGGAAGCTGACCCCAAATAGTACAACCACCTTCATCCACCACAGCTCTAGCGTCATTGAGGGAGGCCATTGCCATTGTTGGAGGTACTCTGGTGACTACAGGAACTTTCTTGACAACCGGAGGAGCTACATAATCATTGATAATCCAGGGAACCACTTCAAATGTCTGACACGGAGTTTCAATGTATTCACCTTCCATTTCCAGGTACTTGAAAGTGTTTACATGGCTGACAAAATATTCTTCTTCCCCATAGACAGTAACAACCTTTCCTTCCACCGGATATCTCAGCTTCTGATGCAATGTAGAGGTCACAGCACCTGCCCCATGGATCCAGGGACGACCAAGCAAACAAGAGTACGAAGGACGAATATCCATCACAAAAAATGTAGCATTAAAAACCTGAGACCCAACTTTGATTGGGAGATCAATTTCTCCATGCACCACTCTTCTAGAACCATCAAAAGCCTTCACCACAATACTACTGGGCTTCAGCACAGCATCTTCAGGACTCAGCTTATTCAGGACTTCCTTGGGCAACACATTCAGAGAGGAACCATTGTCTATCAATACATGTGACAGAGTAGTGCCCCTGCACTCAATTGAGATATGCAGAGCCCTGTTATGATCCCTCTTGGCAGGGGTCAAATCAGCATCAGAAAATCCTAACCCATTATCATAGGTCAGGTGGGCAACACAATTCTCAAACTGGTCAACAGAAATTGCATTGGGTACATGAGCAGTCTTCAGAAACTTGATCAAGGCCTTGGCATGAGACTCAGAACATAACAACAAGGACAACATAGAAATCTTTGAGGGAGTATACCCCAACTGATCAACAATGTCATAATCACTCTTGCGAATGATTTTCAATACCTCTTCCATCTGCTTAGCAAGATCATCAGCAGCTGGCACATCAGTAGGTACAGGTTCAATAACAGGACCTTTGCCCCGAGCATCAGTGGTGGAAGTAGCAGCAGGAGTAGCTGCATTCTTAGAAGCAACTGGAGGAGAGAAGACTCTTCCACTACGTGTGATCTTACTAGATCCCGCAATATTATCAACATCAACAGGCGCATCAGCTAAGGGCTCTTGCTTAACACCATGGATATAAACATCGGACCCATAATGCCAAGGCACAGCTTTATCAGACGTATACGGAATAGGACCAGGAGTGGTAATGACCATAGGAGCCACTCTGGCTTCAGCAACAACTCTTACAGGACCTTCAGCAGTAATTTTGATTGGACCCTGATGGGTGATTTTAATAGGTCCCTTTGCAGTGATCCTTACCGGTACTTTATCAACCATGTCAATCTCTTCAGTCTTCTTACCTTTAGTAATATGCTCTACCATACTTTCCACGGAAGGTGGTCTCCTTTCAAACACTATGGTGTAATTATTCATGAGACGCTGAATTCCATCCTTCAACCTCCAATAACAATCTGGATTATACTCGCAATAGACACAATCTTCACGACAACCCGGAAAGAACCCAGCTTGTACTAACTTCTTCCTGATGACAGACAATGGTGTGGTCAACTCTGCAACTGAATAGATGTGTAAATCTTCATCAATGGCATTGACAGTCTTCTCGTGATTTGGCATTGGAGCAGTAATCACATTCGGAGTACCCGGAGGGTCAAACTCAATCTCTCCAGCATCAATCATATCTTGAATTTTGTTCTTCAAGACCCATCAATTATTAGTATCATGTCCCTGACAGTTTGAATGGTATGCACACCGTGCATTGGGATTGTACCTGGGAGAGGTGACATTAGGATTCTGAGGAGCCTCTTTCAAAGTAATAAGTTCAGCCTTCAACAAGTGTTGCAATGCCTGAGCCATTGACATGTTGATCTTAGTGAACTGCCTTCTAGCCCTCTGTTGGTTGCCCTGTGGCTGCTCTGTTGTTGCAGGAGTTGGATTTGAAATATGAACTGCACTAACAGACTGATGCCTTCTGTTACGATCAGGCTGACCATAAACAGCATTGGATTCTTTCTTCCCAGTGGGAGGCTTCTTTGCAGCACCTGATGAAGAAGTACCCACTTGGATCTTACCATTCTTTATACCATTTTCTACTCGCTCTCCTGTCATTATCAACTCAGTGAAGCCAGATGATGAGCTTCCAATGAGATGACTGTAAAAAGGACCATTCAGCGTACACATGAACATATCAACCAATTCCCTGTCAGTTAAAGGGGGTTGAACTCTTCCAGCTAAGTCTCTCCACTTCTGAGCATACTCCTTAAAACTTTCTTTGGCACCCATAGACATGCTTTGAAGCTGCATGCGAGTGGGAGCTAAGTCAGCATTGTATTGATATTGCTTATAGAAAGCTTCAGCAAGATCATTCCAATCCCTGATGTTGACACTCTCCAACTGATAATACCACTCCAACTGAGCTCCAGATAAGCTCTCTTGAAAAAAATGGATCCACAATTTCTTATCAGCAGTGTGAGGCTGAATTCTTCTGACATAAGTGTAAACACCCCAAATTTGCCCTCACCCATTCACACCATGGCTTGTGATCATCTCATATGCATAAACACAATCATATCATCTCATATCTCATTTTTGATCCCCTGCATGGTTTCTAAGTCATCTGCACCTAGGGTTTGTGATCTGAGCAATCCAAGGGCATCTTGAGCCACTCCAAAGGTCACCAATCACTTCAAAGGGATCCATAAGTGTTCAAGTATCATATTCCATCCTCTCAAAGTCAAGATTGCAAAAGGATCACAAGAACTAGAGTTTGTGTGGATGCAGAGCCAGGATAGACTGCACAGTTGACCTAAAATTAGGGTTTTGGTTTCAGAGGCCATAACCCCAAATTTTTTGGTCATTCTTGTTTCCTTTGGTCTCTATATGGTATAGGGAGTATGCATATCAATTTTCATGAAGAAATTCCATGGGGAAGTCATCTGATCAAGAGTTGACTTTCTGGACAAGTCAGTGTAAAATCAGGGCATCTGAGGCCCCCAATGACCCAACCAATGGGTGATCTTCATCATTTTGAGTGTATATGATCTTTATTTGATTATGGAAGAAGGTTGAAGTTCACAAAAATCAAGAATTTGGAGTTTTGGCAAATGTTGACTTTTTGGGCATAGTTGACTTTTCAAGAATGCTTCATTTTAGGTCATTTTTCAAGCCTTGATTCTTGATCCAAAAATGCTTCAAATGGAAAAACTTTGGTCATGAAAGTTGTAGATTACATCTTTCCCTTTTCAAAAAGTACAAGAACATGATCAAACTCTTCTTGGATCAAAAGTTATGGTGTGACAAAGTTAGCAAAAATCATTGATTTGCAAGGCATGCCTCAAATGAGAATTTTGCAAAACCATGAACCAATGCCTTTTGTAACCTCTAGTTCATTTCAAACCATGACACAAACATTCTATAAGTCATAAAAATCAGAATTGAACCAAAAATGCCCATGTATTATGGCTTGTGGGATAAGGAAATCACATGTGAACCATAAAGCAACAACTTGCAAAAGCACTCATCACTCTTCACCAACTTGATGCATTGGGTGCTGCACCTTGCTAGCCCTCTCACCTCATCTTGCTGCACCAGAACCATGCCTTGTACTAGCTATAACTTAGCCCATGCCTCTCTTACAAAGAAGTTGACATTTTGCAAAAGGTGACTTACCTATCACAGCAGGCCATGTCACATCATCTGGCCAATTAGAATAGTTTATACTTTCCATTTGCAAGCAAAGCATACCATCAAGCAAGGCTGAAACCTCATATAGCAAGCCATTCACAAAAACACTCCAATAAGCAAAAACTTTCGAATCATCCTCCACAACACACAAACACAAAAACCATTTCCATAGATCAAATCACCTTGCTTCACTGAGTAGAAACCAACAAGACTTGGGCCTGAAACAAGCAAGAACACCCCATTGCCATTTTTCACCTCAAGTTGCAGTTTCATTCGAATCTATCTCCCCAGCTCACAAACATCAAAACCAACTCCACAAACCTTCTCCACTCATCATCAGGACCACACAGAACCACTCACCTTGGCCTGAAGTTGCTTGTATCACCATTGCCATTTCCAACTGAGCTTGAGCAGAAGCTGCTCAAACTCTTCACACAGCCAACATAAACTTCTCCAAAGCATTCAAACATCATCAAGAGGTCCTAAGGAGTGGATTGCACAGGGAGAAAGGGTCTGAAAGTTGCTGGAGTGAAAGCTTCGAATCTCAGGTAGCTCAAGAAATATTTTTCCAGAAATCATTTTTTATGTTCTAAACTTGTTCTCCATGCTTCACTGAGTATCCTGATGCTTTTAGTTTTTGAAATGGTGATGAAATGAACATTTAATTGATCTCTGAAACTGGTTTGCCCTAAAAATTGTTTGTTTCGATTCATGCTTCTGGGGAAAAATAAATGAATTTGGGCATGGGGTTTTGATTTGGTGGATCATGGGAATCATTTCCCTGTTTTTAGATTTTGTTTTTGTTACGATTTGAGTGAGTTTGGAGATTTTCAGGTGGACTTCCCACCGGAGAAGACGACCGGAGGTCTTCTCCGGCCACCTGAAAATCATTTGCCCTAATTACAGTCATTAACTCCCATTTGAATTTGGACCGTAGGATGCCTTTGACCAGTTGACTTCGCGCGTGAGGGAAGGGCTCAGATCACTTTGATTAGCCCTAATTCTTTTATTAGTTTTAATTAATTGTAATTAAATTAATTAACTCAGAACCAATCCTGGCCACAAGATCTGGCGCCAGTCAACGCATTTGAATCCAGCCTCAATCTCCACCCTCCATTCTGATTACTTTTCCATTTTCTTTATTTTTATTTCATTTCTTTTCCTTTTATTTGTTTAATTTATTTAAAATAGTAAAAAATGTGTAAAAATTATGAAACTTTTTCTCATAAGTTTTATTAATTTTTATGACACAAAAATATTTTTGTTTTTATTTTTATCATTAAAAAAGTATTTTTAAATATTTAAAAGATTATTTTTAATTGATTAATGGAAATTAATTTATTAAAAATACTTTTAGGTATTTAAAAATCACCAAAAAATTCATGAAATGTTCTAAGACATTTAGAAACATTGTCCAACCTTCAAACCAAATTTCTTTTTTGATCTTGATGCATTTTGAGAATTTCTCTTTGAATTAAAATCATTTTTGTGCATTATTTTGATCCTAAGTTCAAAATATCATTTCTGCCTATCTATGAAGAGTTGGACATTGATTCTTTTTGCATTGTTTTGTGTTTAGCATGTAGTTTCTAGGATAAAATGGCCATGATTTGATTCCTCATTTTTCATTTGTTTGGCATTTCTTTTGTTTAGGAACCCTAAAAACCCTAATAACTTGTAAAATTCATAACTTGAGATTGGTTAAGAGTTGGGACCTCCCCTTTGGACCTTGGTTTAGTATAGGATTAGGGTTTCTTTGTGTGGCATTTTCCATTTTTTATCTTAAGGTTTGCTTCTGTTTTTGGTTTTTGTTTGATGTTTGCTCCATAAACCCTAATTTGGGCTTCCATTTGCATCCTTCTTACATTATCTTGCATAACATGACTTGCCATGCCATTCCATGCTTCCATTTGATTCATTTGACATCATAAGACATATTGCAAGCATATTTGATCATTGCATCATGTATATGCCATGTTGCATGCCATGTGCACTTCATAACTTTTCATGTACAATCATGCTCCTTAACTTGCTTCATTTGCATTCATGAACTTGTATGATCATTTCCATGTGCTGCCTCATGTTTATAGCATCTCATTGCATCATTAGCATCATGTATTTGCTTCTGGTTTTGTTCCTCTTCATGTCATCTCATCTCATTTTGCATTGCATTGCATTTCTTTCTAACATTTCAGGTGGTAAGTGAATTTGAGAAGTGAATTTGCCTTCACTTCTCATAACTTTTCTTTTCATCTCTCTTGCATCCATTGCTGCATTTTATATGTGTTTGAGATTGAGCTTGCTCATTCTTGTTCCTCCCACCTTCTTTCTTCAAGTGACTTGACTTCTTGAATGAAGCAAGTCACTTTGCTTCTCCTGATCCTGTTCATCTGCTTCCTGGTGGTTCCCTTGAAGATTGTTCTTGAAAACCTCACAAACCTTAGGAACAACCAAGCATGAAAATGATTAGGGTTTTGATTAGTCTCCCCTTTTAGTTTTTACCTTTGTGTCTCTTTTGAGTCTTCTCTTCTCACCTCATAATCAGGGACTAAACCCTAAAGGCTTTAAGGCTTTGTGATTAAGCTTATGCCTGCATCCTTCTCTTAAGATGGAGTGTATAACTTTAATCCTAAGTGTTAAACCCTTAATGTGTTTAAATCTCTTAATCAATTCACTTAATAATCATCAAGACATCACACTTGTAACTTGGGCCTTGCATTAGGGTTCTAATTCTTCCTTAATTGGTTAAGAAGGACTAACCCTAGTGTTAATGGACAAGTCCCCCTCAAGTTGTCTTACAAATCATAAAATTCACTTCTTCATCTCACCATTTAATAAAACCCATCTAATAAAGGCTTGTTTTGTCATGAGTTTAATCCCTAATCATGGATTAAGTTGAGGAGTCTTCCTCAGCTTAAACATTCTCATCTATTATCCTTCTATTAGGATGGTGTAATGAGTCTGTTTAATCCCTGATTATGGCTTAACCTCATTACTTAACACTAAACAAAAACACCAAAAACATCTAAATAATCACAAATAGGTTAATGATCTTAATCCTACACCGAAGGTGGTTAAGTGTGAGAATCTGACTTCACACTTAAGGTAATTCTCATTACCCCTAATCAGAGGGATGATGTGATGAGTTTATCAAACCCATTGGTTTAGGCTTAAGCTCATTAACTTATGAAAAGCTTTCAAAAGCAATAAAAGACTGAAAACTCAAAAACAAACAATAATCGTCTCCTCCGGGATTCTTTTCTCATCATCTTCACTCATAAACGAGAACTTGCTTCTTCCGTCTAATGCAAGACAGTTTGCACCTGAGCCAGACAGGTCATACACTTGAGCATAGGCAAGTAAGCAGTTCACAAGTCAATTCACCTTTCAGTCTCTTTGGGTCGAACTACGGTGTTCTGACTTCCTCATTGCATGAGAGGATACGTAGGCATAACTTAACAGTTATCGAACAAAAGTCTCTGTACATTCCCCCTCCTTCCAGCATGATTCTTTAAGCCTCATGATCTTGAGCAATTCATCCTCAGTTCCTACACTGACACTATATATTCATACACTTCACTTTTCTTTACACTGACACCTGTACATTCTTTTCCAGCTATTTTATACACAGATCGCACTGACGCTACCCCTTTAAAACACAAATCTTTTAAGCGTGGATCCCGTCGAGTACGGCGGACAATCTGGGTGCTAATACCTTCCCAGGTTGTAACCAACCCCCTTTCTCAGTCTCTCTGGTTCGCGACCGTCTTATCCATTCTTTTTCTAGGTCTATGCAGCATTGCCTTTCCTCCGGGATAAAAATGCCTAGCTGGCGACTCTTTTCATCTCCAGTGAGTTCACGGCTGTGTGTTCTCATTGTCCCTCTCGCCGACCGTTCGCGTCTGTACCTTTATTTGACCCTGTTTCATTTATCGGGAGCGACAGCTTGGCGACTCTGCTGGGGACCCTTATATTGCAACCAGGGCTTCTGGTTCTTTTTGTGGGTTCCTCCTAGCGCTTGATTGATTTGTGTTTACTGGGGTGTTATGTGCTTATTTGTGTTTGTATATGTTTTATTTTTGCTTTATGACTTTCTTTATTGCTTTTGTATGCATCATACTATCATGTTGCTGGCTGGATCTGGTTTTTTTTTGTCTTGGTGGGTGGGGCTCTATTGAGAGTTAAGGTCCTATACCTGGGACCTGAGTGACACCTAGGCTAGAGTGAATCATATTCTTTCCCATTCCATTTCGGTCTGGTGCGGGAATATGAAACACGGTTCAGATATGGGTTTCTTCTTGAGAACTCTGTGTTGCAGATTTCCTGCAATGCTAGGGCTATCTGGGAAGCCTGCTAAGTCTGGATGACCTTTTAGTATTGACCTTCAGAAACTGAGGTGAATTAGAGGAGGAATTGTTATGGTTATTGTAAACACTGTACCTCCGGGTTAGAAGTGTTTACACTTCTCATAACTGATCCAAGTCTGAGGATCCTTGTTTTAGAACACCACCTGTGAGGGGGTTGGGCTGTTTACAGGTTTGCAGGTACCCTGACCTCAGAATACCCTGTTACTTTGTTTGTTTAAGAGTACTCCATGTTGGAACAGTTCTTGTGATTCTAAAACCTTGGACATGTGGCTCTTTATTTGAGCCCCCCACCTTGGTTACTGGATTTATAGACCTCCATCTGGAATTCTTGAACACACTTGGACCTATGTCATGGCATTTTGATCAGATCCAGCTCAGTCACAAACCCTTGCATTTCATTTGCATACATAATCATTGCATCATATTGACATTTGCTTATTTGTGTTTCAGGGTATCCATCTTCATTTGGTTTTGGTTTTGACCCCATCTTCAGTATTGACCTATCTTCATCAGCACCTGCTTCAGTTATCAGCTGTCTACTTCAGCCAGTCAGTGGCCCTTTTTCTTCAGTGCCATCACCAGCACCTGTCTCTACTCAGTCTCAGCATCATGGCTCCCAAAAAGAGCAACATCACCTATCACTTCTTCCAGCCAGAGTTATCAGACATCAGGAGGATTCAGACCCTGATCACTCCAGATCATATACCTTTGTTCAGGGAGCATTATGGAGATATACTTGACATGGTTATGGATCTGGACCCTTCACAGAGGAGCCTGATCCACACCTGCATTCAGTTTTATGATCCCCCACTGAGATGTTTCACCTTTCAAGACTTTCAGTTGGGCCCTCTATTGGAAGAATACTCCTCACTAGTTGGTATGCCTATCAGGAGTGAAATCCCTTTCAACCCTGAAATGGTCTTCCCTAGTAATGGAGAGGTGGCAAAGGCTTTGCATCTGGAACCTGTTTTGATTGAGCAGCATATGACCTCTAAAGCTGGGATCCCTGGTTTTCATCTGGACTTCTTGATCTCTCAAGCTACCTTGAAAGCCTCTTTAGGAGAGTGGAAAGCTGTCTGTGCTCTACTAGCCTTGAGCATATATGGAATTGTATTGTTTGCAGATGAGCCTCGATTCATCAGCAAGAATGCAATCCATCTATTCATCTTGAAGAACCCAGTGCCAACTTTATTGGGGGATCTCTATTATTCAGTGCATCAGAGGAATGAAAAGCAGAGGGGGAGACTAGTGAGGTGTTGTGCTCCATTGTTCCACACTTGGCTTCTCAGGCATTTACCCAGGACAGATGCATTTCTGAACCCTCATCAGCAGAGCAACTGGGCTAAGAGACTCACTGCTCTAACTTCAGCAGATATCAGATGGTGCACTCAAAGCACCAAGGGCAGGGATATCATCACCAGCTGTGGACATTTTCCCAATGTGCCTTTAATAGGAGTTAAGGGTAGTATTAATTATAATCCTCTGCTGTTCAGGAGACAACTGGGTTATGCACTGGTCCACACTCCTAAGGCACAGGACTTGGTGGAGACTCTTTATTGTGAGAACAAGACTAATCTGGCTGTTGTTAGGCAGGCTGCCTGGGCCTGGGATAATGTTCAAACCAAGGGAGTGACCATTCTGGGGAAGTGCAATAATGTGGCATCAGCACAATATTATGAGTGGTCCCGTGCCAGGGCCCAATTCTCTGGGATGCCCTTTACCATAGAAGACATGCCTGAGTCATCTTCAGCACCACCCCCTGCCACTATCAGTTTGGAGGAGTTTGAGAGCTTGAAGGAAAGAAATGAGAAGCTAACCCAGGCCTTGCAGAAGACCCTCCGGGAGAGGAGTGAAGGTATAAGGGAGATTGAGAGATTGGAGAAGATGAGAGTGGAGCATCTGACTAAGATTGAAAAGTCTGGAGATTATATCAAAAAGTCTAAGGTTGGTGAGCAAATTCTGAAGAATGCTTGCAAGGAAGCCCAGTTCCAGAGAGCGAGGACAGACTTGTATTTGAAGGAGAGTCAAGCCCGGTGGGTCAGGATCACCGAGGCTCGTACCCTGGAAGACAAGAGAGTTCAAGACAAGATGGAGCAACTGGAAGCTGGTGCAAGAGAACAGCAAGAAGCCCTGGCAGCAGCCCAGAGGGAGATATCAGAGCTAAAGATCAAAGCAGGAGTGAAGAGGTCAAAGGACCAAGCTCAGCACAAGAAGCTCACTACAGCCGTTACAACCCGGAATCTCCTCATCAGGAATCTCACGGAACGTCCGGCTGATCCTGTGACCGAAGCACTTCTTAAGGAAGTTCGTGAGGATGAGTTTGGTCTCGGTGTTTGACCATTTGTTTGTTGTTGCTTTCTTTCCGTGTACTTTTGTTTTCCTGTAATGTTTTGACCCCTCAGAGGGCTTGTGTTTGTAAAACAAACTATGTACCATTTTGTTTTTGTAATATATGTGTTAGTTTGTTCCATCCGAGTTCACTTCAAAAGCAACATCAACAACATCTTCAAGGGTCTGGAAGGGTCAAAACTGAAGGCCAAACCGGATACCTTGAGAACAAATAAGCATACTGCATTGCATGCTAACCTTTTGTTTGTTTTGTAGGTTTTTGTTTTATTGTTGCTAATCTCTGTTGTGATGTTCAGGAACTATTGCTAGGCGCCGGGTATTTCCCCTCAACCGTCCGCACCGTTATCCAACCCGAAACAACCTTCCGGGAATTCAAATGGATCAGGTACAGCAGGACCTTGCAGAGGTTAGAAATCAAATGGCAAACGAAAGATTGGAAATGAGAACGCAGATGACTCAGTTTATGGAAGTTATGAACAACATGGCTCAGAGCCAGGAAAGATTGAGGGCCATGGTGGAAAGGCAGAATCAAGAGGATCCACATATAGGGACTGCCGGCACCAGCAACAACGAAAGGGTACAACCTCATGTTAACCCCCCTGTATTTGGCCCACATCTCCATCCAGAGGTCAACATTCCTGCGAATGTTCAAGGGACTGCCACTGCAGCCAGGGTACTTCAAGAAGACCCCCAAGAGGACCAATTCACAGTGATGGGTGCTGGGGAAGAGGCTTATGATAGAAGGTTGGATGAGATAGCCGAGAAATTGAGGTCCTTAGAATCTCAAAACTCTTTGGGCTTCGACGTCATGGATATGGGCTTGGTAGACGGGGTCAGGATCCCCCATAAGTTCAAGCCTCCTTGTTTTGAAAAGTATAACGGGACTTCATGCCCCCGGACTCATCTACAGTCATTTCTGGGAAGGCTGAAGGCCTATACTATGGATGAGAAGCTCTGGATGTTCTATTTCGAAGACAGCTTGACTGGAGCCTCAAGAGAATGGTACTCTCACCTAACAAGAGCAACTATTAGATGCTGGAAGGATTTGGCAGAAGCCTTCATCAGACAGTATCAGTACAATCTAGACATGGCACCCAACAGGACCCTCCTAATGGGAATGTCACAGTCTTCAAGGGAGAGTTTCCGAGAATATGCCCAGAGATGGAGGCAATTGGCTGCTTCTGTTCAGCCACCTATGTCTGAAAGGGAAATGGCAGACATGTTTATGAACACCCTTCAGGGAACCTATATTGACAGGCTGGCTGCTTTCTCTTCCACTAGCTTTGCGGATGTTGTCATAGCTGGGGAGAGAATTGAGAGCATGTTAAAAATGGGCAAAATTTCCGACAATGGTGCCAGTTCGTCCAGTAATACAAGGAAGCCTTTTGCAGGCCCAAGAAGAACTGGCGAGACCAATGCCATCCATTCAAGCAGGGGCAGACCCCAATTTGTTCACAGGACAATAGCAGCAGTCACCATTCCTGCTCCAGCTCATCCTCTACTAGTCTATCAACCGCCGCAGCAAAACTATCAACAGCAACCTCAGTACCACCAACAAAATCAGTATCCTCCAAGAAATTACAACAACAGCAACACCAACAACAACAGTCAACAAAGGCCATTTCAGCAGAGGCCATCTCAAGCTAATAGGGTGATCGATCCGATCCCCATGCCATATGCTACCCTGCTGCCACAACTCCTGAAACTCAACCTAGTTGAGCTAAGGACATTAGCACCTCCAGACCCCAACAGTCTACCCAGGAACTATGACTCCAACGCTAGGTGTGCCTTCCATTCAAACGCACCTGGCCACAGTACAGAAAAGTGCAGAGCTCTGCATATGAAGGTACAAGACCTGGTAGACTCGAAAGCTCTGAATTTCGCACCGCCACCCAATGTCAATAAAAACCCGATGCCGAACCACGGTGGTTCCAGAATTAACGCTATTGAAGAAGACAAACCGTCTTATTTAATAACCAGTGTGGGCCAGATTAGGACGCCGTTGGTGGAAATCAAGGCTCAACTCCTGGAATGTCAAATGTTCCCAGGGTGTGAGTTGGGTTGTGCTTACTGCAATATCTCGGTAAATGGGTGCGATAATTTGAGGAATGGCATAGATGGCCTCATTCAGAGTGGCCAGCTCCAGATCACTACATCATTTCCAACAAATCCACCAATCTCATCAGCAACGGCTTCAGAACCTCCTACAACTGCAGCAACTATTGTTCCTGATAATTCTTCGGCTTCATCAACAAGTACTTCATCTGTCATTTCAACTGACCAGATGTCAACAAATGTTCCTTCTACAACTCCAGCACCACTCCATTTCGAGACTCCTACAACAACAACATCCATTCTGCCACCATTGTCTCCTGCAACACCAGCAACAAGTCATGAAGATGTCTCAACTGTTACCATATTCTATGATCCTGAAAACAACTCTGTCTACAACTCAGAAGGTGCTGCTCCTACCAGGGCACCAGTAACAATTTATTATGATCCACAGACCATCACAGTTCCTTCAACAGCTGCAGTCAGTCCAGTCACCATCACGGTGCCTGGACCCGTACCTTATGAAAGCAGCAATGCCATCCCCTGGCATTACGGCTCTGACCTGTACTGTGAAGGACAAAGAATCACTTTTGAATCATCAACCCCTGCACCACAAGTAGACAATGTGGGAAGAGGAGGAGGCTTCACCCGAAGCGGACGTCTTTTCGCTCCACAAATTCAGAAACCCACTGCCGAAGCAGAAGCTGCTGCCAAGGCAAAAGGGAAGAGCCCTGTGCAGGAAGATCAAGCTGTTAAAGAAGCCTTGAAGACACCATTCGATCAAGAGGTTGATGAGTTCATGCGAATCATCAAAAAGAGTGATTATAAAGTGGTGGATCAGCTTCACCAAACGCCCTCCAAGATCTCAATCCTATCATTGCTTATGTGCTCCGAAGCCCATCAGAATGCACTACTCAAAGTCCTGCACGCAGCTTACGTGCCTGAAGAGATCACTGTCAATCAGCTGGAGGCAGTAGTTGGAAATGTTAATGCTAGTCACGGACTAGGGTTCACCAATACTGATTTGACAACGGAGGGCCGCAACCATAACAAAGCCTTGCACATAACCATGGAATGCAAAGGTGCTGTCCTTTCCCATGTGCTGGTAGACACGGGGTCATCCCTTAATGTCCTACCTAAAAAGGCTCTGGTGAAGCTAGAATATGACGGATTGGCATTGAGACCCAGCAACCTGGTGGTAAGAGCTTTTGATGGCTCAAAAAGATCGGTTCTGGGAGAGATTGAGCTGCCCGTAACGATTGGCCCGCAGACCTTCAAAACTATTTTCTACGTGATGGATATACAGCCTGCCTACAGCTGTCTATTGGGTAGGCCATGGATTCACGCTGCTGGCGCCGTGACATCTACCCTTCACCAGAAATTAAAATATGAGTGGGAGGGTCAAATCGTTACAATCTGTGGAGAGGAGGACATTTTTGTCAGCCACCTGGCTACTTATAAGTACATTGAAATGGATGGGGAGATCCATGAAACAATGAGCCAGGGGTTCGAAGCTTTGAATGTCAATGAGACATCTGCTGTACTTGGTACTTCAATATCATCATACCAACAAGCCCGGAAGGTTGTTGAGGAAGGAACTGCCCAAGGCTGGGGCAAACTGCTAGCGGTAGAGAAGAAAGAAGACAGATTTGGGTTGGGTTACAGACCAACTCAACAAGATCAAACAGCGGCTGCGAAAGAGCCCAATTTTGTGAGTGGGGGGATGCTTACCCCTGACGCCATCAACTGTCTGGAAGACGAGCTGGAAGAAGAACGCAACCTGGAAAGCTGGATTCGTCCAAAGATCCCGGGGAGCAGTGTCTCGAACTGGTCTTCCCAGGAAATTATAAGAGTTACTCATGCAGAGTAATTATTATTTCCTGTATTTTTACAAGCATGCATCAAAGTCTTGCATCTTGCCCAAGATGACAAGACTCATTTTGTAATAGGGCCATCTGTACTTTTTTTGTGCAAACAAGATAAATTAATGAAATATCAGACATCTTTTTGCAAACGAGTCTTTTTCTTTTCGTTCACTGTTTTTCCATTTTTCTTTTTTGTACAAAAAAAATAAATGGCAGTGTTTTCAAAATGACAACTTTATTTCACTTTTCTAAACAAGACTAAAATCAGATCACTAAAATGAACGAACTTAACCCTTGCAGAGAGTGCCTTCCAGACAGCACCGACAACAACACGGCTATGACTTCGTATGACTTTGACAATCCGATCAATCAAGCTGATGAAGGGGTTGATGAAGAATATAAGCTTCCTGAAGAGCTAGCCAGGTTGTTAAGACAAGAGGAAAAGGTTATTACTCCTCACCAGGAGGAGGTTGAAGTGATCAATCTTGGTACGGATGAAGACGTGAAAGAAGTCAAGATCGGGGCCTGCCTGCAAGACTCAGTGAAAGGACAGCTGATTGACCTGCTTCGAGAGTATGTGGACGTGTTCGCTTGGTCTTATCAAGATATTCCAGGGTTGGACACCGATATTGTTGTGCACAAGCTACCTTTGAGAGAAGAGTGTCCACCTGTCAAACAGAAGCTGCGCCGTACTCGTCCGGATATGGCAATGAAAATCAAGGAAGAGGTACAAAAGCAATGGGACGCCGGGTTCCTTGCTGTAACTAGCTATCCACCATGGGTTGCTAATATAGTACCTGTGCCTAAGAAAGACGGCAAAGTAAGAATGTGTGTTGACTACCGGGATCTGAACACAGCCAGCCCGAAAGATGATTTCCCTTTACCTCACATCGATGTATTGGTTGATAATACGGCTCAGTTCTCGGTATTCTCCTTCATGGATGGATTTTCAGGATACAACCAGATTAAAATGTCACCTGAAGACATGGAGAAGACAACATTCATCACACCCTGGGGCACGTTCTGCTACAAGGTAATGCCATTTGGGCTCAAAAATGCCGGTGCAACGTATCAACGGGCTATGGTAACATTATTCCATGATATGATCCATAAAGAAATAGAATGTTATGTGGATGACATGATTGCCAAGTCCCTTACTGAAGAAGACCATCTGGTGAATCTGCTCAAGTTGTTCAAGCGTCTGAGGAAGTACCAACTGAAATTGAACCCCAACAAATGCACATTCGGGGTGAGATCTGGTAAGCTGCTGGGCTTTATTGTAAGCGAGAAGGGGATTGAAGTTGACCCTGATAAAGTCAAAGCCATCCAAGAGATGCCTGCACCGAAAACAGAGAAAGAAGTTCGAGGGTTCTTAGGTCGATTGAACTACATCTCAAGGTTCATATCTCACCTCACAGCAACCTGTGAACCCTTGTTCAAACTGCTAAGGAAAGAGCAAACGGTCAGGTGGAATGAAGACTGCCAAAGGGCTTTTGACAAGATCAAGGAGTATCTGCAAGAACCTCCAATCCTTATGCCTCCAGTTGAAGGAAGACCTCTAATCATGTACTTGACAGTATTAGAAGAGTCAATGGGGTGTGTGTTGGGCCAGCATGACGAGTCTGGTCGAAAAGAGTATGCAATATACTACCTAAGCAAAAAGTTTACCGACTGTGAACAACGTTATTCGCTGCTCGAGAAAACTTGCTGTGCTTTAGCGTGGGCTGCTCGCCGACTAAGGCAGTATATGTTGACCCACACTACCTTACTGATTTCAAAGATGGACCCAGTCAAGTACATATTCGAGAAGCCAGCGCTTACCGGACGGGTTGCAAGATGGCAGATGATTCTCACTGAGTATGACATCCAATACACATCTCAGAAGGCCATCAAGGGCAGTGTATTGTCTGAATATCTTGCTGAGCAACCCATTGATGATTACCAGCCTATGAGGTTTGACTTCCCTGATGAAGACATCATGTTCATTAAAGCAAAAGATCATGAAGAGCCTATTCACACTGAAGGGCCTGACCCGGAAGAAGAATGGACTATGATGTTTGATGGGGCTGTTAACATGAATGGTCGTGGTGTTGGTGCAGTACTCATTACACCTAAAGGAGTTCACATGCCTTTCTCGGCAAAACTCGCTTTCAACTGCACTAACAACGAAGCTGAATACGAAGCCTGCATTATGGGTCTTGAGGAAGCCATTGACCTCAGGATCAAGACATTGACTGTATTCGGAGATTCAGCTTTGGTAATCAATCAGACCAACGGAAAATGGTATACACACCAAGATCATCTGATACCCTACAGGGATTATACAAGGAGGTTATTGACTTTCTTCACAACAGTCAAGCTTGAGTATATCCCTCGGGACGAGAATCAGTTTGCAGATGCTCTTGCTACCATTTCATCCATGATCAAAGTTCAAGCTGCTAACTTTGTACCTCAGATTTCAGTGTCGAGACTTGATAGACTAGCGTATGTATTTGCAGCAGATGTTGTCAAAGATGATAAGCCTTGGTTCCATGACATTAAGTGCTTCTTGGAGGATCAAACATACCCACCTGGGGCATCTTCCAATGATAAGAAGACTTTAAGAAGGCTTGCTGGGAGTTTCTTTCTGAACACTGATGGGTCTTTATACAAAAGGAACTTTGATATGGTACTCCTCAGATGTGTTGACAAGACGGAAGCAGATTTGTTGATGCATGAAGTGCACGAAGGCTCCTTTGGTACCCATGCTGGAGGACATGCAATGGCTAAGAAGTTATTAAGATCAGGCTATTACTGGATCACAAGGGATGCCGACTGTTGTGCCTATGCTAGAAAATGCCACAAATGCCAGATCTACGCAGATAAGGTGCATGTGCCTCCCAATCCTTTGAACATCATGTCTTCACCATGGCCCTTTGCCATGTGGGGCATTGACATGATTGGCAAGATTGAGCCAACTGCTTCAAATGGCCACAGATTTATCCTGGTCGCCATCGATTATTTCACCAAGTGGGTTGAAGCAGCCTCATATGCAAATGTCACAAGGCAAGTGGTAGCCAGATTTCTGAAAAGAGACATCATCTGTCGGTATGGAGTCCCCGAGCGAATCATTACTGATAATGGTTCCAATCTCAACAACAAGATGATGGCAGAGCTGTGCCGGGACTTCAAGATCCAACATCACAATTCTTCTCCTTACAGGCCAAAAATGAACGGCGCTGTTGAGGCAGCAAATAAGAATATCAAGAAGATTGTGCAGAAGATGGTAATCACCTACAAAGACTGGCATGAAATGCTACCGTTTGCCTTGCATGGGTACCGCACGTCAATCAGGACATCCACTGGGGCAACACCGTATCAGCTTGTGTATGGTATGGAAGCAGTCCTACCAGTTGAAGTTGAATTACCCTCTCTACGGGTACTAATGGATGTCAAACTGAGTGAAGCAGAATGGGTTAGGGCCCGATACGAGCAACTGAGTCTGATCGAAGAGAAGAGATTGGCTGCAATTTGTCATGGGCAGTTGTATCAGAAGAGAATGAAGAGAGCCTTCGATCAGAAAGTCAGGCACCGAGAGTACCAAGTGGGAGATCTTGTGCTGAAAAGAATCCTCCCCCTCATACAGACCACAGGGGCAAGTGGACACCTAACTATGAAGGACCATTTGTGGTAAAGAAAGTTTTCTCTGGTGGAGCACTGATGCTCAGCACCATGGATGGTGGAGATTTCCCGTCCCCTGTGAATTCAGATGCAGTTAAAAAATACTTCGCATAAAAATGACCCGCTGGACACAAAAACAGAATGTAAGTCCAGGCAAAAATAGGGCATCCCGGCGAGTCAAAAACAGAATAAAAGACTCGGGCAAAAATAAGGGAAAATAAACAAAAAATGTACACCCACTGAGTTGAAAAGCCGCATTGGACAGCTCAGGCAAGAATGGGTATCCCGATGGATTGAAAACCCGAAAGGGCGATCCATGCAAAATAAGGGAATAAGCGAACAACTGCATTCTGAATTCGTCTGTATCACTTACAACTTGGAAAGCTTCAACAGAATCAAGCTTCAATCAGAGTCAGCCTTCTTCAGAAAGCAAGACGAGAAGAACGTCATTGTCATACGAGTCATAGCAGAAGAGGAAGCTCCTCAAAGCGTCATCAACACTGCCAGCATTTTGTTCCTCAATTTGTAACAATCTCCTCATTTCAGGAGATTTGTTTCTTTGACTGTATCTTGCCAATTCAGGGCACACAAATTAATAAAATCAGATTTTTCAGTCATGTCTCGTTTTGTACATTTTATTTTGCAAAAAATGTCTGATGTCTCTAAAAACTGATTGCACGAGTACAGATGTTTCTCTTTAAGAAAATAAAAACATGCTTACAGGAAATGTGCTTACTCTCAGAAACATTTGAACTCCTATGACGGAATCCAGTAAGGGATACCTCGGGATTATTTTGTGCGTTTCTCTATCTTTTGTAGGATTGCAGGTGTCCAGAGCGCAACTCGGGGCATGAAAGCCTCATCCCAGCAAGCTGGCAAATCAATACTCAGTTTTAACACCCAAAGTGTTTTCTCCCCAGCTGAGTTGCCTCTCATAATTCCCCAGCCAAGTTGCCATTTCATCCTCAGCTGAGTACAAAAGTCAGGGAACCATCTCCCCACAGAGTCTCAGCCTCTAGTCAGAAGAGCTATGCATGAAGATCACAACAGAGTACAGAAGACTTCTACAACCCCCAGCTGGGTCCCACATTACAAGGATATATCAACCAGTGACCTATATCCCCAAGCAGATGCATCTCACTAGGTCTACCAGTGATCTCATCCCCAGCTGGGGTGTCCGCTTCATAACAGATCGATCGAAGGTCTTCGCAGCAACGGGATTCGAATCCCGGTTTTGATATCTTTGCACAATCATAGCATTCGCATCATATTCACCCACAAAGCGTAGCATTCCGTTTTAACACGGAGCATTACGGCAAAAATCCAACATATAGCATAATCATAAGCCATGATATGAACCAACGCTTGTGAATAATAACCATTCATCAGAATACAGAATACTTTCCCCAAAATCCCCCCAGAGTCCCCAGCAAAAGCAGTTGCCTCGCGAATCACAAACACCAGTATATACCCCTTTTGACACCCGTCATACCCCAGCAGAAAGCCAAAGACATCCTCTTTGCACTCACATATACCTATATATACACTTTCTTGACACTCGTCCGTGTCATATCCCCAGCGCAGTCGTTTAGACTTTGTATATCGGACACTTGTTTATATTACACTCTTCTCCTTTTGACACTCGTCCGTGTCACTCTCCCAGCAGTTAAACACTCATCTATACAATACTCATACTCACTAATCATGTTACACTCATGCAGATACTCGTCCGTATCTTGTATATACCATTCATATCCCCTCAGATTCGGCACTAGTCCTTGTTCTTTGTTAACTCGTTGGTACTCGTCCGTACCATCATCTCAGAACATGCGTCAAGCGTTTGTTTCTACATGATACTCGTCCGTATCATAGTCTTAAGGATGCTCGTCCGCATCTTTAATCCATACACTGTGTCAAAAACTTCTGTCTTCTTGAATATAGATACTCGCCTGTGTCTACTATTCCCCAGAAGAATCCTCTCAGATTCAACACTCGTCCGTGTTCTCTGTTAACCAGTTGATACTCGTCCGTATCATCATCTTTGAACACGCGTCAGTATTTGTTTCTATCCGATACTCGTCCGTATCGTAGTCTTAAGGATGCTCGTCCGCATCTTTGCTCTATACACAATACCAAACACTTATACCCTTTGTTTCTTGGATGTAAATACTCGTCCGTGTTTACTATTCCCCGGTATATCGCCAACAGAGCAATTTTTCTTTTTTATCTAACACTCGTCCTGTGTTATGATAACCCTGAGAGCAGCCGTACCCTGCTAAGTGGTCGTCCTCCACTTCTTGATGGTTGTCCTCCATCATGCTCATCCGATGGCCGTCTCCATCGTTGATTTTTAGCAGCCGTCCCCTGCTAGGTGGTCGTCCTCCACCTTTTGATGATCGTCCTTCATCAGTTTATCCAATGGCCGTCCCCATTGTTGATTTTTGGTTATCTGACATTCGTCCTATGTCATGACAAACCTCGAGAGCAGCCGTACCCTGCTGAGTGGTCGTCCTCCACTTCTTGATGGTCGTCCTCCATCATGCTCGTCCGATGGCCGTCCCCATCGATGAGCTTTTCTATCCGGCATTCGTCCTATGTCGCGGTATTTTCGGCAGCCGTACCCTGCCAGGTGGTCGTCCTCCACCTTTGATGGCCGTCCCCATCATGTTTCTTTTATTCCCAACAGAGCAGCCTTCCCCTGCTAGGTGATCGTCCTTCACTTTTGGTGGCCGTACCCCACCATCTGTTTATTTCATTTATTCTTTAACCCGATGGCCGTCCCCGTCGTGGTCCCTTTTCCTTTTAACCCGATGGCCGTCCCCATCGTTGGTTACTTTACCTTTGTGAACGTGATGGCCGTCCCCGTCACGTTTCATTAATCCCCAGAGAATTTTACAGCTTTATCTTGATGACCATCCCCATCATGATCTTCTTTTTCCAGCTAGTCGGCCGTCCCCGTCTTAGCTTTACCTTTTATCCCCAGCATGTCGGCCGTCCCCGTCATTGCTTTATTTCCCGCACCTTTCCCAGCATGTCGGCCGTCCCCGTCATCGCTATTTACCCAGCAGTCGTCCTCTGCTCGACGGTCGTCCTCCGTCGCACACACTTTACAATATACTTTATTTTCCTTTACAATCTATATCTCTTTTCTTCTTCATTCTGTTGAGTGCAAATTTTGGACTGTCTTTGGTATTCAACCATAAGTTATCTTGTTTGCCTGTTAAGCCGTTGCTTACATCCTGCACAGCTAACTCATGTTTGAATAGGGGCAGCTGTAAACACCCCAAATTTGCCCTCACCCATTCACACCATGGCTTGTGATCATCTCATATGCATAAACACAATCATATCATCTCATATCTCATTTTTGATCCCCTGCATGGTTTCTAAGTCATCTGCACCTAGGGTTTGTGATCTGAGCAATCCAAGGGCATCTTGAGCCACTCCAAAGGTCACCAATCACTTCAAAGGGATCCATAAGTGTTCAAGTATCATATTCCATCCTCTCAAAGTCAAGATTGCAAAAGGATCACAAGAACTAGAGTTTGTGTGGATGCAGAGCCAGGATAGACTGCACAGTTGACCTAAAATTAGGGTTTTGGTTTCAGAGGCCATAACCCCAAATTTTTTGGTCATTCTTGTTTCCTTTGGTCTCTATATGGTATAGGGAGTATGCATATCAATTTTCATGAAGAAATTCCATGGGGAAGTCATCTGATCAAGAGTTGACTTTCTGGACAAGTCAGTGTAAAATCAGGGCATCTGAGGCCCCCAATGACCCAACCAATGGGTGATCTTCATCATTTTGAGTGTATATGATCTTTATTTGATCATGGAAGAAGGTTGAAGTTCACAAAAATCAAGAATTTGGAGTTTTGGCAAATGTTGACTTTTTGGGCATAGTTGACTTTTCAAGAATGCTTCATTTTAGGTCATTTTTCAAGCCTTGATTCTTGATCCAAAAATGCTTCAAATGGAAAAACTTTGGTCATGAAAGTTGTAGATTACATCTTTCCCTTTTCAAAAAGTACAAGAACATGATCAAACTCTTCTTGGATCAAAAGTTATGGTGTGACAAAGTTAGCAAAAATCATTGATTTGCAAGACATGCCTCAAATGAGAATTTTGCAAAACCATGAACCAATGCCTTTTGTAACCTCTAGTTCATTTCAAACCATGACACAAACATTCTATAAGTCATAAAAATCAGAATTGAACCAAAAATGCCCATGTATTATGGCTTGTGGGATAAGGAAATCACATGTGAACCATAAAGCAACAACTTGCAAAAGCACTCATCACTCTTCACCAACTTGATGCATTGGGTGCTGCACCTTGCTAGCCCTCTCACCTCATCTTGCTGCACCAGAACCATGCCTTGTACTAGCTATAACTTAGCCCATGCCTCTCTTACAAAGAAGTTGACATTTTGCAAAAGGTGACTTACCTATCACAGCAGGCCATGTCACATCATCTGGCCAATTAGAATAGTTTATACTTTCCATTTGCAAGCAAAGCATACCATCAAGCAAGGCTGAAACCTCATATAGCAAGCCATTCACAAAAACACTCCAATAAGCAAAAACTTTCGAATCATCCTCCACAACACACAAACACAAAAACCATTTCCATAGATCAAATCACCTTGCTTCACTGAGTAGAAACCAACAAGACTTGGGCCTGAAACAAGCAAGAACACCCCATTGCCATTTTTCACCTCAAGTTGCAGTTTCATTCGAATCTCTCTCCCCAGCTCACAAACATCAAAACCAACTCCACAAACCTTCTCCACTCATCATCAGGACCACACAGAACCACTCACCTTGGCCTGAAGTTGCTTGTATCACCATTGCCATTTCCAACTGAGCTTGAGCAGAAGCTGCTCAAACTCTTCACACAGCCAACATAAACTTCTCCAAAGCATTCAAACATCATCAAGAGGTCCTAAGGAGTGGATTGCACAGGGAGAAAGGGTCTGAAAGTTGCTGGAGTGAAAGCTTCGAATCTCAGGTAGCTCAAGAAATATTTTTCCAGAAATCATTTTTTATGTTCTAAACTTGTTCTCCATGCTTCACTGAGTATCCTGATGCTTTTAGTTTTTGAAATGGTGATGAAATGAACATTTAATTGATCTCTGAAACTGGTTTGCCCTAAAAATTGTTTGTTTCGATTCATGCTTCTGGGGAAAAATAAATGAATTTGGGCATGGGGTTTTGATTTGGTGGATCATGGGAATCATTTCCCTGTTTTTAGATTTTGTTTTTGTTACGATTTGAGTGAGTTTGGAGATTTTCAGGTGGACTTCCCACCGGAGAAGACGACCGGAGGTCTTCTCCGGCCACCTGAAAATCATTTGCCCTAATTACAGTCATTAACTCCCATTTGAATTTGGACCGTAGGATGCCTTTGACCAGTTGACTTCGCGCGTGAGGGAAG
Source organism: Lathyrus aphaca (assembly GCA_963966055.1). Lineage (NCBI taxonomy): Eukaryota > Viridiplantae > Streptophyta > Magnoliopsida > Fabales > Fabaceae > Lathyrus > Lathyrus aphaca. The sequence goes on from OZ014524.1 coordinate 339,320,182, forward strand.
GGCTCAGATCACTTTGATTAGCCCTAATTCTTTTATTAGTTTTAATTAATTGTAATTAAATTAATTAACTCAGAACCAATCCTGGCCACAAGATCTGGCGCCAGTCAACGCATTTGAATCCAGCCTCAATCTCCACCCTCCATTCTGATTACTTTTCCATTTTCTTTATTTTTATTTCATTTCTTTTCCTTTTATTTGTTTAATTTATTTAAAATAGTAAAAAATGTGTAAAAATTATGAAACTTTTTCTCATAAGTTTTATTAATTTTTATGACACAAAAATATTTTTGTTTTTATTTTTATCATTAAAAAAGTATTTTTAAATATTTAAAAGATTATTTTTAATTGATTAATGGAAATTAATTTATTAAAAATACTTTTAGGTATTTAAAAATCACCAAAAAATTCATGAAATGTTCTAAGACATTTAGAAACATTGTCCAACCTTCAAACCAAATTTCTTTTTTGATCTTGATGCATTTTGAGAATTTCTCTTTGAATTAAAATCATTTTTGTGCATTATTTTGATCCTAAGTTCAAAAAATCATTTATGCCTATCTATGAAGAGTTGGACATTGATTATTTTTGAATTGTTTTGTGTTTAGCATGTAGTTTCTAGGATAAAATGGCCATGATTTGATTCCTCATTTTTCATTTGTTTGGCATTTCTTTTGTTTAGGAACCCTAAAAACCCTAATAACTTGTAAAATTCATAACTTGAGATTGGTTAAGAGTTGGGACCTCCCCTTTGGACCTTGGTTTAGTATAGGATTAGGGTTTCTTTGTGTGGCATTTTCCATTTTTTATCTTAAGGTTTGCTTCTGTTTTTGGTTTTTGTTTGATGTTTGCTCCATAAACCCTAATTTGGGCTTCCATTTGCATCCTTCTTACATTATCTTGCATAACATGACTTGCCATGCCATTCCATGCTTCCATTTGATTCATTTGACATCATAAGACATATTGCAAGCATATTTGATCATTGCATCATGTATATGCCATGTTGCATGCCATGTGCACTTCATAACTTTTCATGTACAATCATGCTCCTTAACTTGCTTCATTTGCATTCATGAACTTGTATGATCATTTCCATGTGCTGCCTCATGTTTATAGCATCTCATTGCATCATTAGCATCATGTATTTGCTTCTGGTTTTGTTCCTCTTCATGTCATCTCATCTCATTTTGCATTGCATTGCATTTCTTTCTAACATTTCAGGTGGTAAGTGAATTTGAGAAGTGAATTTGCCTTCACTTCTCATAACTTTTCTTTTCATCTCTCTTGCATCCATTGCTGCATTTTATATGTGTTTGAGATTGAGCTTGCTCATTCTTGTTCCTCCCACCTTCTTTCTTCAAGTGACTTGACTTCTTGAATGAAGCAAGTCACTTTGCTTCTCCTGATCCTGTTCATCTGCTTCCTGGTGGTTCCCTTGAAGATTGTTCTTGAAAACCTCACAAACCTTAGGAACAACCAAGCATGAAAATGATTAGGGTTTTGATTAGTCTCCCCTTTTAGTTTTTACCTTTGTGTCTCTTTTGAGTCTTCTCTTCTCACCTCATAATCAGGGACTAAACCCTAAAGGCTTTAAGGCTTTGTGATTAAGCTTATGCCTGCATCCTTCTCTTAAGATGGAGTGTATAACTTTAATCCTAAGTGTTAAACCCTTAATGTGTTTAAATCTCTTAATCAATTCACTTAATAATCATCAAGACATCACACTTGTAACTTGGGCCTTGCATTAGGGTTCTAATTCTTCCTTAATTGGTTAAGAAGGACTAACCCTAGTGTTAATGGACAAGTCCCCCTCAAGTTGTCTTACAAATCATAAAATTCACTTCTTCATCTCACCATTTAATAAAACCCATCTAATAAAGGCTTGTTTTGTCATGAGTTTAATCCCTAATCATGGATTAAGTTGAGGAGTCTTCCTCAGCTTAAACATTCTCATCTATTATCCTTCTATTAGGATGGTGTAATGAGTCTGTTTAATCCCTGATTATGGCTTAACCTCATTACTTAACACTAAACAAAAACACCAAAAACATCTAAATAATCACAAATAGGTTAATGATCTTAATCCTACACCGAAGGTGGTTAAGTGTGAGAATCTGACTTCACACTTAAGGTAATTCTCATTACCCCTAATCAGAGGGATGATGTGATGAGTTTATCAAACCCATTGGTTTAGGCTTAAGCTCATTAACTTATGAAAAACTTTCAAAAGCAATAAAAGACTGAAAACTCAAAAACAAACAATAATCGTCTCCTCCGGGATTCTTTTCTCATCATCTTCACTCATAAACGAGAACTTGCTTCTTCCGTCTAATGCAAGACAGTTTGCACCTGAGCCAGACAGGTCATACACTTGAGCATAGGCAAGTAAGCAGTTCACAAGTCAATTCACCTTTCAGTCTCTTTGGGTCGAACTACGGTGTTCTGACTTCCTCATTGCATGAGAGGATACGTAGGCATAACTTAACAGTTATCGAACAAAAGTCTCTGTACATTCCCCCTCCTTCCAGCATGATTCTTTAAGCCTCATGATCTTGAGCAATTCATCCTCAGTTCCTACACTGACACTATATATTCATACACTTCACTTTTCTTTACACTGACACCTGTACATTCTTTTCCAGCTATTTTATACACAGATCGCACTGACGCTACCCCTTTAAAACACAAATCTTTTAAGCGTGGATCCCGTCGAGTACGGCGGACAATCTGGGTGCTAATACCTTCCCAGGTTGTAACCAACCCCCTTTCTCAGTCTCTCTGGTTCGCGACCATCTTATCCATTCTTTTTCTAGGTCTATGCAGCATTGCCTTTCCTCCGGGATAAAAATGCCTAGCTGGCGACTCTTTTCATCTCCAGTGAGTTCACGGCTGTGTGTTCTCATTGTCCCTCTCGCCGACCGTTCGCGTCTGTACCTTTATTTGACCCTGTTTCATTTATCGGGAGCGACAATAAGACCTCAGATGTAGCTTGGGACAAGAGACCCCATCATAAACAACAAAGGTAGGAACCTTGAAACCAATGGGTATGACTACCCCAGATATCAAACTCAAATCCTCAAAATCCAGCCCAGATGACTTCTGCAACTCCATGGCATCCATCCTATCCACCAGCATCTTGAATTTGTCTTCATTAGGCTCATGGTAGTAATTAGCCTCAGAATCAGAGTCCCCCATAGTGTTGTGGAGACTGCCTCCCTCTTTTTCAGATTCCTCAGATTCATAGTCTTCAACTGGCTCTTTGGTCTTAGCAAGACCTTTGAACCTTCTTCCCATGTTGATCAGGCCACCTGACCTTCTAGTCTTCTTAGTCTTCTTGGCCAGCAGTGCCTTCAATTCATCCTGCCCCTTGGACAGGTTCAAGATCAGCTCTTGGAACTGTGCATTTTGTGCCTGGAGATCCTTAACTGTTTGTTCAAGAGCCATTGCTGAAATAAACAGCGAGAAGATGAGAAACCTGTGCACAATTATAAACCTGTGATGCAATGAAATGATATGGGAATGTATATGCAATGTTTTCAAGGACCGCAAGATTTAAATTTGCTTAAACAAACATAAAAGTAAACTTTTATTAGTAATAACTTTGTTTTGCCTCTTGGGCTTACAGAAATGAAATAAGAACAAAAGATGGGGTTTTAAGTCTCCCATGGACGTTTCCTCTTTGTGTTGAGGTATGAGTTGAGATTCCGTTCCTCGTGAAGTTGCTTTGTTAGTTCTAGGATCCTTTCTTGGCTTGCTTTGTAATGAGCCTCGAAAGTATCCCTTTGCTCCTTCAGTTAGATCCATGATCTCTGCAAGTCTTCCATATCAGTAGGCATGTCTGGGTGAAGGATGGTATAAGCAGTGTCTCCTTCAGCAACAGGTTCCATGGTAACTGGCAGGATAGCAGGATATGGCATCATGAGAGTCTGATCACGAGATCGCACCCATCTGAGATAAGCCTCCATAGGAATAGTGTACTTAGGCTCCAGTGTCTTGCTGTCAACCTTGTTCACTTTTCCCCAGGCTCGTATGAATCTCTGACGGTAGCCTTGAAGATCGTTGTCGTAATCAAACACAATGCCCTGAATCAACATGTCATGTGGACCATCACTCCGAGCGTAACCAAACTGTCGTAAAGCTAGAGAGGGGTTGTAGGTGATGCCTCCTCTTATGCCTAGAAGTGGCACATTAGGAAACTCCCCACAACGGTTAATGATGGTGACATTCTCCATAGATCTGGAGCACCAATGGATATCTGAATGAGAGAGTGACATAATCCTCTTGGACCACCTGAACCCTTGCTCATTCTTCATTACTGAGCGAGGAAGGTGAGAAATAAACCACCTTGAGAGTAAAGGTATGCAGCACATCAAAGTTCCTCTTGCCCTTGTAGTACGAGTATGAAGAGAATGCAGGATGTCTCCAAGTAAGGTAGGCACTGGATTGTGACTCAGGAATATATTGATGGCATGAACGTCTATGAACTGATCTGGATTGGGGAACAATACTAAGCCATATATCAGCAAGGCTAAGATCTCCTCAAAAGCATCATAGCTCATGGCCTTCAAGAATACTTGAGCTTTATCCATTAATACCTTAGCGAGAATACCCTTGACTCCGCTTCTCGTTTCTAGAACAATGTCAGACTTCTTCAGATGTAGAGCTGCAGCAACAACTTCAGGTTTAAGCTCTTTCTCCAAGCCTGTGAAGGGTCTCTGATCAAGAACAGGTATGCCCAGAAGTTTAGAGAACTCCTCCATTGTAGGAACCAGCTGGTAGTCGGGGAACGTAAAGCAGTGGTGCTTAGGGTCAAAGAACTGGAACAGAACACTCATCATGTCTTCATTGAACCCTGATGTGACTAGATCCAATAGGTGACCATGTCTCTTGATGAACTGGGAGTGATCAGACACTTGAGAAACCAACTCTTTAAGCTTGGAAGGTATGCCCACAAAGTTGATCCTGATGGTGTTTCTACGAGCAGAAGCCATGACCTGCAACAAAGAACAAAGATAAATCTTTTGGTCCTTGAAATGGTTAGTGAAAATGCTATGCTTATGATGCATGATGATGTCATGATGTTATGTTCAATCACAAACATGTGGCACACACAAACAAGTCACACAATAGCTCTAGGTTTAAAGGCTTGCATGAGGTTCAAAGGTAAATACCCTCCCCTGAAGTTAGTTGGTTCATCCTGTCCTACAAAAGTAACCAGGTTCTAAGGGATCTCAATATCATTGATCCTTCACAAGGGTGGTTGTTCAGAAGGCAACTTACTTGCCAACCAAAACCCTCCAAGTTTAGAATCTCAATGAGCGTAGTATCGAGTGTCAACCAACTTCAGTCTGCACCAAAGCCGGTTACCTCACTACTTTCTAAAAGCCAAGATGGGATAACTAGGGTTCTAAAAGTCAGTTAGTGTATTGACAACATATGGCAGCCTCATATTATCCTCAACTTGACTTAAGGAACATAAGCACCAACCAAGAAGTCACACTAACTATGGCCACCAGATCAACCATATCGGTATACGCCGTACAGTTTCCTTGGTCTATTGCCATTTACCTAAGGTACACTAGATCCGGGTTAGGATCTTTCACACAAATAAGTATAAATAAAACAAGGCAAACAATTTAAAATGATCTAATTCCTAAGGGTACCCCTCTTTAATATTAAGTCCCCAGCAGAGTCGCCAGTTCTGTAACACGGTGGGAGAACTGACTTTAGTTATGTTGCGGATAGCAAGAGTCGCCACCGACTTTTATTTTATCCAAAGGAAAGGCATAAAAGAACAGGAAAGACCTTTTAAAAGATTTTTGGGTCCGGGGGGTAGGTTATGTAAAGGGAAGGTGTTAGCACCCTTTACATCCATGGTTATCCATGGGCTCTTAGTTACTTAGCTCACTTTGAATTGTTTTTGAAAATGTGAAGTGTGTGAATAGAAATTTTCATAAGAGTTTGATAATGATCCATGTACGGATGCGTAAAAAACTTGTGTTTGAAAATTGTTTGAAATTTGTGAAGTGTTTGAAAAGTTTTTGAATAGTGAGCAAGTAACTATGAGGAACCTACCCTAAAGTTTAAGTCTTTCTGTTCTTGAATCCTTTAAATGGTAAGACTATTCCTATTATTAAGGAATAGGTAGTCATTACCTTGGATGTGAGGGACAAGTAAGGGACATCTGTTTATATAGGCAACTGTAGGGTGTATTAAGCAATTTTGGAGGGACTATCATCATTATTCGAAAGGGACTAGATCATTATGAAAGGCAACCATTAAGGGACTTGATCTTTGATTATGAAGGGACTAGATGACTTTTCTTTTAAGGGACTTTTGCTTTATACACCCCACTTGACCTTTTAATTAGGCAACATTGAGAGGCAACCCTAGAAAGTGAGATGGCGATCAAAGATCGACTTACGTGTGTGAGTGTTTAATTTTAAATATTTATCTTGTGAATTAGGTGATCTAAATTAATTTTAAATAGCATACATGTTTACACTCCCTATTTACTAATCATGGCATAAAAAATAAATAATTAAATATTACAAATAAATATTTACACCAAGGAGCAATTACAAAAAATAATGATAAAGCAATTTAAATAAATAGTAAAATAAATAAATAAGCAAAATATAAATAATAAGTAAAATAAATAAGCAATTTAATTGGGTTAGTAATAATAATAATAATCATAATTTTAAATAAAAGGGGTTAGTAAAAAATAATTATAAGAACATAATTAAAAATAATAAGCAAAGAATAATATAATAATTAAAAGATTAGATTTTACTATAAACAATTATTTAAAATTAATAAAAAAAATATGAACAATTATAAAATTTTAAGTTAAGTATAAATTATAAAATTAATTATGAACATATTATAAGAAATTATTAAATTTGCAATTTTTAGAAATTATTTACATATATAATTAATTATAAACAATTAGAAAATATTTTCATATTATAAATAAATTGGACATTTTAGTTTCTACACATATTTATATACAAAATTTTAAGTTTATAAACAATTTATGTATTTAAAAATTTAATCAAATATTTTAATTAAATTATGAATACAAATAATAATATAAAAGAAGAAAAGAAAATTAGGGTTTTATATGTTTTAGAAAAAATAAATTAGGGTTTGTAAAATATTAGGATTTATTTTATACATTTTTTAGAATAATACAATAATTACATATATAATTTAATAGTAATATTAATAATTTAAAAAAATAAATAAATGAGTTTTCTTATAACATAAAAAAATGAGTTTTTAAAAAAAAATAATGTGAATATCATTTATTATTTGAATTTATTTTAGATAGAATATTAATTAAATTAAAAGAATAAAGAAAAGAATGAACAAAATAAAAACCTGCTGGGGCTGGGATTTGAACCCAGTCCCCTTAGCTTGCAGCCTCCAAGACCTGCCCTCCATCCACTGGGCCATGCACGCGCTGGCAGCAAAAACAAGGGACCAATCCCTTTTGTTCTCAACCTGAAACAAATCATAGCAAAAACAAATATAACACAAAAGGGCCTGGGGAGATTCGAACCCAGGTCCCTTACAATGCAAACAAACATCCTTTCCATCCAGCCGGGAGGGCGCTTCTGGCAATGTAATGGTCACAATTGATTATATATTAAAACAACTCATTTAAATGAAAAAAACAAGAAAAATATGGCCTGGTTCAAGAATCGAACCCCTGACCCTTCAGCCACACGCACGCCTACGCAACCAACTGAGCTAACCCGCCATTGGTGAAATAAAACAGCAAGCCATTCATAATATTTTAAAATAGGAATTCAAATTTGAAATTCGCGCCAGACCAGCTTCGTCTTCAACCTTGGATTCGTTGGATTACCTGCGAATTTTATTATGAAGCTACCTGCGAATTTACCTGCACTCATACAACCTGCGAAATTCAAATACTAACAAAATAGCAAAATTTCCTGAAATTGATTACACCATTGAATTCCTAATGAAATTTCCAGTCATTCTATGTCTTTAGAATCCATTTATCTTGGCTAGATAATGAATCCCTAAATGAAGCCGCAAACCCTAAACATGGTGAATCACGATTCAGGCCATGGAACTTTAGTTTAAATGTCCAGAAAGCTTCTACACTATCACACAAACAAGATTGATCAATCAAAATTCATTAAAAACCATTCAATAACCAGAATCGAAAAATTAAAATGTGATGAATAGTTTGAATCAGATTATGCGAATGGAGAGGTTTTAGATGCAAATGATGATTGGTTTTGCTTCAAGAATGTCCAAGGAACATTGCTATGTCTTTAGATTACCTTCAAATGCCCTGTATAATGAAAACCGAATTTGATTTTTGTGAAGGTTTTTGAATAATGTGAACTTACTCTTGGGGAGGCTGAAATTCGTGGCTTGTGCTAGGTTTGTGTTAAGTACTTATAGGAGGATCAATTTAGGTCAAAAAGTTGGATAGTTGTGTAGAAGATTTGATTCAAAAAGATTCACAATGATAAGCTTTGAAATTTCAATATTTTTGCATCAACACTTTCTATTTCAAGCCAATCAATGTTATCCTTGTATCAATTTGTTCCATGCTGAATTCATGACTTTCTAGAACCAAAAATAAAATTAAATCTTCATATTTAATATTTTATTTAAATTTAAAATGATTTTAAGTATAAAAAATCATAATAAATTAATTAAATAAAATAAAAATTATGAAAATATCATAGAATTTTCGTGCATGATGTCATGGATTGCTTTGGGTCATTAAAAGTTCAGCCCATTTAACAAAATTTGGTTTTAAACCTCCATTTGCTTCATAAACTTCCCTAAAATTTCCCAACTTTGCAAGGGCAAATATCCTTCAATTTTAATGGTATGAGGGTGTTCTTGGACATTTTGGAAAGCTTAAAGAGTCCTCTAAACAACCCCACTGGTTTCATGTCCATATCATTTACCAATCTCAAGTTATGCCCTTTTGAAGTTGTTGACTTTTTGTTGACTTTCAAAAGGACCTATAATGTCTTAGCTCATACCTTCCAAATGAAGCATTTTTGGGCTTGGCTTGTGAGACACAAAGTTGTAGAGAATTCAATTTCCTTAAAAATGAGCTTTGGATGGAGACTTGGTGATGAAGTATGTGAAAGTTATGGCTGGTCAAAGTTCAGTTGACTTTTACTAAGGAAACCCTAATTTAGAAACTCCTGATTCTTGATGATCTGAAATCTCCTTGATGAATCATGATCAAACCTTGATCAAATGATGAATTTTACTTCATATACTTGATGTTGGCAAAAAATCATGAAGTTTGACTTTGGTTTGACCACAGTTGACCTCAGTTTGACTTTTTAACTGCTTTGACTGATTTTGACTTATCTGATCATTTGACTGAGCAAACCTTTGAGAAAAGTCTTGAAACTTGTCATGGGGGTTCTTAAACACATATAAGATGTTATGAAGCTCACTTGAAGTCTTGTAAGTCCATTTAGCCTGATTAAAGTCAAAACCCTAGTTTTGGATGCACTGCTTAGGAGGTGCATTGTCTGAGGGAATTGTCAACTCTTCTGACCAATTGTGAACTTTGTGAACCTTGTGAACCATCATAAAATGTCTTGTGAACCTTGTGAATCTCATGGGAGGTCTTGTGAACCTTGTGAAACACATAAAGTGACTTGTAGACTTCATGAACCCCATGAAAGGTTTTGCAAGCATTGTGAATCTTGTGAACCTTGTGAACCTCATAAAGTGACTTGTAGACTTCATGAACCTCATGAAAGGTCTTGAAAGCATTGTGAATCTTGTGAACCTTGTGAACCTTCTTAGCACACAAAGTCTTGTATTGTGAGGGCAAATTTTGGGGTGCAACAGCAAGACATGAGAATGATCATACAAGGCAATGGATGCAGATGGAGCATGCTTTGAACCATGAATGTACATGAAAAGTTATGAAATGCAATGGACATATAACATGGCAAATGAAAGATGCATTGATCAAACATGATTCTAATATGTCCTAAGATGTATTATGAATCATGTGGATGCACAAAATGTCATGGCAAGTCAATGGATGCAAGCAAATGAGAAATGGATGCAAAGGAAGGCATAAATTAGGGTTACATGCATCATGCAAAGCAAAAATTCAAAACCAGAAGCAAATGACATGATAAAAAATTTAAAATGCAACCAAAGATACCCTAAACCTATACAAGCTCACTTCCCAAAGGAGGGGATCCAACTCTTAACCTAGGGAAAGTTATGAATTTCCTAAGATTGCTAGGGTTTTGAGGTACCTCATCAAGAAAAATGAAAAAAAAATTGAAAATGCAAGATCAATTCAAACCAATTTTATCCTATAAACTACATGCTATGAAGAGTGTAATGCAAGAAGAATCATCATCAAACTCTCAAGGGTTAGGCAGAATGGATTTTTCAAAGATTGAACCAAAATATTGCCTTAAAATGAAATTAATTCCAATGAAAATGATCAAAAGGCATCAAGAACAAAAAAGAAATTTGGTTTGAGAGTTGGATAATGTTTCTAAATCTTTTGAAATGCAATGTGAATTTTTTTGTGATTTTTAAATACCTAAATGCATTTTTAATTAATTAATTTTCATTAATTAATTAAAAATAAACATTTAAATGATTTAAAAATAATTTTTATTGCAAAAAATAAAAATAAAAATATTTTTGGGTTTTAAAAATTAATGAAGTCTTTGACAAAAAATTTCATAATTTTTAAATGCTTTTTGCTATTTTAAATAAAATATGTAAAACAAATAAGAAAATATGAATTAAAAATCAAATAAAACAGAAGTAAACACAAGGGAAGGCTGAGATTGAATCTGGGAAATGATTTGTTGACTACGCGCCAGATCTTGTGGCTGGAATTCAAACTGAGTTAAACCTAATTAATTAACTTAATTAAACACAATTAGGGCTAAGTGAAAACATCCTGGCCCTACAACACGCGCGGGAAGCCCAGATCCAACGCCCCACATTTAAACCTGGCTAACCCTAATTATCAAACCCTAATTACTTTCAGGTCACCGGAGAAGAGCTCCGGTCGTCTTCTCCGGTGACACCCTCCCTGAGAAATCTCAAACTCACTCTCCTGGTCATTTCTGGAGCTCTAAAGCTCCAGATCACTTCCTCTCACCTCCCTAAACTCATCCCTGCCCCCAAATGGAATTTATTTCTCACCATGAAACAGTTTCGAAGCAAGATTCAAAAATGGCAGAATTTCCAGTCAGGCCATACACACTCATTTTTCAACCATTTTCGAAAATTCAAAGTTCATTGAACTCAGGGGATCAAACTTAACCATTTAATAACTTAAAACAAAGCTTCTGGAAAAATGAATTTCAGTGGCTACCTGAGTTGAAGCTTTCAATCCAGGAGCCTTTTGACCAGTTCCTTGCTTCCAACCACCTCTACTGACCTCCCTCAAGTGTTTGCAAAGCTTGTTTGGAGTTTATTTTGGCTGGTTTGTGAGATTGATGGAGTTCTGTTCAGAGAGGGGGGGAAATCGTATTTTTGTTTATGGTGGTTTTGGGCTGCTTTGATGGGTCAGGGATGATCAGTGGAGTGTTTTGAGATGGATGGTGGAAGAAATTTGAAGAATGGATGGCTGAGTTAAGGGATTCGATAGAAAATGCAAGATGGAGGATTTTTGTGAACTATGGCTTATGAGAGAGATCAGGCTTGTGTGTCTGTTGTATTGAGTCTCTTTTGGTCCACTTATCACACTTGGATGGGTCAGAGGAGTTGGTGTGGCACTGTGGGATTGGTATGGGCCATTTTGCATAAAGTCAAGTCTAGGTGTACTTGAGGTATGGGCAAGTGGGAGGCTGTGATAGGGGCATGGCTTGGCTCAGCTGAGATCAGGGAGAACCATGGAAATGGATTAGAGGCAATGCAGCAAGTGGATTAGGGTTTGTGAGAAATTTTGCAACTTTGTGATCTCTTGGCCCTTTTGTGATTACTTGAAGCATAAGTCATGAAAATGGGAAAATCTTTGGTGCATTCTGATTTTTAGGCATTGGTTTATGTTTGTGCAAAGGTTAGAAGTCCATTTGAAGTCACATTTTGCCTTGGCAAGGGATTTTGCAACTTTGCCTCTTTGGTGCAAAACTTGAAATTATGTGATTTTTCCCAACTTTGACAAGCCATAACTTTTGATCTAAAATGAATTAGGACAAGTTCTTGTACTTTTTGAAAAGGGAATGATCCATTCTACAACTTTCATGACCAAAGTTTTCTCATTTGAAGCATTTTTGAATCAATTTGAGGAGGTTGAAAAACTTTCCCAAAATGGCAAGTTTACATTACAAGTCACTTTCCCAAAAAGGCAACTTTGCAAATGGCTTGAAATTTTGCAATTTTGTGAACTTCCAACATCTTCTATGATCAAATAAATATCATACACATTCAAAATGATGAAGAACACCCTTTGGTTGGGTCATTGGGGGCCTCAGATGCCCTGATTTTACACTGACTTGCTCAAGAAGTCAACTCTTGATCAGATGCTTTCCCCATGGAATTTCTTCATGAAAATTGATATGCATGATACCTATACCATATAGAGACCAATAAAAACAAGAATGACCAAAAATTTTGGAGTTATGGCCTCTGAAACCAAAACCCTAATTCTAGGTCATCTGTGTAGTTGAATCCTGGCTCTGCTTCCATGCCTTTCTCAGTTCTTGTGATTTTTTGACTTTCTTGACTTTGAGAGGATATAATATGATGCTTGAACATACATGGACCCCTTTGAAGTGATTGATGACCTTTGGAGCGGCTCAAATGGCTCTGGGGTAGCTCAGATCACAAACCCTAGATGCAGATGACCTAGAAACAATGCAGTGAAGCAAATATGCACCATGAGATGCCATGATTGAACTTATGCATATGAAAATATCACAAGCCATGGTGTGAAAAGGTGAGGGCAAATTTGGGGTGTTTACAGCAGCCTCATATTATCCTCAACTTGCTTAAGGAACATAAGCACCAACCAAGAAGTCACACTAACCATGGCCACCAGATCAACCATATCGGTATACGCCGTACAGTTTCCTCGGTCTATTGCCATTTACCTAAGGTACACTAGATCCGGGTTAGGATCTTTCACACATAAGAGAACCCAACAAGTAAAGTAAAGCAAACAAAGCAAACAAATTTAAAGTGATCTAATTCCTAAGGGTACCCCTATTTTATTAATCCCCAGCAGAGTCGCCAGTTCTGTAACACGGTGGGAGAACTGACTTTCTATAAATGTTGTGGATAGCAAGAGTCGCCACCGACTTTTATTTTATCCAAAAGGAAAGGACATAAAAGAACAGGAAAGACCTTAAAAAGATTTTGAGTTCGGGGGGTAGGTTATATAAAGGGAAGGTGTTAGCACCCTTTATATCCATGGTTATCCATGGGCTCTTAGTTACTTAGCTCACTTAAATTGTTTTTGAAGAGTGTAGTGTGTGATTAGAAATTTTCTAAGTACTTTGTAATGATCCTCGTATGGATGTATACAAAGCCTTGTTTTGAAAATGTTTTGAAAATATTGTGAGGTGTGAAAAGTATTTTGAAATATGAGCAAGTAACTAAGATGTACCTACCCTAAATTAAGTCTTTCATGTTCTCGTATGCTCTTTCAATGGTAAGACTATCCCTATTATTAAGGAATAGGTAATAATTACCTTGGATGTGATAAGGGACATGTGAAGGGACATCTGAATTTAGGCAACTGCAAGGTGTCTTTAGCAATTCGTAGGGACTTATCATCTTTTATTCGAAGGGACAAGATCATTATTCCGTAGGCAACCTCGAAGGGACTTGATCTTATAATTTAAAGGGACTTAATGATATTTTATGAAGGGACTTTGCTTAAGACACCTTACTTGACCTTAAAAATAGGCAACATGAGGAGTAACCTTAGAAAGTGTAGGATGGCGATCAAAGATCGACTTACGTGTGTGAGTGTTTATATTCAAGTATTTATCTTATTTAATTAGTTTTCTAAATTATTTTAATTACACATAGTTATGCACACCCTATTTACTAACCACACAGTTAATATAAAAAAATAAAGCAAAAGCATAATCCTAAACTATTACAAAGCTTTGGGATAGTTACAATATAATCGAAAAAATATAAACAATGATAAATAATAATAATAAATAAGCAATAATTTAAAAGGTTAGTAATAATGAAATAATAATAAGAGGGAATATAAATGGTTAGAAAATAAAAATAAGAGGAAATAAAAAATTAGCAAAATAAATTAATATTAGGAAGTATTTTAAATATTTTAATAAGGAAAATAGTATTTTAATAATAATAATTAAATTATATACATACTTAATAAATAATAATTAATTATGATTTACAAAAATATTAATTTAAATTCTAAAGTTAAGAAAATATTAGGGTTAGGGTTAGGGTTAGAAAAAAATTAGGATTAGGGTTAGGATTAGAAAAAAATTAGGGTTTTAGAAAATAATTAGGGTTTTAAAAATAATTAATTAAAATAAATAAGTTTTTTTTTATTTACAAAATATAATTATAGTAAAATAAATAATAAAATAAGATTTAGAAAAATAATTAGTACTTATTTACAAATATCTATTTATAGTTACATATAAACTAATTAAGTTTTTATTCATTTAGAAAAAATTTAGTTAATTAATAATAATTATTAAAATATATTAAAATAATAAAAAAATTAGAAAAAAGGAACCAAAATAGCTTACCTGCGGGATCCTTGGGTCGAACCCAGGCCTCCATGCTCCACACATATATCCCTTGCCACTGGACTGCACATGCATTGGTGACTTTGAAGGAGCAACATTCAATATAATATAAACCTAAAAAAACATAACATAATTATATAAAAAAAAGAGACCTGGGATTCGAACCCAGGTCTTGGGCTTCCCACACGCGTGACCTCCACCATCTGAACCAACCATACAACTTGTAATGTTAATGAAACAAAAACAAGATTAATTATATTGAAATTTTGAAATAAATCTTCGCGCCATAACTTTCATCTTCAACCTTAGGAGAGGAGCTTTTAGCTACGGTTTTTAAAGGACTTATAGCTACGGTAGTCCAATTGTCACTATAAACCTGCAAGCTTGCAACATTCAGAATACGCAAAATTTTAACAAATTAAATACATAAACATGATCCTTGTGAGGTTTACGATTTAACCATGGCTTCCAAAATTATTTATATGGCTTAAACATGAAAACCCTAAAGTGAGGTTCAAAACCCTAATCATGGCAGAATCTTCAACCTGCAACGAAACTTCAATTGAACCATCCAGAACCGTTCCTTGTTTCATTGTAAACACAAAACATCAATCAAACATAATTTATATGGCACAAATAGAAGAAAACAAAAAAATCATAAAAGTGTAAGAACACGGATTCTGTTTATGCATATGGGGGCAATTTTGATGATGTAAAGCATTGGGATAGCATCAAGGATGATCAAGGAAGAGATTGCAACCTTCAAAACACTTTGATATAACCTGCAAAATAGAATCCAAATTATGAGTTTTTTATGAAAAATTTGAAGTTTGATCTTACTCTTGGAGGCAGCCAAAATCGTCCCTTTGCATTGTGATCTCTTCATGTATATGTAGTGAGTGTAATTAGGTCAAAAAATCACATCCTACTTTGGACTTTTGGATCATTTGAGATTGAAAAAGATATGCTTTCAAATATTGAAAAAAATTTGATATCTTCTTACTATTTTGGTTGATCTGATTTTTCATGATCTCAATCATCTTTAAATGGCCTTTAAGAATTTCTAGAACCAAAATCAAATCAAATATTGAGACTTTTATATTTCATTTTGATTTAAAATGATTTTTAATGTATAAAATCATAATAAATAAAATAAAATGAATAAAAATTTGAATAAATGATTTTTAATTCGTGCATGATGTCATAGTAGTGTTTGGGTCATAAAAATGCAAGCCCATTTGGAGAAATTTGGTTCTAAGATCCCATTTGCTTCATAAACCTCTCAAAAATTCCCAACTTTGCAAAGGCACAAATCCCTCAATTTTAATGTTATGAAGGTGTTCTTGGACATTTTAGAAATCTTAGAGAGTCCTCTAACCAACCTCTTTGGTCTCATGTCCATATCTTTTACCATTCTCAAGTTATGCTCTTTGGAAGATGTTGACTTTTTGTTGACTTTTAAAATGACCTATAATGTCTTAGCTCATACCTTCCAAATGAAGCATTTTTGGGCTCGGCTTGTGAGACACAAAGTTGTAGAGAATTCAATTTCCTTCAAAATGAGCTTTGGATGGAAAATTTTTGATGAAGCATGTGAAAGTTATGGCTGGTCAAAGTTCAGTTGACTTTTCCTGTGAAAACCCTAATTTAGAAACTCCTGATTCTTGATGATCTGAAATCTCCTTGATGAATCATGATCAACCCTTGATCAAATGATGAATTTTACTTCATAAACTTGATGTTGGCAAAAAATCATGAAGTTTGACTTTGGTTTGACCACAGTTGACCTCACTTTGACTTTTTAACCACTTTGACTGATTTTTGCATATCTGATCATCTGACTGAGCAAACTTTTTGGGAAAGCCTTGAAACTTGACATAGGGATTCTTGAAGACATGCATGATTTTATGAAGCTCACTTGAAGCCTTGAAAGTCCATTTAGCCTGATGAAATTCAAAACCCTAGTTTAGGGTGCATTGCTTAGGAGGATGCTTTGTTTGAGGGAATTGTCAAATTTTCTGACTAATTGTGAATCTTGTGAACCTCTTGAGATACCCTGTGAACCTTTTGAGATACCCTGTGAACCTTGTGAACCTCTTGGGACACCTTAGTACATAATTTCTTGTCTTGGTGAGGGCAAATTTTGGGGTGCAACACCTAGCTACATATAAATACATAGAAATGGATGGGGAGATCCATGAAACCATGAGTCAAGGTTTCAAAGCTTTAAACATCAACGAAGATACAACTGAGGTGTTTGATGCATCCCAAGAGGAAAGGATAGGCACCTCAATTTCTTCCTACAAACATGATCGAAAGGTTGTGGAAGAAGGGAATGTCCAAGGCTGGGGCAAGCTGCTGGAGGTTCAGATGAAAGAAGACAAATTCGGTTTGGGTTACAGACCATCCCGACAAGTTCCAGAGGAGGCAGCTGAAACTCCCAAGTTCATAAGTGGGGGAATGCTAACCCCGAATGTTTTTAACACTTTGGAAGACGAGGCTGAGAGCGAATACAACCTGGAAAGCTGGATTCGTCCAAAAGTCCTAGGCCAACAAGTCCTCAACTGGTCTTCCCAGGAAATTATAAGGGTTACTGATGTAGAGTAATTATTATTTCCTGTTTTAAGCATGCATTAAAGTCCTTCATCTTGCCCAAGATGTTTTGGACTCATTTTGTAATAGGACCATATGTATTTTGTGCAAATTGAATATTAATGAACAATGGACATCTTTTGCAAACAATCTTTTTCGCTCCCTGTCTTTTCATTTTTATTATTTTTGCACAAAACAATAAATGGAAATGTTTTTCTCAATAAATAACTTCATTCACTTTTTCTAAATAAGATAAAATCAATCACTAAAATGAGTCAAATCTCAACCCTTGCAGAGATAGCCCTCCAGATTACACCGACAACGACACTGCTATGACCTTGTGTGACTTCTACAATCTGATTAATCAAGCAGATGAAGAGGTTGAAGAAGACTACGATTTACCTGAAGAGTTAGCCAGGTTATTGAGACAAGAGGAAAAGGTAATTGCTCTTCATCAGGAGGAGGTTGAGACTATCAATCTTGGTACCGAGGAAGATGTAAAAGAGGTGAAGATTGGGGCCAGTTTGCAAGCTCCAGTAAAAGAACAACTTATCAGTATGCTGCGAGAGTATGTTGATGTCTTCGCTTGGTCCTATCAAGATATGCTATTTTTGGATACAGATATTGTCATGCACAAGTTGCCATTGAAAGAAGACTGCCCGCCAGTTAAATAGAAGTTGCGTCGTACTCGCCCAGACATGGCCATGAAAATTAAAGAAGAAGTACACAAGTAGTGGGACGCCGATTTTCTTGATGTAACTAGTTACCCGCCGTGGATCTCTAACATTGTACCCGTACCTAAGAAGGATGGCAAGGTGCGTATGTGTGTCGATTACCAGGATTTGAATAGAGAAAGCCCGGAAGATGACTTCCCATTACCTAACATTGATGTATTGGTAGACAACACAACTCATTTCTCGGTATTTTCCTTCATGGACGAATTTTCTGGATACAATCAGATCAAGATGTCACCTGAAGACATGGAGAAAACAACTTTCATCACACCCTGGGGCACGTTCTGTTACAAAATAATGTCGTTTGGTATGAAGAACGCCAGTGCAACATATCAACAGGCTATGGTGACATTATTCCACGATATGATCCATAAAGAAATCGAGTGTTACGTGGATGACATGATTGCCAAGTCCCAAACAAAGGAAGAGCATTTGGTAAATCTGTTGAAGTTGTTCAAGCGTCTGAGGAAGTATCAGTTAAGGTTTAACCCCAACAAATGCACATTCAGGGTACGTTCTGGTAAGCTGTTGGGTTTTATTGTAAGCGGAAAAGGAATTGAAGTTGATCCCGACAAAGTCAAAGCAATTCAGGAAATGCCTGCACCTAAGACTAAGAAAGAAGTTTAAGGGTTCTTAGGTAGATTGAACTACATTTCAAGGTTCATATCTCATCTCACTGCAACCTGCAAGCCCTTGTTCAAACTGCTAAGAAAGGAACAAACACTCAGGTGGAACAACGATTGTCAGAAAGATTTTGACAAGATCAAAGAGTATTTGCAAGAACCTCCAATTCGCATAACTCCAGTTGAAGGAAGACCTCTAATAATGTACCTGACAGTATTAGATAAATCAATGGGGTGTGTGTTGGGCCAGCATGACGAGTCTGGTCAAAAAGAGTATGCAATATACTACCTGTTGTCGCTCCCACCAAATGACACCCGGGCCAAGAGGGGTACAGACGCGAACGGTCGGCGAAAGAAGAGAGTACACACAAGGGTGAACTCAGAAGACAAGAGTCGCCAGCTAGGAATTTTTATCCCGGAGGAAAGGTAATGCTGCATAAACCTAAGAAAAGATATGGATAAGACGGTTGCGAACCAAAGAGACTGAGAAAGGGGGTTGGTTTCAACCTGGGAAGGTATTAGCACCCAGATTGTCTGCCGTACTCGACGGGATCCACACTTAAAATATTTGTGTTTAAAAGGGGTAGTGTCAGTGCTAAAATGTGTATCAAAGCTGGAAAGAATGCAAGTGTCAGTGTAAAAGAAGTGTGAAGTGTATAAGAGAAGTGTCAATGTAAGAACAAGAGTAAGCTCAAGATTTTGAGGCTAAAAGAATAATACTGGAAGGAGGGGGAATATACAGAGACTTTTGTTCGATAACTGTTAAGTTATGCCTACGTATCCTCTCGTGCAATGAGGAAGTCAGAACACCGTAGTTCGACTCAAAGAGACTGAAAGATAAATTGACTGATGAACTGCCTACTTGTCTATGCTCAAGTGTATGACCTGTCTGGCTCAGGTGCAAACTGTCTTGCATTAGACGGAAGAAGCAAGTTCTCGTTTGTGAATGAATGAGATGAGAAAAGAATCCCGGAGGAGACGATTATTGTTTGTTTGTGGTATTTTCAATCTTTTATTGCTTTTGATATTTGTCATAAGTTAATGAGCTTAAGCCTAAACCAAGGGTTAGTAAACTCATCACATCTTCCCTCTGATTAGGGGTAATGAGAATACCTTAAATGTGAGGTAAGCACCTCACACTTAATCACCATGATGTAGGATTAAGATCATTAACCTACTTGTGATTATTTAGATGTTTCTGTTGTTTTTGTTTAGTGTTAAGTAATGAGTTTAAGCCATAATCAAGGATTTAATGGACTCATTACACCATCCTAATAGAAGGATAATAGATGAGAACATTTAAGCTGAGGAAGGCTCCTCAACTTAATCCATGATTAGGGATTAACCTCATGACAAAAAAAAACCTTTATTAGAATGGATTTTAGTTAATGGTAAGATTAAGAAATGGATTTTATGGTTTGTAAGACAACTTGAGGGGGACTTGTCCATTAACACTAGGGTTAGTCCTTCTTAACCAATTAAGGAAGAATTAGAACCCTAATGCAAGGCCCAAGTTACAAGCTTAATGTCTTAGTGATTTATTAGATGAATTGATTAAAGGATTTAAACACATTAAGGGTTTAACACTTAGGATTAAAGTTATACACTCCATCCTAATAGAAGGATACAGGCATAACCCTAATCACAAAGCCTTAAAACCTTTAGGGTTTAGTCCTTGATTATGAGGTGAGAAGAGAAGACTCAAAGATGACACAAAGGTAAAAGCTAAATGGGGGACTAATCAAACCCTAATTATTATCATACTTGGAGATCCTAGGGTTTTTGAGGCTTAAGAGAGAAAGAAATCTTCAAAGGCCACCAAGGAGGAACAAGATAGAAAGAGGAAGAAGAAGAGAGAAGCAAGACAACTTGCTTCACTTAAGAAGACAAGTTGCTTGAAGGAAGAAAGTAAGAGAGAGCATGAATGAGCAAGCTCACCCAAAGACAGAATAAAATGCAGCAATGATGTAAGTGAGGGATAAGAAGAGATTGTGAGAAGTGAAGGCAAATTCACTTCTCAAAACAACTTACCACCTGAAAAGTTAGCAAAAGAAATGAAATGCAATGAGAATGAGATGAAATGCATGATGCAAACCAAAGTCAGAAGCATGCACATGATGTTAATGATGCTAAGAGATGATGCAAACACATGACAAGAGATGAGGATGATCATACAAGCATAAGGATGCAAATGAGGCATGCTTTGAACCATAAAGATTCATGAATGTTTATGAAATGAAATGGACATATAACATGGAAAAGGAATGATGCAATGATCAATCATGGTTCTAATATGTCCTAAGATGTATAATATGTCATGAGGATGCACAAAATGTCATGGCAAGTTCTTGAATGCAAGCAAATGAGAGATGGATGCAAGGGAAGGCACAAATTAGGGTTTACACTCAACATGCAAAGCAAAATTTAAAACCAGAAGCAAATGACATGATAAAAAACTGAAAATGGGATCAAAGGAACCCTAACCCTACACAAGTTCACTTCCCAAAGGGGAAGACCTAAATCTAAACCTAATGGAAGTTATGATTTTTCTAAGTCAACTAGTGTTTCCAAAGCACCTCACAATGAAAAATGCAAAACAAATTGAAAATGGAAGATAAATTCAAACCAATTTTAACCTATAAACTACATGCTATGAAGGATGCAATGCAAGAAGAACCATCATCAAACTCTCAATGGTTAGGCATAATGGATTTTTCCAAGTTTGAACAAAACTATTGCCTTTAAAAGAATTTAATTCCAATGAAAATTGTCAAAATGCATCAAGAACCAAAAAGAAATTTGTTTTGAGAGTTTGATAATGTTTCTAAATGTTTTGAAATGCAATGTGAATTTTTTGGTGATTTTTAAATACCTAAATGCATTTTTAATTAATTAATTTCCATTAACTAATTAAAAATAAACATTTAAATGATTTAAAAATAATTTTTAATGCAAAAAATAAAAATAAAAATATTTTTGAGTTCTGAAAAATAATGAAATGCTTGACAAAAAATTTCAGAATTTTTAAATATGTTTTACTATTTTTAATAATTCGTATAAATAAATGCAATGAAAATGAAAATAAAATTAAATAAAATGGAAAGTATGCAAATCCAATGGCTGGCATTCAAATGGATTACGCGCGCATTGACTGGCGCTAGATCCTGTGGTCTATATTCAAACTGACTTAATTAACCTAAACCCTAATTAATTAATTTAAATAATCAGGATTAATGGCTAATGAGAGGATCCTGGCCCTAGGTTCACGCGCGGGAAGCAAGATCGCACGCTCCAGATTCAAACTTTGCCCTAATCTCAGATTAAACCCTAATTACATTCAGGTCACCGGAGAAGAGCTCCGGTCGTCTTCTCCGGTGACACCCTCCCTGAGAAATCTCAATCCCACTCTCCAGGTCATTTTAAGAGCTGTAAAGCTCCAGATCAAACCTTTCAACCTCCCTAAACATGAATCCACCCTCAAAATCCATTTCTTTTCACTCAAAACCTAGATTCGAATCAAAAACCTAAAAATGACCAAACTTTCAGAGATGCACTACATGCTCAATAGTCAATCATTTTCAAAAGTAAAAAGTTCAAAGCATTCAGGGGAACATGTAGATCATTTCAATAACTTAAAACAAGGTTTCTGGAAAAATGATTTTGCGAAGCTACCTGAAGTGAAGCTTTCAGTTTGGAGCTTTCAGACTGCCTCCCTGCTTCAAAGTTCCTCTAATGGTCTCCCTGAAGATGCTTTGAGGCTTAGTTGGAGTGTATGGTGGCTGGTTTGTGAGATTGATGAAGTTCTGTCCAAGGAAGTGGAAAATCGTATTTCTGTTTCAAGGACTTTCAAGGCCAGATGAAGGGTGGTTTATGCTCTATGAAGCTTTTCTGAATGAATGGTGAAGTTAGTTTTGAGGTTTGATGTTTGTGTGATGAGTTTCGAATGAAAATGCAAAGGGGAAAGTTTTTGGGAACTATGGCAATGATGTGATTTCAGGCTCCAAGATTGTATGAAAAATGATCCATGAGGCATGTATGTGAAGCTGTGATTGGTCAGAGATTTGTTGCTGGCCTAACTTGATTGGTATGGCTCAACTTGCATAAAGTCAACTTTTGTGTAAGAAGAGGTATGGGCTGGTTCAGTCAAGGTACAAGGGCATGGCTTGGATCAGCATGCTTCAAGGAGGTCCATGGAAGTCACTTTTGGCAGCTGGCACAAGTGGATGAGAAGCTTTGATCCATTTTGCAATTTTAGGGAAGTTTGGCCCCTTTTGAAATTTGTGAAGTTCATGGCATGAAACTTGAGAAAATCTTGTGCAATTCTAAGTTTTGGGTCATGTGTGAGGTTTGTGTAATGCATAGAAGCCACTTTGAAGTCACAAATTGGTTTGGCAAGGGTTCTTGCAAATTTTCCCCTTTGGTGCAAAAGTGAAATTTCATGATTTTGTCCAACTTTGACAAGCCATAACTTTTGATCCAAAATGAATTAGAATGAGTTCTTGTACTTTTTGAAAATGGGAGGATCCATTCTACAACTTTCATGACCAAAGTTATTTCATTTGAAGCATTTTTGAATCAAAAAGAGGAGGTTGAAAAACTTTCCCAAAATGGCAAGTTTTCATTACAAGTCACTTTCCCAAAAAGGCAATTTTGCAAATGGCTTGAAATTCTTCAATTTTGTGAACTTCTAACCTCTTCTATGATCAAATAAAGATCATAAACATTCAAAATGATGGAGAACACCCTTTGGTTGGGTCATTGGGGGCCTTAGATGCCCTGATTTTGCACTGACTTGCTCAAGAAGTCATCCCTTGATCAGATGCCTTCCCCATTGAATTTCTTCATGAAAATTGATATGCATGATCCTCATATCATATAGAGACCAATAGAAACAAGAATTACCAAAAAAATTGGAGTTATGGCCTTTGAAACCAAAACCCTAATTTTAGGTCATCTGTGCAGTTAAACTTGGCTCTGCTTCCATGCCTTTCTCAGTTCTTGTGATTCTTTGATTTTCTTGACTTTAAGAGGATATAATATGATGATTGAACATACATGGACCCCTTTGAGATGATTGAAGACCTTTGGAGTGGCTCAAATGGCTCAGGGATGGTTCAGATCACAAACCCTAGATGCAGATGACTTAGAAATAATGTAGTGAAGCAAAAATGCAATATGAGATGCCATGATTAAACTTATGCACATGAAGAGATCACAAGCCATGGTGTGAATGGGTGAGGGCAAATTTGGGGTGTTTACAGCTGCCCCTATTCAAGCATGAGTTAGCTGTGCAGGATGTAAGCAACGGCTTAACAGGCAAACATGATAACTTGTGGTTGAATACCAAAGACAGTCCAAAATTTGCACTCACTGAATGAAGAAGAAAAGGGATATAGATTGTAAAAGAAAATAAAGTGTATTTATGAAGTGCGGGCGACGGAGGACGACCGTCGAGCAGAGGACGACTGCTGGGGATAAAGCAATGACGGGGATGGCCGACAT
This sequence comes from Lathyrus aphaca, assembly GCA_963966055.1. NCBI lineage: Eukaryota > Viridiplantae > Streptophyta > Magnoliopsida > Fabales > Fabaceae > Lathyrus > Lathyrus aphaca. Next base: position 339,344,386 of record OZ014524.1, read on the forward strand.
GCTGGGGAAGATGCGGGAAGCAACAACGGGGACGGTCGACAAGCTGGGGATATAGGAGATTATGATGGGGACGGCCACCAAGTAAGGAAATAAGACCTTCTGGGGATTAAAGGTGTTAGTGAATGATGGGGACGACCATCGAGTTCAAAGCATAAATGAAATAAATGATGAGGTACGGTCATCAAAGGTGAAGGACGATCACCTAGCAGGGGACGGCTGCTCTGTTGGGGATAGGGATGAGGGACGGTCATGCAAGGTGAAGGACGATCACCTGGCAAGGTACGGTTGCCAAAAAGTATCACGACATAGGACGAATGCTGGATAAAAAAGGTCGACGACGGGGACGACCATCGGATAAGCATGATGAAGGACGATCATCAAGAGGTGAAGGACGATCACCTAGCAGGGTACGGCTGCTCTGAGCGTTTATCATGACATAGGACGAATGTCAGATAACAGAATCAACGATGGGGACTGCCATCGGATAAAATGATGAAGGACGATCATCAAGAGGTGAAGGACGATCACCTAGCAGGGGACGGCTGCTAAAAATATCACGACATAGGACGAATGTCGGATAAGAAAGGGTTCTAATGAATAGAGACTCCACTGGGAATGATGAAGGACGATCATCAGAAAGGTGAAGGACGATCACCTGGAAGGGTACGGCTGCCGAAAAGGTATCATGACATAGGACGAATGTTAGATGAAAGGAAATAGTTCAAACAGATTTGTTGGGGACTCTTCTGGGGAATGGTAGACACGGACGAGTGTCTAAATTCAAGAGACGAAGGTGTAAGTGTTTGACACTGTGTATAGATTAAATACGCGGACGAGCATCCTTAAGACTATGATACGGACGAGTATCAGTAGAAACAAACGCTTGACGCATGTTCAGAGATGATGATACGGACGGGTATCAACTAGTTAACAAAGAACACGGACGAGTGTTGATTCTGAGGGGATTTAAGTAGTATATACAAGATACGGATGAGTATCTGTATGAGTAAAAAGTATGAATGAGACACAGACGAGTGCTTAACTTGCTAGGGAGGGTGACACGGACGAGTGTCAGGATAGAAAGTGTATAAATCATGAACTGGAGTGTAATCTGTGGGGATAAGATGACACGGACGGGTGTCAATGAGAGTGTATTATAAACAAGTATTTGGTTTACAAAGTGTTTTAGGCAACTATACTGGGGGGTGACACGGACGAGTGTCAAAAGAGAGAGTGTAGATATATGTACACATGTGTTGCGAGTGCAAAGAGGACGCTTTGGCTCTCTACTGGGGATATGACACAGATGAGTGTCGAAAGGAGTGTGTTCCTGTATTTGTTAGTGTAATGCTTTGGCTTTCTGGCGGGGAATTTGGGAAATATTCTGTATATTGTTGATGGATGGTCAGTTTTTACAAGTGTTCAGTTCGACACATGGCTTATGATTATGCAATATGTTTGATTTTTGCCGTAATGCTCCGTATTAGACGGAATGCTACGCTCTGTGGGGAAAATATGATGCGAATGCTATGATTATGCAAAGATACCGATCCGGGATTCGGATCCCGTTGCTGTGGAGATCTCTGGCTGATCTGCTTGAAGTGGATTTCCCAGCTGGGGATAAGATCATTGGTAGATCTAACATATATAACTCTGCTTGGGGAAATAGATCACTGATAGATCTTTCTTAGTGATGAGGGACCCAACTGGGGTTTGTAGAAGCTTTCGTCACTCTGTTGTGAGATCTTCAGGCATTGCTTTTCTGGATAGAGGCTGAAACTCTGTGGGGAGCTAATTCTCTGTCTAACACTTGGCCGGGGAAGAAGAAAGATCACTGAAAGATCTTCCTAGAGATTTCTGTGGGGATCCTACTGAGGATGATACTTGACAACTCAGCTGGGGATATGGGAACCTTCTGGTACTGCTTTGGAGAAGCGATGCCTAGTAACTCTGATGGGGAGAACGCATCTCTGGTGCTGTTTGGAAGATGTACTGAGGAAATAATGATTTGGTAGCCTACCGGGGAGAAGCTTTCATGCCCCATGTTGTGCTTTGAACACCTGCAATCCTGCATGACAAAGAAACGTACAAGTTTCCCGAGGCATCCCTTACTGGATTCCGTCATAGGAGTTTAGACACTCCCGGGAGCAAATATATTTCCTGTAAGCACGTATTTTTAGAAAGGAAGCATCTGTATTTATGCAATCAATATCTATCGGACATTTTGCAAATGAAAAATAAATGTACGAGACGAAACATGACTGAAAATATGATTTTATTAAATCGTGTGCCCTGAATTGGCAAGGTACAATCCAAGAAACGGATCCCCTAAAATGAGGAGATTGTTACGAATTGAGAAACAAAAAGACGGTGGCAATGTTGATGACGCTTCAAGGAGCTTCCCTTTTGCTATGATTCGTATGACTTCGACGTTCTTCTCATCTTGCTTTCTGAAGGAGACTGATTCTGATCGATGCTCGACCCTTTCGAAGCTTAACAGGCTGTAAGTGATACAGATGAATTCAGAGTGCAGTTGTTCGCTTATTCCCCTATTTTGCGTGGATCGCCCTTTCGGGTTTTCGATCCACCGGGATACCCATTTTTGCCTGAGCTGTCCAATGCAGCTTTTCAACTCAGCGGGTGTACATTTTTATTTTATTTTCCCTTATTTTTGCCCGAGTCTTTTATTCTGTTTTTGACTCGCCGGGATGCCCTATTTTTGCCTGGACTTACATTCTGTTTTTATGTCCAGCGGGTCATTTTTACGCGAAGTATTTTTTAACTGCATCTGAATTCACAGGGGACAGGAAGTCTTCACCATCCATAGTACTGAGCATCAGAGCTCCACCTGAGAAAACTTTCTTTACTATGAATGGACCATCGTAATTCGGAGTCCACTTGCCCCTGTGGTCTGTATGAGGAGGGAGGAGTCTTTTCAGCATAAGATCTCCTACTTGGTACTCTCGGAGTCTTTTCTGATACAGCTGCCCATGACAGATTGTAGCTAATCTCTTTTCTTCGATCAAACTCAGTTGCTCGTATCGGGATCGGACCCATTTTGCTTCGTTCAGTTTAACATCCATTAGTACCCGCAAGGAGGGTAATTCAACTTCAACAGGTAGGACTGCCTCCATACCATACACAAGCTGATACGGTGTTGCCCCAGTGGATGTTCAGATTGACGTACGGTACCCATGCAAGGAAAACGGTAGCATTTCATGCCAGTCTTTGTAGGTGACTACCATCTTCTGCACAATCTTCTTGATATTCTTGTTAGCTGCCTCAACAGCGCCATTCATCTTTGGCCTGTAAGGAGAAGAGTTGTGGTGTTGGATCTTGAAGTCCCGACACAGTTCTGCCATCATTTTGTTGTTCAAGTTGGAACCATTATCAGTAATGATTCGCTCGGGCACTCCATACCGACAGATGATATCTCTCTTCAGAAATCGGGCTACCACTTGCCTTGTAACATTTGCATAAGAAGCCGCTTCAACCCACTTGGTAAAATAGTCAATAGCAACCAGGATGAATCTGTGGCCGTTTGAAGCAGTTGGTTCAATCTTGCCAATCATGTCAATGACCCACATGGCAAAGGGCCAGGGTGAAGACATCACATTCAAAGGATTCGGAGGCACATGCACTTTATCCGCATAAATCTGGCATTTATGGCACTTTCTGGCGTAAGCACAACAGTCTGCATCCATTGTGATCCAGTAGTAGCCTGATCTTAGCAACTTTTTAGCCATTGCATGCCCTCCAGCATGGGTACCAAAGGATCCTTCGTGCACCTCGTGCATTAACAAATCTGCTTCTGTCCTATCAACGCACCTGAGGAGTACCATATCAAAGTTTCTCTTGTAAAGGGAACCATCAGTATTCAGGAAGAAACTACCCGCTAGCCTTCTTAATGTCTTCTTATCATTGGAAGATGCCCCAGGTGGGTATGTTTGATCCTCCAAGAAGCATTTGATGTCATGGAACCAAGGCTTATCATCTTTGACAATGTCTGCTGAAAATACATATGCTGGTCTGTCAAGTCTGGACACTGAAATCTGAGGCACAAAGTTGGCAGCTTGAACTTTAATCATGGATGAAATGGTAGCCAGAGCGTCTGCAAACTGATTTTCGTCTCGAGGGATATACTCAAGCTTGACCGTTGTGAAGAAAGTCAACAACCTTCTTGTATAATCCCGGTAAGGTATCAGATGATCTTGATGGGGGTACCATTTGCCGTTGGTTTGATTGATTACCAGAGCTGAATCTCCGAACACGGTCAAAGTCTTGATCCTGAGGTCAATGGCTTCCTCAAGACCCATAATACAAGCTTCGTATTCAGCTTCGTTGTTAGTGCAGTTAAAGGTGAGTTTCGCCGAGAAAGGCATGTGAACTCCTTTAGGTGTAATGAGTACTGCACCAACACCACGACCATTCATATTAACAGCCCCATCAAACATCATAGTCCATTCTTCTTCTGGGTCGGGCCCTTCAGTGTGAACGGGCTCTTCGTGATCTTTCGCTTTTATGAACATGATGTCTTCATCAGGGAAGTCAAATCTAGTAGGCTGGTAATCATCAATAGGTTGCTCAGCAAGATAATCAGACAATACACTGCCCTTGATGGCTTTTTGAGACGTGTACTGAATGTCATATTCTGTGAGGATCATTTGCCATCTTGAAACCCGTCCGGTAAGTGCTGGCTTCTCAAAAATGTACTTAACTAGGTCCATCTTTGAGATCAATAAAGTAGTGTGGGTCAACATATATTGTCTCAGTCGGCGAGTAGACCACGCTAAAGCACAACAAGTTTTCTCGAGCAGTGAATAACGCTGTTCACAGTCGGTAAACTTTTTGCTTAGGTAGTATATTGCATACTCTTTTCGACCAGACTCGTCATGCTGGCCCAACACACACCCCATTGACTCTTCTAATACTGTCAAGTACATGATTAGAGGTCTTCCTTCAACTGGAGGCATAAGGATCAATGGCTCTTGTAAATATTCCTTGATTTTGTCAAAAGCCCTTTGGCAGTCTTCGTTCCACCTGACCGTTTGTTCTTTTCTTAACAGCTTGAACAAAGGCTCACAGGTTGCTGTAAGGTGAGATATGAACCTTGAAATGTAGTTCAATCTACCTAGAAACCCCCGAACCTCTTTTTCTGACTTCGGTGCAGGCATTTCTTGAATGGCTTTGACTTTATCAGGGTCAACTTCAATCCCTTTCTCACTTACAATAAATCCCAGCAGCTTACCGGATCGCACCCCGAATGTGCATTTGTTGGGGTTTAACTTCAGTTGGTACTTCCTCAGACGCTTGAATAACTTCAGCAGATTCACCAGGTGGTCTTCTTCTGTGAGGGACTTGGCAATCATGTCATCCACATAACATTCAATTTCTTTGTGGATCATGTCATGGAATAATGTTACCATAACCCGTTGATAAGTTGCACCAGCATTCTTCAGTCCGAATGGCATCACCTTATAGCAGAATGTGCCCGAGGGTGTGATGAAAGTTGTCTTCTCCATGTCTTCAGGTGACATCTTGATCTGATTATATCCTGAAAATCCATCCATGAAGGAGAACACCGAGAACTGAGCCGTATTATCAACCAATACATCAATGTGAGGTAAAGGGAAGTCATCTTTCGGGCTGGCTCTGTTCAGATCCCGGTAGTCCACACACATCCTCACCTTGCCGTCTCTCTTAGGTACTGGTACAATGTTAGCAACCCACGGAGGATAGCTAGTTACAACAAGGAAACTGGCGTCCCACTGTTTTCGTACCTCTTCTTTTATCTTCATTGCCGTATCTGGGCGAGTACGGCACAACTTCTGTTTTACTGGCGGGCAGTCTTCTTTCAAAGGCAGCTTGTGCATGACAATGTCGGTGTCCAACCCTGGCATATCCTGATAAGACCAAGCAAAGACATCCACATATTCCCGGAGCATATCAATCAGTTGTTCCTTTACTGAATCCTGTAGACAGGCCCCGATCTTAACCTCCTTCACATCTTCATCCGTACCAAGATTAACCGTTTCAATCTCCTCTTGATGAGGAGTGATAACCTTCTCCTCTTGCCTTAACAACCGGGCTAGCTCTTCAGGTAGCTCATACTCTTCTTCAATCCCTTCATCGGCTTGATTGATTGGATTGTCAAAGTCATACAAAGTCATAGCTGTGTTGTTGTCGGTGCAATCTGAAAGGCACTCTCTGCAAGGGTTTAGATTGGTTTATTTTAGTGATCAATTTTAATATTGTTTAAAAAGTGAAAATGAAGTTATTTATTTTGAAAACATTGCCATTTTATTTTTGTACAAAAAGAAAAATGAAAAGACAGTGAGCAAAAAAAAAGAGACTCGTTTGCAAAAGATGTCCGATATTCATTGATTGATCTATTTGCACAAAATTACAAGATGGCCCGATTACAAAATGAGTCTTGACATCTTGGGCAAGATGCAAGACTTGATGCATGCTTTAAAATACAGGAAATAATAATTACTCTGCAGGAGTAACCCTTATAATTTCCTGGGAAGACCAGTTAAGGACTTGGCTCCCCGGGATCCTTGGACGTATCCAGCTCTCCAGGTTGCGGTCGCTTTCCTCCTCGTCTTCCAAATTGTTCACAGCATCAGGGGTGAGCATTCCCCCGCTGACAAAATTAGGCTTCTTAGCAGCCTCTGATTGATCTTGTTGAGTTGGTTTGTAACCCAACCTAAATCTGTCTTCTTTCTTTTCTACGGGCAACACCTTGCCCCAGCCTTGGACAATACCCTCTTCAACAACCTTCTGGGCTTGCTGATAAGACGTCATGGAAGTTCCCAGTACAGCAGATGCTTCATTAATGTTCAGGGCCTCAAACCCCTGGCTCATGGTTTCATGGATTTCTCCATCCATTTCTATGTACTTATACGTAGCCAGATGGCTAACAAAGATGTCTTCTTCCCCATAGATGGTGATGATCTGGCCTTCCCACTCGAATTTCAACTTCTGGTGAAGGGTAGACGTAACAGCGCCAGCGGCATGGATCCAGGGTCTACCCAACAAACAGCTGTAGGCCGGCTGAATGTCCATCACATAGAAGGTAATTTTAAAAGTTTGCGGGCCAATCATCACAGGCAGATCAATCTCCCCAAGCACTGATCTTTTAGAGCCATCAAATGCTCTCACCACCAAATTACTCGGACGCAATGCCAAGCCATCATGTTCCAGCTTCACCAAGGCTTTCTTTGGTAGAACATTGAGCGATGACCCAGTGTCCACCAGTACATGAGATAGAACAGCACCCTTGCATTCCAAGGTGATGTGTAAAGCCTTGTTGTGGTTACGTCCCTCAGTTGTTAAGTCAGCATTGGTAAAACCCAGTCCGTGACTGGTGTTGACATTTGCCACCACAGTTTCTAGCTGGTTAACAATAATCTCCTCTGGCACGTATGCTGCGTGCAGGACTTTTAGTAATGCATTCCTGTGAGCTTCAGAACACATCAACAGTGATAATATGGAGATCTTTGAGGGAGTCTGGTGAAGCTGATCCACCACCTTGTAATCACTTCTTTTTATGATTCTCATAAACTCTTCTACATCTTGTTCAAAAGATGTCTTCTGAGTTTCTTTGACAGTCGGCTCTTCAGGTACCACACTCTTTCCCTTTGCTTTGGCAGCAGCTTCTGCTTCGGCATTAGGTCTTTGTACTTGTGAGGCAAAAAGGCGTCCGCTTCTGGTGAAGCCTCCGCCTCCCCCAACATTATCAATTTGTGGAGAAGAGGTTGATGAATCCAGAGTGATTTTCTCCCTGTTGCAGTAGAGATCAGAGCCATAATGCCAAGGTATGGCATTACTGCTTTCATAAGGAACTGGTCCAGGCACCGTAATAGTAACTGGACTGACTGCTGTAGAGGAGGGTACTGTAATGGTGTGTGGATCGTAGTAAATTGTGACTGGTGATCTGGTAGGAGGTGCCACTGTTTGTTGATGGAAATTGTTGCTGGGAGGAACATTTGATGGGTCATAGCAAATTGTAACTGCGGAGACATCTTCATCAAGTCTTGCTGGTGTTGTAGAAGATTCTGCTGAATAAATGGATGCTGATGTTGTAGAGGAAAGGGTTGTTGACATTTGATTTGTTGAAGTGATGGATGGAGCCATTGCTGATGATATTGATGAATCGGTAGGAATGATTGTTGCTGCTGTTGTAGAAGAATCGGGAATTGTTGTCAAAGGAATTGCTGGATTTGTAGGCACCGTTGTTGAGATCTGAAGGATTCCATCCTTAATAAGACCATCTATGCCGCTTCTCAAATTATCACACCCGTTGACTGCAATGTTGCAATACCCACAACCGAGCTCACACCCGGGAAACACCTGGCATTCTAGAAGCTGAGCTTTAATTTCGACCAAAGGTGTTCGAATTTGTGCAACACTGGTGATCAAAGTAGATGGTCTGTCTTCCTCAATGGCATTAATTCTCGGCCCGCCATGATTAGGCATAGGATTTTTGTTGACATTTGGAGGAGGTGCAAAGTTGAGGGCTTTAGAATCCACCAGATCTTGGACTTTCATTTGTAAGGCCCTGCATTTTTCGGTATTGTGACCAGGTGCATTGGAGTGGAAAGCACACCTGGCGTTGACATCATAATTCCTTGGGATATTGGAGGGATCCGGTGGTGCCAACGTCCTTAACTCAACAAAGTTAAGCTTCAGGAGTTGTGGCAATAAGGCAGCATAAGGCATAGGGATGGGGTCAATCACCTTGTTTTCCTGTGACGGTCTTTGTTGAAAGGGTCGTTGTTGTTGATTGCTATTGTTGTTGTTGTAGGTTCTCTGTGGCGGGTACTGAACTTGTTGATAATGTGGTTGTTGTTGTTGTTGATATGTTGATTGCTGAGGAATCGGAGCTGGAATAGTGACAACTGCTACTGATCTGTGGACATACTGAGGTCTGCCCCTGCTGGCATGAATGGCATTTGTCTCACTGGTTCTTCGAGGTCCCACAAAAGGCTTCCTGGGATTACTGGACGAACTTGCACCATTATCAAAAATTTTGCCCATTTTTAGCAGACTTTCAATCCTTTCCCCAGCTATAACTACGTCTGTGAAGCTGGTAGAAGAAAAGGCAACCAATCTATCAATATATGTTCCTTGCAAAGTATTCATGAACATGTCGGCCATTTCTCTTTCCGACATGGGTGGTTGGACAGCAGCAGCAAGCTGTCTCCACCTTTGGGCATATTCCCTGAAGCTTTCTCTGGAAGATTGAGACATTCCCATTAGGAGGGTCCTGTTAGGAGCCATGTCCAGATTATATTGATATTGCCTGATGAAGGCTTCAGCTAGGTCCTTCCAGCATCTGATAGTGGCTCTGGTCAGGTGTGAATACCACTCTCTTGAAGCCCCAGTCAAACTGTCTTCAAAGTAGAACATCCACAGCTTCTCATCCATAGTATAAGCTTTAAGTCTCCCTAGGAAGGACTGCAGGTGAGTTCGTGGACAAAAGGTTCCATTGTATTTCTCAAAGCACGGGGGTTTGAATTTGTGGGGAATTCTCACCCCATCCACTAGCCCCATATCCATTACATCGAAGCCCAAGGAATTTTGAGACTCCAAAGATCTCAACTTCTCAGCAATTTCATCAAACCTCCTATCATAAACTTCATCTCCAGCTCCCATTATAGTAAACTGCTCCTCTTGAGGATCTTCTTGCAAGATCCTGCCTGCAGCAGTGTTGCCTTGCACATTCCTTGGGATGTTGACTTCCGAATCTAGATGAGGTCCAAATACTGGTGGGTTAACATGAGGCTGGCCTCCCTCATTATTACTAGTTCTTCCAGTGCCAGGATGAGGTTCCTCGGGGGTTTGTCTTTCTACCAATGCCCTTAACCTTTCTTGGCTCCGGGCCAAGCCAGTCATCACAGTCATGAATTGAGCCATTTAGTTCCTCATCTCCACTCTTTCATTAGCCATCTGAGTTCTGACCTCAGTCAGATCTTGTTGTACTTGATCCATTTGAATACCAGGAAGGTTGTTGCGAGTAGGGTACCGGTGCGTACGGTTGACAGGGACCACTCTTCTGCGAGCAATATTTCCTGAGATGGCAACAAAGTTAGAAACAAGTAAAAAAAACCTACAAACAAAACAAGGTTAGTATGCAATGCAGTATGCTTATTTGTCTTCCAAGGTATCCGGCTTGGTTCTTGGTTTTGACCTTTCCAGACCCCGAGGGAGATGCTTTTGACTTTGTTGATAAAAGAAACCCCAAAATGGAAACAAACTAAAATATATTACAAATACTGAACAATACATAGTTTGTTTTTACAACACATGCCCCTGAAGGGTCAAAATACAACACAAAAGAAAAGTACATCAAATGAAAACAACAACAATCAAAAAGTCAGACATCTAGTCCAAACTCATCCTCCTTGACCTCCTTCAAAAGTGCCTCAGTCACTGGACCAGCTGGATGTTCTGTAATGGTCCTGATGAGGAGGTTTCTAGTGGCAATGGCAGTGGTCAGCTTCTTGTGCCTGTCCTGGTCTTTTGATCTCTTCAATCCAACCCTAAGCTTCAACTCTGAAATCTCCTTCTGGGCTGCCAGCAAAGTTTCCTGTTGCTTCTTTTCATTAGCCTCTAACTGTTCAATCCTGGCCTGAGTTCTCTGATCTTCTTATGTTCGGGCTTCAGTGATCCTGACCCACCTAGCCTGACTTTCTTGCAGATAGAGCTCAGTCCTAGCCTTCTGAAGCTTGGCTTCTTTACAGGCATTCTTCAATATTTGCTCCCCAGCTCTTGCTTTTCTGATGTAGTCTTCTGTTTTCTCAATCTTGGTCAGATGCTCCACTCTAAGCTTCTCCAACCTCTCAATGTCCAGACGACCATCACTCCTTTCCCAAAGGTTCTTTTTCAGAGCTTGAGATAGATTCTCATTCCTTTCCTTCAGCTTCTCAAATTCTTCCATGCTGACAGTTGCTGCTGGCTGTACTGTAGATGGTCCAGGTACATCCTCAATGGTGAAAGGCATTCCGGTAATCTGAGCTCTAGTACGGGACCAATCGTAGTACTGAGCTGAAGCAACATTATTACATCTTCCAAGAATGGCCATCCCATTTGTCTTAATGTTGTCCCAAGCCCATGATGCTTGTCTGACAGCAGCTGAATTAGGTTTTACTTCACAATACAGGGTCTCAGCTAAATCTTGCACTCTAGGAGGGTGAACCAAAGCATAGCCCAATTGTCTCTTAAATAGCAAAGGATTGTAACTGATGCAACCCTTCACTCCTATCAGAGGTACATTTGGGTATTGTCCACAGTTGGTGATAATGTCCTTGCCCTCGGTGCTTTGGGTGCACCATCTAATATCATCTGAAGTCAAAGCAATGAGCCTCTTAGCCCAATTCTTCTGTCGGTGGGGATTCAGGAAGGCATCTGACTTAGGTAGGTGTTTGAGCAGCCAGGTGTGAAACAAAGGAGCACAACATCTTACCAACTTCCCCCTTTGTTTCTCATTTCTCTGATGAATGGAGTAATAGAAATCTCGCAGCAGTGTGGGTACTGGGTTCTTCAGAAGAAACAGATGGATGGCATTCTTGCTGACAAATTTGGGCTCATCTGCAAACAGTATAGCCCCATATATGCTGAGGGCTAATAGTGCACAGACTGCCCTCCATTCTCCCAATGAGGCCTTTAGGATGGCCTGAGAAATCAAGAAGTCCAAGTGCAAACCAGGGATCCCAGCTTTTGTTGTCATACTTTGCTCAATCAAGGCAGGCTCTAGGTACAATGCCTTTGCTATCTCTCCATTGCTGGGAGCTGGCATTTCTGGGTTGAAGGGGATTCCACCCCTGATAGGTGCCCCAATCAATGAAGAAAATTCCTCCAGTAGAGGCCCTAGCTGGAAGTCTGGAAAAGTGAAGCATCTCAATGGAGGATCATAAAACTGCAAGTAGGTGTGGATCATGCTCCTCTGAGAAGGGTCAAGGTCCATAACCATATCCAGGATACCTCCATAGTGTTCTCTAAACAATGGGATGTGGTCAGGTGTGATGAGGGACTGGACCTTCCTGATACCAGTCAACACAGGCTCAAAGAAATGATAGGATATGTTGCTCTTCCTAGGAGTAGTCATGAATGCTGTTGCAGAAGCTGAAGATTGGTACTGATGAAGATTCACAGACTGATGCTGGAAATGAGCCACTGATAGGCTGATGCTGGTGAGGATGGAGATAACTGAAGCAAATAACTGATGAAGACATCTGAAGCAGAGGTTTATGTAGAAGAAGGGGTCAAAACCAAACCAGATATGATATGGATACCCTGAAAAACAAATAAACAAATGTCAAATGATGCAATGATGATGTATGCAAATGATATGCAAGGGTTTGTGATCAAGCTGGGTCTGATTATCTGTCTTGATATAAGGCCCATGTATGTTCAAGAAGTCCAGATGGGGGTTCAGATATCCAGTAACCAGGGTGGGGGACTCAAATAAAGAGTCACATGTCCAGGGTTAAATCACAAGAACTGTCCAAAATGAGGTACTCTTAATCAAAACAAGTATCAGGGTATGATGTGGCCAATGGTACCTGCAAACCTGTAAACAGCCCAACCCCCTCACAGGCGATGTTCTAGAACAAGGATCCTCAGACTTGAATCAGTTATGAGAAGTGTAAACACTTCTAACCCGGAGGTACAATGTTTACAATAACCATAAAAGATCCTCCTCTAATTCACCTCAGTTTCTGAAGGTCATAATAAAGGTCATCCAGACTTAGCAGGCTTCCCGGATAGCCCTAGCACTACAAGAGATCTGTAGCACAGAGTTCTCAAGAAGAAACCCACATCTGAACCGTGTTTCATATTCCCGCACCAGACCGAAATGGAATGGGAAAGAACATGAACCACTCTAGCCTAGGTGTCACTCAGGTCCCAGGTATAGGACCTCAAACTCTCAATGGAACCCCACCCATCAAGACAGCAAGCCAGATCCAGCAAAAATGGCAGTATGACAGTATGATGTATAAAACTGTAAAGAGAGCAATAAACAAGACTGTACATAAAGCAATAAGCAAAGCAAATAAACAAACACACATAGCACATAACACCCCAATAAACACACATCAAACAAGCACTAGGAGGAACCCACAAAAAGAACCAGAAGCCCTGGTTACAATATAAGGATCCCCAGCAGAGTCGCCAAGCTGTCGCTCCCACCAAATGACACCCGGGCCAAGAGGGGTACAAACGCGAACGGTCGGCGAAAGAAGAGAGTACACACAAGGGTGAACTCAGAAGACAAGAGTCTCCAGCTAGGCATTTTTATCCCGGAGGAAAGGTAATGCTGCATAAACCTAAGAAAAGATATGGATAAGACGGTTGCGAACTAGAGAGACTGAGAAAGGGGGTTGGTTACAACCTGGGAAGGTATTAGCACCCAGATTGTCCGCCGTACTCGATGGGATCCACGCTTAAAAGATTTGTGTTTAAAAGGGGTAGTGTCAGTGCTAAAATGTGTATCAAAGCTGGAAAGAATGCAAGTGTCAGTGTAAAAGAAGTGTGAAGTGTATAAGAGAAGTGTCAGTGTAAGAACAAGAGTAAGCTCAAGATTTTGAGGCTAAAAGAATAATACTGGAAGGAGGGGGAATATACAAAGACTTTTGTTTGATAACTGTTAAGTTATGCCTACGTATCCTCTCGTGCAATGAGGAAGTCAGAACACCGTAGTTCGACTCAAAGAGGCTGAAAGATAAATTGACTGATGAACTGCCTACTTGTCTATGCTCAAGTGTATGACCTGTCTGGCTCAGGTGCAAACTGTCTTGCATTAGACGGAAGAAGCAAGTTCTCATTTGTGAATGAATGAGATGAGAAAAGAATCCCGAAGGAGACGATTATTGTTTGTTTGTGGTGTTTTCAATCTTTTATTGCTTTTGATATTTGTCATAAGTTAATGAGCTTAAGCCTAAACCAAGGGTTAGTAAACTCATCACATCTTCCCTCTGATTAGGGGTAATGAGAATACCTTAAATGTGAGGTAAGCACCTCACACTTAATCACCATGATGTAGGATTAAGATCATTAACCTACTTGTGATTATTTAGATGTTTTTGTTGTTTTTGTTTAGTGTTAAGTAATGAGTTTAAGCCATAATCAAGGATTTAATGGACTCATTACACCATCCTAATAGAAGGATAATAGATGAGAACATTTAAGCTGAGGAAGGCTCCTCAACTTAATCCATGATTAGGGATTAACCTCATGACAAAACAAAACCTTTATTAGAATGGATTTTAGTTAATGGTAAGATTAAGAAATGGATTTTATGGTTTGTAAGACAACTTGAGGGGGACTTGTCCATTAACACTAGGGTTAGTCCTTCTTAACCAATTAAGGAAGAATTAGAACCCTAATGCAAGGCCCAAGTTACAAGCTTAATGTCTTAGTGATTTATTAGATGAATTGATTAAAGGATTTAAACACATTAAGGGTTTAACACTTAGGATTAAAGTTATACACTCCATCCTAATAGAAGGATACAGGCATAACCCTAATCACAAAGCCTTAAAACCTTTAGGGTTTAGTCCTTGATTATGAGGTGAGAAGAGAAGACTCAAAGATGACACAAAGGTAAAAGCTAAATGGGGGACTAATCAAACCCTAATTATTATCATACTTGGAGATCCTAGGGTTTGTGAGGCTTAAGAGAGAAAGAAATCTTCAAAGGCCACCAAGGAGGAACAAGATAGAAAGAGGAAGAAGAAGAGAGAAGCAAGACAACTTGCTTCACTTAAGAAGACAAGTTGCTTGAAGGAAGAAAGTAAGAGAGAGCATGAATGAGCAAGCTCACCCAAAGACAAGATAAAATGCAGCAATGATGCAAGAGAGGGATAAGAAGAGATTGTGAGAAGTGAAGGCAAATTCACTTCTCAAAACAACTTACCACCTGAAAAGTTAGCAAAAGAAATGAAATGCAATGAGAATGAGATGAAATGCCATGATGCAAACCAAAGTCAGAAGCATGCACATGATGTTAATGATGCTAAGAGATGATGAAAACACATGACAAGAGATGAGGATGATCATACAAGCATAAGGATGCAAATGAGGCATGCTTTGAACCATAAAGATTCATGAATGTTTATGAAATGAACATATAACATGGCAAAGGAATGATGCAATGATCAATCATGGTTCTAATATGTCCTAAGATGTATCATATGTCATGAGGATGCACAAAATGTCATGGCAAGTTCTTGAATGCAAGCAAATGAGAGATGGATGCAAGGGAAGGCACAAATTAGGGTTTACACTCAACATGCAAAGCAAAATTCAAAACCAGAAGCAAATGACATGATAAAAAACTGAAAATGGGATCAAAGGAACCCTAACCCTACACAAGTTCACTGCCCAAAGGGGAAGACCTAAATCTAAACCTAATGGAAGTTATGATTTTTCTAAGTCAACTAGGGTTTCCAAAGCACCTCACAATGAAAAATGCAAAACAAATTGAAAATGGAAGATAAATTCAAACCAATTTTAACCTATAAACTACATGCTATGAAGGATGCAATGCAAGAAGAACCATCATCAAACTCTCAATGGTTAGGCAGAATGGATTTTTCCAAGTTTGAACAAAACTATTGCCTTTAAAAGAATTTAATTCCAATGAAAATTGTCAAAATGCATCAAGAACCAAAAAGAAATTTGTTTTGAGAGTTTGATAATGTTTCTAAATGTTTTGAAATGCAATGTGAATTTTTTGGTGATTTTTAAATACCTAAATGCATTTTTAATTAATTAATTTCCATTAACTAATTAAAAATAAACATTTAAATGATTTAAAAATAATTTTTAATGCAAAAAATAAAAATAAAAATATTTTTGGGTTCTGAAAAATAATGAAATGCTTGACAAAAAATTTCAGAATTTTTAAATATGTTTTACTATTTTTAATAATTCATATAGATAAATGCAATGAAAATGAAAATAAAATTAAATAAAATGGAAAGTATGCAAATCCAATGGCTGACATTCAAATGGATTACACGCGCATTGACTGGCGCCATATCCTGTGGTCTATATTCAAACTGACTTAATTAACCTAAACCCTAATTAATTAATTTAAATAATCAGGATTAATGGCTAATGAGAGGATCCTGGCCTTAGGTTCACGTGCGAGAAGCAAGATCGCACGCTCCAGATTCAAACTTTGCCCTAATCTCAGATTAAACCCTAATTACATTCAGGTCACCGGAGAAGAGCTCCGGTCGTCTTCTCCGGTGACACCCTCCCTGAGAAATCTCAATCCTACTCTCCAGGTCATTTTAAGAGCTGTAAAGCTCCAGATCAAACCTTTCAACCTCCCTAAACATGAATCCACCCTCAAAATCCATTTCTTTTCACTCAAAACCTAGATTCGAATCAAAAATCTAAAAATGACCAAACTTTCAGAGATGCACTACATGCTCAATAGTCAATCATTTTCAAAAATAAAAAGTGCAAAGCATTCAGGGGAACATGTAGATCATTTCAATAACTTCAAACAAGGTTTCTGGAAAAATGATTTTGCGAAGCTACCTGAAGTGATGCTTTCAGTTTGGAGCTTTCAGACTGCCTCCCTGCTTCAAAGTTCCACTAATGGTCTCCCTAAAGATGCTTTGAGGCTTAGTTGGAGTGTATGGTGGCTGGTTTGTGAGATTGATGAAGTTCTGTCCAAGGAAGTGGAAAATCGTATTTCTGTTTCAAGGACTTTCAAGGCCAGATGAAGGGTGGTTTATGCTCTATGAAGCTTTTCTGAATGAATGGTGAAGTTAGTTTTGAGGTTTGATGTTTATGTGATGAGTTTCGAATGAAAATGCAAAGGGGAGAGTTTTTGGGAACTATGGCAATGCTGTGATTTCAGGTTCCAAGATTGTATGAAAAATGATCCATGAGGCATGTATGTGAAGTTGTGATTGGTCAGAGAGTTGTTGCTGGCCTAGCTTGATTGGTATGGCTCAACTTGCATAAAGTTAACTTTTGTGTAAGAAGAGGTATGGGCTGGTTCAGTCAAGGTACAAGGGCATGGCTTGGATCAGCATGCTTCAAGGAGGTCCATGGAAGTCACTTTTGGCAGCTGGCACAAGTGGATGAGAAGCTTTGATCCATTTTGCAATTTTAGGGAAGTTTGGCCCCTTTTGAAATTTGTGAAGTTCATGGCATGAAACTTGAGAAAATCTTGTGCAATTCTGAGTTTTGGGTCATGTGTGAGGTTTGTGTAATGCATAGAAGCCACTTTGAAGTCACAAATTGGTTTGGCAAGCGTTCTTGCAAATTTTCCCCTTTGGTGCAAAAGTGAAATTTCATGATTTTGTCCAACTTTGACAAGCCATAACTTTTGATCCAAAATGAATTAGAATGAGTTCTTGTACTTTTTGAACATGGGAGGATCCATTCTACAACTTTCATGACCAAAGTTCTGTCATTTGAAGCATTTTTGAATCAAAAAGAGGAGGTTGAAAAACTTTCCCAAAATGGCAAGTTTTCATTACAAGTCACTTTCCCAAAAAGGCAATTTTGCAAATGGCTTGAAATTATTCAATTTTGTGAACTTATAACCTCTTCTATGATCAAATAAAGATCATACACATTCAAAATGATGGAGAACACCCTTTGGTTGGGTCATTGGGGGCCTTAGATGCCCTGATTTTGCACTGACTTGCTCAAGAAGTCATCCCTTGATCAGATGCCTTCCCCATTGAATTTCTTCATGAAAATTAATATGCATGATCCTCATATCATATAGAGACCAATAGAAACAAGAATGATCAAAAAAATTGGAGTTATGGCCTTTGAAACCAAAACCCTAATTTTAGGTCATCTGTGCAGTTAAACCTGACTCTGCTTCCATGCCTTTCTCAGTTCTTGTGATTCTTTGATTTTCTTGACTTTGTGAGGATATAATATGATGATTGAACATACATGGACCCCTTTGAGATGATTGAAGACCTTTGGAGTGGCTCAAATGGCTCAGGGATGGTTCAGATCACAAACCCTAGATGCAGATGACTTAGAAATAATGTAGTGAAGCAAAAATGCAATATGAGATGCCATGATTGAACTTATGCACATGAAAAGATCACAAGCCATGGTGTGAATGGGTGAGGGAAAATTTGGGGTGTTGTCGCTCCCGGGATTTTCATCCTAGTACAAACGCGAAAGTGGCGCGGAAAAGGTAGAGTCGCCAGCCAGACATTTTTATCCCGAATGAATGGGAAAGGTAATGTTGCACAAACCTAAGGAAGAAGGAAAAGGACGAGGCCTTGTGAACCAAAGATCTGGATACGGGAGTCGGTTACGACCTGGGAAGGTATTAGCACCCCAGATCGTCCGTCGTACCCGACGGGATCCACGCTTGCTTGTTTTGTTTCAAAGGGTGAGAAAATAAAGATGCTGCTGAATAAAACCACTAACTGGAAATTGGAAATGGAAATGAGAAAAGAATAAGAAAAGAAAATGGAAAGAAAGGGGGAAATGTAGGGAAAATAAAGAATGTGCTCGAACGGGCCCTACCCCGCTGCCTACGTACCTCATCGGGATAATGAGGATCAGAGTCGACGTAGTTCGCCTAACCTAGGCGGGAACTATTTGTTTGTGTTTTTTACAGCTGGAACTGCGTATGTCTATGCTCAGGTGTTGCAGGCTCGTCTGGTACGAGTGCGTTTACCGTCTTGCATGAAAGACAAGTCGCCGCGAGTTCGCGTTGTGAGTGAATGAGATGAGAAGAGAAGTTCCCGCAGGATAGTCGCTTGTTATTTGTTTTTGGCTTTTAAAAGAAGTGTTTTGAATTTGTTTGTGAACTGTCTTGTACTAAGACCTATCCATCGCGGGAAGTATTTACACCTCGCCCCGAAACAGGACGCGTATAAACACTCCGCAACAAAGTCTCGTGTCGTACAAGATTGTTCGGTTTTTATTAAGTGTTTTATTGCTTTTCTTTTGAGATGAGAAAGAATGACTCAAGTTGAAAAAAGGAAAAATCTAATGGGAACTAAGACACACCCTAATTTTGTTATGTATTTACAAAGTGATCCTAGTGGTTAGTGAGGTTTTCTACTCCTAATGGAAACTTAAAACTACTAGAATTCAACTTACTTCTTAATGAAGTTAAGTTGATTCTAAGAATAATGGGGAAGCCTATACAAGTTGTAACAATAAAAATAAGGCAAAACAAATGAACTTGAATTATAAGAAATAAAATTCTAAAAATGCCTTAAAGGCATGAATAATAAATAGTCTTATTTATTTATTCTATTTCTATATGGAAATGAATTTTATGCTAAGTATTAAACTAATCTAAGCCTAATATTCAATCTAAAAATCAAACAAGTTTTAACTATCCTAAGTCTAATATTAAATTTAAATGCTAAATCTAATCCCTACTATTATTATTTTTTGTATTGACTATATTATATTTCTTAATGGCCTAAACTAAAGGAATTATGCATAACTAGGCCTAAAACTAATATTCTAAAAAATATTAAATCTTCTAGAAAAATTATGAAAATTAAACTATGGGATCCTAACACTATCTAAGATAGTATACTAAGAGGGATTCTAAAAATACTTATTTTTTCTATGCCTAAACATTATTTAATTTCAGCTAAGACTAACCATTATTTCCTAAGGATTTTATTACCAAAACCTAAGATAAAAAATTCCTAAAAATCCACTAAAAATATCCTAAGAACTATCATGGGTCTTTTAATTATAGAAAAAAGAATGGCTCAAAAAAGTGGTTAGAAACTATTTAAATAAAATAAACAAAATTCAGCACAATTAAGAAGAAATTCAATAAAGCTAAATACAAGAATAATTCAGAATTAATTCAGAAATAAATAAATTTCAGAAAAATAAAAATGTCATAAATTTCTAAAGTGGACATATTAAGCTACTTTAATTTTTGGGGAATTTTCTCATGCTTTTTCCTATTTTTTATAGATTTGTTTCTAATCTATACAAAAATCTAAGAAAAGAAAAACGGCGCATCAAAGTGGCGTATCGAGATTACTTACTTGAATGACGTGCCAATTTTTTTCACATAAAAGAAATCCGAAAAAACCTTAAGCAAGGCCTTGTAGTCTCCTATGAGCAAAATAAATGCCCATCTTCCATAATCATTGTGGAGCTTTGGCCATGATCGAAACCGATCCAATATCGATAAAACTCATGAACACGTAAGTTCAAAATTAGTTCTAAACAAATGATTAAAATTAAAGCAAAAATTCTAACTAAATTTGTCAAGAAACTAATCCAAATTTAAATCAACAAAAATAATTTCAACGATAAAATTAATCCATATCTTTTTTTAACAAGAAATTCAACTAAACATTTGCCAAAAATAAAGAATATTGGAGGTGTAATGAGGAATCCAGTTGCTGTAAATAACAATAAGTTGGCCCAAGGCCCAGTCCTCTTTATAGTAAACCCGCAGAGGGGGTGTAAGCATGAAACAGATGGTTTAGATAGTGAATCCATGGAGTCTTCTTGGCCCATTTCACAAATTATCAATGTAGAAGGGTGTGAACACTAAGAACACGTGCGTGAAGAGGGGTTCCATGGGCCTGAAGCTAGAACCCGATCCAGAAGCATCCTCAACAAATAACCTAATTTGACCTTATAACTTTCCATCTTCTTACAACCACGACGGCCTCTCTACCGTCTTCCTTCTTGTTCGCTTCAACTCACCGCCGTTCTCGCCCTTCAACCTCCCTGAACTAGCCTACCGTGGTGATTCCGTCACGGTGTACTCTCTTCTACTATCGCCTTCTTCATATCTACCGCGGTGAACCCCCTCCTCTTAACTAGATGCAAAAACTCGCAAGCCACACTCCCTCGTTGCAGGTCGCCGATTGCGAAAACTCAGTGGAGAATCAAATAACAACAGCTACAACAATCAGTTGAAAACCTGTGTCGAGCCGCGAATCGAATATGCGAGAAGAAACTTACGCGTCGGAGTGCGTCAGAGACTAAGAATCGGAACTCGCAACTCAGGTATGTGCATCTTGCTCCATTGTCCTCTTTTAACTCGGTTTGCTTCTTCTATATTTCCGCTTCTGTTCTTCGATTCGAACCGCCGCGATGTGCGAGTCGTTATCGTTGCGATCTTGAATCGGTTGACAGCTATTGTTGTATAATCTTGGTGGTTGCGGAGTCCTCACCATCGTGCTTCCGTTGTGAATTTGTAGGTTTACGATTGATGATTTCAGATTGATGGTGGTGTGTATAAGGAAGTTGTTGATTCGATGAAGATTATGCAGATGAAGTTGCCGATTGAATTTGAGAGTAAGATGAGTTGAAGAAGAATAGATCGAGAGAAGTCTTTTTCTGTTTCTGCTAACTAATTTTCTTTTCCTGATAATAATCTGTTGAAGCTTTTGTTCTTGCGATTGCATTTGAACGCGAATTGTTGATGTTCGTGGCTTGTGGATTCATTTGCAGGTTGAAGATGATATGGGTGATGCCATGTTGTGTAGGTATGGACACTGAATCCAGAATCCGAAAAATGGAGGGGAATCAAGGATGTAGAAGGTGAAGGAGAAGTTGAAGGAAAATCATGATTGAAGAATGTTGAAGCCATGAGGAAGAAGGTTGAGAGAAAAAAAATGATGGAAGGGATTGAAATTTGTGGAAGAAGAAAGGGTCAAGAAGAATCTGAAGAAGAAAAAGAAAGTTGTGAAGGAGGGTTGAGTTGAAAAATATGGTGGAAGAAAACAGAGAAAAATCAGAGGCTCCTGCTTTATAGGGAATACTTGAAGGTATTATTTCTGGAACTTTCTCAAGTAGCTTCTAAAATTTTCTGTTAGGATTGTTATGAATCAGCTTTTGTGATTAGTTATGAATTTTATCATTGTTGGTGGTTTTGACAGTTAGTTATGTAACTGATTTTTTGATTGCTTTTCTATGCTTTTGCAGGTTTGAACTAAACGGAAACTGCTGATCCATAATGGTGATGAAGATTGACGGCATTGGTAATGGTGATTGATGAAGAATTGTGGAGATTCTGTTGTTGTTGCTCTCCTTGCCACTTTCTTCTCAACACCCCTGCTCTCACTCCCCAATACACCTCTCTTCCCCTTACCACGCCGCAACAACCAGAGTTGCTCGCACAGCTTCGACGGAGAGAACAAAGGCCCAATGTGCCATGGCCTTGCGCCAACAACAACGAGGACAACACGTACACACAAAACATAGAAGAATTGCCACTGACGGATTCGTTTCGAAGGTACTTCGGGTCGCACGGACCTGCTTCAGGTATCCACGGTTTCGAACTCTTTCATTCGTCTCCTTCTCTGAATGCTGGGATTCTTGTGTGATGTCATCTTATTCTCCTTCTGTTCACTTCTTTCATGTCTGTGAAATCTTGTTTAGGGATTTGGTGATGCAGTGTTGTGAACCTTAGAGATGATGCTGATAATGATCACTGACAATCTGGTTTTGCAGGTTTTACATGTTTGTTGAGATTGGTGACGCAAGAATAACATGAAGAAGTTTGGTTGAGAATTGAAGGAGATTTGGGAAAAAATTCAGAGTTGGGAAGATTGCAGCTGTGAAAGTTTTTTTCTTCTTGAATTCTGATGTAACTAATTGTAACTGATTGCAACTGAACCTTTCCTGATGATTTTTCTTAATGACTGAATTGAGAGGGACATGTCCCCTATTTATTTCTCCTGTACTGGTTTGTTTACAGAAATATGTCCCCTCTTTATTTATTACAATTTTCGCCTTGATCTTTGTATTTTCCATGCTAGAAATTAATGAATCCATTAGTCTTGAGGCTTATCAACAGAAGTAAACTTCCTTGAGCATAGATACACCCTTGTTGGGAATCACCCTTGTTGAAATTGAATACCGAAAACCTAGGTTCATGCAATTACAATCACTTCCCCCTTACAACTCAATACCACATTTCATTAACTTAACATTGGACCATATTGATGGAATTCATGGACAAGATGAAAGATTTGGTTAGAAACTAAATAAATGGATTTGAACAATGGTTTAGGAATTCATGACTAACTGGGATCGAGAACGATATGAAAAATTGACTTAGCAAAACTGAATTAGGACGGTTAGACATGGATAATAAACAAATAAATTTAGATTTGAGAACATGATTATCGGTAAATGATAAAATGTAAATGGACCTTAGAGATTTATTTGTGGTACAAAAATGGAGCGTATTGGAAAAGGTTTGAAAGGAGATTTCAAGACAAACGGAAAATTAAATTCGAAATGAATGAACGGTCCTGATGGACTCATATCTCAAATCTCAAGTGTTTCTCCTGACCATATCTCCATGCCTTCAATCCCTACCAGACTTTCAACCCAGAGTAAAAATGTGTTTCCCGCTAATCCCTGACTTCAATCAATAACCCATGCATCCTGAGTCGTGAGCAGTAATCAAATAATAACACATTAGCGCATTGAGGACTTCTCCAAATACATTATATTCTTGAAACCCTCGCCTTAAAATCTCTGATTGATGAATACCGAACGAACTCAATTATGATGATCCACAAACCCTAATCTTCTTCTTGATATCCATGTTAAATAACTATAGTTCATGATGCAAAGAATCAACACTCTTTGCATAAAATCTCTCTCTATTGAAGTCCATGGCACTTGACGCCTTTGAGAAATCATTTGATAAGAAAATATCCATGGTGTTGGAAACTCAACCCTTGCCCTAATCTCACGTGTAATGGCAAGATAAATCCCATTCAAATAAAACCAAATCACTAGGAACTTCTTCGACCCCATGCCTTAGGAATTCCCTGAAATGCATGATTATGAATGTTATGACCTAGCGAAATATGCAGATGAATGTGAAGCGAGCCAGTTACGGTAAAAAGAATGAGGGCAAATTTTGAGGTATTACAGCTGCCCCTATTCAATCATCTGTAGACCTGAACGAATAATTGCAGCAGCTTTTAGACGTTCAAGGTATGGAGTGATTGAATACTCGAATAAAACCTGAAAATTTGCACACTGAGGATAATGGAAATACCATCTGCCCATTTATTTATTTATGTTTTTTTTTTATTTTGACCTCTGAATAGGTAGCGAAAATAGAACCAGGTGGAAATATGCTGGGAAGAATTCCATCCTCGAATGACCACTCACACGAGATCCTCGGATCCAGTACTAAAACCATCCTGGAATAGAAACACGATAGTATATCGGCCGCAGGCGATAACCATCAACAACAAAGACTGACCTCGGACAGACTTTGCAAAAGAGACAAACTGACCTCGATCAATAAGCTCAAAAAGTGAACTACTATCCTCAAATAATAGCCACAACAACAAGACCAACCTCGGAAGGACTTGAAGAAAAGAAATGCCATCCTCGAATGACAAATCAAAAGATCCTCGGATCTAACACGAAACCATCCTCGAATGGAGACGCAAAGGTATACCAGCCTCGACTGATAACCAAACACAAAGCTGACCTCAGACAGACTTTGCAAAAGAGACAAACTGACCTCGATCAATAAGCTCGAAAAGTGAACTACTATCCTCGAATAATAGCCACACAAAACAACAAGACCAACCTCGGAAGGACTTGAAGAAAAGAATGCCATCCTCGAATGACAATCCAAAAGATCCTCGGATATAACACGAAACCATCCTCGAATGGAGACGCAAAGGTATACCAGCCTCGACTGATAACCAAACACAAAGCTGACCTCAGACAGACTTTGAAAAAGAGACAAACTGACCTCGATCAATAAGCTCAAAAAGTGAACTACTATCCACGAATAATAGCCACAACAACAAGACCAACCTCGGAAGGACTTGAAGAAAAGAAATGCCATCCTCAAATGACAAATCAAAAGATCCTCGGATCTAACACGAAACCATCCTCGAATGGAGACGCAAAGGTATACCAGCCTCGACTGATAACCAAACACAAAGAAAAGAAAATAGGACGAGATGGAACGGGACCATTGTACTTAAATGATAACCCGAGACGCGATCGTTGTACTGAAACGGAGACACAAAAAAATGAGACTGTTGTACTGAAACAATACTCAAAGGCGAGACCATTGTACTTAAATGGAGACTCGAAAGGAACGGGATCGTTGTACTTAAACGAGAGCCCAAGACGCGACCGTTGTACTGAAACGGAGACGCGAAAATATGAGACTGTTGTACTGAAACAAGACTCAAAGACGAGACCATTGTACTTAAATGGAGACTCGAAAGGAACGGGATCGTTGTACTTAAACGAGAGCCCAAGACGCGACCGTTGTACTGAAACGGAGACGCGAAAAAATGAGACTGTTGTACTGAAACAAGACTCAAAGACGAGACCATTGTACTTAAATGGAGACTCGAAAGGAACGGGATCGTTGTACTTAAACGAGAGCCCAAGACGCGACCGTTGTACTGAAACGGAGACGCGAAAATATGAGACTGTTGTACTGAAACAAGACTCAAAGACGAGACCATTGTACTTAAATGGAGACTCGAAAGGAACGGGATCGTTGTACTTAAACGAGAGCCCAAGACGCGACCGTTGTACTGAAACGGAGACGCGAAAATATGAGACTGTTGTACTGAAACAAGACTCAAAGACGAGACCATTGTACTTAAATGGAGACTCGAAAGGAACGGGATCGTTGTACTTAAACGAGAGCCCAAGACGCGACCGTTGTACTGAAACGGAGACGCGAAAAAATGAGACTGTTGTACTGAAACAAGACTCAAAGACGAGACCATTGTACTTAAATGGAGACTCGAAAGGAACGGGATCGTTGTACTTAAACGAGAGCCCAAGACGCGACCGTTGTACTGAAACGGAGACGCGAAAAAATGAGACTGTTGTACTGAAACAAGACTCAAATACGAGACCATTGTACTTAAATGGAGACTCGAACGAAATGGGATCGTTGTACTTAAACGAGAGCCCGAGCTACGACCGTTGTACTGAAACGGAGGCATGAGAACATGAGATTGTTGTAATGAAACAATACTCAATTGGGGATAACAACAAGACTTGGTGGACGCATCCATCCTGGGAAATGAAGTTGCATTCTGTGGGGAACACTTCAATCTGATTGGAGATGTAACGGGTCTTATGTAATACCTCAAAACTGGCCCATGCTGGTATGCATATGTTTGGATTTATGGCGTAATGCTCCATAATGATGGAAATGCTACGCTTTGGAGGATACAAATGTAATGATGATTACTAGATGCAAATGCAAATGCAAAAGGGGTCTCCCGATGAGGAGATGGCTTGACTGGGGAGGAACTGATGATCACTGCATTGATCTGATTGATCCTTGTGAGGAGAAGACAACTCTGCGGGGAAGGCTGTCAATGATATACCGGCTCTGAACTGCCGCCATTGCCAAAAATAAATTGGACTTTGAGATTGGAGAGCCAAGACCCTGCTGGAGATGGACTCTTCTTGAACTCTGACGGGGAAGTGAGAACCTTCTTGACTTGGCTGAGAACCCAAGGTATGATACTGCTGAGGAAGCAATTGCTGGGGAGGCAAGACACTCCTTATACTGCTGAAAATTGCCCCTGTTTGAAGGGAAACTCCTGCTTGGGGATAACACCCACCTTCTGCTACCTTGCTGGGAGAAATTTCGACTTCCACATTACTGAGGATGACGAGTGATATCAATGATAAAGCTTCCTGCTGAAGATAAAAGCTCAAGCTGCCACTTGCTGGGGATAAGAGATAAATCCTCTCATGTTGGGAATGAGAGATGTAAGGCGTTTCATGCTGGTGATGAGAGACGATGATACCCTTCTGATCACGAAGTAACTTTCGCTTTTCCACACAGCTGGAGAAAGGATTGTCTAATGAGACTAGCTAAGACATTTTGATCAATGAAGCTTCTGATGTAACAACTCTTGAAGTACTATGCTGACAATGACTTTGCTTCTCGCCTCTGGGTTGACAGGTTGCCAACTAATCATGATTGAACAATGGTTCTCTGAAATTTTCAACTCGCCTCAGATTAAGGTCCGTCAGAAGTAAATGTCTCAAGAGGATTTTACAGAAAACATGGCATATGAAATGCCTCAGTGTCTTCAAACTCTTGGAGAGATTCGTCGGATCTCGAAATAACTGCCCCAGACTGCATGGTCTGTGCAAGAATTTGCCTCGCAAGGATTCATGAAAAGCCTCATATCACTGTGAGATAGTGTCCTAGTATTTTGAACCTTGGGTAGGTGCTTTGGATTGACCGTCTTCAGGAAAGAGTGACTTCTCATGCTCTTGTGGTGGCCTGCTCCAGTACAAGTCTTGAAGTAATCACCTCTGAATGACTGCTTTGAAGAAAACAACCAGATCAATTGTTCTTTGAGAGATTGGATCTCGAAGTAATTGCCCCTGCTTGGCTAAAATTTGAATGCATGCATCAAACTCATGAGAGATTTGATCTCGAAGTGATTGCCCCAGTTTGGTTGAAATTTAAATAATGCCTCCGCCTGATGGCTCTTTGAGAGATTTGTATCTCGAAGTGATTGCCCCAGTTCAGCTGAAATTTGAATACACGCCTCAGACTAATGGCTCTTACTACGACTGTTGGGAAAGTCCCTACTCAATGGAATTTCTTGGAAAAGTTCATCTTGACAGATTGTCCTTCGGAAGTTTCAGACTTCTCAACTTGGCAAGATTAAGCTTCTGGACTGAAGTTTTGTATGTGAATTTTTATGATGCCAAACAAATGTATGTAAGCAGAAAATGTTTATTTTAAGAATGAAAATTCTAATGCAACACACATGTTAATCTTGAAGTTTTACTGAAAAAGATGTCGCAAACCTTTGTGAGCGAATCATTGGTTAAGATTCGGCATTAATTTTTTTTGAATAATAGAAAGCATGCACATGCAACACCAACAAATATTTTCAACACCACTCATAGGAGTCAGGAACGCGGTCTCGTGGTAGTACGCTCTCAAGATAACACTATTTCAGTTAGGACTTTTGAGGGTTGTATCGTGGCCTGGTTAACGGTTATAGAAACAAAGGATATAGGCTCGAAATTTATTTGTGCCCACCCATCTTCGTGATGTTCTCCATTCCTATGTTCAGCTAGCTTTCACAAGCGCTCACTTCTCAAAAAGGGTTTTGTGATGGTTGAGGAACCAATTACACTAACGATTTAAGCACCCATTAGGTTGTCATTTGGAGTCAGTCACCCCTCTTATCATTGGTGTCTGTGCCACACGACTTTGTTCTTGTTTTAAGGATCTTTCTTGTGAAATCCTTTTCGTCTTTCGCTTTTGCATTATTTTTCTTATCCCTAACTTTTGCCTGGACTGATTCTTGTGAATCTTTGATTGTGAAATCCAGCGGGATGCCCTAATTTTTGCCTAAGTCGCTTGTTTTCAAGTTTCGACTTAGCGGGCTTTCTTCTTCATTTTTCTTTTTTCTTTTTTTTTTTTGAACAAATCGTGTGACACTGTTTGTCTTGATTGCTTTGAAAGGATCGTGACTGTCTCACTTCTTGGTTGAGGAAGGATAACCTTTGTGGTTCCCGGTCTCTGGACTCTTGATTGGGATAACCATTGTGGTTTCTGGTCTTTGGACCTCTTGATTTGGTACAACGAAAGGTAATGGATCCTCAGATTCGCACTCCTTTTGAAATTTGAACGCTCGGTCAAACTAACTGACGCCTACCCTGCCCCTGGGTTAAATGCAAGGGTTTTTTCATGCGAAAATAAACTCCTACTTCAAGGCTCAAATGGGTTGGCGAGGGTCTATCTCCCTTATATCTCCGGTGTTTAGGATTTGAAACAATGCCTGTACATCGTCAACAGGGTCTTTCTCAAAAGCACACAATTAGAGATTTTTGCGTTTTCATTTCGTCATCCTCCCTGATAGAGTTTAAGCATAACAGTTGGTATTGCAATGCACATACACAAAATCATGAGTGAATACGAATGGATTACTTTAAGAAAAACATGTGCATTTTATTATGGTTATCATTCAAAAACAAATAAGTTTCATGCATGCATACAAATGTTTAAACAAACAATATAAACTACAAATGAAAATGCAGTAAAGAAGCTGAACATTGCCGTCATTAAGGAGACTTGACTCCGTCTGGACTTATTGCTTCTGAAAATGCCTTTGCAAATTGGGAGACCCATTTGATGAGGAGACTTCAATATGTGAGCAGACTTTCTGGCATGATGATCTTTGAGTCGATTAAATTTGAACCTTGTCTTCACTTTTATCTCTGAAAGACTTGCAATCTTCAATTAAAAGGCCAGGTGCCCCAGAATGGTAATCATACTTGGCATTGAAACCCCAAAGGAAGCTTTGTCGGAGATGATCCTGATGCAACTAGCTCAACCAGCTTGAATCTGAGCAAATGAGGAAACTTGTTGCGTGTACTACCTCAGAATATGATCAAACTTCTTCTCAAGTTGTTATGGCCTTTACCCGTATGCTTTGGTCCTAAGACTCTCTTAGGAAGCTGAGGTTGGATGCAGACAAACGATATCTGGGGGGAGAGGTTGACAAATGAAGTTGATAAATAAGGTTGCTCGGAAAGATCCTGCACGATCTCCTGCCTACGTATCTCCATTGACCAATGGAGAATCAGAGCAGCGTAGTTCCCCTCAATAGGGATGAAAATAACTTCGTTCAAAATTTCCATAACCAATCTCATCTGAGTCTTCATCTGGTTGACTTCCTCTTTCAATAGTTTTTTTATTCTGAAATAAAGCTTATACTTCTGCCCTGAATGGCTTCAGCTGGGTCTTCCTTTCAGTTACCTCCGCCCGGAGTTGTTTCAAATATATACCTTGATAACTATGATTCAATTTGTCCATTCTGATGAGAAATCAAGTCAGGAAAAGAATTTGTCTCTGAACACCTGTCAAGAATGCAAGGATGTATGCAAATGCCATGTTCAATTATTCCTGAGGAATCTATCTGCTTTGATTCAAGTTTTGACACAGACAAAGTCCAATGGCATGATTCAGATATGTGATCCTCAGAAATAACTGAACATGTGTGTAGAAATGCTATGATGTCATGTATGCAACAGGCATGTGATCAATGGTCTGATGTTGGTGCCGGTGTTGAGCAATGAGTCAAGTGTCTGAATAGAATCATAATAGTAGCACCATCTCTGTATAGAACCCCATAACTGAGAACCCAATAGCTGTAAAACTGGATCACATAATTGAACAATCACTGATGGTGTTGAAGTTGAACAACGAGCCAAGTGTCTGTAGAGATTCATAATAATAGTCACAATATCAGGATCATAATGGTAATTACAATAACAATTTCTCTGAATAGAAATCCCGGATCTCTGAATCAAAGGACCATAGAACACTGAACAATACTGACAAAGTGGGTATGTTGAAGTTTAGGGTTCCTGCAAACCTGTAAACCCCTCCCAATCTCACGGGTGTGCTACTCGGGTTAACATCACGGACTCTCAAAGCCGAATAGCAATAATACGTTCACCATTTCCGAGAAATGGCTCATGACCAAATCAGGGAATCGGTTTGCTATTATGTACTACTCAGGGAGGCCTCAGCTGAGTCCAAGGAAAAACAAGCATCCCTCACAAGTTTCCAGCTTCAAGCACTGAGTCGAGAAACAATAGTACATTCATCCCGAAGGGTACAATACTATCGTCATACGAACAGTTTGCTTTAACTGGATTCCTATGAGAGAACCAGGCCATCCTATGCGAGTTCCCAATGGACCCTCGGATGCGAGTGGGTTTGCCAACAAATGTGGTCTGCCACTGTCATCACTGGAGAGGGGTGTTTCCATTAAGGTTCTCGAAGATCGGTCACCAGATGCACATAACTATCAAGGTCGTACCCTGAAGTGAGGTAATCCCCACACAGAATAGTTCCAAGACGGTCGCAATCTGGGTGTGGAACACATCGCCACCCATCATGGTGAGATACCATAAGAGTACAATGTCTGTCCACGCTAATCCTATGGTGCACTCAAGCCGGGTATTTGGCTTATCTCACAGTAACTCCCAACCCACAGAAAAAATGAAAACCAGCACAGCCAGACAGTCCAGTATAATATGATGCATGGAAAATAAAATACTGAAAGCGGTAAATAAATGCGATAAAGTAAAGCTATAAATAAAAGCTGTAAATGAAAACAGTAAAGCTAAACTAAAGCACACAACAACAAGCATATAAACACCTAAAGAAACAAAACCAAACAGGCGCTAGGATTGACTCTACAAGGGAAACCGGAAGAATCAGGTTTATCCCCAGCAGAGTCGCCAGCTGTCGCTCCCGGGATTTTCATCCTAGTACAAACGCGAAAGTGGCGCGGAAAAGGTAGAGTCGCCAGCCAGACATTTTTATCCCGAATGAATGGGAAAGGTAATGTTGCACAAACCTAAGGAAGAAGGAAAAGGACGAGGCCTTGCGAACCAAAGATCTGGATACGGGAGTCGGTTACGACCTGGGAAGGTATTAGCACCCCAGATCGTCCGTCGTACCCGACGGGATCCACGCTTGCTTGTTTTGTTTCAAAGGGTAAGAAAATAAAGATGCTGCTGAATAAAACCACTAACTGGAAATTGGAAATGGAAATGAGAAAAGAATAAGAAAAGAAAATGGAAAGAAAGGGGGAAATGTAGGGAAAATAAAGAATGTGCTCGAACGGGCCCTACCCCGCTGCCTACGTACCTCATCGGGATAATGAGGATCAGAGTCGACGTAGTTCGCCTAACCTAGGCGGGAACTATTTGTTTGTGTTTTTTACAGCTGGAACTGCGTATGTCTATGCTCAGGTGTTGCAGGCTCGTCTGGTACGAGTGCGTTTACCGTCTTGCATGAAAGACAAGTCGCCGCGAGTTCGCGTTGTGAGTGAATGAGATGAGAAGAGAAGTTCCCGCAGGATAGTCGCTTGTTATTTGTTTTTGGCTTTTAAAAGAAGTGTTTTGAATTTGTTTGTGAACTGTCTTGTACTAAGACCTATCCATCGCGGGAAGTATTTACACCTCGCCCCGAAACAGGACGCGTATAAACACTCCGCAACAAAGTCTCGTGTCGTACAAGATTGTTCGGTTTTTATTAAGTGTTTTATTGCTTTTCTTTTGAGATGAGAAAGAATGACTCAAGTTGAAAAAAGGAAAAATCTAATGGGAACTAAGACACACCCTAATTTTGTTATGTATTTACAAAGTGATCCTAGTGGTTAGTGAGGTTTTCTACTCCTAATGGAAACTTAAAACTACTAGAATTCAACTTACTTCTTAATGAAGTTAAGTTGATTCTAAGAATAA
Organism: Lathyrus aphaca; assembly: GCA_963966055.1. NCBI lineage: Eukaryota > Viridiplantae > Streptophyta > Magnoliopsida > Fabales > Fabaceae > Lathyrus > Lathyrus aphaca. The sequence continues at coordinate 339,376,663 of OZ014524.1, forward strand.
TGGGGAAGCCTATACAAGTTGTAACAATAAAAATAAGGCAAAACAAATGAACTTGAATTATAAGAAATAAAATTCTAAAAATGCCTTAAAGGCATGAATAATAAATAGTCTTATTTATTTATTCTATTTCTATATGGAAATGAATTTTATGCTAAGTATTAAACTAATCTAAGCCTAATATTCAATCTAAAAATCAAACAAGTTTTAACTATCCTAAGTCTAATATTAAATTTAAATGCTAAATCTAATCCCTACTATTATTATTTTTTGTATTGACTATATTATATTTCTTAATGGCCTAAACTAAAGGAATTATGCATAACTAGGCCTAAAACTAATATTCTAAAAAATATTAAATCTTCTAGAAAAATTATGAAAATTAAACTATGGGATCCTAACACTATCTAAGATAGTATACTAAGAGGGATTCTAAAAATACTTATTTTTTCTATGCCTAAACATTATTTAATTTCAGCTAAGACTAACCATTATTTCCTAAGGATTTTATTACCAAAACCTAAGATAAAAAATTCCTAAAAATCCACTAAAAATATCCTAAGAACTATCATGGGTCTTTTAATTATAGAAAAAAGAATGGCTCAAAAAAGTGGTTAGAAACTATTTAAATAAAATAAACAAAATTCAGCACAATTAAGAAGAAATTCAATAAAGCTAAATACAAGAATAATTCAGAATTAATTCAGAAATAAATAAATTTCAGAAAAATAAAAATGTCATAAATTTCTAAAGTGGACATATTAAGCTACTTTAATTTTTGGGGAATTTTCTCATGCTTTTTCCTATTTTTTATAGATTTGTTTCTAATCTATACAAAAATCTAAGAAAAGAAAAACGGCGCATCAAAGTGGCGTATCGAGATTACTTACTTGAATGACGTGCCAATTTTTTTCACATAAAAGAAATCCGAAAAAACCTTAAGCAAGGCCTTGTAGTCTCCTATGAGCAAAATAAATGCCCATCTTCCATAATCATTGTGGAGCTTTGGCCATGATCGAAACCGATCCAATATCGATAAAACTCATGAACACGTAAGTTCAAAATTAGTTCTAAACAAATGATTAAAATTAAAGCAAAAATTCTAACTAAATTTGTCAAGAAACTAATCCAAATTTAAATCAACAAAAATAATTTCAACGATAAAATTAATCCATATCTTTTTTTAACAAGAAATTCAACTAAACATTTGCCAAAAATAAAGAATATTGGAGGTGTAATGAGGAATCCAGTTGCTGTAAATAACAATAAGTTGGCCCAAGGCCCAGTCCTCTTTATAGTAAACCCGCAGAGGGGGTGTAAGCATGAAACAGATGGTTTAGATAGTGAATCCATGGAGTCTTCTTGGCCCATTTCACAAATTATCAATGTAGAAGGGTGTGAACACTAAGAACACGTGCGTGAAGAGGGGTTCCATGGGCCTGAAGCTAGAACCCGATCCAGAAGCATCCTCAACAAATAACCTAATTTGACCTTATAACTTTCCATCTTCTTACAACCACGACGGCCTCTCTACCGTCTTCCTTCTTGTTCGCTTCAACTCACCGCCGTTCTCGCCCTTCAACCTCCCTGAACTAGCCTACCGTGGTGATTCCGTCACGGTGTACTCTCTTCTACTATCGCCTTCTTCATATCTACCGCGGTGAACCCCCTCCTCTTAACTAGATGCAAAAACTCGCAAGCCACACTCCCTCGTTGCAGGTCGCCGATTGCGAAAACTCAGTGGAGAATCAAATAACAACAGCTACAACAATCAGTTGAAAACCTGTGTCGAGCCGCGAATCGAATATGCGAGAAGAAACTTACGCGTCGGAGTGCGTCAGAGACTAAGAATCGGAACTCGCAACTCAGGTATGTGCATCTTGCTCCATTGTCCTCTTTTAACTCGGTTTGCTTCTTCTATATTTCCGCTTCTGTTCTTCGATTCGAACCGCCGCGATGTGCGAGTCGTTATCGTTGCGATCTTGAATCGGTTGACAGCTATTGTTGTATAATCTTGGTGGTTGCGGAGTCCTCACCATCGTGCTTCCGTTGTGAATTTGTAGGTTTACGATTGATGATTTCAGATTGATGGTGGTGTGTATAAGGAAGTTGTTGATTCGATGAAGATTATGCAGATGAAGTTGTCGATTGAATTTGAGAGTAAGATGAGTTGAAGAAGAATAGATCGAGAGAAGTCTTTTTCTGTTTCTGCTAACTAATTTTCTTTTCCTGATAATAATCTGTTGAAGCTTTTGTTCTTGCGATTGCATTTGAACGCGAATTGTTGATGTTCGTGGCTTGTGGATTCATTTGCAGGTTGAAGATGATATGGGTGATGCCATGTTGTGTAGGTATGGACACTGAATCCAGAATCCGAAAAATGGAGGGGAATCAAGGATGTAGAAGGTGAAGGAGAAGTTGAAGGAAAATCATGATTGAAGAATGTTGAAGCCATGAGGAAGAAGGTTGAGAGAAAAAAAATGATGGATGGGATTGAAATTTGTGGAAGAAGAAAGGGTCAAGAAGAATCTGAAGAAGAAAAAGAAAGTTGTGAAGGAGGGTTGAGTTGAAAAATATGGTGGAAGAAAACAGAGAAAAATCAGAGGCTCCTGCTTTATAGGGAATACTTGAAGGTATTATTTCTGGAACTTTCTCAAGTAGCTTCTAAAATTTTCTGTTAGGATTGTTATGAATCAGCTTTTGTGATTAGTTATGAATTTTATCATTGTTGGTGGTTTTGACAGTTAGTTATGTAACTGATTTTTTGATTGCTTTTCTATGCTTTTGCAGGTTTGAACTAAACGGAAACTGCTGATCCATAATGGTGATGAAGATTGACGGCATTGGTAATGGTGATTGATGAAGAATTGTGGAGATTCTGTTGTTGTTGCTCTCCTTGCCACTTTCTTCTCAACACCCCTTCTCTCACTCCCCAATACACCTCTCTTCCCCTTACCACGCCGCAACAACCAGAGTTGCTCGCACAGCTTCGACGGAGAGAACAAAGGCCCAATGTGCCATGGCCTTGCGCCAACAACAACGAGGACAACACGTACACACAAAACATAGAAGAATTGCCACTGACGGATTCGTTTCGAAGGTACTTCGGGTCGCACGGACCTGCTTCAGGTATCCACGGTTTCGAACTCTTTCATTCGTCTCCTTCTCTGAATGCTGGGATTCTTGTGTGATGTCATCTTATTCTCCTTCTGTTCACTTCTTTCATGTCTGTGAAATCTTGTTTAGGGATTTGGTGATGCAGTGTTGTGAACCTTAGAGATGATGCTGATAATGATCACTGACAATCTGGTTTTGCAGGTTTTACATGTTTGTTGAGATTGGTGACGCAAGAATAACATGAAGAAGTTTGGTTGAGAATTGAAGGAGATTTGGGAAAAAATTCAGAGTTGGGAAGATTGCAGCTGTGAAAGTTTTTTTCTTCTTGAATTCTGATGTAACTAATTGTAACTGATTGCAACTGAACCTTTCCTGATGATTTTTCTTAATGACTGAATTGAGAGGGACATGTCCCCTATTTATTTCTCCTGTACTGGTTTGTTTACAGAAATATGTCCCCTCTTTATTTATTACAATTTTCGCCTTGATCTTTGTATTTTCCATGCTAGAAATTAATGAATCCATTAGTCTTGAGGCTTATCAACAGAAGTAAACTTCCTTGAGCATAGATACACCCTTGTTGGGAATCACCCTTGTTGAAATTGAATACCGAAAACCTAGGTTCATGCAATTACAATCACTTCCCCCTTACAACTCAATACCACATTTCATTAACTTAACATTGGACCATATTGATGGAATTCATGGACAAGATGAAAGATTTGGTTAGAAACTAAATAAATGGATTTGAACAATGGTTTAGGAATTCATGACTAACTGGGATCGAGAACGATATGAAAAATTGACTTAGCAAAACTGAATTAGGACGGTTAGACATGGATAATAAACAAATAAATTTAGATTTGAGAACATGATTATCGGTAAATGATAAAATGTAAATGGACCTTAGAGATTTATTTGTGGTACAAAAATGGAGCGTATTGGAAAAGGTTTGAAAGGAGATTTCAAGACAAACGGAAAATTAAATTCGAAATGAATGAACGGTCCTGATGGACTCATATCTCAAATCTCAAGTGTTTCTCCTGACCATATCTCCATGCCTTCAATCCCTACCAGACTTTCAACCCAGAGTAAAAATGTGTTTCCCGCTAATCCCTGACTTCAATCAATAACCCATGCATCCTGAGTCGTGAGCAGTAATCAAATAATAACACATTAGCGCATTGAGGACTTCTCCAAATACATTATATTCTTGAAACCCTCGCCTTAAAATCTCTGATTGATGAATACCGAACGAACTCAATTATGATGATCCACAAACCCTAATCTTCTTCTTGATATCCATGTTAAATAACTATAGTTCATGATGCAAAGAATCAACACTCTTTACATAAAATCTCTCTCTATTGAAGTCCATGGCACTTGACGCCTTTGAGAAATCATTTGATAAGAAAATATCCATGGTGTTGGAAACTCAACCCTTGCCCTAATCTCACGTGTAATGGCAAGATAAATCCCATTCAAATAAAACCAAATCACTAGGAACTTCTTCGACCCCATGCCTTAGGAATTCCCTGAAATGCATGATTATGAATGTTATGACCTAGCAAAATATGCAGATGAATGTGAAGCGAGCCAGTTACGGTAAAAAGAATGAGGGCAAATTTTGAGGTATTACAGGTGTTTACACCTGTGCAAAAAGTTTACCGATTGTGAACAATGTTATTCACTACTCGAGAAAACTTGTTGTGCTTTAGCGTGGGCTGCTCGCCGACTAAGACAGTATATGTTAACTCATACTACCTTGTTGATCTCAAAGATGGACCCCGTCAAGTACATATTTGAAAAGCCAACACTTCCCGGAAGGGTTGCAAGATGGCAAATGATTCTGATAGAATATGACATTCAGTACACCTCTCAAAAAGCCATCAAGGGCAGTGTATTGTCTGATTATCTAGCTGAGCAACCCATTGATGACTACCAGCCTATGAGATTTGATTTCCCCGATGAAGACATCATGTTCTTAAAGTCAAAAGATTGTGAAGAGCTTGTTCACACTGAAGGGCCTGATCCAGGAGAAGCATGGACTATGATGTTTGATGGGGCAGTTAATTGTAATGGTCGTGGAGTTGGTACAGTGCTTATAATACCCAAAGGAGTCCATATGCCTTCCTCAGCAAGGCTTACCTTTGCCTGCACTAACAATGAAGCAGAGTACGAAGCTTGTATCATGGGTCTTGACGAAGCCATTAACCTCAGAATCAAAGCCTTGAATGTATTCAGAGATTCAACTTTGGTGATCAACCAAACTAATGGCAAGTGGTATACTCACCAAGACCATCTGGTTCCCTTCCGTGACTATACGAGGAGATTGTTGACTTTCTTCACAACAGTCAAGCTTGACTACATCCCTCGAGATGAGAATCAGTTTGCAGACGCTTTGGCAAATATTTCATCTATGATCAAAGTATAAACTGCCAGCTATGTGCCTCGAACTTTAGTATCTAGACTGGACCGACCCGCATATGTCTTCTCTGTGGACACTGTTACTGACAACAAACCTTGGTTCCATGACATCAAATGCTTTTTGGAGACTCAGACATACCCACTTGGGGTATCGTCTAATGATAAGAAGACATTAAGAAGGCTAGCAGTCAGTTTCTTCCTCAACACTAATGGCTCCTTATACAAGCGGAACTTCGACATGGTCTTGCTCAGATGTGTTGACAAGAAGGAAGCAGACCTGCTGATGCACAAAGTACATGAAGGTTCTTTCGGTACCCATGTCGGAGGACATGCAATGGCGAAGAAATTGTTAAGATCAGGTTACTACTGGATCGCAATGGATATAGACTGTTGTGCCTATGCCAAAAAGTGCCATAAATGCCAGATCTACGCAGACAAAGTGCATGTGCCTCCAAATCCTTTGAATATATTGTCTTCACCCTGGCCCTTCGCCATGTGGGGAATTGATATGATTGGAAAGATTAAGCCAACTGCTTCAAACAGCCACAGATTCATCCTGGTAGCCATTGATTACTTCACCAAATGGGTTGAAGCAGCTTTGTATGCAAATGTCACCAGGCAAGTGGTGGCCCGGTTTCTGAAGAGGGATATCATTTGTCGATATGGAGTCCCTGAGCGAATCATTACTGATAATGTTTCAAACCTTAACAACAAAATGGTGACAGAGCTATGTCGGGATTTCAAGATCCAACATCACAACTCTTTTCCTTACAGGCCAAAGATGAATGGCGTTGTCGAGGCGGCTAACAAGAACATTAAGAAGATTATGCAAAAGATGGTAGTCACATACAGAGACTGGCATGAAATGTTACCATTTGCCTTGCATGGGTACCAAACTTCCATCAGAACATCTACCGGGGAAACGCCTTATCAGCTCGTGTATGGTATGGAAGCAGTCATACCTATTGAAGTTGAATTACCCTCCTTGCGGGTAATGATGGATGTGAAACTGAACGAAGCAGAATCGGTCTGATCTTGCTATAACCAACTGAGCCTGATTGAAGAAAAGAGATTAGACGTTATCTGTCATGGTCAGTTTTATCAGAAACAGATGAAGAAAGCCTTTGATCAAAAAGTCAGACCTCGGGTATTTCAAGTGGGAGAGCATGTGCTGAAAAGACTTTTTCGTCCTCATACAGGCCATATGGGCAAGTGGACGCCAAACTATGAAGGTCCCTATGTGATAACTAAAGTCTTCTCCGACGGAGCACTGATGCTTGCAACCATGGATGGCGAAAAATTCCTATCTCCTGTGAATTCAGATGCAGTTAAAAAATACTTCGCATAAATGACCCGCTGGACATAAAAACAGAATGTAAGTCCAGGAAAAAATAAGGCATCCCGGCGAGTCAAAAACATAATAAAATACTCGAGCAAAAATTAGGGAAAATTAAAAAATGTACACCCGCTGAGTTAAAAAACCACATCGGACAGCTTAGGCAAAAAAGGGTATCCTGGTGGATTGAAAACCCGAAAGGGCGATCCATGCAAAATCAGGGAATAAGCGAACAACTGTATTCTAAATTTGTCTGTATCACTCCCATAACATGGCAAGCTTCAAAAGGGCAAAGCGTCGGTCAAAATCAACTTCCTTCAGAAAGCAAGATAAGAAGAGCGTTCAGGTCATACAAGTCATAACAAAGGAAGCTCATCGGAGCGTCAACTTCACCATTGCCAAATAGGACTTTTATTTTCTCAAATTTTGTAGTAATCTCCTCATTTCAGGGATTAGCTTCTTCAAATGTACTCGCCTATTCAGGGCACACAAATCAATAAAGTCAAATTTTCATTCGCACTTTGTTTTGTACCTTTTTGTTTCGTTTGCAAAAATGTCCAAAGTTCGTAATACAACATTTGCATGAAAACATAAGCCATTTTTAATAAATGCTTGCAGGAAATATGTGCTCTAAAAACGAACCTAACTCATATGACGGAATCCGATTGAGGATACCTCAGGGCACTTGTGCGTTTTCTTTGTTTAACAAGTTGTAGGTACTCAAGGCGGACAACCTTTCACAGCATGGGGCATATCAGGCACTATATCCCCATCCAAGCTGGCAGTCGCATCAACGGAAGGACTACTTGACAAAAGCATTCCTCCACGAAGCTTTTTATCCCCTCAGAGTGTCCCCCGCAAAGCTGACCCTCTGGCAGATTACTTCTCAGAAGTTCTCTCCTCCTCAAGCAAGGTCTTCAAAGCAATGCCTGGATCACTTTTCCCCAACGAGTTTCCATATCTCCCCATCCACAACATTGGACCCCCACAGATTTCTTTCCCCAGAGTTCTCCAGAAAGACCGTGCAGTGATCCTTTCTCCCCACAGATCGCCCGGTGACCCGTTCCCCGGCAGATTTCAGATCTCGGATCTCGTTTCTCTCATTTGCATAATCATAGAATTCACATCATTCCTCCCTAAATAGAGCGTAGCATTCCGTCTAATACGGAGCATTACGACAAAAAAAATCAAACATTTGCATAATCATAAGCCAGGTTCAAGCCAGTCACCTGCAAATACCAAAATCACTCCACCAGCAATACACAAAAACTTATCCCCTGCAGATAAAAGCCAAAATATCCTTTTGCACTCTCAATACAAATAATTGTACATGCTCGTCTGTATCCTACTTATACATATTTCTTGGATACTCATCTGTATCTTACGCATCTCACCAGCAGATCGACACTCGTCCGTGTTCCTTGTTCAAACAGTTGATACTCGTCCGTATCATCACTCCTTAAATATGCGTCGTTGTTTGTTTCTATCGATACTCGTCCGTATCGTGCTCCTAAGAATACTCGTCTGTATCTTTAATCTATACACATTGTCTAAAACACTTATACCATTTTGTTTTTTTAGTGCTTAAACACTCGTCCGTGTTTATCTATCCCCAGAAGTTGCCTACAAAACAACTTTTTATCCGACATTCGTCCTATGTCGCGATAAATTCTGAGCAGCCGTCCCCTGCTATGGTGATTGTCCTCCACCTTTTGATGACCGTCCCTCATTATTTATTTTGATGACCGTCCCTCATCATGTTATCCGATGGTCGTCCCCATCATCGATCTTGTTATCCGACATTCGTCCTATGTCGAGATAATCCCCAACGGAGTAGCCGTCCCCTGCTAGGTGATCGTCCTTCACCCTTTGATGATCGTCCCTCATCATGTTATTCGATGGTCGTCCCCGTCGTCGATCTTTTCAGCAGCCGTACCTTGCTAGGTGATCGTCCTTCACCTTTTGATGATCGTACCTCATCATTCATCCGATGGCCGTCCCCATCGTCGATCCTTTTTCCGACATTCGTCCTATGTCGTGATATCTTTTAGCAGCAGTCCCCTGCTAAGTGATCGTCCTTCACCTTTTGATGACCGTCCCCCATCATTGATTTATTTACTCTTCACCTTATGGCCATCCCCATCGCGGTTTCTTTATTCTTCATCTTGGCGGTCGTCCCCGTTAGTGCTCTTAAATCCCCAGTCAAGTCGCTTTTCTTTACCCGATGGCCGTCCCTGTCGCAGATTCTCTATTCCCCAGCATGATGGTCGTCCCTGTCAGCGCGTTTCTCACCATTTTATCCCCAACAGTCGTCCTCTGCTCTATGGTCGTCCTCCGTCGCTACCATTTAATATTCAGTCTATACTGTCTATTATAATTTATATCCCTTTTCTTCTTATAATAAAGAGTGCAAATTTTGGACTGTCTTGGTATTCAACCACAAGTTATCTTGTTCGTCTGTTAAGCCTGAAGCTTATATTCTACACAGCTAACTCATGCTTGAATAGGGGCAGCTGTAAACACCCAAAATTTTCCCTCTCTCTTTCTCACACCTTGGCTTGTGATCCTTTATATTGCATTGCATAAGCATTCCATCTTACACTGCATAATTGTTTCACTGCATAGACTGCATAGCTGGGGTTTGTGATCAGATGAATCTTAGAAGTGGTTTGAGCTATCTCAGAGGCCATGAAGCATGCCAAGAGGGTCCATGAGTGTTCTATGATCATCTTATTCGCCCATGGGTCCATTGAAGTCAAGATATGTCAAAACACTGCAGAGGTATGGAAGCTGAGCTGAGCTCCTACACAGATGACCTGAAATTAGGGTTTTGGTTTCAGAGGCCTTACACCCAAAAAAATTGGTCATTCTTGTTTCTATTGGTTCATATATGTTATAAGGAGCTTGTGTATCAAATTTCATGGGAAAATTCAATGTGGAAGTCATCAGATCAAATGGTAACTTCTTGAGAAAGAAAAGTCAGATTTTGGGCATCTGAGGCCCCCAACAATGGTTCCAAAGGGTCATCACCATCATTTTGAAGTCATATGGTCTTTATTTGATCATTGGAATTCTTGGAAGTACACAAAGTTGAAGAAAAATGAGCAAAGTCAAAACTTGCCAAAAATGGAAATGACTTGTAATGTAAACTTTCTATTTTGGGAAAGATCTTCAACCTCCTCTTTCTTGATCAAAAAGGTTTCAAATGAAATTTCTTTAAACATGAAAGTTGTATATTGGATCCTCCCATTTTCAAAAAGTACAAGAACTCATTCTAATTCATCCTAGAACTTAAGTTATGGCCTTGCAAAGTTGGCAAAAATCACATAATATTCAAGTTCATGTCAAAGAGGGATTTATGCAATTTTGAGTTTCAAGCCTCTAAGTGACCTCTAATCCACTCAATTATGTCACAACATGTTAATACAACTTACCAAGATAGAATTTGGCCAAGGATTGAAGCATTTCATGGCTTAATTTCCAAGATTTCTCAAAATAACCAAGTTGCATAAACATGTCAATCTCTTCATCTAAGCATTGCAGTTCATTTCCATTGATCCAAAGGCTCTCCATGAACCATGCTGAAGCAATCTAGCCACATAAATAACCTCTGCACAAGCCCATACCTCAAGTACACATAAACTTGACTTTTTGCACAAAGCTCCCATACCAATCACACAGTGCCACACCCACTCTCCTGACCAATGGTGTGTCTTCTACACACCCTTAAGACTCTATAAAAGCAAGCTTTATGGCCTGAATCAAGACACAAGCTGAGAATCAAGAAATTGCTCCAAAACTTTATCTCTTCGAAACACACAATCCAGCCAGCAAAAACCACAAATTCTTCCACCAATCAACTCCATATAGCCTAAGGATCATTTCCCACTCATCACCATAGCCTGAAACAAGCCCAAACACAAACACGATTTCTACAACTTCAGTTCTGAAACACTCAAAATAGCCACTGCAAGCTCATTTCAAGCATCCCAATAGGCTCAGGGGGACTAAAGGAGGTGGATTGTGTTGCACCCCAAAATTTGCCCTCTATTTTTTTAACTCTAACCAATTTTTTTTGTTTCACATTCATTTGCATCATCTTCATAGCATAACATTTTTTTTTCCGTCTTAATATTAGCCGGAATAATTTCTCAGAATTTGCAGACAGACTGGTCAAATTAATTTTTTAACTGTGCCTAAAATCATAAAAATGAAAAATGTCAAGTTTAAATTTGCAAACGTCAGTAATATTAATCTGCGGTTCATGTGGTTTAATTTGACATGCTAAAAATATTTTTACGACTATTTTTGGTCATATGTTGATCAGTCTGAGCGGCTTAAACGGTCATAATTTTTATTTTTCAAAATCCGACCAAACGCTGTATTTTTCCGAGTCATTTATTTCGCGCTGATTATTTTGACGTATTTATTTTATTTTTTCGAGCATTTTGGTGCCCAACTTTTATTTTTTTTGAGTCTATTTATTTTTATATTGGGTCTATAATAAATAAATAGGTTAATTAGTTTTTATTTTTATTTTAATTATTTTTATTAAACTTTATTTAATTATTTATATTAATATTTTATTGGGTTTCAAAATAAGCCCAATTGACATTAACCCTAATTAGTCCTATAAATACTTATATGTGTGTTGCTGCTAAGAAGAGAGAAACCGAAAAATAAAATAAAAAGAAAAAGACCAAAGCGGCGGATCTAACTTTTTCTTCATATTCATATAAGGTGGCGGTACATATATATGCAAGTTTGTCTGGTTTTCCATGAACCTCATGTCTTAATATATTATATATAGCATTTCGTTACTGTGTATGGTTTTTTTTTTTAAGTGTTATTTCGTTTGCTAATACTCTTTTTCATTTCGTTACTATATGGTGCAGGGTGTTTCAAATTTCACTTTGTTTACTGATACTTCTTTTAATATAATATATAATATGTATAGTAATATATAATATATATGATAATGTATAATATATAATCTATAATATATATAATAATATATAATGTATAATTATTTTGTTAAATAATTTTTTATTTATGATTTGATAATTTTATTTGGATCGTGTCGATACGCTGTTTGTACATTGATATGCACGATGCGTGACACTTATTGTTGATCTGGTCCAGTTGTGATGATCGCATTTTTTGCGTTAGCAACGTCGTTCTTTTTTTAATTCATATTATTTTTATTTGTTATATGTTTAAATTGTACCGATAACTAACTCTGTTTTTTTTCTTCATAAACCCTAAGTTTTCGCCACAAACTCAAAATTTCAAACCTATAACTTTAACCCTGATTTTTCCTAAAACCTTAAATTTTTTATACAAACCTTAACTGTTTCTCTAAAACTGATTATATATTTTCTCTATGATTTTTTTTTCCATGTAAACTTTAAAACTTTCTTATAAACTTTAACCGTGTTATTTCCTTTAAACCATAAACCTTTTCTCAAACCTTAACAAACCCGTTATTATTTCTTATTTTCGCTCATGTTTATGTTATTCATACACTGTAATTGCTTCGCCCTTGTAATATTTTAAGTTTTAACTTGTAATATTTTCAGTTTTACTTTTCGCCATCTTTATTATGTAACTGCCCCAAAGCGTTGTAATAGTTAGGATTTTATTTTCTGCCATTTATTTTCTGCCATTTTATTTTTTTACCATTTATTTTTCTGCCATTTAAATTCCTGCCATTGATCCTATATTAACTGCGTGGTTTAGTATTGTAGGGCGTGAAAACCTACTAAATTAATTATTTAATATTTTTCTATAATCTTTATATTTTTTTTGTAAATAAATAATAAATACTAACTATTTTAATAACTTTTTTTTATTACTTACTTATAATAATAAATCCTTATATATTTTGTAAATAAAATCTAATTGACCATTTTTCTAATTGAATAATAATAATTCTAAAATATTGTTATAAATAAACCTATTAACCTAATAATTTGATATTTTCTATAATCTTTATTTATTTTGTAAATAACTAACTTAATATTTTTCATATAACTCTTTTATTTTATAATTTGTACATTAATATTTTTTAAATTCTTTTATTATTACTAATTTATTTTAAACTCATATTTTTCTAAAACTTCTAAAAAATCTAACTTGTCTAACCTAAACTTTTTCTTTTTCATTAAATATTTAATTGTTATTTCTTTAATTTATTTTAACTTTATTATTATTATAATTACTTTATTATTATTATTGCTTTATTGTTATTATTGCTTTACTATTTTTGCTTCATTATTATTATTATTATTATTATTATTATTATTATTATTATTATTATTATTATTGCTTATTTATTATTTTATTATATCTATTATTCTTGCTTTATAATTTATTTTTATCCTACTATTATGTATCTGCCAAAGCCTTGTAATAGCTTATAGATTTATTTTTCCGTCTTTATTTTCTTTGTAAAATATGGTTAGTAACCTTAGGGTGTGTATAACTTATATGTAATTAAATTGAACTTAGATAATTAAAATAAGATAAATACCTGAATATAAACACTCACACACGTAAGTCGGTCTTTGATCGCCATCTTGCACTTCCTAAGTTACCCCTCTCAGTTGCCTTAAACATGGTCAAGTCCCTCGAATATAGGGATGTCTTAAGCAAAGTCCCTTCAAATATAAATCATCATAGTCCCTACAGTTTAAAAGATCAAGTCCCTTCGAAGTTGCCTACGGAATAATGATCTTGTCCCTTCGAATAAATGATGATAGTCCCTACGAATTGCTAAAGACATCCCTCAAGTTGCTTTCTATGACCATACGATGACCCTACGCCTGTCCCTTAATACATCCAAGGTAATGACTACCTATTCCTTAATAATAGGGATAGTCTTACCATTTAAAGGATAGTTAAGAACAGAAAAGACTTAACTTAGGGTAGGTTCCTCTTATGTCCTTGCTCACTTTCCAAAAAATTTCAAAACACTTCACATTTTCAAACAAATTTTCAAAACAAAGTCTTTATATATATTCGTACATGGATCATTATAAAGTACTTAAGAAAATTTTTAATCACACACTACACTTCCCAAAACATTTTAAAGTGAGCTAAGTAACTAAGAGCCCATGGATAACCATGGATGTAAAGGGTGCTAACACCTTCCCTTTGCATAACCTACCCCCCGAACCCAAAAATCTTTTAAGGTATTTTATGTTCTTTTATGCCCTTTCCTTTTGGATAAAATAAAAGTCGGTGACGACTCTTGCTATCCGCAACATTTAACTAAAGTTAGTTCTCCCACCGTGTTACAGAACTAGCGACTCTGCTGGGGATTTAATATTAAAGAGGGGTACCCTTAGGAATTAGATCACTTTAAAATTGTTTGCCTTGTTTGCTTTATACTTACTTGTTGGGCTCTTATGTGTGAAAGATCCTAACCCGGATCTAGTGTACCTTAGGTAAATGGCAATAGACCAAGGAAACTGTACTGCGTATACCGATATGGTTGATCTGGTGGCCATAGTTAGTGTGACTTCTTGGTTGGTGCTTATGTTCCTTAAGTCAAGTTGAGGATAATATGAGGCTGCCATATGTTGTCAATACACTAACTGACTTTTAGAACCCTAGTTGTCCCATCTTGGCCTTTAGAAAGTAGTGAGATAGCCGGCTTTGGTGAAGACTGAAGTTGGTTGATACTCGATACTACACTCATTGAGATCCTAAACTTGGAGGGTTTTGGTTGGCAAGTAAGTTGCCTACTGAACAACCACCCTTGTGAAGGATCAATGATATTGAGATCCCTTAGAACCTGGTTACTTTATAGGACATGATGAACCATCTAAACTTCAGGGGAGGGTACTTACCTTTAAACCTCGTGCAAGCTTTCAAACCTAGGGCTATTGTGTGACTTGTTTGTGTGTGCCACATGTTTGTGTTTGAGCATCACATCATAGCATCATCATGCATCATAAGCATAGCATTTTCACTAACCATTTCAAGGACAAAAGGATTTATCTTCGTTCTTTGTTGCAGGTTATGGCTTCTGCTCGTAGGAATACCATCCGGATCAACTTTGTAGGAATACCTCCCAAGCTTAAAGAATTGGTTTCCCAAGTTTCTGAAAACTCTCAGTTCATCAAGAGACATGGTCACCTATTGGATCTAGTCACTTCAGGGTTCAATGAAGACATGATGAGTGTTCTGTTTCAGTTCTTTGATCCTAAGCACCATTGATTCACGTTCCCCGACTATCAGCTGGTTCCTACAATGGAAGAATTCTCCAAGCTTCTGGGTATACCTATCCTTGATCAGAAACCCTTCACAGGCTTGGAGAAAGAGCCTAAACCTGAGGTTATTGCTGCAGCTCTACATCTGAAGAAGTCAGACATTGTCTTGGAAACAAGGAGTGGAGTTAAGGGTATTCTTGCTAAGGTGTTGATTGAGAAGGCTCAAGTGTTCTTGAAGGCTATGAGCTATGATGCTTTTGAGGAGATTTTAGCCTTGTTGATTTATGGCTTAGTGTTGTTCCCCAATCCAGATCAGTTCATAGACGTTCATGCCATCAACATATTCCTGAGTCATAATCCAGTGCCTACGTTGCTTGGAGACATCCTACACTCTCTTCATACTCGTACTACGAAAGCCCGAGGAACTCTGATGTGCTGCATACCTTTGTTGTCTAGGTGGTTTATTTCTCACCTTCCTCGATCAGTGATGAAGAATGAACAAGGGTTTAGGTGGTCCAAGAGGATTATGTCACTTTCTCATTCAGATATTCATTGGTGCTCTATATCTATGGAGAATGTCACTATCATTGACCGTTGTGGGGAGTTCCCTAATGTGCCACTCCTTGGCATAAGAGGGGGCATTACCTATAACCCTTCCTTAGCTTTACGTCAGTTTGGTTACGCCCGGAATGATGGTCCTCATGACATGTTGATTCAGGGTATTGTGTTTGACTACGACAACGATCTTCAAGGTTACCGTCAAAGGTTCATACGAGCATGGGGGAAAGTGAACAAGGTTGACAACAAGACTCTGGAGCCCAAGTACACTATTCCTATGGAACCTTACCTCAGATGGGTACGAGCACGTGCTCAGACTCTTATGATGCCATATCCTGCCATCCTGCCAGTTACTATGGATCCTGTTGCTGAAGGAGATACTTCCTACATCATTCTTCATCCAGACATGCCCACTGACATGGAGGAGTTACAGAGGTCCTGGATCCAGTTGAAGGAGCAAAGAGATACTTTTGAGACTCATTACAAAGCAAGTCAAGAAAGAATCCTGGAGCTAACAAAACAACTTCACGAGGAGCGGAATCTCAACTCATACCTCAACACAAAGAGGAAACGTCCATGGGAGACTTAAAACCCCATTTTTTGTATTCATCTCATTTTTATTGTAAGCCCAAGGGGCAAACAAGTTTATTGATTACTAATAAAAGTTTACTTTCTTGTTGTTTAAACAAATTTAAATCCTGCGGTCCTTGAAAACATTGCATATGCATTTACATACCATGTCATTGCATCACAGGTTTCTTATGAACAGGTATCTTATCTTCTCGCTGTTTATTTCAGCAGAAATGGCTCTCAAAAAATCTGTCAAAGATCTTCAAGCTCGGAATGCTCAGTTTCAAGAAGTGATTCTGAATTTGTCCAAGGGGCAAGAAGAGTTGAAAGCACTCCTCTCTAAGGACATGAAGAAGAAGAATCCTGAGGACAACAAAGATGATCAGCTGAAACAACTACAAGCTGAGATAGCAGAGATGAGGATTTAGATGAATGGCCAAATGGCTTTTATCCAGAGTTTGGCCCAGGGGCAAGAAGAGCTGAGAAGCTTTGTCAATAAGCTTCGACATAACGGAGTTGGGAATCTAATCATCAGTCAACCTTCGTTGAAACAAGCTGACTTGGCTGAAAAGAAAGTAAGGATAAGAGAAGGAAATAGACAGGCTACTACTGACTGTCCTTCAATGGAAGAAAGAAGGCCTTGTAAGGTTAATCCACTTCTATACAAGTAATGTAGAAGACAGTTCATCCGGTTCAGCACACCAATGTCACAAGTTTTGCAATGCCTGTTGGAGATGAAGCTGATTTCCTTGGAAAATTCTCCTAAAAATCCTAATACCTCTTCTCCTCGCTATAATCCCAAGGCAAGGTGTATGTATCACTCCGACTGTCCTGGACATGACACTAATAACTGTTGGGCATTGAAGAATAAGATTCAAGACCTAATTGACGAAGGAATACTCGAGGTTACTCCAGAAGGCCAGGTTGAGTTCTTCTATCGTCCATCAAGCATCAAAGTTTCTAGATAACTGGAGTGAAGGGTTTAGAGGAAGAGGCTTTGAGAACATTTGAATTTTCATTTGTAATTTCTTTTGTTTGTTTAAACACTTACTATTATCTTAAACTTTTGTTTTCATTAATGCATTGCATATGTTTGTCTTGAATTAATCCATTCGTTTCACTATATTTTGAACTATGCTTCATATTTCTATTTTGTGATATTTAACTCCTGATAAAGCTATAAGCCTGTAGAAGGAGGATGACGAAAACAATACCATAATATTAGGCAGTATGCTTTTGAACAGACTATGCTGACGATGTACAGGCATTGTTTCAATTCCTAAATAGTGGAGATATAAGGAAGTTAATCCCTAGTCAACCCTTTTGAGCCTATGAAATATAAGTTTTTATTCTCGCACAAATTAAAACCCTTATTCATAACCCGGGGCAGGGTAGTTACTCGGTTAACTCAAATATGCCAATTATCTGTGTTGTACACAACTAATGATGGTTCTCGGTAATCATTAAACCTGACAGTCAATATCCAGCAAAAGAAAAACCCACTAAGTCAAAACCTATGAAGGAGACTTAGTAAAAAAAATTGAGAAATTCCGCTGACTGTAATTTTGAAACAAACAGTTCAGGCAAAAAGAAGATATAACAAAGTCAAAAGAAAAAAGAGGTCACTATGAATCCTCAACAAAGAAAGATGACTGAATGTTCAAATAAATTTTTGGTTTCTGAACCATCATAAATGCCAGTGTTATAATTCCAAACTCCTTTGAGCCTCAATGCATAAGTTAACTGAGTATAGGACTGAAGAACATCATGGAGATTGGGTTGGGTACAAATAAAATTTGAGCCTTTATCCTTTGTTTCTTAAACCGTGAACCAGGCCACGTTACAACCCTTTAAAAGTCCTAACTGAAGCATGGTTAGTTCGAAAGCATACTGCTACCAAAAGGTATCCTGACTCCTTTAGGACTTATTATAAAACTTGAGTTAATATCACAGTTTTCACAAAAACTATTTTTCTAAAATAACTCTTTTTCAAAACTTCAAGACAGACATAAGCATTGCATTTTTGAATATATTTGTTTGCATATACCTGAATGTTTGATAAGCAGAGAAACTTACGGGATGAATGTTCAATAAACCAAAGTCTTTCCGATAAACAAAATTGCTTCCTGGATCAAAGTCCATGTATACAAAGGGGCATAGTCATTATCTCCCAATCAAGGGGGCAGGTCATGATACTGCCTAACTCATTTGGGGCAATCAGGACAGGATTCAACTATGTTTAAGTAGCCAGGGGAAGATCTCCTCATCTATCTAAGTTACCAAGGGTAACATTACAGAGTTCATAATGCTAGGGGCATAGTCACTGTTTCCCAATCAAGGGGGCATACCAAGTTACTGTTCAATTCATTCGGGGCAATCAGGTCCAAATTCAACAGTGCTTAATAGCCAGGGGAAGCTCTCCTCATATATTTGAATTACCAAGGGTAACATTACAAAGTTCATGATGTCAAGGGCATATTATTGTGGGGCATTCTGCTTATTTCTCTTGAGGTAACTACCTTCAGATACTTCCATTATGGGACAATTCATCCTCAACCAAGGGGCAATGCTTTCTTTTCAAATCTAATACCCGGAGTGTATATGGTCCATCACAATTTGAAGACATGTTCCTCTCATTGCATTACCTTGATATTGGATTCTCAGCAGAAGCCATTGTGGAAATTAATTATCTACGCCAGTAGTATCAGATGGTGTCGGTATCATATCCAGCTATGAGGATTTCTGGGAAGGTATTCAGGAAAGTTACGAATCTCAGGAGCTCTAAATCCAATTGGTTATACACTCTCAAAGTTGAAACAATTCTGTTTTCGAGTTCAACTTTACTTTTCCCTCTTTATTCAGGATTACTTTTCCTCTTTTACTAAAGCAAAAAATGTTTGTTGGTTATGTTTGAATGTATATATGCTTTGAATATGATTGATGCTTACCAGAAATGCATGAAATGCAGTAATAGTATTTACTAAGGATGAACGAGGGTAGTAGTTCAACGAAGCTTCGCCGGTTCATCCCCACAAGACAACTACAAATCCCCAGTACAACAAATCTATGCTTCAAGTTACATCTCCAGTTGAATTTATGTCCATCTCTTTTATCCTCAGCCGAGGTACTCAGGAACTTATTCCTTCAATAGAAGTACGACGAGCGAAGACGAGAGGTTATAAATACTATACTATCAAACGAAACGGGAATGAGGTCCTCATATTCTTCAGTAACGAATCAGGATTAGTTTCCCTAGCCAGAAGTTGTTATACAAAGATATCCAGATGCTTTAAACTACATGATGCATACATACATCATTTACATCATACCATAACATATACATCCATAAGTACATAATACATTACTTCAGTGCATCATACTATGCATGCATACATAGTGCATAAACTAATATTTTCCTTGCAGGATAGTTATATGCAGGGAAAACAACATCAACAACTTATACCTCAGGACGTTGTTTATCCTCCTGAAAGCTATCATTACCTTGGGCCGTTGTTTATCTTCCCAAGTACCTTATCATGACTTTGGGCCGTTGTTTATCTTCCCAAAAGTTATACCATTACTTTGGGCCGTTGTTTATCTTCCCAAGTACCTTATCATGACTTTGGGCCGTTGTTTATCTTCCCAAAAGTTATACCATTACCTTGGGCCATTGTTTATCCTCCCAAGTACCCTATCATGACTTTGGGCCGTTGATTATCTTCCCAAAAGTTATACTTATACCTCGGGACGTTGTTTATCCTCCTGAAAGCTATCATTACTTTGGGCCGTTGTTTATCTTCCCAAGTACCTTATCATGACTTTGGGCCGTTGTTTATCTTCCCAAAAGTTATACCATTACCTTGGGCCGTTGTTTATCTTCCCAAGTACCTTATCATGACTTTGGGCCGTTGTTTATCTTCCCAAAAGTTATACCATTACCTTGGGCCGTTGTTTATCTTCCCAAGTGTCATATCATTACCTTGGGCCGTTGTTTATCTTCCCAAGTACCTTATCATGACCTTGGGCCGTTGTTTATCTTCCCAAGTACCTTATCATGACTTTGGGCCGTTGTTTATCTTCCCAAAAGTTATACCATTACCTTGGGCCGTTGTTTATCTTCCCAAGTGTCATATCATTACCTTAGGCCGTTGTTTATCTTCCCAAAAGTTATACCATTACCTTGGGCCGTTGTTTATCTTCCCAAGTGTCATATCATTACCTTAGGCCGTTGTTTATCTTCCCAAAAGCTATATCTTCATACTTTGGACTACCTTATTCTCCAAGAAGTATATTTGAAGAACTTTTCTCCAAGTGGCATCTTCAAGCCCACTCAAGCATATACAATTAATCATCAGTATTACTCTATGCACTAGTGAGTGCAAATTTTTGGGCTTTTATGTTCAATCCCCTTCAACCTTCCAGGTCACGAATGGTACAGATACCAATCTAACCCCACAGGTTTCAGAAAATTGAACAGGGGCAGCTGTTGCACCCCAAAATTTGCCCTCTATTTTTTTAACTCTAACCAATTTTTTTTGTTTCACATTCATTTGCATCATCTTCATAGCATAACATTTTTTTTCCGTCTTAATATTAGCCGGAATAATTTCTCAGAATTTGCAGACAGACTGGTCAAATTAATTTTTTAACTGTGCCTAAAATCATAAAAATGAAAAATGTCAAGTTTAAATTTGCAAACGTCAGTAATATTAATCTGCGGTTCACGTGGTTTAATTTGACATGCTAAAAATATTTTTAAGACTATTTTTGGTCATATGTTGATCAGTCTGAGCGGCTTAAACGGTCATAATTGTTATTTTTCAAAATCCGACCAAACGCTGTATTTTTCCGAGTCATTTATTTCGCGCTGATTATTTTGAAGTATTTATTTTATTTTTTCGAGCATTTTGGTGCCCAACTTTTATTTTTTTTGAGTCTATTTATTTTTATATTGGGTCTATAATAAATAAATAGGTTAATTAGTTTTTATTTTAATTTTAATTATTTTTATTAAACTTTATTTAATTATTTATATTAATATTTTATTGGGTTTCAAAATAAGCCCAATTGACATTAACCCTAATTAGTCCTATAAATACTTATATGTGTGTTGCTGCTAAGAAGAGAGAAACCGAAAAATAAAATAAAAAGAAAAAGACCAAAGCGGCGGATCTAACTTTTTCTTCATATTCATATAAGGTGGCGGTACATATATATGCAAGTTTGTCTGGTTTTCCATGAACCTCATGTCTTAATATATTATATATAGCATTTCGTTACTGTGTATGTTTTTTTTTTTAAAGTGTTATTTCGTTTGCTAATACTCTTTTTCATTTCGTTACTATATGGTGCAGGGTGTTTCAAATTTCACTTTGTTTACTGATACTTCTTTTAATATAATATATAATATGTATAGTAATATATAATATATATGATAATGTATAATATATAATCTATAATATCTATAATAATATATAATGTATAATTATTTTGTTAAATAATTTTTTATTTATGATTTGATAATTTTATTTGGATCGTGTCGATACGCTGTTTGTACATTGATATGTACGATGCGTGACACTTATTGTTGATCTGGTCCAGTTGCGATGATCACAATTTTTGCGTTAGCAACGTCGTTCTTTTTTAATTCATATTATTTTTATTTGTTATATGTTTAAATTGTACCGATAACTAACTCTGTTTTTTTTCCATAAACCCTAAGTTTTCGCCACAAACTCAAAATTTCAAACCTATAACTTTAACCCTGATTTTTCCTAAAACCTTAAATTTTTTATACAAACCTTAACTGTTTCTCTAAAACTGATTATATATTTTCTCTATGATTTTTTTTCATGTAAACCTTAAAACTTTCTTATAAACTTTAACCGTGTTATTTCCTTTAAACCATAAACCTTTTCTCAAACCTTAACAAACCCGTTATTATTTCTTATTTTCGCTCATGTTTATGTTATTCATACACTGTAATTGCTTCGCCCTTGTAATATTTTAAGTTTTAACTTGTAATATTTTCAGTTTTATTTTTCGCCATCTTTATTATGTAACTGCCCCAAAGCGTTGTAATAGTTAGGATTTTATTTTCTGCCATTTATTTTCTGCCATTTTATTTTTTTACCATTTATTTTTCTGCCATTTAAATTCCTGCCATTGATCCTATATTAACTGCGTGGTTTAGGATTGTAGGGCGTGAAAACCTACTAAATTAATTATTTAATATTTTTCTATAATCTTTATATTTTTTTTGTAAATAAATAATAAATACTAACTATTTTAATAACTTTTTTTTATTACTTACTTATAATAATAAATCCTTATATATTTTGTAAATAAAATCTAATTGACCATTTTTCTAATTGAATAATAATAATTCTAAAATATTGTTATAAATAAACCTATTAACCTAATAATTTGATATTTTCTATAATCTTTATTTATTTTGTAAATAACTAACTTAATATTTTTCATATAACTCTTTTATTTTATAATTTGTACATTAATATTTTTTAAATTCTTTTATTATTACTAATTTATTTTAAACTCATATTTTTCTAAAACTTCTAAAAAATCTAACTTGTCTAACCTAAACTTTTTCTTTTTCATTAAATATTTAATTGTCATTTCTTTAATTTATTTTAACTTTATTATTATTATAATTACTTTATTATTATTATTGCTTTATTGTTATTATTGCTTTATTATTATTGCTTCATTATTATTATTATTATTATTATTATTATTGCTTATTTATTATTTTATTATATCTATTATTCTTGCTTTATAATTTATTTTTATCCTACTATTATGTATCTGCCAAAGCCTTGTAATAGCTTATAGATTTATTTTTCCGTCTTTATTTTCTTTGTAAAATATGGTTAGTAACCTTAGGGTGTGTATAACTTATATGTAATTAAATTGAACTTAGATAATTAAAATAAGATAAATACCTGAATATAAACACTCACACACGTAAGTCGATCTTTGATCGCCATCTTGCACTTCCTAAGTTACCCCTCTCAGTTGCCTTAAACATGGTCAAGTCCCTCGAATATAGGGATGTCTTAAGCAAAGTCCCTTCAAATATAAATCATCATAGTCCCTACAGTTTAAAAGATAAAGTCCCTTCGAAGTTGCCTACGGAATAATGATCTTGTCCCTTCGAATAAATGATGATAGTCCCTACGAATTGCTAAAGACATCCCTCAAGTTGCTTTCTATGACCATACGATGACCCTACGCCTGTCCCTTAATACATCCAAGGTAATGACTACCTATTCCTTAATAATAGGGATAGTCTTACCATTTAAAGGATAGTTAAGAACATAAAAGACTTAACTTAGGGTAGGTTCCTCTTTTGTCCTTGCTCACTTTCCAAAAAATTTCAAAACACTTCACATTTTCAAACAAATTTTCAAAACAAAGTCTTTATATATATCCGTACATGGATCATTATAAAGTACTTAAGAAAATTTTTAATCAGACACTACACTTCCCAAAACATTTTAAAGTGAGCTAAGTAACTAAGAGCCCATGGATAACCATGGATGTAAAGGGTGCTAACACCTTCCCTTTACATAACCTACCCCCCGAACCCAAAAATCTTTTAAGGTCTTTTCTGTTCTTTTATGCCCTTTCCTTTTGGATAAAATAAAAGTCGGTGGCGACTCTTGCTATCCGCAACATTTAACTAAAGTCAGTTCTCCCACCGTGTTACAGATTGCACAAAGGAGAGGCCTAGAAAGCTCCATTCAAAGAACTCCATCTCAGGTAGCCTTCAAGAACATTTTTTCCAGAAACGTGTTTTTATGTTATAGAATGATTCTACATGCTTCCCTGATCATGCTAATATGTTTAGAATTGAAAATAGGCTAGAAATGAGTATTTCATGATGATCTGCAAGTTTGACCTATAAATTTGTTTGCTTCGATTCAGCCTGAATATGCATGATAAATGAATTTTATTTATGGATTCATGTTCTATGATGTTATAGGAGTGTTTATGGGCAAGAAATTAGGAGTTTAGTAGCTTGTGGTGGATTCTGGCATTTTGGTTCGCCGGAGAAGATGACCGGAGCTTAGCTCCGGTCACCTGAAAATAATTAGGGCTAAACCTTGATTAGTTTCCCAGATTCAATCCTGTCCCTTAGATCTTTATTAGGGTTAATGCGTGGACGGCTCAGATAATTCATTTAACTTTAATTGTGATTAATTAAATTAATTATAATTAAATTAGTCAGATTAATTGGTAGCCCTTGGATCACGCGCGAAACACAACTTCAAACCTGGGCCTTAGATCTTTCATACCCTTGGTCAATGTGACTTTCAATCCTGGTCATTTATCCATCCTCCACGCAATCTGAACCACCCCTTTTATGCACTTTGCATGTGTTTGAGGTGAATCTCATTCAGTTATGTTATCTCTTGTTCTTAGGTTACTTAACTTCTTCATGAAGTAAGTAACCTAATCCTTCTCTCTCTCTCTCTCCCTCTCTCTCTCTCTCTCTCTCTCTCTCTCTCTCTCTCTCTCTCTCTCTCTCTCTTTTCATTTGCTTCTCTTCCTTGGTGGCCAACTTGAAGACTTCTCTTGATGCCTCATAAACCATAGGAACATCCAAGCATGATAACTTTAGGGTTGTAACATAGTCCCCCCTAGTTTTTACCTTTTGAGTCTCCTTGAGTCTCTCTTTCTCATCTCATAATCAAGGCTAAATAGTTAAAGTTTTGGGACTCTTAATTAGGGTTATGCATGTATCCTTATCTTAGGATGGAGTGTATAACTTTGATCCTTAGTGCTACACATTTAAGTTGTTTTCACCTTCAATCAAAAACACCTAATAATCATTAAAGACTTAAGCTTGTAACTTGGGCCTTATATTAGGGTTACATATCTGCCTGGTGGTTCAGAGGGACTAACCCTAGTGTTTAATGGACAAGTCCCCCTCATGCTAAAATCTTGCAAACATAAAAAATGCTTCTTCATCCAACCTTTAATTAAAATCCACTTAATAAAGGTTTGTTATATAATGAATTTAATCCCTAACCATGGATCAAGTTGAGTTATCTTCCTCAGCTTAAGTGTTCTCATCTATCATCCTTATTTTAGGATGGTGTAATGAGTTAACTAATCTTTGATTGGAGATCAAACTCATTACTTAACACTAAACAAAAACCCAAAAACACTTAATAATTACCAAAGTAGGTTAATGATCTTAATCCTATATCATCATGGTAATTAAGTTGGGATCTTCATCTCATGCTTAAGTAGGCTCATTATCCCTAATCAGGGAGGATATAATGAGTTTACTAACCTTTGATTTAGGCTTAAGCTCATTATCTTACGCAAAACACCAAAAACAATAAAAAACTGAAAACACAAAAACAAACAATAAACGTCTCCTCCGGGATTCTTTTCTCATCACATTCACTTTGAAAACGAGAATTCGCTTCTTCCGTCTAATGCAAGACAGTTAGCACTCGAGCCAGACGAGTCGTACACTTGAGCATAGACAAGCAAGCAATTCACAACAAAATCATCCAGTCTCTTTGAGTCGAACTACGGTGTTCTGACTTCCTCATTGCACGAGAGGATACGTAGGCATAACTTAACAGTTATCGAACAAAAGTCTCTTTGTCTCCCCCTCTCTCCTTCCAGCTTTTCTTAAGCCTAATTTCAACTCACACTTCTTGCATTGACACTTTGTACATCCTTTATGCACAGTTTATCACATACACTATCCCCTTTTAAACACAATCAAGTAAGCGTGGATCCCGTTGAGTACGACGAACGATCTGAGTGCTAATACCTTCCCAGGTCGTAACCAACCCCCTTTCTCAGTTTCTTTGGTTCGCAACCGTCTTATCCATCTCTTTCTAGGTTTATGCAGCATTACCTTTCCTTCGGGATAAAAATGCCTAGCTGGTGATTCTATTCAACCTCAACCTCCAACATCGCCGACGGTTCGCGTTTGCACCAGGAGGAAAGTCTGGGGAGCGACAGTTAATCCCCACCGAAGTGTTACATATCAGAGCGACCAATGACTCAAACCATCTAACGGAAAATCCTCGCTACTCAGGGTTACCTGCATGTTACCAACAGAGGGTAACATTCAAACGAAAGGGGTGAGATATCGACAATTATAAACAGGATATAATAATCAGCATACATAAGTTAAAGTCATTCAACCACCCATTCACATCATATTCATCATAAACATTGCACCATCACAACATTCATAAGCATCACATCAATCATTCAATAATGCAATTCAAATGTGACTCGACAATGCATGCATGTAGTACCATTCAGAGCGAACTCCCATCTTAAAATTCATGCCATTTAGGTGGGCATCAGTAAGACATAAGTCTTCATCTTAAACATCGTGTTTGCCATTCCAGGCCATCTTAATAATGCAAATGTATGCGGTATGAAAATGGCATACACGAAATCAAACATCGTAAACATCGTTCAATCACATCATCTTAAATCATCTTACATCATCGTAACATAGCAACATCGTTGGTCATAAGACCTACATCAAAATACATCATCACTATAGTGTAAAATCATCTTAATCGTCTTAGTTTATCATATCTAGATTCATCGTCCAAAGTTGTTCCACAACAACCGTTAAATAATCATATTATTAACCTCTAAGTACATATATCATCAATGACTAGTTCTTAGTCATCTTACGGAACATCAGAAAGAGGAACAGACGCGAATCGATAGGCGAAACGCTACGAAATCACAAAAACGCACCTCTGTTGCCCAAACGTGTACCAAACGCGTAACAACCTTCCCATACGCATAACACCTTGCGCTCATACGCGTACCATAAGAAAATGACCAGAGGGCCTGAAAATACCACCCTTCATACGTGTAACAGGCAGCGTAACCACCAGTTGTTATGCGTAACGCCTAGCCCCATACGCGTATCCCAGATCCCTTACGCAAATCACCAGAAACCGCCTCAGTTCATCTTCTGCTACGGGTTTGTCACACCCTAAATTTTACCCCTAAGTTTCATTCACGCATTTGTCTCATCATTAATGTACCATTGTGTATACTAGATATTTTGGATTTGCAACAACTTTTTAAGTGGTCTTATGAATCGTGTGACTCAAGTTTCCTCTTTTCGGGTGTTGTTTAGTCTAATCACCAATTTTTATTTTTATTTTTAACTTAAACCTTTTATTTCAAATTGTCAAGTTTATTTCTAATTTTATTTTAAATCCTATTTTTTTCAAATTTCCATTTCAAGTCATCAATTTCTATTTCAAATTCAAATAAAATATCATGTATGTTTCTAAATTCCAATTCTTTTCCATTTTTAATTTCAATTTTAAATTCAATTTCTTTTCCAAGTTCTCAATTTCAAATACTAGATATAATTTCCCTTCCAAATTCTATTTCAAGTTTTAATTTAATTTCTAATTTCATTCCTAACCATATTTCAAATTCATCCCCATTTTAAGTCCTCATTCTTATTCATGGACCAAATAAATTTCATCCATTCAATCCCTCTCAATTTGAGTTATATTTATGTTCAAGTATTCATTCATATTTATTATTTTTTTTTTAAATTAACTAGTCACTTGTTAATATCCAAAATTAATCATTTATCATGCATAAACATTCTCATCCAATTTCAAATTCATGTTTAACTAATTCATATCATAATCATTCATTTCAATCCACTCTTTCATAACATTTTTGTTCAAGTTTCAAACATAATTCATCAAAGTATTATATTTAAAATTCATCAAATCCACATAATCAACATTTATGCATACATACCATTCATATGCATTTTAGTATTACATATGTGATTAGGAATTTACATTATACTAGTGTTTAAGTTCATAAAACTTCATTCATGAAATCTTCTTTCTCCATGACTATTTGTCCATCATTCCAAGCCTTTTGCTCCATTTATGTGCCAATACTCAAGTCTTGCCAAATTTCCATCATATTCATCTTCAAACCATTTCTTTGCCATGGTTGATCTCTTATTAAACTACAAAAAAGATGCACCAAGTTAAGACCAAGATTCACCATTCACATACATAACCATACTCATACTTCAAACATAAACACACTCTACACATTCATTCCATCCATTCAAACCATATCATTTTCATTCAAAATTCAAGAGATCATATTCATTCAAACATAATCATTCCATTTCATATACATTCAAATATATTTAAGTTAATCATAATCATACATATTCACTCAATTTCATTCATTATTCACACAATTAATAACAGTTCATGACAAGTTGCATCAATCCATTTTTATTTATTTTTACATATTTATTTTGCATCATATATTAGCATAATATCACAAAGCACAAGCCTCACAAAGTCAGTACAACAAAACAGTGGGGACCGTATTTTTCATAGCATACAAGACAAAAATTCACATTGAAATTTGTACAATACAACTACAAAAATCGTATAACCCCCTGCTCCACCTCTCTCCACCACAACTCTGTTTCACTTATAGACAAATTCTTAACTAAAAAAACAAAATTCAGACCTGCTGCTGACAGCCCCCAGACCATTTCCTCCATAACACACAATCTCAGAAATTGTCCCTTCTCATAGAACACCCTTCATCCACAAGTGTTATACTCTGTACAAGTTTTCAAATTGAAATTTCTAAAAAACACTAATCCTATCCTATATAATAGATACTATTCACAACAACAAACACAGAGGAACAAACATAAAAAACCCTAGTCGCAAGTTTACTAGAATTCTCACAAAAAGAGTCTCTAACCATAATCACTAAAAACTCATTCAACCAAGGTTTTCAGAGTTCAACATTAGAACTCTGAAAATAAATGAGCTAAGCCATCTCCAAATAGTGGTAACAAAACCACAACAAGACACAAAAAACCAGAAGAAGTATACTCAAGAAGAAGGAGGAAGAGAGCGAGCAAGAAGGAGAGGGTAACGAGCACGAGAAAAGTGGAATGTGAGTACCTGAAGGTCTTCGTTAGGATTACAATCGGACAAGCTCTGATTAGGTATATTTCTTCAATTTTTTTGCCTTTTTTTTAGCACATTTTGAATCGCCCTGTTGTGTGGAACCTTGCCCCCATTTAATTTGTTCGATTGATCGACTCTTGTTTGAATTAGGTTTTTGTTTGTTTGAGGTTCGATCTAGGGTTTGAATTGTTTTTAGGGAAAATCGTTTTTGGAATCAGAGAGAGGGTGAGATTTAGAGGGGGATCGGTGTTCACGTTTTCAAGTTTTGGTTTGGTCTCGCCAGTGAGAAATTTTGATTTTTGGCAAGAACGTCAAGTTTCAGTGAGAAGTGAGAGAGAAACACAATTATGAAAAGTCTGAGAGAGGAAGGTATAAGATTTGCATTTAAATTACTGATGGTTTGGTTTTATTTTATTTTTATTTAATCCCCATTATTATTTTTTAAAATAACATTTATTATTTTAGATTCCTAATAAAAGTGTGATTGATCCATGTACATTGGCCTGAGTTTTTACACGTTATTTTTTTCCAAGAGTCCCTGCGAGTTTCCATGCTAATCTATCTATTAAATTTCAAGTTTTTATTTCCTTTTTTTATTCTATTTTCAGTTACTATTAAATAGAAAAAAATCAAAAAATATTTTATTTTATTTTGATTATTTATTCTAGACTTATTTTTATGTTTAGGTTTTATACTTCAAAAAAATCAAAAATATTTTCTTTTATTTTGATTATTTATTTTAGATTTAATTTTGTATTTAGGTTTTATTAAGACATTTAGAAATACCAAACAAAAATATTTTCTTTCATTTTAGTTAAACCTTTTATTTAGGAGTTAATCTATTTATTTGTCTATCTCCTTAAATATTAAAAAAAAAATCAAAAATATTTTTCTCTTAGTTAGACCTTTTACGTAAAAACCTTCATATTCATCATTTTCTTAAACATTAAAAAAAAATCCAAAAAATACTTTCTTTATTTTGATTAGATATTTAAGACAACTAATTTCCTTTTTATTATTTGTCTTTTTCATTAAATATATAAAAAAAATACCTCTAATTTTTTTTTTAAACCAATAGGATAATTTTGTTAAATATTTAGGGTTATTTTGATTATTTCTTCTTTTTTAGATATTGTTAAAAATAATAAAAAAATCAATATACTTATTTTCTTTCCTTATTTTTAGATATTGTTAGAAAAAAAATCAAAAAATCAATATACTTATTCTCTTTCCTTATTTTTAGATATTGTTAGAAAAAAAATCAAAAAATCAATATACTTATTCTCTTTCCTTATTTTTAGATATTGTTAGAAAAAAAAAAATCAAAAATCAATATACTTATTCTCTTTCCTTATTTTTAGATATTACCTTTAAATATTGTCATTAAAAATTCAATCAAAGTTATAGAAATATATTTTCATTCATTAATTTAGATATTATCATAGAAAAGATTAGTACAATTTTTTTTATCATTCTTAGAAAAGTTAAAAAGGTTATAGATTTTTTTATTTATTGTTTTTAGATATTATTATATAAAAATCATAAAAAAAATTTAGCTCTTTTTTTTAATTTTTTCTTAGTTGTTAGTGTTTTCTATATTTTTGTTTCATCATTTTTTTTAAATTGGTTCTTTTTCTCTTTTCCTCTTAGTGTTATCTAAGTTTAAATATTTTACATAATAGAAGGTCAAAAAAAATGTATTGTTTCTTTTAAAGAGTAAAAAAAAAAATTCTAAATTTTTTAGTATAGTGATGTTAATTAATTAAAATAAAAATAAAAAATTAGAGTAAGTTTTAAATATCAAAAAATACAAAAATATTTTCTTTATATTGATTAATTTTTATTAAACTTTACTTTATTTCATCTTTAATTTTCTTATTAATATCCATTTGTCATTTTCTTTGAATACGTCTAAACAACCAAAAATAGTTTCTTAATCTTTATAATAATTTTTGTTAGTCCTTAGTTTAATCTTAGTAACCCATTTAGGTCTTAGTTTTCAAATATAAATTTTTAACTTTATCCTTACTTTACTTAGTCTTATTTAATTATTTTCCATTTATCATTTTCTTAGTACATTTAAAAAATCCAAAAATATTGTCTTTGAACTTTTCATTTTAAAAGCATCTCTATTTTAGTATTTAGTTATTTAGTTGATTTCTATTTGTTAATTTCATCAAAAAGTCCAAAAATATTTTATTTTTCTTTCTTAACTAATTCTTTTAACTCTAAAAAACTCACACAAAAAATATGTTTAAAGTCATTTTTATTTTAGATAGTTGTTAGGTAGTTTAGATTAGACCTTTCTAAATGTGTCTCAGAGTGAGAGTTTGAGTTTAGATTTTTTTTTTCTTTTTTTTTTCTTTGTGTGGGTGCGAGTTTCTTGTTTATCATTTTGGTTGTATATATGCCATGAATTTTTTTAATTTTAATTTTGCAAGATGACCATAAAATGCTAAGATAAAACATGAAGCGCTCACCATATTAACTTTAATTTTCAAGATAATAATCCTTGGTCCAACGCCAAGTTGAGTTCACATACACCTCACTCACACACGTAAGTCGGTCGTTCTACGATCGCCATCTGCACAGTCTTTACACATCATAGCTTTCCAACTTAAGCAAATTGACGCACCGCGTTTGTCTTCCACCCCCGCATTCTCGATCCATATATCGAGTCATAGCCCACTTACTAAGCCTTTTTACCTTGCATTTCCATTTACTTCATTCAGTTCATTTTTGCAAGTAGCAACCTATGCCTTAGACTTAGGAGCTTGCACCCTCATTTATTTACTTTTTTCCCCGCATCTCAATCCAAAAGGGAAAGAACTCCTGCAGTTGACTCAATGTCATAGGAAGTTTAGCCATCCCTAGTTCCTTTTCGACCTTAACCATTAGGATTTTTATTTTACAAATTTTTGTGACTTTGTTAAAGTCACGTGAGTGTTTGACATAACACTTACTTTACCCCGCGAACCTTGAGCGTAACCAAGTGTTCGTTAATCCTTAGGAGAACTACGAGTGCTCTGATTCTATACCCGATACGTAGGCATCAATGCGATGTTGTGCGAGCACCATTAGAAATAAAAACCTTAGGTTCCCTTAGTTTTAGCAAGCAATAAATAACAAAAACACAAATATTAACAAGAGGTTCCCGTAGGATACTGCAGATGCTTAGGATGCTAACACCTTCCCTAGGTATAACCAACCCCCGAACCTAGTTTCTCCTTATTTGGGGTTTTTACGATCTTTTTCCCTTTTCCCTTTGGATTAAATTAAAGTCGGCGGTGAATATTTAATAATTGTGATTCAAGCTCACTTAATAGCTTGGTATCTGATTCTCACCGTAACAAGGTTCATCATTCTATCACTCAAATTCAGTCCTAATTAGATTTCTACCATGTTTTAGACTCATAATTTTTCATCTTATTACTCATCTATCATTACTACACTAATTTATTAACTTATTATCATCATCTAATTCAGATTCATCACAAATTCTTCACACATCCCAGAAAATCATCACATCAATTATACACAACAACGATTAACAGAGGATTCACATCAGTTATACCATCATCAATTCATCTAATTCATACAAAATCGCACAGAAACATCATACTAACTAGGGGTGTCAAAACGAGTCGCCCGTCCCGCCAAAAAAAGAGCGGGGCGGACGTGCCCGTCAAGGTGAATTGGGCATGAAATTCAAGCCCGCCTTCTCTTTTTTTTCTTTTTTTTTCCCTTTCTTTATAAGCTATTTTTAAATTTCTTTTTTGTTTTTATTTTTTGTATTTTTTTTCTAGCTATTTTTAAATTGTAAGAGATGAAGAATCAAACTAATGTGATTAACAAGAAACAAAGTCAACTATAAAGAGAAGTAACTTCAATGTTAGTAAAACTATTGTGTCGCATATATGATAATAGAGAAATTCTTACTAGTTAAATATGTTCAGTACATAATATAGTTTAAAAATAGATGTATATGTTAAGAAATAGTGAAAACTACTTTGCATATAGTTTGGTATATATGAATGTTCCAGTATATATAAATGGAATAGAAATTTCACAATTAAAAATATTTACATATTATAATTGAAATATTAAATTAGAGTATTCTATATGTGTTACAGTATAGTAATGTCATGTGTGTGTTTTTCTCTACATTGTGTATTATATATTATGTATACATTGCATTATAGAGAATTTGTCATTGCAATATTTTATTGATTAGAGTTTTTATACGCAATATAAATAAATATCTATATTAGGGGTGTCAAAACGGGCCGCCCACCCCACCCTACCCCGCCCTACCAAGGTGAATTGGGCATGAAATTCAAGTCCGCCTTCTTTTTTTTCTTCTTTTTTTTTTCCATTTCTTTATAAGTTATTTTTAAATTTCTTTTTTGTTTTTATTTTTTGTATTTTTTATAGCTATTTTTAAATTGTAAGAGATTGAGAATCAAACTAATGTGATTAACAAGAAATAAAGCCAACTATAAATAGAAGTAACTTCAATGTTAGTAAAATTATTGTGTCGCATATATGATAATAGAGAAATTCTTACTGGTTGAATATGTTCAGTACATAATATAGTTTAAAAATAGATGTATATGTTAAGAAATAGTGAAAACTACTTTGCATATAGTTTTATATATGAATGTTCCAGTATATATAAATGGATTAGAAATTTCACAATTAAAATTATTTACATATTATAATTGAAATATTAAATTAGAGTATTCTATATGTATTACAGTATATCAATGTCATTTATTTTTTTCTCTGCACTGTGTATTATATATTATGTATACATTGCATTATAAAGAATTTGTAATTGCAATATTTTATTGGTTAGAGTCTTTATACGCAATATAAATAAATATCTATATTGGTACCGTATACAAATTTATATACTTTTTCTAAATTTTCTATATGGATGCATATAACAATAACTCATTTTAAGTTTGAATTGATTTACTATAATTTCATTTAAATTTGAATTATGACATACATATAAATGCATATTACAATAAATTTTTAAGTAGTTTTTGTTTTAAAATTTTTAGCAGACTGGCGGACCAACCCCGCCCTATTATGTATTTCGCCCACATAGTTTTTTGTTTTGGCGGAGCGGGCGAAATGGGCTGGCGGGCTCAAAATCACAACCCAACCCGTCATTTTTTGGCGGGTGGCGCGGCGGGCTGGAGGACCCCGACCCGTTTTGCCACCCCTAATACTAACAACAACAAGGAAATCAAATAACCATATCCCATATATACAGATTATTTTCTCCCGGTTATAAAATACAAATCTCACTCTTACCTTTGGATTAAATGCAACTCGAATCTATGGGTGAAAATTCCTA
Source organism: Lathyrus aphaca (assembly GCA_963966055.1). Lineage (NCBI taxonomy): Eukaryota > Viridiplantae > Streptophyta > Magnoliopsida > Fabales > Fabaceae > Lathyrus > Lathyrus aphaca. The sequence continues at coordinate 339,411,262 of OZ014524.1, forward strand.
CGAAAATCCTCTTGCAAATCCTTAGCCCTAGTTTTTGATCTCCCAAGATTCGTTCTTCTCTCCAAAATCTGATTCTGCCTAACTTCTCCCTAAACCCTTTACTAATCCTATTTTCCTCGATTTAATTAAAATGTCATAAAATAATACTGATTAATTATTTACCAAAAATCATTTACTTTAATTCACTAATGGGATTTTATTTACACCTCGCAACCTTACTACTAAAACCTCCCCAAACTAAGTCTAACTCACAAATCAACTTAAAACAACTTAAATCGAATAATTATCTAATCACCAAAAATCATACATCTCAAATAACAACAAATCTACTAAAAATAATGTAATTAAACCGGGGTGTTACAACTCCCCCCACTAGAACATTTTCGTCCTTGAAAATCTTACCTCGATCAAACAACTCAGGATAAGACTCCTGCATCTTGCTCTCTAATTCCCACGCCACTCTCTCTCCAACAGCTCTTAGCCAAACAACTTTCACTAGCGCTATCTCCTTGCCTCACAAGGTCTTCAATTCTCGATCCTCCATATGTACCAGCATAGTCTCCACTTTGAGATTATCCCGTTCTTGAATATCATCCATACTAACAACATGAGACAGATCGGGAACATACTTCCGAAATTGCGAAACGTGGAATACATCATGCAAATTCGACAATTTAGGCGGTAAAGCCACTCGATAAGCAACTTTTCCAACTCTGTCCAAAATTTGATACGGTCCAATAAACCTCGGAGTAAGCTTCTTAGACTTCAACGCTCTTCCAACACCGGTTACAGGCGTAACTCTCAAAAACACATGCTCACCAGCCTAGAATTCTAAATATTTTCTTCGCTTATCATGGTAACTCTTCTGTCTACTCTGAGACACCTTCATCTTTTCTCTGATTAACTTGATCTTCTCTGTAGTCTCTCGAACTATTTCAGGTCCAAGCATTACACCCTCACCAGATTCATGCCAACATAACAGAGTCCTACCTCTCCGACTATACAACGCCTCAAAAGGTGTTATTCCAATACTAGAATGATAACTATTCTTATACGTGAATTCTATCAATGGAAGATAAGTATCTCACGAACCTCCCTGTTCAAGAACACATGCTCTTAACAAATACTCCAACGACTGAATAGTCCTCTCAGTCTGTCCATTTGTTTGAGGATGATAAGATGAAATCAACCTCAACTTAGTACCCAATGCCTCTTGCAAACTCTTCCAAAACTCTGACGTAAACCTCAGATCTCTATCCGACACAATACTCAACAGAACACCATGCAGCTTCACAATCACTCTGACATAGATCTCGGCCAACTTAGACACCGAAAAACTAATATTGATAGGAATGAAGTGAGTCGACTTCGTTAACCTATCAATAACTACCCAAATTGAATTGCGTCCTTTTGCAGTATTAGGCAACCCGATAACAAAATCCATAGAAATGCTATCCCATTTCCATTATGGAATCTCTAATGGTTGCTTCATTCCAGCATGCTTTTGAGGCTCAACCTTCGACTTCTGACAAGTCAAATAGGCGTACACAAAACATGCTATATCTTCCTTCATACCAGACCACCAAAACAACTTCTTCAAATCTTGATACATCTTCGTAGCTCCCGATGAATACTCAGATTACTTATATGACCCTCTTCAAGAATACTCTTCTTTATATTTGCATCATCAGGGATGCAGATTTGATCATGCAAAATCTTAAAATACCATTTGCATCTATCCTGAAATCGCTCTTCTCGGATTTACCACATCCAACCATAATATCTACCATCTTTACATCTAACTTCTGAGCCTTTATGATATTGTCCAGAAAATCATTATTAATCTTAAGCATATCCAACTTTACCCTCTACAAGGTCACTTCGCAAACCAAACTCATATCACGGAATTGCTCGATCAACTCTAGCTCTTTAATCATCATTGCTGAAATATGTAAATTCTTTTGACTAAATGCATCAGCTACAACATTAGCTTTACCCGGATAGTAATTCAAACCAAAATCATAATCTTTCAACAATTCCAACCACCTGCGCTGCCTCATATTCAAATCTTTCTAATCAAACAGATACTTCAGACTCTTATGATCACTAAACACTTCAAATCGAGAACCATAAAGATAATGCCTCTAGATCTTCAGTATGAAAACAACTATATCAAGTTCCAAATCATGCATAGGATAATTCTTTTCATGCATTCGCAACTGCCTTGATGCATACGCAATAAATTTATTATTCTGCATAAGTACACCCCCTAAACCCATCAACGAAACATCATAATACACTACAAACGGTTCATCTTGGTTAGGTAAAGTCAAAACCGGAGCCGACGTTAACCTCTTCTTTAATTTCGTAAAACTCTCTTCGCACTGAATATCCCAAACAAAAGCACTACTCTTACAAGTTAACCTAGTCAAAGGAAGTGCCAACTTAGAAAACCCTTCAATAAATCTTCTGTAATAACCAGCTAACCCCAAAAAGCTCCTAATCTCAGTAGCCAATCTTGGAGTTTCCCATTGCAACACAACTTCTACTTTAGAAGGATCCACTGAAATACCACCACCTGAAATTACATTACCAAGAAAATTGACTTCCTTCAACCAAAATTCACACTTGAACAAATTTGCATATAAAAATTCTTCTCTATCAAAACTTCCAACATAGTCTTCAAATGCTCTTTATGTTCCTCTTCTGACTTAGAGTAAATCAAAATATCATCAATAAACACAACCACAAAACGATCCAGATACGTATGAAAAATACAATTCATGTACTCCATGAATACTCCCGGCGTGTTGGAAACACCGAAAGGCATCACCAAATACTCGTAATGTCCATATCGTGTTCTGAACGTAGTCTTCTGAATATCCTCATCTTTTACTTTGATCTGATGGTAGCCCGACCTCAAATCTATCTTGCTGAACACACAAGCACCTACCAACTGATCCATGAAATCATCAATCCTCGGAAGCGGATACTTATTCTTAATCTTCACTTTATTCAATTGTCTATAATCCACACACAGTCTCATACTTCCATCTTTCTTCTTCACCAACAACACTAGAGCTCCCCACGACGATACTGTAACACGATGGGAGAACTGACTTTCTATAAATGTTGCAGATAGCAAGAGTCGCCACCGACTTTTATTTTATCCATAAGGAAGGGACATAAAATAACAGGAAAAATCGTTTGAAAAGACTTGGGTTCGGGGGGTAGGTTATATAAAGAGAAGGTGTTAGCACCCTTTATATCCATGGTTATCCATGGGCTCTTAGTTACTTGGCTCACTTAAATTGTTTTTGAAGAGTGTAGTGTGTGATTAGAAATTTTTCTAAGTACTTTGTAATGATCCTCGTATGGATGTATACAAAGCCTTGTTTTGAAAAATGTTTAAGAAAGTGAGGTGTAAAAAGTAATTTTAAGATGTGAGCAAGTAACTAAGAGGTACCTACCTTAGACTAGTCTTTCATGTTCTGGTATGTTCTTTCAAGGGTAAGATTATCCCTATTATTAAGAATAGGTAGTCATTACCTTGGATTTTATGTAGGGACAAGCGTATGGTCATCGTACGGTCAACGAAGGCAACTGGAGGGTGTCTTTAGCAACCTGGGAGGGACTATCATCTTTTACCGAAGGGACAAGATCATTATCGTAGGCAACATCGTAGGGACTTGATCTTTTAAATCTGGGAGGGACTAAATGATTTATTTATGGAGGGACTTTGCTTAAGACACCCCATTTTTAGGGTCTTGACCGTATTTAAAGGCAACCAAGAGGAATACCCTAGGAAGTGCAGATGACGATCTTAGATCGACTTACGTGTGTGAATGATTTATTTTTAAATATTTTATCTTTTTAATTAATTTTCTAAGTCCATTTAATCACAATTAGTTTTGCAATCACTATTTACTAACCACGCAGTTAAATATTTACAAAGGAAAATAAAGACGGAAAATAAATCTATAAGCTATTACAAGGCTTTGGCAGATACATAATAATCAGATAAAAATGAATTATAAAGCAATAATAATAAAATAATAAATAAACAATGCTAATAAAGCAATAATAAAACAATAATAATAATAAAGTAATAATAAAAAGATTAGAATTTTAAAAGAAATTATTTTAGGTTAGACAAGTTAGATTTTTTAGAAGTTTTTAGAAAAATATGAGTTAAAAATAAATTAGTAATAATAAAAGAATTTAATGTTATATTAAAAAAATATTAATGTACCAATTATAAAATAAAAAGAGTTATATAAAAAAAATTAAGTTAGTTATTTACAAAATAAATAAAAGTAATAAAGAAAATAATAAATTATTAAGTTAATTAAGAATTATGAAAAAAAGATACTACATTTATCATTATTATTTAATTAGAAAAAAATGGCTAATTAGATTTTATTTACAAAATTGTTATTATATATAAAAAACAATTAAGATAAAGATTAGTTTTTCTTTTTTTTATAAAAAATTTGAGGGATTAAATTAAAAATTAATATTTAATTATAGTTTAGAAAAAGAAAACAAAATAGTATGAATTTAAAAAAACAAAAAAAAGGAACATAAATAGACAAAATTAAGGGAACTGGGATTTGAACCGAGACCATTTACCTCATGGATGCATCACAAAACCAGCTGAGCTACGCGTGTGCTGATGAAAGGAATTGGCAACATATTCATTATATTTTAAGCTTGAGGAAATTCCAATGAATAACAAAAAATTGCTACAACCAGGATTTGATCCCATGACCTCACGCATGCCAAGCCAGTCTCCTTACCATTAAGCCACATGGGGCGCGTTTGCTAACAAACAACAACAAATAATTATATAGTAAACATGTTGAATATCTAAAAAATGAGAAAAAGAATGGTCTCACCCAGGTTTGAACCCTTGCCCTTTAGTACTCAGCGCGCGTATTAACACCACCAGACCATCTGCATCATTTGGAAACTAAAATACAAACAAAATTATATATTATAAAACAAAATTTGAATTTTAGTTGCGCGCCAGACTTCGTCTTCTTCCTCGATTTACCTGCGAAAATTCTTATGCATTTAGCTACGTATTTTCCTGCGAATTAAGTTTCGCAGGTTTTCCTATATTTCTCAAAAACATCATAATATGCACAATTATTTCTCAATAAGGGTATTGTCGCTCCCGGGATTTTCATCCTAGTACAAACGCGAAAGTGGCGCGGAAAAGGTAGAGTCGCCAGCCAGGCATTTTTATCCCGAAGGAACGGGAAAAGTAATGCTGCACAAACCTGAGGAAGAAGGAAAGGACAAGGTCCTGCGAACACAAGATATGGGTTTGGGAGTCAGTTACGACCTGGGAAGGTATTAGCACCCCAAATCGTCTGTCGTACCCGATGGGATCCACGCTTGCTTGTTTGTTTCAAAGGGTGAGAAAATACGAGTGCTGCTGAATAAAACTGCTGACTGGAATAAGAATGCGAAATGGAACTGGAAAAGAAAATGGAAAGGAATGGGGAAATGTAGGAAAAATAAAGAATGTACTCGAACGAGCCCAACCCGGTGCCTACGTACCTCATCAGGAAAATAAGGATTAGAGTCGACGTAGTTCGCCTAACTAAGGCGGGAACCATTTGTTTGTGTTTTTTATGCTGGAACTGCGTATGTCTATGCTCAGGTGTTGTAGGCTCGTCTGGTACGAGTGCGTTTACCATCTTGCATGCGAGATAAGTCGTCGCAAGTTCGCGTTGTGAGTGAATGAGATGAGAAAGAGAAGTTCCCGCAGGATAGTCGCTTATTGTTTGTTTTTGTCTTTTATGAGAAATGTTTTGAGTACCTCATAATAAATGGTTTTGTGGCTCAAGTTATGGTTGGCTAGCTAAGGTGGATAATGATTCTGAAGATACACTTATAACGCTCCTCAATCCTTTTAAAGATGCTCTTTCCATCACTTTACCACCCATCTACATCATGGATATATTAAGAAAAAAAGGGTATTATGATAGTAATGTGCATAAGGTTGTTATATCTGCTGATCCTACAATTAGGCCACATGATTATGTTGTTGTAGCTATTTACAGTATGCGTAGATGTATTGCTTTTTTAAAAGCTGGACAACAGATTTGGACTTATATTGATCTGGATCATTGTCGCTTTAGTGATGCTATATTCTATAAAGACTTAGTCTATGTTGTAGGAGAATGGAATAACATTCTCTCTTTTAATTTGCATAATTTGAAGAAAAATAAGGTAATTCCCAAAATTGTTTCTTTGAAGGGGGATGATTATGCTGATGGAGTTTATCTTGTAAAATCATTAGAAGGAGACTTATGGCTAGTAAGAAAATATACTGGTTTTCCTGAAGATGATGAATTGCCTAGCAGTGGTGTAGAAAGATTTCAAGTGTATAATTTAGAATTGGATCTCCAAACGGGTAAACTTATACGAATGGTAACACTTATTAGCTTGGGAGACAATGTCTTATTCGTGGGCGATAGTGATTCTGTATCGATGTCGGTTTCATATTTTTCTAATTGTCTTCAAAAGGATTCAATTTATTATACCGATGATTTTTATGAAGACACACCACGTCCTTACCCTAATGTACCATTTGATATGAAAGTCTACAATATAAAAGAGGAAAAGTTTAGTCAACATTGCCCTTTTCAACCTTGGTTTAGACGTATGCCACCTGCACTCTGGGTTATTCCACCGTTTCAATATGATTGACAATTTCAAATTGAAATAGATTATTTTGTTTTTCCTTTTTTAGATAAGTAAATAAATTGTTATCTAATTCCGTTTTATTATTTTACTACTTTTGACAAGGATTTATGTTGAAAAGAACATTTGAGAATAAAAACTTCAATTAATGTCAGTTTTTGTTTGTATTTTAATTTTATTATATTTCTTTGACAAGGATTTACATTTAATGTTGTAAAAATAATTTAATATTTTTAGGGATTGTACTTAGAATCCGTAAGTATTAATTTTTTCTCGTTTTAGATACAATTTAAACCCGCAGCAATCTATACCTCCAACAACAGAAACAAAGGGATATAAATTGATTTTAATAAGGATTTAAAATTTAAGCTATTTCAAATCTATAATATATAAAAAGAGATAACTTATGAGAAAATAAATTAAAATATTAATTTATTTATACACTTGGAAAGCATGGGCATGAATAAAAGTATTTAAGAATAGGCATGTCACATAAATAAAACAAAAATCAATATAGCAGAGGCAATGTTCTTTAATAATAGGTTATGTAGCAAGAAAAAACAAGTAGCAGGGACAATGTTCTTTAACATGATTCTTTACTAACAATATGCTATATAGTAAATTTCTATCACTTTCAATAACTACAAAAATATTTACATTTGTGATACAATCCAATCAACATGTTAAAACTATTTTATCAGCTATGTTTTAAACTTAACACACACCCTAGCCATAAATTTAGGTGACATGGGATTTTAACAATATGCTATATAATAAGTTTCTATCACTTTCAATAACTACAAAAATATCCACATTTGTGATACAATCCAATCAACATGTTAAAACTATTTTATCAGCTATATTTTAATCGAAAAGGCGAATCGAAACAAATAATCAAAATGTTGAATCAAAACTATAAAACAAAACTCTGAATCGATGGAGAGAAGAAACACTGGAAAAGAAAGTGAATGAGAAGAGAATAAGAAGAATATTTGCACAGAAGAAACGATTTTTGATAGAAGAGAATGAGAAGAGCTTACCTGAAATGATTTTTGATTGATTTCTGGAAACGCACGTTTATGTTTTCGATTAGGAAGTCATTCCTAGAAAATATTAGGTTAGGTTTTTGTTCTGAATTGATTTTTTTAAATGATTTCTGAAATCGATTAATCACTTTCTTTGAACGATCACTATGCCAAAAATAACATTTAACAACGCTTTATAAAGAAAGCGCTGCTATAGGTCAAAATTAAAAGAAAACACGAAAACTGTTCAATAATAATAATAAAAGTGTTGCTAAAAGTCATACCTTAGACAACGCTTTTGAAAAAGTGCTATCTAAGATAGACCTTAGACAGCGCTTTTAAAGATAGACCTTAGACAACACTTTTAAAAAAACGTTGTCTAAGGCTTTCAATTTAAAAAAAAATTAAAATCAAAAGTACTGTCTAAGGTTGACCTTAGACAGCAATTTCCCAAAAGTGTTGTCTAAGGTCTAATTAAATTAAAAATATACAGTTTCTATTTTCATTTCCCTCTCTTCTGCTAACTCTCTCACTTTCTACGAACGAACACCATCGTCGTCCTAACTGATATTTTCGCTACCATTGCCCTATCTGAGCTTCTTGCCACCATTTCCCTAACTGAGCTTCTCGCCACCGTCGTCCTCCACGTTCACCGTCGTCCACCACATTATTCGGTAAGCTTCTTCTCTGTTCTTTTCTTCTCTGTTTAGGGCAAGAACAAAATCAACTTTATCTCTTTTAGTTTAAGCTCTTTTTGTTTGTAGTTGACATTGTTGTAGTTGACATTGTTGTAGTTGACATTGTTGTAGAAGTGCTTATTAGTTTAAGCTCTTTTTGTATATTATTGTAGAAGTGCTTATTAGTTTAAGCTCTTTTAGTATATAGTTGACATTGTTGTTGAAGTGCTTATGAGTTTAATATCTTTTTGTATATGATTGACATTGTTTAAAGAAGTGCTTATTATTTTAAGCTCTTTTTGTATATAGTTACACTATTCTATACATAAAAACTAGAATAGTGTAAGTTATTAATATTGGACATGAAACTTAGAGTATGTATCAATATAGGGTATTCATGAAACTTTTGAGAATATCTAACTAATAAACAAAGATTCATAAAATAAGCACTTTAATATGGTATTCATGAAACTTTTTGCTTATTAGTTCATTGTTGAAGCTTTTTGATAGGGTATTCATGAAACTTTTGAGATGATCAAACTAATAGACAAAGATATTCTCAATACACAAAATTATAATAGATGAAAGATTCATAAAATAAGCATTTTTATTAGTTTAAGCACTTTTTATTAAGTTAGATTTGATCATGCATGGTTTCTTTATTATGTATGTATTTAGTTTAAGCTTATTATGTTTAGTTTAAGCTCATTATGTATTTATTTGACATTGTTGTAGTTTAAGCTCATTATGTATGTATTTAGTTTAAGCTCATTATGTTTAGTTTAAGCTCATTATGTATGTATTTAGTTTAAGCTCATTATGTTTAGTTTAAGCTCATTATGTATTTATTTGACATTGTTGTAGTTTAAGCTCGGTTGTAGAAATGCTTATAAGTTTAAGCACTTTTTATTAAGTTAGATTTGATCATGCATGGTTTCTTTATTATGTATGTATTTATTTGACATTGTTGTATTTATTTGATTATAAGTTAGATTTGATCATGCATGGTTTCTTTATTTTTGTGTTTTCAATTACTTTTATTATAAGTTATATTTGATCCTCCTTGGTTTCTTTATTACAGGTTAGACATGGCCACTAATGATGATAACCTACATGATGATCATTCGACACATGAAGGAGGTAGTAAAAAAGTATCAACTGAAGAAGAGATTCGAAGAGGTATAACGGTTATGAGAAGAGTGGTCAATGGTAGATCTCGAGGCATCATTCTAGATGTGAATTGGAGCCATCAGGGGCAGCTTATAGAACCTAATGGACACACCTTAACTAGTTTCATCGGTGCACTAGTAAGGAATGAAGTTCCCATTACTTGTGATGATTGGAGAAACAAAGATCTGAATGACTCCAAAGAAAGAATTTGGAGTGAGATAAAGGTACAATAATTATGTCTTTAATTATGCGAATCAATTATGTTTTTTTCGATTACCTGTACTAATGCACAATCTGTACGTTTTTCTTAGCGGTGTTTTAACATCGAAGAAGAAAGAAGAGGTTTTTGTATGAAATTGGCCAGAAAGCTTTTACGAGGGTTTAGAACATTTTTATCATCCAAGTTCCTTAAGGATGTGGATGATAATTATGTTGATGCGAAACTTCCTAAAAAATATGAAAGTTTGATATCAGCAGAAGAATGGGAAGCCTTCAAATCCAAACGACAGGACCATGTATTTAAAAGACTAAGTGCCACAAATCGGGAAAGAGCATCAAGTCCCGCATATCCGTACCGAAAAGGACGTGTCTGATATGGACGCATAGAACAATCCATGGTAAGTATTTATAAATTGCGATAACATATTTGTTCATCATATATTAGTTTTATTTGATCATATTGTATGACTTAATGTGTAGCTGCAGAAGAAGAAAAGTTCTGAAACATCTATTCCTGCACATGTTTTATGGAAGGAAACCCGTGTGGGCAAATCTGAAGTTCCAAAAGAAGATGTTTTACAAGTATACGAGAAATGTGTAAGTATAACATTTTTTCTTTAATTAAATAAAAACTTTATAAACAAATATTTGACAAGTATACGGTATTCATCTGATTTTCAGGAGGCGTTATCTCAGTCTTTACCTCCAGATGATACTAGGAGCATACTTAGTCAGGCATTAGATGTCCGTGAGTATTCTGGTCGGGTGAGGGGTAAGGGATTTGGAGTCACTCCGACCTCCCTGAGTATTAAAAAAGGAAAGGCTCCTAGTAATCGGGAGCTTCATGCAAAATTGGAAGCAATGCAAGCTGAGCTTGATGCATTAAGGAGAGAAAGAGAGGCTAGCGCCTCAGCATGTTTCAAAGATGCTTCAGACAAAGATAGTATCAACTGTACCTTTAAGCTGAACATTCCAGAGGTAATTACATATAATTGTCTTAAATTGAACTATTTTCTTAAATTATGTATTTGACATATATACACATTAACAATTTCATTTTATTATTGGTTTTAGGGCATTTCCCATTGTCAGCTCTATTTATCGTCACCATATTATCGGATGGTTGGCAAGGGAAAAGTGCATAACATTAGCGGAGTATTACTTCACACTAGAGAGCTCCCTGCTGGATGTTTGAAAGTATCGGTTGATATTGCAGTTGAGCCGAATGCATCATTACCATATCCTAACGATGGTTCGGATGCAACAACGGTGGACAAAGCAATAGGTTCGTTTGTTGCATGGCCGACAAACCTCATTAGCGTAGGATATGAGGTATGCCTAAAACCTTTGTTAACCTTAATGTGTATATTCAAAGTTTTACGGGCATTTTACGTACATTTTTTACTTGGTTATGTTAAATAGACTCCCACAAGATCCAAATCAAAAGATAATGCTATTCCGCGACATACCGAGTCCGTGGTTTAAAAAAAACAGGTACAATACAATTATATGACATATATGCATGGAAGTTGTTAAATTCTTAATTTCATCTAACTATTTATATGATATGTAGCTTCAAGAAAAGGAGGTTAGCAACGTCTCCGCACACCAAAAAAAGGAGGTTAGCAAAGCCTCGCACAACAAAAAAAAGGAGGTTAGCAACGCCTCCGCACAACAAAAAAAAGGTTGGTGCTAAGAAGAACGTAGCTAAGAAAAAACCTACCACCAAGTATAGGACGTGCCTCCAGACATTTCTAGAGATGACAGATATACCGACCAGAGGTGTTCGTCTTGTGCATATAGAGGAAGGTATTTTCGGCTTTGATTACGAACAAATGATTGGTAATGAAGACTTCATGCAAGTTTTTGGTCGTGAAGAAATTGGCGTCAGTGTTGTCAATATATATATCCGGTAAATCCGGTATACTTTGTTATATTAATTGAACAACTTATTTACTTTATGTTTCAAATGAGGTGTCTAATGTTAATGGTGTTTTTATTTAAGGTTTTTGTATGACAAATTGATGTGCCCCAATGGATTGGACGTAACATTTGGATTCTTAGCACCCGCGTCCATCAACTTAAGTTTAATCATAAGTAGACCGGATATCGTGACGGAGTACGTTCTTAGGATCCTCATGGCCAACAAAGATGCGGAGAAGTTGTTTTTTTATACCGTTTAATATCGGGTTAGAATTTCATTCTAAATTCATCTATTATAATTATTTGTATTTTGACGTCGTGTAGAAAATTTACATCTAACATTTGTTTAATCATACAGTGGACATTGGTTGTTGCTCGCAATCAATCCTATCAGAGAAATCGTTTATTATCTTGACTCGTTAGGAAATGATTGGACAACATACCCGGATATGAGGGACACAATTGACACGTAAGTGAGATTGTTCTAAATTTTCTTGTGTGTATTTATTAATTTATGTGAATTGTTCTAATTACTTCATTTTTATTTTATTAGCATCCTACAAGCTTTTCGAGCCCAACGAGATATCAAAACATCAAAGAGGAGAGCCAATTGCATTACATGTATAAAAGTGGCGGTATATTATTAATTATCATATTTTTTATTATATTAGTGATGATACTTGATAAAACATAGGATTTATCCATATTTTCTTTTCATTTGTAGTGTCCTCAGCAACGTAATAAAATAGATTGCGGATATTTCATGTTGAGGTTTATGCAAGGTACTCTTGTTTTGGGCCGATTAGAGATTTCCACCGATGTATGTATTTCTAACTTATGAGTTATTTTAATATTTACACATATCTCTCATATAATTAAATAGTTGAAATTAAATCAAACTATGTTATATTATTATGTAGTACTTTGATGAATTCAAGTGTGCATATTATACAAAAGATCAAGTGGACGAAATCAAAGAGGAATGGTGTCAATTCATTATAGAGCTAGGTGTTATGTGAGGTATAATATTGTCAATTCATTATACAAAAGACAAAGTGGACAAAATCAAAGAAGAAACGCTGGAAAAGAAAGTGAATGAGAAGAGAATAAGAAGAACATTTGCACAGAAGAAACGATTTTTTATGGAAGAGAATGAGAAGAGCTTACCTGAAATGATTTTTGATTGATTTCTGGAAACACACGTTTAGGTTTTCGATTAAGAAGTCATTCCTAGAAAATATTGGGTTAGGTTTATGTTCTGAATTGATTTTTTTAAATGATTTCTGAAATCGATTAATCATTTTCTTTGAACGATTTTTGAAATTGATAGCTCTAAAATAATTTTCTAGAACGATATTTTGAGAGTGCTTAAGCGATTTTCTAAAAACTTTTTTTGAGAGAAACATGGGAATCAATTCCATTTTTGTTTTTTTTAGTTTTATAACTAGTTTTCTTTTTTTAATTTCATTTTTATTTTTTAGTTTTAATTTTGTTTAATAAATAAATAATTAAATAAAATTAAGCATTTATTTTAGTTTTATTTTATTTTATAAATAATTTTGTAAATAAATAATTAAATATTTTTGAAACACTACTACACCTATCTTTAATTAATTAATTTATTTAGTAAAACCACTTAATTTGAAAAACATTTGATTAAAATTAAGTTATAATTTTCTAATTAGTAATTAGTAAAGTTAAATTTTATGTTTTTAGTGAAAATAATAATTTTATAATTTTTTATTAAAATATAATTTGTTTAGAATAAAAAAAGTGTTCAATTATTTTAATAGATAAAATATAACTGTAGGTAAAAGTAATTTAGGTGTAGGTAAAAAGTTATCTTTAGTGAAAAAAATCAAGGCATAAATATAAAAGTCACAATATGTATTTTTCTTGTAGTGAAATAAGGACGGGACTAAGCATCTAACACTTATTTTCTTTCTAATATTTTTAATGCACATGGTTAAGTTAAATTATGTGGATCTGATAACTTTATTGCAATTTATATAACTTTTACTCAATAATATAGTAGTGTGATGAAGATGTGGTGTTCTCATTATAATTTTAATATAATAGCATTATAATTTTTTTAATCATGCAAACTTAATGCATTTTATTTATCAATTGAAACTACGTCTTCTCTCAATTTTCACGTTCATCACATTCCGTCATCAAAAAAATTGACGTGATAGATATATTTCTTTATTTTTGTCACATGCAAGAGGGAGAACCATTAGGCTAACATATTTTTTCTATTGTATTTTGCTAATGAAATGTATATATTACATATTTACTCAAACTAATATTTAGTATTTAATATTTCCAAACTAATTTTGTCTAAAATAGTTTAATTAAATTATTGAACTGAAATTAAATTTTTAAACTGAAAGTAAGTTATTAAACTAAAATAGCTTTGAATAGTAGTTTCACACCCAAAGAATACATGTCATTATTCCTCCTCAATATTCTCACAAAATTGAACACTTGGAGTACAATGAACAAAATATTGACGGGGATATTTTCGAGTTGGAAGACATCCCCTACAAATCCTCCACAACATATGTTTAGCTCTAGGTGGCGCTTTAATGTTCCATAAGCTTCCCCAATCCCCCTCCACTTTAAAGATTAATTGATTTGTTTGGACACTCCTCAGCAACCGATAGGAAAATTTGACATTATACACTCCATTTTGTTCTTCTATCCAAAACATGAAATCTTCTAACATATCTTCCAGAAGCGATACCTTAAGGATTTCATTGGTCGGGTAAGAAAATGTCTTATTTGTTGAACATCCCATTATTTAACATTTTCCAACATAAGAATATTAACAGTAATATCATACATTCCTTACCCTTGAGGACCTACCAAGTAACCTTCTTCAACCCCCCTTAGTCATGGCACATTCATAACTTTAATCATACATACTCAACCTACATCCAAGAGTTAAGACTTTCCTAGCTTTTAAAAAATTCTAAATGTTTATTATTAGGTTGTTATATATATATATATATATATATATATATATATATATATATATATATATATATATATATATATATATATATATATATATATATATATATATATATATATATATATATATATATATATATATATATATATATATATATATATATATATATATATATATATATATATATATATATATATATATATATATATATATTGGTGATCAGAACCTTTTGTGGGCCACGGACGTTGTTGAATTTGCTCGACTATTGAGGAGAGGAGGATGGTGTGCATGCAAGACACTCTGATGCTAAAGTAAGGACACAAACAAAGAAGTGAGCAAGTACGTTAAAAAGTATTGTTATAATGAATATTGAATATCTGGCCCTCTCATATGAGAGGGTTTATATAATGCCCCCAATGCGTGGCCAGCGGTCCCTATTTTGGGCCTAGATCATGGATCACCCGAAAATAGGTAACTGCCAGAAACTAACTGTCGGACTGGCAGATCTGCTCGGGTGCGATATGTACTAGAAAGATGGTGCACCGAGCATGAGCAATCCTTGGCTGATCCTGGGTGACTCTCCCGATGTGTCGGGCAGAAGTCCCGGGCTGAACAAGGAGAACGACCATGTTGGACCTGGTCGGTGAATTCTCCTCAGTTGTTGGGCAGGAGGCAAAGTGGGTCCCTTTTTCCTTAAGGATCTGGATTTGTAATATTGGGTCGTCTTGGATAAATGAGTGGATTAAGCCGCATCTAGCCGTTGGGATAGTGCAGAACAGGAGCCCCCCAAGTCATTTCTTCTAGTCATAGAAGTGATGACTTAAGGTTAGCTCGCTTTCAGGGAACGAATCATGTGATCAAAATATTTCGGAAGGTCTTCCCGAGTGAGGATATGGTTGAACTATCTTGGGTGTTATGTCTTGCTCGGATCACGGTGAGTCCAAAGGTTGAAGGAAGACTGAAGCTTCTTCTACGACGTGTACCTCGAGACGTGGGACAATTAATATGAAATGACGGTTACACTTAGGCTAGCCATAGGTAATGATGATATCGGTGCTCGTGCACGTGGGATGGGAGTACCTATAAATAGGACTCCGTTGGACATTTATGCACTCTCTTCTTTCCATAAGTCTTCTCAATATCTATCTGTTACAAGCCTCCCTATTTCCAGCCATCAACCGCTGCCTTCACCGAGGACGCAATTTCGAGCATGCGCTAACATCTCCAAAAACAAGTAAGTCCCCTTGTTTTGCTTCCGTTAGTGTAGTTTTTTGCTTTCACCAGTGGAAATGCATGCAGCCTAGGGAGAACTGTAAGGTTTTTAAGAGATACTAGTATGAGTATTGGTGGTTTGCGGCGTTTCTGCCATTTTTTTACGGTGGCGCTGCTGTGATCTCCGCCTGTCATCGTTTCTCCGTTTTGTGTTATTGTTGTTACGAGGGAGAGCCTCAATGATTGTGTGGCGGATCAGGAAAGATAGATGTCGGAAGTTTGTGTATTGACATGAACTATATTTGTTGAGTGTATTCTAAGGGTTTTTCCCTTTTCAACCTTGGTTTAGACGTATGCCACCTGCACTATGGGTTATTCCACCGTTTTAATATGATTGACAATTTCAAATTGAAATAGGTTATTTTGTTTTTCCTTTTTTAGTTAAGTAAATAAATTGTTATTTAATTCCGTTTTATTATTTTACTACTTTTGACAAGGATTTATGTTTATAGCAAGTGAAAAGAACATTTGAGAATAAAAACACTACGCTTAAACACTTCAATTAATGTCAGTTTTTGTTTGTGTTTTAATTTTATTATATTGCTTTGACAAGGATTTACATTTAATGTTGTAAAAATAATTAAATATTTTTAGGGGTTGTACTTAGAATCCGTAAGTATTAATTTTTTCTCGTTTTAGATACAATTTGAACCCGCAACAATCTATACCTCCAACAACAGAATCAAAGGGATATGAATTGATTTTAATAAGGATTTAAAATTTAAGCTATTTCAAATCTATAGTATATAAAAAGAGATAACTTATGAGAAAATAAATTAAAATAAATTTATTTATACACTTGGAATCTATACCTCGAGAAGGGAATGCTCTTAACACACAACACAAGCATGGGCATGAATAAAAGTATTTAAGAATAGGCATGTCACATAAATAAAATAAAAATCAATATAGCAGAGGCAGTGTTCTTTAATAATAGGTTATGTAGCAAGAAAAAACAAGTAGCAGGGACAATGTTCTTTTTAACATGATTCTTTACTAAAACATTTTATTAGCTATATAGTAAGTTTCTATCACTTTCAATAACTACAAAAATATTTACATTTGTGATACAATCCAATCAACATGTTAAAACTATTTTATTAGCTATATTTTAAACTTAACACACACCCTAGCCATAAATTTAAGTGACATGGGATTTTAACAATATGCTATATAATAAGTTTCTATCACTTTCAATTACTACAAAAATATCCACATTTGTGATACAATCCAATCAACATGTTAAAACTATTTTATTAGCTATATTTTAATCGAAAAGGCGAATCAAAACAAAGAATCAAAATGCTGAATCAATACTATAAAACAAAACTCTGAATCGATGGAGAGAAGAAACACTGGAAAAGAAAGGGAATGAGAAGAGAATAAGAAGAACATTTGCACAGAAGGAACGATTTTTTATGGAAGAGAATGAGAAGAGCTTACCTGAAATGAATTTTGATTGATTTCTGGAAACACACGTTTAGGTTTTCGATTAAGAAGTCATTCCTAGAAAATATTGGGTTAGGTTTATGTTCGGAATTGATTTTTTTAAATGATTTCTGAAATTGATTAATCATTTTCTTTGAACGATTTTTGAAATTGATAGTTCTAAAATAATTTTCTAGAACGATATTTTGAGAGTGCTTAAGCGATTTTCTAAAAACTTTTTTTGAGAGAAACATGGGAATCAATTTCATTTTTGTTTTTTAGTTTTATAATTATTTTTCTTTTTTTAATTTCATTTTTATTTTTTAGTTTTAATTTTGTTTAATAAATAAATAATTAAATAAAATTAAGCATTTATTTTAGTTTTATTTTATTTTATAAATAATTTTGTAAATAAATAATTAAATATTTTTGAAACACTACTACACCTATCTTTAATTAATTTATTTATTTAGTAAAACCACTTAATTTGAAAAACATTTGATTAAAATTAAGTTATAATTTTCTAATTAGTAATTAGTAAAGTTAAATTTTATGTTTTTAGTGAAAATAATAATTTTATAATTTTTTATTAAAATATAATTTGTTTAGAATAAAAAAAGTGTTTAATTATTTTAATAGATAAAATATAACTGTAGGTAAAAGTAATTTAGGTGTAGGTAAAAAGTTATCTTTAGTGAAAAAAATCAAGGCATAAATATAAATGTCACAATATGTATTTTTCTTGTAGTGAAATAAGGACGGGACTAAGCATCTAACACTTATTTTCTTTCTAATATTTTTAATGCACATGGTTAAGTTAAATTATGTGGATCTGATAACTTTATTGCAATTTATATAACTTTTACTCAATAATATAGTAGTGTGATGAAGATGTGGTGTTCTCATTATAATTTTAATATAATAGAATTATAATTTTTTTAATCATGCAAACTTAATGCATTTTATTTATCAATTGAAACTATTCTCTCAATTTTCACGTTCATCACATTCCGTCATCAAAAAAATTGACGTGATAGATATATTTCTTTATTTTTGTCACATGCAAGAGGGAGAACCAGTAGGCTAACATATTTTTTCTATTGTATTTTGCTAATGAAATGTATATATTACATATTTACTCAAACTAATATTTAGTATTTAATATTTCCAAACTAATATAGTCTAAAATAGTTTAATTAAATTATTGAACTGAAATTAAATTTTTAAACTGAAAGTAAGTTATTAAACTAAAATAACTTTAAATAGTAGTTTCACACTCAAAGAATACATGTCATTATTCCTCCTCAATATTCTCACAAAATTGAACACTTGGAGTACAATGAACAAAATATTGACGGGGATATTTTCGAGTTGGAAGACATCCCCTACAAATCCTCCACAACATATGTTTAGCTCTAGGTAGCGCTTTAATGTTCCATAAGCTTCCCCAATCCCCCTCCACTTTAAAGATTAATTGATTTGTTTGGACACTCCTCAGCAACCGATAGGAAAATTTGACATTATACACTCCATTTTGTTCTTCTATCCAAAACATGAAATCTTCTAACATATCTTCCAGAAGCGATACCTTAAGGATTTCATTGGTCGGGTAAGAAAATGTCTTATTTGTTGAACATCCCATTATTTAACATTTTCCAACATAAGAATATTAACAGTAATATCATACATTCCTTACTCTTGAGGACCTACCAAGTAACCTTCTTCAACCCCCCTTAGTCATGGCACATTCATAACTTTAATCATACATACTCTACCTACATCCAAGAGTTAAGACTTTCCTAGCTTTTAAAAAATTCTAAATGTTTATTATTAGGTTGTTATATATATATATATATATATATATATATATATATATATATATATATATATATATATATATATATATATATATATATATTGGTGATCAGAACCTTTTGTGGGCCACGGACGTTGTTGAAGTTGCTCGACTATTGAGGAGAGGAGGATGGTGTGCATGCAAGACACTCTGATGCTAAAGTAAGGACACAAACAAAGAAGTGAGCAAGTACGATAAAAAGTATTGTTATAATGAATATTGAATATTTGGCCCTCTCATATGAGAGGGTTTATATAATGCCCCCAATGCGTGGCCAGCGGTCCCTATTTTGGGCCTAGATCATGGATCACCCGAAAATAGGTAACTGCCAGAAACTAACTGTCGGACTGGCAGATCTGCTCGGGTGCGATATGTACTAGAAAGATGGTGCACCGAGCATGAGCAATCCTTGGCTGATCCTGGGTGACTCTCCCGATGTGTCGGGCAGAAGTCCCGGGCTGAACAAGGAGAACGACCATGTTGGACCTGGTCGGTGAATTCTCCTCAGTTGTTGGGCAGGAGGTAAAGTGGGTCCCTTTTTCCTTAAGGATCTGGATTTGTAATATTGGGTCGTCTTGGATAAATGAGTGGATTAAGCCGCATCTAGCCGTTGGGATAGTGCAGAACAGGAGCCCCCCAAGTCATTTCTTCTAGTCATAGAAGTGATGACTTAAGGTTAGCTCGCTTTCAGGGAACGAATCATGTGATCAAAATATTTCGGAAGGTCTTCCCGAGTGAGGATATGGTTGAACTATCTTGGGTGTTATGTCTTGCTCGGATCACGGTGAGTCCAAAGGTTGAAGGAAGACTGAAGCTTCTTCTACGACGTGTACCTCGAGACGTGGGACAATTAATATGAAATGACGGTTACACTTAGGCTAGCCATAGGCAATGATGATATCGGTGCTCGTGCACGTGGGATGGGAGTCCCTATAAATAGGACTCCGTTGGACATTTATGCACTCTCTTCTTTCCATAAGTCTTCTCAATATCTATCTGTTACAAGCCTCCCTATTTCCAGCCATCAACCGCCATCAGCCGCTGCCTTCACCGAGGACGCAATTTCGAGCATGTGCTAACATCTCCAAAAACAAGTAAGTCCCCTTGTTTTGCTTCTGTTAGTGTAGTTTTTTGCTTTCACCAGTGGAAATGCATGCAGCCTAGGGAGAACTGTAAGGTTTTTAAGAGATACTAGTATGAGTATTGGTGGTTTGCGGCGTTTCTGCCATTTTTTTACGGTGGCGCTGCTGTGATCTCCGCCTGTCATCGTTTCTCCGTTTTGTGTTATTGTTGTTACGAGGGAGAGCCTCAATGATTGTGTGGCGGATCAGGAAAGATAGATGTCGGAAGTTTGTGTATTGACATGAACTATATTTGTTGAGTGTATTCTAAGGGTTTTTCCCTTTTCAACCTTGGTTTAGACGTATGCCACCTGCACTATGGGTTATTCCACCGTTTTAATATGATTGACAATTTCAAATTGAAATAGGTTATTTTGTTTTTCCTTTTTTAGTTAAGTAAATAAATTGTTATTTAATTTCGTTTTATTATTTTACTACTTTTGACAAGGATTTATGTTTATAGCAAGTGAAAAGAACATTTGAGAATAAAAACACTACGCATTAAACACTTCAATTAATGTCAGTTTTTGTTTGTGTTTTAATTTTATTATATTGCTTTGACAAGGATTTACATTTAATGTTGTAAAAATAATTAAATATTTTTAGGGGTTGTACTTAGAATCCGTAAGTATTAATTTTTTCTCGTTTTAGATACAATTTGAACCCGCAACAATCTATACCTCCAACAACAGAATCAAAGGGATATGAATTGATTTTAATAAGGATTTAAAATTTAAGCTATTTCAAATCTATAGTATATAAAAAGAGATAACTTATGAGAAAATAAATTAAAATAAATTTATTTATACACTTGGAATCTATACCTCGAGAAGGGAATGCTCTTAACACACAACACAAGCATGGGCATGAATAAAAGTATTTAAGAATAGGCATGTCACATAAATAAAATAAAAATCAATATAGCAGAGGCAGTGTTCTTTAATAATAGGTTATGTAGCAAGAAAAAACAAGTAGCAGGGACAATGTTCTTTTTAACATGATTCTTTACTAAAACATTTTATTAGCTATATAGTAAGTTTCTATCACTTTCAATAACTACAAAAATATTTACATTTGTGATACAATCCAATCAACATGTTAAAACTATTTTATTAGCTATATTTTAAACTTAACACACACCCTAGCCATAAATTTAAGTGACATGGGATTTTAACAATATGCTATATAATAAGTTTCTATCACTTTCAATTACTACAAAAATATCCACATTTGTGATACAATCCAATCAACATGTTAAAACTATTTTATTAGCTATATTTTAATCGAAAAGGCGAATCGAAACAAAGAATCAAAATGCTGAATCAATACTATAAAACAAAACTCTGAATCGATGGAGAGAAGAAACACTGGAAAAGAAAGTGAATGAGAAGAGAACAAGAAGAACATTTGCACAGAAGAAACGATTTTTTATGGAAGAGAACGAGAAGAGCTTACCTGAAATGATTTTTGATTGATTTCTGGAAACACACGTTTAGGTTTTCGATTAAGAAGTCATTCCTAGAAAATATTGGGTTAGGTTTATGTTCTGAATTGATTTTTTTAAATGATTTCTGAAATCGATTAATCATTTTCTTTGAACGATTTTTGAAATTGATAGTTCTAAAATAATTTTCTAGAACGATATTTTGAGAGTGCTTAAGCCATTTTCTAAAAACTATTTTTGAGAGAAACATGGGAATCAATTTCATTTTTGTTTTTTAGTTTTATAACTAGTTTTATTTTTTTTAATTTCATTTTTATTTTTTAGTTTTAATTTTGTTTAATAAATAAATAATTAAATAAAATTAAGCATTTATTTTAGTTTTATTTTATTTTATAAATAATTTTTTAAATAAATAATTAAATATTTTTGAAACACTACTACACCTATCTTTAATTTATTTATTTATTTAGTAAAACCACTTAATTTGAAAAACATTTGATTAAAATTAAGTTATAATTTTCTAATTAATAATTAGTAAAGTTAAATTTTATGTTTTTAGTGAAAATAATAATTTTATAATTTTTTATTAAATTATAATTTGTTTAGAATAAAAAATGTGTTCAATTATTATAATAGATAAAATATAACGGTAGGTAAAAGTAATTTAGGTGTAGGTAAAAGTTGTCTTTAGTGACAAAAATCAAGGCATAAATATAAATGTCACAATATGTATTTTTCTTGTAGTGAAATAAGGACGGGACTAAGCATCTAACACTTATTTTCTTTCTAATATTTTAAATGCACATGGTTAAGTTAAATTATGTGGATCTGATAACTTTATTGCAATTTATATAACTTTTACTCAATAATATAGTAGTGTGATGAAGATGTGGTGTTCTCATTATAATTTTAATATAATAGTATTATAATTTTTTTTAATCATCCAAACTTAATGCATTTTATTTATCAATTGAAACTACGTCTTCTCTCAATTTTCACGTTCATCACATTCCGTCATAAAAAATTGATGTGATAGATATATTTCTTTATTTTTGTCACATGCAAGAGGGAGAACCATTAGGCTAACATATTTTTTCTATTGTATTTTGCTAATGAAATGTATATATTACATATTTACTCAAACTAATATTTAGTATTTAATATTTCCAAACTAATATTTAGTCTAAAATAGTTTAATTAAATTATTGAACTGAAATTAAATTTTTAAACTGAAAGTAAGTTATTAAACTAAAATAGCTTTGAATTGTAGTTTCATACCCAAAGAATACATGTCATTATTCCTCCTCAATATTCTCACAAAATTGAACACTTGGAGTACAATGAACAAAATATTAACAGGGATATTTTCGAGTTGGAAGACATCCCCTTCAAATCCTCCACAACATATGTTTAGCTCTAGGTGGCGCTTTAATATTCCATAAGCTTCCCCAATCCCCCTCCACTTTAAAGATTAATTGATTTGTTTGGACACTCCTCAACAACCAATAGGAAAATTGGACATTATACTCTCCATTTTGTTCTTCTATCCAAAACATGAAATCTTCTAACATATCTTCCACAAGCGATATACCTTAAGGATTTCATTGGTCGGGTAAGAAAATTTCTTATTTGTTGAACATCCCATTGTTTAACATTTTCCAACATAAGAATATTAACAGTAATATCATACATTACTTACCCTTGAGGACCTACCAAGTAACCTTCTTCAACCCCCCTTAGTCATGGCACATTCATAACTTTAATCATACATACTCTACATACAACCAAGAGTTAAGACTTTCCTAGCTTTTAAAAAATTCTAAATGTTTATTATTAGGTTGTTATATATATATATATATATATATATATATATATATATATATATATATATATATATATATATATATATATTGGTGATCAGAACCTTTTGTGGGCCACAGACGTTGTTGAAGTTGCTCGACTATTGAGGAGAGGAGGATGGTGTGCATGCAAGACAGTCTGATGCTAAAGTAAGGACACAAACAAAGAAGTGAGCAAGTACGAGAAAAAGTATTGTTATAATGAATATTGAATACCTGGCCCTCTCATATGAGAGGGATTATATAATGCCCCCAATGTGTGGCCAACGGTCCCTATTTTGGGCCTAGATCATGGATCACCCGAAAATAGGTAACTGCCAGATTGGCAGATCTGCTCGGGTGCGATATGTACTAGAAAGATGGTGCACCGAGCATGAGCAATCCTTGGTTGATCCTGGGTGACTCTCCCGAGGTGTCAGGCAGAAGTCCCGGGCTGAACGAGGAGAACGACCATGTTGGACCTGGTCGATGAATTCTCCTCGGTTGTGGGGCAGGAGGTAAAGTGGGTCCCTTTTTCCTTAAGGATCTGTGTAACATGGTGGGAGAACTGACTTTTAGTCATGTTGCGGATAGCAAGAGTCGCCACCGACTTTTATTTTATCCAAGTGGAAAGGACATAAAAGAACAGGAAAGACCTATTTTAAAAGACTTGAGTTCGGGGGGTAGGTTATACAAAGGGAAGGTGTTAGCACCCTTTATATCCATGGTTATCCATGGGCTCTTAGTTACTTAGCTCACTTAAATTGTTTTTGAAGAGTGTAGTGTGTGATTAGAAATTTTTCTAAGTACTTTGTAATGATCCTCGTATGGATGTATACAAAGCCTTGTTTTGAAAAATGTTTAAGAAAATGAGGTGTAAAAAGTATTTTGAAAATGTGAGCAAGCAACTAAGAGGTACCTACCCTAGATTAAGTCTTTCATGTTCTCGTATGTTCTTTCAATGGTAAGACTATCCCTATTATTAAGGAATAGGTAGTCAATACCTTGGATGTGTTAAGGGACAAACGTAGGGTCATCGTATGGTCATTGAAAGCAACTTAAGGGATGTCTTTAGCAATTCGTAGGGACTATCATCATTTATTTGAAGGGACGAGATCATTATTTCGTAGGCAACCTCGAAGGGACTTGATCTTTTAAACTGAAGGGACTATGATGATTTATACTTGAAGGGATTTTGCTTAAGACATCCCTATATTCGAGGGACTTGACCATATTATTTTAAGACAACCAAGAGGAATGCCCTAGGAAGTGCAAGATGGCGATCAAAGATCGACTTACGTGTGTGAGTGTTTATTTTCAAATATTTATCTTTTTTAAATTAGTTATCTAAATTAAATTAAATACAAATAAGTTTCCACACCCTATTTACTAACCACGCAATAAATATTTATAATAAAATAAAGACGGAAAATAAATATAGAATTATTACATGGCTTTGGGATAGTTACAATATAATTGGATAAATAATAATAATAATAATAATAATAATAATAATAATAATAATAATAATAATAATAATAATAATAATAATAATAATAATAATAATAATAATAATAAAACAAGAAACATTAGAATTTAAAAAGAAAGTAATAATGAAGAAATAGAGAAAAGCTAGAATTTTAAAAGAAATATTTTAAGTTAAATAAGTTAGAATTTTAGAGATTATTAGAAAAATAATATAAATTTAAAGGATTTAATAATAATAATAATAATAAAAGGATAATATATTACAAAATAAAAAAAAGTTATTATAAAAGAAATATTTAGGGTTAGGAAAAATTAGGTTAAATTTTTAAGGTTAGTGAAAAAATTAAGGTTTAGAAAATAATTAGGGTTTAAAAATAATTATATATTTATTTACAAAATATATATATATATATAATAAAAATTATGTACAAAAATTAAAAAGAATAAAAAAACTAATGAATTTACAAAATACTATTTATTTATTTATTTATTTATTTTAATTTAGAAAAGATTTGTATTAATTAAATTTAATTGACTAGTTAATTTAAAATAATAATGATTTTAATAAAATTATAATAAAAGTGAAAATAAACCAAAAAAAACAAACCTGCAGGAGCCTGGGGTCGAACCCAGGTCTCCAACCCCCAACTATAAACCTCTGACCACTGGGCCGCGCGCTTGTGGTGATATTGGAATGAACAATATTCAATAAAACAAACCTGAAAAAAAACAACGCAATTAACAAAAAAAAGAATGAGACCTGGGATTCGAACCCAGGTCATTGGCCTCCCAGGCGCGTTACCAAAACCAACTGAGCTACACACTCTTTCTGATATTAATACACAAATATTTCATAATAAAATAAAACGAAATTTAAAAGTCAAATTCCGCGCCCTTCTTCATCTTCTTCCTCCAGCCATTGCCTTAGGCTATAGTGACACTTTTCCATCACTACAACTTATAGTGACAGATTCTGTCCGTTGCTAAAAGTCCTGCGAATTGGAAAATGCAATATACGTAATATAAATACATTTTGATCATACAAATCAATCAATATCATCCTTCTAAATCCCAATAATCCACCAATTTCATGTGGAATTACGTCTGGTGAAATCCCCAATCTCAAGTTCCGAAACCCTAAGTATGGCATATCCCTCTTCCAGCATCAAAACTTAAAAATAAGATATCCAGAAATGATTAATGATGCATCATGAATAATAATCAATCGTTAAAAACAAGAAAAAACGCATGTATATAAGAAATCGAAAATTTGTTTTTCAAGAATGTTTGAAGATTCGGTTTCCATGATGTATGAGCTTTTGGATGCTTATGATGATGTGGATAGTATCAAGAGTATCCAAGGATCATGTATATGCCATTATAATACCTTAATTCAACCTGCAAATAAGAAAACGAAAAATTGAAAATTCTTGAAAAATTTCAAAGTGAAAAGTGCTCTTTGGTCCTCTGAAATTCGTCCCCTAGGCTTGTGTCAACTTGTATTCTTATAGACGAGTGGAATTAGGTCAGAAAAGTGGTGGATTTGTGAGATTTTTGGATACCTTGAGTGTGAAGAAATCCCCTTACCAATTTGGTCAAAAAATCAAATATATTCATTCCATAATGCCTTAGCATGAAATTGGAACTTCTCAATCAACTTTAAATGACTTTTAAGAGTTTCTAGAAAAAGTATCCAATCAAATAATTTTGTTTTTATATTTTATTTTTATTTAAAATGAATTTTAGAGAAAGTGTAACCTGACATGAGGGAATTTTCGGGAATGTAAGTATTCTTAGCGAGTATAAGTAGAAGAAGCGATTCCTGAAAGGAAATCAATGAAGCTGGAAAAAAGCAACATAATTGTTAATGGTGCAATTAGATTGAAATTGAAATTCAGAAAAGAAAATAAAAAAAAAACAAATTCATAAGAAGAGTGTACCTAACATAGTTACTATGAGTGATTAGAAAAATCTCAAATCTTGCGAAACGACGAAGTCTTGGTTTCGTCGCCGTAAACATTTCGCTTTCAACCATTGATTTTGTTTTCACATTCAGTAATCACGATTTGCAGTAACACTGAAAAGAAGAATAAAAGGAAAAAAGTGTTTGTTTACTTCAGACAGAGAGAAAATGTTTGTTTACCTAATGATCAGAACTTCAACGGCTGCTGATGTGAATCTTCAGGGCTGCTCGTGTGATGAAGAGAACCAGGGGGTGTACCTGCAAGGTATTCCGATGTCAAAGTAAGAGCGGGCATAAGAGCAAGCAAGTAAGAATAAAGTGTTTGAGGAGAGAATATTCAATACCTGACCCTCTCAAGTGAGAGGGTTTATATAGAGAGCCCCCAGCGCGTGGCCAACAGTCCCTATTTTTGGGTCTGGATCACGGATCCCCAAAAATAGGTAACTTCCAGGAAGGGAGCGAGGACGAGCATCCTGCTCGGGAGGCCTGTGTGTTGGGACCGGAGCTCCGATTGATGATATGTCTTGGTCGATCCTGGGTGGTCTCAACCCTAGCCGAGGAGATACCATAAGCGAGGATGAGAGATCGGGCACCCTGGAGGTGGGTCCCCTGGATGATGAGTTATTGGGCCGTTTCTGGGACGAAAATGGTTGGGTCAAACTTAGTCGTTGGACCAGTCCAGAACAGGAGCCCCCTAAGACGTTGCTTCTGATCGGAGAAGTGATGACTTAAGGGTGTCTTACCATCATCGTGATGCAAAGATCCTCAGTACGTTTTATAATGGTGGTCGCTGGATGGAATCGGTCGTGGGATCCTGGTCGTTGTAGACGAGGATCCCACACGTTTGGAATGGTTGAAGTGAAACGCGTGTGTCTTGGAAATTGTGTGCATTTAATGCTTAATGATGGCTACCTTACGGCCGTCCATATGCAATTAGTGTGCCACTCATAGGTTTGCAGACCGCACATACTCGTGCACGTGTTGAGAAGGCTTATAAATAGGGCATCTGACCTTATTTCCACACTTTTCGCTCTCCAATTTTCTCTTCGCTTACTCCCGCAGCTCGCTTCCGCCGTCAATCAGCCGTCCGCCACCGCAACTCCCGAGCACGATCACCGACCACCGCAGAAATATCTCAACTTGTAAGTTTCGATGCTTTCTTAGCTTGATTTAACTTCTGATTTTCGATAAATAAAGTAGTAGCATACGGTTAGGATAGCTTCTAGTGTGATAATGATGATTTAGATGAGATTGTAGGGTTCCAACATGGTGTTCGTCGCCTCTGTGAGCAGCGGTCGGTGGCGGAATAGTTATGGATATGACATTTTAGGGTTAGTTTGCGTCGTCCATGACGACTCTGTTCGTCTTCTCAGGTTGAACTTCAAACGGAGTTCTGGGTAGGATTGTTCTCATCACACGAGGTCCTCGTGATGGCTTGAATTTGTTTTACCCCCAAGATTACCTAATCATGGTTATTCCTTAAGATTAAGGACATTGGCCGAGGACAGCGTCCTCGCCCCCTAGCGCACCCTTTCACTTTTTAAGCGGGGGAAGAATGGATTTGATTTTTTCATCGAATTCACGTTTGCTTTCACTGCTTTTCAGGTGCAACCATGTCCAACGACGACCGCATAAATATGGAAACCGAGGAGCTGTCTAGCGAGTCTGCATCGTCTCCCGCTGACACCGAGCAAAGTTCGCCTTCGGAGAGGAGTTCAAAATCTTCTGCGGGTTCTGAAGAAACCACCTCAATAGGTGTAAAATATTTTTGAGAAAACAAACTTGACTTCGTTTAAAATAGTTGGTGTCACATCAACTGAGTTAACATTTGTTGTTGCAGTTTCCTATATGGAATATGAACAAACATAGACTTTAGGCTGGGTACTAGATAAATTGAAACAATTATTCACTAAACAAGGTTTATGGCCACAAGTAAATTTAACTAATAGAGAACTTGATTTGATGAAAGCAACTGAGACAGTATTTTTTATGACAGTTAATTTGCTTTGTCGATTTCACATAAACAAGAATGTGAAAGCAAAGTGCAAGGAGTATGTTGCGAATGATATGCGAGAACCAATAGAAAAGCTTTGGTATGAACTTGTAAAGGCTAGTGATGAGGTGGAGTACCATCAAAAGTTGAAATTGATTGAGCATGCCTGTTTGGATTATGAATAGTTTCTTGATTATGTGAAAGACACATGGTTGACACCTCATAGGCATAGATTTGTTGAAGCTTGGATCAATAAAGTGTTGCATTTAGGCAACACCACGACTAACAAATATTGTGTTTGTTTTTTAGACATAGTTTATTTATAGTAATATTAATGATAGTGAACTTTTTCTTTTTTTGTTAGAGTTGAATCTGCGAATTGAAAGTTGAAGCAGATGTTGGAGAACAGTTTAGGTGATATGTGCAAATGCTGGGAGGCTATGAATGGCAACATCAAGGTTCAAGTGGGCAATATTAGAGCTTCGTTTCAGAAGAGTTTTTATGAGTTTGATCATGCGCATAGTGATCCATATTATGGGAATTTGCATGAATCAATATCTAGAGTTGCTTTATGTCACATTGTTAAAGAGTGGCATAGGGTTTGACATGGTGGGTACAGACACCCAGATGTGCAGGTGCTTTTGTAGAACAATATACGAGTTAATAGGTATATGAAATCAGTAGGTGTCAATCCATCCAGCACAACCCTAATATCATCAACCTTTTGCATAGATTGCTTGTAGAACCACTTCATCGTCCTCGAAAGTGGACTAACAACACCAACAATCTTCAAAAATCCTATCTTCCCAATAGTTGGAAAATACTCATGAATCGAACACTATTAAATAATATGAATATTATCAATTAAAGGTATTCTAAATAACATAATACTATTATAAATTAAATTAAAATAAAACATGTGTACCTGTAGTAGAGAGGCATATTCACCAAGTTGTTTACAAGTATATAACGAATCACCTCTGAGATATCTATATAGTGTGACAAGTGCAACAACACCCCAACATTATATGTCACATCTATCAAAGTCCACAAAGAGTGGTAAATACTTTTCCTCTACAAGAGTAAATGTCTTATTTGTAAGAATAATGCATCCAAGTAACAACATCATATACACCCTAGTTGTACAATCCAATCTTCTCTAAGCTCGCAGACAAAAAAATTTATTCTCCAACTAGTCTAACATATAATAAGGGCCTCTGGAAAGATGGATCTCCTCAGCTACATCCTCCAGTGAAACACCCATCAAACGAATAGCATGAGTAATAGCATCTGAGTCAGTAAACCTTTGTGCAGGGTTACATAACTCCCTCTAATAGGTATATGAAGGAGGCAAAAAACATCATCTAGAGTGATAGTTATCTCGCCAAATGGCATATGGAGGGACGATGTCTCGGGATGCCACCTCTCAATAAATGCAGATAATAGAGAGGATAGACCAGAACCAGATAACCACTTCTCAATTGTAGGTGGGAGCATAGATGGAACACATCCAATCAGTTTGTTGCCATGTGCAGCAACCTTCAGCTTTTTCTTCGTAGATCTCTCCTGAAAATTATTGATAGTATATATCATGATACATAAATAATTAAAATTACATTTATTCACCATAGAAAGGTCATATATTTACTTACTAGGTCATTCCACAGATGACAAGCGACGTGATTCGGATACATCACCAAAAGTGACGTATCAGACGGTCCTCCGGGAAATGGTGGATGCAGTGGAATGTGAGCCGCTACGAGATCAAAAACCTGATCTTCCTGGTCGAAAGACTGAGCTGGAACTGTCCTTCCATTAGACAATCGTCGATGAATAAGTCCATCACGTCCTCTAATGCGAGACACTGAAAGAAAAAATATTTAACGAAACACAACCAGAAGTAGCACACATGTGACTTCCGGTGTAGAAAATACAAGAACCGGAAGTACTGACATAGTTACTTCTGGTGCGAAAAAACAAAATCAACACAAACTGGAAGTAGTAACATAGTTAGTTCCTGTGTGTAAAATAAACAAAACCGGAACTAGTTTACTCTAGATTTCCGAAGTGTAAACTTGATGAACTAGAAGTAGTGACTAGGGGTTTTCTGGGAGAAAATTTTTTGAGGAGGAAAAAGGTTACCGTTAGTACAGTGAAAAAATGAGGAGGAAAAAAGTGAAAAATTTAAAATATACACTATTTATATGGGGTATTTTCGTCTAATAATTTGATATGTAGGGATATATGGATAAATGTAAGGGTACAAGATAAAATTATCTAATTTCTATTTTTTTTAATTCATTATGAGCCAACAAAGTTAACATTCTATTGTATTTTTGATTTATTATTTTTTTTACATAAAATATATATATTTTATTTTATTTTATAAAAATAATAAAAATTTAGTAATATTAATATTATTTTTAATTAAATATTTACGATTAAATAAATAATAAATTAAGTCAATAGGTGTAAAATATTTTTGAAAAATCAAACTTGACTTCGTCTAACCTAATTCAATATTTATAAAATTTTATAATTTTTCGAGTTAATTCAACATTCTTCATGCTACAAAATAAATTATGATAAAATCTTGAGACTTTTAATTGCAATATCTCAAAATTTTGAGAAACTCTTAATTTAAAAATTATTTTTAAAATAAATTTTTAAAATATTTATATTTCTCTATCAATATGAATTGGTACATGATTATAATTGCTCAAATTATTTGTGAGATTTGACAAAAATAAAAAATTGTGCGATATTCTTATATTTTAGAATTTTTATTTTTGATTGTTTATTAATTAAAACAATATGTTATTAACATTGCAAAAAACATTCAAAGATCTGATTTTTTTTACACAATTATACAAATTTATCTATAAATTGAGAAATTCTAAATAAAATTAAAAAGTCTTTAATATTATTTACAATTTAAATAGAATATAATTTTTTTTTCTATTTTTTCTATTTTTTTAAATTGTGGATCGGTTTTTAAAATTAGAACCAGACTTTCAAATTGTTTGAGATGACTAGGCTCCTTATCAATTGCAGAATTTTTCTATAACAAAATCTCTAATTTCTTGTTATATTAAACTATAGCAACAACTAGGCATACTTTAATTTTCTTATATTTGTTTTAAACTACCTTTGGTTTTTCTTATATTTGTTTTTAATAATCTTGCTTATCAATGGAGATAGATAGAAGGATTTTAGAAGATTTATTTTAAGTGTGTGAAAATGATTTTATTTTCTAATATTTAAAAAATATAAGGGAAATATATTTAAATTCTATGAGTAGTTATTGATTAAACCATACAAAAATGGTTAAGAGATAATGATAATTAAATTTTGAAAAATATAAATATTTGGGGAATAACGCTTTCCTTTTATTTAGAAAATTCAGTTTTCGTAGATTTTAAATAAAAGTTAATAAAAAAACAAACAATTAACTAAGTAAATGATATATTAAATAACTGATTTAAATAAGTAATAACCGAATTTTGTGTGTAGTTATTGATAAAGTAAAAAAGAAATCTAAAACATACAAGTGTGTAGTTTTTAAAAAGTATTTATTCTGTATCATTAACTTTATAAGAAAAAATAAAAACTTAATTATATTTTGAATATTTGATTTAGATGCATTAATGTGATTGACGCAAACATTGAAAGCCCTTATGAATTGGAAAGATTTTCTCTAACAGAATTCCTAATTTTTAGTCATATTAAGATTCTTAATATAAATATATCAAAGTGCAACAACTATCTATGTACACTTTGATTTTCTGATAGTTCTAAACTAGCTTTCTTTTTCTTCTTAATTTCGGAAAAATTAAAAAGTCTTTCTCTTGTTCATATTTGTCTATGGAGGTAGATTGGGGGAATTTAGAATCACTTCCTTTAAGTTTGATTTTTGATAAGCTCACAGAACGTGTAGATCACATATATTTCAGTGTGGTATGCAAGAATTGGTATTCCATTGCAAAGTTTAATTATCAAAATCGACAAATGCAAAATAATGTATTGCCAATGCTAATGATTCCCACCAGAAATAAGTGCAGAACAAAAAGAAGTTTATATGGGATTTCATCCAAAAGAGATTACAACTTCAAACTACCAGTACCTCATAATAAAAGGTTTTGTGGCTCAAGTTATGGTTGGCTAGCTAAGGTGGATAATGATTCTGAAGATACACTTATAACACTCCTCAATCCTTTTAAAGATGCTCTTTCCATCACTTTACCACCCATCTACATCATGGATATATTAAGAAAAAAAGGGTTTTATGATAGTAATGTGCATAAGGTTGTTCTATCTGCTGATCCTACAATTAGGCCACATGATTATGTTGTTGTAGCTATTTACAGTATGCGTAGATGTATTGCTTTTTTAAAAGCTGGACAACAGATTTGGACTTATATTGATCTGGATCATTGTCGCTTTAGTGATGCTATATTCTATAAAGACTTAGTCTATGTTGTAGGAGAATGGAATAACATTCTCTCTTTTGATTTGCGTAATTTGAAGAAAAATAAGGTAATTCCCAAAATTGTTTCTTTGAAGGGGGATGATTATGCTGATGGAGTTTATCTTGTAAAATCATTAGAAGGAGACTTATGGCTAGTAAGAAAATATATTGGTTTTCCTGAAGATGATGAATTGCCTAGCAGTGGTGCAGAAAGATTTCAAGTGTATAATTTAGAATTGGATCTCCAAACGGGTAAACTTATACGAATGGTAACGCTTAATAGCTTGGGAGACAATGTCTTATTCGTGGGCGATAGTGATTCTGTATCGATGTCGGTTTCATATTTTTCTAATTGTCTTCAAAAGGATTCAATTTATTATACCGATGATTTTTATGAAGACACACCACGTCCTTACCCTAATGGACCATTTGATATGAAAGTCTACAATATAAAAGAGGAAAAGTTTAGTCAACATTGCCCTTTTCAACCTTGGTTTAGACGTATGCCACCTGCACTCTGGGTTATTCCACCGTTTCAATATGATTGACAAATTCAAATTGAAATAGATTATTTTGTTTTTCCTTTTTTAGATAAGTAAATAAATTGTTATCTAATTCCGTTTTATTATTTTACTACTTTTGACAAGGATTTATGTTGAAAAGAACATTTGAGAATAAAAACTTCAATTAATGTCAGTTTTTGTTTGTATTTTAATTTTATTATATTGCTTTGACAAGGATTTACATTTAATGTTGTAAAAATAATTAAATATTTTTAGGGATTGTACTTAGAATCCGTAAGTATTAATTTTTTCTCGTTTTAGATACAATTTGAACCCACAGCAATCTATACCTCCAACAACAGAATCAAAGGGATATAAATTGATTTTAATAAGGATTTAAAATTTAAGCTATTTCAAATCTATTGTATATAAAAAGAGATAACTTATGAGAAAATAAATTAAAATATTAATTTATTAATTTATTTATACACTTGGAATCTATACCTTGAGAAGGGAATGCTCTTAACACACAACACAAGCATGGGCATGAATAAAAGTATTTAAGAATAGGCATGTCACATAAATAAAACAAAAATCAATATAGCAGAGGCAATGTTCTTTAATAATAGGTTATGTAGCAAGAAAAAACAAGTAGCAGGGACAATGTTCTTTAACATGATTCTTTACTAACAATATGCTATATAGTAAGTTTCTATCACTTTCAATAAATACAAAAATATTTACATTTGTGATACAATCCAATCAACATGTTAAAACTATTTTATCAGCTATATTTTAAACTTAACACACACCCTAGCCATAAATTTAGGTGACATGGGATTTTAACAATATGCTATATAATAAGTTTCTATCACTTTCAATAACTACAAAAATATCCACATTTGTGATACAATCCAATCAACATGTTAAAACTATTTTATCAGCTATATTTTAATCGAAAAGGCGAATCGAAGCAAATAATCAAAATGTTGAATCAAAACTATAAAACAAAACTCTGAATCGATGGAGAGAAGAAACGCTGGAAAAGAAAGTGAATGAGAAGAGAATAAGAAGAATATTTGCACAGAAGAAACGATTTTTGATAGAAGAGAATGAGAAGAGCTTACCTGAAAAGATTTTTGATTGATTTCTGGAAACGCACGTTTAGGTTTTCGATTAAGAAGTCATTCCTAGAAAATATTAGGTTAGGTTTTAGTTCTGAATTGATTTTTTTAAATGATTTCTGAAATCGATTAATCACTTTCTTTGAACGATCACTATGCCAAAAATAACATTTAACAACGCTTTATAAAGAAAGCGCTGCTATAGGTCAAAATTAAAAGAAAACACGGAAACTGTTCAAAAATAATAATAAAAGCGCTGCTAAAAGTCATACCTTAGACAACGCTTTTGAAAAAGCGATGTCTAAGATAGACCTTAGACAGCGCTTTTAAAGATAGACCTTAGACAACACTTTTAAAAAAGCGTTGTCTAAGGCTTTCAATTTTAAAAAAATTAAAATCAATAGTGTTGTCTAAGGTTAACCTTAGACAGCGCTTTCCCAAAAGTGGTGTCTAAGGTCTAATTAAATTAAAAATATACAGTTTCTATTTTCATTTCCCTCTCTTCTGCGAACTCTCTCAATTTCTACGAACGAACACCATCGTCGTCCTAACTGAGATTTTCGCCACCATTTCCCTAATTGAGCTTCTTGCCACCATTGCCCTAACTGAGCTTCTCGCCACCGTCGTCCTCCACGTTCACCGTCGTCCACCACATTATTCGGTAAGCTTCTTCTATGTTCTTTTCTTCTCTGTTTAGGGCAAGAACGAAATCAACTTTATCTCTTTTAGTTTAAGCTCTTTTTGTTTGTAGTTGACATTGTTGTAGTTGACATTGTTGTAGTTGACATTGTTGTAGAAGTGCTTATTAGTTTAAGCTCTTTTTGTATATTATTGTAGAACTGCTTATGAGTTTAATATCTTTTTTTATATGATTGACATTGTTTAAAGAAGTGCTTATTATTTTAAGCTCTTTTTGTATATAGTTACACTATTCTATGCATAAAAACTAGAATAGTGTAAGTTTTTAATATTGGACATGAAACTTAGAGTATGTATCAATATAGGGTATTCATGAAACTTTTGAGAATATCTAACTAATAAACAAAGATTCATAAAATAAGCACTTTAATAGGGTATTCATGAAACTTTTTGCTTATTAGTTCATTGTTGAAGCTTTTTGATAGGGTATTCATGAAAGTTTTGAGACTATCAAACTAATAGACAAAGATATTCTCAATACACAAAATTATAATAGATGAAAGATTCATAAAATAAGCATTTTTATTAGTTTAAGCACTTTTTATTAAGTTAGATTTGATCATGCATGGTTTCTTTATTATGTATGTATTTAGTTTAAGCTTATTATGTTTAGTTTAAGCTCATTATGTATTTATTTGACATTGTTGTAGTTTAAGCTCATTATGTATGTATTTAAATTTAAGCTCATTATGTTTAGTTTAAGCTCATTATGTATGTATTTAGTTTAAGCTCATTATGTTTAGTTTAAGCTCATTATGTATTTATTTGACATTGTTGTAGTTTAAGCTCGGTTGTAGAAATGCTTATAAGTTTAAGCACTTTTTATTAAGTTAGATTTGATCATGCATGGTTTCTTTATTATGTATGTATTTATTTGACATTGTTGTATTTATTTGATTATAAGTTAGATTTGATCATGCATGGTTTCTTTATTTTTGTGTTTTCAATTACTTTTATTATAAGTTATATTTGATCTTCCTTGGTTTCTTTATTACAGGTTAGACATGGCCACTAATGATGATAACCTACATGATGATCATTCGACACATGAAGGAGGTAGTAAAAAAGTATCAACTGAAGAAGAGATTCGAAGAGGTATAACGGTTATGAGAAGATTTGTCAATGGTAGATCTCGAGGCATCATTCTAGATGTGAATTGGAGCCATCAGGGGCAGCTTATAGAACCTAATGGACACACCTTAACTAGTTTCATCGGTGCACTAGTAAGGAATGAAGTTCCCATTACTTGTGATGATTGGAGAAACAAAGATCTGAATGACTCCAAAGAAAGAATTTGGAGTGAGATAAAGGTACAATAATTATGTCTTTAATTATGCGAATCAATTATGTTTTTTTCGATTACCTGTACTAACGCACAATCTGTATGTTTTTCTTAGCGGTGTTTTAACATCGAAGAAGAAAGAAGAGGTTTTTGTATGAAATTGGCCAGAAAGCTTTTACGAGGGTTTAGAACATTTTTATCATCCAAGTTCCTTAAGGATGCGGATGATAATTATGTTGATGCGGAACTTCCTAAAAAATATGAAAGTTTGATATCAGCAGAAGAATGGGAAGCCTTCAAATCCAAATGACAAGACCATGTATTTAAAAGACTAAGTGCCACAAATCGGGAAAGAGCATCAAGTCCCGCATATCCGTACCGAAAAGGACGTGTCTGATATGGACGCATAGAACAATCCATGGTAAGTATTTATAAATTGTGATAACATATTTGTTCATCATATATTAGTTTTATTTGATCATATTGTATGACTTAATGTGTAGCTGCAGAAGAAGAAAAGTTCTGAAACATCTATTCCTGCACATGTTTTATGGAAGGAAACCCGTGTGGGAAAATCTGGAGTTCCAAAAGAAGATGTTTTACAAGTATACGAGAAATGTGTAAGTATAACATTTTTTCTTTAATTAAATAAAAAATTTATAAACAACTATTTGACAAGTATACGATATTCATCTGATTTTCAGGAGGCGCTATCTCAGTCTTTACCTCCAGATGATACTAGGAGCATACTTAGTCAGGCATTAGATGTCCGTGAGTATTCTGGTCGGGTGAGGGGTAAGGGATTTGGAGTCACTCCGACCTCCCTGAGTATTAAAAAAGGAAAGGCTCCTAGTAATCGGGAGCTTCATGCAAAATTGGAAGCAATGCAAGCTGAGCTTGATGCATTAAGGAGAGAAAGAGAGGCTAGCGCCTCAGCATGTTTCAAAGATGCTTCAGACAAAGATAGTATCAATTGTACCTTTAAGCTGAACATTCCAGAGGTAATTACATATAATTGTCTTAAATTGAACTATTTTCTTAAATTATGTATTTGACATATATACACATTAACAATTTCATTTTATTATTGGTTTTAGGGTATTTCCCATTGTCAGCTCTATTTATCGTCACCATATTATCGGATGGTTGGCAAGGGAAAAGTGCATAACATTAGCAGAGTATTACTTCACACTATAGAGCTCCCTGCTGGATGTTTGAAAGTATCGGTTGATATTGCAGTTGAGCCGAATGCATCATTACCATATCCTAACAATGGTTCGGATGCAACAACGGTGGACGAAGCAGTAGGTTCGTTTGTTGCATGGCCGACAAACCTCATTAGCGTAGGATATGAGGTATGCCTAAAACCTTTGTTAACCTTAATGTGTATATTCAAAGTTTTTACGGGCATTTTACGTACATTTTTTACTTGGTTATGTTAAATAGACTCCCACAAGATCCAAATCAAAAGATAATGCTATTCCGCGGCATACCGAGTCCGTGGTTTAAAAAAACAGGTACAATACAATTATATGACATATATGCATGGAAGTTGTTAAATTCTTAATTTCATCTAACTATTTATATGATATGTAGCTTCAAGAAAAGGAGGTTAGCAACGTCTCCGCACACCAAAAAAAGGAGGTTAACAAAGCCTCGCACAACAAAAAAAGGAGGTTAGCAACGCCTCCGCACAACAAAAAAAAAAGGTTGGTGCTAAGAAGACCGTAGCTAAGAAAAAACCTACCACCAAGTATAGGACGTGCCTCCAGACATTTCTAGAGATGACAGATATACCGACCGGAGGTGTTCGTCTTGTGCATATAGAGGAAGGTATTTTCGGCTTTGATTACGAACAAATGATTGGTAATGAAGACTTCATGCAAGTTTTTGGTCGTGAAGAAATTGGCGTCAGTGTTGTCAATATATATATCCGGTAAATCCGGTATACTTTGTTATATTAATTGAACAACTTATTTACTTTATGTTTCAAATGAGGTGTCTAATGTTAATGATGTTTTTATTTAAGGTTTTTGTATGACAAATTGATGTGCCCCAATGGATTGGACGTAACATTTGGATTCTTAGCACCCGCGTCCATCAACTTAAGTTTAATCATAAGTAGACCGGATATCGTGACGGAGTACGTTCTCAGGATCCTCATGGCCAACAAAGATGCAGAGAAGTTGTTTTTTATACCGTTTAATATCGGGTTAGAATTTCATTCTAAATTCATCTATTATAATTATTTGTATTTTGACGTTGTGTAGAAAATTTACATCTAACATTTGTTTAATCATACAGTGGACATTGGTTGTTGCTCGCAATCAATCCTATCAGAGAAATCGTTTATTATCTTGACTCGTTAGGAAATGATTGGACAACATACCCGGATATGAGGGACACAATTGACACGTAAGTGAGATTGTTCTAAATTTTCTTGTGTGTATTTATTAATTTATGTGAATTGTTCTAATTACTTCATTTTTATTTTATTAGTATCCTACAAGCTTTTCGAGCCCAACGAGATAT
Source organism: Lathyrus aphaca (assembly GCA_963966055.1). Taxonomy (NCBI): domain Eukaryota; kingdom Viridiplantae; phylum Streptophyta; class Magnoliopsida; order Fabales; family Fabaceae; genus Lathyrus; species Lathyrus aphaca. The sequence continues at coordinate 339,450,980 of OZ014524.1, forward strand.
CCAAACATCAAAGAGGAGAGCCAACTGCATTACATGGATAAAAGTGGCAGTATATTATTAATTATCACATTTTTTATTATATTAGTGATGATACTTGATAAAACATAGGATTTATCCATATTTTCTTTTCATTTGTAGTGTCCACAGCAACGTAATCAATTAGATTGCAGATATTTCATGTTGAGGTTTATACGAGATACTCTTGTTTTGGGAAGATTAGAGATTCCCACCGATGTATGTATTTCTAACTTATGAGTTATTTTAATATTTACACATATCTCTCATATAATTAAATAGTTGAAATTAAATCAAACTATGTTATATTATTATGTAGTACTTTGATGAATTCAAGTGTGCATATTATACAAAAGATCAAGTGGACGAAATCAAAGAGGAATGGTGTCAATTCATTATAGAGCTAGGTGTTATGTGAGGTATAATATTGTCAATTCATTATACAAAAGATCAAGTGGACAAAATCAAAGAAGAAACGCTGGAAAAGAAAGTGAATGAGAAGAGAATAAGAAGAACATTTGCACAGAAGAAACGATTTTTGATGGAAGAGAATGAGAAGAGCTTACTTGAAATGATTTTTGATTGATTTCTGGAAACGCATGTTTAGGTCTTCGATTAAGAAGTCATTCCTAGAAAATATTGGGTTAGGTTTTTGTTCTGAATTGATTTTTTTAAATGATTTCTGAAATCGATTAATCACTTTCTTTGAACGATTTTTGAAATCGATTGTTCTGAAACGATTTTTTAGAACGATATTTTGAGAGTGCATAAGCGATTTTCTAAAAACTTTTTTGAGAGAAACATGGGAATCAATTTCATTTTTGTTTTTTAGTTTTATAACTAGTTTTATTTTTTTTTTAATTTCATTTTTATTTTTTAGTTTTAATTTTGTTTAATAAATAAATAATTAAATAAAATTAAGGATTTATTTTAGTTTTATTTTATTTTATAAATAATTTTGTAAATAAATAATTAAATATTTTTGAAACACTACTACACCTATCTTTAATTAATTAATTTATTTAGTAAAACCACTTAATTTGAAAAACATTTAATTAAAATTAAGTTATAATTTTCTAATTAGTAATTAGTAAAGTTAAATTTTATGTTTTAGTGAAAATAATAATTTTTTAATTTTTTATTAAAATATAATTTGTTTAGAATAAAAAAAGTGTTCAATTATTTTAATAGATAAAATATAACTGTAGGTAAAAGTAATTTAGGTGTAGGTAAAAAGTTATCTTTAGTAAAAAAAATCAAGGCATAAATATAAATGTCACAATATGTATTTTTCTTGTAGTGAAATAAGGACGGGACTAAGCATCTAACACTTATTTTCTTTCTAATATTTTAAATGCACATGGTTAAGTTAAATTATGTGGATCTGATAACTTTATTGCAATTTATATAACTTTTACTCAATAATATAGTAGTGTGATGAAGATGTGGTGTTCTCATTATAATTTTAATATAATAGCATTATAACTTTTTTAATCATCAAACTTAATGCATTTTATTTATCAATTGAAACTACGTCTTCTCTCAATTTTCACGTTCATCACATTCCGTCATCAAAAAAATTGACGTGATAGATATATTTCTTTATTTTTGTCACATGCAAGAGGGACAACCATTAGGCTAACATATTTTTTCTATTGTATTTTGCTAATGAAATGTATATATTACATATTTACTCAAACTAATATTTAGTATTTAATATTTCCAAACTAATTTAGTCTAAAATAGTTTAATTAAATTATTGAACTGAAATTAAATTTTTAAAATGAAAGTAAGTTATTAAACTAAAATAGCTTTGAATAGTAGTTTCACACCCAAAGAATACATGTCATTATTCCTCCTCAATATTCTCACAAAATTGAACACTTGGAGTACAATGAACAAAATATTGACAGGGATATTTTCGAGTTGGAAGACATCCCCTACAAATCCTCCACAACATATGTTTAGCTCTAGGTGGCGTTTTAATGTTCCATAAGCTTCCCCAATCCCCCTCCACTTTAAAGATTAATTGATTTGTTTGGACACTCCTCAGCAACAGATAGGAAAATTTGACATTATACACTCCATTTTGTTCTTCTATCCAAAACATGAAATCTTCTAACATATCTTCCACAAGCGATACCTTAAGGATTTCATTAGTCGGGTAAGAAAATGTCTTATTTGTTGAACATCCCATTATTTAACATTTTCCAACATAAGAATATTAACAGTAATATCATACATTCCTTACCCTTGAGGACCTACCAAGTACCCTTCTTCAACCCCCCTTAGTCATGGCACATTCATAACTTTAATCATACATACTCTACCTACATCAAGAGTTAAGACTTTCCTAGCTTTTAAAAAATTCTAAATGTTTATTATTAGGTTGTTATATATATATATATATATATTGGTGATCAGAACCTTTTGTGAGCCACAGACGTTGTTGAAGTTGCCCGACTATTAAGGAGAGGAGGATGGTGTGCATGCAAGACACTCTGATGCTAAAGTAAGGACACAAACAAAGAAGTGAGCAAGTACGATAAAAAGTATTGTTATAATGAATATTGAATATCTGGCCCTCTCATATGAGAGGGTTTATATAATGCCCCCAATGCGTGGCCAGCGGTCCCTATTTTGGGCCTAGATCATGGATCACCCGAAAATAGGTAACTGCCAGAAACTAACTGTCGGACTGGCAGATCTGCTTGGGTGCGATATGTACTAGAAAGATGGTGCACCGAGCATGAGCAATCCTTGGCTGATCCTGGGTGACTCTCCCGAGGTGTCGGGTAGAAGTCCCGGGCTGAACAAGGAGAACTACCATGTTGGACCTGGTCGGTGAATTCTCCTCGGTTGTGGGGCAGGAGGCAAAGTGGATCCCTTTTTCCTTAAGGATCTGGATTTGTAATATTAGGTCGTCTTGGATAAATGAGTGGATTAAGCCGCATCTAGCCATTGGGATAGTGCGGAACAGGAGCCCCTCAAGTCATTTCTTCTAGTCATAGAAGTGATGATTTAAGGTTAGCTCGCTTTCAGGGAACAAATCATGTGATCAAAATATTTCAGAAGGTCTTCCCGGGTGAGGATATGGTTGAACTATCTTGGGTGTTATGTCTTGCTCGGATCACGGTGAGTCCAAAGGTTGAAGGAAGACTGAAGCTTCTTCTATGACGTGTACCTCGAGACGTGGGACAATTAATATGAAATGACGGTTACACTTAGGCTAGCCATAGGCAATGATGATATCGGTGCTCGTGCACGTGGGATGGGAGTGCCTATAAATAGGACTCCGTTGGACATTTATGCACTCTCTTCTTTCCATAAGTCTTCTCAATATCTATCTGTTACAAGCCTCCCTATTTCCAGCCAGCAACCGCCATCAGCCGCTTCCTTCACCGAGGACGCAATTTCGAGCATGCGCTAACATCTCCAAAAACAAGTAAGTCCCCTTGTTTTGCTTCCATTAGTGTAGTTTTTAGCTTTCACTAGTGGAAATGCATGCAGCCTAGGGAGAACCGTAAGGATTTTAGGAGATACTAGTATGAGTATTGGTGGTTTGCGGCGTTTCTGCCATTTTTTTACGGTGGCGCTGCTGTGATCTCCGCCTGTCATCGTTTCTCCATTTTGTGTTATTGTTGTAACGAGGGAGAGCCTCAATGATTGTGTGGTGGATTAGGCAAGATAGATGTCGGAAGTTTGTGTATTGACATGAACTATATTTGTTAAGTGTATTCCAAGGGTTTTGCCCTTTTCAAACTTGGTTTAGACGTATGCCACCTGCACTCTGGGTTATTCCACCGTTTCAATATGATTGACAATTTCAAATTGAAATAGGTTATTTTGTTTTTCCTTTTTTAGTTAAGTAAATAAATTGTTATTTAATTCCGTTTTATTATTTTACAACTTTTGACAAGGATTTATGTTAATGGCAAGTGAAAATAACATTTTTGAGAATAAAAACACTACGCATTAAACACTTCAATTAATGTCAGTTTGTGTTTGTGTTTTAATTTTATTATATTGCTTTGACAAGGATTTACATTTAATGTTGTAAAAATAATTAAATATTTTTAGGGGTTGTACTTAGAATCCGTAAGTATTAATTTTTTCTCGTTTTAGATACAATTTGAACCCGCAACAATCTATACCTCCAACAACAGAATCAAAGGGATATGAATTGATTTTAATAAGGATTTAAAATTTAAGCTATTTCAAATCTATAGTATATAAAAAGAGATAACTTATGAGAAAATAAATTAAAATAAATTTATTTATACACTTGGAATCTATACCTCGAGAAGGGAATGCTCTTAACACACAACACAAGCATGGGCATGAATAAAAGTATTTATGAATAGGCATGTCACATAAATAAAATAAAAATCAATATAGCAGAGGCAGTGTTCTTTAATAATAGGTTATGTAGCAAGAAAAAACAAGTAGCAGGGACAATGTTCTTTTTAACATGATTCTTTACTAAAACATTTTATTAGCTATATAGTAAGTTTCTATCACTTTCAATAACTACAAAAATATTTACATTTGTGATACAATCCAATCAACATGTTAAAACTATTTTATTAGCTATATTTTAAACTTAACACACGCCCTAGGCATAAATTTAAGTGACATGGGATTTTAACAATATGCTATATAATAAGTTTCTATCACTTTCAATTACTACAAAAATATCCACATTTGTGATACAATCCAATCAACATGTTAAAACTATTTTATTAGCTATATTTTAATCGAAAAGGCGAATCGAAACAAAGAATCAAAATGTTGAATCAATACTATAAAACAAAACTCTGAATCGATGGAGAGAAGAAACACTGGAAAAGAAAGTGAATGAGAAGAGAATAAGAAGAACATTTGCAAAGAAGAAACGATTTTTTATGGAAGAGAATGAGAAGAGCTTACCTGAAATGATTTTTGATTGATTTCTGGAAACACACGTTTAGGTTTTCGATTAAGAAGTCATTCCTAGAAAATATTGGGTTAGGTTTATGTTCTGAATTGATTTTTTTAAATGATTTCTGAAATCGATTAATCATTTTCTTTGAACGATTTTTGAAATTGATAGTTCTAAAATAATTTTCTAGAACGATATTTTGAGAGTGCTTAAGCGATTTTCTAAAAACTTTTTTTGAGAGAAACATGGGAATCAATTTCATTTTTATTTTTTAGTTTTATAACTAGTTTTATTTTTTTTAATTTCATTTTTTTTTAGTTTTAATTTTGTTTAATAAATAAATAATTAAATAAAATTAAGCATTTATTTTAGTTTTATTTTATTTTATAAATATTTTTTTAAATAAATAATTAAATATTTTTGAAACAATACTACACCTATCTTTAAGTAATTAATTTATTTAGTAAAACCACTTAATTTGAAAAACATTTGATTAAAATTAAGTTATAATTTTCTAATTAATAATTAGTAAAGTTAAATTTTATGTTTTTAGTGAAAATAATAATTTTATAATTTTTTATTAAATTATAATTTGTTTAGAATAAAAAAGTGTTCAATTATTATAATAGATAAAATATAACGGTAGGTAAAAGTAATTTAGGTGTAGGTAAAAGTTGTCTTTAGTGACAAAAATCAAGGCATAAATATAAATGTCACAATATGTATTTTTCTTGTAGTGAAATAAGGACGGGACTAAGCATCTAACATTTATTTTCTTTCTAATATTTTAAATGCACATGGTTAAGTTAAATTATGTTGATCTGATGACTTTATTGCAATTTATATAACTTTTACTCAATAATATAGTAGTGTGATGAAGATGTGGTGTTCTCATTATAATTTTAATATAATAGGATTATAATTTTTTTTAATCATGCAAACTTAATGCATTTTATTTATCAATTGAAACTACGTCTTCTCTCAATTTTCACGTTCATCACATTCTGTCATAAAAAAATTGACGTGATAGATATATTTCTTTATTTTTGTCACATGCAAGAGGGAGAACCATTAGGCTAACATATTTTTTCTATTGTATTTTTCTAATGAAATGTATATATTACATATTTACTCAAACTAATATTTAGTATTTAATATTTCCAAACTAATATTTAGTCTAAAATAGTTTAATTAAATTATTGAACTGAAATTAAATTTTTAAACTGAAAGTAAGTTATTAAACTAAAATAGCTTTGAATAGTAGTTTCATACCCAAAGAATACATGTCATTATTCCTCCTCAATATTCTCACAAAATTGAACACTTGGAGTACAATGAACAAAATATTGACGGGGATATTTTCGAGTTGGAAGACATCCCCTACAAATCCTCCACAACATATGTTTAGCTCTAGGCGGCGCTTTAATATTCCATAAGCTTCCCCAATCCCCCTCCACTTTAAAGATTAATTGATTTGTTTGGACACTCCTCAGCAACCAATAGGAAAATTTGACATTATACTCTCCATTTTGTTCTTCTATCCAAAACATGAAATCTTCTAACATATCTTCCACAAGCGATACCTTAAGGATTTCATTGGTCGGGTAAGAAAATGTCTTATTTGTTGAACATCCCATTATTTAACATTTTCCAACATAAGAATATTAACAGTAATATCATACATTACTTACCCTTGAGGACCTACCAAGTAACCTTCTTCAATCCCCCTTAGTCATGGCACATTCATAACTTTAATCATACATACTCTACCTACAACCAAGAGTTAAGACTTTCCTAGCTTTTAAAAAATTCTAAATGTTTATTATTAGGTTGTTATATATATATATATATATATATATATATATATATATATATATATATATATATATATATATATTTGTGATCAGAACCTTTTGTGGGCCACGGACGTTGTTGAAGTTGCTCGACTATTGAGGAGAGGAGGATGGTGTGCATGCAAGACACTCTGATGCTAAAGTAAGGACACAAACAAAGAAGTGAGCAAGTACGATAAAAAGTATTGTTATAATGAATATTGAATACCTGGCCCTCTCATATGAGAGGGATTATATAATGCCCCCAATGTGTGGCCAACGGTCCCTATTTTGGGCCTAGATCATGGATCACCCGAAAATAGGTAACTGCCAGAAACTAACTATCAGACTGGCAGATCTGCTCGGGTGCGATATGTACTAGAAAGATGGTGCACCGAGCATGAGCCCTCCTTGGCTGATCCTGGGTGACTCTCCCGAGGTGTCAGGCAGAAGTCCCGGGCTGAACGAGGAGAACGACCATGTTGGACCTGGTCGGTGAATTCTCCTCGGTTGTGGGGCAGGAGGCAAAGTGGGTCCCTTTTTCCTTTAGGATCTGTGTAACACGGTAGGAGAACTGACTTTTAGTCATGTTGCGGATAGCAAGAGTCGCCACCGACTTTTATTTTATCCAAGTGGAAAGGACATAAAAGAACATGAAAGACCTATTTTAAAAGACTTGAGTTCGGGGGGTAGGTTATACAAAGGGAAGGTGTTAGCACCCTTTATATCCATGGTTATCCATGGGCTCTTAGTTACTTAGCTCACTTAAATTGTTTTTGAAGAGTGTATTGTGTGATTAGAAATTTTTCTAAGTACTTTGTAATGATCCTCGTATGGATGTATACAAAGCCTTGTTTTGAAAAATGTTTAAGAAAATGAGGTGTAAAAAGTATTTTGAAAATGTGAGTAAGCAACTAAGAGGTACCTACCCTAGATTAAGTCTTTCATGTTCTCGTATGTTCTTTCAATGGTAAGACTATCCCTATTATTAAGGAATAGGTAGTCATTACCTTGGATGTGTTAAGGGACAAACGTAGGGTCATCGTATGGTCATTGAAAGCAACTTAAGGGATGTCTTTAGCAATTCGTAGGGACTATCATCATTTATTTGAAGGGACGAGATCATTATTTCGTAGGCAACCTCGAAGGGACTTGATCTTTTAAACTGAAGGGACTATGATGATTTATACTTGAAGGGACTTTGCTTAAGACATCCCTATATTCGAGGGACTTGACCATATTATTTTAAGACAACCAAGAGGAATACCCTAGGAAGTGCAAGATGGTGATCAAAGATCGACTTACGTGTGTGAGTGTTTATTTTCAAATATTTATCTTTTTTAAATTAGTTATCTAAATTAAATTAAATACAAATAAGTTTCCACACCCTATTTACTAACCATGCAATAAATATTTAAAATAAAATAAATACGGAAAATAAATATAGAATTATTGAAGATTCGGTTTCCATGATGTATGAGCTTTTGGATGCTTATGATGATGTGGATAGTATCAAGAGTATCCAAGGATCATGTATAGGCCATTATAATACCTTAATTCAACCTGCAAATAAGAAAACGAAAATTGAAAATTCTTGAAAAATTTCAAAGTGAAAAGTGTTCTTTGGTCCTCTGAAATTCGTCCCCTAGGCTTGTGTCAACTTGTATTCTTATAGACGAGTGGAATTAGGTCAGAAAAGTGGTGGATTTGTGGGATTTTTGGATACCTTGAGTGTGAAGAAATCCCCTTACCAATTTGGTCAAAAAAACAAATATATTCATTCCATAATGCCTTAGCATGAAATTGGAACTTCTCAATCAACTTTAAATGACTTTTAAGAGTTTCTAGAAGAAGGATCCAATCAAATAATTGTGTTTTTATATTTTATTTTTATTTAAAATGAATTTTAGAGAAAGTGTAACCTGACATGAGGGAATTTTCGGGAATGTAAGTATTCTTAGCGAGTATAAGTAGAAGAAGCGATTCCTGAAAGGAAATCAATGAAGCTGGAAAAAAGCAACATAATTGTTAATGGTGCAATCAGATTGAAATTGAAATTCAGAAAAGAAAATAAAAAAAACAAATTCAGAAGAAGAGTGTACCTAACATAGTTACTATGAGTGATTAGAAAAATCTCAAATCTTGCGAAACGACGAAGTCTTGGTTTCGTCGCCGTAAACATTTCGCTTTCAGCCATTGATTTTGTTTTCACATTCAGTAATCACGATTTGCAGTAACACTGAAAAGAAGAATAAAAGGAAAAAGTGTTTGTTTACTTCAGACAGAGAGAAAATGTTTGTTTACCTAATGATCAGAACTTCAACGGCTGCTGACGTGAATCTTTAGGGCTGCTCGTGTGATGAAGAGAACCAGGGGGGTGTACCAGCAAGGTATTTCGATATCAAAGTAAGAGCGGGCATAAGAGCAAGCAAGGGAGAATAAAGTGTTTGAGGAGAGAATATTCAATACCTGACCCTCTCAAGTGAGAGGGTTTATATAGAGATCCCCCAGCGCGTGGCCAACAGTCCCTATTTTTGGGTCTGGATCACGGATCCCCAAAAATAGGTAACTTCCAGGAAGGGAGCGAGGACGAGCATCCTGCTCGGGAGGCCTGATAACGAGAAAACGTATCGATTATATTGCTAGGTTTCATTAACGTTTTATCGAATAATCGTCGTTTTAACACTCGATTTCTCGAGTTTTTCTTACCGTTTTGCAGGTACATCACTATATGGAGCTAAATCATGAATTAAGAGAAAAAGGAACAAAATCGGTCATAAAAAGATGAAGAAATGAAGCTCTCTGCAAAACTGCATATTTTGCAGCAGTCACGACCGTTACAAGGGTGTCACGACCGTGACACCCCAAAATGAAGCATCACGACCGTGAGAGTAGTGTCACGACCGTGACACTTAAAAGTCACAAGTCACGAGCGTAAAAGCATTGTCACGACCGTGACAAGGATTATTCTAGGTTTTTGACCAAGGCAACGTGAAGGCGTTACGTGAAGAAGTGGTTTCCTATTTTGTTGCCACTACCTACATTTTCTCCCCAAATTCAGCAAGGCCCATTTCAACTAAAGTCCAAAAATCCAGCCCAATTAGAGTTCTATAAATAGCACCAAGTTTATGAAGAAAGTACAGAGCATTTTTCTATTCAAATTCCTGCGGAAGCTCTGCCGAACTGATTTACGACCCGTTTCTTATTTCTGCATTATTTTCTGTTTCGTTTTATTGTATCCAAACCAGCCATATAACAATTTCCAACATCAGGAAATTGTTATACGTTTATTATTTTTTCTAAACCTTCAGCATTCGTTTATTTTTGATTCCGCCAACTCCGAGCTTTCCGGTCTGTGGAAGGAGTCTGCTCTAATATTGTTAACCAGGTTTTTTTTATTATATTGCAATTTAATTATTTATAATGTTTATTTATTTTCCTTCCATGAGCATTTTATTATTTAATTTTCTGTCTCTGTCTGGTTCAACATCGATGAGTAGCTAAACACCTTAGGGCGGTATGTAGTTAGAACAAACTTAACCGGTAAAATATAACCATAGGCTAAAAATAATTAATCACTTAACATTTCTGGCTGAGACTTTTTAATTAAATAGACCTTTTCGTTACGAGAGTAAGAAAAGAGTATTAGGTTAGGTCAAGACCACGAGAGTGTGAGATTTCAACCAGATAGCTAAAGTTAGGCATTTAAATTAAACACAGCGAGAGCGCTTTAAGATAAATTAGAATTACTTAGTTTCCAAAAATTACATCTAAACACTTATGGGCTAGCGAGAGCAGGCATAGGGCTTTAGGGATAAGATCTGATATAAGACCACGAGAGTGTGAGTTGAGGGTATTTAAACTGGTAATCTCTACCGAATAGATTAAGTGAACACCTTAAATAAGCCTAGGTTAGATTGACCCACCTAAGTTAATATAATTACATACCGACCGCCTTAGAATTACTTAATTAAAACTTAAATTTAATTCCGCCTTTAATAGTCTTAAAAATCAACAAAAAATCGTGACAACCATTCGCCTTAGCTAAACTAGAAAGTTCATCTAGCACTAAGTAACCATAGAATCCCTGTGGATCGATAATCTTAAATATTACTTCGATAGGCTGTGCACTTGCAGTAAGATACCGCTAGACGCATAAGTAGACACGTCTTTAGCCCATCAAGTTTTTGGCGCCGTTGCCGGGGATTCCTTAATTTAGTTACTAGTGCATTTAGGTAGCATTGTCTAGACTAAGGTATCAACTATTTAATTTAATTTAATTTCCGAGTGTATGCCAAGTACTCGCTCTAAAAGCGAAGACTTGCAACCTCTAATCCCTGAATCGGAACGCTTCTTACACGTAAGAAGACGTATATTCGATTACGAAAAAAGTTACAGTATTCCAGATCTTCAATCAGATCCGCCTAAACCAGTCGTAACATCAAAGGACGCAGAGATGGCTGAAGAACAAACTCATCCACTCAAGTATTACGCCAGTCCTTCGCAAGCTGAACCGCATTCAAGCATTGCAGCGCCGGCTATCAACCGAAACGATTTCGAACTAAAACCTTCGTTGATATCAGCCGTGCAACAAAATCAATTCGCCGGAAATCCTACCGAGGATCCGAATCTTCATCTTTCGATCTTTGTGCAATATGCAGATACCGTAAAAGCCAATGGAGTTACCCAAGAAGCTATTAGACTACGTTTATTTCCTTTTTCGCTTCGAGACAGAGCAAGAGCTTGGCTTCAATCTCTGCCTTCGAACTCAGTAAATACGTGGGAGGAACTTAAGAAAGTTTTCTTGAACAGATATTTTCCACCTAGCAAGACAGCTATGCTGAGAGCTCAGATCAACGAATTTAAGCAAAGGGAAAGTGAATCATTATTCGAAGCTTGGGAACGCTATAAGGATCTACTGAGACTTTGTCCACATCATGGATTAATAGAATGGATGGTCATCCATACCTTCTATAATGGACTCTTGTACAATACAAGAATGACAATTGACGCTGCCGCGGGCGGTGCATTGATGGACAAAGAATATAATGATGCCTATGCACTTATCGAAAGTATGGCTCAAAATCATTACCTTTGGGGAAGCGAGAGAGTCGCAACTGAGAAACCAACAAAGGGAGGTATGTACGAAGTAAGTAGTATGGACCAAGTCAATGCGAAGTTTGACCAACTAAGCCAAAAGATCGACAACTTGGCCATAACACCAACAGCCACCGTGGCTGCAGTAACACCTAACTGTGAGTTATGTGGAGTTTCAGGACACGAAGTTTCTGATTGTCAACTATTGACAGGAACTCCCACTGATCAAGTGAATTATGCTCAAGGAAACCCTTACTCAAACACATATAACCCAGGTTGGAAGAATCATCCGAACTTCTCCTATAAGAATAACAACGCTTTATACGCACCAGGTCAAGCGCCAGCTACATCACCAGGATATCAAAAGACTGCTCCTAATATCCCTAGAAAATCGAACCTTGAGTTGATGATGGAGAACTTTATAGCTAACCAATCTCAAACAAACAAGGACTTCTTAAACCAAAACATTCACACTAATGAGCAGATTAAACAATTAGTGAGCAAAGTAGATGCATTAGCTACACATAACAAAATGCTGGAAACTCAGATTTCACAAGTAGCTCAACAACAAGCACCTACTGCTGCACCAGCTGGAGTGTTCCCTGGACAACCTCAACCAAATCCGAAAGGACATGCTAACGCTGTGATATTAAGAAGTGGCAAGGAACTTGACGGACCTACCGATCCAAGACTTGACAATCCAGCCATGTACCAACAACCGGATAAACCGACTGAAGTGGTGAATGATTCAGAAGAAAAGGAAGATGATAATCAAGAAGTAGTGGAGAAAGAACAACCTTATATGCCTCCACCACCCTATAAACCACCAATTCCGTACCCTCAAAGATTACTAAATTCCAAGACGACGGGTCAATTTAAGAAATTTGTTGAACTTCTGAAACAGTTGAATATTACTATTCCGTTAACAGAAGCAATCACTCAAATACCCTCGTACGCTAAGTTTTTAAAAGAAATCTTATCCAATAAGAAAAAGATAGAGGATAACGGAACAGTTACACTTACTGCCGAGTGTAGCGCAATAATTCAGAATAAAATGCCTCCTAAGCTAAAAGATCCAGGAAGTTTCTCTATACCCTGTGTAATAGGAAAATTCGTCATTGACAAAGCTCTATGCGATTTAGGAGCCAGTATCAGTGTTATGCCCTTAACAATATGCAAAAGGCTAGACATGGGTGACCTAAGACCAACTAAAATGTCTGTTCAACTAGCCGATCGCTCGGTCAAATATCCTGTAGGCATACTAGAAAACGTCCCAGTACGTATAGGACAATTCTATATCCCTATTGATTTTATAATCATGGACATCTCTGAGGACTCCACTACACCTATCATACTAGGAAGACCATTCTTAGCTACCGCTGGAGCTATAATAGACGTAAAAAGAGGAAAGCTAACCTTTGAAGTGGGTGAAGAGAAAGTTGAATTTATTTTAACACAATTCTTACAATCACCAGCTATAGAGGATACATGCTATCTATTGGACGTAATTGACGAATGTGTAAGAGAAATGGAACTAAAAGAGACCACTTATTCTGAAATAATGAAAATTCAAATCCCTCCGATTTTCGAAGATGATAATTGGCGAAAACCGTATCAGGATGATAGTCTAAGCGAAAGTTTAGCACTTACACCAGATCCTATGCCAAGTAAAGATAAACCTACATTAGGATTAAAAACTTTACCTCATAACCTAAGGTACGAATTCTTAGACGTTGAATGTAAAAGACCAGTTATAGTAAATTCCAGTTTAGGAACTATAGAAACAAAGAAACTTTTAGATGTTTTGAAGAAATATCCGACTGCATTAGGATATAACATATCTGATCTCAAAGGAATATGTCCTTCAGTTTGTATGCATCGTATTCTGCTAGAAGAAGATTGCAGAACCTCCAGAGAATCTCAAAGAAGAATTAACCCAACCCTTAGCACTGTAGTAAAAGAAGAAGTTAAGAAATTATTAGATGCCGGAATAATATATCCAATCTCTGATAGTGAATGGGTTAGTCCAATACATGTAGTGCCAAAGAAAGGAGGTATCACTGTTGTGAAAAACGCTCAAGGCGAATCGATATCGCAAAGAGTAGTGACGGGATATAGAGTGTGCATAGATTATCGTAAACTAAACAAAGCCACTCGAAAAGATCATTTCCCACTACCTTTTATAGATCAAATGTTAGAACGATTAGCCAAGCATTCTTACTTCTGTTATCTTGACGGTTACTCAGGATTTTTCCAAATCCCTATCCATCCAGATGATCAAGAGAAGACTACATTCACATGCTTTTATGGAACGTTCGCTTATAGACGAATGCCCTTTGGATTATGCAACGCTCCTGCAACCTTTCAAAGATGTATGATGTCAATCTTCGCAGATTTTATAGACAACATCATGGAAGTGTTCATGGACGACTTCTCTGTATGCGGGCAAAGTTTTGAAGGATGTTTATCGAACTTAGAAATGGTGTTAGAAAGATGTGTAAAAGTAAACCTTGTGCTTAACTGGGAGAAATGTCATTTTATGGTCAACGAAGGAATCGTATTCGGTCATGTAATATCCGACAAGGGAATTGAAGTTGATAAAGCTAAGATTGAAGTAATAAAAGATCTTCAACCCCCTAAAACCGTTCGAGAAATACGAAGCTTTTTAGGACACGCCGGTTTTTACCGACGATTCATCAAAGATTTCTCGAAAATTACTAAACCTCTTACTGGTTTATTAATGAAAGACGCTGAGTTCATATTCAACGAAGATTGTCTTAAAGCATTCGAAACTCTAAAAACAGCCCTCATCACCGCACCAATCATGCAACCCCCTGACTGGAGATTACCTTTTGAAATCATGTGCGATGCGAGTGACTATGCTGTAGGCGCAGTTCTAGGCCAGAGAAAGGAAAAGAAACTTCATGCGATTTACTATGCCAGTAGAACCTTAGATTCTGCCCAGATGAACTACGCCACTACCGAAAAAGAATTGTTAGCAGTTGTCTTTGCGCTTGACAAATTCCGTTCTTACCTAGTTGGAGCGAAAATAATCATTTACACAGACCATGCTGCTATCCGATATCTATTAACTAAGAAAGATGCTAAACCAAGACTCTTAAGATGGATTTTACTCTTACAAGAGTTTGACCTAGAAATAAAAGATAAGAAAGGTACTGAGAACGTCGTAGCGGACCATTTATCTAGAATAGATGGTATTAAACCTGAACAAGTGCCGATTAACAATGATTTTCCGTATGAACAGCTGATAGCACAATTAGGAAGCGACCTAGCTCAGTTAGATATAAATGAACCAGAATCCGTGGAAACAATCCAGACAACTGTAGGACTGCCATGGTACGCTGACATTGTCAACTACCTAGTTGCAGGAGCTCTTCCACCCAACCTAACCTATCAGCAGAAAAAGAAATTCTTTCATAATCTGAAACATTACTATTGGGATGAACCATTATTGTTCAAAAGAGGACCAGATGGAATCTTTCGCCGATGTATTCCCGAAGAAGAAATAGAAGATGTCATTGCTCAATGCCATTCATCTCCTTATGGTGGACATGCAAGCACTTCCAAGACTTGTGCAAAAATCTTGCAAGCCGGCTTATTCTGGCCAAATCTATGGAAGGATGTCCACATCGCTGTTATAAATTGCGATCGGTGTCAACGCACTGGCAATATTTCAAGAAGAGATGAAATGCCTCAAAAAGGAATATTAGAAGTAGAAATCTTTGACGTTTGGGGAATAGATTTCATGGGACCGTTCCCATCATCTTTCGGTAATAATTACATACTCGTAGCTGTTGATTATGTTTCGAAATGGATTGAAGCCATAGCTTCTCCTACAAACGATACACGAGTAGTAATAGAGCTTTTCAAAAATATAATCTTTCCCAGATTTGGTGTGCCTAGACTCGTCATAAGTGACGGTGGCTCGCACTTCATCTCAAAAATATTTGACAAATTACTATCTAAGTATGGAGTAAGACACCGTGTAGCTACACCATATCACCCACAAACAAGTGGACAAGTCGAAGTCTCAAACAGAGAAATTAAACAAATCTTAGAAAAGACTGTCGCCATATCTCGGAAAGATTGGTCATCTAAACTTAATGAAGCTTTATGGGCTTATAGGACCGCTTACAAGACACCCATAGGTACTACACCTTTCAAACTCGTCTATGGAAAATCTTGTCACCTACCAGTAGAACTAGAACACAAAGCTTATTGGGCAATTAGAACTCTCAATATAAACTATAATGCTGCAGGAGAAAAGCGAATCCTAGACATTAACGAATTAGAAGAATTAAGGTTAGATGCTTATGAGAATGCTAAGATATATAAAGAAAGAACTAAGCGATGGCATGATAAACGCCTATCTAGGAAAGAATTTAGTGTGGGAGACGTTGTACTCCTCTTTAATTCAAGACTTAGGCTCTTTCCTGGAAAATTAAAATCTAGATGGTCAGGACCCTTTGAAATAATTAAAGTATTCCCGAGTGGAGCAATAGAAATTAAGGGTAGGAATAGTGAACCATTCATAGTAAACGGACAACGTTTAAAACATTATCATAAAGTTGAAAATAGAGATTATGCGAATAATCTAAAGCTTTTAGAGTTGTCCACTAATTCCCCTGATTAATCTAAACTTAAGCATTACGTCAGGCTTTAGACGATAAAAACAGCGCTTAGTGGGAGGCAACCCATTTACTTATCATTTAAATTATTCTCTTTATCATTTTTTATTTATCGTTTTACTATTTGTTTATTTGTTTTGTCATTTTATAGTTTTATTTTATATTACTATTATTGCCATTACATTATGCATTTCATTTTCTTATGTTTATTTTAAATCACTTTTTACAGATTTTCTAAAAGTCTTTTCCACTTTCCTTTTTCTCCTGCTTTGTTTCCTCCATATTTGCACTGACCATGGCTAACCAACCAATTAACCATATGGAAACCAAATTTAGAGGTAGGAACCCAAGAATGAAATTTGAAGAGTTATCACAGAGGCAAATGGATTTGACCCTGTACCCGGATGATCGGACTATGGAAACCTTAGGTATACATGATAGCATCATGTACTTGTTTAACCGACTCGGATGGGAGAATGCATTGATCCAACATAAGTTTGTGACTTACCGCGAGCTCACTCTTGAGTTCCTTAGCTCCTTAATTTACCTACCTGAGCGCGGTTTTGGATTTAGGAAAGGATTTATTAGTTTCCGCCTGTTTGGAATAGAATATGACTTTAACCATAAAGAACTAGCTGACTTGTTAGGATTCCCTAGTGGACCATTTGCTTTCACTACCACACAGGTAGAATTGATGGATATTGAGCTAGATTTCTTTTGGGGAACTTTAACCGGAAACTACCACCCTGAACCAAATAACATGAATAATGATGAGATCCATAATCCTGCTCTCCGTTACTTCCATAAATTCCTTGCCCACACATTCTTTGGAAAAGAAGAAAACATTACCGGAGTTTCTAAAGATGAAATATTTATTATGTCATGTTTCACTAATGGACAGCCTGTTAATGGTGTACCTTTCATGATGCAAACCTTCACCCGTATCCAAGAAGAACCTGAATTACCTATATTAGTAGGAGGTCTTGTAACCATGATTGCTGATGCCATAGGACTTAGGTACCAATTGCACAGGTGCAACCGTTTAGGTAATATCCGTCCTATGGATCTTAACTTCTGCTTCAGTAGACATATCATAAGGAATTTAGGACATCCACCTTTTGAGTACCTAATCCGGAACGAAGTAGTAACCCTGTTCACATTGCCTAACAATGCTAAAGTAAGTGTTCACAATAAGGATAACTGGCTTTATGAGTTAACCCCACCTGATTATCCACCCACTCCTGAAACACCTCAGTCGTACAAAATAAAAGATGATACAATGACCGATGTCGAAACTGACCCTGAGACGCCTCCTGGTTACCATGACATTGACCACACTGAAGAAGTTTATGAAACCCCTGAAGTGAATCAAGGAGAGTATGCTAACAACTTACAAAACATCATGAACACTCTCAATGCTTACCAAACTGACATTAACTTATTTAAAGAAGACATTAAGAGCATGCGATTGGACATTATAGGTTTGACTGACATAACCTGCGAACAATTCTATCACTTGAACTCCGCCATCGAAGACTTGAAGAAACACTTTTGATAATGTTATAAGTGATTTAGTTTATTTTCTCATTGTTTTCGTTTCTAGTTAGATTTATTTTTCGCAACAATTTCTTATCGTTTTTCCATTTATGTAATTTCATTTTCAAGTACTTTATGCAATGCATCTTTAATTCCAAAATTTCTCCAATTTTAGCAATTTATGTATTTTTCATTCTATGCACTTTTATGCTTGCATTTATTCATTATATATACAAATCTCTCATGCCTTGCAAGTTATTGAAGTACTGTGTTGAACTTATGCACTATGTGGTATCTATAAATTAATATGAGAGTTAGTGAAGAAAATACATTAATATAAAATATGTAAAACAAGTGAGAAAGTGTTTTTCTGGAAATTATTTAACGTAGCAAGCCTCACGGTCGTCACTGCCCCATAACGATCGTGACGCGCTCTTTTTGAGTGTCACGACCGTCGTACCCCTGTCACGACCGTGACGACCCTTATACCAGAAATCGTGAGAAACAGAACTGTTTCTCTTCGTGCCTCTTCTTCTTCTTCTTCTCCATAACTCCCTAAAAAACTACCCATCTTCTTCTTAACCTCCGTAACCCCCCCATTACGAACTTTAATCTCATTAACCCCCCATTATCACAACCTACCACATTCTCACTCTCCATCATTTATCCCGAATCATTATTTATCTCATTTTACCATTTTTTCACAAAAACTTCAAAAATCTTCATTCTTCACTCTAAGCTCTTGCATGCAATGGATTCTATCACTTTTAGAGAAGGTGATGCTGGAGAAACTCAGAGAGAACGATTTCTCCGATTCTAAAACCGCGGTGTGCAACCTACACGTTACATCGACACTGTGTGTTTGAGGGAACTCGGAATGCTTGCCAGTGTTACGAACCTGCTCCAAAAAGTCGGGCTCTGGGACCTTTGCAGTCAACCTCAGCCAACCTTCGAACTTCTGACACTGGAGTTCTTAAGCTCCTTCAGTTACATCACCGGTACCGGTTCTCTGAGCCAGCTCACCGGTTTTGCAAAATTCAGATTGCATGGCCAAGAATTCAACCTTTCGCAAGACAGGATCGCCGAATTGTTAGGCTTCCATCACGGAACTGAAGCTCACCGTCGCGTGCCCGATAATTTTAGTGAACAAGCTTTCACTCTATGGCACGACTTAACCAACACCCGTGCATCAGCCTTCCAAAGCCTCAACGCCACGCACATTCACAATCCGGCCATCCGCTATTTCCACAGAGTCATTTGCAACACCATCTTCGCTCGAGAGAGCAACCATAAGCTCAACTCCAAGGAGCTTCTATTCTTGCATTGTGCTCTTAATGACGAGCCGATCAGCGCTGCCCCTTTCATGCTCTACCACATCCAGGCCATTGCACACAGAGGCTTCACCCGTTCTTCATAGGCGGCATCGTCACCACCCTCGCCATTCAGTTGGGGTTTGGTGACGTGATCGCAAATCAGCCTCACCTAGCCGCTGAATTCCTCACCAAGAGTTATTGCAGGTCCGCTCACCTGATTGCGCAGCGAGAGGATGGCAGGTATAGCCCTGTTGTCCATGGCACCATATATCATCATATCACTCTGCCGTCCCGCGACCGTATCGACCCATCCAGCCGAGCCAACTGGCTCTTTGTTCTACCTGATGCTGCTGACCACGCTCCTATCCACGATCAGGCAGATCTCCCTGCGGACGAGATGCAGGACGCTATGGATGCAGGTGAGCCTGTCCAGGATATACCAGAGACATCTACCCGACAACCTCCTGCACAGGACATCACACTTGAGGAAGTCCTCCGTGCGATTCATCAGCAGAACCAGATGAACGCCGCACTGGAGCGAAGGCATAAGGAGCAGTACGATGCTTTGCTCGGCACTATTGCAGCAAACCAGGCAGCTACTAATGAGAGGTTTGACGCGATTTTTGGCGAGTTAGAAGCCTTGCGTATCGACATCACTGGGACCACCAGCACCGGTTCTGATCCTGAAGCGACTCCTTCCAGACGCCGCTCCCGTACCAGAAGCCGACCCCGCGGTCCTCAGCAGCCATAGTTTTAGTTTTTCTTCTGTTTGTTTTTAGTTTTTGTCGTTTGTACTGTACTTTAACCGCATTTATATCACAACATTGAGGACAATGTCTGATATAGTGTGGGAGAGGTACCTTTCATTTCCGCATTTTTCCGTTTCGCACTTTTCCATTTTCGTTGTATTTTCTTTCCGTTGTATTTCTTTCAGTAAGTTAATGAAGCGTGCAAAAATCTTTATGACATTTTCTTTAGTTTCAAACTTTCCCGTTTATTTAGCCATAACCGAAAATTTTTTAATTATTCGCATTACCCGACTTACCTACGAAATCGTAAATAGGAAGCCGAGAACGATTAAACAAGACCAATACAATCTTGACACCTTTGACTTCCTACTTAAGCGATTCCATCTCCGATTACCATTAAGAGTACACTTCTAGTTTCAGTTCAAAAGTAACCCCGAGTAGTTTATACTAGCAGTCAGCACCGTCTGAACACAAACCACGTGGGGAGCCGATGAATATAAGCGTTTGATGCCTAATCAATAATGATCCTTCATATCTCGATGCAAAATGAAAAGAAATTGCACCAAAGTACACGGTCGCATATAAGAAACGAGAAATATGAGAAGGAGTCCATTGCGGGTTGGTTCAGAGGTACTGGTTCTGAACTCGGTAGGGCGTGCTACGGCTCGATCCCCCACAACCTCCAAATCGGATACAAAATGTAGGGTTACCACACTCGTGTACCAGACCCCGTGCTCAAAAAGGATCAAAGTCGCTAACCGGCTACTCCACTACGTACGTGCTAAGGTAAAGGGCTTAATGTGATTGCGCTAGAATGAAACCGGGCGAAATAAGATCGAAAAACTTTAGGTGAAATCGTAAAGTAATTGCCGATTGGCTCATTTAACGGGAAGTCGACGACATAGCTTGTTGCTTGTGTCATTAGTGTATCGGTAGTGTTCTATCAAAGTATCGGATTATCCAACAAAGCGATCCCTCGTATGATTTGTTAGGAGTATGCATGAATGACATCTTGTCCGCCGATTTTCAACCGACTATTTGCTTGAGGACAAGCAAAGGTTTAAGTTTGGGGAAGTTTGATAACGAGAAAACGTATCGATTATATTGCTAGGTTTCATTAACGTTTTATCGAATAATCGTCGTTTTAACACTCGATTTCTCGAGTTTTTCTTACCGTTTTGCAGGTACATCACTATATGGAGCTAAATCATGAATTAAGAGAAAAAGGAACAAAATCGGTCATAAAAAGATGAAGAAATGAAGCTCTCTGCAAAACTGCATATTTTGCAGCAGTCACGACCGTTACAAGGGTGTCACGACCGTGACACCCCAAAATGAAGCATCACGACCGTGAGAGTAGTGTCACGACCGTGACACTTAAAAGTCACAAGTCACGAGCGTAAAAGCATTGTCACGACCGTGACAAGGATTATTCTAGGTTTTTGACCAAGGCAACGTGAAGGCGTTACGTGAAGAAGTGGTTTCCTATTTTGTTGCCACTACCTACATTTTCTCCCCAAATTCAGCAAGGCCCATTTCAACTAAAGTCCAAAAATCCAGCCCAATTAGAGTTCTATAAATAGCACCAAGTTTATGAAGAAAGTACAGAGCATTTTTCTATTCAAATTCCTGCGGAAGCTCTGCCGAACTGATTTACGACCCGTTTCTTATTTCTGCATTATTTTCTGTTTCGTTTTATTGTATCCAAACCAGCCATATAACAATTTCCAACATCAGGAAATTGTTATACGTTTATTATTTTTTCTAAACCTTCAGCATTCGTTTATTTTTGATTCCGCCAACTCCGTGCTTTCCGGTCTGTGGAAGAAGGAGTCTGCTCTAATATTGTTAACCAGGTTTTTTTTATTATATTGCAATTTAATTATTTATAATGTTTATTTATTTTCCTTCCATGAGCATTTTATTATTTAATTTTCTGTCTCTGTCTGGTTCAACATCGATGAGTAGCTAAACACCTTAGGGCGGTATGTAGTTAGAACAAACTTAACCGGTAAAATATAACCATAGGCTAAAAATAATTAATCACTTAACATTTCTGGCTGAGACTTTTTAATTAAATAGACCTTTTCGTTACGAGAGTAAGAAAAGAGTATTAGGTTAGGTCAAGACCACGAGAGTGTGAGATTTCAACCAGATAGCTAAAGTTAGGCATTTAAATTAAACACAGCGAGAGCGCTTTAAGATAAATTAGAATTACTTAGTTTCCAAAAATTACCTCTAAACACTTATGGGCTAGCGAGAGCAGGCATATGGCTTTAGGGATAAGATCTGATATAAGACCACGAGAGTGTGAGTTGAGGGTATTTAAACTGGTAATCTCTACCGAATAGATTAAGTGAACACCTTAAATAAGCCTAGGTTAGATTGACCCACCTAAGTTAATATAATTACATACCGACCGCCTTAGAATTACTTAATTAAAACTTAAATTTAATTCCGCCTTTAATAGTCTTAAAAATCAACAAAAAATCGTGACAACCATTCGCCTTAGCTAAACTAGAAAGTTCATCTAGCACTAAGTAACCATAGAATCCCTGTGGATCGATAATCTTAAATATTACTTCGATAGGCTGTGCACTTGCAGTAAGATACCGCTAGACGCATAAGTAGACACGTCTTTATCCCATCAAGGCCTGTGTGTTGGGCCCGGAGCTCCGAGTGATGATATGTCTTGGTCGATCCTGGATGGTCTCAACCCTAGCCGAGGAGAGACCATAAGCGAGGATGAGAGACCGGGCACCCTGGAGGTGGGTCCCCTGGATGATGAGTTATTGGGCCGTTTCTGGGCCGAAAATGGTTAGGTCAAACTTAGTCGTTGGACCAGTCCAGAACAGGAGCCCCCTAAGACGTTGCTTCTGATCGGAGAAGTGATGACTTAAGGGTGTCTTACCATCATCTTGATGCAAAGATCCTCGGTACGTTTTATAATGGTGGTCGCTGGATGGAATCGGTCGTGGGATCCTGGTCGTTGTAGACGAGGATCCCACACGTTTGGAATGGTTGAAGTGAAACGTGTGTGTCTTGGAAATTGTGTGCATTTAATGCGTAATGATGGCTACCTTACGACCGTCCATATGCAATTAGTGCGCCACTCATAGGTTTGCAGACCACACGTACTCGTGCACGTGTTGAGAAGGCTTATAAATAGGGCATCTGACCTTATTTCCACACTTTTCGCTCTCCAATTTTCTCTTCGCTTACTCCCGCAGCTCGCTTCCGCCGTCAATCATCCGTCCGCCACCGCAACTCCCGAGCAGGATCACCGACCACCGCAGAAATATCTCAACTTGTAAGTTTCGATGCTTTCTTAGCTTGATTTAACTTCTGATTTTCGTTAAATAAAGTAGTAGCATACGATTAGGATAGCTTCTAGTGTGATAATGATGATTTAGATGAGATTGTAGGGTTCCAACACGGTGTTCGTCGCCTCTGTGAGCAGTGGTCAATGGCGGAATAGTTATGGATATGACATTTTAGGGTTAGTTTGCGTCGTCCATGACGACTCTGTTCGTCTTCTCAGGTTGAACTTCAAACGGAGTTCTGGGTAGGATTGTTCTCATCACACGAGGTCCTCGTGATGGCTTGAATTTGTTTTACCCCCAAGATTACCTAATCGTGGTTATTCCTTACGATTAAGGACATTGACCGAGGACAGCGTCCTCGCCCCCTAGCGCGCCCTTTCACTTTTTAAGCGGGGGAAGAATGGATTTGATTTTGTCATCGAATTCACGTTTGCTTTCACTGCTTTTCAGGTGCAACCATGTCCAACGACGACCGTATAAATATGGAAACCGAGGAGCTGTCTAGCGAGTCTGCATCGTCTCCCGCTGACACCGAGCAAAGTTCTCCTTCGGGGAGGAGTTCAAAATCTTCTGCGGGTTCTGAACAAACCACCTCAATAGGTGTAAAATATTTTTGAAAAATCAAACTTGACTTCGTTTGAAATAGTTGGTGTCACATCAACTGAGTTAACATTTGTTGTTGCAGTTTCCTATATGGAATATGAACAAACATAGACTTTAGGTTGGGTACTAGATAAATTGAAACAGTTATTCACTAAACAAGGGTTATGGCCACAAGTAATTTTAACTAATAGAGATCTTGATTTTATGAAAGCAACTGAAACAGTATTTTTTACGACAGTTAATTTGCTTTGTCGATTTCACATAAACAAGAATGTGAAAGCAAAGTGCAAGGAGTATGTTGCGAATGATATGCGAGAACCAATAGAAAAGCTTTGGTATGAACTTGTAAAGGCTAGTGATGAGGTGGAGTACCATCAAAAGTTGAAATTGATTGAGCATGCCTGTTTGGATTATGAATATTTTCTTGATTATGTGAAAGACACATGGTTGACACCTCATAGGCATAGATTTGTTGAAGCTTGGATCAATAAAGTGTTGCATTTAGGCAACACCACGACTAACAGATATTGTGTTTGTTTTTTAGACATAGTTTATTTATAGTAATATTAATGATAGTGAACTTTTTCTTTTTTTTGTTAGAGTTGAATCTGCGAATTGAAAGTTGAAGTAGATGTTGGAGAACAGTTTAGGTGATATGTGCAAATGCTGGGAGGCTATGAATGGCAACATCAAGGTTCAAGTGGGCAATATTAGAGCTTCGTTTCAGAAGAGTTTTTATGAGTTTGATCATGCGCATAGTGATCCATATTATGGGAATTTGCATGAATCAATATCTAGAGTTGCTTTGTGTCACATTGTTAAAGAGTGGCATAGGGTTTGACATGGTGGGTACAGACACCCAGATGTGCAAGTGCTTTTGTAGAACAATATACGAGTTAATAGGTATATGAAATCAGTAGGTGTCAATCCATCCAGCATAATCCTAATATCATCAACCTTTTGCATAGATTGCTTGTAGAACCACTTCATCGTCCTCGAAAGTGGACTAACAACACCAACAATCTTCAAAAATCCTATCTTCCCAATAGTTGGAAAATACTCATGAATCGAACACTGTTAAATAATATGAATATTATCAATTAAAGGTATTATAAATAACATAATACTATTATAAATTAAATTAAAATAAAACATGTGTACCTGTAGTAGAGAGGCATATCCACCAAGTTGTTTACAAGTATATAACGAATCACCTCTGAGATATCTATATAGTGTGACAAGTGCAACAACACCCCAACATTATATGTCACATCTATCAAAGTCCTCAAAGAGTGGTAAATATTTTTCCTCTACAAGAGTAAATGTCTTATTTGTAAGAATAGTGCATCCAAGTAACAACATCATATACACCCTAGTTGTACAATCCAATCTTCTCTAAGCTCGCAGACAGAAAAATTTATTCTCCAACTAGTCTAACATATAATAAGGGCCTCTAGAAAGACGGATCTCCTCAGCTACATCCTCCAGTGAAACACCCATCAAACGAATAACATGAGTAATAGCATCTGAGTCAGTAAACCTTTGTACAGGGTTACAAAACTCCCTCTAATAGGTATATGAAGGAGGCAAAAAACATCATCTAGAGTGATAGTTATCTCACCAAATGGCATATGGAGGGACGATGTCTCGGGATGCCACCTCTCAATAAATGCAGATAATAGAGAGGATAGACCAGAACCAGATAACCACTTCTCAATTGTAGGTGGGAGCATAGATGGAACACATCCAATCAGTTTGTTGCCATGTGCAGCAACCTTCAGCTTTTTCTTCGTAGATCTCTCCTGAAAATTATTGATAGTATATATCATGATACATAAATAATTAAAATTACATTTATTCACCATAGAAAGGTCATATATTTACTTACTAGGTCATTCCACAGATGACAAGCGACGTGATTCGGATACATCACCAAAAGTGACGTATCAGACGGTCCTCCGGGAAATGGTGGATGCAGTGGAATGTGAGCCGCTACGAGATCAAAAACCTGATCTTCCTGGTCGAAAGACTGAGCTGGAACTGTCCTTCCATTAGACAATCGTCGATGAATAAGTCCATCACGTCCTCTAATGCGAGACACTGAAAGAAAAAATATTTAACGAAACACAACCAGAAGTAGCACACATGTGACTTCCGGTGTAGAAAATACAAGAACCGGAAGTACTGACATAGTTACTTCTGGTGCGAAAAAACAAAATCAACACAAACTGGAAGTAGTAACATAGTTAGTTCCTGTGTGTAAAATAAACAAAACCGGAACTAGTTTACTCTAGATTTCCGAAGTGTAAACTTGATGAACTAGAAGTAGTGACTAGGGGTTTTCTGGGAGAAAATTTTTTGAGGAGGAAAAAGGTTACCGTTAGTACAGTGAAAAAATGAGGAGGAAAAAAGTGAAAAATTTAAAATATACACTATTTATATGGGGTATTTTCGTCTAATAATTTGATATGTAGGGATATATGGATAAATGTAAGGGTACAAGATAAAATTATCTAATTTCTATTTTTTTTAATTCATTATGAGCCAACAAAGTTAACATTCTATTGTATTTTTGATTTATTATTTTTTTTACATAAAATATATATATTTTATTTTATTTTATAAAAATAATAAAAATTTAGTAATATTAATATTATTTTTAATTAAATATTTACGATTAAATAAATAATAAATTAAGTCAATAGGTGTAAAATATTTTTGAAAAATCAAACTTGACTTCGTCTAACCTAATTCAATATTTATAAAATTTTATAATTTTTCGAGTTAATTCAACATTCTTCATGCTACAAAATAAATTATGATAAAATCTTGAGACTTTTAATTGCAATATCTCAAAATTTTGAGAAACTCTTAATTTAAAAATTATTTTTAAAATAAATTTTTAAAATATTTATATTTCTCTATCAATATGAATTGGTACATGATTATAATTGCTCAAATTATTTGTGAGATTTGACAAAAATAAAAAATTGTGCGATATTCTTATATTTTAGAATTTTTATTTTTGATTGTTTATTAATTAAAACAATATGTTATTAACATTGCAAAAA
Source organism: Lathyrus aphaca (assembly GCA_963966055.1). Taxonomy (NCBI): domain Eukaryota; kingdom Viridiplantae; phylum Streptophyta; class Magnoliopsida; order Fabales; family Fabaceae; genus Lathyrus; species Lathyrus aphaca. The sequence continues at coordinate 339,478,089 of OZ014524.1, forward strand.
ACATTCAAAGATCTGATTTTTTTTACACAATTATACAAATTTATCTATAAATTGAGAAATTCTAAATAAAATTAAAAAGTCTTTAATATTATTTACAATTTAAATAGAATATAATTTTTTTTTCTATTTTTTCTATTTTTTTAAATTGTGGATCGGTTTTTAAAATTAGAACCAGACTTTCAAATTGTTTGAGATGACTAGGCTCCTTATCAATTGCAGAATTTTTCTATAACAAAATCTCTAATTTCTTGTTATATTAAACTATAGCAACAACTAGGCATACTTTAATTTTCTTATATTTGTTTTAAACTACCTTTGGTTTTTCTTATATTTGTTTTTAATAATCTTGCTTATCAATGGAGATAGATAGAAGGATTTTAGAAGATTTATTTTAAGTGTGTGAAAATGATTTTATTTTCTAATATTTAAAAAATATAAGGGAAATATATTTAAATTCTATGAGTAGTTATTGATTAAACCATACAAAAATGGTTAAGAGATAATGATAATTAAATTTTGAAAAATATAAATATTTGGGGAATAACGCTTTCCTTTTATTTAGAAAATTCAGTTTTCGTAGATTTTAAATAAAAGTTAATAAAAAAACAAACAATTAACTAAGTAAATGATATATTAAATAACTGATTTAAATAAGTAATAACCGAATTTTGTGTGTAGTTATTGATAAAGTAAAAAAGAAATCTAAAACATACAAGTGTGTAGTTTTTAAAAAGTATTTATTCTGTATCATTAACTTTATAAGAAAAAATAAAAACTTAATTATATTTTGAATATTTGATTTAGATGCATTAATGTGATTGACGCAAACATTGAAAGCCCTTATGAATTGGAAAGATTTTCTCTAACAGAATTCCTAATTTTTAGTCATATTAAGATTCTTAATATAAATATATCAAAGTGCAACAACTATCTATGTACACTTTGATTTTCTGATAGTTCTAAACTAGCTTTCTTTTTCTTCTTAATTTCGGAAAAATTAAAAAGTCTTTCTCTTGTTCATATTTGTCTATGGAGGTAGATTGGGGGAATTTAGAATCACTTCCTTTAAGTTTGATTTTTGATAAGCTCACAGAACGTGTAGATCACATATATTTCAGTGTGGTATGCAAGAATTGGTATTCCATTGCAAAGTTTAATTATCAAAATCGACAAATGCAAAATAATGTATTGCCAATGCTAATGATTCCCACCAGAAATAAGTGCAGAACAAAAAGAAGTTTATATGGGATTTCATCCAAAAGAGATTACAACTTCAAACTACCAGTACCTCATAATAAAAGGTTTTGTGGCTCAAGTTATGGTTGGCTAGCTAAGGTGGATAATGATTCTGAAGATACACTTATAACACTCCTCAATCCTTTTAAAGATGCTCTTTCCATCACTTTACCACCCATCTACATCATGGATATATTAAGAAAAAAAGGGTTTTATGATAGTAATGTGCATAAGGTTGTTCTATCTGCTGATCCTACAATTAGGCCACATGATTATGTTGTTGTAGCTATTTACAGTATGCGTAGATGTATTGCTTTTTTAAAAGCTGGACAACAGATTTGGACTTATATTGATCTGGATCATTGTCGCTTTAGTGATGCTATATTCTATAAAGACTTAGTCTATGTTGTAGGAGAATGGAATAACATTCTCTCTTTTGATTTGCGTAATTTGAAGAAAAATAAGGTAATTCCCAAAATTGTTTCTTTGAAGGGGGATGATTATGCTGATGGAGTTTATCTTGTAAAATCATTAGAAGGAGACTTATGGCTAGTAAGAAAATATATTGGTTTTCCTGAAGATGATGAATTGCCTAGCAGTGGTGCAGAAAGATTTCAAGTGTATAATTTAGAATTGGATCTCCAAACGGGTAAACTTATACGAATGGTAACGCTTAATAGCTTGGGAGACAATGTCTTATTCGTGGGCGATAGTGATTCTGTATCGATGTCGGTTTCATATTTTTCTAATTGTCTTCAAAAGGATTCAATTTATTATACCGATGATTTTTATGAAGACACACCACGTCCTTACCCTAATGGACCATTTGATATGAAAGTCTACAATATAAAAGAGGAAAAGTTTAGTCAACATTGCCCTTTTCAACCTTGGTTTAGACGTATGCCACCTGCACTCTGGGTTATTCCACCGTTTCAATATGATTGACAATTTCAAATTGAAATAGATTATTTTGTTTTTCCTTTTTTAGATAAGTAAATAAATTGTTATCTAATTCCGTTTTATTATTTTACTACTTTTGACAAGGATTTATGTTGAAAAGAACATTTGAGAATAAAAACTTCAATTAATGTCAGTTTTTGTTTGTATTTTAATTTTATTATATTGCTTTGACAAGGATTTACATTTAATGTTGTAAAAATAATTAAATATTTTTAGGGATTGTACTTAGAATCCGTAAGTATTAATTTTTTCTCGTTTTAGATACAATTTGAACCCACAGCAATCTATACCTCCAACAACAGAATCAAAGGGATATAAATTGATTTTAATAAGGATTTAAAATTTAAGCTATTTCAAATCTATTGTATATAAAAAGAGATAACTTATGAGAAAATAAATTAAAATATTAATTTCTTTATACACTTGGAATCTATACCTTGAGAAGGGAATGCTCTTAACACACAACACAAGCATGGGCATGAATAAAAGTATTTAAGAATAGGCATGTCACATAAATAAAACAAAAATCAATATAGCAGAGGCAATGTTCTTTAATAATAGGTTATGTAGCAAGAAAAAACAAGTAGCAGGGACAATGTTCTTTAACATGATTCTTTACTAACAATATGCTATATAGTAAGCTTCTATCACTTTGAATAACTACAAAAATATTTACATTTGTGATACAATCCAATCAACATGTTAAAACTATTTTATTAGCTATATTTTAAACTTAACACACACCCTAGCCATAAATTTAGGTGACATGGGATTTTAACAATATTCTATATAATAAGTTTCTATCACTTTCAATAACTACAAAAATATCCACATTTGTGATAGAATCCAATCAACATGTTAAAACTATTTTATCAGCTATATTTTAATCGAAAAGGCGAATTGAAACAAAGAATCAAAATGTTGAATCAAAACTATAAAACAAAACTCTGAATCGATGGAGAGAAGAAACGCTGGAAAAGAAAATGAATGAGAAGAGAATAAGAAGAATATTTGCACAGAAGAAACGATTTTTGATAGAAGAGAATGAGAAGAGCTTACCTGAAATGATTTTTGATTGATTTCTGGAAACGCACGTTTAGGTTTTCGATTAAGAAGTCATTCCTAGAAAATATTAGGTTAGGTTTTTGTTCTGAATTGATTTTTTTAAATGATTTCTGAAATCGATTAATCACTTTATTTGAACGATCACTATGCCAAAAATAATATTTAACAACGATGTATAAAGAAAGCGCTATTATAGGTCAAAATTAAAAGAAAACACGGAAACTGTTCAAAAATAATAATAAAAGCGCTGCTAAAAGTCATACCTTAGACAACGCTTTTGAAAAAGCGTTGTTTAAGATAGACCTTAGACAGCGTTTTTAGAAAGCGCTTTTAAAGATAGACCTTAGACAACACTTTTAAAAAAGCGTTGTCTAAGGCTTTCAATTTTAAAAAAATTAAAATCAAAAGCGTTGTCTAAGGTTGACCTTAGACAGCGTTTTCCCAAAAGTGTTGTCTAAGGTCTAATTAAATTAAAAATATACAGTTTCTATTTTCATTTCCCTCTCTTCTGCGAACTCTCTCACTTTCTACGAACGAACACCATCGTCTTCCTAACTGAGATTTTCGCCACCATTGCCCTAACTGAGCTTCTTGCCACCATTGCCCTAACTGAGCTTCTCGCCACCGTCGTCCTCCATGTTCATCGTCGTCCACCACATTATTCGGTAAGCTTCTTCTATGTTCTTTTCTTCTCTGTTTAGGGCAAGAATGAAATCAACTTTATCTCTTTTAGTTTAAGCTCTTTTTGTTTGTATTTGACATTGTTGTAGTTGACATTGTTGTAGTTGACATTGTTGTAGAAGTGCTTATTAGTTTAAGCTCTTTTTGTATATTATTGTAGAAGTGCTTATTAGTTTAAGCTCTTTTAGTATATAGTTGACATTGTTGTTGAAGTGCTTATGAGTTTAATATCTTTTTGTATATGATTGACATTGTTTAAAGAAGTGCTTATTATTTTCTACTGGTTTTGTTATTACTGGTTTTTAAATTATATTAAATGGTAACATATTTTGCTTCTATACACTTACATTTTTTTCTTCTACATCTATTCTTTTTGATTATGACAAAAAGGGGGAGAAACGTAGAAGATCCTGATCCATAGCAGTTTACCATGATTTGCCTTTTACATATAAAATTCTAATAAAACTATTTGAGTTGTGATTCTAAAATAGAAACAGGTCAAGTAATCAACTCAGGGGGAGCTAAGGCTAATGAAACTTCTGAAGGATAAAACTTCTGTAGAGATCTTTGAAAGAAATATTTGATTTTACTCAATCAAAGGGAGTTCTTCTAATCTTATTAAATTATATTCTCATTATTTAAATAAATGTTTTGTCATCATCAAAAAGGGGGAGATTGTTAGAATAATTATGGTTCTAAACCTCTAAGAGTTTTGATGATAACAAATATTATTATGCTAGAATAGAAGTTCTAATGACTACCTTTATTCTTGTGTAGAAGAGGAATTTAATTAAAGGAGACGTGCATTACTAGAAGATATATTGAGCCATATATAGAAGATACACTTAATGAAGAATCCATCATTTAATGACATGATTAATTGGTTGCGCATCAAATCTTTACTATCTCTGATTTACGTCTAGAAGATGATGATCTTCATAATGAAGACATTAATTAAAGAATATTTTAATTAATGATTAAGACAAGTATCTCTTGTTTTGGAAGGAATTTATGGTATTAACTAATATCCTAAATTAGCTCAAGTTGTCTCCAACGGCTACATTTATTCAAGAACTATATAACGAGAGCTGTTGGGAAGTCTTCCCAGGGACTAAGAGCCGCGAGTCGTTCCCCTGGTCTTGAGTCGGGGATACGGGAGTCCTCAGGCGTGATATGCACAAGGCTACTTTATATGATGAGTCGTCGGGTGGCGTGTCCTCGCCAGCTCTCTTCGTCTCCTGCTCCTCGTGCCGGGGAGTTTCTTTCCTTTTGGTGTACTGTTTGAGGTGGCCTTCCTGAATCATGATCTCAATTGCGTCTTTCAGATGGATGCAGTTTTCGGTCACATGTCCGTGACTTTTGTGAAAATGGCAGTATTTAGATTTGTTGGTATGGGGCTTGGGTGCAGAAGGTTTAGGGAACCTTACCATGCCCTGCTTTAACTCGGAATTGACGCACTCGGCGAGGATGCATTCGCGGGGAGTTGTTAAAAACGTGTATTCGTTGTAACGGCCTACGGGCCCCCTTCCTTCACGGGGCTCACGGGGTTTCTCCTCCCTCTGCTTGTCCCCATTGCGGAGGGGAGCATTGGGATCCTCGCGCTTGGGGTGATCGGTTTCACCGGTATTGTGGTTATTCCGAGCATTATGGGCAACCTGTTGTGTCTACCTCGACGACCTCTTGGTTGAACCGCTCGATGTTCCTCGATGGCCTCTGTGTTGAACCACTCGATGTACGAGCGCAGTGTCTTATTCTTCCTCTGCACTATAGCTTCAAAGGTCGCCTCAATTTTGGGATGACGTCGAGAGACTGTGAAGTTCCTCGTGAATGTGGATTTCATGACTCTCCAGGATGCGATGGACTTTGGGGCCAGGCTTTTGTACCAGGCCATGGCTCCTTTCCTGAGAGTTGTTGAAAATAGTCTGCATTTGAGGTGCTCGGTGATGTCATAGCGGTAGTCGAGCGTGGCATTGATGTTGTCGATGTGATCATCGGGATCAGTGGTCCCGTCGTAGATGGCCAAGTGTGGGGGTTTCTCCATGCCTTTGGGGAGTGGTGCCTCCATAATTGCCCGCGAGATCAGGCAATGAGGGTCTTCCTCATCACTTCTCAACGGGGAGAACTCATCGTTTTCGGGACTCTGTTCACGTCAGGGCGAGGTCCTCGATCGATCAGTCTCATGGCATATTCTAGATCTGTTCTTCTTAGGCTCGAGAGAGCGTCGTCCCCATCGTGGAGGAGAATGTCCTCGTTTCTTCATAGTTTATGGACGTTGCTTCTCGTGCAGCGTCCTTCGTCCTTGTTGGGGGAGATCTTCTTGTCGGTCAGCTTCTAGGGCCATGATCCTCTTGTGCTGCTGGTAGAGCATGGAGCTGGCCTGGTTGAGGGCGTTCACCATAGTAATCATAGTGACGTCTCCTTCGACGGGCACTGGGATGGGCTGGAATGGAGCGACCGGCGGAATTTGAGACTGAGGTTCTGGAGCCCCATTATCTTTGGGTTCAGGTGACGGGGTGGCTAGTTGCCCATCTCTGTGATCAAATTCGTTGTAGTTCAGGTTGTACTCTGTCGTGTAGTCGACGAGGGGGATGCGATGATTGTCGGCGTGCTCTCCGGCCATACTAGAAAGATGGAAGATGGATTTGAGCTTTGATCTTCTGTTATGGAAGAAGGGGATAGCTAATTCCCACAGACGGCGCCACTGATCTTACCTGATCAGGAGGACCTTCCAGTAGTAGACACAAACAGCAAGATGGTTGAAAAGTAGGGAGGGTGTACCTGCAAGGCACTCCGATGCCAAAGTAAGTAAGCGGTACAGAAAGTGGTAAGTAAGAAGTGTTTCAAAAAACTTGACCCTTTAATGAAAAAGGGTATTTATAGTGAGCCCCCAACGCTGGGCCAAGGTTCTTCATTGGGCTAGATTAGCTATGCCCAAGGAAGAACTGCCAAGGTACGCATAGGAGCATGTAAGACCTAACACGTGGTCTTGCCCTTGGTTTAACTGCCACTATCTTTCAAGAGATAATGGTGGACAGTTGGGTGACGTGGTAGGTGATGGGGAGACGCAGTCTCCCAATCATTGCTCCAATGGATAAGGTGCTTTCCCAATGCGCCAAACACCTGCTCAGGCAACTATAGGCCCGATTGACGAGGCAGAAGATGTGGTCGACTGAGTGGGGCTCTACCAGACATGTTGAGCCATGGGCCAGCAGGGTCCTCGAGGCCCAATCTGGAACAACTAGTATGTTATTTATAAGAAAACTAACTCACTAACCTAATGGGCTTTTTAACAATTATTCATTACAAGTTAACTTAGGGTACAAGCGAACTTAAACAATTTGATCCATTACACTGTAGAAGCAAGTTTCAATCAAAAGTTTTGATGATGTCAACACTTGATTGCAAAAAGACAAGCCTTTCAAAGTTTCACAAAGATCAAGTCAAGATTTTAATCAAGACAAGCACTCATGGAAATGAATTTTCAAGAATTGGACACAAAGATGGTATATCATAATCTACCTCTCTAAATAACTTTTACAAGTGTTCAATTGCATAAAATATTTTTACATGCTGCATTAAATTTTTTTGAAAATAATTGGTTTTGGTATAACATTTGTTTATTAAGTATTTTTGGAAATTTTTTCAGTGTTAACCGATTAACCATATAGGTTAACCGGTTAACGCCCTAAAATTTTGAATATTCTGGGCCAACGTACATGTGTTAACCGATTAACCATATGGGTTAACCGATTAACACTGGACGTTTTCTGAAAAATTATTTATTTTAAATATCAAATGATTTTCAAATGTTATATCTTTTCAACCATTAATTGGCACTTTGTTATACCTTTCTGAAATGGTGTTATACATCATATAAATTCAGAAACTTTCAAATTTCAAAGTACCTCCTACACTTTCTACTTTTTCAAGATCATCAAAAAGAATCAAATTCACTTTTCTACAAATATTTTTCAAAGTGTTCATCTTGTTCATATTTTCATATTCTACATTGAACACTTGTATTAATTTTAGAAGTGGATTGTGATCAAAAGGAGAAGATCAATATTATTATTGATATCACAAAATTACTCACAAAAATAGTTCTTTATGTTATTTGGAATTGACTTGTAATCCAGGATTGTTGGATACAAGGGTGAAAGTGTTTACAAGAGGATTGTTCTTGTACACTTGTTATGATTGATAGTAGTCCTCACCGGTTGATGGTGTGTTAGGGTGTACTGATCAAAACAATAGTGAAAATCTCTTTCGTGTGAAAGGGGAGTGGAGTACCCTCGGAATGTGGGGGGAACCACTATAAATCCTGGTGTTCATCGTCTCTTTATTTTTACCGCTTTCATAACCATAAACACCAACCAAAATATTTAAGAATCAGAAAAACCGGAAAAAGATTTCAAGTCCTAATTCACCCCCCCTCTTAGGCATTCTCTGAACTTACAATTGGCATCAGAGCAGGTTAAGGTAACCTGTTCCTATCGATCCTATGGCTTCCGCTAGTACTAACCCGGTTTTTAAGGATGGTGGAAGTAGCAATAAGCCACCACTCTTTTCTGGAGAATACTTTGATTTTTGGAAACTCCGTATGAAAGCACATTTGGAGGCTCAAGGAGAAGGCATATGGGAAACCGTTGAAGATGGTCCACATATTCCGATGAATGTTATCAATGGCGTTGGAACCGCGAAGTTGAAAAACACTTTTGATGAAGATGATAAGAAAAGGATTCTAAATGAGAAAAAGGCAATCAACATACTCCAAAGCGCTCTTAGTATGGATGAGTTCTTTCGCATATCTCAATGTAAATCGGCAAAGGAAATTTGGGACACCTTGGTAGAAACACATGAAGGAACCACCGAAGTAAAGAGATCAAGGCTAAACACCCTAAGTCAAGAATACGAAATGTTCCGAATGCAGCCCGGAGAATCCATTGTAGAAATGCAAAAGAGATTTGTTCATCTTACAAATCATTTGATTGCTCTTGGAAAAACATTTACAAATGATGATCTCAATCTTAAAGTCCTAAGATCCTTAACAAGAGAATGGCAACCGAAAGTGACGGCTATTTCCGAGAAAAAGAGTCTCTCAATGATGACATCCGCATCCTTGTTTGGAAAACTCCAAGAACATGAATTGGAACTTGGAAGGTTAGAAAGACATGAGAATCAAGAGAAGAAGTCTAAAGGAATTGCCTTGAAAGTCGAAACCAAACAAAATAAAGATGAGGACACATCGGAAGATGAAGACTTCGTGCTACTTGTGAAAAAACTCGGGCATTATGTGTGGGTTGAAAAAGGCACTAACTATCAAGGACCCAAAGCAACTTGGGTACCTAACACTACCTAATTTTGTTTTGTAGGAATGCTTGAAGACAACCACAAACCAATGGTATCTTGACAGTGGTTGTTCAAAGCATATGACGGGAGATGTAAACAAATTTTCAAATCTAAAGCTTAAGGCCAAGGGTTATGTTACTTATGGTGACAATAACAAAGGAAAGATTCTTGGTTTTGGCACCATTGGTTCACCACCTTTTACAACTATAGAAGATGTACTCTATGTCGAAGGACTCAAGCACAATCTTCTTAGCATTAGCCAACTTTGTGACAAAGGATTCAAGATCAACTTCAATAAAGATGAATGCTTGATTATAGACGAAGTCACTCATGAGGTTATGTTAAAAGGTAATAGAATCAATAATATTTTTATGATTTCTCTTGACAATGTTTCTTTGAAGGTAAATTGCCTTATGGCAAACAACAATGAGGCATGGTTATGGCATAAAAGATTTGCTCACATTCACATGGAGCATCTAAACAAATTAATAAAACATGATCTGGTTGTTGGGCTTCCGAAGATAAAATTCATCAAGGATAAATTGTGTGATGCATGTCAAAAGGGAAAACAGACCAAGACAACTTTCAAATCCAAGCAAGTGATCTCTACATCAAGACCACTGCAATTATTACACATGGATCTGTTTGGTCCATCCAGAACAAAGAGCTTTGGAGGTAGTATTTATGCTTTAGTAATTGTTGATGATTTTTCTCGATATACCTGGACAATGTTTTTAGTGCAGAAAAATGATGCTTTTAAAGCATTCAAAAAGTATGCAAAACAAATTCAAAATGAGAAGTCACTCACTATAGCCTCCATAAGAAGCGACCATGGTGGAGAATTTCAGAATTCAGATTTTGAGGAATTTTGCGAAGAACATGGAATTTCTCATAACTTTTCCTGCACCTTCCTTCGACTTCCCTGCACTGCTGAAATTTCAAAAGATTGACAACTTCGTCACCGACTCTGGTATCATTTATCCTGACCTTGTCAAAGCTTTTATGCATAAGTTATCTGTTTACTTGGATGTTGATGGAAACCAAATGGTTAGTTCAACAATTAGAGACAATGAATTTGTTGAAGAATTGTCTACATTGTCTAGAGCACTTTCAATTCCATCAAGAGGTTGCTTTCTGCGCAAAGGTGTTAATCATGTTGATGGTCCTTGGGCGAACTATGATAAAATGGAATATTACTATCAGATCTGCAGGTTTCCTAAAGAAGTGGTCATTGCAAATTCTCGCACGGCTCGAATGTTGTGTTATGCGAAGAATTTAACCGTGTCTGATCGTATGCTGCACTATATCATCTGCTACGTCCTCATTCCAAAGGATTCAAATCACTCGCAGATAAATGATTTGGAAATGCAGTTGCTGTTTGCTATCAAGAATCGCATTAAGGTTAATTGGATTCTAACAATTATGTATCATATGCAACAACAGCTCCACTGCATTACCCGGCTGCCATATGCTCGGTTGATATCACGGATTTTGGAACTTACCGAACTTGACCTAAATAGGGAACCATCTCTCAAAATGAAATCCGCAACCAATGAAATAAATGAAACCAACATTGTGAAGAACACCGGCATCCTCCGAGCGGCTGATGGTACTTATCGGTATGCTGATGAAGGCCCTGCTCAACCCGCCTATCCCATTCCAGAAGGAGGTATCTCTAATGAATTTCTCTATACCACAATGATGAATCAACATAGGGAATCAATGAACATGCATAGAGAAACCTCTAGAGCGATTGCCTCCCTTCGGAGCCTTATGCTTAATCCTTCCCATTCCCATTCCCATTCTAATACACGGGTTGTTGAAGAGGAAATTGAAGAATTGGAAAGTGATGAAGACGAAGGAAACGAGGATGATGCGGATATGGAGGACGAGGACCTTTGAGATTATGATGCTGCTGCTTTTATGTTATTTTTATTGAATTCTAGTTTTTAGTTTCTTTGCACTATGGTTTATGTATTAAGAACATTTCTTGCTTTGCTGCATTTTATTTGTTTTTCCTTATAATATGTGTTCTTGCAATGTATGTTTATTATATGCTGCTGCATTTTATGTTGGCTCTTTGAAAGCTCTTCCTTTTTGCTGATGTCAAAGGGGGAGAAGAGCTTGGTTCTGTTTTTTTTCTCTATGTGTGCAGATGTTTGAAAGTCTCTCAAGATAGGGGGAGTTGCTAAACATAGGGGGAGCATCACATATCAAGAACCAAGAAGTATTGCACAACAATTTTTCAATTGCCATCATCAAAAAGGGGGAGAATGTAGAAGCAAGTTTCAATCAAAAGTTTTGATGATGTCAACACTTGATTGCAAAAAGACAAGCCTTTCAAAGTTTCACAAAGATCAAGTCAAGATTTTAATCAAGACAAGCACTCATGGAAATGAATTTTCAAGAATTGGACACAAAGATGGTATATCATAATCTACCTCTCTAAATAACTTTTACAAGTGTTCAATTGCATAAAATATTTTTACATGCTGCATTAAATTTTTTTGAAAATAATTGGTTTTGGTATAACATTTGTTTATTAAGTATTTTTGGAAATTTCTTCAGTGTTAACCGATTAACCATATAGGTTAACCGGTTAACGCCCTAAAATTTTGAATATTCTGGGCCAACGTACATGTGTTAACCGATTAACCATATGGGTTAACCGATTAACACTGGACGTTTTCTGAAAAATTATTTATTTTAAATATCAAATGATTTTCAAATGTTATATCTTTTCAACCATTAATTGGCACTTTGTTATACCTTTCTGAAATGGTGTTATACATCATATAAATTCAGAAACTTTCAAATTTCAAAGTACCTCCTACACTTTCTACTTTTTCAAGATCATCAAAAAGAATCAAATTCACTTTTCTACAAATATTTTTCAAAGTGTTCATCTTGTTCATATTTTCATATTCTACATTGAACACTTGTATTAATTTTAGAAGTGGATTGTGATCAAAAGGAGAAGATCAATATTATTATTGATATCACAAAATTACTCACAAAAATAGTTCTTTATGTTATTTGGAATTGACTTGTAATCCAGGATTGTTGGATACAAGGGTGAAAGTGTTTACAAGAGGATTGTTCTTGTACACTTGTTATGATTGATAGTAGTCCTCACCGGTTGATGGTGTGTTAGGGTGTACTGATCAAAACAATAGTGAAAATCTCTTTCGTGTGAAAGGGGAGTGGAGTACCCTCGGAATGTGGGGGGAACCACTATAAATCCTGGTGTTCATCGTCTCTTTATTTTTACCGCTTTCATAACCATAAACACCAACCAAAATATTTAAGAATCAGAAAAACCGGAAAAAGATTTCAAGTCCTAATTCACCCCCCCTCTTAGGCATTCTCTGAACTTACATACACAAGGCCCAATTAGACATACATACTAGAACTGACTTCGACTACAATATGTAGAACTTCTGCACTAGCATGTGAACCAATTTCGACTTCATGCAAAATAAATCTCGTATCAGAGTTCGATCCAATATTCCACAATAATAATCCCTCATTTTTTGTTAAAATAGTATATATATATATATATATATATATATATATATATATATATATATATATATATATATATATATATATATATATATATATATATATATATATATATATATAACCTAATTGACAATGATTTCTTTATTTATATAAAGATCTAAAAAAATCATTTTTTATACACACCACTTTTGATCTTACCTGATCAGGAGGACCTTCCAAGGATTGTAGACTGGACCAGAGAGTGGGGTGAGTGAGAGGGGGGTGTACCTGCAAGGTGCTCCAATGCTTAAGTCAGAAGAGGTACAGAATAAGATTATCAAAGTGTAAGTTAGAATACCTGACCCTTTGCTATGAAAGGGTATTTATACTGAGCCCCCAGCGCTGGGCCAAGGCTCCTAATGGACTGGATTAGCTAGGCCCAAGGAGGAGCTGCCAGGGGACGCGTAAGAAGCGTGAAGACCTAGACCAAAGGTCTGCCCCCTGGTCCAACTGCCCCTATCCCTAAGGAGATAATACAGGGGAGTTGGGTGATGTGCCAGATGAGGTGGCAGACGTGGGTCTGCCCGACGTGGCTTAGATCCCGTGACATAGGTCGGTGACCTGTGGATGAAGATCATTGAGCGGGCAATGCACTCTTTGCCCACCACATAGTCAAGCTGTTGAGGTGACGTTCCTCTGACGTGGGGGAAAAGACCTTTGCCCGATGCTTTCGAGTGCTCGGTCGTTTGGGCCTGGATCCGACGAGCAATGGGCCATGCCGTGCATAACGTCATGGCCCAGTCCAGGACAGGAGCCCCCCAAGTCGAGTCTCTGAATCAGAGTGATGACTTATATTGCAACTGGGGGTTCCCCGTGTCGACGGGGAGATGCGGTTGTTCGGCATGTGAGGTCGTAATAGACTTGTTTGTGAGCTCCTCTTTCCACGGTAGTACCGGGGAAGGAAAGTGATCGGAGGGGCATGCATCTTCCTCGTAACAGCCGAGGGTTCGACGCGGGGACGTGACGTCTTGATGAGTCGGGGAGGCAGACAGATGCCCGACGTCGTTTCAGTTTCTTTTTTGGATAGACGTGTCTCAGACTTAATGGCGTCGCTTCGTTTTGTGTGCAAAGACTGCGTAGGCAGTAGGTAATGATGACCTAGTGCGTTGTTCCACGCGCCAGGCACTATAAAAGGAAGTTGAGTAACTTCATTTTCACTTTTTCGCTCCTACGTTCACCGGAAGTTCCCAAGATCTCTCTTGTCTGCTCGCTCAGCCGTCTGAACCGCCGTCTCCGCCCGTCTTATTGTCTGAACCACCGTCCCTTGCCCGTGCGCCACCGTCTCCTTTTCAACTTCTATATGTCAGGTACCATTTTGCTTCCGTAATCCATCATTTTCCTTTCTGTTTTCTGTCAAATGTATGCCATATTTGTAGTACGTGGTTAGGTTTGTCTTAGGAATAGTGTAATGGACTGTAGATGTACTGTAGATGGTAGAAAATAGGGTTAGGGTTATACTGTACCGGGCAGAAATTACACATGCCGGGCAATATTTACATAGGCTGTATGAATTTTCTGCCCGGTATCTTAAGTACGTGCGTGACTCTGAGTCGAGCACAGTTAGTGTCTGTTGCTGCTACGCCCTTTCACTTGACCTGCGGTGGAAGGGTGGATTTGATATGACGTCGAATTCACTCTTTCTGTCTGCGTTTCAGGTGTTACCGGGCGTTTACGACCGAGGGGGGAAGATTTCGGGTCCTCGACCGAAGATGCAGCCATTGCTCGCCTACCTATAGGGGATGGGAGTGTCAGGGATGGTACCGAGCACGCTACCTCTTCCGGGCAGGTTGATTTCTCCTGGGTTGCGGACGAGCCTTTGGAGGAGGAATCATATTTCTGCGATGAGGCTATCCCCGCTTACGCTATGGTCGAAAACATAAGCCGGGAGGACCCACCGAACTGGTACTATTGTGCCCCTAAGGAGGAGGACCGCATATGCCATCATTTCCCGGGGAAGCAGTTCACCATGTACGAATTCGCTTTCCGGGAGGCGGGGATCAGACTGCCCTTCAATTCCTTCCAGATGTCGATCTTCAAATGGCTTCGGCTGGCGCCGTCCCAACTGCATCCCAATGCTCTCGCCTTCATGCGGGCATTCGAGTTGGTCTGCCAGTTCCTCGGCATCAGGTGTACTCGAGCCCTCTTCTTCCACGTCTTCCATCTCCAGCGGTCTGGCTTCCGTGGGCGCCACAGTTGGGTTTCTTTCAAACAGCCCGTGCGCCTGTTCAAGACGTACGTGGACTCCGCCCATCACTTCAAGGGTCGCTGGTACGTGGTGAGACCGATCACCCGAGCTGCCCTTCACTCCCTGTATTATTATCAACGAGCACCAGATGGGGAGGAGAAATTGATGTCGAAGATACCGCTGAGGTGGCAGCGCGATCATTTCGACCTCTCCACGGCCCATTACAGGATCAAATACGCGATGCTCGACACTGAGGATAGGTTCGCGTATAAGAAGCTGGTTGATTACGTGCAGAGTTTCAGTTTGGGGTTCTGGGCGAATCGACAGGGCGTGCCCTATCTTGATGAGGCCGGAGCACCAATTACTGAGACACGCTATATCAATACGAAAGCCTTGCTCGAGTGTGATACCGAGGAGGAAGCCCTAGCGTTATTGAGTAGGCAGATTTTGCTTAGTCTTTTATTTTTGTCTATGTTTTCGCTCGCTAATGTTTGTGTGTAATGTTTCGTAGGTGCCATGCCCAGTACGCGTGATCGAGTCTTGAAGCTGGCGAATCAGGCCGGTGCGGCTGACCGGGTGCCAAAAAAGAAAAAGAAAACTGTGGCCCGTGTCCTGGAGACCGCCGGTGATGCTGGGGCCGGGACTTCGAATGTGGCGAGCGTGACGCCTTCCTCTCCTCCTCGGGCAATAGATATACCTGACAGTCCGTCGCCAGCGGCCTCTCCCCTCCACAAACGGAAGCGTCCGGCGGGGACTCTTTCAAGGTCGTCACTGGGAAGTCCGGGTGGACCGGGCAGCTATCTGCTACCTCCTTGCTACGTGGAACGGTCATTCTTCAAGGCCGAGGACGCGATTGCTGTGCCGGAGCCTGAGGCCAAGGCTATTCTGGATCAGGATGCTGGTGCCCGACGCAAGGAGCTGGCCAGGGACTTGGCTGCTGTCATCCGGGTGATGGAGACGGCCATGGTCTTGACTGACACCTCGGTCTCCACTGCCTCCCTTGAGGATGCTCTCGTGCAGGTCCGGTCAGAGAAGGACAAGCTGTCCAAAGATCTGTTGGACTACAAGGAGGAGCATCAGCTGCAGGAAGGGCTGAGCAAGAAGCTGGAAGAGGCAGAGAAGGAGCGGGATCAGTTGAAGGCTGCTAAGGCGAGCTTGGAGGAGCAGGTGGTCGATCACCAGAAGCTGACTGAGGACAATGCTGGCCTGCGGGCCCAGGTCGAAGCTCTCGAGGAAAAGGTCCGTTCTTTGGCCGACGAGACCGAGGAGGAGCGTGCCCTTGGTACTCGTGGTGAGCTGCTAGGGCATATCCGCTCGCTCAACCAGGACCTTGTGGCCGTTTTCAAGGAGGGTTTCGACAACGCTGTCGAACAACTTAGGTTTCTAAACCCTGAGTTGGTGACGGAGGGGTCGGCCCATAACTATTGTGTCAGGGATGGAGAGATCATCTGCCCGTTCGAAGCCGAGGAAGAGCTGGGGGTTGAGGAGGAGGAAGAAGAGGAAGTGCTCCGAGCGGAGTCTTAAATTGTTTTTGTTTTTTGTTTTTTTGATGTTGTTTTTGTTATGGCCTGCGTGCCTTATTATGTGGCCTGCGTGCCCGTTATGTATTTTGGCCTTCGGGCATGTGTAATATGGCCTTCGGGCGTACTTGGCTTCGGCCGTTGTTATTGCTTTTAATATATGAATGTTTTTGTTGTCATTCATTGTGTTCGTGTATGTATGATATTTGCTTTTATGAATTCGTACTCTGCTCGACCTCGTTAATCTCCTCGGTTTAGGGAACCGATGAAGTGTCGCGCTTTGTGCCCGTTGGGATCGAAGCCCGGGTCTCGAGGCTTGGGCTTTCCCATCGCGAGCTGGGTGCCCTGCCTGTCCTGGTACTTCGACGTTGAGTCTCGGTCAAGATCCCAATCGTCGGGGAGGGTTGTGTTCGCTATGTGGCCCCGGCTCGTTCCCGGGTCTCGCGGTTCCTCTCTGGGGTTTTGGAGACGAAGAGCGTGGTCGTACCAGCCACGTCTCCCCGTGGTATGTTTAGCTGTAATATTGTCTAAGTTTTTCTGCGTTCCATGGTCGAGCGAGTTCTTCCCCTTGTAGGTTTTCCAGATAATAGGCCCCGTTGCTCGTCTTATCGCGGACGCGGTAGGGGCCTTCCCAGTTGGCGGCCAGTTTACCCTCTTTTGGGTTTTTCTGGTTTCTTCTGAGGACCAGGGTGCCGACCTGGAACTCTCTTCTTATGACTTTCGCATCGTGGCGTAGTGCTATTTTCTGTTTGAGGGACGTTTCCCTTAGGGCAGCTTCGGAACGGATCTCTTCGACTAGGTCGAGCTCGGCTCTAAGGGTCTCGTCGTTCAGTTCCTCGTCTAGGGGTTCTTCTATCCTCCTTGTTGGTTCCCGTATTTCCACCGGGATGACTGCTTCGGTGCCGTAAGTCAGTCGGAATGGGGTCTCCCCGGTGGTGGAATGTGGTGTAGTGCGATAAGCCCATAGGACGCTATGTAGTTCCTCGACCCATGCCCCTTTTGCGTCGCCGAGCCGTCGTTTAAGGCCACGTAAGATTACTCTGTTGGCCGCCTCTGCTTGCCCGTTCGTCTGTGGATGTTCGACAGACGTGAAATGCTGTTTAGTGCCCAGGATGGCGACGAAGTCCTGGAATCCTCCGTCCGTGAATTGTGTCCCGTTGTCCGTGACGAGGGCCCGGGGTATGCCGAATCGAGCGAGGATGTTGCGTTTAAAGAACCGGAGAATGTTCTGCGCGGTTATTTTAGCTAGTGCCTCTGCTTCAATCCATTTTGTAAAGTAATCCACCCCGACGATGAGGTATTTATTCTGGGATGATCCGGTGACGAAGGGTCCGAGGATGTCCATGCCCCACCACGCGAAGGGCCATGGGGAAGACAGTGATTTTAGGTCATTTGGGGGCGCGAGGTGCATGTCGGCGTGTCGTTGGCATTTGTCACACCTTTTGACGTGCTCCTTTGAGTCGCTTTGCATGGTCGGCCAGTAGTAGCCTGCTCGAAGGGCTTTTCGTGCGAGCGATCGCCCGCCGAGGTGTTGAGCGTTAATTCCCCGGTGTATTTCCCCAAGTATGTCGGGGACTTTCTCTTCCTCGACACATTTAAGTAACGGGATGGAGAACCCTCTCCAGTAGAGTTTACCTTCGAGGAGTACGTACGAGCACGCTCGTCGTTTGACAGTGGCCGCCTCTTTCGGGTCAGCTGGGAGTTCATCTCGTGTGAGGTAATTGTAGATGGGTGTCATCCAACAGTGAGCATCCCCGATAGTGTTGACCTCGAATGGAGGAGGTAGTTTGTCGATGCTGGGTCGAGGAAGGATTTCTTGAATTACTGATTTATTCCCACCCTTTTTCCTCGTGCTGGCTAGTTTCGAGAGGATGTCTGCCCGTGTATTGTGCTCGCGAGGTACGTGTTGAACTTCCCACTTTTCGAATTTCTCAAGTTTTTCTTTGACAAGGGACAAGTACTCGACGAGGTTGTCGTTCTTGGTTTGGTACTCTCCTCGCACTTGTGAGGCCACGAGCTGGGAGTCTGTGGATATTTTTACTTGTTTTGCTCCCAGGTCCTCGGCTAACCTAGGCCTGCGATAAAAGCCTCGTATTCGGCTTGGTTGTTCGACGTCGGGAAAGCCAGTGCTAATGAAACCTCGATCAGGATCCCATCCTCGTTCTCGAGGATGATCCCGGCTCCGCTGCCTGATGTGCTAGAGGCTCCGTCGACGAAGATCATCCATTTGTGGGCGCCCTCTGCTGGTGTCGGGCAGTGGGTCATTTCCGCGACGAAGTCGGCCAGTGCTTGGGCTTTCAAGGCTTTCCTACTTTCGTATTGTATGTCGAATTCGGAGAGTTCTAGCGACCACTTGAGCATTCTCCCGGCCATATCTGGTCGCCCGAGTAGCTGTTTGATTGGCTGGTCGGTCCTCACCTTTATCGTGTGTGCGAGGAAGTAATATCGTAGTCTCCTTGCCGCATTGATGAGGGCCAGGGCGACCTTTTCGATTTGCTGATATCGGAGCTCGGGGCCTTGGAGTGCTTTGCTCGTAAAATAGATGGGCTTTTGTCCCTCGTCGGTCTCTCTTATTAGAACGGCGCTGACGGCCTCGGTCGCTACGGACAGATATAGGTACAGGGTTTCCTTTTCTAATGGTCGCGATAAGACCG
Organism: Lathyrus aphaca; assembly: GCA_963966055.1. Classification (NCBI taxonomy): domain Eukaryota; kingdom Viridiplantae; phylum Streptophyta; class Magnoliopsida; order Fabales; family Fabaceae; genus Lathyrus; species Lathyrus aphaca. The sequence continues at coordinate 339,497,303 of OZ014524.1, forward strand.
GGGGTTCGGATAGAACCTTCTTTAGATGGAGTAATGCTTGCTCTCATTCGTCAGTCCAATCGAAGCTAGCCTCTTTGCGAAGGAGTCTGAAGAATGGTAATGCGTGCTGGGCGGACTTGGCGATGAAACGGGAGAGTGAGGCGAGCACTCCATTGAGGGATTGGATCGATTTCTTGGTCCTCGGGGTCGGGAATTCCGAGAATTCCCGGCATTTGTCGGGGTTGGCCTCGATTCCTCTTTCGGTGAGGTAGAACCCCAGGAACTTTCCTGCCCGTACTCCGAACGTGCACTTTTCGGGATTGAACCTCATTTTGCACTGCCTCGCCTGCTCGAACACTTTGGTTAGATGTCGAGCATGGGTAACCTCCTCGTGTGATTTGACGATCATGTCGTCCATGTATACTTCGAGCATGTCCCCTATTTCATCCTTGAAGACTTTGTTCATCATGCGTTGGTACGTAGCACCAGCATTCTTGAGCCCGAACGGCATTACGTTGTAATAGTAATTGCCCGTTGGGGTCATGAATGTTGTGTGTCTCTTGTCTGTGGGCGACATAGGGATTTGGGTGTATCCACTATATGCGTCCATGAAGGACAAGAGTTTAAAACCTGCAGAATTGTCTACGAGCATATCTATATTAGGGAGGGGGAAAGCATCTTTCGGGCAAGCCCTATTAAGATCAGTATAATCAACACACATACGCCATTTTCCATTATTTTTCTTAACGAGGACTACATTAGAGAGCCAGGTTGTGTACTGGGCTTCAGAAATAAAATTTGCCTCTAAGAGGTCTTTTACAGCTCGCTCGGCAGCCTCTGCCTTCTCGGGCGACTGTTTGCGCCTACGCTGTGCTATGGGCTTGGCTGCCCGGTCTAAAGCTAGCTTGTGACACGCGATCTCAGGATCCAGCCCGGGCATTTCTGCGGCATTCCACGCGAAGAGTTCAGAGTTCTCCTTGAGGCATGCCACGAGTTTCTCTCTAGTTCCCTCGGGCAGTCCCTTACCTATCTTCACTGTCCTCTCTGGATCGTCCCCGAGGGGAATGAGCTCGAACTCTCCGTCGGGGATTGGTCGAACCGGGTGTTCGAGAGATCTTTCCTTGGTGGACTTCCCTTCTTCGGTTTCGTCTAGCCCAATACGACAGTCGAGGTCGATGGCGTTAACTCCCCGAGGAGGGTCCTCGGTCCTGAGTTTTTTGTTGTTGCAGCTGCTTTTTGTGCTGACCACGGCCTGTCCTTTTACTGCAGCGTCATAGCATCGCCGGGCCGCTTCGATGTCGCCGTGGATGGTGACCACGCGGCCCAATTTGGTGTAGTATTTCATCTTCAGGTGGACGGTAGATGGGACCGCGGTGAGTTCGGCCAGTGTTGGGCGTCCAAAGATGCAATTGTAAAGGGATGGACAGTCCACGACCAGGAATTGGATTTTGATTTCCCTGGCCGTTTCCTGCTCCCCGAAAGTGACGAGGAGCTCTACATATCCCCATGGCCTTGTCGTTTCTCCATTGAATCCTTGGAGGTCGGATCCGACGTAGGGTGCCAGGTTGGTCTTGTCTAATTTCAGAGTCTTGAAGAGGTGGACGTACATGATATCCACCGAGCTGCCCTGATCGACTAGGATGCGTCGGACGTCGAACTGGGCCATGTTTGCTCTGATCAATAGTGGGATGCCCGAGTTCGGGGATCCGCCCGGGAGTTCCTCCAGGAAGAAGGATATTGGGTTGGATTTCCCCCGGTATTTTGTCAATGTCGCCTTTTGCTCGGGGGCAGTCAGTAGGAGCTCGTCGAACTTGCGTTTGACCGAGAGGGCAGCGACTTCACCGTTAACTCCCCCACCTGAAATTACCAGTGCGGTTGGGAAGTCTTCCCAGGGGCTGAGTGCAGCGATTCTGCCTTCGGGCAGTGGCTCGGGGAGGAAGAAATCTTCCGGGCGTGACACGCAGAGGGCCACTTGGTAAGGAGAGTTGTCGGGGGGTGTTTCTTCCCGGGGTCTCTTCTTTTCTGCCTCGTCATGTCTGGGGGTTTCGTTCTTCCTCGTATACTGCTTTAGGTGCCCCTCTTGGATTAAAATCTCTATTGCATCCTTCAGGTGGACGCAGTCTTCGGTCACATGCCCGTGGCTTCTGTGGAACCGGCAGTACTTAGATTTGTCGGTGTGGGGCTTTGGCGCAGATGGTTTTGGGAACCTGACCCTACCCTGTTTAAATTCAGAGTTGATGCATTCCGCGAGGATGCGCTCTCGAGGAGCTGTCAGTAAGGTGTACTCGCTATATCGGCCCGCGGGGCCTCTTCCCTCTCGGAGCTCGCGAGGTCTTTCTTCTCTTCGCTTGTCCCCGTTGCGACGGGGGATGCTCGGGTCCTCGCGTTTGGAATGCTCGGTATCCCCAGCATTACGTCCGCTACGGGCATTGTGTGCCACCTGTTTTTCCTCGTATCTGATGTAGGCCTGGGCCTTGTGCAGAAGTTCGTTCAAGGTGCGGGGAGGTTCGATCCCGACGGCTCTGCTAAGCTCACTGCCGGGCAAGAGCCCTCTTTCGAGGAGGTACTTCTTCATGTGTTCGGTGGTATCCACCTCGACAGCTTCTTGATTGAATCGCTCGATGTACGAGCGCAGCGTTTCATTCTTCTTTTGCACTATGGCTTCGAGGGTTGCCTCAGTCTTGGGATGACGACGGGAAGCCGTGAAGTGCCTGGTGAACATGGACCTCATGACTCTCCAAGATGTAATGGATTCGGGGGCCAAGCTTTTGTACCAAGCCATGGCCCCTTTTCTGAGGGTTGTTGAAAACAGTCGACATTTGAGATGACCGGTGATATCATTGCGGTAGTCGAGCATTGCATTGACGTTGTCGACGTGGTCGTCGGGATCAGTGGTCCCATCGTATACGGCTAGATTGGGCGGTTTCTCCATGCCTTTAGGGAGCGGGGCTTCCATTATTTCCCGAGACAAGGGGCAGTGCAAGTCTTCCTCGTCGCTCCTCAGTGGAGATAATTCATTGTTGTCGGGGCTGTGCCCGCGCCTTGGTGATGTTCCCGCTCGACCATTGTCACGACGGGCGCGTGCCCTGCTGACGTGGGGTTCGGGAGATCGACGCCCGCGCTTCTTTGTTGGTTCTGAACGTTGCTGTGTTCTCCGCTCCTGTTGGGGTCGGGTCTCTTGTCGCTCGGCTTCGAGGGCCATGATTCTTTCGTGCTGCTGGTAGAGCATAGAACCGGCCTGGTTGAGGGCATTCACCATGGCAATCATTGTGGCGTCTCCTTCAATGGGGACGGGGATGGGATGAAACGTCTCTGTCCCTTGGTTTTGGGTGTGAGGGATATCCCCGTTGTTTTGAGGCTCTGGAGACGGGGTGGATGGGCGACCGTCCCGAGCGTCTCCTTCATGGGACTGTGGGCCGTCGTCCATAGTGTAGTCGACGAGGGGACGGCTGCGCTCGTTGGGTTGTTCTCCGGCCATGTTGGAAGGATAGGAATAAATGAGCTTTGATCCTCTGTTGATGAAGATGGGGATAGCTAGTTCCCACAGACGGCGCCACTGATCTTACCTGATCAGGAGGACCTTCCAAGGATTGTAGACTGGACCAGAGAGTGGGGTGAGTGAGAGGGGGGTGTACCTGCAAGGTGCTCCAATGCTTAAGTCAGAAGAGGTACAGAATAAGGTTATCAAAGTGTAAGTTAGAATACCTGACCCTTTGCTATGAAAGGGTATTTATACTGAGCCCTCAGCGCTGGGCCAAGGCTCCTAATGGACTGGATTAGCTAGGCCCAAGGAGGAGCTGCCAGGGGACGCGTAAGAAGCGTGAAGACCTAGACCAAAGGTCTGCCCCCTGGTCCAACTGCCCCTATCCCTAAGGAGATAATACAGGGGAGTTGGGTGACGTGCCAGATGAGGTGGCAGACGTGGGTCTGCCCGACGTGGCTTAGATGCCCGTGACATAGGTCGGTGACCTGTGGATGAAGATCATTGAGCGGGCAATGCACTCTTTGCCCGCCACATAGTCAAGCTGTTGAGGTGACGTTCCTCTGACGTGGGGGAAAAGACCTTTGCCCGATGCTTTCGAGTGCTCGATCGTTTGGGCCTGGATCCGACGAGCAATGGGTCATGCCGTGCATAACGTCATGGCCCAGTCCAGAACAACTTTTAACAAATTAACCCCCATAATATCTCTTGAAAGTAATTTTGACATCCCATATATAATAAATAAATTAAAAATATTACTTTATTAGTAGTATTCCTACCCCTTGACTAATTAATTAAAAAAATCCAAAACCCTATTTTATTAAAAGATAAAATCTTATTTTAAAATGTGTTAAAAAAATGTCAAAAAGAATTTCTTTTTGACTTTTTAAAACATCAAGGATATCCTAACCCATAGTCAAAATTTAAGGTTGATTTCGATTTGGGTTGATTTCGAAATATCAATCTAAAATTTGATCTGAATTAAATGATTTTTATAAAATGACATTCAAACAAACACAATAATATTTAATTCTTTTTATAAATTTTTTACTTTTTATTCATCAATTTATGATTTTTATTTGAATCGATTTGAATTTAAATAACTTTTGAATCCAACAATAAAGAGAGTAAAATGACAACATTAAAAAAATTATTGTACATTTTATTAGAAAAAGAAAATTAGAAGTGAATGATATCATATTCTTTTGTATTTTGTATTGGGATAAATTGATATGTACTGATAGTGTAAAATATTTTTCACTGTCAACGATGCAGAAGATGTGGTCGACTGAGTGGGCCTCTGCCAGACATGTTGAGCCATGGGCCAGTAGGGTCCTCGAGGCCCAGTCCGGAACAACTAGTATGTTATTTATAAGAAAACTAACTCACTGACCTAATGGGCTTTTTAACCATTATCCATTACAAGTTAACTTAGGGTACAAGCGAACTTAAATAATTTGATCCATTACACAAGGCTCAATTAGACATACATACTAGAACTGACTTCGACTACAATATGTATAACTTCTGCACTAGCATGTGAACCAATTTCGACTTCATGCTAAATAAATCTCGTATCAGAGTTCGATCCAATATTCCACAATAATAATCCCTCATTTTTTGTTAAAAGAGTTTATATATATATATATATATATATATATATATATATATATATATATATATATATATATATATATATATATATATATATATATATATATATATATATATATATATATATATATATATATATATATATATATATATATATATATATATATATAAAATCCTAATTAACAATGATTTCTTTATTTATATAAAGATCTAAAAAATCATTTTTTATACACACCACTTTTAACAAATTAACCCCCACAGTATCTCTTGAAATTATTTTTGACATCCCATATATAATAAATAAATTAAAAATATTACTTTATTAGTACTTTTCCTACTCCTTGACTAATTAATTAAAAAAATCCAAAACCCTATTTTGTTAAAAGATAAAACCTTATTTTAAAATGTGTTAAAAAAATGTCAAAAAAAGTCTCTCTTCGACTTTTTAAAACACCAAGGATATCCTAACCCATAGTCAAAATTTAAGGTTGATTTCGAAAAATCAATATAAAATTTGATCCGAATCGAGTAATTTTTATAAATGACCTTCAAACAAATACAATAATATTTAATTCTTTTTATAAATTTTTAACTTTTTATAAATCAATTTATGATTTTTATTTAAATCGATTTGAATTTAAATAACATTCGAATCCAACAATAAAGAGAGTAAAATGACAACAGTAAAAAAATTATTGTACAATTTTATTAGAAAAAAAATTAGAATAAAAGTGAATGATATCATATTCTTTTGTATTTTGTATTGGGATTAATTGATATACATTGAGAGTCTAGAGAAATTTTACCGTGTCAGTAAATCATAAATGTCAGATGTTATAACAAGTTTGACTTTTATTTCCTTATATATTTTACTTTCTTTATATAAGAAGTCTAAAATAAATATTAGTAATAGATTTTATTTTTTTAATATAAAAAATTTATAAAAAAATTTGTAATAGATCCACGATGATTTGTCCTTTACCAGAGTCTACTTATTAATTACAGAAATTTGATTTAGATGCATTAACATGAAAGCCCTTATAAATTGGAAAGATTTTCTCTAATAGAATTCTTAATTTGATTTTTAGTCATATTAAGATTCTTAATATAAATATATCAAAGTGCAACAACTATCTATATACACTTTGATTTTCTGATAGTTCTAAACTAGCTTTCTTTTTCTTCTTACTTTTGGAAAAATTAAAAAATCTTTCTCTTTTTCATATTTGTCTATGGAGGTTGATTGGGGGAATTTAGAATCACTTCCTTTAAGTTTGATTTTTGATAAGTTAGCAGAACCTGTAGATCGCATATATTTCAGTGTGGTATGCAAGAATTGGTATTCCATTGCAAAGTTTAATTATCAAAATCCACAAATACAAAATAATGTATTGCCGATGCTAATGATTCCCACCAGAAATAAATGCAGAACAAAAAGAAGTTTATATGGGATTTCATCCAAAACAGATTACAACATCAAACTACCAGTTCCTCATAATAAAAGGTTTTGTGGCTCAAGTCATGGTTGGTTAGCTAAGGTGGATAATGATTCTGAAGATACAATTATAACACTCCTCAATCCTTTTAAAGATGCTCTTTCCATCACTTTACCACCCATCTACATCACGGATATACAAAGAAGAAAAAGGTATTATGAATGTAATGTGCATAAGGTTGTTTTATCTGCTGATCCTACACTTAGGCCACACGATTACGTTGTTGTGGCTCTTTACAGTATGCGTAAATGTGTCGCTTTTCTAAGAGCTGGACAACAGATTTGGACTTATATTGATCAGGTTCATTATTGTTTTAATGATGCTATATTCTATAAAGACCTGGTCTATGTTGTAGGACGAAGGAATAACATTCTCTCTTTTGATTTGTGTAATTTGAAGGAAAAAAAGGTAATTCCCAAAGTTCTTTCTTTGAAGGGGGATGATTATGCTCATGAAGCTTATCTTGTAAAATCATTAGAAGGAGACTTATGGCTAGTAAGAAAATTTATTAGTTATCCTGAAGATGATGAATTGCCTAGCAGTGGTGCAGAGAGATTCGAAATATATAATTTAGAATTGGATCTCCAAAGTGGTAAACTTATACGAATGTTAAAGCTTAATGACTTGGGAGACAATGTATTATTCCTGGGTGATAGTGATTCTATATCTATGTCGGCTTCATATTTCTCTAACTATCTTCAAAAGGATTCAATATATTATACAGATGATTTTTACGACGATACACCAAGTCCTTACCCTAATGGACCATTTGATATGAAAGTCTACAATGTAAAAGAGAAAAGGTTTAGTCAACATTGTCCATTTCAACCTTGGTTTAGACGAATGCCACCTGCACTCTGGGTTATTCCTCCGTTTCAACATGATTGACAATTTCAAATGAAAATTTTTATTTTTTTATTTTTATTTTTTTCCTTTTTAACATTCATTTGTTTAGTTAATATATTACTTTTGACAAGGATTTACATTTATTGAAAAGAATTTAAGATTTTTTTCATTTGAGAATAAAAACATTATACTTTAAACATTTTAATTAATGTCAATTTTTGTTTGTTTTTTAATTTTAGGAATTGCAATGTAATTTTAAATTATTATATTTCTCTTCACAAAGATAAAAATTTAAATTTAATGTTGTATAAAGACTTGTACTTAGAAACCGTAAATATTAATTTTCTCTAGTTTTAGATACAATTTGAACATGTAGTAATTTGTCCCTCTAACAACAGAACCAAAGGGATATGAATTGATTTAAATTAGGATTTAAAATTTAAGGTATTGCAAATCCATAGTATATAAAAAGAGATAATTTTTGAGAAATAAAAATTAAAATATGGAAGAGACTTAGCCTCTAACACTTATTCTCTTTTTAATATTTTAAATATATATGGTTAATCTAAATGATGTGGATCTCATAGATTTATTGTAATTTATATAACTTTTATTTGTGTCGAAGATGTGGTGTTCTACATATAAATTTAAAATAAAAGTATCATAACTTTTTCTTAATCAAACAAGTTTAACGCATTTCATTTATCAATTGAAACTACGCCTAGATTAAGAATTCACCACTTATCTAACTAGTGTGTAGTCGAATTCGCTTGGTGTTCAACAAATTAAACTTTACGTCAAAGTTGAGAATACATTGTAATAAATTCTTAATTTATCTAATAATGATATTAAATTCAGAGTGTCCACCATAGTTGGTATTGATAGCAGGAACTACCATTTAATAGTCACTTTCAATAATCACATAATCCAAATGAGAGTCTTGGAAAACTGTAAAAGTATGACTTCTCAAACATATTTTGATGACAATAACTCTACATCAACTTACTTTATGTAAGCATAAAATATGATTTTTTCAAAATTATTACACTGTTTCCTATTTTTAACATACTGGTTTTTAAGATTTTTTCAGAAATTTCTTAAAGTAACCAGTTACATAGTAGGTAGTAACCGGTTACTTCAACTCAGTTTTAAAATTTTCTAAATGTTACAGCCAGTAACCGGTTACCCCTGAGGTAGTAACCGATTACCACTGTTCAGAAATGAAAAATTGCATCTTTTCATCAAAAATGTGTCTTTCTCTTTGATTTTAAATCATGACATCCTTCCATAATTTTTGTACCTTTTTAGAAGGGTGTCTTAACTATTATATAAACACATTTTCATCAGAATTTTTCTTTATCTCCTACAATTTTCATAATCATTTTTCTCACTCACTTATTGATCATATTTTCAGAAATGTTTTTGAGTATACTTATTCAAAAATTTCAAAGAGTGAAACTTTGCACAAAATTCTATCAATCAATATTTATATTGATAACGTTCAAGACTTCATCTTCATTCATCTATTCAAGATCAACTCAATATAAAAACTATCACTTCCAAGAGGTATAGCAATTCTTACATGTAGATTGCTCTCCACTAGTTTTATAACAATTAAACTGGTGCACAAATTTCATATGGTTTTGATGGTTTTTTAGAGAGAGATACTATGTTCCATCTCTAGTTTTTGTCTCTATCTTGCAATTTATTTTATGGCTTGGACCAAGGTAGAAAATCGAAAACACATTAACAGATGGGATGTTTTTCCGTATGGTGGAGCACAAAAAGTGTCAGCTGATGAAGAAATCAACTATATCTTTTTCTCGGAGTTTCCCGATCGTATTCGAGCAAGAGATATTCATGTATTATTCGGGTGTATTGGCAACGTCATTGAAGTTATGATATCTCCTCGGCGCAATAAACTCGGCAAACGGTTCGGCTTTGCACGATTTATGGAGGTGGAAGACATTAGAATGTTGGGTGTCAAACTAGATAATGTTCTGATTGATGGGAAGAAAATACATGCAAACCCACCAAGATTTGTTAGGGGAGTTTTTGAGGGAAAGAGGAAACATGTTGTGAAGATGAATCAGTCAGGGAGGGCGTCGACCTGGATTAATTAGGCAAAGGTGAATCAGAACGTTCAGAATAATAAATCTTACTTCAACACTATGTATGGTGAATGTTCATACGCAGATAAGTTGAAGATTCATAAATTTTCTAAAGAAGAGGTTGATCTGTGTTATAAAGCTAAGCCAGAAGATGTGAGCAGAATGAGGAGAGCATATGTGGCCAAGACTCTTTCACTAGGTATGTCATATAACATACAAAGCTACTTTGAAATGGAAGAGGTTTTCTTCATTAAGGTTACTCCCATGGGATCAAATTTTTGCTTGCTTGAGAGTAGAAAAGAGGGAGCCATGGAAGAGTTGATATCTAGTGGTTCGACATGGTGGAAAGAATGTTTTTCAGATGTTAGTAGATGGAGGGAAGACGATGTCGACTTAGATAGAGTTATTTGAATTAGAGTATTTGGCATTCCTTTCCATGGTTGGAATATGGATTTGTTTGAACTTATTGCTAATAAACTTGGAACATTCATATGCACTGATGATAACTCTTTGAAAGGAACGGCGATGGATGTTTCCCGCTTCATGGTGAGAGTTCAAGCAGGATTCGTTCTTCAGGAGAGCACGGTGGTGGAGATCGACGGAAAATGATTTTCTCTATGTTTACGTGAAGATTCTTATGGACCTGTTAGAATATCCCCAACTGCCATTGTTGATAATAAGTTGAGTTCTTCTTCTGAAGAAGAAGAACAATTATTTGATGAAGATGAGTTTGGTCTTGAAATGGGGGAGGTTCGGTCAATAGCATGGAGGAGGGGGAGGTCAAGTTATTATCCGGTGAACTATTTAAGGAGGCAAGTTTTCTCAAAAAAGGAGGGGTTTCGGTCGCTGGCAATAAGGAAAATACAGAGGGGGACAGTAGAGATTTTTCTGTGATAAAAACAACTAGTCTTAATACCTCTTTGTCTAGGGTGGTAGATTCTACAAATATCACAAGTGGGAGCACCAAAGTAGATTGGGGAGTAGGTGGGAGTGCATGTGGCATAGTGAAGGGTCAACATCAACATGGGATTTTTGATGGAGCTGTAAACCAAATTAAAACCACTCGTCTTGGTTCACGTGATAACTCTCCTTTTTATGAAGATTCAATTTCGGATTTTAATTCTCTTGACATTAAAGTATCGGGTCCCACATCTTTACATGAAGCAGGTGGCGTTGAGTCAAGAGATGTGGGTTTTATTCCCAGTTTTAATTCCTTTTCAAAGAAGGCACGTGAAGAGAGGGGTGGTGGGGCCGCTGAAGGATCTTATAAAAAACTTAAAAAGGTCAAGTTTAGAAAACTAAACGGTTTTGGAACAACAAACAAAATCAATTCAGAAACTGGGGGAAGAAGGCAGAACAATTGGGAAATGTTATTAGTTCAAAGTCTGGCAGTAGTGGGAATGAAGGAGAAAATACTTTCAAGCCAGGATTTTATGCAAACAATTCGGAGGACTCTGACATAGTTAGAAGCAACATTCGGATGTGGGACAATTTGGAGTCAAATATCGGAAGCAAGTTATGGGAAGCGATCTCTAATTTGGGTATAATGGCAGGAGACGTCAAACAACAATTGTTTAGGAGTTTGGAGGAAATGGAGAAAAATGATAAAACTAGAAAATGGGAGGGGAAGGCGGATCAAAGAAACCGAAAATGATTATCGTTTCTCTTAACATTCTAAGGGGTGGAAGTTTATTAAAGAGAAAGAGGATTAGCCATATTATAAAGAAAGGAAGGGCGAACATTTTTCTCATTCAAGAATCCAAAATGGAAGAGTTTTCCGATTTGGTGGCGAAGAGTTTTTGGTCTAGGGAGAACATTGGTTGGTCTTTCTCCGGTTCCTCGGGGGCGGCGGGAGGGCTCATCATTTTGTGGAAGGAGTGCAATATCAAAGTCTTTCGTAGTTTTAAAGGAGAAGGTTATTTGGGAATCATGGTGGTTTGGAGAGATAGTATATTTTATATCATTAATGTGTACTCCTCTTGCGATATAAATTTGAAAATAATTCTTTGGAGTAGGTTAATTTCTTTGAAGTCTTCTCTTAATGATGGAGATATGTGCATAGCGGGAGATTTTAATGCGATCACTAGTGAGAATGATAGGAAGGGTAGTTTAAGGGGGAGCTGTAACACGGAGATGAAGGAGTTTTTAGATTTCATTATAGACATCGATTTGGTTGACGTTCCGTGAAATGGAAAAAAGTTCTTCTGGGTTAGTGGTAATGGTTCCTATATGAGTCGTATTAATCGATTTTTAGTATTGGTAGGTGCTATCGACAAATGGGGTATTATTGGGAAATTCATAGGTAGTAGAGATGTGTTCGATCATTTCCCGATTTGGTTGGTGGAAGATTCTTCGGATTGGGAGCCGAAACCATTCAAAGTCAACAATGATTGGTTCAAAGAAAATAATTTTCTTCCTTTTGTGGAGAAAGAATGGAAAGAGTTGTCGATTGAAGGTAGAAGCGATTTTGTACTTAGAGAGAAGTTGAGATTACTTAAAGGTAGTCTTCGCAAGTGGAATAAGGAGGTTTTTGGTATCTTCGATTTAGAAATTGAAGATAGTGTCGATAAAATCAATGAGGGGGTGTGGCGGCCAAAATGGTTAGAGGATCTCTATCGGAGGGAGAATCAAAGGCTCGTAAAAAGGAGAATAGCCAGTTTTGGATGAATCTTCGAATCAAAGAAAATCTCTTAATCCAAAAATCTATATTGAAGTGGTTAAATGATGGAGACAACAACTCTAGGTACTTCCATTGTGTTATGAAGGAAAGGAGGAGGCAGAATCACATCGGTTGTTTTAACTCTAATAGAGGGGTTCTAGTTTCGGTTGAAGAAGTCAAGGAAGAAGTGAGAACTCATTTTGCTTCCAAATATTTGGAACCGGATTATAATAGGCCGACGTTGGAAGGTTTGGAATTCAATTCTATCTCTCTTGAAGATCAAAGTTTCTTAGATAGGCCTTCTTCGGAGGAAGAAATTAAGGTTGCAGTTTAGGGTTGTGATGGTTTCAAGAGTCCGGGGCCGGATGGATTCACGTTGTTTTTCATTAAAAAGTGTTGGAAGTTCCTTAAATCAGATTTCTTTCTTTTCTTTCATGATTTCCATAATAAGGCAATTATCTCTAAGTCAATCACCTCATACTTTCTTACTTTGATCCCAAAGTCTGAATCTCCTTTGGGTCTTGATTATTATAGACCTATATGCTTGGTTGGGTGTCTATACAAAATCATCGCGAAACTCTTGGAGGCTAGGATAAAGGAAGTTTTGCATAATCTCATTTACAAATGTCAAAGTGCCTTTGTTCCGGGTAGGCAACTTCTAGATGGTGTTTTGGTGGCCAACGAGTTACTGGACTATGCTTTCAAAGAAAAGAAAGTGGTTTCGCTTTTCAAAGTGGATTTCGAAAAGGCATATGATAAAGTTAGTGGAACTTCTTACGATTCATGATGGAGAAATGGGATTTGGTATTAGATGGATGAAATGGATGGAAGCCTTGATCTTCACGAGTAAGATGTCCGTGTTGGTGAATGGGAGTCCGACAAAAGAATTTGTAGTGCAAAGGGGATTGAGACAAGGAGACCCATTATCTTCGTTTCTTTTTGTCTTAGTTACGGAAGGTCTTTCCATGTTGGTGAGAAGATCGGTGGAGTTAGATGATTTTGAGGGCTTTAATGTCAATCATAATTGCTTCATTGACATTCTTTAATTCGTAGACGACACTCTTCTAGTTGGAGATTGTAGTTGGAATCATTTGTGGGCTATTAAAGCGGTTCTAAGAGGTTTTGATCTTGCTTCGGGGCTTAATATCAACTTCCACAAGAGCAAATTGATAGGGATAAATACCACCCCTTCGTTCCTTAAAGCGGCGACCTTGTTCTTGGCGTGTAGGACGGAATCAAAAGAAGTTAACTTTCTCAGTATTCCCTTAGGTTCCAATCCTAGAAGGATTTAAACTTGGTCCAACCTCTTAGCTAGGGTTATAAAACGATTGTCTTGTTGGCAAGGTCGATTCCTTAGCTTCGGAGGTAGGATAACTCTTCTTAAATCAGTTCTTGGAAGCTTACCTATTTTCTATTTATCCTTCTACAAGGCCCCGACTAAGGTTTCGAGGGAGATCAACAAAATTCAAATAAGCTTTCTTTGGGGTAGCACGAGAGAAAAGAGGAGAATTCATTGGTCCAAATGGGAGACTCTTTGTCTTCCTCTTGATAGTGGAAGCTTTAATTTTAAAGACATTGAGGCATTCAATTATAGTATTCTTAGTAAGTGGAGATGGAGGATTGCGGAAGGATCGGAAGACTTGTGGTTCAATATTTTAAAAGCAAGATACAGATGTAAACACCCCAAATTTTCCCTCACCCATTCACACCATGGCTTGTGATCATCTCATATGCACAAACACAATCATAACATCTCATATCTCAGTCTTGATTCACTGCATAGTTTCTAAGGCATCTGCACCTAGGGTTTGTGATCTGAGCAATCCAAGAGCCTTTTGAGCCACCCCAAAGGTCATCAATCACTTCAAAGGGATCTATGTGTGTTCAAGTATCATATTACATCCCCTCAAAGTCAAGATTACAAAGGAATCACAAGAACTAGGGTTTGAGTGAAGGCAGAGCCAGGTTTGACTGCACAGTTGACTGAAAATTAGGGTTTTGGTTTCAGAGGCCTTAACTCCAATTTTTTTGGTCATTCTTGTTTCCATTGGTCTCTATATGGTATAGGGAGTATGCATATCAATTTTCATGAAGAAATTCCATGGGGAAGTCATCTGATCAAGGGTTGACTTTTCAGACAAGTCAGTGTAAAATCAGGGCATCTGAGGCCCCCAATGACCCAACCAATGGTTGATCTCCATCATTTTGAGTGTATATGATCTTTATTTGATCATGGAAGAAGGTTGAAGTTCATAAAAATCAAGAATTTAGGGTTTTTGCAAATGTTGACTTTTTTGGGCATAGTTGACTTTTCAAGAATGCTTCATTTTAGGTCATTTTTCAAGCCTTGATTATTGATCCAAAAATGCTTCAAATGGAAAAACTTTGATCATGAAAGTTGTAGATCTCATCTTTCCCTTTTCAAAAAGTACAAGAACATGATCAAACTCTTCTTGGGTCAAAAGTTATAGCAAGGCAAAGTTGGCAAAAATCATTGATTTTCAAGGCATGCCTCAAATGGGAATTTTGCAAAACCATGAACCAATGCCTTTTGCAGCCTCAAGTTCACTTCAAACTAGTATGCAAACATTCTCTAAGTCATAAAAATCAGAATTGAACCAAGAATGCCCATGGTTTATGTTTGGTTGGACAAAGAGATCACATGTGAACCAAAGTTGTAACAAGTTGCAAAATCATCATGACACTTCTACCACTTGATGCATTGGATGCTGCACTTTGCTAGCCCTCTCACCTCACCTTGCTGCACCAGAACCAACCCATGTACTTGCCTAGATCATGAACCATACTTCTCTTACACATTATTTGACTTTGTGCAAAAGCAAACTTACCAATCACTATAGGCCAGGTCACATCATCTGACCTATAGGATTAAAATACATTATCATTTTGCAAGCCATTTCATGTACAAGGCAAGGCTGAAACCATTCACAACATAGACATTCACAAAACACTCCATTTTGCATAAGCCTTCGAATCTGCCCCCACAGCATACAAACACAAAAACCATCTTCATCATTCATCTCACCACACTTCATAGACCTCAAACCACCAAAAGCCAGGCCTGAAACAAGCAAGAACACTCCACTGCCATTCTTCACCTCAACTTGCAGTTCCATTCGAATCTCTCTCCCAAGCTCACAAACATCAAAACAAACACCACAGACCTTCTCCACACATCATCTGGACCTCAAACAACCATTCACAATGACCTGAAACTACCAGAATCACCATTGCCATTTCTGACTGAGTTGAAGCAGAAACTTGTCAAACTCATTATCCAGCCAACATAAACTCTTCTTGAGCATTCAAACATCATCTGGGGATCAAGTGGAGTGGATTGCACAAGGAGAAGTGGCCAGAAAGTCATCAGAGTGAAAGCTTCGAATCTCAGGTAGCTTGAAAATTATTTTTCCAGAAATCATTTTTCATGTTATAAACTTGTTCTATGTGCTTCACTGATCATCCTGATGTCATTGGTTTCGAAAATGGCTTTGAAATGAGCATTTAATTTCTCTCTGAAACCTGCGTGCCCTAGTTTTCATTTTCTTCGATTCAGCTCATTTAGGAAGTATAAATTTGTTTTGAGAGAGGGTTTTGATTCGTGAGGGGTTGGAGAACATTTCCCAGTTCTTAGGTTTCATTTTTGTTACGATTTGAGGGGTTTTGGGGATTTTCAGGGGAGATGCTGGCCGGAGAAGACGACCGGAAGTCTTCTCCGGCCACCTGAAAGTGATTTGTGCCCTAATCACGTAATTAACTCAAGTTTGAATCTGGAGCGTACGATCCCTTTGACCAGTTGACCTCCCGCGTGTGTGTGTGGCCTGGATCTCTCTGATTAGCCCTAATCCACGTGTTAAGACTAATTAATCATATTTTAATCAGAAGCAACCTGGACCCTTGGATAGCGCGCGTGGTCAAACTTTTTAAACTCAGAGCTCATCCTGGCCCTCCATCCTGATTACTTTCATTTTATTTAATTTTTATTCATTTTCTTTTCATTTTATTTGCACAATTATTTTAAAATAGCAAAAAATTCCTAAAAATTATGAAACTTTTTCTTCTGAGTTTTACTAATTTTTAAGACCCAAAAATATTTTTACTTTATTTTTTATCATTTAAAAAGTATTTTTAAATATTTAAAAGATTATTTTTAATTGATTAATGGGAATTAATTAATTAAAAATACTTTTAGGTATTTAAAAATCACCAAAAAATTCATGAAATGTTCTAAGACATTTAGAAACATTGTCCAACCTTCAAACCAAATTTCTTTTTTGATCTTGATGCATGTTAAGAATTTTTCATTGAATTAAATCATTTTTTGTGCATTATTTTGATCATAACTTCAAAAATTCATTTCTGCCTATCTAAGAAGGTTTGGACATTGATTCTTTTTGTATTGCATTCTATTTGGCATGTAGTTTTTGAGATAAAATGGCCATGAATTGATCTTGCATTTTTCATTTGTTTGACATTTCTTTTGTTTAGGAACCCTAAAAACCCTAATAGCTTAGAAAAATCATAACTTGAGATTAGTTAAGAGTTGAGACCTCCCCTTTGGACTTTGGTTTAGTATAGGTTTAGGGTTTCTTTGGTTGGCATTTTCCATTTTTTATCTTAGGTTTGCTTCTGTTTTTGGTTTTTGTTTGTTGATTGATGCATAAACCCTAATTTGGGCTTTCATTTGCATACCTCTTGCATTCTCTTGCATAGCATGACTTGCCATGACATTTCAAGCATCCATGTGTTTCATTTGACATCATAAGACATGTAGAAAGCACCCTTGATCATTGCATCACATATTTGCCATGTCATTTGCCTTGTATGATTCATAACTTTTCATGTGTATCATTGCTTCTAAGCTTGCACCATTTGCATCCATGATCTTGTATGAACATTCCCATGCCTTGATTCATGTTTATAGCATTCCATAATATCATTATCATCATCAACATGCTTCTGGTTTTGTTTTATATCATGTCATTTCATTTCATTTTGCATTGCATTGCATCTCTTTCTAACATTTCAGGTGGTAAGTAAACTTGAGAAGTGAATTTGCCTTCACTTCTCATAACATTTCTTTTCATCCCTCTTATGCATCCTTGCTGCATTTTATCTTGTGTTTGAGATTGAGCTTGCTCATTCTTGTTCCTCCCACTTTCTTTCTTCAAGTGACTTGACTTCTTGAATGAAGCAAGTCACTTTGCTTCTCTTGATCCTGTTCATCTGCTTCCTGGTGGCTCCTTTGAAGATTGTTCTTGAAAGCCTCACAAACCTTAGGAACAACCAAGCATGACAATGATTAGGGTTTTGATTAGTCCCTCATTTAGTTTTCACCTTTGTGTCTCTTTTGAGTCTTCTCTTCTCATCTCATAATCAGGGACTAAACCCTAAAGGCTTTAAGGCTTTGTGATTAAGCTTATGGCTGCATCCTTCTCTTAGGATGGAGTGTATAACTTTAATCCTAAGTGTTAAACCCTTAATGTGTTTAAATCTCTTAATCAATTCACTTAATAATCATCAAGACACCACACTTGTAACTTGGGCCTTGCATTAGGGTTCTAATTCTTCCTTAATTGGTTAAGAAGGACTAACCCTAGTGTTAATGGACAAGTCCCCCTCAAGTTGTCTTACAAACCATAAAATCCACTTCTTCATCATACCATTGAATAAAATCCACTTAATCAAAGGCTTGTTTTGTCATGAGTTTAATCCCTAATCATGGATTAAGTTGAGGAGCTTTCCTCAGCTTAAACATTCTCATCTATTATCCTTCTATTAGGATGGTGTAATGAGTCTGTTTAATCCTTGATTATGGCTTAACCTCATTACTTAACACTAAACAAAAACACCAAAAACATCTAATTAATCACAAGTAGGTTAATGATCTTAATCCTACACCAAAGATGATTAAGTGTGAGAACCTGACTTCACACTTAAGGTACTCTCATTACCCCTAATCAGAGGGAAGATGTGATGAGTTTACTAAATCCATTGGTTTAGACTTAAGCTCATTAACTTATGAAAAATTCCCAAAAGCAATAAAAGACTGAAAACTCAAAAACAAACAATAATCGTCTCCTCCGGGATTCTTTTCTCATCTCATTCACTCACAAACGAGAACTTGCTTCTTCCGTCTAATGCAAGACAGTTTGCATCTGAGCCAGACAGGTCATACACTTGAGCATAGACAAGTAAGCAGTTCACAAGTCAATTCATCTTTCAGTCTCTTTGGGTCGAACTACGGTGTTCTGACTTCCTCATTGCACGAGAGGATACGTAGGCATAACTTAACAGTTATCGAACAAAAGTCTCTGTATATTCCCCCACTTTCCAGCTTCATTCTTTAGCCTCATACTCTTGAGCATTTCACCTCTTTCTCTTTTACACTGACACTTCTCTTATACACTTCACATCACTTATACACTTTACACTGACACCTGTACATCTTTTCCAGCTATTTTATACACAAATTGCACTGACACTACCCCTTTATAGCACAAATCTTTTAAGCGTGGATCCCGTCGAGTACGACGGACAATCTGGGTGCTAATACCTTCCCAGGTTGTAACCAACCCCCTTTCTCAGTCTCTCTGGTTCGCAACCGTCTTATCCATCTTTTTCTAGGTCTATGCAGCATTGCCTTTCCTCTGGGATAAAAATTCCTAGCTGGCGACTCTATTCATCTCCAGTGAGTTCACGGCTGTGTGTCCTCATTGTCCCTCTCGCCGACCGTTCGCGTCTGTACCTTTATCTGACCCTGTGTCACTTATCGGGAGCGACAGCTTGGCGACTCTGCTGGGGACCCTTTATATTGCAACCAGGGCTTCTGGTTCTTTTTGTGGGTTCCTCCTAGCGCTTGATTGATTTGTGTTTACTGGGGTGTTATGTGCTTATTTGTGCTTGTATTTATTTTGCTTTATGTACAGTTTGCTTTACTGTTTTCTTTATTGCTTTTGCATTATATCATATTGTCATACTGTACTGCTGGCTGGATCTGGTTTTTCTTTGGTGGGTGGGTATTTCATTGAGTGTTGAGGTCCTATACCTGGGACCTGAGTGACACCTAGGCTAGAGTGAATCATATTCTTTCCCATTCCATTTCGGTCTGGTGCGGGAATATGAAACACGGTTCAGATGTGGGTTTCTTCTTGAGAACTCTGTGTTGCAGATTTCCTGCAATACTAGGGCTATCTGGGAAGCCTGCTAAGTCTGGATGACCTTTAGTATTGACCTTCAGAAACTGAGGTGAATTAGAGGAGGAATTGTTATGGTTATTGTAAACACTGTACCTCCGGGTTAGAAGTGTTTACACTTCTCATAACTAATCCAAGTCTGAGGATCCTTGTTCTAGAGCACCACCTGTGAGGGGGTTGGGCTGTTTACAGGTTTGCAGGTACCTTGACCTCAGAATACCCTGTTACTTTGTTTTGTTAAGAGTACTCCATGTTGGACAGTTCTTGTGATTCTAAAACCCTGGAAGTGAGGCTCTTTATTTGAGCCCCCCACCTTGGTTACTGGATTTATAGACCTCCATCTGGAATTCTTGAACACACTTGGACCTATATCAGGGCATTTTGATCAGATCCAGCTCAGTCACAAACCCTTGCATTTCATTTGCATACATAATCATTGCATCATATTGACATTTGCTTATTTGTGTTTCAGGGTGTCCATCCTCATTTTTGGCCAGTTTTGACCCCATCTTCAGTACTGACCTATCTTCACCAGCATCTACTTCAGTTATCACCTGCACCAGCCAGTCAGTGGCCCCTTTCTCCAGTATTATCATCAGCACCCATCTCTACTCAGTCTCAGCATCATGGCTCCTAAAAAGAGCAACATCACCTATCACTTCTTCCAACCAGAGCTATCAGACATCAGGAGGATTCAGACCCTGATCACTCCAAATCACATATCCTTGTTCAGGGAGAACTATGGAGATATACTTGATTTGGTTATGGATCTGGACCCATCACAGAGGAGCCTCATCCACACTTGCATTCAGTTCTATGATCCCCCACTGAGATGCTTCACTTTTCAAGACTTTCAGTTGGGCCCCTTATTGGAAGAGTACTCTTCATTAGTTAGTATGCCTATCAGGGGTGGAATCCCTTTCAACCCTGAGATGGTCTTTCCTGCTAATGGAGAAGTAGCAAGAGCTTTGCACCTGGAACCTGTTTTGATTGAACAGCATATGACCTCTAAAGCTGGAATCCTTGGTTTTCATCTAGACTTCTTGATCTCTCAAGCTACCCTGAAGGCTTCTTTAGGAGAGTGGAAAGCTGTCTGTGCTCTATTGGCTTTAAGTATATATGGAATTGTGTTGTTTGCAGATGAGCCTCGATTCATTAGCA
Organism: Lathyrus aphaca; assembly: GCA_963966055.1. NCBI lineage: Eukaryota > Viridiplantae > Streptophyta > Magnoliopsida > Fabales > Fabaceae > Lathyrus > Lathyrus aphaca. The sequence goes on from OZ014524.1 coordinate 339,517,867, forward strand.
AGAATGCCATCCATCTGTTCATCCTGAAGAACCCAGTGCCAACTTTATTGGGGGATCTTTACTATTCAGTGCATCAGAGGAATGAGAAGCAGAGGGGGAGATTAGTGAGGTGTTGTGCTCCATTATTCCATACTTGGCTTCTCAAGCATCTACCCAGGACAGATGCATTTTTAAACCCTCATCAGCAGAGCAACTGGGCTAAGAGACTCACTGTTCTAACTTCAGCAGATATCAGATGGTGTACTCAAAGCACCAAGGGCAGAGATATCATCACCAGCTGTGGGCACTTTCCCAATGTGCCCTTAATAGGAGTTAAGGGAAGTATTAATTACAACCCTCTGCTGTTCAGGAGGCAACTGGGCTATGCCTTAGTCCATACTCCCAAGGCACAGGACTTGGTGGAGACTCTCTATTGTGAGAACAAGATTAGTTTGACTGTTGTTAGGCAGGCTGCCTGGGCCTGGGATCATGTCCAAACCAAGGGAGCCACCATTCTGGGGAAGTGCAACAATGTGGCATCAGAACAATATTATGAGTGGTCCCGTGCCAGGGCCCATTTCTCTGGGATGCCCTTTACCATAGAAGACATGCCTGAGTCATCTTCAGCACCACCCCCTGCCACTATCAGTTTGGAGGAGTTTGAGGGTTTGAAAGAAAGAAATGAGAAGTTAACCCAGGCTTTGCAGAAGACCCTCCGGGAGAGGAGTGAAGGTATGAGGGAGATTGAAAGATTGGAGAAGTTGAGAGTGGAGCATCTCACTAAGATTGAAAAGTCTGGGGATTATATCAAGAAGTCTAAGGCTGGTGAACAAATTCTGAAGAATGCTTGCAAAGAAGCCCAGTTCCAGAGGGCAAGGACAGACTTGTATCTAAAAGAGAGTCAAGCCCGGTGGGTCAGGATCACCGAGGCTCGTACCCTGGAGGACAAGAGAGTTCAAGACAAGATGGAGCAACTGGAGGCTAGTGCTAAAGAACAGCAAGAAGCCCTGGCATCAGCCCAGAGGGAGATATCAGAATTGAGGATCAAAGCAGGGGTGAAGAGGTCCAAGGACCAAACTCAGCACAAAAAGCTAGCAGCAGCTATTGCAACCCGGTACCTCCTTATCCGGAATCTCACGGAGCGTCCGGCTGATCTTGTGACCGGAGCACTTCTCAAGGAAGTTCGTGAGGATGAGTTTGGCCTTGGTGTTTGACCATTTGTTTGTTGTTGATTCTATTCCATGTACTTTTCCTTTTTTTGTGATGTATTTTGACCCCTTAAGGGGCTTGTGTTGTAAAATGAACAAGTTGTATTATTTCACCTTCTGTAATATATTTGTGATAGTTTGTTCCATCCGAGTTCACTCCGATAGCAACATCAACTGCATCTTCAAGGGTCTGGAAGGGTCAAAACTGAAGGCCAAACCGGATACCTTGAGAACAAATAAGCATAACTGCATTGCATGCTAACCCTTTGTTTGTTTTGTAAGTTTTGTTTTATTGTTGCTAACCTCTGTTGTGATACTTCAGGAACTATTGCTAGGCGCCGAGTATTTCCCCTCAACCGTCCGCACCGTTATCCAACCCGAAACAACATTCCGGGAATTCAAATGGATCAGGTACAGCAGGACCTTGCAGAGGTTAGAAATCAAATGGCAAACGAAAGAGTGGAGATGAGAGCACAGATAACCCAGTTTATGGAAGTTATGAACAACATGGCTTAAAGCCAGGAAAGATTGAGGGCCATGGTGGAGAGGCAAAATCAGGAGGATCCACATGTAGGAACTGCCGGCACCAGTAACAATGAAAGGGTACAACCTCATGTTAACCCCCCTGTATTTGGACCACATCTCCATCCTGAGGTCAACATTCCTGCAAATGTTCAAGGAACAACCACTGCTGCCAGGGTACTTCAAGAAGACCCCCAAGAGGACCAGTTCACGGTAATGGGTGCTGGGGAAGAAGCTTACGATAGGAGGTTGGATGAGATAGCTGAGAAGTTGAGATCCCTAGAGTCTCAAAACTCTTTGGGTTTTGACGTGATGGATATGGGCTTGGTAGACGGGGTCAGGATCCCCCATAAGTTCAAGCCTCCTTGTTTCGAAAAGTATAATGGTACTTCTTGTCCTCGGACCCATCTGCAATCTTTCCTCGGGAGATTAAAAGCTTATACCATGGACGAGAAATTGTGGATGTTCTATTTCGAAGATAGCTTGACTGGAGCATCGAGAGAATGGTACTCTCACCTGACAAGGGCAACTATTAGATGCTGGAAGGACCTGGCAGAGGCCTTCATCAGACAGTATCAGTACAATTTAGACATGGCACCCAACAGGACCCTCCTAATGGGAATGTCACAGTCTTCAAGGGAGAGTTTCCGAGAATATGCCCAGAGATGGAGGCAATTGGCTGCTGCTGTTCAGCCACCTATGTCTGAAAGGGAGATGGCAGACATGTTTATGAACACCCTTCAGGGAACCTACATTGATAGGCTAGCTGCCTTCTCATCCACCAGCTTTGCAGATGTTGTCATAGCAGGGGAGAGAATTGAAAGCCTATTGAAAATGGGTAAGATCTCAGACAATGGTGCAAGCTCATCCAGTAATGCAAGAAAGCCTTTTGCAGGCCCGAGAAGGACTGGTGAGACCAATGCCATCCACGCCAACAGGGGTAGGCCCCAATATGTTCAAAGGTCAATAGCAGCAGTCACCATTCCTGCTCCAGCTCATCCTCTACCAGTCTATCAACCTCCTCAACAAAACTATCAGCCACAACCTCAGTACCATCAACAAAATCAGTATCCTCCAAGAAATTACAACAACAGCAACACCAACAACAATAATCAGCAAAGGCCTTTCCAACAGAGGCCATCTCAAGCTAACAGAGTAATCGATCCGATCCCAATGCCATATGCTACTTTGCTGCCACAACTTCTGAAACTCAACCTGGTTGAGCTAAGAACGTTGGCACCTCCGGATCCCAACAGTCTACCAAGAAACTATGACTCCAATGCTAGGTGTGCCTTTCATTCAAACGCACCTGGCCACAGTACAGAAAAGTGCAGAGCCCTGCATATGAAAGTACAAGACCTGGTAGACTCGAAAGCTCTGAATTTCGCACCACCACCCAATGTCAATAAGAATCCCATGCCAAACCACGGTGGTCCTAGGATTAACGCTATTGAAGAAGACAAGCCGTCTTATTTAATAACCAGTGTGGGACAGATCAGGACACCATTGGTAGAAATCAAGGCTCAGCTCTTGGAATGTCAAATGTTCCCAGGGTGTGAATTGGGATGCGCTTACTGCAATATCTCTGTAAATGGGTGCGATAATTTGAGGAATGGCATAGATGGCCTCATCCAGAGTGGCCAGCTCCAGATCACTACATCATTTCCAACAAATCCACCAATCTCATCAGCAACGGTTTCAGAACCTCCTACAACTGCAGCAACTATTGTTCCGGACAATTCTTCGGCTTCATCAGCAAGTACTTCATCTATCATCTCAAATGATCAGTTTTCAACAAATCTTCCTGCTACAACTCCAGCACCACTCCATTATGAAGCTCCTACAACGACAACATTCATTCTTCCGCCAATATCTCCTACAACACCAGCAACCAATCATGAAGATGTCTCTACTGTCACCATATTCTATGATCCCGAAAACAACTCGGCCTACCATTCAGAAGATGCTGCTCCCGTCAGAGCACCAGTTACAATCTTTTATGATCCACAAACAATTACGGTCCCTTCAGCAGCAGCAATCAGTCCGGTCACTGTCACGGTACCTGGACCTGTACCATATGAAAGCAATAGGGCCATCCCTTGGCACTATGGCTCTGACGTATACTGCGAAGGAAAAAGAATCACTCTTGAAACATCAACACCTGCACCACAAGTAGATAATGTGGGGGGAGGCGGAGGCTTCACCCGAAGCGGACGTCTCTTCGCTCCACCAATTCAGAAACCTACTGCCGAAGCAGAAGCTGCTGCCAAGGCAAAGGGAAAGAGCCCGGTGCAGGAAGATCAAGCTGTTAAAGAAGCCTTGAAGACACCGTTCGATCAGGAAGTTGATGAGTTTATGAGGATCATCAAAAAGAGTGATTATAAAATTGTGGATCAGCTTCACCAAACGCCATCCAAAATCTCTATCCTCTCACTGCTTATATGCTCCGAAGCCCATCGGAATGCACTACTTAAGGTCTTGCACGCAGCTTACGTGCCTGAAGAGATTACTGTCAACCAGTTGGAAACCGTGGTTGGAAATGTTACTGCTAGCAATGGGCTAGGGTTCACCAATACTGACTTGACAGCGGATGGCCGCAACCACAACAAAGCCTTGCACATAACCATGGAATGCAAAGGAGCAGTCCTTTCTCATGTGCTGGTAGACACAGGTTCATCCCTGAATGTCTTGCCAAAGAAGGCTCTGGTGAAGTTAGAATATGATGGATTGGCATTGAGACCCAGCAACCTGGTGGTAAGAGCCTTTGATGGTTCAAAGAGATCGGTTCTGGGAGAGATTGAGCTGCCCGTGACAATTGGCCCACAGACCTTTAAAACTATCTTTTATGTGATGGACATTCAGCCCGCCTACAGCTGTTTGTTGGGTAGACCCTGGATTCACGCCGCCGGCGCAATAACGTCTACCCTTCACCAAAAGTTAAAATTTGAGTGGGAAGGCCAAGTTGTTACAATCTGTGGGGAGGAGGATATATTTGTTAGCCATCTGGCTACTTATAAGTACATTGAGATGGATGGAGAGATCCACGAAACAATGAGCCAAGGATTTGAGGCCTTGAATGTGAATGAAGCATCTGCTGTATCTGGGATCTCCATGTCATCATACCAACAAGCTCGGAAGGTTGTTGAGGAAGGAACTGCCCTGGGCTGGGGCAAGGTTTTAGCTGTGGAGGAGAAGAAGGACAAGTTTGGGTTGGGTTACAGACCAACTCAACATCAAGTAAAGGCTGCTGAGAAGACTGATTTTGTCAGCGGGGGGATGCTTACCCCCGATGCTATCAACTGTCTGGAAGACGAGCTGGAAGAGGAGCGCAATCTGGAGAATTGGATTCGTCCGAAGATCCCGGGGAGCAGTGTCTCGAACTGGTCTTCCCAGGAAATTATAAGAGTTACTCGATCAGAGTAATTATTATTTCCTGTATTTTTATAAGCATGCATCAAAGTCTTGCATCTTGCCCAAGATGACAAGACTCATTTTGTAATAGGGCCATCTGTACTTTTGTGCAAACAAGATCAATTAATGAAATATCAGACATCTTTTTGCAAACGAGTCTTTTTCTTTTCGTTCACTGTTTTTCCATTTTTCTTTTTTGTACAAAAAATAAATGGCAGTGTTTTCAAAATGACAACTTCATTTCACTTTTCTAAATAAGACTAAAATCAGATCACTAAAATGAACCAACTTAACCCTTGCAGAGAGTGCCTTCCAGACAGCACCGACAACAGCACGGCTATGACATCGTATGACTTTGATAATCCAATCAATCAAGCTGATGAAGGGGTTGATGAAGAATATGAGCTTCCTGAAGAGCTAGCCAGGTTGTTAAGACAAGAGGAAAAGGTTATTACTCCTCACCAGGAGGAGGTTGGAGTGATCAATCTTGGTACAGAAGAAGACGTGAAAGAGGTTAAAATCGGGGCCTGCCTGCAAGACTCAGTGAAGAAGCAACTGGTTGATCTACTTCAAGAGTATGTGGATGTTTTTGCTTGGTCATATCAAGACATGCCAGGGTTGGATACCGACATTGTTGTGCACAAGCTGCCTTTGAAGGAAGAATGCCCACCGGTCAAACAAAAGCTACGCCGTACTCGTCCAGACATGGCAATGAAGATCAAGGAGGAGGTACAAAAGCAATGGGACGCCGGGTTCCTTGCTGTAACTAGCTATCCGCCGTGGGTTGCTAACATAGTACCTGTGCCTAAGAAAGACGGCAAAGTAAGGATGTGTGTTGATTACCGGGATCTAAACAGAGCTAGCCCGAAAGATGACTTCCCATTACCTCACATTGACGTATTGGTTGATAATACGGCTCAGTTCTCGGTATTCTCCTTCATGGATGGATTTTCAGGATATAATCAGATCAAAATGTCACCTGAAGACATGGAGAAGACAACATTCATCACACCCTGGGGCACATTCTGCTACAAGGTAATGCCATTTGGGCTCAAGAATGCCGGTGCAACGTATCAACGGGCTATGGTAACATTATTCCACGATATGATCCATAAGGAAATAGAATGCTATGTGGATGATATGATTGCCAAGTCCCTTACTGAGGAAGACCATCTGGTGAATCTGCTCAAGTTGTTCAAGCGTCTGAGGAAGTACCAACTGAAGTTGAACCCCAACAAATGCACATTCGGGGTGCGATCCGGTAAGCTGCTGGGATTTATTGTAAGCGAGAAAGGGATTGAACTTGACCCTGATAAAGTCAAAGCCATCCAAGAGATGCCTGCACCGAAAACCGAGAAGGAAGTTCGAGGGTTCTTAGGTCGATTGAACTATATTTCGAGGTTCATATCTCACCTTACAGCAACCTGTGAACCCTTGTTCAAGCTGTTAAGAAAAGAACAGACGGTCAGGTGGAATGAAGATTGCCAAAGGGCTTTTGACAAGATCAAAGAATACCTGCAAGAACCTCCAATCCTTATGCCTCCAGTTGAGGGAAGACCTCTAATCATGTACTTGACAGTATTAGAAGAGTCAATGGGGTGTGTGCTGGGCCAACATGACAAGTCTGGTCGAAAAGAGTATGCAATATACTACCTAAGCAAAAAGTTTACCGACTGTGAACAACGTTATTCACTGCTCGAGAAAACTTGCTGTGCTTTAGCGTGGGCTGCTCGCCGACTAAGGCAGTATATGTTGACCCACACTACCTTGTTAATCTCAAAAATGGACCCGGTCAAGTACATATTTGAGAAGCCAGCGCTTACCGGACGGGTTGCAAGATGGCAAATGATCCTTACAGAGTATGACATTCAGTACACTTCTCAGAAGGCCATCAAGGGCAGTGTATTGTCGGAATATCTTGCTGAGCAACCCATTGATGATTACCAGCCTATGAGGTTTGACTTCCCTGATGAAGACATCATGTTCATAAATTCAAAAGATTATGAAGAGCCTGTTCACACTGAAGGGCCCGACCCGGAAGAAGAATGGACTATGATGTTTGATGGGGCTGTTAACATGAATGGCCGCGGTGTTGGTGCAGTACTCATTACACCTAAAGGAGTTCACATGCCTTTCTCGGCAAAGCTCACTTTCAACTGCACCAACAACGAAGCTGAATACGAAGCTTGCATCATGGGTCTTGAGGAAGCCATTGACCTCAGGATCAAGACATTGAACGTATTCGGAGATTCAGCTTTGGTAGTCAATCAAACCAACGGAAAATGGTACACACACCAAGATCATCTGATACCTTACAGGGATTATACAAGGAGGTTGTTGACTTTCTTCACAACAGTCAAGCTTGAGTATATCCCTCGGGACGAAAATCAGTTTGCAGATGCTCTTGCTACCATTTCATCCATGATCAAAGTTCAGACTGCCAACTTTGTACCTCAGATTTCAGTATCGAGACTTGATAGACCAGCATATGTATTTGCAGCAGATGCTGTCAAAGATGATAAGCCTTGGTTCCATGACATTAAGTGCTTCTTGGAGGATCAAGCGTACCCACCTGGGGCATCTTCCAATGATAAGAAGACTTTGAGAAGGCTTGCTGGAAGTTTCTTTCTGAACACTGATGGATCTTTATACAAAAGGAACTTTGATATGGTACTCCTCAGATGTGTTGACAAGACGGAAGCAGATTTATTGATGCACGAAGTGCATGAAGGGTCTTTTGGTACCCATGCCGGAGGGCATGCCATGGCTAAGAAGTTGTTGAGATCAGGCTATTATTGGATCACAATGGATGCAGACTGTTGTGCCTATGCCAGGAAATGCCATAAATGCCAGATCTATGCAGACAAAGTGCATGTGCCTCCGAATCCCTTGAACATCATGTCTTCGCCATGGCCCTTTGCCATGTGGGGCATTGATATGATTGGCAAGATTGAGCCAACTGCTTCAAATGGCCACAGATTCATCCTGGTCGCCATTGATTATTTCACCAAGTGGGTTGAAGCAGCCTCATATGCAAACGTCACAAGACAAGTGGTAGCCAGATTTCTGAAAAGAGATATCATCTGTCGGTATGGAGTGCCCGAGCGAATCATTACTGATAATGGTTCCAATCTAAACAACAAGATGATGGCTGAGTTATGCCGGGACTTCAAGATCCAACATCACAATTCTTCTCCTTACAGACCAAAGATGAATGGTGCTGTTGAGGCGGCTAACAAAAACATCAAGAAGATTGTGCAAAAGATGGTAGTCACCTACAGAGACTGGCATGAGATGCTACCGTTTGCTTTGCATGGGTATCGGACGTCAATCAGAACATCCACTGGGGCAACACCGTATCAACTTGTGTATGGTATGGAAGCTGTCCTACCAGTTGAAGTTGAATTACCCTCGCTACGGGTACTAATGGATGTTAAGCTGAGTGAAGCTGAATGGGTTAGGTCCCGATACGAGCAGCTGAGTTTGATCGAAGAGAAGAGATTGGCTGCAATCTGTCATGGGCAGTTGTATCAGAAGAGGATGAAGAAAGCCTTCGATCAGAAAGTCAGGCACCGAGAGTACCAAGTGGGAGATCTTGTGCTGAAGAGAATCCTCCCTCCTCATACAGACCACAGGGGCAAATGGACTCCTAATTATGAAGGACCATTCGTGGTAAAGAAAGTTTTCTCTGGTGGAGCATTGATGCTCAGCACCATGGATGGTGAAGATTTCCCATCCCCTGTGAATTCAGATGCAGTTAAAAAATACTTCGCATAAAATGACCCGCTGGACACAAAAACAGAATGTAAGTCCAGGCAAAAATAGGGCATCCCGGCGAGTCAAAAACAGAATAAAAGACTCGGGCAAAAATAAGGGAAATAAATGAAAAAATGTACACCCGCTGAGTTGAAAAGCCACATCGGACAGCTCGGGCAAAAATGGGTATCCCGATGGATTGAAAACCCGAAAGGGCGATCCATGCAAAATAAGGGAATAAGCGAACAACTGCATTCTGAATTCGTCTGTATTGTCAGCAACTTGGTAAGCTTCGAAAGAATCAAGCGTCAATCAGAATCAACTTTCTCCAGAAAGCAAGACGAGAAGAAAGTCAAAAGTCATGCGAGTCATAGCGGAAGAGGAAGCTCCTCCAAAGCGTCGTCAACACTGCCAGCAATTTGTTTCTCAATTTGTAATAATCTCCTCATTTCAGGAGATTTGTTTCTTTGACCGTATCTTGCCAATTCAGGGCACATGAATTAATAAAATTAGATTTTTCAGTCATGTTTCGTTTTGTACATTTTTATTTTGCAAAAAATGTCTGATGTCTCTAAAACACGATTGCATAAGTACAGATGCTTTTCTCCAAAAATGATAATAAAAACACATGCTTACCGGGAATATACTTACTCTCGAAAGTACTTAACTCCTATGACGGAATCCAGTAAGGGATACCTCGGGATTACCTTTGTGCGTTTCCTTATCTTTGCAGGATTGCAGGTTTCAACAAATAGTCCTGGCACTCAGAGTGTTTCCTCCCCAGCTGAGTTGCCTCTCATTACTCTCCCCAGCTGAGTTATCAACAGCATTCTCCCCAGCCATGAGGCAAATCTTTCTTCCTCAGCAGAGTGTGAAAGTTAGGGAACCATCTCCCCACAGAGTCTCAGCCTCTATTCTGAAGAGCAACGCATGAAATCACAACAGAGTACAGGAAGCTTCTACAAACCCCAGCTGGGTCCCATATTACAAGGATATGTCAATCAATGACCTATGTCCCCGAGCAGATACATCTCATCTATCAATAATCTCATCCCCAGCTGGGATGTCCACTTCAACAGATCGACTAGAGATCTTCACGGCAACGGGATCCAAATCTCGGTTTGGTATCTTTGCATAATCATGGCATTTGCATCATATTATCCCCCAGAGCGTAGCATTCCGTCTAATACGGAGCATTACGGCAAAAATCAAACGCATAGCATAATCATAAGCCATGTTCTGAATCAACACTTGTGAATAATAATCGTTCATCATCATTGTATAGAAATCCCCACCAGAGTCCCAGCAAAAGCAGTTGCCTCGCCAAATCACAAACACCAGTATATATTTCCTTTTGATACCCGTCCGTATCAACACTCCCCAGTAAAGTCGCTTGAATACTCTTTACAACAAGATCACCCGTATTACAGATACTTCATGACACCCGCCCATGTCAAATCACCAGCAAAAAGCCAAAGACACCCTCTTTGCATTCACACATACCTATATATACACTTTCTTGGCACCCGTCCGTGTCATATCCCCAGCGCAGTCGCCTAGACTTTTGTATAGCAAATACTTGTTCATATTACACTTTTCTCCTTTTGACACTCGTCCGTGTCACCCTTCCCCAGCAGATAAACACTCATCTATATATACTCACTACTCATGTTACACTTATACAGATACCCGTCTGTATCTTGTATATATATCACTCATATCCCACAGATTCAACAATAGTCCTTGTTCTTTGTTAACCAGATGGTACTCGTCCGTATCATCATCTCAGAACATTGCGTCTAATGTTCGTTTCTACATGATACTCGTCCGTATCATAGTCTTAAGGATGCTCGTCCGCATCTTTAATCCATACACTGTGTCAAACACTTATGTCTTCTTGAACATAGACACCCGTCCGTGCCTGCTATTCCCCAGAAGAGCCCCTTCAGATGCAACACTCGTCCGTGTTCTTTGTTAACCCGTTGATACTCGTCCGTATCATCATCCCTGAACATGTGTCAGTTTGTTTCTACATGATACCCGTCCGTATCATGGGTCTTAAGGATGCTCGTCCGCATCTTTAATCTATACACAATACCAAACACTTATACTTTCCTTTCTTGGTTGTGAACGCTCGTCCGTGTTCACTATATCCCCAGTAGATCTCCAACAAAGCATTTTCTTTTATCTAACACTCGTCCTGTGTTATGATAACCCTGAGAGCAGCCGTACCCTGCTGAGTGGTCGTCCTCCACTTCTTGATGGTCGTCCTCCATCATGCTCACCCGATGGCCGTCCCCATCGTTGATTTTTAGCAGCCGTCCCCTGCTAGGTGGTCGTCCTCCACCTTTTGATGATCGTCCTTCATCATTTTATCCAATGGCCGTCCCCATTGTTGATTTTGGTTATCTGACACCCGTCCCGTGTCATGATAAACCTTGAGAGCAGCCGTCCCCTGCTGAGTGGTCGTCCTCCACTTCTTGATGGTCGTCCTCCATCATGCTCATCCGATGGCCGTCCCCATCGTTGACCTTTTATCCGGCATTCATCCTGTGTCGCGATATTTTCGGCAGCCGTACCCTGCCGGGTGGTCGTCCTCCACCTTTGATGGCCGTCCCCATCATATTTACCTTTTATCCCCAACAGAGCAGCCGTCCCCTGCTAGGTGATCGTCCTTCACTTTTGATGGCCGTACCCCATCATCTGTTTATTTCATTTATTCTTTAACCCGATGGCCGTCCCCGTCGTGGTCCCTTTTCTTTTTAGCCCGATGGCCGTCCCCATCGTTGGTTACTTTACCTTTGTGAACTTGATGGCCGTCCCCATCATGTTTCATTAATCCCCAGAGAATTTTACAGCTTTATCTTGATGGCCGTCCCCATCATAATCTTATTTCCCCAGCTAGTCGGCCGTCCCCGTCTTGGCTTTACCTTTTATCCCCAGCATGTCGGCCGTCCCCGTCATTGCTTTATTTCCTACACTTCTCCCAGCATGTCGGCCGTCCCCGTCATTGCTATTTACCCAGCAGTCGTCCCCTGCTCGACGATCGTCCTCCGTCGCCCACACTTTACAATATACTTTATTTTCTTTTACAATCTATATCCCTTTTCTTCTTCATTCTGTGAGTGCAAATTTTGGACTGTCTTTGGTATTCAATCACAAGTTATCTTGTTGGCCTGTTAAGCCGTCGCTTACATCCCACACAGCTAACTCATGTTTGAATAGGGGCAGCTGTAAACACCCCAAATTTGCCCTCACCCATTCACACCATGGCTTGTGATCATCTCATATGCACAAACACAATCATAACATCTCATATCTCAGTCTTGATTCACTGCATAGTTTCTAAGGCATCTGCACCTAGGGTTTGTGATCTGAGCAATCCAAGAGCCTTTTGAGCCACCCCAAAGGTCATCAATCACTTCAAAGGGATCTATGTGTGTTCAAGTATCATATTACATCCCCTCAAAGTCAAGATTACAAAGGAATCACAAGAACTAGGGTTTGAGTGAAGGCAGAGCCAGGTTTGACTGCACAGTTGACTGAAAATTAGGGTTTTGGTTTCAGAGGCCTTAACTCCAATTTTTTTGGTCATTCTTGTTTCCATTGGTCTCTATATGGTATAGGGAGTATGCATATCAATTTTCATGAAGAAATTCCATGGGGAAGTCATCTGATCAAGGGTTGACTTTTCAGACAAGTCAGTGTAAAATCAGGGCATCTGAGGCCCCCAATGACCCAACCAATGGTTGATCTCCATCATTTTGAGTGTATATGATCTTTATTTGATCATGGAAGAAGGTTGAAGTTCATAAAAATCAAGAATTTAGGGTTTTTGCAAATGTTGACTTTTTTGGGCATAGTTGACTTTTCAAGAATGCTTCATTTTAGGTCATTTTTCAAGCCTTGATTATTGATCCAAAAATGCTTCAAATGGAAAAACTTTGATCATGAAAGTTGTAGATCTCATCTTTCCCTTTTCAAAAAGTACAAGAACATGATCAAACTCTTCTTGGGTCAAAAGTTATAGCAAGGCAAAGTTGGCAAAAATCATTGATTTTCAAGGCATGCCTCAAATGGGAATTTTGCAAAACCATGAACCAATGCCTTTTGCAGCCTCAAGTTCACTTCAAACTAGTATGCAAACATTCTCTAAGTCATAAAAATCAGAATTGAACCAAGAATGCCCATGGTTTATGTTTGGTTGGACAAAGAGATCACATGTGAACCAAAGTTGTAACAAGTTGCAAAATCATCATGACACTTCTACCACTTGATGCATTGGATGCTGCACTTTGCTAGCCCTCTCACCTCACCTTGCTGCACCAGAACCAACCCATGTACTTGCCTAGATCATGAACCATACTTCTCTTACACATTATTTGACTTTGTGCAAAAGCAAACTTACCAATCACTATAGGCCAGGTCACATCATCTGACCTATAGGATTAAAATACATTATCATTTTGCAAGCCATTTCATGTACAAGGCAAGGCTGAAACCATTCACAACATAGACATTCACAAAACACTCCATTTTGCATAAGCCTTCGAATCTGCCCCCACAGCATACAAACACAAAAACCATCTTCATCATTCATCTCACCACACTTCATAGACCTCAAACCACCAAAAGCCAGGCCTGAAACAAGCAAGAACACTCCACTGCCATTCTTCACCTCAACTTGCAGTTCCATTCGAATCTCTCTCCCAAGCTCACAAACATCAAAACAAACACCACAGACCTTCTCCACACATCATCTGGACCTCAAACAACCATTCACAATGACCTGAAACTACCAGAATCACCATTGCCATTTCTGACTGAGTTGAAGCAGAAACTTGTCAAACTCATTATCCAGCCAACATAAACTCTTCTTGAGCATTCAAACATCATCTGGGGATCAAGTGGAGTGGATTGCACAAGGAGAAGTGGCCAGAAAGTCATCAGAGTGAAAGCTTCGAATCTCAGGTAGCTTGAAAATTATTTTTCCAGAAATCATTTTTCATGTTATAAACTTGTTCTATGTGCTTCACTGATCATCCTGATGTCATTGGTTTCGAAAATGGCTTTGAAATGAGCATTTAATTTCTCTCTGAAACCTGCGTGCCCTAGTTTTCATTTTCTTCGATTCAGCTCATTTAGGAAGTATAAATTTGTTTTGAGAGAGGGTTTTGATTCGTGAGGGGTTGGAGAACATTTCCCAGTTCTTAGGTTTCATTTTTGTTACGATTTGAGGGGTTTTGGGGATTTTCAGGGGAGATGCTGGCCGGAGAAGACGACCGGAAGTCTTCTCCGGCCACCTGAAAGTGATTTGTGCCCTAATCACGTAATTAACTCAAGTTTGAATCTGGAGCGTACGATATCCCTTTGACCAGTTGACCTCCCGCGTGTGTGTGTGGCCTGGATCTCTCTGATTAGCCCTAATCCCCGTGTTAAGACTAATTAATCATATTTTAATCAGAAGCAACCTGGACCCTTGGATAGCGCGCGTGGTCAAACTTTTTAAACTCAGAGCTCATCCTGGCCCTCCATCCTGATTACTTTCATTTTATTTAATTTTTATTCATTTTCTTTTCATTTTATTTGCACAATTATTTTAAAATAGCAAAAAATTCCTAAAAATTATGAAACTTTTTCTTCTGAGTTTTACTAATTTTTAAGACCCAAAAATATTTTTACTTTATTTTTTATCATTTAAAAAGTATTTTTAAATATTTAAAAGATTATTTTTAATTGATTAATGGGAATTAATTAATTAAAAATACTTTTAGGTATTTAAAAATCACCAAAAAATTCATGAAATGTTCTAAGACATTTAGAAACATTGTCCAACCTTCAAACCAAATTTCTTTTTTGATCTTGATGCATGTTAAGAATTTTTCATTGAATTAAATCATTTTTTGTGCATTATTTTGATCATAACTTCAAAAATTCATTTCTGCCTATCTAAGAAGGTTTGGACATTGATTCTTTTTGTATTGCATTCTATTTGGCATGTAGTTTTTGAGATAAAATGGCCATGAATTGATCTTGCATTTTTCATTTGTTTGACATTTCTTTTGTTTAGGAACCCTAAAAACCCTAATAGCTTAGAAAAATCATAACTTGAGATTAGTTAAGAGTTGAGACCTCCCCTTTGGACTTTGGTTTAGTATAGGTTTAGGGTTTCTTTGGTTGGCATTTTCCATTTTTTATCTTAGGTTTGCTTCTGTTTTTGGTTTTTGTTTGTTGATTGATGCATAAACCCTAATTTGGGCTTTCATTTGCATACCTCTTGCATTCTCTTGCATAGCATGACTTGCCATGACATTTCAAGCATCCATGTGTTTCATTTGACATCATAAGACATGTAGAAAGCACCCTTGATCATTGCATCACATATTTGCCATGTCATTTGCCTTGTATGATTCATAACTTTTCATGTGTATCATTGCTTCTAAGCTTGCACCATTTGCATCCATGATCTTGTATGAACATTCCCATGCCTTGATTCATGTTTATAGCATTCCATAATATCATTATCATCATCAACATGCTTCTGGTTTTGTTTTATATCATGTCATTTCATTTCATTTTGCATTGCATTGCATCTCTTTCTAACATTTCAGGTGGTAAGTAAACTTGAGAAGTGAATTTGCCTTCACTTCTCATAACATTTCTTTTCATCCCTCTTATGCATCCTTGCTGCATTTTATCTTGTGTTTGAGATTGAGCTTGCTCATTCTTGTTCCTCCCACTTTCTTTCTTCAAGTGACTTGACTTCTTGAATGAAGCAAGTCACTTTGCTTCTCTTGATCCTGTTCATCTGCTTCCTGGTGGCTCCTTTGAAGATTGTTCTTGAAAGCCTCACAAACCTTAGGAACAACCAAGCATGACAATGATTAGGGTTTTGATTAGTCCCTCATTTAGTTTTCACCTTTGTGTCTCTTTTGAGTCTTCTCTTCTCATCTCATAATCAGGGACTAAACCCTAAAGGCTTTAAGGCTTTGTGATTAAGCTTATGCCTGCATCCTTCTCTTAGGATGGAGTGTATAACTTTAATCCTAAGTGTTAAACCCTTAATGTGTTTAAATCTCTTAATCAATTCACTTAATAATCATCAAGACACCACACTTGTAACTTGGGCCTTGCATTAGGGTTCTAATTCTTCCTTAATTGGTTAAGAAGGACTAACCCTAGTGTTAATGGACAAGTCCCCCTCAAGTTGTCTTACAAACCATAAAATCCACTTCTTCATCATACCATTGAATAAAATCCACTTAATCAAAGGCTTGTTTTGTCATGAGTTTAATCCCTAATCATGGATTAAGTTGAGGAGCTTTCCTCAGCTTAAACATTCTCATCTATTATCCTTCTATTAGGATGGTGTAATGAGTCTGTTTAATCCTTGATTATGGCTTAACCTCATTACTTAACACTAAACAAAAACACCAAAAACATCTAATTAATCACAAGTAGGTTAATGATCTTAATCCTACACCAAAGATGATTAAGTGTGAGAACCTGACTTCACACTTAAGGTACTCTCATTACCCCTAATCAGAGGGAAGATGTGATGAGTTTACTAAATCCATTGGTTTAGACTTAAGCTCATTAACTTATGAAAAATTCCCAAAAGCAATAAAAGACTGAAAACTCAAAAACAAACAATAATCGTCTCCTCCGGGATTCTTTTCTCATCTCATTCACTCACAAACGAGAACTTGCTTCTTCCGTCTAATGCAAGACAGTTTGCACCTGAGCCAGACAGGTCATACACTTGAGCATAGACAAGTAAGCAGTTCACAAGTCAATTCATCTTTCAGTCTCTTTGGGTCGAACTACGGTGTTCTGACTTCCTCATTGCACGAGAGGATACGTAGGCATAACTTAACAGTTATCGAACAAAAGTCTCTGTATATTCCCCCTCTTTCCAGCTTCATTCTTTAGCCTCATACTCTTGAGCATTTCACCTCTTTCTCTTTTACACTGACACTTCTCTTATACACTTCACATCACTTATACACTTTACACTGACACCTGTACATCTTTTCCAGCTATTTTATACACAAATTGCACTGACACTACCCCTTTATAGCACAAATCTTTTAAGCGTGGATCCCGTCGAGTACGACGGACAATCTGGGTGCTAATACCTTCCCAGGTTGTAACCAACCCCCTTTCTCAGTCTCTCTGGTTCGCAACCGTCTTATCCATCTTTTTCTAGGTCTATGCAGCATTGCCTTTCCTCTGGGATAAAAATGCCTAGCTGGCGACTCTATTCATCTTCAGTGAGTTCACGGCTGTGTGTCCTCATTGTCCCTCTCGCCGACCGTTCGCGTCTGTACCTTTATCTGACCCTGTGTCACTTATCGGGAGCGACAACAGAGATATTAGGATGCATGTAGCGGGGGAGACATCATAAAATTGAGGTGGAATTTGTATTCTTCTTGGTGGATTGACTTGTTGTCTATATCGACAAAATTCATTGAAGACGAGTTCATGAGAAATTGTGTGTTCTCATTAGGGAATGATTATCACACTTCTTTTTGTAGAAGTAATTGGACGGGGGAGGGGAGTTTGAAGGATTTGTTTCCGGCTTTGTTCTCAATCACTAATTTAAAAGACGTTTCGGTGGCGGCGATGGGAGGATGGAAGGATGGTAGATGGCAATTTCAACAAGATTGACAATTTCAAATTAAAATATTTTATTTTTTATTTTATTCTTTTTCCTTTTTAATATTCATTTGCTTAGTTAATATATTACTTTTGACAAGGATTTACATCCTACGTTTATGACATGTGAAAAGAATTTAAGATTTTTTTCATGAGAATAAAAACATTATACTTTAAAC
Source organism: Lathyrus aphaca (assembly GCA_963966055.1). Taxonomy (NCBI): domain Eukaryota; kingdom Viridiplantae; phylum Streptophyta; class Magnoliopsida; order Fabales; family Fabaceae; genus Lathyrus; species Lathyrus aphaca. Next base: position 339,535,580 of record OZ014524.1, read on the forward strand.
ATTTCAATTAATGTCAATTTTTGTTTGTTTTTTAATTTTAGGAATTGCAGTGTAATTTTAAATTATTATATTGCTCTTCACAGAGATTTAAATTTAATGTTGTATAAATAATTCAAGATTTTTAGGATTTGTGCTTAGAATCTGTAAATATTAATTTTCTCTCGTTTTAGATACAATTTGAACTAGGGATGTCAGTTTGTATCTGTTAGTGGGGATTCCCGTGAGGATTTTCCCGTTCGGGGACCCATAGATGGGGAATTTCACCCCGTGGGGGTGGGGAGAGAAATTCCCCCGAGAGCACTTCGGAGACGGGGACGGGGAATACATCCCCTACCCTGCGGGGTCCCCGCCCCGCTTATTATTTTAATATAAAATTTATATTTTACATTAGATTTTTTCTGTCATTTCCTTTATATTTATTTAAAAATAAATAAATATTGATGTATTCATTAAGAGATATAAATGTAAATATTAAAACCCTAAAAATGTTGAAGCGTTCATTTTCTTCTATCAGACTCGTTTATTTTTTATTTTACAGTCAAACCTCCATTTCGGCTCCTCGTTCATTTTCTCAGTCACGCCTCACCATTGCCCATCGTCTTCTCTGTATAGTGTGCTATCATTATTTACATCTTTTACGATTTCATCAATAAGGTTTAATTCTCATAAATTTATTCATGTAATTGTTTATAAGAAAAAAATAGTTTGTTTCTCCTTGATTCTCATAAATCTGTTCATGTAATTGTTTATAGGAAAAAGTAGATTATTTCTCCTTGATTCTCATAAATTTATTCATGTAATTGTTTATAGGAAAAAGTAGATTGTTTTGACTAACTTTAAGATTTCTAATTTGGTAAATTGTAAGATAATAGTGAGACCTATAAAAACTAAATTATCATGTATTATTTGAAGTTTTATTTTTCAAGCATATTTATGTTGTTGAATTTTGTAGTTATTTATGCATATTGTTATTTAAAAAAGTGTTATAATTTATGTTGTTGAATTTTATAGTATTTTATAAAAAAAAAGTATCATTATTTTATGTCTCATTAGTAACTTTAATAAAAATTATAAATGTGAAATAATAGTAATTTTAAAAACAAAATAAATATGTGAAATATTTGTACTTTTTAATTTTATAGAATATATATATATATATATATATATATATATATATATATATATATATATATATATATATATATATATATATATATATATACATATATATATACATATATATATATATATATATATATATATATATATATATATATATATATATATATATATATATATATATATATATACATATATATATATATATATATATATATATATATATATATATATATATATATATATATATATATATATATTAAAAAATGTTAATGGATAAATGTAGAAGCCGCAGGGATCCGTGGGGAATGGGGATGAGGATAGTAACTCTCCTATGACGGTGATTGGGGACGGAGATCGGGAATGAATTTGGGGGCGGGGACAAAGATGGGGAAATGTCTCCCGCCCCGCCTTATTGACATCCCTAATTTGAATTTGTCGTAATTTGTCCCTCCAACAACAGAACCAAAGGGATATGAGTTGATTTTAATTAGGATTTAAAATTTAAGGTATTGCAACTTTGACACTGATACGACACCTTATTTCAAAAAAAGGACATGACCAAACTCAAAAAATTTCAGAATTAAAAAAAAAAGCCCAAATAAAAAATTCTCCGACTTTTTTAAAAAAAGGATTTTTTTTTTATCTCTCATATTCAACTTCCACTATAAAAATAACACAATTAGGATTCCTTATTTTTTTTCATAGTTTAAACTCTTTATAATTTGTGCTCATAAATTGGATTATTATATTAAGATATAAAATACTCTCTTCATTGCTATTTATAAACAAATTTTGACTTTTTAAGTTCATTGAATAAATAATGAATTTGGACTACATATATATTAGATATATCAATTATTCAATGAACCTTAAAAGTTAAAATTTGCTTATAAATAGGAATGGAGTGAGTATATATAGCCGTGTCTGTATCCTATTTTTTTTTAACGTTAACGGAGTTCTCGTATCCGTGTCTGTGTCATGTTCTGTGTCTGTGTACGGACTTCATAGGAACAGACACAACCCTCTATTGCTTGTTGGCAGACCGATTGTAAAATTTACTCCAAGAATGACGTTATTATTATTATTATTATTATTATTATTATTATTATTATTATTATTATTATTATTATTATTTTTCTTCCTTTTTGGAGCGGGGAACTCCGAAAACGCCCGACATTTGTCGGGGTTGACTTCAATACCGCGCTCGGTGAGATAGAAGCCGAGGAATTTCCCTGCCCGAACACCGAATATGCATTTTTAAGGATTAAACCTCATTTTGCATTGTCTCACCTGCTCGAAAACCTTTCGGAGGTGTTGCACGTGGTCGATCTCCTCGTGTGATTTCATGATCATGTCGTCCATGTATACTTCGAGCATGTCCCCAATCTCTCCTCGGAGGACCTTATTCATCATCTGTTGGTATGTGGCCCCAACGTTCTTTAGCCCGAAGGACATTACGTTGTAATAGTAATTGCCTGTCGGGGTCACGAAAGCCGTGTGTGTCTTGTTTGTGTCCGACATATGGATTTGGTTGTATCCACTATATGCATCCATAAAAGATAAGAGTTTGAAACATGTAGAGTTGTCAACCAGATTATCTATGTTAGGAAGAGGAAAAGAATCTTTGGAACAAGCCTTATTGAGATCAGTATAGTCAACACACATACGTCATTTTCCATTATTTTTCTTAACGAGGACTACATTAGAGAGTCAGGTTGTGTACTGGGCTTCAGAAATAAAATTTTCCTCTAAGAGGTCTTTTACAGCTCGCTCAGCAGCCTCCTTTTTCTCGGGAGACTGTTTGCGCCTACGTTGTGCTACGGGCTTAACTGCCCGGTCTAAAGCTAAATGATTACAGGAGACCTCGAGGTCGAGCCCGGGCATCTCTGCAGCATTCCATGTGAAGAGGTCTGCGTTCTCCTTGAGGCAGATTACGAGTTGCTCCCTTGTTTCCGCGGGCAGCCCTGTACCTATCTTCACAACTCTGTCGGGGTTGTCGCCCAGGGGAATGACCTCGAACCCTCCGTCAAGGACTTGCCGAAATGGGTGAGTCGGGGCTTGTCTGCGGGCGGGGTCATGTGCTTCAGTGTCATTCTCGCCGATGCGGCTGTCGAGGTCGATAGCGTTGATTTCCTGGGGGGAGGCTGCTTTTCGACCCTGGGCTTCTTGTTATTCTTGGTGTTGATTATAGTCTGTCCTTTTACTGCAACATCATAACACCTTCGAGCGACCTCGATGTCACCGTGGATCGCGACTATGCGGCCTAGCTTGGTGTAGTACTTCATCTTCAGGTAGACGGTAGAGGGGACCGTAGTCAATTCGGCCAGAGTTTAGCGGTCGAGAATGCAATTGGAAAGGGAGGGGCATTCTATCACCAGGAATTGAACTTTGACTTCTCTAGCTATTTCTTGCTCTCTGAAGGTGACGAGGAGCTCGACATACCCCCATGGTTTTGTGGTGGCCCCATTAAATCCTTGGAGGTCGGATCCGATGTACAGGGATAAATTGGTCTAGTCCAGCTGGAGAGTCTTGAATAGGTGGACGTACATGATGTCCACCGAACTGCCTTGGTCGACCAGGATGCGTGGAACGCCGAAGCGCGCTATATTGGCCCTTATTAGTAAAGGGATGCGGGAGTTAGGAGAGCCGCCCGAGAGCTCTTCTAGGAAGAAAGAGATTGGGTTGGACTTTCCTCGGTGTTTCGTCAGTGTGACCGACTGTTCGGGCGCGGTCAGCAGGAGTTCGTCGAACTTACGTTTCACTGAGATGACAGCGTTTTCGTTGTTAATCTCTCCTCCTGATATAACGAGAGTTGTTGGGAAGTCTTCCCAAGGACTAAGATTCGCGAGTCGTTCCCCTGGTCCTGAGTCGGGGAGACGGAAGTCCTACGGGCGTGATATGCACAAGGCTACTTTATATGATGAGTCGTCGAGTGGCGTGTCCTTGCCAGCTCTCTTCGTCTCATGCTCCTCGTGCCGGGGAGTTTCGTTCCTTTTGGTGTACTGTTTGAGGTGGCCTTCCTGAATCATGATCTCAATTGCGTCTGTCAGATGGACGCAGTCTTCGATCACATGTCCGTGACTTTTGTGAAAACGGCAGTATTTTAATTTGTCGGTATGGGGCTTGGGTGCAGAAGGTTTGGGGAACCTTACCATGCCCTGCTTGAACTCGGAATTGACGCACTCGAAGAGGATGCGTTTGCGGGGAGCTGTTAGAAACGTGTATTCGTTGTAACGGCCTACGGGCCCCCTTCCTTCACGGGTCTCACGGGGTTTATCCTCCCTCCGCTTGTCCCCATTGCGGCGGGGAGCATTGGGATCCTCGCGCTTGGGGTGATCGGTTTCACCGGTATTGCGGTTATTCCGAGCATTATGGGCAACCTGTTGTGTCTACCTCGAGGACCTCTTGGTTGAATCGCTCGATGTTCCTCGATGGCCTCTTTGTTGAACCCCTCGATGTACGAGCGCAATGTCTTATTCTTCCTCTGCACTATAGCTTCAAAGGTCGCCTCAGCTTTGGGATGACGTCGGGAGATTGTGAAGTTCCTCGTGAATGTGGATTTCATGACTCTCCAGGATGCGATGGACTTTGGGGCCAGGCTTTTGTACCATGCCATGGCTCCTTTCCTGAGAGTTGTTGAAAATAGTCTGCATTTGAGGTGCCCGGTGATGTCAATGCGGTAGTCGAGCATGGCATTGATGTTGTCGACGTGATCATCGGGATCAGTGGTCTCGTCGTAGATGGCCAAGTGTGGGGGTTTCTCCATGCCTTTGGGGAGTGGTGCCTCCATAATTGCCCACGAGATCAGGCAATGAAGGTCTTCCTCATCACTTCTCAACGGGGAGAACTCATCGTTTCCGGCACTCTGTTCGCGTCAGGGCGAGGTCCTCGATCGATCAGTTTCATGGCGTATCCTGGATTCCGTTCTTCTTAGGATCGAGAGAGCGTCGTCCCCATCGTGGAGGAGAATGTCCTCGTTTCTTCGTAGTTTCTGGACGTTGCTTCTCGTGCAGCGTCCTTCGTCCTTGTTGGGGGCGATCTTCTTGTCGGCCAGCTTCCAGGGCCATGATCCTCTCGTGCTGTTGGTAGAGCATGGAGCTGGCCTGGTTGAGGGCGTTCACCATAGCAATCATAGTGACGTCTCCTTTGACGGGCACTGGGATGAGCTTGAATGGAGCGGCTGGTGGAATTTGAGACTAAGGTTCTAGAGCCCCATTATCTTTGGGTTCAGGTGATGGGGTGGCTGGTTGCCCGTCTCTGTGATCAGATTCGTTGTAGTTCAGGTTGTACTTCATCGTGTAGTCGACAAAGGGGATGCGATGATTGTCGGCGTGCTCTCCGACCATACTAGAAGGATGGAAGATGGATTTGAGTTTTGATCTTCTTTTATGGAAGAAGGGGATAGCTAATTCCCACAGACGCCACCACTGATCTTACCTGATCAGGAGGACCTTCCCGTAGTTGAGACAAATAGCAAGATGGTTGAAAATTTGGGAGGGTGTACCTGCAAGGCACTCCGATGCCAAAGTAAGTAAGCGGTACAGAAAGTGGTATGTAAGAAGTGTTTCAGAAAACTTGACCCTTTAATGAAAAAGGGTATTTATAGTGAGCCCCCAGCGCTGGGCCAAGGTTCTTCATTGGGCTGGATTAGCTATGCCTAAGGAAGAACTGCCAAGGTACGCATATGAGCATGTAAGATCTATCACGTGGTCTTGCCCTTGGTTTAACTGCCACTATCTTTCATGAGATAATGGTGGACAGTTGGGTGACATGGCAGGTGATGGGGAGACGCGGTCTTCTGATCATTGGTTCAATAGATAGGGTGTTTTCCCGACGCGCCAAACACCTTCTCGGGCAGCTATAAGCCTGCTCAACGATGCTGAAGATGTGGTCGACTGAGTGGGCCTCTGCCAGACATGTTGAGCCATGGGCCAGTAGGGTCCTCGAGGCCCAGTCCGTTACAACTAGTATGTTATTTATAAGAAAACTAACTCACTGATCTAATGGGCTTTTTAACCATTATCCATTACAAGTTAACTTAGGGTACAAGCGAACTTAAATAATTTGATCCATTACACAAGGCTCAATTAGACATACATACTAGAACTGACTTCGACTACAATATGTATAACTTCTGCACTAGCATGTGAACCAATTTCGACTTCATGCTAAATAAATATCGTATCAATATCGATCTAATATTCCACAATAATAATCCCTCATTTTTTGTTAAAAGAGTTTATATATATATATATATATATATATATATATATATATATATATATATATATATATATATATATATATATATATATATATATATATATATATATATATATATATATATATATATATATATATATATATATATATATATATATATATATATATATATATATATATATATATATAAAATCCTAATTAACAATGATTTCTTTATTTATATAAAGATCTAAAAAAATCATTTTTTTATACACACCACTTTTAACAAATTAACCCCCATAATATCTCTTGAAATTATTTTTGACATCCCATATATAATAAATAAATTAAAAATATTACTTTATTAGTACTTTTCCTACCCCTTGACTAATTAATTAAAAAAATCCAAAACCCTATTTTGTTAAAAGATAAAACCTTATTTTAAAATGTGTTAAAAAAATGTCAAAAAAAGTCTCTCTTCGACTTTTTAAAACACCAAGGATATCCTAACCCATAGTCAAAATTTAAGGTTGATTTTGATTTGGGTTGATTTCGAAATATCAATCTAAAATTTTTATCCGAATTGAGTGATTTTTATAAAATGGCATTCAAACAAACACAATAATATTTAATTCTTTTTATTTATCAATTTATGATTTTTATTTGAATCGATTTGAATTTAAATAACTTTCGAATCCAACAATAATGAGAGTAAAATGACAACATTAAAAAAATTATTGTACAATTTTATTAGAAAAAAATAATTAGAATAGAAGTGAATGATATCATATTCTTTTGTATTCTGTATTGGAATAAATTGATATGTACTGATTTTACACTGTCAATTCATCACCATCACCTATTTGCTATACTTTATAAATTTTTAAAATAAAAATCAAACTTGTTATAATATCTAACGGTTATGTTGTCAGTGCATATAATTAAATTCTTCTATATTTTACTTTCTTTATATAAAAAAGCTAAAAAAAATAATTGTAATAGGTTTTATCTTTTTTATATAAAAAAATCTAAAAAAACATATTTGTAATAGGTCCACGATGATTTGTCCTTTACCAGAGTCTACTTATTAATTGCAGAAATTTTTTCTAACAAAAACTCTAATTTTTGGTTATATTAAGATACTACAAATTTAAATTTTAAATATATAAACCTATCTAATTGTGGCAACAACTACGCATACTTTTTATGATTAGTTATTGATTAAATTTTATGATAATTAAATATAACAAAAAAAAAAGTATATAAATATGGTTGATTAAATAACTCATTTAAATAAGTAATAATAGAATTGTGAGTAGTTATTGATAAAGTCAAAAATAAAATTTATTAAATAAAATTTAAATAAAAACTAATAATAATTTTAAAAAAAATTTAGAGATGGATGATTCAAAAACCATGGGGATAAAATTTAATTTAACTTTGTAGGTAGTTATTGATTAAACAAAAATAAATTTTATTAAAAATATTTAAATAAGAAATCATGATAAATAAATTAAAAATATTATTTTATTAGTACTATTTTTAGCCCTGACTAATTAATTAAAACATCCAAAACCCTATATTGTTAAAAGATAAAACCTTATTTTAAAATGTGTTAAAAAAAGTCAAAAAGAGTCTCTCTTTGACTTTTTAAAACACCAAAATATCCTAACCCATAGTCAAAATTTAAGGTTGATTTCGAAAAATCAATATAAAATTTGATCCGAATCGAGTAATTTTTATAAATGACCTTCAAACAAATACAATAATATTTAATTCTTTTTATAAATTTTTAACTTTTTATAAATCAATTTATGATTTTTATTTAAATCGATTTGAATTTAAATAACATTCGAATCCAACAATAAAGAGAGTAAAATGACAACAGTAAAAAAATTATTGTACAATTTTATTAGAAAAAAAAATTAGAATAAAAGTGAATGATATCATATTCTTTTGTATTTTGTATTGGGATTAATTGATATACATTGAGAGTCTAGAGAAATTTTACCGTGTCAGTAAATCATAAATGTCAGATGTTATAACAAGTTTGACTTTTATTTCCTTATGTATTTTACTTTCTTTATATAAGAAGTCTAAAATAAATATTAGTAATAGGTTTTATTTTTTTAATATAAAAAATTTATAAAAAAATTTGTAATAGATCCACGATGATTTGTCCTTTACCAGAGTCTACTTATTAATTACAGAAATTTTCTCAAACAAAAACTCTAATTTTTTGTTATATTAAGATACTACAAATTTAAAATTTAAATATAAACCTATCTAATTGTGACAACAACTACGCATGCTTTTGATTTTCTCATATTTGTTTTAAACTACTATTATTTTAAGTTTGCTAAGTATAATTTTATTTTCCAATATTTATAAAATATAAGGTAAATATATTTAAATTTATGAGTAGTTATTGATTAAATTTTATGATAATTAAATTTAACAAAAAAAAAGTATATAAATTTGGTTGATTAAATAACTCATTTAAATAGGTAATAACAGAATCGTGAGTAGTTATTGATAAAGTCAAAAATAAAATTTATTAAATAAAATTTAAATAAAACCTAATAATAATTTTAAATAAAATTTAGAGATGGATGATTCAAAAACCATGGGGATAAAATTTAATTTAACTTTGTAGGTAGTTATTGATTAAACAAAAATAAATTTTATTAAAAATATTTAAATAAGAAACCATGATAATTAAAAAATAAAAAAGAAGTAAAGATGGTTGAATAGAAAGAAACGTGATAATAAGTGTTAGTTAATTTTTTATTTTGGAAAAAAAAATAGTTCTTTTTATAGAAATAAAGGTAGTTTTTTTATAACAAAAATGTAGTTTTATTAACTAGTTAGTTATTAGTAAGTTTTTGAAAATATATAAATAAAGTTTTTGAAAAAAAAGGAGTAAGGCTTTCCTTTTATTTAGGAAGCTCTGGCTTGTTAGTGGAGAAAGTTTTCGTTGATTATAAATAAAAACAAAACATTAAATAAATAAGTAAAACATACAAGTGAGTAGTTTTTAAAAATTAAAGTATTTATTCTGTATCTTTAACTTTATAAGAAAAAATAAAAAACTTAATTATATTTTGAATATTTGATTTAGATGCATTAACATGAAAGCCCTTATAAATTGGAAAGATTTTCTCTAATAGAATTCCTAATTTTTAGTCATATTAAGATTCTTAATATAAATATATCAAAGTGCAACAACTATCTATATACACTTTGATTTTCTGATAGTTCTAAACTAGCTTTCTTTTTCTTCTTACTTTTGGAAAAATTAAAAAATCTTTCTCTTTTTCATATTTGTCTATGGAGGTTGATTGGGGGAATTTAGAATCACTTCCTTTAAGTTTGATTTTTGATAAGTTAGCAGAACCTGTAGATCGCATATATTTCAGTGTGGTATGCAAGAATTGGTATTCCATTGCAAAGTTTAATTATCAAAATCCACAAATACAAAATAATGTATTGCCGATGCTAATGATTCCCACCAGAAATAAATGCAGAACAAAAAGAAGTTTATATGGGATTTCATCCAAAAAAGATTACAACATCAAACTACCAGTACCTCATAATAAAAGGTTTTGTGGCTCAAGTCATGGTTGGTTAGCTAAGGTGGATAATGATTCTGAAGATACAATTATAACACTCCTCAATCCTTTTAAAGATGCTCTTTCCATCACTTTACCACCCATCTACATCACGGATATACAAAGAAGAAAAAGGTATTATGAATGTAATGTGCATAAGGTTGTTTTATCTGCTGATCCTACACTTAGGCCACACGATTACGTTGTTGTGGCTCTTTACAGTATGCGTAAATGTGTCGCTTTTCTAAGAGCTGGACAACAGATTTGGACTTATATTGATCAGGTTCATTATTGTTTTAATGATGCTATATTCTATAAAGATCTGGTCTATGTTGTAGGACGAAGGAATAACATTCTCTCTTTTGATTTGTGTAATTTGAAGAAAAAAAAGGTAATTCCCAAAGTTCTTTCTTTGGAGGGGGATGATTATGCTCATGAAGCTTATCTTGTAAAATCATTAGAAGGAGACTTATGGCTAGTAAGAAAATTTATTAGTTATCCTGAAGATGATGAATTGCCTAGCAGTGGTGCAGAGAGATTCGAAATATATAATTTAGAATTGGATCTCCAAAGTGGTAAACTTATACGAATGTTAAAGCTTAATGACTTGGGAGACAATGTATTATTCCTGGGTGATAGTGATTCTATATCTATGTCGGCTTCATATTTCTCTAACTATCTTCAAAAGGATTCAATATATTATACAGATGATTTTTACGACGATACACCAAGTCCTTACCCTAATGGACCATTTGATATGAAAGTCTACAATGTAAAAGAGAAAAGGTTTAGTCAACATTGTCCATTTCAACCTTGGTTTAGACGAATGCCACCTGCACTCTGGGTTATTCCTCCGTTTCAACATGATTGACAATTTCAAATGAAAATTTTTATTTTTTTATTTTTATTTTTTTCCTTTTTAACATTCATTTGTTTAGTTAATATATTACTTTTGACAAGGATTTACATTTATTGAAAAGAATTTAAGATTTTTTTCATTTGAGAATAAAAACATTATACTTTAAACATTTTAATTAATGTCAATTTTTGTTTGTTTTTTAATTTTAGGAATTGCAATGTAATTTTAAATTATTATATTTCTCTTCACAAAGATAAAAATTTAAATTTAATGTTGTATAAAGACTTGTACTTAGAAACCGTAAATATTAATTTTCTCTAGTTTTAGATACAATTTGAACATGTAGTAATTTGTCCCTCCAACAACAGAACCAAAGGGATATGAATTGATTTAAATTAGGATTTAAAATTTAAGGTATTGCAAATCCATAGTATATAAAAAGAGATAATTTTTGAGAAATTAAAATTAAAATATGGAAGAGACTTAGCCTCTAACACTTATTCTCTTTTTAATATTTTAAATATATATGGTTAATCTAAATGATGTGGATCTCATAGATTTATTGTAATTTATATAACTTTTATTTGTGTCGAAGATGTGGTGTTCTACATATAAATTTAAAATAAAAGTATCATAACTTTTTCTTAATCAAACAAGTTTAACGCATTTCATTTATCAATTGAAACTACGCCTAGATTAAGAATTCACCACTTATCTAACTAGTGTGTAGTCGAATTCGCTTGGTGTTCAACAAATTAAACTTTACGTCAAAGTTAAGAATACATTGTAATAAATTCTTAATTTATCTAATAATGATATTAAATTCAGAGTGTCCACCATAGTTGGTATTGATAGCAGGAACTACCATTTAATAGTCACTTTCAATAATCACATAATCCAAATGAGAGTCTTGGAAAACTGTAAAAGTATGACTTCTCAAACATATTTTGATGACAATAACTCTACATCAACTTACTTTATGTAAGCATAAAATATGATTTTTTCAAAATTATTACACTGTTTCCTATTTTTAACATACTGGTTTTTAAGATTTTTTCAGAAATTTCTTAAAGTAACCAGTTACATAGTAGGTAGTAACCGGTTACTTCAACTCAGTTTTAAAATTTTCTAAATGTTACAGCCAGTAACCGGTTACCCCTGAGGTAGTAACCGATTACCACTGTTCAGAAATGAAAAATTGCATCTTTTCATCAAAAATGTGTCTTTCTCTTTGATTTTAAATCATGACATCCTTCCATAATTTTTGTACCTTTTTAGAAGGGTGTCTTAACTATTATATAAACACATTTTCATCAGAATTTTTCTTTATCTCCTACAATTTTCATAATCATTTTTCTCACTCACTTATTGATCATATTTTCAGAAATGTTTTTGAGTATACTTATTCAAAAATTTCAAAGAGTGAAACTTTGCACAAAATTCTATCAATCAATATTTATATTGATAACGTTCAAGACTTCATCTTCATTCATCTATTCAAGATCAACTCAATATAAAAACTATCACTTCCAAGAGGTATAGCAATTCTTACATGTAGATTGCTCTCCACTAGTTTTATAACAATTAAACTGGTGCACAAATTTCATATGGTTTTGATGGTTTTTTAGAGAGAGATACTATGTTCCATCTCTAGTTTTTGTCTCTATCTTGCAATTTATTTTATGGCTTGGACCAAGGTAGAAAATCGAAAACACATTAACAGATGGGATGTTTTTCCGTATGGTGGAGCACAAAAAGTGTCAGCTGATGAAGAAATCAACTATATCTTTTTCTCGGAGTTTCCCGATCGTATTCGAGCAAGAGATATTCATGTATTATTCGGGTGTATTGGCAACGTCATTGAAGTTATGATATCTCCTCGGCGCAATAAACTCGGCAAACGGTTCGGCTTTGCACGATTTATGGAGGTGGAAGACATTAGAATGTTGGGTGTCAAACTAGATAATGTTCTGATTGATGGGAAGAAAATACATGCAAACCCACCAAGATTTGTTAGGGGAGTTTTTGAGGGAAAGAGGAAACATGTTGTGAAGATGAATCAGTCAGGGAGGGCGTCGACCTGGGTTAATTAGGCGAAGGTGAATCAGAACATTCAGAATAATAAATCTTACTTCAACACTATGTATGGTGAATGTTCATACGCAGATAAGTTGAAGATTCATAAATTTTCTAAAGAAGAGGTTGATCTGTGTTATAAAGCTAAGCCAGAAGATGTGAGCAGAATGAGGAGAGCATATGTGGCCAAGACTCTTTCACTAGGTATGTCATATAACATACAAAGCTACTTTGAAATGGAAGAGGTTTTCTTCATTAAGGTTACTCCCATGGGATCAAATTTTTGCTTGCTTGAGAGTAGAAAAGAGGGAGCCATGGAAGAGTTGATATCTAGTGGTTCGACATGGTGGAAAGAATGTTTTTCAGATGTTAGTAGATGGAGGGAAGACGATGTCGACTTAGATAGAGTTATTTGAATTAGAGTATTTGGCATTCCTTTCCATGGTTGGAATATGGATTTGTTTGAACTTATTGCTAATAAACTTGGAACATTCATATGCACTGATGAGAAATCTTTGAAAGGAACGGCGATGGATGTTTCCCGCTTCATGGTGAGAGTTCAAGCAGGATTCGTTCTTCAGGAGAGCACGGTGGTGGAGATCGACGGAAAATGATTTTCTCTATGTTTACGTGAAGATTCTTATGGACCTGTTAGAATATCCCCAACTGCCATTGTTGATAATAAGTTGAGTTCTTCTTCTGAAGAAGAAGAACAATTATTTGATGAAGATGAGTTTGGTCTTGAAATGGGGGAGGTTCGGTCAATAGCATGGAGGAGGGGGAGGTCAAGTTATTATCCGGTGAACTATTTAAGGAGGCAAGTTTTCTCAAAAAAGGAGGGGTTTCGGTCGCTGGCAATAAGGAAAATACAGAGGGGGACAGTAGAGATTTTTCTGTGATAAAAACAACTAGTCTTAATACCTCTTTGTCTAGGGTGGTGGATTCTACAAATATCACAAGTGGGAGCACCAAAGTAGATTGGGGAGTAGGTGGGAGTGCATGTGGCATAGTGAAGGGTCAACATCAACATGGGATTTTTGATGGAGCTGTAAACCAAATTAAAACCACTCGTCTTGGTTCACGTGATAACTCTCCTTTTTATGAAGATTCAATTTCGGATTTTAATTCTCTTGACATTAAAGTATCGGGTCCCACATCTTTACATGAGGCAGGTGGCGTTGAGTCAAGAGATGTGGGTTTTATTCCCAGTTTTAATTCCTTTTCAAAGAAGGCACGTGAAGAGAGGGGTGGTGGGGCCGCTGAAGGATCTTATAAAAAACTTAAAAAGGTCAAGTTTAGAAAACTAAACGGTTTTGGAACAACAAACAAAATCAATTCAGAAACTGGGGGAAGAAGGCAGAACAATTGGGAAATGTTATTAGTTCAAAGTCTGGCAGTAGTGGGAATGAAGGAGAAAATACTTTCAAGCCAGGATTTTATGCAAACAATTCGGAGGACTCTGACATAGTTAGAAGCAACATTCGGATGTGGGACAATTTGGAGTCAAATATCGGAAGCAAGTTATGGGAAGCGATCTCTAATTTGGGTATAATGGCAGGAGACGTCAAACAACAATTGTTTAGGAGTTTGGAGGAAATGGAGAAAAATGATAAAACTAGAAAATGGGAGGGGAAGGCGGATCAAAGAAACCGAAAATGATTATCGTTTCTCTTAACATTCTAAGGGGTGGAAGTTTATTAAAGAGAAAGAGGATTAGCCATATTATAAAGAAAGGAAGGGCGAACATTTTTCTCATTCAAGAATCCAAAATGGAAGAGTTTTCCGATTTGGTGGCGAAGAGTTTTTGGTCTAGGGAGAACATTGGTTGGTCTTTCTCCGGTTCCTCGGGGGCGGCGGGAGGGCTCATCATTTTGTGGAAGGAGTGCAATATCAAAGTCTTTCGTAGTTTTAAAGGAGAAGGTTATTTGGGAATCATGGTGGTTTGGAGAGATAGTATATTTTATATCATTAATGTGTACTCCTCTTGCGATATAAATTTGAAAATAATTCTTTGGAGTAGGTTAATTTCTTTGAAGTCTTCTCTTAATGATGGAGATATGTGCATAGCGGGAGATTTTAATGCGATCACTAGTGAGAATGATAGGAAGGGTAGTTTAAGGGGGAGCTGTAACACGGAGATGAAGGAGTTTTTAGATTTCATTATAGACATCGATTTGGTTGACGTTCCGTGAAATGGAAAAAAGTTCTTCTGGGTTAGTGGTAATGGTTCCTATATGAGTCGTATTAATCGATTTTTAGTATTGGTAGGTGCTATCGACAAATGGGGTATTATTGGGAAATTCATAGGTAGTAGAGATGTGTTCGATCATTTCCCGATTTGGTTGGTGGAAGATTCTTCGGATTGGGAGCCGAAACCATTCAAAGTCAACAATGATTGGTTCAAAGAAAATAATTTTCTTCCTTTTGTGGAGAAAGAATGGAAAGAGTTGTCGATTGAAGGTAGAAGCGATTTTGTACTTAGAGAGAAGTTGAGATTACTTAAAGGTAGTCTTCGCAAGTGGAATAAGGAGGTTTTTGGTATCTTCGATTTAGAAATTGAAGATAGTGTCGATAAAATCAATGAGGGGGTGTGGCGGCCAAAATGGTTAGAGGATCTCTATCGGAGGGAGAATCAAAGGCTCGTAAAAAGGAGAATAGCCAGTTTTGGATGAATCTTCGAATCAAAGAAAATCTCTTAATCCAAAAATCTATATTGAAGTGGTTAAATGATGGAGACAACAACTCTAGGTACTTCCATTGTGTTATGAAGGAAAGGAGGAGGCAGAATCACATCGGTTGTTTTAACTCTAATAGAGGGGTTCTAGTTTCGGTTGAAGAAGTCAAGGAAGAAGTGAGAACTCATTTTGCTTCCAAATATTTGGAACCGGATTATAATAGGCCGACGTTGGAAGGTTTGGAATTCAATTCTATCTCTCTTGAAGATCAAAGTTTCTTAGATAGGCCTTCTTCGGAGGAAGAAATTAAGGTTGCGGTTTAGGGTTGTGATGGTTTCAAGAGTCCGGGGCCGGATGGATTCACGTTGTTTTTCATTAAAAAGTGTTGGAAGTTCCTTAAATCAGATTTCTTTCTATTCTTTCATGATTTCCATAATAAGGCAATTATCTCTAAGTCAATCACCTCATACTTTCTTACTTTGATCCCAAAGTCTGAATCTCCTTTGGGTCTTGATTATTATAGACCTATATGCTTGGTTGGGTGTCTATACAAAATCATCGCGAAACTCTTGGAGGCTAGGATAAAGGAAGTTTTGCATAATCTCATTTACAAATGTCAAAGTGCCTTTGTTCCTGGTAGGCAACTTCTAGATGGTGTTTTGGTGGCCAACGAGTTACTGGACTATGCTTTCAAAGAAAAGAAAGTGGTTTCGCTTTTCAAAGTGGATTTCGAAAAGGCATATGATAAAGTTAGTGGAACTTCTTACGATTCATGATGGAGAAATGGGATTTGGTATTAGATGGATGAAATGGATGGAAGCCTTGATCTTCACGAGTAAGATGTCCGTGTTGGTGAATGGGAGTCCGACAAAAGAATTTGTAGTGCAAAGGGGATTGAGACAAGGAGACCCATTATCTTCGTTTCTTTTTGTCTTAGTTACGGAAGGTCTTTCCATGTTGGTGAGAAGATCGGTGGAGTTAGATGATTTTGAGGGCTTTAATGTCAATCATAATTGCTTCATTGACATTCTTTAATTCGTAGACGACACTCTTCTAGTTGGAGATTGTAGTTGGAATCATTTGTGGGCTATTAAAGCGGTTCTAAGAGGTTTTGATCTTGCTTCGGGGCTTAATATCAACTTCCACAAGAGCAAATTGATAGGGATAAATACCACCCCTTCGTTCCTTAAAGCGGCGACCTTGTTCTTGGCGTGTAGGACGGAATCAAAAGAAGTTAACTTTCTCAGTATTCCCTTAGGTTCCAATCCTAGAAGGATTTAAACTTGGTCCAACCTCTTAGCTAGGGTTATAAAACGATTGTCTTGTTGGCAAGGTCGATTCCTTAGCTTCAGAGGTAGGATAACTCTTCTTAAATCAGTTCTTGGAAGCTTACCTATTTTCTATTTATCCTTCTACAAGGCCCCGACTAAGGTTTCGAGGGAGATCAACAAAATTCAAATAAGCTTACTTTGGGGTAGCACGAGAGAAAAGAGGAGAATTCATTGGTCCAAATGGGAGACTCTTTGTCTTCCTCTTGATAGTGGAAGCTTGAATTTTAAAGACATTGAGGCATTCAATTATAGTATTCTTAGTAAGTGGAGATGGAGGATTGCGGAAGGATCGGAAGACTTGTGGTTCAATATTTTAAAAGCAAGATACAGATGTAAACACCCCAAATTTGCCCTCACCCATTCACACCATGGCTTGTGATCATCTCATATGCACAAACACAATCATAACATCTCATATCTCAGTCTTGATTCACTGCATAGTTTCTAAGGCATCTGCACCTAGGGTTTGTGATCTGAGCAATCCAAGAGCCTTTTGAGCCACCCCAAAGGTCATCAATCACTTCAAAGGGATCTATGTGTGTTCAAGTATCATATTACATCCCCTCAAAGTCAAGATTTCAAAGGAATCACAAGAACTAGGGTTTGAGTGAAGGCAGAGCCAGGTTTGACTGCACAGTTGACTGAAAATTAGGGTTTTGGTTTCAGAGGCCTTAACTCCAATTTTTTTGGTCATTCTTGTTTCCATTGGTCTCTATATGGTATAGGGAGTATGCATATCAATTTTCATGAAGAAATTCCATGGGGAAGTCATCTGATCAAGGGTTGACTTTTCAGACAAGTCAGTGTAAAATCAGGGCATCTGAGGCCCCCAATGACCCAACCAATGGTTGATCTCCATCATTTTGAGTGTATATGATCTTTATTTGATCATGGAAGAAGGTTGAAGTTCATAAAAATCAAGAATTTAGGGTTTTTGCAAATGTTGACTTTTTTGGGCATAGTTGACTTTTCAAGAATGCTTCATTTTAGGTCATTTTTCAAGCCTTGATTATTGATCCAAAAATGCTTCAAATGGAAAAACTTTGGTCATGAAAGTTGTAGATCTCATCTTTCCCTTTTCAAAAAGTACAAGAACATGATCAAACTCTTCTTGGGTCAAAAGTTATAGCAAGGCAAAGTTGGCAAAAATCATTGATTTTCAAGGCATGCCTCAAATGGGAATTTTGCAAAACCATGAACCAATGCCTTTTGCAGCCTCAAGTTCACTTCAAACTAGTATGCAAACATTCTCTAAGTCATAAAAATCAGAATTGAACCAAGAATGCCCATGGTTTATGTTTGGTTGGACAAAGAGATCACATGTGAACCAAAGTTGTAACAAGTTGCAAAATCATCATGACACTTCTACCACTTGATGCATTGGATGCTGCACTTTGCTAGCCCTCTCACCTCACCTTGCTGCACCAGAACCATCCCATGTACTTGCCTAGATCATGAACCATACTTCTCTTACACATTATTTGACTTTGTGCAAAAGCAAACTTACCAATCACTATAGGCCAGGTCACATCATCTGACCTATAGGATTAAAATACATTATCATTTTGCAAGCCATTTCATGTACAAGGCAAGGCTGAAACCATTCACAACATAGACATTCACAAAACACTCCATTTTGCATAAGCCTTCGAATCTGCCCCCACAGCATACAAACACAAAAACCATCTTCATCATTCATCTCACCACACTTCATAGACCTCAAACCACCAAAAGCCAGGCCTGAAACAAGCAAGAACACTCCACTGCCATTCTTCACCTCAACTTGCAGTTCCATTCGAATCTCTCTCCCAAGCTCACAAACATCAAAACAAACACCACAGACCTTCTCCACACATCATCTGGACCTCAAACAACCATTCACAATGACCTGAAACTACCAGAATCACCATTGCCATTTCTGACTGAGTTGAAGCAGAAACTTGTCAAACTCATTATCCAGCCAACATAAACTCTTCTTGAGCATTCAAACATCATCTGGGGATCAAGTGGAGTGGATTGCACAAGGAGAAGTGGCCAGAAAGTCATCAGAGTGAAAGCTTCGAATCTCAGGTAGCTTGAAAATTATTTTTCCAGAAATCATTTTTCATGTTATAAACTTGTTCTATGTGCTTCACTGATCATCCTGATGTCATTGGTTTCGAAAATGGCTTTGAAATGAGCATTTAATTTCTCTCTGAAACCTGCGTGCCCTAGTTTTCATTTTCTTCGATTCAGCTCATTTAGGAAGTATAAATTTGTTTTGAGAGAGGGTTTTGATTCGTGAGGGGTTGGAGAACATTTCCCAGTTCTTAGGTTTCATTTTTGTTACGATTTGAGGGGTTTTGGGGATTTTCAGGGGAGATGCTGGCCGGAGAAGACGACCGGAAGTCTTCTCCGGCCACCTGAAAGTGATTTGTGCCCTAATCACGTAATTAACTCAAGTTTGAATCTGGAGCGTACGATCCCTTTGACCAGTTGACCTCCCGCGTGTGTGTGTGGCCTGGATCTCTCTGATTAGCCCTAATCCACGTGTTAAGACTAATTAATCATATTTTAATCAGAAGCAACCTGGACCCTTGGATAGCGCGCGTGGTCAAACTTTTTAAACTCAGAGCTCATCCTGGCCCTCCATCCTGATTACTTTCATTTTATTTAATTTTTATTCATTTTATTTTCATTTTATTTGCACAATTATTTTAAAATAGCAAAAAATTCCTAAAAATTATGAAACTTTTTCTTCTGAGTTTTACTAATTTTTAAGACCCAAAAATATTTTTACTTTATTTTTTATCATTTAAAAAGTATTTTTAAATATTTAAAAGATTATTTTTAATTGATTAATGGGAATTAATTAATTAAAAATACTTTTAGGTATTTAAAAATCACCAAAAAATTCATGAAATGTTCTAAGACATTTAGAAACATTGTCCAACCTTCAAACCAAATTTCTTTTTTGATCTTGATGCATGTTAAGAATTTTTCATTGAATTAAATCATTTTTTGTGCATTATTTTGATCATAACTTCAAAAATTCATTTCTGCCTATCTAAGAAGGTTTGGACATTGATTCTTTTTGTATTGCATTCTATTTGGCATGTAGTTTTTGAGATAAAATGGCCATGAATTGATCTTGCATTTTTCATTTGTTTGACATTTCTTTTGTTTAGGAACCCTAAAAACCCTAATAGCTTAGAAAAATCATAACTTGAGATTAGTTAAGAGTTGAGACCTCCCCTTTGGACTTTGGTTTAGTATAGGTTTAGGGTTTCTTTGGTTGGCATTTTCCATTTTTTATCTTAGGTTTGCTTCTGTTTTTGGTTTTTGTTTGTTGATTGATGCATAAACCCTAATTTGGGATTTCATTTGCATACCTCTTGCATTCTCTTGCATAGCATGACTTGCCATGACATTTCAAGCATCCATGTGTTTCATTTGACATCATAAGACATGTAGAAAGCACCCTTGATCATTGCATCACATATTTGCCATGTCATTTGCCTTGTATGATTCATAACTTTTCATGTGTATCATTGCTTCTAAGCTTGCACCATTTGCATCCATGATCTTGTATGAACATTCCCATGCCTTGATTCATGTTTATAGCATTCCATAATATCATTATCATCATCAACATGCTTCTGGTTTTGTTTTATATCATGTCATTTCATTTCATTTTGCATTGCATTGCATCTCTTTCTAACATTTCAGGTGGTAAGTAAACTTGAGAAGTGAATTTGCCTTCACTTCTCATAACATTTCTTTTCATCCCTCTTATGCATCCTTGCTGCATTTTATCTTGTGTTTGAGATTGAGCTTGCTCATTCTTGTTCCTCCCACTTTCTTTCTTCAAGTGACTTGACTTCTTGAATGAAGCAAGTCACTTTGCTTTTCTTGATCCTGTTCATCTGCTTCCTGGTGGCTCCTTTGAAGATTGTTCTTGAAAGCCTCACAAACCTTAGGAACAACCAAGCATGACAATGATTAGGGTTTTGATTAGTCCCTCATTTAGTTTTCACCTTTGTGTCTCTTTTGAGTCTTCTCTTCTCATCTCATAATCAGGGACTAAACCCTAAAGGCTTTAAGGCTTTGTGATTAAGCTTATGCCTGCATCCTTCTCTTAGGATGGAGTGTATAACTTTAATCCTAAGTGTTAAACCCTTAATGTGTTTAAATCTCTTAATCAATTCACTTAATAATCATCAAGACACCACACTTGTAACTTGGGCCTTGCATTAGGGTTCTAATTCTTCCTTAATTGGTTAAGAAGGACTAACCCTAGTGTTAATGGACAAGTCCCCCTCAAGTTGTCTTACAAACCATAAAATCCACTTCTTCATCATACCATTGAATAAAATCCACTTAATCAAAGGCTTGTTTTGTCATGAGTTTAATCCCTAATCATGGATTAAGTTGAGGAGCTTTCCTCAGCTTAAACATTCTCATCTATTATCCTTCTATTAGGATGGTGTAATGAGTCTGTTTAATCCTTGATTATGGCTTAACCTCATTACTTAACACTAAACAAAAACACCAAAAACATCTAATTAATCACAAGTAGGTTAATGATCTTAATCCTACACCAAAGATGATTAAGTGTGAGAACCTGACTTCACACTTAAGGTACTCTCATTACCCCTAATCAGAGGGAAGATGTGATGAGTTTACTAAATCCATTGGTTTAGACTTAAGCTCATTAACTTATGAAAAATTCCCAAAAGCAATAAAAGACTGAAAACTCAAAAACAAACAATAATCGTCTCCTCCGGGATTCTTTTCTCATCTCATTCACTCACAAACGAGAACTTGCTTCTTCCGTCTAATGCAAGACAGTTTGCACCTGAGCCAGACAGGTCATACACTTGAGCATAGACAAGTAAGCAGTTCACAAGTCAATTCATCTTTCAGTCTCTTTGGGTCGAACTACGGTGTTCTGACTTCCTCATTGCACGAGAGGATACGTAGGCATAACTTAACAGTTATCGAACAAAAGTCTCTGTATATTCCCCCACTTTCCAGCTTCATTCTTTAGCCTCATACTCTTGAGCATTTCACCTCTTTCTCTTTTACACTGACACTTCTCTTATACACTTCACATCACTTATACACTTTACACTGACACCTGTACATCTTTTCCAGCTATTTTATACACAAATTGCACTGACACTACCCCTTTATAGCACAAATCTTTTAAGCGTGGATCCCGTCGAGTACGACGGACAATCTGGGTGCTAATACCTTCCCAGGTTGTAACCAACCCCCTTTCTCAGTCTCTCTGGTTCGCAACCGTCTTATCCATCTTTTTCTAGGTCTATGCAGCATTGCCTTTCCTCTGGGATAAAAATGCCTAGCTGGCGACTCTATTCATCTCCAGTGAGTTCACGGCTGTGTGTCCTCATTGTCCCTCTCGCCGACCGTTCGCGTCTGTACCTTTATCTGACCCTGTGTCACTTATCGGGAGCGACAGCTTGGCGACTCTGCTGGGGACCCTTTATATTGCAACCAGGGCTTCTGGTTCTTTTTGTGGGTTCCTCCTAGCGCTTGATTGATTTGTGTTTACTGGGGTGTTATGTGCTTATTTGTGCTTGTATTTATTTTGCTTTATGTACAGTTTGCTTTACTGTTTTCTTTATTGCTTTTGCATTATATCATATTGTCATACTGTACTGCTGCTGGATCTGGTTTTTCTTTGGTGGGTGGGTATTTCATTGAGTGTTGAGGTCCTATACCTGGGACCTGAGTGACACCTAGGCTAGAGTGAATCATATTCTTTCCCATTCCATTTCGGTCTGGTGCGGGAATATGAAACACGGTTCAGATGTGGGTTTCTTCTTGAGAACTCTGTGTTGCAGATTTCCTGCAATACTAGGGCTATCTGGGAAGCCTGCTAAGTCTGGATGACCTTTAGTATTGACCTTCAGAAACTGAGGTGAATTAGAGGAGGAATTGTTATGGTTATTGTAAACACTGTACCTCTGGGTTAGAAGTGTTTACACTTCTCATAACTAATCCAAGTCTGAGGATCCTTGTTCTAGAGCACCACCTGTGAGGGGGTTGGGCTGCTTACAGGTTTGCAGGTACCTTGACCTCAGAATACCCTGTTACTTTGTTTTGTTAAGAGTACTCCATGTTGGACAGTTCTTGTGATTCTAAAACCCTGGACATGAGGCTCTTTATTTGAGCCCCCCACCTTGGTTACTGGATTTATAGACCTCCATCTGGAATTCTTGAACACACTTGGACCTATATCAGGGCATTTTGATCAGATCCAGCTCAGTCACAAACCCTTGCATTTCATTTGCATACATAATCATTGCATCATATTGACATTTGCTTATTTGTGTTTCAGGGTGTCCATCCTCATTTTTGGCCAGTTTTGACCCCATCTTCAGTACTGACCTATCTTCACCAGCATCTACTTCAGTTATCACCTGCACCAGCCAGTCAGTGGCCCCTTTCTCCAGTATTATCATCAGCACCCATCTCTACTCAGTCTCAGCATCATGGCTCCTAAAAAGAGCAACATCACCTATCACTTCTTCCAACCAGAGCTATCAGACATCAGGAGGATTCAGACCCTGATCACTCCAGATCACATATCCTTGTTCAGGGAGAACTATGGAGATATACTTGATTTGGTTATGGATCTGGACCCATCACAGAGGAGCCTCATCCACACTTGCATTCAGTTCTATGATCCCCCACTGAGATGCTTCACTTTTCAAGACTTTCAGTTGGGCCCCTTATTGGAAGAGTACTCTTCATTAGTTGGTATGCCTATCAGGGGTGGAATCCCTTTCAACCCTGAGATGGTCTTTCCTGCTAATGGAGAAGTAGCAAGAGCTTTGCACCTGGAACCTGTTTTGATTGAACAGCATATGACCTCTAAAGCTGGAATCCTTGGTTTTCATCTAGACTTCTTGATCTCTCAAGCTACCCTGAAGGCTTCTTTAGGAGAGTGGAAAGCTGTCTGTGCTCTATTGGCTTTAAGTATATATGGAATTGTGTTGTTTGCAGATGAGCCTCGATTCATTAGCAAGAATGCCATCCATCTGTTCATCCTGAAGAACCCAGTGCCAACTTTATTGGGGGATCTTTACTATTCAGTGCATCGGAGGAATGAGAAGCAGAGGGGGAGATTAGTGAGGTGCTGTGCTCCATTATTCCATACTTGGCTTCTCAAGCATCTACCCAGGACAGATGCATTTTTAAACCCTCATCAGCAGAGCAACTGGGCTAAGAGACTCACTGTTCTAACTTCAGCAGATATCAGATGGTGTACTCAAAGCACCAAGGGCAGAGATATCATCACCAGCTGTGGGCACTTTCCCAATGTGCCCTTAATAGGAGTGTAATACCTCAAAATTTGCCCTCATATTTATTCCCTCTACTGGCATATCGTTTTGCATTCATCTGCATTTCTCACTAAGTCATTAACAGCATATTAGTGCATTCCATTGTTTCATAAGGCATGTGGTTTAGGCCATACGGGAATAGGGTTTTATACCTTATCTGTATCTATCAGGGATTGAACTGATGGGGGTTATTCGCTGGTATATCTGACCCACTTTTGGGGATGGTCACACAGACTTGTTTCTGAATGAGAATGCTAGCTCTTTTCAACGCCTCAAGTTGCGCTCTATCTCATTTAATATTTCAAGGGACTTGGAGTTCTTGTTCATGATTTTGATTTGAAGGGCGCTTCACCAATTGAGATCCAGTGTGTCGAAGGGTGGATTCAACCCATTTGTTTACAGAACGATAATCCGAGATTTGTGCGGAGTTTAATATGGCATCAAAGTTCTTAAGAATGGATTATGTGGAAAGATTCGATTTAGGTCAAAAGAGAACGCACAGTTAGTGGTTTATTTGGAAGATATCCTTCAAATTCAAATTCTAGTTCTCGATATCTGCTTCGTATATAAACCATCGCCATTTAATCACCCACCATTTCCACTTTGGCAAGTGATACCCTTCGCTTCTAGCATCAACCCTATGCGCAGGAATTCTTGATTTCGCATGGCATTGTATCATTGCATGTTAGCCGAAATAGGCACTCTGGGGCGTCATTCTGGTTTACTGCTATTTTCTAGTGTATGGAATTGAAAAAATGCGAACGGAAACAGAACCATACAGGCTGACATGTTCATCTTACTGATCATTCTGAGCTTTGGTTAGACAATGCAGGTTATGAAGAATGCAATGCAAGTCACAATTTCATGGATCCAATATACACATTTTACCGATCATGTTATCGTGAACATTAGAGTTGCATTTCATGACACAATATAACACTTAATTGGAATTGTTTCTCTAGCCTCCATTATCCTCCCAGTTATCAAACTCATCCAATATTTTGCACAATTATTAAGTTATATATATGTAAAGGTAATTGTTCACGTGCAATGGAATTTGCCACGCATCTTGTGAGTTGGGAGAATGTATGGGGTTTCGTGCACGTTGGAGCATATTGCAAAGGGTATGTGCAAGTTTCTTCCGATACTTGGAGGATGTCCACAAGTCAAGCTGGATTACAGGAACTGATAGATTTGGATATCACTAATACATTCTGTTTCTTGAGTAGTATTGCAGTAGGAATAAGTTGCTAGTTTTGTGTGTGGAATTTGGAGAGTTACAGTGTACATAGATTATGTCATGGAATTATCCGTATGTGCATTTGTAGAATCCCGAAAATATTCAAATGGCAAGAAATCAATGCACTCAAAAATCCAATTACAACAAAAAATGGGATAGATGAAAAAGTATCAGAGAGGAAAAAGAAAAGTTAACACAGAATATAGAAAAGTGACAGAGATACTTTCTATTCCATAAAATCTACTTCTATATTATTCAGATACAACCTAACAAATGCAGAAGGCTAACAGAGAGGAAGAAACTCAAGCTCGAAAGTTGGAGCCAAGGTACTATTATTATTCCATTCACAAACGACATAATGAATAATATAAGAAAACTGGAGAGAGTCTGTTGAAAGAAAGAGAGCAGAGTTTCATCAAATTCTTCACCAATCTTCAACCAATCCTCATTCAACGATCACCTGCATAACGTCGACGAAGTTGCCATCAATAACCAAATTAATTACAAGAAGTGAAAGAAAGAAAGGATGACAGAAACAGATCTGGTATAGCAAGAAAGTTTCGAACCGTAAGCTCAATTGAAACTCAAAAAAATCTTCTACGAAATTCACCAATAATGATCGTCGTGTCTTCGACGATATCGGTTCCTCAATCACCATCAACACAGGTCCTGCAGCTCAAGAAATTTGCTGCGACAAGAGCAATACAAACTCTAATTCAGCTCAAGAACCATCTGGGAACAATCACGGAATCTCACCTGCAGGAGAGCAATGTTCAAGAATCATAATATATTAACTTACACCTTTCTCATTTTGAACTATACTGAATCACAGTACTATTACTCCTATGTCTGAAATGCTATGAAATGAACCTAACCAATGGCAATAACAATAAAAACTCAGTATGACAGAATGAAAATTAACAAAACTTCATAACCGAATTCAACAAATTCCAAACTAACTCTTAACCTAATTTAACAGAAAAGTAACAGAACTGAAATTGATTTTACCTGAAGCTTCCAGAATGTTTCCCTGAGAATCTTCCGGAAGGGTCTGGATAATCGGCTCCTATAAATTAGGAGCATCACTCCTCTGATTTTTTTTCACCAGTCCAATTTCTCCACCACATTTTTTCAATCGGAACTCTTCACACAACTTCTCCATTCTTCTCATCCATCTCTTCTTCAATCCATGAGCTTCCACATACCTCTCTGAATCTTCTTCAATCCATAATCACACCACTCTTCACCACTCCTCATCATCATTCTTCCAAGCTTGTTACTCTTCAGCTTCAACCAAACCCTCATCAGTTGTCAATTCGAGCTTCCATTCACCTTTGTTCTTGAACTTCCCAGGGCCTATACTCATACATCCTCCTCACACCTGCAACAAAACGGAAGATTCAAGAATGCTGTCATGAAACTTGCAGCAATTCCAACAGCTCAATTCCAACATATTCGAGTCAAAGCAATAATTTTCGCAGTAAAAGAAAAAGGGGCGGAAATAACTCCAAGCCTCCTACCTGTATTCGCTGCCATCACCACCGCACCTGTGAAGATCTAGGTTCGAATTTGACGAATTTACCGTGTTCGTGAATCATCAACAGACGCAGAGCTGGCGTCGTATACCATCATCCGTTGATATTCCGATTCTTCAATAAACATTTGTCGCGCAAATTTCGGTACGATCCTCTTTCGATTCTCAAGGTACGCGGCGTTTAGTGTTGAAATCTCTGTGTTTTGATGTTTGCACCGAATCAAGATTCCTAGCGGCAGTCTTTGATCATAGTAGGAATGAGCGATTTCTTTTGAAGTTCAAGGGTTCAAATCGGAAGTGATGAGAAAGAATAATGTTAGAATAGGGCTGTGGTTTTTGATTTAGATGATGAAATGGGATGTTAATGGCAGTGATGGATTTGATTTAGGGGATGGGTAATAGAGGAAAAGAATACGGAGGAGGTGAAGTCGAAGACGAAGGAGGTGAGAGGCGAAGAAGAGGGAGGTCAAGGGTGAAGGCGCCGCGGGTAGGAGGAAAGAGAGTCTAGGGTTTGGGTGATCTTTGTAATTTAGTCTCAGATTCAATTAAACCTTTATTTTTGTTTGATTGTAAATTAACGATAATAAAGATGATTAATGCTGTGATAATTTCAATTAAATTGTTTTTAATGACCTAGGATTAGTCAAAAATGGTTGGACTTCAATCCATGATTCTCATAAGGGCGTGTTGGGCCATGTTGTTAAATGCACCCCCGTCTGAAGCCCGTTAATAAAATAACATAAAAAACTCTGCTTAATGCACCCCCTCATGTCAGCACGTTTGGGCCTCATTCATATTGCTATTAGTACCCCCGCATAAGCCCAGTTAGAAGAAAACAATTAGAAACATCACTATTAACACCCCCCCTGTTTAATTTCTTTAGGATTTTTTTTGTTAAGTTAATATAGTTTCAAAATAATTCTCAAAAAAAAAGGTAAATGCTTAAGAAAATTCCCAAAAAAAATTAAGTAGTTTAATAATCATTTTAGAAATTTGTGACATTTTTTATTTTCTGGAATTTGACTATTTTTGATTTAATTCTAAATTATTCTATTAATTAGTTTTATTGAATTTCTATTAATTATGCTGAATTTTGTTTATTTTATTTAAGTAACTTCCAATAACTTTTTTGAGCCATTCTTTTTTCTGTAATTAGAAGACCCCTAATAGCTCTTAGAATATTTTTTATGGAATTTTTAGGAATTTTTATCTTAGGTTTTGGTAATAAAATCCTTAGGAAATAATAGTTAATTCCTAGCTGAAAATAATTAATGTTTAGGCATAGAAAAAATAAGTATTTTTAGGATCCCTTTTAATATAATATTTTAGATATTATTAAGACCCTACAATTTAATTTTTATAATTTTTCTAGGAGTTTTTAGAATATTAGTTTTAAGCCTAGTTAAACATAATTCCTATTAGTTTAGGCCATTAGAAAAAATATAGTTCAATGCATAAAAAATAATAAAATAGTTTAGTTTAAGTTTAACCCTAGAATTAAGCATTAGACTTAGGTTTAGTTTAATTTGTTTTAGGATGAACATTAAGTTTGACTTAGATTTAATACTTAGGTGAAAATTCATTTCCATTAGGATATAGAATAAATAAATGGACTATTTTTTAGTCATGCCTTTAAGGCATTTTATAGAATTTTGTTCCTTATGCTTAACTTCATTTTTTGATTACTTCTGTTATTACAATTTAATAGGATTCCCCATTTGTTCTTAGAATCAACTTAACTTCATTAAGAAGTAAGTTGAATTCTAGTAGTTTTAAGTTTCCATTAGGAGTAGAAAACTTCACTAACCCTTAGGACCACTTTGTAAATACATAACAAAATTAGGATTGAGTCTTAGTCCCTTAGATTTTTCCTTTTATCAACTTGAGTCATTCTTTTTCTCATCTCAAAAGAAAAGCAATAAAACACTTAATAAAAACCGAACAATCTTGTACGACACGAGACTTTGTTGCGGAGTGTTTATACGCGTCCTGTTTCGGGGCGAGGTGTAAATGCTTCCCGCGATGGATAGGTCTTAGTACAAGACAGTTCACAAACAAAAATTCAAAACACTTCTTTTAAAAGCCAAAAACAAACAATAAACGACTATCCTGCGGGAACTTCTTCTCTCATCTCATTCATTCACAACGCGAACTCGCGACTACTTGTCTCGCATGCAAGACGGTAAACGCACTCGTACCAGACGAGCCTGCAACACCTGAGCATAGACATACGCAGTTCCAGCTGTAAAAAACACAAACAAATAGTTCCCGCCTAGGTTAGGCGAACTACGTCGACTCTGATCCTCATTATCCCGATGAGGTACGTAGGCAGCGGGGTAGGGCCCGTTCGAGCACAATCTTTATTTTCCCTACATTTTCCCCATTCTTTCTTTTTTTGTTCTTTTCTTGTTCTTTTCTCATTTCTCATTCCCATTCCAGTAGCAGTTTTATTCAGCAGCATTCTTTATTTCTCACCCTTTGAAACAAACAAACAAGCGTGGATCCCGTCGGGTACGGCGGACGGATTGGGGTGCTAATACCTTCTCAATTCGTAACCAACTCCCGAACTCAGATCTTTGGTTCGCAAGGCCTTGTCCTTTCCTTCTTCCTTAGGTTTGTGCAACATTACCTTTCCCATTCTTTCGGGATAAAAATGTCTGGATGGCGACTCTAACCTTTC
Organism: Lathyrus aphaca; assembly: GCA_963966055.1. Classification (NCBI taxonomy): domain Eukaryota; kingdom Viridiplantae; phylum Streptophyta; class Magnoliopsida; order Fabales; family Fabaceae; genus Lathyrus; species Lathyrus aphaca. The sequence goes on from OZ014524.1 coordinate 339,565,262, forward strand.
CGCTCCACTTTCGCGTTTGTACTAGGATGAAAATCCCGGGAGCGACAGCTGGCGACTCTGCTGGGGACCAACCTGATTCTTCCGGTTTCCCTTGTAGAGTCAATCCTAGCGCCTGTTTGGTTTTGCTTCTTTGGGTGTTTATATGTCTGTTTGTTGCTGTGTGCTTTAGTTTAGCTTTACTGTTTTTATTTACAGTTTTATTTACAGCTTTACTTTATCGCATTTATTTACCGCTTTCAGTATTTTATTTTCCATGCATCATATTATACTGGACTGTCTGGCTGTGCTGGTTTTCATTTTTTCTGTGGGTTGGGAGTTACTGTGAAATAAGCCAAATACCCGGCTTGAGTGCACCATAGGATTAGCGTGGACATGTTGTGCTCGCATGGTTACATGATGAGTGGTGATGTGTTCCACACCCAGGTTGCGACTGTCTTGGGACTATTCTGTGTGGGGGTTCTTCCCCACTTCAGGGTACAACCTTGATAGTTATGTGCAGCTGGGGACCGATCATTGAGAACCTTAATGGAAACAACCCTCTCCAGTGATGACAGTGGCAGACCACATTTGTTGGCAAACCCACTCGCATCCGAGGGTCCATTGGGAACTCGCATAGGATGGCCTGGTTCTCTCATAGGAATTCAGTTAAAGCAAACTGTTCGTATGACGATAGTATTGTATCCTTCGGGATGAATGTACTATTGTTTCTCGATTCAGTGCTTGAAGCTGGAGACTTGTGAGGGATGCTTGTTTTTCCGGACTCAACTGAGACCTCCCTGCGTAGTACATAATGCTAAACCGATTCCCTGATTTGGTCATGAGCCATTTCTCGGAAGTGGTGAACGTATTATTGCTATTCGGCTTTGAGAGTCCGTGATGTTGACCCGAGTAGCACACCCGTGAGATTGGGAGGGGTTTACAGGTTTGCAGGAACCCTAAACTTTAACATACCCACTTTGTCAGTATTGTTCAGTGTTTTATGGTTCTCTGATTCTGAGATTCGGGATTTCTATTCAGAGAAATTGTTACTGTGATTACCATGGTGACCCTGATATTATGACTGTTATTATGACTCTCCACAGACACTTGGCTCGTTGTTCAACTTCAACACCATCGGTGACTGTTCAATTATGTGATCCAGTTCTACAGTTATTGGGTTCTCAGTTATGGGGTTCTATACAGAGATGGTGTCGTTATTGTGGTTCTATTCAGACACTTGACTCGTTGCTCAACATCAGCACCAATATCAGACCTTTGATCACATGCCTGCTGCATACATGACATCATAGCATTTCTGCACACATGTTCAGTTATTTCGGAGGATCACATATCTGAATCATGCTCTTGGATTTTTTATGTAAAAAAAAAAACTTGAACCAAAGCAGATAGATTCCTCAGAAATAACTGAACATGGCATTTGCATACATCCTTGCATTCTTGACAGGTGTTCAGAGACAAATTCTTTTCCTGACTTGATTTCTCATCAGAATGGACAACTTGAATCACAGTCATCAAGGTATATATTTGAAGCAACTCCGGGCGGAGGTAATCGAAGGAAGACCCAGCTGAGGCCATTCAGGGCAGAGGTATAAGCTTTATTTCAAAACCAGAAACTGCTGAAACAGGAAGTCAACCAGATGAAGACTCAGATGAGCTTGGTTATGGAAATTCTGAACAAAGCTATTTTCATCCCTATTGAGGGGAACTACGCTGCTCTGATTCTCCATTGATCAATGGAGATACGTAGGCAGGAGATCGTGCAAGATCTTTCCGAGCAACCTTATCTATTAACTTTATCAACCTTTTCCCTCCAGATGTCATTTGTCAGCATCTGACCGGAGCTTCCCAAGAGGGTCCTAGGGCCAGAGAATACGGGTAAAGGCCAGAACAACTTGAGAAGAAGTTTGATAATATTCTGATGACGTACGTGCAACAAGTTTCCTCATTTATGCAAATTCGGAGTGGTTGAGCTAATTGCATCAGGATCATCTCCGACAAAGCTTCCTTTGGGGTTTCAATGCCAAGTATGATTACCATTCTGGGGCACCCGACCTTTTAATTGAAGATTGCAAGTCTTTCATAGGCAAAGGTGAAGACAAGGTCCCGAAGTTGATCGATTCAAAGGTCATCATGCCGGAAAGTCTGCTCACATATTGAAGTCTCCTCATCAAATGGGTCTCCCAATATGCAAAGGCATCTTCATAAGCAATAAGTCCATACGGAGTCAAGTCTCCTCAATGACGGCAATGTTCAGCTTCTTTACTGCATTTTCAGTTGTAGTTTATATTGTTTGTTTAAACATTTGTATGCATGCATGAAACTTATTTGTTTTTGAATGATAACCATAATAAAATGCACATGTTTTTCTTGAAGTAATCCATTCGTATTCACTCATGATTTTGTGTATGTGCATTGCAATACCAACTGTTGAGCTTAAACTCTATCAGGGAGGATGACGAAATGAAAATGCATGAATCTCTAATTGTGTGCTTTTGAGAAAGACCCTGTTGACGATGTACAGGCATTGTTTCAAGTCCTAAACACCAGAGATATAAGGGAGATAGACCCTCGCCAACCCATTTGAGCCTTGAAGTAGGAGTTTCTTTTTGCATGAAAAAACCCTCGCACTTAACCCAGGGGAAGGGTAGGCATCAGTTAGTTTGACCGAGCATTCAAATTTCAAAAAGGAGTGCAAATTTGAGGATCCATTACCTTTCGTGGTACCAAATCAAGAGGTCTAATGACCAGAAACCACAATGGTTATCCCAATCAAGAGGTCTAATGACCAGAAACCACAATGGTTATCCCAATCAAGAGGTCCAAAGACCGGAGACCACAATGGTTATTCCTCAACAACAAAGGAGTGAGACAGTCACGACCCTCGCAAAGCATTCAAGACAAACAGTGTCACACGATTTGTTCAAAAAAAAAAAGAAAAAAAAATGAATGAGAAAGCCCGCTAAGTCGAAACTTGAAAACAAGCGACTTAGGCAAAAATTAGGGCATCCTGCTGGACTTCACAATCAAAGATTCACAAGAATTCAGTCCAGGCAAAAGTTAGGGATAAACAAAATAATGCAAAAGTGAAAGACGAAAAGGATTACACAAGAAAGATCCTTGAGCAGGAATAAAGTCGTGTGATACAGACACAAAAGACAATAGGGGTGACTGACTCTAAACAATAATTTGATTGGTGCTTAAACCGTTAGTATAATTGGTTCCTCAACCATCACAAAACCCTTTTTGAGAGGTGAGCGCTTGTAAAAGCTAGCTGAACATAGGAATGGAGAACATCACGAAGATGGGTGGGCACAAATAAATTTCGAGCCTATATCTTTTGTTTCTATAACCGTGAACCGGGCCACGATACAACCCTCAAAAGTCCTAATTGAAACAGGGTTATTTTTGAGAGCATACTACCACGAGACCGCGTTCCTGACTCCTATGAGTGGTGTTGAAAGATCCTTGTTGGTGTTGCATGTGCATGCTTTTTATTATTCAAACAAATTTTATGTCGTATCTTAACCAGTGATTCGCTCACCAAGGTTTGCGACATCTTTTTCAGTAAAACTTCAAGATTAATATGTGTGTTGCATTAGAATTTTCATTCTTAGAATAAACATTTTCTGCTTGCATACATTTGTTGGACATCATAAAAATTCACATACGAAACTTCAGTCCAGAAGCTTAATCTTGCCGAGTTGAGAAGGCTAAAACTTCCAAAGGACAATCTATCAAGGTGCACTTTTCAAGAAGACTCCATTGAGTAGGGACTTTCCCGACAGTCGTGGTAAGAGCCAACTAAGCCGGGGCAATCACGTCGAGCAATTTCTTCAAAATTCAACCAAGCTGGGGCAATCACTTCGAGATTCAAATCTCTCAAAGAGCCATCAGGCGGAAGCATTATTCAAAATTCAACCAAGCTGGGGCAATCACTTCGAGATTCAAATCTCTCAAAGAGCCATCAGGCGGAAGCATTATTCAAAATTCAACCAAGCTGGGGCAATCACTTCGAGATCCAATCTCTCAAAGAACGATTGGCATAGGTGTTTTCTTCAAAGCACAGTCCGTCAGAGGTGATCACTTCGAGGCTCGTACTGGGGCAAGCCATCCCAAGAGCATGGGAAGTACTTTCTCCTGAAGACGGTTAATCAGAGGCACCTATCCAGAGTTCAAAATAATGGAGCAGAATATCTCACAGTGATATGAGGTTTTTCATGAATCCTCGCGAGGAAAATTCTTGCAGACCATGAAGTCTAGGGCAGTTATTTCGAGATCCAACGAATCTCTCCAAGAGTTTGAAGACACTAAGGCATTTCATATGCCATGTTTTCTGTAAAATCCTCTTGAGACATTTACTTCTGACAGACCTTAATCTGAGGCGAGTTGAAAATTTCAAAGAACCATTGTTCACTCATGATTAGTTGACAACCTATCAACCCGGGGCTAGGGGCAAGGTCAGTGTCGGCACAGTACTGCAAGAGTTGTTTCATCTGCGGACTTCATCGATCAAGATTCCTTAGCAAGTCTCATGGGAGGTTATTTCTTGAGAAGAAGGGTATCATCGTCTCTCATCACCAGCATGAGACGCCTAACATCTCTCATTCCCAACATGAGAGGATTTATCTCTTATCCCCAGCAAGTGGCAACTTGAGCTCTTATCTTCAGCGGGAAGCTTTATCATTGACATCCTCCATCATCCCCAGTAGAGGTGGAAGTTGAAATCTCTCAATAAGGTAGCAGAGAGTGGGTATCATCCCCAAGCAGAAGTTTCCCTTCAGACAGGGGCAATTATCAGCAGTATAAGGAGTGTTTTGCCTCCCCAGCAGTATCATGCCTTTGGTTCCCCACCAGAGTTCAAGAAGGGTCCATCTCCAACAGGGTCTTGGCGCTCCAATCTCAAAGTCCAATTTATTTTTGGCAGTGGCGGCTATTCAGAGCCAGTGAATTATTAACAATTTTCCCCGCAGAGTTGTTTCCCCCTCATCAGGACAAATCAGATCAATGCAGTGATCATCAGTTCCTCCCCTGTCAAGCCATCTGGGATACCTGCAGTCTCCTTATCAAGAGATATCTTTGCATTTGCATACGCATAATCATCATCACATTTGCATCCTCCAAAGCGTAGCATTTCCATCCTCATGGAGCATTACGTCATAAATCCAAACATATGCATACCAGCATGGGCCAGTTTTGAGGTATATTACATAAGGCCTGTTATATCTCCAATCAGATTGAAGTATTCCCTGCAGAATGCAACTCTGTTTCCCATGGTGGTTACTTCTACCAAGTCTTGTTGTTATCCCCAATTGAGTCTTGTTTCAGTACAACAGTCTCATTTTTTCGCGTCTCCATTTCAGTACAACGGTCGCGTCTTGGGCTCTCGTTTAAGTACAACGATCCCGTTCCTTTCGAGTCTCCATTTAAGTACAATGGTCTCGTCTTTGAGTCTTGTTTCAGTACAACAGTCTCATTTTTTCGCGTCTCCGTTTCAGTACAACGGTCGCATCTCAGGTTATCATTTAAGTACAATGATCCTGTTTTCTCGGGCTCTCGTTTAAGTACAACGATCCCATTCCTTTCGAGTCTCCATTTAAGTACAATGGTCTCATCTTTGAGTCTTGTTTCAGTACAACAGTCTCATTTTTTCGCGTCTCCGTTTCAGTACAACGGTTGCGTTTTGGGCTCTCGTTTAAGTACAACGATCCCGTTCCTTTCGAGTTTCCATTTAAGTACAATGGTCTCGTATTTGAGTCTTGTTTCAGTACAACAGTCTCATTCTCTCGCGTCTCCGTTTCAGTACAACGGTCGCGTCTTGGGCTCTCGTTTAAGTACAACGATCCCATTCTTTTCGAGTCTCCATTTAAGTACAATGGCCTCGTCTTTGAGTCTTGTTTCAGTACAACAGTCTCATGTTTTCGCGTCTCCGTTTCAGTACAACGATCGCGTTTCAGGTTATCATTTAAGTACAATGATCCTGTTTGCTTGGGCTCTCGTTTATGTACAACGATCCCGTTCCATCTTGCCCTATTTTCTTTGTGTTTGGTTATCAGTCGAGGCTGGTATACCTTCGCGTCTCCATTCGAGGATGGTTTCGTGTTAGGTCCGAGGATCTGTTGATCTGTCATTCGAGGATGGCATTTCTTTTATTCAAGTCCTTCCGAGGTTGGTCTTGTTGTTGTGGCTATTATCCGAGGATAGTAGTTTACTTTTTTGAGCTTATTGATCGAGGTCAGTTTGTCTCTTTTGCAAAGTCTGTCTGAGGTCAGCTTTGTATTTGGTTATCAGTCGAGGCTGGTATACCTTCGCGTCTCCATTCGAGGATGGTTTCGTGTTAGATCCGAGGATCTTTTGGATTGGCATCCGAGGATGGCATTCTTTTCTTCAAGTCCTTCTGCGGTTGGTCTTGTTGTTATGGCTATTATTCGAGGGTAGTAGTTCACGTTTTGAGCTTATTGATCGAGGTCAGTTTGTCTCTTTTGCAAAGTCTGTCCGAGGTCAGTCTTTGTTGTTGATGGTTACCGCCTGCGGCCGGTATACCATTGTGTTTTAGTACTGGATCCGAGGATCCCGTGTGAGTGGTCATTCGAGGATGGCATTCTTCCCAGCATATTTCCACCTGGCTCTATTTTCGCTACCTATTCAGAGGTCAAAATCAAAAAATATATAAATAAATAAACGGGCAGATGGTGTTTCTACTGTCCTCAGTGTGCAAATTTTCAGGTTTTATTCGAGTATTCAATCACTCCATACCTTGAACGTCTAAAAGTTGTTGCAATTATCCATTCAAGTCTGCAGATGATTGAATAGGGGCAGCTGTAATACCTCAAAATTTGCCCTCATATTTATTCCCTCTACTGGCATATCGTTTTGCATTCATCTGCATTTCTCACTAAGTCATTAACAGCATATTAGTGCATTCCATTGTTTCATAAGGCATGTGGTTTAGGCCATACGGGAATAGGGTTTTATACCTTATCTGTATCTATCAGGGATTGAACTGATGGGGGTTATTCGCTGGTATATCTGACCCACTTTTGGGGATGGTCACACAGACTTGTTTCTGAATGAGAATGCTGGCTCTTTTCAACGCCTCAAGTTGCGCTCTATCTCATTTAATATTTCAAGGGACTTGGAGTTCTTGTTCATGATTTTGATTTGAAGGGCGCTTCACCAATTGAGATCCAGTGTGTCGAAGGGTGGATTCAACCCATTTGTTTACAGAACGATAATCCGAGATTTGTGCGGAGTTTAATATGGCATCAAAGTTCTTAAGAATGGATTATGTGGAAAGATTCGATTTAGGTCAAAAGAGAACGCACAGTTAGTGGTTTATTTGGAAGATATCCTTCAAATTCAAATTCTAGTTCTCGATATCTGCTTCGTATATAAACCATCGCCATTTAATCACCCACCATTTCCACTTTGGCAAGTGATACCCTTCGCTTCTAGCATCAACCCTATGCGTAGGAATTCTTGATTTCGCATGGCATTGTATCATTGCATGTTAGCCGAAATAGGCACTCTGGGGCGTCATTCTGGTTTACTGCTATTTTCTAGTGTATGGAATTGAAAAAATGCGAACGGAAACAGAACCATACAGGCTGACATGTTCATCTTACTGATCATTCTGAGCTTTGGTTAGACAATGCAGGTTATGAAGAATGCAATGCAAGTCACAATTTCATGGATCCAATATACACATTTTACCGATCATGTTATCGTGAACATTAGAGTTGCATTTCATGACACAATATAACACTTAATTGGAATTGTTTCTCTAGCCTCCATTATCCTCCCAGTTATCAAACTCATCCAATATTTTGCACAATTATTAAGTTATATATATGTAAAGGTAATTGTTCACGTGCAATGGAATTTGCCACGCATCTTGTGAGTTGGGAGAATGTATGGGGTTTCGTGCACGTTGGAGCATATTGCAAAGGGTATGTGCAAGTTTCTTCCGATACTTGGAGGATGTCCACAAGTCAAGCTGGATTACAGGAACTGATAGATTTGGATATCACTAATACATTCTGTTTCTTGAGTAGTATTGCAGTAGGAATAAGTTGCTAGTTTTGTGTGTGGAATTTGGAGAGTTACAGTGTACATAGATTATGTCATGGAATTATCCGTATGTGCATTTGTAGAATCCCGAAAATATTCAAATGGCAAGAAATCAATGCACTCAAAAATCCAATTACAACAAAAAATGGGATAGATGAAAAAGTATCAGAGAGGAAAAAGAAAAGTTAACACAGAATATAGAAAAGTGACAGAGATACTTTCTATTCCATAAAATCTACTTCTATATTATTCAGATACAACCTAACAAATGCAGAAGGCTAACAGAGAGGAAGAAACTCAAGCTCGAAAGTTGGAGCCAAGGTACTATTATTATTCCATTCACAAACGACATAATGAATAATATAAGAAAACTGGAGAGAGTCTGTTGAAAGAAAGAGAGCAGAGTTTCATCAAATTCTTCACCAATCTTCAACCAATCCTCATTCAACGATCACCTGTATAACGTCGACGAAGTTGCCATCAATAACCAAATTAATTACAAGAAGTGAAAGAAAGAAAGGATGACAGAAACAGATCTGGTATAGCAAGAAAGTTTCGAACCGTAAGCTCAATTGAAACTCAAAAAAATCTTCTACGAAATTCACCAATAATGATCGTCGTGTCTTCGACGATATCGGTTCCTCAATCACCATCAACACAGGTCCTGCAGCTCAAGAAATTTGCTGCGACAAGAGCAATACAAACTCTAATTCAGCTCAAGAACCATCTGGGAACAATCACGGAATCTCACCTGCAGGAGAGCAATGTTCAAGAATCATAATATATTAACTTACACCTTTCTCATTTTGAACTATACTGAATCACAGTACTATTACTCCTATGTCTGAAATGCTATGAAATGAACCTAACCAATGGCAATAACAATAAAAACTCAGTATGACAGAATGAAAATTAACAAAACTTCATAACCGAATTCAACAAATTCCAAACTAACTCTTAACCTAATTTAACAGAAAAGTAACAGAACTGAAATTGATTTTACCTGAAGCTTCCAGAATGTTTCCCTGAGAATCTTCCGGAAGGGTCTGGATAATCGGCTCCTATAAATTAGGAGCATCACTCCTCTGATTTTTTTTCACCAGTCCAATTTCTCCACCACATTTTTTCAATCGGAACTCTTCACACAACTTCTCCATTCTTCTCATCCATCTCTTCTTCAATCCATGAGCTTCCACATACCTCTCTGAATCTTCTTCAATCCATAATCACACCACTCTTCACCACTCCTCATCATCATTCTTCCAAGCTTGTTACTCTTCAGCTTCAACCAAACCCTCATCAGTTGTCAATTCGAGCTTCCATTCACCTTTGTTCTTGAACTTCCCAGGGCCTATACTCATACATCCTCCTCACACCTGCAACAAAACGGAAGATTCAAGAATGCTGTCATGAAACTTGCAGCAATTCCAACAGCTCAATTCCAACATATTCGAGTCAAAGCAATAATTTTCGCAGTAAAAGAAAAAGGGGCGGAAATAACTCCAAGCCTCCTACCTGTATTCGCTGCCATCACCACCGCACCTGTGAAGATCTAGGTTCGAATTTGACGAATTTACCGTGTTCGTGAATCATCAACAGACGCAGAGCTGGCGTCGTATACCATCATCCGTTGATATTCCGATTCTTCAATAAACATTTGTCGCGCAAATTTCGGTACGATCCTCTTTCGATTCTCAAGGTACGCGGCGTTTAGTGTTGAAATCTCTGTGTTTTGATGTTTGCACCGAATCAAGATTCCTAGCGGCAGTCTTTGATCATAGTAGGAATGAGCGATTTCTTTTGAAGTTCAAGGGTTCAAATCGGAAGTGATGAGAAAGAATAATGTTAGAATAGGGCTGTGGTTTTTGATTTAGATGATGAAATGGGATGTTAATGGCAGTGATGGATTTGATTTAGGGGATGGGTAATAGAGGAAAAGAATACGGAGGAGGTGAAGTCGAAGACGAAGGAGGTGAGAGGCGAAGAAGAGGGAGGTCAAGGGTGAAGGCGCCGCGGGTAGGAGGAAAGAGAGTCTAGGGTTTGGGTGATCTTTGTAATTTAGTCTCAGATTCAATTAAACCTTTATTTTTGTTTGATTGTAAATTAACGATAATAAAGATGATTAATGCTGTGATAATTTCAATTAAATTGTTTTTAATGACCTAGGATTAGTCAAAAATGGTTGGACTTCAATCCATGATTCTCATAAGGGCGTGTTGGGCCATGTTGTTAAATGCACCCCCGTCTGAAGCCCGTTAATAAAATAACATAAAAAACTCTGCTTAATGCACCCCCTCATGTCAGCACGTTTGGGCCTCATTCATATTGCTATTAGTACCCCCGCATAAGCCCAGTTAGAAGAAAACAATTAGAAACATCACTATTAACACCCCCCCTGTTTAATTTCTTTAGGATTTTTTTTGTTAAGTTAATATAGTTTCAAAATAATTCTCAAAAAAAAAGGTAAATGCTTAAGAAAATTCCCAAAAAAAATTAAGTAGTTTAATAATCATTTTAGAAATTTGTGACATTTTTTATTTTCTGGAATTTGACTATTTTTGATTTAATTCTAAATTATTCTATTAATTAGTTTTATTGAATTTCTATTAATTATGCTGAATTTTGTTTATTTTATTTAAGTAACTTCCAATAACTTTTTTGAGCCATTCTTTTTTCTGTAATTAGAAGACCCCTAATAGCTCTTAGAATATTTTTTATGGAATTTTTAGGAATTTTTATCTTAGGTTTTGGTAATAAAATCCTTAGGAAATAATAGTTAATTCCTAGCTGAAAATAATTAATGTTTAGGCATAGAAAAAATAAGTATTTTTAGGATCCCTTTTAATATAATATTTTAGATATTATTAAGACCCTACAATTTAATTTTTATAATTTTTCTAGGAGTTTTTAGAATATTAGTTTTAAGCCTAGTTAAACATAATTCCTATTAGTTTAGGCCATTAGAAAAAATATAGTTCAATGCATAAAAAATAATAAAATAGTTTAGTTTAAGTTTAACCCTAGAATTAAGCATTAGACTTAGGTTTAGTTTAATTTGTTTTAGGATGAACATTAAGTTTGACTTAGATTTAATACTTAGGTGAAAATTCATTTCCATTAGGATATAGAATAAATAAATGGACTATTTTTTAGTCATGCCTTTAAGGCATTTTATAGAATTTTGTTCCTTATGCTTAACTTCATTTTTTGATTACTTCTGTTATTACAATTTAATAGGATTCCCCATTTGTTCTTAGAATCAACTTAACTTCATTAAGAAGTAAGTTGAATTCTAGTAGTTTTAAGTTTCCATTAGGAGTAGAAAACTTCACTAACCCTTAGGACCACTTTGTAAATACATAACAAAATTAGGATTGAGTCTTAGTCCCTTAGATTTTTCCTTTTATCAACTTGAGTCATTCTTTTTCTCATCTCAAAAGAAAAGCAATAAAACACTTAATAAAAACCGAACAATCTTGTACGACACGAGACTTTGTTGCGGAGTGTTTATACGCGTCCTGTTTCGGGGCGAGGTGTAAATGCTTCCCGCGATGGATAGGTCTTAGTACAAGACAGTTCACAAACAAAAATTCAAAACACTTCTTTTAAAAGCCAAAAACAAACAATAAACGACTATCCTGCGGGAACTTCTTCTCTCATCTCATTCATTCACAACGCGAACTCGCGACTACTTGTCTCGCATGCAAGACGGTAAACGCACTCGTACCAGACGAGCCTGCAACACCTGAGCATAGACATACGCAGTTCCAGCTGTAAAAAACACAAACAAATAGTTCCCGCCTAGGTTAGGCGAACTACGTCGACTCTGATCCTCATTATCCCGATGAGGTACGTAGGCAGCGGGGTAGGGCCCGTTCGAGCACAATCTTTATTTTCCCTACATTTTCCCCATTCTTTCTTTTTTTGTTCTTTTCTTGTTCTTTTCTCATTTCTCATTCCCATTCCAGTAGCAGTTTTATTCAGCAGCATTCTTTATTTCTCACCCTTTGAAACAAACAAACAAGCGTGGATCCCGTCGGGTACGGCGGACGGATTGGGGTGCTAATACCTTCTCAATTCGTAACCGACTCCCGAACTCAGATCTTTGGTTTGCAAGGCCTTGTCCTTTCCTTCTTCCTTAGGTTTGTGCAACATTACCTTTCCCATTCTTTCGGGATAAAAATGTCTGGATGGCGACTCTAACCTTTCCGCGCCACTTTCGCGTTTGTACTAGGATGAAAATCCCGGGAGCGACAAGGAGTTAAGGGAAGTATTAATTACAACCCTCTGCTGTTCAGGAGGCAACTGGGCTATGCCTTAGTCCATACTCCCAAGGCACAGGACTTGGTGGAGACTCTCTATTGTGAGAACAAGATTAGTTTGACTGTTGTTAGGCAGGCTGCCTGGGCCTGGGATCATGTCCAAACCAAGGGAGCCACCATTCTGGGGAAGTGCAACAATGTGGCATCATCACAATATTATGAGTGGTCCCGTGCCAGGGCCCATTTCTCTGGGATGCCCTTTACCATAGAAGACATGCCTGAGTCATCTTCAGCACCACCCCCTGCCACTATCAGTTTGGAGGAGTTTGAGGGTTTGAAAGAAAGAAATGAGAAGTTAACCCAGGCTTTGTAGAAGACCCTCCGGGAGAGGAGTGAAGGTATGAGGGAGATTGAAAGATTGGAGAAGTTGAGAGTGGAGCATCTCACTAAGATTGAAAAGTCTGGGGATTATATCAAGAAGTCTAAGGCTGGTGAACAAATTCTGAAGAATGCTTGCAAAGAAGCCCAGTTCCAGAGGGCAAGGACAGACTTGTATCTAAAAGAGAGTCAAGCCCGGTGGGTCAGGATCACCGAGGCTCGTACCCTGGAGGACAAGAGAGTTCAAGACAAGATGGAGCAACTGGAGGCTAGTGCTAAAGAACAGCAAGAAGCCCTGGCATCAGCCCAGAGGGAGATATCAGAATTGAGGATCAAAGCAGGGGTGAAGAGGTCCAAGGACCAAACTCAGCACAAAAAGCTAGCAGCAGCTATTGCAACCCGGAACCTCCTTATCCGGAATCTCACAGAGCGTCCGGCTGATCCTGTGACCGGAGCACTTCTCAAGGAAGTTCGTGAGGATGAGTTTGGCCTTGGTGTTTGACCATTTGTTTGTTGTTGATTCTATTCCATGTACTTTTCCTTTTTTTGTGATGTATTTTGACCCCTTAAGGGGCTTGTGTTGTAAAATGAACAAGTTGTATTATTTCACCTTCTGTAATATATTTGTGATAGTTTGTTCCATCCGAGTTCACTCCGACAGCAACATCAACTGCATCTTCAAGGGCCTGGAAGGGTCAAAACTGAAGGCCAAACCGGATACCTTGAGAACAAATAAGCATAACTGCATTGCATGCTAACCCTTTGTTTGTTTTGTAGGTTTTGTTTTATTGTTGCTAACCTCTGTTGTGATACTTCAGGAACTATTGCTAGGCGCCGAGTATTTCCCCTCAACCGTCCGCACCGTTATCCAACCCGAAACAACATTCCGGGAATTCAAATGGATCAGGTACAACAGGACCTTGCAGAGGTTAGAAATCAAATGGCAAACGAAAGAGTGGAGATGAGAGCACAGATAACCCAGTTTATGGAAGTTATGAACAACATGGCTCAAAGCCAGGAAAGATTGAGGGCCATGGTGGAGAGGCAAAATCAGGAGGATCCACATGTAGGAACTGCCGGCACCAGTAACAATGAAAGGGTACAACCTCATGTTAACCCCCCTGTATTTGGACCACATCTCCATCCTGAGGTCAACATTCCTGCAAATGTTCAAGGAACAACCACTGCTGCCAGGGTACTTCAAGAAGACCCCCAAGAGGACCAGTTCACGGTAATGGGTGCTGGGGAAGAAGCTTACGATAGGAGGTTGGATGAGATAGCTGAGAAGTTGAGATCCCTAGAGTCTCAAAACTCTTTGGGTTTTGACGTGATGGATATGGGCTTGGTAGACGGGGTCAGGATCCCCCATAAGTTCAAGCCTCCTTGTTTCGAAAAGTATAATGGTACTTCTTGTCCTCGGACCCATCTGCAATCTTTCCTCGGGAGATTAAAAGCTTATACCATGGACGAGAAATTGTGGATGTTCTATTTCGAAGATAGCTTGACTGGAGCATCGAGAGAATGGTACTCTCACCTGACAAGGGCAACTATTAGATGCTGGAAGGACCTGGCAGAGGCCTTCATCAGACAGTATCAGTACAATTTAGACATGGCACCCAACAGGACCCTCCTAATGGGAATGTCACAGTCTTCAAGGGAGAGTTTCCGAGAATATGCCCAGAGATGGAGGCAATTGGCTGCTGCTGTTCAGCCACCTATGTCTGAAAGGGAGATGGCAGACATGTTTATGAACACCCTTCAGGGAACCTACATTGATAGGCTAGCTGCCTTCTCATCCACCAGCTTTGCAGATGTTGTCATAGCAGGGGAGAGAATTGAAAGCCTATTGAAAATGGGTAAGATCTCAGACAATGGTACAAGCTCATCCAGTAATGCAAGAAAGCCTTTTGCAGGCCCGAGAAGGACTGGTGAGACCAATGCCATCCACGCCAACAGGGGTAGGCCCCAATATGTTCAAAGGTCAATAGCAGCAGTAACCATTCCTGCTCCAGCTCATCCTCTACCAGTCTATCAACCTCCTCAACAAAACTATCAGCCACAACCTCAGTACCATCAACAAAATCAGTATCCTCCAAGAAATTACAACAACAGCAACACCAACAACAATAATCAGCAAAGGCCTTTCCAACAGAGGCCATCTCAAGCTAACAGAGTAATCGATCCGATCCCAATGCCATATGCTACTTTGCTGCCACAACTTCTGAAACTCAACCTGGTTGAGCTAAGAACGTTGGCACCTCCGGATCCCAACAGTCTACCAAGAAACTATGACTCCAATGCTAGGTGTGCCTTTCATTCAAACGCACCTGGCCACAGTACAGAAAAGTGCAGAGCCCTGCATATGAAAGTACAAGACCTGGTAGACTCGAAAGCTCTGAATTTCGCACCACCACCCAATGTCAATAAGAATCCCATGCCAAACCACGGTGGTCCTAGGATTAACGCTATTGAAGAAGACAAGCCGTCTTATTTAATAACCAGTGTGGGACAGATCAGGACACCATTGGTAGAAATCAAGGCTCAGCTCTTGGAATGTCAAATGTTCCCAGGGTGTGAATTGGGATGCGCTTACTGCAATATCTCTGTAAATGGGTGCGATAATTTGAGGAATGGCATAGATGGCCTCATCCAGAGTGGCCAGCTCCAGATCACTACATCATTTCCAACAAATCCACCAATCTCATCAGCAACGGTTTCAGAACCTCCTACAACTGCAGCAACTATTGTTCCTGACAATTCTTCGGCTTCATCAGCAAGTACTTCATCTATCATCTCAAATGATCAGTTTTCAACAAATCTTCCTGCTACAACTCCAGCACCACTCCATTATGAAGCTCCTACAACGACAACATTCATTCTTCCGCCAATATCTCCTACAACACCAGCAACCAATCATGAAGATGTCTCTACTGTCACCATATTCTATGATCCCGAAAACAACTCGGCCTACCATTCAGAAGATGCTGCTCCCGTCAGAGCACCAGTTACAATCTTTTATGATCCACAAACAATTACGGTCCCTTCAGCAGCAGCAATCAGTCCGGTCACTGTCACGGTACCTGGACCTGTACCATATGAAAGCAATAGGGCCATCCCTTGGCACTATGGCTCTGACGTATACTGCGAAGGAAAAAGAATCACTCTTGAAACATCAACACCTGCACCACAAGTAGATAATGTGGGGGGGGGGGCGGAGGCTTCACCCGAAGCGGACGTCTCTTCGCTCCACCAATTCAGAAACCTACTGCCGAAGCAGAAGCTGCTGCCAAGGCAAAGGGAAAGAGCCCGGTGCAGGAAGATCAAGCTGTTAAAGAAGCCTTGAAGACACCGTTCGATCAGGAAGTTGATGAGTTTATGAGGATCATCAAAAAGAGTGATTATAAAATTGTGGATCAGCTTCACCAAACGCCATCCAAAATCTCTATCCTCTCACTGCTTATGTGCTCCGAAGCCCATCGGAATGCACTACTTAAGGTCTTGCACGCAGCTTACGTGCCTGAAGAGATTACTGTCAACCAGTTGGAAACCGTGGTTGGAAATGTTACTGCTAGCAATGGGCTAGGGTTCACCAATACTGACTTGACAGCGGATGGCCGCAACCACAACAAAGCCTTGCACATAACCATGGAATGCAAAGGAGCAGTCCTTTCTCATGTGCTGGTAGACACAGGTTCATCCCTGAATGTCTTACCAAAGAAGGCTCTGGTGAAGTTAGAATATGATGGATTGGCATTGAGACCCAGCAACCTGGTGGTAAGAGCCTTTGATGGTTCAAAGAGATCGGTTCTGGGAGAGATTGAGCTGCCCGTGACAATTGGCCCACAGACCTTTAAAACTATCTTTTATGTGATGGACATTCAGCCCGCCTACAGCTGTTTGTTGGGTAGACCCTGGATTCACGCCGCCGGCGCAATAACGTCTACCCTTCACCAAAAGTTAAAATTTGAGTGGGAAGGCCAAGTTGTTACAATCTGTGGGGAGGAGGATATATTTGTTAGCCATCTGGCTACTTATAAGTACATTGAGATGGATGGAGAGATCCATGAAACAATGAGCCAAGGATTTGAGGCCTTGAATGTGAATGAAGCATCTGCTGTATCTGGGATCTCCATGTCATCATACCAACAAGCTCGGAAGGTTGTTGAGGAAGGAACTGCCCTGGGCTGGGGCAAGGTTTTAGCTGTGGAGGAGAAGAAGGACAAGTTTGGGTTGGGTTACAGACCAACTCAACATCAAGTAAAGGCTGCTGAGAAGACTGATTTTGTCAGCGGGGGGATGCTTACCCCCGATGCTATCAACTGTCTGGAAGACGAGCTGGAAGAGGAGCGCAATCTGGAGAATTGGATTCGTCCGAAGATCCCGGGGAGCAGTGTCTCGAACTGGTCTTCCCAGGAAATTATAAGAGTTACTCGATCAGAGTAATTATTATTTCCTGTATTTTTATAAGCATGCATCAAAGTCTTGCATCTTGCCCAAGATGACAAGACTCATTTTGTAATAGGGCCATCTGTACTTTTGTGCAAACAAGATCAATTAATGAAATATCAGACATCTTTTTGCAAACGAGTCTTTTTCTTTTCGTTCACTGTTTTTCCATTTTTCTTTTTTGTACAAAAAATAAATGGCAGTGTTTTCAAAATGACAACTTCATTTCACTTTTCTAAATAAGACTAAAATCAGATCACTAAAATGAACCAACTTAACCCTTGCAGAGAGTGCCTTCCAGACAGCACCGACAACAGCACGGCTATGACATCGTATGACTTTGATAATCCAATCAATCAAGCTGATGAAGGGGTTGATGAAGAATATGAGCTTCCTGAAGAGCTAGCCAGGTTGTTAAGACAAGAGGAAAAGGTTATTACTCCTCACCAGGAGGAGGTTGGAGTGATCAATCTTGGTACAGAAGAAGACGTGAAAGAGGTTAAAATCGGGGCCTGCCTGCAAGACTCAGTGAAGAAGCAACTGGTTGATCTACTTCAAGAGTATGTGGATGTTTTTGCTTGGTCATATCAAGACATGCCAGGGTTGGATACCGACATTGTTGTGCACAAGCTGCCTTTGAAGGAAGAATGCCCACCGGTCAAACAAAAGCTACGCCGTACTCGTCCAGACATGGCAATGAAGATCAAGGAGGAGGTACAAAAGCAATGGGACGCCGGGTTCCTTGCTGTAACTAGCTATCCGCCGTGGGTTGCTAACATAGTACCTGTGCCTAAGAAAGACGGCAAAGTAAGGATGTATGTTGATTACCGGGATCTAAACAGAGCTAGCCCGAAAGATGACTTCCCATTACCTCACATTGACGTATTGGTTGATAATACGGCTCAGTTCTCGGTATTCTCCTTCATGGATGGATTTTCAGGATATAATCAGATCAAAATGTCACCTGAAGACATGGAGAAGACAACATTCATCACACCCTGGGGCACATTCTACTACAAGGTAATGCCATTTGGGCTCAAGAATGCCGGTGCAACGTATCAACGGGCTATGGTAACATTATTCCACGATATGATCCATAAGGAAATAGAATGCTATGTGGATGATATGATTGCCAAGTCCCTTACTGAGGAAGACCATCTGGTGAATCTGCTCAAGTTGTTCAAGCGTCTGAGGAAGTACCAACTGAAGTTGAACCCCAACAAATGCACATTCGGGGTGCGATCCGGTAAGCTGCTGGGATTTATTGTAAGCGAGAAAGGGATTGAACTTGACCCTGATAAAGTCAAAGCCATCCAAGAGATGCCTGCACCGAAAACCGAGAAGGAAGTTCGAGGGTTCTTAGGTCGATTGAACTATATTTCGAGGTTCATATCTCACCTTACAGCAACCTGTGAACCCTTGTTCAAGCTGTTAAGAAAAGAACAGACGGTCAGGTGGAATGAAGATTGCCAAAGGGCTTTTGACAAGATCAAAGAATACCTGCAAGAACCTCCAATCCTTATGCCTCCAGTTGAGGGAAGACCTCTAATCATGTACTTGACAGTATTAGAAGAGTCAATGGGGTGTGTGCTGGGCCAACATGACGAGTCTGGTCGAAAAGAGTATGCAATATACTACCTAAGCAAAAAGTTTACCGACTGTGAACAACGTTATTCACTGCTCGAGAAAACTTGCTGTGCTTTAGCGTGGGCTGCTCGCCGACTAAGGCAGTATATGTTGACCCACACTACCTTGTTAATCTCAAAAATGGACCCGGTCAAGTACATATTTGAGAAGCCAGCGCTTACCGGACGGGTTGCAAGATGGCAAATGATCCTTACAGAGTATGACATTCAGTACACTTCTCAGAAGGCCATCAAGGGCAGTGTATTGTCGGAATATCTTGCTGAGCAACCCATTGATGATTACCAGCCTATGAGGTTTGACTTCCCTGATGAAGACATCATGTTCATAAATTCAAAAGATTATGAAGAGCCTGTTCACACTGAAGGGCCCGACCCGGAAGAAGAATGGACTATGATGTTTGATGGGGCTGTTAACATGAATGGCCGCGGTGTTGGTGCAGTACTCATTACACCTAAAGGAGTTCACATGCCTTTCTCGGCAAAGCTCACTTTCAACTGCACCAACAACGAAGCTGAATACGAAGCTTGCATCATGGGTCTTGAGGAAGCCATTGACCTCAAGATCAAGACATTGAACGTATTCGGAGATTCAGCTTTGGTAGTCAATCAAACCAACGGAAAATGGTACACACACCAAGATCATCTGATACCTTACAGGGATTATACAAGGAGGTTGTTGACTTTCTTCACAACAGTCAAGCTTGAGTATATCCCTCGGGACGAAAATCAGTTTGCAGATGCTCTTGCTACCATTTCATCCATGATCAAAGTTCAGACTGCCAACTTTGTACCTCAGATTTCAGTATCGAGACTTGATAGACCAGCATATGTATTTGCAGCAGATGCTGTCAAAGATGATAAGCCTTGGTTCCATGACATTAAGTGCTTCTTGGAGGATCAAGCGTACCCACCTGGGGCATCTTCCAATGATAAGAAGACTTTGAGAAGGCTTGCTGGAAGTTTCTTTCTGAACACTGATGGATCTTTATACAAAAGGAACTTTGATATGGTACTCCTCAGATGTGTTGACAAGACGGAAGCAGATTTATTGATGCACGAAGTGCATGAAGGGTCTTTTGGTACCCATGCCGGAGGGCATGCCATGGCTAAGAAGTTGTTGAGATCAGGCTATTATTGGATCACAATGGATGCAGACTGTTGTGCCTATGCCAGGAAATGCCATAAATGCCAGATCTATGCAGACAAAGTGCATGTGCCTCCGAATCCCTTGAACATCATGTCTTCGCCATGGCCCTTTGCCATGTGGGGCATTGATATGATTGGCAAGATTGAGCCAACTGCTTCAAATGGCCACAGATTCATCCTGGTCGCCATTGATTATTTCACCAAGTGGGTTGAAGCAGCCTCATATGCAAACGTCACAAGACAAGTGGTAGCCAGATTTCTGAAAAGAGATATCATCTGCCGGTATGGAGTGCCCGAGCGAATCATTACTGATAATGGTTCCAATCTAAACAACAAGATGATGGCTGAGTTATGCCGGGACTTCAAGATCCAACATCACAATTCTTCTCCTTACAGACCAAAGATGAATGGTGCTGTTGAGGCGGCTAACAAAAACATCAAGAAGATTGTGCAAAAGATGGTAGTCACCTACAGAGACTGGCATGAGATGCTACCGTTTGCTTTGCATGGGTATCGGACGTCAATCAGAACATCCACTGGGGCAACACCGTATCAACTTGTGTATGGTATGGAAGCTGTCCTACCAGTTGAAGTTGAATTACCCTCGCTACGGGTACTAATGGATGTTAAGCTGAGTGAAGCAGAATGGGTTAGGTCCCGATACGAGCAGCTGAGTTTGATCGAAGAGAAGAGATTGGCTGCAATCTGTCATGGGCAGTTGTATCAGAAGAGGATGAAGAAAGCCTTCGATCAGAAAGTCAGGCACCGAGAGTACCAAGTGGGAGATCTTGTGCTGAAGAGAATCCTCCCTCCTCATACAGACCACAGGGGCAAATGGACTCCTAATTATGAAGGACCATTCGTGGTAAAGAAAGTTTTCTCTGGTGGAGCACTGATGCTCAGCACCATGGATGGTGAAGATTTCCCATCCCCTGTGAATTCAGATGCAGTTAAAAAATACTTCGCATAAAATGACCCGCTGGACACAAAAACAGAATGTAAGTCCAGGCAAAAATAGGGCATCCCGGCGAGTCAAAAACAGAATAAAAGACTCGGGCAAAAATAAGGGAAATAAATGAAAAAATGTACACCCGCTGAGTTGAAAAGCCACATCGGACAGCTCGGGCAAAAATGGGTATCCCGATGGATTGAAAACCCGAAAGGGCGATCCATGCAAAATAAGGGAATAAGCGAACAACTGCATTCTGAATTCGTCTGTATTGTCAGCAACTTGGTAAGCTTCGAAAGAATCAAGCGTCAATCAGAATCAACTTTCTCCAGAAAGCAAGACGAGAAGAAAGTCAAAAGTCATGCGAGTCATAGCGGAAGAGGAAGCTCCTCCAAAGCGTCGTCAACACTGCCAGCAATTTGTTTCTCAATTTGTAATAATCTCCTCATTTCAGGAGATTTGTTTCTTTGACCGTATCTTGCCAATTCAGGGCACATGAATTAATAAAATTAGATTTTTCAGTCATGTTTCGTTTTGTACATTTTTATTTTGCAAAAAATGTCTGATGTCTCTAAAACACGATTGCATAAGTACAGATGCTTTTCTCCAAAAATGATAATAAAAACACATGCTTACCGGGAATATACTTACTCTCGAAAGTACTTAACTCCTATGACGGAATCCAGTAAGGGATACCTCGGGATTACCTTTGTGCGTTTCCTTATCTTTGCAGGATTGCAGGTTTCAACAAATAGTCCTGGCACTCAGAGTGTTTCCTCCCCAGCTGAGTTGCCTCTCATTACTCTCCCCAGCTGAGTTATCAACAGCATTCTCCCCAGCCATGAGGCAAATCTTTCTTCCTCAGCAGAGTGTGAAAGTTAGGGAACCATCTCCCCACAGAGTCTCAGCCTCTATTCTGAAGAGCAACGCATGAAATCACAACAGAGTACAGGAAGCTTCTACAAACCCCAGCTGGGTCCCATATTACAAGGATATGTCAATCAATGACCTATGTCCCCGAGCAGATGCATCTCATCTATCAATAATCTCATCCCCAGCTGGGATGTCCACTTCAACAGATCGACTAGAGATCTTCACGGCAACGGGATCCAAATCCCGGTTTGGTATCTTTGCATAATCATGGCATTTGCATCATATTATCCCCCAGAGCGTAGCATTCCGTCTAATACGGAGCATTACGGCAAAAATCAAACGCATAGCATAATCATAAGCCATGTTCTGAATCAACACTTGTGAATAATAATCGTTCATCATCATTGTATAGAAATCCCCACCAGAGTCCCAGCAAAAGCAGTTGCCTCGCCAAATCACAAACACCAGTATATATTTCCTTTTGATACCCGTCCGTATCAACACTCCCCAGTAAAGTCGCTTGAATACTCTTTACAACAAGATCACCCGTATTACAGATACTTCATGACACCCGCCCATGTCAAATCACCAGCAAAAAGCCAAAGACACCCTCTTTGCATTCACACATACCTATATATACACTTTCTTGGCACCCGTCCGTGTCATATCCCCAGCGCAGTCGCCTAGACTTTTGTATAGCAAATACTTGTTCATATTACACTTTTCTCCTTTTGACACTCGTCCGTGTCACCCTTCCCCAGCAGATAAACACTCATCTATATATACTCACTACTCATGTTACACTTATACAGATACCCGTCTGTATCTTGTATATATATCACTCATATCCCCACAGATTCAACAATAGTCCTTGTTCTTTGTTAACCAGATGGTACTCGTCCGTATCATCATCTCAGAACATTGCGTCTAATGTTCGTTTCTACATGATACTCGTCCGTATCATAGTCTTAAGGATGCTCGTCCGCATCTTTAATCCATACACTGTGTCAAACACTTATGTCTTCTTGAACATAGACACCCGTCCGTGCCTGCTATTCCCCAGAAGAGCCCCTTCAGATGCAACACTCGTCTGTGTTCTTTGTTAACCCGTTGATACTCGTCCGTATCATCATCCCTGAACATGTGTCAGTTTGTTTCTACATGATACCCGTCCGTATCATGGGTCTTAAGGATGCTCGTCCGCATCTTTAATCTATACACAATACCAAACACTTATACTTTCCTTTCTTGGTTGTGAACGCTCGTCCGTGTTCACTATATCCCCAGTAGATCTCCAACAAAGCATTTTCTTTTATCTAACACTCGTCCTGTGTTATGATAACCCTGAGAGCAGCCGTACCCTGCTGAGTGGTCGTCCTCCACTTCTTGATGGTCGTCCTCCATCATGCTCACCCGATGGCCGTCCCCATCGTTGATTTTTAGCAGCCGTCCCCTGCTAGGTGGTCGTCCTCCACCTTTTGATGATCGTCCTTCATCATTTTATCCAATGGCCGTCCCCATTGTTGATTTTGGTTATCTGACACCCGTCCCGTGTCATGATAAACCTTGAGAGCAGCCGTCCCCTGCTGAGTGGTCGTCCTCCACTTCTTGATGGTCGTCCTCCATCATGCTCATCCGATGGCCGTCCCCATCGTTGACCTTTTATCCGGCATTCATCATGTGTCGCGATATTTTCGGCAGCCGTACCCTGCCGGGTGGTCGTCCTCCACCTTTGATGGCCGTCCCCATCATATTTACCTTTTATCCCCAACAGAGCAGCCGTCCCCTGCTAGGTGATCGTCCTTCACTTTTGATGGCCGTACCCCATCATCTGTTTATTTCATTTATTCTTTAACCCGATGGCCGTCCCCGTCGTGGTCCCTTTTCTTTTTAGCCCGATGGCCGTCCCCATCGTTGGTTACTTTACCTTTGTGAACTTGATGGTCGTCCCCATCATGTTTCATTAATCCCCAGAGAATTTTACAGCTTTATCTTGATGGCCGTCCCCATCATAATCTTATTTCCCCAGCTAGTCGGCCGTCCCCGTCTTGGCTTTACCTTTTATCCCCAGCATGTCGGCCGTCCCCGTCATTGCTTTATTTTCTACACTTCTCCCAGCATGTCGGCCGTCCCCGTCATTGCTATTTACCCAGCAGTCGTCCCCTGCTCGACGATCGTCCTCCGTCGTCCACACTTTACAATATACTTTATTTTCTTTTACAATCTATATCCCTTTTCTTCTTCATTCTGTGAGTGCAAATTTTGGACTGTCTTTGGTATTCAATCACAAGTTATCTTGTTGGCCTGTTAAGCCGTCGCTTACATCCCACACAGCTAACTCATGTTTGAATAGGGGCAGCTGTAAACACCCCAAATTTGCCCTCACCCATTCACACCATGGCTTGTGATCATCTCATATGCACAAACACAATCATAACATCTCATATCTCAGTCTTGATTCACTGCATAGTTTCTAAGGCATCTGCACCTAGGGTTTGTGATCTGAGCAATCCAAGAGCCTTTTGAGCCACCCCAAAGGTCATCAATCACTTAAAAGGGATCTATGTGTGTTCAAGTATCATATTACATCCTATCAAAGTCAAGATTTCAAAGGAATCACAAGAACTAGGGTTTGAGTGAAGGCAGAGCCAGGTTTGACTGCACAGTTGACTGAAAATTAGGGTTTTGGTTTCAGAGGCCTTAACTCCAATTTTTTTGGTCATTCTTGTTTCCATTGGTCTCTATATGGTATAGGGAGTATGCATATCAATTTTCATGAAGAAATTCCATGGGGAAGTCATCTGATCAAGGGTTGACTTTTCAGACAAGTCAGTGTAAAATCAGGGCATCTGAGGCCCCCAATGACCCAACCAATGGTTGATCTCCATCATTTTGAGTGTATATGATCTTTATTTGATCATGGAAGAAGGTTGAAGTTCATAAAAATCAAGAATTTAGGGTTTTTGCAAATGTTGACTTTTTTGGGCATAGTTGACTTTTCAAGAATGCTTCATTTTAGGTCATTTTTCAAGCCTTGATTATTGATCCAAAAATGCTTCAAATGGAAAAACTTTGGTCATGAAAGTTGTAGATCTCATCTTTCCCTTTTCAAAAAGTACAAGAACATGATCAAACTCTTCTTGGGTCAAAAGTTATAGCAAGGCAAAGTTGGCAAAAATCATTGATTTTCAAGGCATGCCTCAAATGGGAATTTTGCAAAACCATGAACCAATGCCTTTTGCAGCCTCAAGTTCACTTCAAACTAGTATGCAAACATTCTCTAAGTCATAAAAATCAGAATTGAACCAAGAATGCCCATGGTTTATGTTTGGTTGGACAAAGAGATCACATGTGAACCAAAGTTGTAACAAGTTGCAAAATCATCATGACACTTCTACCACTTGATGCATTGGATGCTGCACTTTGCTAGCCCTCTCACCTCACCTTGCTGCACCAGAACCAGCCCATGTACTTGCCTAGATCATGAACCATACTTCTCTTACACATTATTTGACTTTGTGCAAAAGCAAACTTACCAATCACTATAGGCCAGGTCACATCATCTGACCTATAGGATTAAAATACATTATCATTTTGCAAGCCATTTCATGTACAAGGCAAGGCTGAAACCATTCACAACATAGACATTCACAAAACACTCCATTTTGCATAAGCCTTCGAATCTGCCCCCACATCATACAAACACAAAAACCATCTTCATCATTCATCTCACCACACTTCATAGACCTCAAACCACCAAAAGCCAGGCCTGAAACAAGCAAGAACACTCCACTGCCATTCTTCACCTCAACTTGCAGTTCCATTCGAATCTCTCTCCCAAGCTCACAAACATCAAAACAAACACCACAGACCTTCTCCACACATCATCTGGACCTCAAACAACCATTCACAATGACCTAAAACTACCAGAATCACCATTGCCATTTCTGACTGAGTTGAAGCAGAAACTTGTCAAACTCATTATCCAGCCAACATAAACTCTTCTTGAGCATTCAAACATCATCTGGGGATCAAGTGGAGTGGATTGCACAAGGAGAAGTGGCCAGAAAGTCATCAGAGTGAAAGCTTCGAATCTCAGGTAGCTTGAAAATTATTTTTCCAGAAATCATTTTTCATGTTATAAACTTGTTCTATGTGCTTCACTGATCATCCTGATGTCATTGGTTTCGAAAATGGCTTTGAAATGAGCATTTAATTTCTCTCTGAAACCTGCGTGCCCTAGTTTTCATTTTCTTCGATTCAGCTCATTTAGGAAGTATAAATTTGTTTTGAGAGAGGGTTTTGATTCGTGAGGGGTTGGAGAACATTTCCCAGTTCTTAGGTTTCATTTTTGTTACGATTTGAGGGGTTTTGGGGATTTTCAGGGGAGATGCTGGCCGGAGAAGACGACCGGAAGTCTTCTCCGGCCACCTGAAAGTGATTTGTGCCCTAATCACGTAATTAACTCAAGTTTGAATCTGGAGCGTACGATCCCTTTGACCAGTTGACCTCCCGTGTGTGTGTGTGGCCTGGATCTCTCTGATTAGCCCTAATCCACGTGTTAAGACTAATTAATCATATTTTAATCAGAAGCAACCTGGACCCTTGGATAGCGCGCGTAGTCAAACTTTTTAAACTCAGAGCTCATCCTGGCCCTCCATCCTGATTACTTTCATTTTATTTAATTTTTATTCATTTTCTTTTCATTTTATTTGCACAATTATTTTAAAATAGCAAAAAATTCCTAAAAATTATGAAACTTTTTCTTCTGAGTTTTACTAATTTTTAAGACCCAAAAATATTTTTACTTTATTTTTTATCATTTAAAAAGTATTTTTAAATATTTAAAAGATTATTTTTAATTGATTAATGGGAATTAATTAATTAAAAATACTTTTAGGTATTTAAAAATCACCAAAAAATTCATGAAATGTTCTAAGACATTTAGAAACATTGTCCAACCTTCAAACCAAATTTCTTTTTTGATCTTGATGCATGTTAAGAATTTTTCATTGAATTAAATCATTTTTTGTGCATTATTTTGATCATAACTTCAAAAATTCATTTCTGCCTATCTAAGAAGGTTTGGACATTGATTCTTTTTGTATTGCATTCTATTTGGCATGTAGTTTTTGAGATAAAATGGCCATGAATTGATCTTGCATTTTTCATTTGTTTGACATTTCTTTTGTTTAGGAACCCTAAAAACCCTAATAGCTTAGAAAAATCATAACTTGAGATTAGTTAAGAGTTGAGACCTCCCCTTTGGACTTTGGTTTAGTATAGGTTTAGGGTTTCTTTGGTTGGCATTTTCCATTTTTTATCTTAGGTTTGCTTCTGTTTTTGGTTTTTGTTTGTTGATTGATGCATAAACCCTAATTTGGGCTTTCATTTGCATACCTCTTGCATTCTCTTGCATAGCATGACTTGCCATGACATTTCAAGCATCCATGTGTTTCATTTGACATCATAAGACATGTAGAAAGCACCCTTGATCATTGCATCACATATTTTCCATGTCATTTGCCTTGTATGATTCATAACTTTTCATGTGTATCATTGCTTCTAAGCTTGCACCATTTGCATCCATGATCTTGTATGAACATTCCCATGCCTTGATTCATGTTTATAGCATTCCATAATATCATTATCATCATCAACATGCTTCTGGTTTTGTTTTATATCATGTCATTTCATTTCATTTTGCATTGCATTGCATCTCTTTCTAACATTTCAGGTGGTAAGTAAACTTGAGAAGTGAATTTGCCTTCACTTCTCATAACATTTATTTTCATCCCTCTTATGCATCCTTGCTGCATTTTATCTTGTGTTTGAGATTGAGCTTGCTCATTCTTGTTCCTCCCACTTTCTTTCTTCAAGTGACTTGACTTCTTGAATGAAGCAAGTCACTTTGCTTCTCTTGATCCTGTTCATCTGCTTCCTGGTGGCTCCTTTGAAGATTGTTCTTGAAAGCCTCACAAACCTTAGGAACAACCAAGCATGACAATGATTAGGGTTTTGATTAGTCCCTCATTTAGTTTTCACCTTTGTGTCTCTTTTGAGTCTTCTCTTCTCATCTCATAATCAGGGACTAAACCCTAAAGGCTTTAAGGCTTTGTGATTAAGCTTATGCCTGCATCCTTCTCTTAGGATGGAGTGTATAACTTTAATCCTAAGTGTTAAACCCTTAATGTGTTTAAATCTCTTAATCAATTCACTTAATAATCATCAAGACACCACACTTGTAACTTGGGCCTTGCATTAGGGTTCTAATTCTTCCTTAATTGGTTAAGAAGGACTAACCCTAGTGTTAATGGACAAGTCCCCCTCAAGTTGTCTTACAAACCATAAAATCCACTTCTTCATCATACCATTGAATAAAATCCACTTAATCAAAGGCTTGTTTTGTCATGAGTTTAATCCCTAATCATGGATTAAGTTGAGGAGCTTTCCTCAGCTTAAACATTCTCATCTATTATCCTTCTATTAGGATGGTGTAATGAGTCTGTTTAATCCTTGATTATGGCTTAACCTCATTACTTAACACTAAACAAAAACACCAAAAACATCTAATTAATCACAAGTAGGTTAATGATCTTAATCCTACACCAAAGATGATTAAGTGTGAGAACCTGACTTCACACTTAAGGTACTCTCATTACCCCTAATCAGAGGGAAGATGTGATGAGTTTACTAAATCCATTGGTTTAGACTTAAGCTCATTAACTTATGACAAATTCCCAAAAGCAATAAAAGACTGAAAACTCAAAAACAAACAATAATCGTCTCCTCCGGGATTCTTTTCTCATCTCATTCACTCACAAACGAGAACTTGCTTCTTCCGTCTAATGCAAGACAGTTTGCACCTGAGCCAGACAGGTCATACACTTGAGCATAGACAAGTAAGCAGTTCACAAGTCAATTCATCTTTCAGTCTCTTTGGGTCGAACTACGGTGTTCTGACTTCCTCATTGCACGAGAGGATACGTAGGCATAACTTAACAGTTATCGAACAAAAGTCTCTGTATATTCCCCCTCTTTCCAGCTTCATTCTTTAGCCTCATACTCTTGAGCATTTCACCTCTTTCTCTTTTACACTGACACTTCTCTTATACACTTCACATCACTTATACACTTTACACTGACACCTGTACATCTTTTCCAGCTATTTTATACACAAATTGCACTGACACTACCCCTTTATAGCACAAATCTTTTAAGCGTGGATCCCGTCGAGTACGACGGACAATCTGGGTGCTAATACCTTCCCAGGTTGTAACCAACCCCCTTTCTCAGTCTCTCTGGTTCGCAACCGTCTTATCCATCTTTTTCTAGGTCTATGCAGCATTGCCTTTCCTCTGGGATAAAAATGCCTAGCTGGCGACTCTATTCATCTCTAGTGAGTTCACGGCTGTGTGTCCTCATTGTCCCTCTCGCCGACCGTTCGCGTCTGTACCTTTATCTGACCCTGTGTCACTTATCGGGAGCGACAACAGAGATATTAGGATGCATGTAGCGGGGGAGACATCATAAAATTGAGGTGGAATTTGTATTCTTCTTGGTGGATTGACTTGTTGTCTATATCGACAAAATTCATTGAAGACGAGTTCATGAGAAATTGTGTGTTCTCATTAGGGAATGATTATCACACTTCTTTTTGTAGAAGTAATTGGACGGGGGAGGGGAGTTTGAAGGATTTGTTTCCGGCTTTGTTCTCAATCACTAATTTAAAAGACGTTTCGGTGGCGGCGATGGGAGGATGGAAGGATGGTAGATGGCAATTTCAACAAGATTGACAATTTCAAATTAAAATATTTTATTTTTTATTTTATTCTTTTTCCTTTTTAATATTCATTTGCTTAGTTAATATATTACTTTTGACAAGGATTTACATCCTACGTTTATGACATGTGAAAAGAATTTAAGATTTTTTTCATGAGAATAAAAACATTATACTTTAAACATTTCAATTAATGTCAATTTTTGTTTGTTTTTTAATTTTAGGAATTGCAGTGTAATTTTAAATTATTATATTGCTCTTCACGGAGATTTAAATTTAATGTTGTATAAATAATTCAAGATTTTTAGGATTTGTGCTTAGAATCTGTAAATATTAATTTTCTCTCGTTTTAGATACAATTTGAACTAGGGATGTCAGTTTGTATCTGTTAGTGGGGATTCCCGTGAGGATTTTCCCGTTCGGGGACCCATAGATGGGGAATTTCACCCCGTGGGGGTGGGGAGAGAAATTCCCCCGAGAGCACTTCGGAGACGGGGACGGGGAATACATCCCCTACCCTGCGGGGTCCCCGCCCCGCTTATTATTTTAATATAAAATTTATATTTTACATTAGATTTTTTCTGTCATTTCCTTTATATTTATTTAAAAATAAATAAATATTGATGTATTCATTAAGAGATATAAATGTAAATATTAAAACCCTAAAAATGTTGAAGCGTTCATTTTCTTCTATCAGACTCGTTTATTTTTTATTTTACAGTCAAACCTCCATTTCGGCTCCTCGTTCATTTTCTCAGTCACGCCTCACCATTGCCCATCGTCTTCTCTGTATAGTGTGCTATCATTATTTACATCTTTTACGATTTCATCAATAAGGTTTAATTCTCATAAATTTATTCATGTAATTGTTTATAAGAAAAAAATAGTTTGTTTCTCCTTGATTCTCATAAATCTGTTCATGTAATTGTTTATAGGAAAAAGTAGATTATTTCTCCTTGATTCTCATAAATTTATTCATGTAATTGTTTATAGGAAAAAGTAGATTGTTTTGACTAACTTTAAGATTTCTAATTTGGTAAATTGTAAGATAATAGTGAGACCTATAAAAACTAAATTATCATATATTATTTGAAGTTTTATTTTTCAAGCATATTTATGTTGTTGAATTTTGTAGTTATTTATGCATATTGTTATTTAAAAAAGTGTTATAATTTATGTTGTTGAATTTTATAGTATTTTATAAAAAAAAAGTATCATTATTTTATGTCTCATTAGTAACTTTAATAAAAATTATAAATGTGAAATAATAGTAATTTTAAAAACAAAATAAATATGTGAAATATTTGTACTTTTTAATTTTATAGAATATATATATATATATATACATATATATATATATATATATACATATATATATATATATATATATATATATATATATATATATATATATATATATATATATTAAAAAATGTTAATGGATAAATGTAGAAGCCGCAGGGATCCGTGGGGAATGGGGATGAGGATAGTAACTCTCCTATGACGGTGATTGGGGACGGAGATCGGGAATGAATTTGGGGGCGGGGACAAAGATGGGGAAATGTCTCCCGCCCCGCCTTATTGACATCCCTAATTTGAATTTGTCGTAATTTGTCCCTCCAACAACAGAACCAAAGGGATATGAGTTGGTTTTAATTAGGATTTAAAATTTAAGGTATTGCAACTTTGACACTGATACGACACCTTATTTCAAAAAAAGGACATGACCAAACTCAAAAAATTTCAGAATTAAAAAAAAAAGCCCAAATAAAAAATTCTCCGACTTTTTTAAAAAAAGGATTTTTTTTTTATCTCTCATATTCAACTTCCACTATAAAAATAACACAATTAGGATTCCTTATTTTTTTTCATAGTTTAAACTCTTTATAATTTGTGCTCATAAATTGGATTATTATATTAAGATATAAAATACTCTCTTCATTGCTATTTATAAACAAATTTTGACTTTTTAAGTTCATTGAATAAATAATGAATTTGGACTACATATATATTAGATATATCAATTATTCAATGAACCTTAAAAGTTAAAATTTGCTTATAAATAGGAATGGAGTGAGTATATATAGCCGTGTCTGTATCCTATTTTTTTTTAACGTTAACGGAGTTCTCGTATCCGTGTCTGTGTCATGTTCTGTGTCTGTGTACGGACTTCATAGGAACAGACACAACCCTCTATTGCTTGTTGGCAGACCGATTGTAAAATTTACTCCAAGAATGACGTTATTATTATTATTATTATTATTATTATTATTATTATTATTATTATTATTATTATTATTATTATTATTATTATTATTATTATTTTTCTTCCTTTTTGGAGCGGGGAACTCCGAAAACGCCCGACATTTGTCGGGGTTGACCTCAATACCGCGCTCGGTGAGATAGAAGCCGAGGAATTTCCCTGCCCGAACACCGAATATGCATTTTTAAGGATTAAACCTCATTTTGCATTGTCTCACCTGCTCGAAAACCTTTCGGAGGTGTTGCACGTGGTCGATCTCCTCGTGTGATTTCATGATCATGTCGTCCATGTATACTTCGAGCATGTCCCCAATCTCTCCTCGGAGGACCTTATTCATCATCTGTTGGTATGTGGCCCCAACGTTCTTTAGCCCGAAGGACATTACGTTGTAATAGTAATTGCCTGTCGGGGTCACGAAAGCCGTGTGTGTCTTGTTTGTGTCCGACATATGGATTTGGTTGTATCCACTATATGCATCCATAAAAGATAAGAGTTTGAAACATGTAGAGTTGTCGACCAGATTATCTATGTTAGGAAGAGGAAAAGAATCTTTGGAACAAGCCTTATTGAGATCAGTATAGTCAACACACATACGTCATTTTCCATTATTTTTCTTAACGAGGACTACATTAGAGAGCCAGGTTGTGTACTGGGCTTCAGAAATAAAATTTTCCTCTAAGAGGTCTTTTACAGCTCGCTCAGCAGCCTCCTTTTTCTCGGGAGACTGTTTGCGCCTACGTTGTGCTACGGGCTTAACTGCCCGGTCTAAAGCTAAATGATTACAGGAGACCTCGAGGTCGAGCCCGGGCATCTCTGCAGCATTCCATGTGAAGAGGTCTGCGTTCTCCTTGAGGCAGATTACGAGTTGCTCCCTTGTTTCCGCGGGCAGCCCTGTACCTATCTTCACAACTCTGTCGGGGTTGTCGCCCAGGGGAATGACCTCGAACCCTTCGTCAAGGACTTGCCGGAATGGGTGAGTCGGGGCTTGTCCGCGGGCGGGGTCATGTGCTTCAGTGTCATTCTCGCCGATGCGGCTGTCGAGGTCGATAGCGTTGATTTCCTGGGGGGAGGCTGCTTTTCGACCCTGGGCTTCTTGTTATTCTTGGTGTTGATTATAGTCTGTCCTTTTACTGCAACATCATAACACCTTCGAGCGACCTCGATGTCACCGTGGATCGCGACTATGCGGCCTAGCTTGGTGTAGTACTTCATCTTCAGGTAGACGGTAGAGGGGACCGTAGTCAATTCGGCCAGAGTTTAGCGGTCGAGAATGCAATTGGAAAGGGAGGGGCATTCTATCACCAGGAATTGAACTTTGACTTCTCTAGCTATTTCTTGCTCTCTGAAGGTGACGAGGAGCTCGACATACCCCCATGGTTTTGTGGTGGCCCCATTAAATCCTTGGAGGTCGGATCCGATGTACAGGGATAAATTGGTCTAGTCCAGCTGGAGAGTCTTGAATAGGTGGACGTACATGATGTCCACCGAACTGCCTTGGTCGACCAGGATGCGTGGAACGCCGAAGCGCGCTATATTGGCCCTTATTAGTAAAGGGATGCGGGAGTTAGGAGAGCCGCCCGAGAGCTCTTCTAGGAAGAAAGAGATTGGGTTGGACTTTCCTCGGTGTTTCGTCAGTGTGACCGACTGTTCGGGCGCGGTCAGCAGGAGTTCGTCGAACTTACGTTTCACTGAGATGACAGCGTTTTCGTTGTTAATCTCTCCTCCTGATATAACGAGAGTTGTTGGGAAGTCTTCCCAAGGACTAAGATTCGCGAGTCGTTCCCCTGGTCCTGAGTCAGGGAGACGGAAGTCCTACGGGCGTGATATGCACAAGGCTACTTTATATGATGAGTCGTCGAGTGGCGTGTCCTTGCCAGCTCTCTTCGTCTCATGCTCTTCGTGCCGGGGAGTTTCGTTCCTTTTGGTGTACTGTTTGAGGTGGCCTTCCTGAATCATGATCTCAATTGCGTCTGTCAGATGGACGCAGTCTTCGATCACATGTCCGTGACTTTTGTGAAAACGGCAGTATTTTAATTTGTCGGTATGGGGCTTGGGTGCAGAAGGTTTGGGGAACCTTACCATGCCCTGCTTGAACTCGGAATTGACGCACTCGAAGAGGATGCGTTTGCGGGGAGCTGTTAGAAACGTGTATTCGTTGTAACGGCCTACGGGCCCCCTTCCTTCACGGGTCTCACGGGGTTTATCCTCCCTCCGCTTGTTCCCATTGCGGCGGGGAGCATTGGGATCCTCGCGCTTGGGGTGATCGGTTTCACCGGTATTGCGGTTATTCCGAGCATTATGGGCAACCTGTTGTGTCTACCTCGAGGACCTCTTGGTTGAATCGCTCGATGTTCCTCGATGGCCTCTTTGTTGAACCCCTCGATGTACGAGCGCAATGTCTTATTCTTCCTCTGCACTATAGCTTCAAAGGTCGCCTCAGCTTTGGGATGACGTCGGGAGATTGTGAAGTTCCTCGTGAATGTGGATTTCATGACTCTCCAGGATGCGATGGACTTTGGGGCCAGGCTTTTGTACCATGCCATGGCTCCTTTCCTGAGAGTTGTTGAAAATAGTCTGCATTTGAGGTGCCCGGTGATGTCATTGCGGTAGTCGAGCATGGCATTGATGTTGTCGACGTGATCATCGGGATCAGTGGTCTCGTCATAGATGGCCAAGTGTGGGGGTTTCTCCATGCCTTTGGGGAGTGGTGCCTCCATAATTGCCCACGAGATCAGGCAATGAAGGTCTTCCTCATCACTTCTCAACGGGGAGAACTCATCGTTTCCGGCACTCTGTTCGCGTCAGGGCGAGGTCCTCGATCGATCAGTTTCATGGCGTATCCTGGATTCCGTTCTTCTTAGGATCGAGAGAGCGTCGTCCCCATCGTGGAGGAGAATGTCCTCGTTTCTTCGTAGTTTCTGGACGTTGCTTCTCGTGCAGCGTCCTTCGTCCTTGTTGGGGGCGATCTTCTTGTCGGCCAGCTTCCAGGGCCATGATCCTCTCGTGCTGTTGGTAGAGCATGGAGCTAGCCTGGTTGAGGGCGTTCACCATAGCAATCATAGTGACGTCTCCTTTGGCGGGCACTGGGATGAGCTTGAATGGAGCGGCTGGTGGAATTTGAGACTAAGGTTCTAGAGCCCCATTATCTTTGGGTTCAGGTGATGGGGTGGCTGGTTGCCCGTCTCTGTGATCAGATTCGTTGTAGTTCAGGTTGTACTTCATCGTGTAGTCGACAAAGGGGATGCGATGATTGTCGGCGTGCTCTCCGACCATACTAGAAGGATGGAAGATGGATTTGAGTTTTGATCTTCTTTTATGGAAGAAGGGGATAGCTAATTCCCACAGACGCCACCACTGATCTTACCTGATCAGGAGGACCTTCCCGTAGTTGAGACAAATAGCAAGATGGTTGAAAATTTGGGAGGGTGTACCTGCAAGGCACTCCGATGCCAAAGTAAGTAAGCGGTACAGAAAGTGGTATGTAAGAAGTGTTTCAGAAAACTTGACCCTTTAATGAAAAAGGGTATTTATAGTGAGCCCCCAGCGCTGGGCCAAGGTTCTTCATTGGGCTGGATTAGCTATGCCTAAGGAAGAACTGCCAAGGTACGCATATGAGCATGTAAGATCTATCACGTGGTCTTGCCCTTGGTTTAACTGCCACTATCTTTCATGAGATAATGGTGGACAGTTGGGTGACGTGGCAGGTGATGGGGAGACGCGGTCTTCTGATCATTGGTTCAATAGATAGGGTGTTTTCCCGACGCGCCAAACACCTTCTCGGGCAGCTATAAGCCTGCTCAACGATGCTGAAGATGTGGTCGACTGAGTGGGCCTCTGCCAGACATGTTGAGCCATGGGCCAGTAGGGTCCTCGAGGCCCAGTCCGTTACAACTAGTATGTTATTTATAAGAAAACTAACTCACTGATCTAATGGGCTTTTTAACCATTATCCATTACAAGTTAACTTAGGGTACAAGCGAACTTAAATAATTTGATCCATTACACAAGGCTCAATTAGACATACATACTAGAACTGACTTCGACTACAATATGTATAACTTCTGCACTAGCATGTGAACCAATTTCGACTTCATGCTAAATAAATATCGTATCAATATCGATCCAATATTCCACAATAATAATCCCTCATTTTTTGTTAAAAGAGTTTATATATATATATATATATATATATATATATATATATATATATATATATATATATATATATATATATATATATATATATATATATATATATATATATATATATATATATATATATATATATATATATATAAAATCCTAATTAACAATGATTTCTTTATTTATATAAAGATCTAAAAAAATCATTTTTTTATACACACCACTTTTAACAAATTAACCCCCATAATATCTCTTGAAATTATTTTTGACATCCCATATATAATAAATAAATTAAAAATATTACTTTATTAGTACTTTTCCTACCCCTTGACTAATTAATTAAAAAAATCCAAAACCCTATTTTGTTAAAAGATAAAACCTTATTTTAAAATGTGTTAAAAAAATGTCAAAAAAAGTCTCTCTTCGACTTTTTAAAACACCAAGGATATCCTAACCCATAGTCAAAATTTAAGGTTGATTTTGATTTGGGTTGATTTCGAAATATCAATCTAAAATTTTTATCCGAATTGAGTGATTTTTATAAAATGGCATTCAAACAAACACAATAATATTTAATTCTTTTTATTTATCAATTTATGATTTTTATTTGAATCGATTTGAATTTAAATAACTTTCGAATCCAACAATAATGAGAGTAAAATGACAACATTAAAAAAATTATTGTACAATTTTATTAGAAAAAAATAATTAGAATAGAAGTGAATGATATCATATTCTTTTGTATTCTGTATTGGAATAAATTGATATGTACTGATTTTACACTGTCAATTCATCACCATCACCTATTTGCTATACTTTATAAATTTTTAAAATAAAAATCAAACTTGTTATAATATCTAACGGTTATGTTGTCAGTGCATATAATTAAATTCTTCTATATTTTACTTTCTTTATATAAAAAAGCTAAAAAAAATAATTGTAATAGGTTTTATCTTTTTTATATAAAAAAATCTAAAAAAACATATTTGTAATAGGTCCACGATGATT
Organism: Lathyrus aphaca; assembly: GCA_963966055.1. Taxonomy (NCBI): domain Eukaryota; kingdom Viridiplantae; phylum Streptophyta; class Magnoliopsida; order Fabales; family Fabaceae; genus Lathyrus; species Lathyrus aphaca. Next base: position 339,602,223 of record OZ014524.1, read on the forward strand.
TGTCCTTTACCAGAGTCTACTTATTAATTGCAGAAATTTTTTCTAACAAAAACTCTAATTTTTGGTTATATTAAGATACTACAAATTTAAATTTTAAATATATAAACCTATCTAATTGTGGCAACAACTACGCATACTTTTTATGATTAGTTATTGATTAAATTTTATGATAATTAAATATAACAAAAAAAAAAGTATATAAATATGGTTGATTAAATAACTCATTTAAATAAGTAATAATAGAATTGTGAGTAGTTATTGATAAAGTCAAAAATAAAATTTATTAAATAAAATTTAAATAAAAACTAATAATAATTTTAAAAAAAATTTAGAGATGGATGATTCAAAAACCATGGGGATAAAATTTAATTTAACTTTGTAGGTAGTTATTGATTAAACAAAAATAAATTTTATTAAAAATATTTAAATAAGAAATCATGATAAATAAATTAAAAATATTATTTTATTAGTACTATTTTTAGCCCTGACTAATTAATTAAAACATCCAAAACCCTATATTGTTAAAAGATAAAACCTTATTTTAAAATGTGTTAAAAAAAGTCAAAAAGAGTCTCTCTTTGACTTTTTAAAACACCAAAATATCCTAACCCATAGTCAAAATTTAAGGTTGATTTCGAAAAATCAATATAAAATTTGATCCGAATCGAGTAATTTTTATAAATGACCTTCAAACAAATACAATAATATTTAATTCTTTTTATAAATTTTTAACTTTTTATAAATCAATTTATGATTTTTATTTAAATCGATTTGAATTTAAATAACATTCGAATCCAACAATAAAGAGAGTAAAATGACAACAGTAAAAAAATTATTGTACAATTTTATTAGAAAAAAAAATTAGAATAAAAGTGAATGATATCATATTCTTTTGTATTTTGTATTGGGATTAATTGATATACATTGAGAGTCTAGAGAAATTTTACCGTGTCAGTAAATCATAAATGTCAGATGTTATAACAAGTTTGACTTTTATTTCCTTATGTATTTTACTTTCTTTATATAAGAAGTCTAAAATAAATATTAGTAATAGGTTTTATTTTTTTAATATAAAAAATTTATAAAAAAATTTGTAATAGATCCACGATGATTTGTCCTTTACCAGAGTCTACTTATTAATTACAGAAATTTTCTCAAACAAAAACTCTAATTTTTTGTTATATTAAGATACTACAAATTTAAAATTTAAATATAAACCTATCTAATTGTGACAACAACTACGCATGCTTTTGATTTTCTCATATTTGTTTTAAACTACTATTATTTTAAGTTTGCTAAGTATAATTTTATTTTCCAATATTTATAAAATATAAGGTAAATATATTTAAATTTATGAGTAGTTATTGATTAAATTTTATGATAATTAAATTTAACAAAAAAAAAGTATATAAATTTGGTTGATTAAATAACTCATTTAAATAGGTAATAACAGAATCGTGAGTAGTTATTGATAAAGTCAAAAATAAAATTTATTAAATAAAATTTAAATAAAACCTAATAATAATTTTAAATAAAATTTAGAGATGGATGATTCAAAAACCATGGGGATAAAATTTAATTTAACTTTGTAGGTAGTTATTGATTAAACAAAAATAAATTTTATTAAAAATATTTAAATAAGAAACCATGATAATTAAAAAATAAAAAAGAAGTAAAGATGGTTGAATAGAAAGAAACGTGATAATAAGTGTTAGTTAATTTTTTATTTTGGAAAAAAAAATAGTTCTTTTTATAGAAATAAAGGTAGTTTTTTTATAACAAAAATGTAGTTTTATTAACTAGTTAGTTATTAGTAAGTTTTTGAAAATATATAAATAAAGTTTTTGAAAAAAAAGGAGTAAGGCTTTCCTTTTATTTAGGAAGCTCTGGCTTGTTAGTGGAGAAAGTTTTCGTTGATTATAAATAAAAACAAAACATTAAATAAATAAGTAAAACATACAAGTGAGTAGTTTTTAAAAATTAAAGTATTTATTCTGTATCTTTAACTTTATAAGAAAAAATAAAAAACTTAATTATATTTTGAATATTTGATTTAGATGCATTAACATGAAAGCCCTTATAAATTGGAAAGATTTTCTCTAATAGAATTCCTAATTTTTAGTCATATTAAGATTCTTAATATAAATATATCAAAGTGCAACAACTATCTATATACACTTTGATTTTCTGATAGTTCTAAACTAGCTTTCTTTTTCTTCTTACTTTTGGAAAAATTAAAAAATCTTTCTCTTTTTCATATTTGTCTATGGAGGTTGATTGGGGGAATTTAGAATCACTTCCTTTAAGTTTGATTTTTGATAAGTTAGCAGAACCTGTAGATCGCATATATTTCAGTGTGGTATGCAAGAATTGGTATTCCATTGCAAAGTTTAATTATCAAAATCCACAAATACAAAATAATGTATTGCCGATGCTAATGATTCCCACCAGAAATAAATGCAGAACAAAAAGAAGTTTATATGGGATTTCATCCAAAAAAGATTACAACATCAAACTACCAGTACCTCATAATAAAAGGTTTTGTGGCTCAAGTCATGGTTGGTTAGCTAAGGTGGATAATGATTCTGAAGATACAATTATAACACTCCTCAATCCTTTTAAAGATGCTCTTTCCATCACTTTACCACCCATCTACATCACGGATATACAAAGAAGAAAAAGGTATTATGAATGTAATGTGCATAAGGTTGTTTTATCTGCTGATCCTACACTTAGGCCACACGATTACGTTGTTGTGGCTCTTTACAGTATGCGTAAATGTGTCGCTTTTCTAAGAGCTGGACAACAGATTTGGACTTATATTGATCAGGTTCATTATTGTTTTAATGATGCTATATTCTATAAAGATCTGGTCTATGTTGTAGGACGAAGGAATAACATTCTCTCTTTTGATTTGTGTAATTTGAAGAAAAAAAAGGTAATTCCCAAAGTTCTTTCTTTGGAGGGGGATGATTATGCTCATGAAGCTTATCTTGTAAAATCATTAGAAGGAGACTTATGGCTAGTAAGAAAATTTATTAGTTATCCTGAAGATGATGAATTGCCTAGCAGTGGTGCAGAGAGATTCGAAATATATAATTTAGAATTGGATCTCCAAAGTGGTAAACTTATACGAATGTTAAAGCTTAATGACTTGGGAGACAATGTATTATTCCTGGGTGATAGTGATTCTATATCTATGTCGGCTTCATATTTCTCTAACTATCTTCAAAAGGATTCAATATATTATACAGATGATTTTTACGACGATACACCAAGTCCTTACCCTAATGGACCATTTGATATGAAAGTCTACAATGTAAAAGAGAAAAGGTTTAGTCAACATTGTCCATTTCAACCTTGGTTTAGACGAATGCCACCTGCACTCTGGGTTATTCCTCCGTTTCAACATGATTGACAATTTCAAATGAAAATTTTTATTTTTTTATTTTTATTTTTTTCCTTTTTAACATTCATTTGTTTAGTTAATATATTACTTTTGACAAGGATTTACATTTATTGAAAAGAATTTAAGATTTTTTTCATTTGAGAATAAAAACATTATACTTTAAACATTTTAATTAATGTCAATTTTTGTTTGTTTTTTAATTTTAGGAATTGCAATGTAATTTTAAATTATTATATTTCTCTTCACAAAGATAAAAATTTAAATTTAATGTTGTATAAAGACTTGTACTTAGAAACCGTAAATATTAATTTTCTCTAGTTTTAGATACAATTTGAACATGTAGTAATTTGTCCCTCCAACAACAGAACCAAAGGGATATGAATTGATTTAAATTAGGATTTAAAATTTAAGGTATTGCAAATCCATAGTATATAAAAAGAGATAATTTTTGAGAAATTAAAATTAAAATATGGAAGAGACTTAGCCTCTAACACTTATTCTCTTTTTAATATTTTAAATATATATGGTTAATCTAAATGATGTGGATCTCATAGATTTATTGTAATTTATATAACTTTTATTTGTGTCGAAGATGTGGTGTTCTACATATAAATTTAAAATAAAAGTATCATAACTTTTTCTTAATCAAACAAGTTTAACGCATTTCATTTATCAATTGAAACTACGCCTAGATTAAGAATTCACCACTTATCTAACTAGTGTGTAGTCGAATTCGCTTGGTGTTCAACAAATTAAACTTTACGTCAAAGTTGAGAATACATTGTAATAAATTCTTAATTTATCTAATAATGATATTAAATTCAGAGTGTCCACCATAGTTGGTATTGATAGCAGGAACTACCATTTAATAGTCACTTTCAATAATCACATAATCCAAATGAGAGTCTTGGAAAACTGTAAAAGTATGACTTCTCAAACATATTTTGATGACAATAACTCTACATCAACTTACTTTATGTAAGCATAAAATATGATTTTTTCAAAATTATTACACTGTTTCCTATTTTTAACATACTGGTTTTTAAGATTTTTTCAGAAATTTCTTAAAGTAACCAGTTACATAGTAGGTAGTAACCGGTTACTTCAACTCAGTTTTAAAATTTTCTAAATGTTACAGCCAGTAACCGGTTACCCCTGAGGTAGTAACCGATTACCACTGTTCAGAAATGAAAAATTGCATCTTTTCATCAAAAATGTGTCTTTCTCTTTGATTTTAAATCATGACATCCTTCCATAATTTTTGTACCTTTTTAGAAGGGTGTCTTAACTATTATATAAACACATTTTCATCAGAATTTTTCTTTATCTCCTACAATTTTCATAATCATTTTTCTCACTCACTTATTGATCATATTTTCAGAAATGTTTTTGAGTATACTTATTCAAAAATTTCAAAGAGTGAAACTTTGCACAAAATTCTATCAATCAATATTTATATTGATAACGTTCAAGACTTCATCTTCATTCATCTATTCAAGATCAACTCAATATAAAAACTATCACTTCCAAGAGGTATAGCAATTCTTACATGTAGATTGCTCTCCACTAGTTTTATAACAATTAAACTGGTGCACAAATTTCATATGGTTTTGATGGTTTTTTAGAGAGAGATACTATGTTCCATCTCTAGTTTTTGTCTCTATCTTGCAATTTATTTTATGGCTTGGACCAAGGTAGAAAATCGAAAACACATTAACAGATGGGATGTTTTTCCGTATGGTGGAGCACAAAAAGTGTCAGCTGATGAAGAAATCAACTATATCTTTTTCTCGGAGTTTCCCGATCGTATTCGAGCAAGAGATATTCATGTATTATTCGGGTGTATTGGCAACGTCATTGAAGTTATGATATCTCCTCGGCGCAATAAACTCGGCAAACGGTTCGGCTTTGCACGATTTATGGAGGTGGAAGACATTAGAATGTTGGGTGTCAAACTAGATAATGTTCTGATTGATGGGAAGAAAATACATGCAAACCCACCAAGATTTGTTAGGGGAGTTTTTGAGGGAAAGAGGAAACATGTTGTGAAGATGAATCAGTTAGGGAGGGCGTCGACCTGGGTTAATTAGGCGAAGGTGAATCAGAACGTTCAGAATAATAAATCTTACTTCAACACTATGTATGGTGAATGTTCATACGCAGATAAGTTGAAGATTCATAAATTTTCTAAAGAAGAGGTTGATCTGTGTTATAAAGCTAAGCCAGAAGATGTGAGCAGAATGAGGAGAGCATATGTGGCCAAGACTCTTTCACTAGGTATGTCATATAACATACAAAGCTACTTTGAAATGGAAGAGGTTTTCTTCATTAAGGTTACTCCCATGGGATCAAATTTTTGCTTGCTTGAGAGTAGAAAAGAGGGAGCCATGGAAGAGTTGATATCTAGTGGTTCGACATGGTGGAAAGAATGTTTTTCAGATGTTAGTAGATGGAGGGAAGACGATGTCGACTTAGATAGAGTTATTTGAATTAGAGTATTTGGCATTCCTTTCCATGGTTGGAATATGGATTTGTTTGAACTTATTGCTAATAAACTTGGAACATTCATATGCACTGATGAGAACTCTTTGAAAGGAACGGCGATGGATGTTTCCCGCTTCATGGTGAGAGTTCAAGCAGGATTCGTTCTTCAGGAGAGCACGGTGGTGGAGATCGACGGAAAATGATTTTCTCTATGTTTACGTGAAGATTCTTATGGACCTGTTAGAATAGCCCCAACTGCCATTGTTGATAATAAGTTGAGTTCTTCTTATGAAGAAGAAGAACAATTATTTGATGAAGATGAGTTTGGTCTTGAAATGGGGGAGGTTCGGTCAATAGCATGGAGGAGGGGGAGGTCAAGTTATTATCCGGTGAACTATTTAAGGAGGCAAGTTTTCTCAAAAAAGGAGGGGTTTCGGTCGCTGGCAATAAGGAAAATACAGAGGGGGACAGTAGAGATTTTTCTGTGATAAAAACAACTAGTCTTAATACCTCTTTGTCTAGGGTGGTGGATTCTACAAATATCACAAGTGGGAGCACCAAAGTAGATTGGGGAGTAGGTGGGAGTGCATGTGGCATAGTGAAGGGTCAACATCAACATGGGATTTTTGATGGAGCTGTAAACCAAATTAAAACCACTCGTCTTGGTTCACGTGATAACTCTCCTTTTTATGAAGATTCAATTTCGGATTTTAATTCTCTTGACATTAAAGTATCGGGTCCCACATCTTTACATGAGGCAGGTGGCGTTGAGTCAAGAGATGTGGGTTTTATTCCCAGTTTTAATTCCTTTTCAAAGAAGGCACGTGAAGAGAGGGGTGGTGGGGCCGCTGAAGGATCTTATAAAAAACTTAAAAAGGTCAAGTTTAGAAAACTAAACGGTTTTGGAACAACAAACAAAATCAATTCAGAAACTGGGGGAAGAAGGCAGAACAATTGGGAAATGTTATTAGTTCAAAGTCTGGCAGTAGTGGGAATGAAGGAGAAAATACTTTCAAGCCAGGATTTTATGCAAACAATTCGGAGGACTCTGACATAGTTAGAAGCAACATTCGGATGTGGGACAATTTGGAGTCAAATATCGGAAGCAAGTTATGGGAAGCGATCTCTAATTTGGGTATAATGGCAGGAGACGTCAAACAACAATTGTTTAGGAGTTTGGAGGAAATGGAGAAAAATGATAAAACTAGAAAATGGGAGGGGAAGGCGGATCAAAGAAACCGAAAATGATTATCGTTTCTCTTAACATTCTAAGGGGTGGAAGTTTATTAAAGAGAAAGAGGATTAGCCATATTATAAAGAAAGGAAGGGCGAACATTTTTCTCATTCAAGAATCCAAAATGGAAGAGTTTTCCGATTTGGTGGCGAAGAGTTTTTGGTCTAGGGAGAACATTGGTTGGTCTTTCTCCGGTTCCTCGGGGGCGGCGGGAGGGCTCATCATTTTGTGGAAGGAGTGCAATATCAAAGTCTTTCGTAGTTTTAAAGGAGAAGGTTATTTGGGAATCATGGTGGTTTGGAGAGATAGTATATTTTATATCATTAATGTGTACTCCTCTTGCGATATAAATTTGAAAATAATTCTTTGGAGTAGGTTAATTTCTTTGAAGTCTTCTCTTAATGATGGAGATATGTGCATAGCGGGAGATTTTAATGCGATCACTAGTGAGAATGATAGGAAGGGTAGTTTAAGGGGGAGATGTAACACGGAGATGAAGGAGTTTTTAGATTTCATTATAGACATCGATTTGGTTGACGTTCCGTGAAATGGAAAAAAGTTCTTCTGGGTTAGTGGTAATGGTTCCTATATGAGTCGTATTAATCGATTTTTAGTATTGGTAGGTGCTATCGACAAATGGGGTATTATTGGGAAATTCATAGGTAGTAGAGATGTGTTCGATCATTTCCCGATTTGGTTGGTGGAAGATTCTTCGGATTGGGAGCCGAAACCATTCAAAGTCAACAATGATTGGTTCAAAGAAAATAATTTTCTTCCTTTTGTGGAGAAAGAATGGAAAGAGTTGTCGATTGAAGGTAGAAGCGATTTTGTACTTAGAGAGAAGTTGAGATTACTTAAAGGTAGTCTTCGCAAGTGGAATAAGGAGGTTTTTGGTATCTTCGATTTAGAAATTGAAGATAGTGTCGATAAAATCAATGAGGGGGTGTGGCGGCCAAAATGGTTAGAGGATCTCTATCGGAGGGAGAATCAAAGGCTCGTAAAAAGGAGAATAGCCAGTTTTGGATGAATCTTCGAATCAAAGAAAATCTCTTAATCCAAAAATCTATATTGAAGTGGTTAAATGATGGAGACAACAACTCTAGGTACTTCCATTGTGTTATGAAGGAAAGGAGGAGGCAGAATCACATCGGTTGTTTTAACTCTAATAGAGGGGTTCTAGTTTCGGTTGAAGAAGTCAAGGAAGAAGTGAGAACTCATTTTGCTTCCAAATATTTGGAACCAGATTATAATAGGCCGACGTTGGAAGGTTTGGAATTCAATTCTATCTCTCTTGAAGATAAAAGTTTCTTAGATAGGCCTTCTTCGGAGGAAGAAATTAAGGTTGCGGTTTAGGGTTGTGATGGTTTCAAGAGTCCGGGGCCGGATGGATTCACGTTGTTTTTCATTAAAAAGTGTTGGAAGTTCCTTAAATCAGATTTCTTTCTTTTCTTTCATGATTTCCATAATAAGGCAATTATCTCTAAGTCAATCACCTCATACTTTCTTACTTTGATCCCAAAGTCTGAATCTCCTTTGGGTCTTGATTATTATAGACCTATATGCTTGGTTGGGTGTCTATACAAAATCATCGCGAAACTCTTGGAGGCTAGGATAAAGGAAGTTTTGCATAATCTCATTTACAAATATCAAAGTGCCTTTGTTCCGGGTAGGCAACTTCTAGATGGTGTTTTGGTGGCCAACGAGTTACTGGACTATGCTTTCAAAGAAAAGAAAGTGGTTTCGCTTTTCAAAGTGGATTTCGAAAAGGCATATGATAAAGTTAGTGGAACTTCTTACGATTCATGATGGAGAAATGGGATTTGGTATTAGATGGATGAAATGGATGGAAGCCTTGATCTTCACGAGTAAGATGTCCGTGTTGGTGAATGGGAGTCCGACAAAAGAATTTGTAGTGCAAAGGGGATTGAGACAAGGAGACCCATTATCTTCGTTTCTTTTTGTCTTAGTTACGGAAGGTCTTTCCATGTTGGTGAGAAGATCGGTGGAGTTAGATGATTTTGAGGGCTTTAATGTCAATCATAATTGCTTCATTGACATTCTTTAATTCGTAGACGACACTCTTCTAGTTGGAGATTGTAGTTGGAATCATTTGTGGGCTATTAAAGCGGTTCTAAGAGGTTTTGATCTTGCTTCGGGGCTTAATATCAACTTCCACAAGAGCAAATTGATAGTGATAAATACCACCCCTTCGTTCCTTAAAGCGGCGACCTTGTTCTTGGCGTGTAGGACGGAATCAAAAGAAGTTAACTTTCTCAGTATTCCCTTAGGTTCCAATCCTAGAAGGATTTAAACTTGGTCCAACCTCTTAGCTAGGGTTATAAAACGATTGTCTTGTTGGCAAGGTCGATTCCTTAGCTTCGGAGGTAGGATAACTCTTCTTAAATCAGTTCTTGGAAGCTTACCTATTTTCTATTTATCCTTCTACAAGGCCCCGACTAAGGTTTCGAGGGAGATCAACAAAATTCAAATAAGCTTTCTTTGGGGTAGCACGAGAGAAAAGAGGAGAATTCATTGGTCCAAATGGGAGACTCTTTGTCTTCCTCTTGATAGTGGAAGCTTGAATTTTAAAGACATTGAGGCATTCAATTATAGTATTCTTAGTAAGTGGAGATGGAGGATTGCGGAAGGATCGGAAGACTTGTGGTTCAATATTTTAAAAGCAAGATACAGAGATATTAGGATGCATGTAGCGGGGGAGACATCATAAAATTGAGGTGGAATTTGTATTCTTCTTGGTGGATTGACTTGTTGTCTATATCGACAAAATTCATTGAAGACGAGTTCATGAGAAATTGTGTGTTCTCATTAGGGAATGATTATCACACTTCTTTTTGTAGAAGTAATTGGACGGGGGAGGGGAGTTTGAAGGATTTGTTTCCGGCTTTGTTCTCAATCACTAATTTAAAAGACGTTTCGGTGGCGGCGATGGGAGGATGGAAGGATGGTAGATGGCAATTTCAACAAGATTGACAATTTCAAATTAAAATATTTTATTTTTTATTTTATTCTTTTTCCTTTTTAATATTCATTTGCTTAGTTAATATATTACTTTTGACAAGGATTTACATCCTACGTTTATGACATGTGAAAAGAATTTAAGATTTTTTTCATGAGAATAAAAACATTATACTTTAAACATTTCAATTAATGTCAATTTTTGTTTGTTTTTTAATTTTAGGAATTGCAGTGTAATTTTAAATTATTATATTGCTCTTCACAGAGATTTAAATTTAATGTTGTATAAATAATTCAAGATTTTTAGGATTTGTGCTTAGAATCCGTAAATATTAATTTTCTCTCGTTTTAGATACAATTTGAACTAGGGATGTCAGTTTGTATCTGTTAGTGGGGATTCCCGTGAGGATTTTCCCGTTCGGGGACCCATAGATGGGGAATTTCACCCCGTGGGGGTGGGGAGAGAAATTCCCCCGATAGCACTTCGGAGACGGGGACGGGGAATACATCCCCTACCCTGCGGGGTCCCCGCCCCGCTTATTATTTTAATATAAAATTTATATTTTACATTAGATTTTTTCTGTCATTTCCTTTATATTTATTTAAAAATAAATAAATATTGATGTATTCATTAAGAGATATAAATGTAAATATTAAAACCCTAAAAATGTTGAAGCGTTCATTTTCTTCTATCAGACTCGTTTATTTTTTATTTTACAGTCAAACCTCCATTTCGGCTCCTCGTTCATTTTCTCAGTCACGCCTCACCATTGCCCATCGTCTTCTCTGTATAGTGTGCTATCATTATTTACATCTTTTACGATTTCATCAATAAGGTTTAATTCTCATAAATTTATTCATGTAATTGTTTATAAGAAAAAAATAGTTTGTTTCTCCTTGATTCTCATAAATCTGTTCATGTAATTGTTTATAGGAAAAAGTAGATTATTTCTCCTTGATTCTCATAAATTTATTCATGTAATTGTTTATAGGAAAAAGTAGATTGTTTTGACTAACTTTAAGATTTCTAATTTGGTAAATTGTAAGATAATAGTGAGACCTATAAAAACTAAATTATCATGTATTATTTGAAGTTTTATTTTTCAAGCATATTTATGTTGTTGAATTTTGTAGTTATTTATGCATATTGTTATTTAAAAAAGTGTTATAATTTATGTTGTTGAATTTTATAGTATTTTATAAAAAAAAAGTATCATTATTTTATGTCTCATTAGTAACTTTAATAAAAATTATAAATGTGAAATAATAGTAATTTTAAAAACAAAATAAATATGTGAAATATTTGTACTTTTTAATTTTATAGAATATATATATATATATATATATATATATATATATATATATATATATATATATATATATATATATATATATATATATATATATATATATTAAAAAATGTTAATGGATAAATGTAGAAGCCGCAGGGATCCGTGGGGAATGGGGATGAGGATAGTAACTCCCCTATGACGGTGATTGGGGACGGAGATCGGGAATGAATTTGGGGGCGGGGACAAAGATGGGGAAATGTCTCCCGCCCCGCCTTATTGACATCCCTAATTTGAATTTGTCGTAATTTGTCCCTCCAACAACAGAACCAAAGGGATATGAGTTGATTTTAATTAGGATTTAAAATTTAAGGTATTGCAACTTTGACACTGATACGACACCTTATTTCAAAAAAAGGACATGACCAAACTCAAAAAATTTCAGAATTAAAAAAAAAAGCCCAAATAAAAAATTCTCCGACTTTTTTAAAAAAAGGATTTTTTTTTTTATCTCTCATATTCAACTTCCACTATAAAAATAACACAATTAGGATTCCTTATTTTTTTTCATAGTTTAAACTCTTTATAATTTGTGCTCATAAATTGGATTATTATATTAAGATATAAAATACTCTCTTCATTGCTATTTATAAACAAATTTTGACTTTTTAAGTTCATTGAATAAATAATGAATTTGGACTACATATATATTAGATATATCAATTATTCAATGAACCTTAAAAGTTAAAATTTGCTTATAAATAGGAATGGAGTGAGTATATATAGCCGTGTCTGTATCCTATTTTTTTTTAACGTTAACGGAGTTCTCGTATCCGTGTCTGTGTCATGTTCTGTGTCTGTGTACGGACTTCATAGGAACAGACACAACCCTCTATTGCTTGTTGGCAGACCGATTGTAAAATTTACTCCAAGAATGACGTTATTATTATTATTATTATTATTATTATTATTATTATTATTATTATTATTATTATTTTTCTTCCTTTTTGGAGCGGGGAACTCCGAAAACTCCCGACATTTGTCGGGGTTGACCTCAATACCGCGCTCGGTGAGATAGAAGCCGAGGAATTTCCCTGCCCGAACACCGAATATGCATTTTTAAGGATTAAACCTCATTTTGCATTGTCTCACCTGCTCGAAAACCTTTCGGAGGTGTTGCACGTGGTCGATCTCCTCGTGTGATTTCATGATCATGTCGTCCATGTATACTTCGAGCATGTCCCCAATCTCTCCTCGGAGGACCTTATTCATCATCTGTTGGTATGTGGCCCCAACGTTCTTTAGCCCGAAGGACATTACGTTGTAATAGTAATTGTCTGTCGGGGTCACGAAAGCCGTGTGTGTCTTGTTTGTGTCCGACATATGGATTTGGTTGTATCCACTATATGCATCCATAAAAGATAAGAGTTTGAAACATGTAGAGTTGTCGACCAGATTATCTATGTTAGGAAGAGGAAAAGAATCTTTGGAACAAGCCTTATTGAGATCAGTATAGTCAACACACATACGTCATTTTCCATTATTTTTCTTAACGAGGACTACATTAGAGAGCCAGGTTGTGTACTGGGCTTCAGAAATAAAATTTTCCTCTAAGAGGTCTTTTACAGCTCGCTCAGCAGCCTCCTTTTTCTCGGGAGACTGTTTGCGCCTACGTTGTGCTACGGGCTTAACTGCCCGGTCTAAAGCTAACTGATTACAGGAGACCTCGAGGTCGAGCCCGGGCATCTCTGCAGCATTCCATGTGAAGAGGTCTGCGTTCTCCTTGAGGCAGATTACGAGTTGCTCCCTTGTTTCCGCGGGCAGCCCTGTACCTATCTTCACAACTCTGTCGGGGTTGTCGCCCAGGGGAATGACCTCGAACCCTCCGTCAAGGACTTGCCGGAATGGGTGAGTCGGGGCTTGTCCGCGGGCGGGGTCATGTGCTTCAGTGTCATTCTCGCCGATGCGGCTGTCGAGGTCGATAGCGTTGATTTCCTGGGGGGAGGCTGCTTTTCGACCCTGGGCTTCTTGTTATTCTTGGTGTTGATTATAGTCTGTCCTTTTACTGCAACATCATAACACCTTCGAGCGACCTCGATGTCACCGTGGATCGCGACTATGCGGCCTAGCTTGGTGTAGTACTTCATCTTCAGGTAGACGGTAGAGGGGACCGTAGTCAATTCGGCCAGAGTTTAGCGGTCGAGAATGCAATTGGAAAGGGAGGGGCATTCTATCACCAGGAATTGAACTTTGACTTCTCTAGCTATTTCTTGCTCTCTGAAGGTGACGAGGAGCTCGACATACCCCCATGGTTTTGTGGTGGCCCCATTAAATCCTTGGAGGTCGGATCCGATGTACAGGGATAAATTGGTCTAGTCCAGCTGGAGAGTCTTGAATAGGTGGACGTACATGATGTCCACCGAACTGCCTTGGTCGACCAGGATGCGTGGAACGCCGAAGCGCGCTATATTGGCCCTTATTAGTAAAGGGATGCGGGAGTTAGGAGAGCCTCCCGAGAGCTCTTCTAGGAAGAAAGAGATTGGGTTGGACTTTCCTCGGTGTTTCGTCAGTGTGACCGACTGTTCGGGCGCGGTCAGCAGGAGTTCGTCGAACTTACGTTTCACTGAGATGACAGCGTTTTCGTTGTTAATCTCTCCTCCTGATATAACGAGAGTTGTTGGGAAGTCTTCCCAAGGACTAAGATTCGCGAGTCGTTCCCCTGGTCCTGAGTCGGGGAGACGGAAGTCCTACGGGCGTGATATGCACAAGGCTACTTTATATGATGAGTCGTCGAGTGGCGTGTCCTTGCCAGCTCTCTTCGTCTCATGCTCCTCGTGCCGGGGAGTTTCGTTCCTTTTGGTGTACTGTTTGAGGTGGCCTTCCTGAATCATGATCTCAATTGCGTCTTTCAGATGGACGCAGTCTTCGATCACATGTCCGTGACTTTTGTGAAAACGGCAGTATTTTAATTTGTCGGTATGGGGCTTGGGTGCAGAAGGTTTGGGGAACCTTACCATGCCCTGCTTGAACTCGGAATTGACGCACTCGAAGAGGATGCGTTTGCGGGGAGCTGTTAGAAACGTGTATTCGTTGTAACGGCCTACGGGCCCCCTTCCTTCACGGGTCTCACGGGGTTTATCCTCCCTCCGCTTGTCCCCATTGCGGCGGGGAGCATTGGGATCCTCGCGCTTGGGGTGATCGGTTTCACCGGTATTGCGGTTATTCCGAGCATTATGGGCAACCTGTTGTGTCTACCTCGAGGACCTCTTGGTTGAATCGCTCGATGTTCCTCGATGGCCTCTTTGTTGAACCCCTCGATGTACGAGCGCAATGTCTTATTCTTCCTCTGCACTATAGCTTCAAAGGTCGCCTCAGCTTTGGGATGACGTCGGGAGATTGTGAAGTTCCTCGTGAATGTGGATTTCATGACTCTCCAGGATGCGATGGACTTTGGGGCCAGGCTTTTGTACCATGCCATGGCTCCTTTCCTGAGAGTTGTTGAAAATAGTCTGCATTTGAGGTGCCCGGTGATGTCATTGCGGTAGTCGAGCATGGCATTGATGTTGTCGACGTGATCATCGGGATCAGTGGTCTCGTCATAGATGGCCAAGTGTGGGGGTTTCTCCATGCCTTTGGGGAGTGGTGCCTCCATAATTGCCCACGAGATCAGGCAATGAAGGTCTTCCTCATCACTTCTCAACGGGGAGAACTCATCGTTTCCGGCACTCTGTTCGCGTCAGGGCGAGGTCCTCGATCGATCAGTTTCATGGCGTATCCTGGATTCCGTTCTTCTTAGGATCGAGAGAGCGTTGTCCCCATCGTGGAGGAGAATGTCCTCGTTTCTTCGTAGTTTCTGGACGTTGCTTCTCGTGCAGCGTCCTTCGTCCTTGTTGGGGGTGATCTTCTTGTCGGCCAGCTTCCAGGGCCATGATCCTCTCGTGCTGTTGGTAGAGCATGGAGCTGGCCTGGTTGAGGGCGTTCACCATAGCAATCATAGTGACGTCTCCTTTGACGGGCACTGGGATGAGCTTGAATGGAGCGGCTGGTGGAATTTGAGACTAAGGTTCTAGAGCCCCATTATCTTTGGGTTCAGGTGATGGGGTGGCTGGTTGCCCGTCTCTGTGATCAGATTCGTTGTAGTTCAGGTTGTACTTCATCGTGTAGTCGACAAAGGGGATGCGATGATTGTCGGCGTGCTCTCCGACCATACTAGAAGGATGGAAGATGGATTTGAGTTTTGATCTTCTTTTATGGAAGAAGGGGATAGCTAATTCCCACAGACGCCACCACTGATCTTACCTGATCAGGAGGACCTTCCCGTAGTTGAGACAAATAGCAAGATGGTTGAAAAGTTGGGAGGGTGTACCTGCAAGGCACTCCGATGCCAAAGTAAGTAAGCAGTACAGAAAGTGGTATGTAAGAAGTGTTTCAGAAAACTTGACCCTTTAATGAAAAAGGGTATTTATAGTGAGCCCCCAGCGCTGGGCCAAGGTTCTTCATTGGGCTGGATTAGCTATGCCTAAGGAAGAACTGCCAAGGTACGCATATGAGCATGTAAGATCTATCACGTGGTCTTGCCCTTGGTTTAACTGCCACTATCTTTCATGAGATAATGGTGGACAGTTGGGTGACGTGGCAGGTGATGGGGAGACGCGGTCTCCTGATCATTGGTTCAATAGATAGGGTGTTTTCCCGACGCGCCAAACACCTTCTCGGGCAGCTATAAGCCTGCTCAACGATGCTGAAGATGTGGTCGACTGAGTGGGCCTCTGCCAGACATGTTGAGCCATGGGCCAGTAGGGTCCTCGAGGCCCAGTCCGTTACAACTAGTATGTTATTTATAAGAAAACTAACTCACTGATCTAATGGGCTTTTTAACCATTATCCATTACAAGTTAACTTAGGGTACAAGCGAACTTAAATAATTTGATCCATTACACAATGCTCAATTAGACATACATACTAGAACTGACTTCGACTACAATATGTATAACTTCTGCACTAGCATGTGAACCAATTTCGACTTCATGCTAAATAAATATCGTATCAATATCGATCCAATATTCCACAATAATAATCCCTCATTTTTTGTTAAAAGAGTTTATATATATATATATATATATATATATATATATATATATATATATATATATATATATATATATATATATATATATATATATATATATATATATATATATATATATATATATATATATATATATATATAAAATCCTAATTAACAATGATTTCTTTATTTATATAAAGATCTAAAAAAATCATTTTTTTATACACACCACTTTTAACAAATTAACCCCCATAATATCTCTTGAAATTATTTTTGACATCCCATATATAATAAATAAATTAAAAATATTACTTTATTAGTACTTTTCCTACCCCTTGACTAATTAATTAAAAAAATCCAAAACCCTATTTTGTTAAAAGATAAAACCTTATTTTAAAATGTGTTAAAAAAATGTCAAAAAAAGTCTCTCTTCGACTTTTTAAAACACCAAGGATATCCTAACCCATAGTCAAAATTTAAGGTTGATTTTGATTTGGGTTGATTTCGAAATATCAATCTAAAATTTTTATCCGAATTGAGTGATTTTTATAAAATGGCATTCAAACAAACACAATAATATTTAATTCTTTTTATTTATCAATTTATGATTTTTATTTGAATCGATTTGAATTTAAATAACTTTCGAATCCAACAATAATGAGAGTAAAATGACAACATTAAAAAAATTATTGTACAATTTTATTAGAAAAAAATAATTAGAATAGAAGTGAATGATATCATATTCTTTTGTATTCTGTATTGGAATAAATTGATATGTACTGATTTTACACTGTCAATTCATCACCATCACCTATTTGCTATACTTTATAAATTTTTAAAATAAAAATCAAACTTGTTATAATATCTAACGGTTATGTTGTCAGTGCATATAATTAAATTCTTCTATATTTTACTTTCTTTATATAAAAAAGCTAAAAAAAATAATTGTAATAGGTTTTATCTTTTTTATATAAAAAAATCTAAAAAAACATATTTGTAATAGGTCCACGATGATTTGTCCTTTACCAGAGTCTACTTATTAATTGCAGAAATTTTTTCTAACAAAAACTCTAATTTTTGGTTATATTAAGATACTACAAATTTAAATTTTAAATATATAAACCTATCTAATTGTGGCAACAACTACGCATACTTTTTATGATTAGTTATTGATTAAATTTTATGATAATTAAATATAACAAAAAAAAAAGTATATAAATATGGTTGATTAAATAACTCATTTAAATAAGTAATAATAGAATTGTGAGTAGTTATTGATAAAGTCAAAAATAAAATTTATTAAATAAAATTTAAATAAAAACTAATAATAATTTTAAAAAAAATTTAGAGATGGATGATTCAAAAACCATGGGGATAAAATTTAATTTAACTTTGTAGGTAGTTATTGATTAAACAAAAATAAATTTTATTAAAAATATTTAAATAAGAAATCATGATAAATAAATTAAAAATATTATTTTATTAGTACTATTTTTAGCCCTGACTAATTAATTAAAACATCCAAAACCCTATATTGTTAAAAGATAAAACCTTATTTTAAAATGTGTTAAAAAAAGTCAAAAAGAGTCTCTCTTTGACTTTTTAAAACACCAAAATATCCTAACCCATAGTCAAAATTTAAGGTTGATTTCGAAAAATCAATATAAAATTTGATCCGAATCGAGTAATTTTTATAAATGACCTTCAAACAAATACAATAATATTTAATTCTTTTTATAAATTTTTAACTTTTTATAAATCAATTTATGATTTTTATTTAAATCGATTTGAATTTAAATAACATTCGAATCCAACAATAAAGAGAGTAAAATGACAACAGTAAAAAAATTATTGTACAATTTTATTAGAAAAAAAAATTAGAATAAAAGTGAATGATATCATATTCTTTTGTATTTTGTATTGGGATTAATTGATATACATTGAGAGTCTAGAGAAATTTTACCGTGTCAGTAAATCATAAATGTCAGATGTTATAACAAGTTTGACTTTTATTTCCTTATGTATTTTACTTTCTTTATATAAGAAGTCTAAAATAAATATTAGTAATAGGTTTTATTTTTTTAATATAAAAAATTTATAAAAAAATTTGTAATAGATCCACGATGATTTGTCCTTTACCAGAGTCTACTTATTAATTACAGAAATTTTCTCAAACAAAAACTCTAATTTTTTGTTATATTAAGATACTACAAATTTAAAATTTAAATATAAACCTATCTAATTGTGACAACAACTACGCATGCTTTTGATTTTCTCATATTTGTTTTAAACTACTATTATTTTAAGTTTGCTAAGTATAATTTTATTTTCCAATATTTATAAAATATAAGGTAAATATATTTAAATTTATGAGTAGTTATTGATTAAATTTTATGATAATTAAATTTAACAAAAAAAAAGTATATAAATTTGGTTGATTAAATAACTCATTTAAATAGGTAATAACAGAATCGTGAGTAGTTATTGATAAAGTCAAAAATAAAATTTATTAAATAAAATTTAAATAAAACCTAATAATAATTTTAAATAAAATTTAGAGATGGATGATTCAAAAACCATGGGGATAAAATTTAATTTAACTTTGTAGGTAGTTATTGATTAAACAAAAATAAATTTTATTAAAAATATTTAAATAAGAAACCATGATAATTAAAAAATAAAAAAGAAGTAAAGATGGTTGAATAGAAAGAAACGTGATAATAAGTGTTAGTTAATTTTTTATTTTGGAAAAAAAAATAGTTCTTTTTATAGAAATAAAGGTAGTTTTTTTATAACAAAAATGTAGTTTTATTAACTAGTTAGTTATTAGTAAGTTTTTGAAAATATATAAATAAAGTTTTTGAAAAAAAAGGAGTAAGGCTTTCCTTTTATTTAGGAAGCTCTGGCTTGTTAGTGGAGAAAGTTTTCGTTGATTATAAATAAAAACAAAACATTAAATAAATAAGTAAAACATACAAGTGAGTAGTTTTTAAAAATTAAAGTATTTATTCTGTATCTTTAACTTTATAAGAAAAAATAAAAAACTTAATTATATTTTGAATATTTGATTTAGATGCATTAACATGAAAGCCCTTATGAATTGGAAAGATTTTCTCTAATAGAATTCCTAATTTTTAGTCATATTAAGATTCTTAATATAAATATATCAAAGTGCAACAACTATCTATATACACTTTGATTTTCTGATAGTTCTAAACTAGCTTTCTTTTTCTTCTTACTTTTGGAAAAATTAAAAAATCTTTCTCTTTTTCATATTTGTCTATGGAGGTTGATTGGGGGAATTTAGAATCACTTCCTTTAAGTTTGATTTTTGATAAGTTAGCAGAACCTGTAGATCGCATATATTTCAGTGTGGTATGCAAGAATTGGTATTCCATTGCAAAGTTTAATTATCAAAATCCACAAATACAAAATAATGTATTGCCGATGCTAATGATTCCCACCAGAAATAAATGCAGAACAAAAAGAAGTTTATATGGGATTTCATCCAAAAAAGATTACAACATCAAACTACCAGTACCTCATAATAAAAGGTTTTGTGGCTCAAGTCATGGTTGGTTAGCTAAGGTGGATAATGATTCTGAAGATACAATTATAACACTCCTCAATCCTTTTAAAGATGCTCTTTCCATCACTTTACCACCCATCTACATCACGGATATACAAAGAAGAAAAAGGTATTATGAATGTAATGTGCATAAGGTTGTTTTATCTGCTGATCCTACACTTAGGCCACACGATTACGTTGTTGTGGCTCTTTACAGTATGCGTAAATGTGTCGCTTTTCTAAGAGCTGGACAACAGATTTGGACTTATATTGATCAGGTTCATTATTGTTTTAATGATGCTATATTCTATAAAGATCTGGTCTATGTTGTAGGACGAAGGAATAACATTCTCTCTTTTGATTTGTGTAATTTGAAGAAAAAAAAGGTAATTCCCAAAGTTCTTTCTTTGGAGGGGGATGATTATGCTCATGAAGCTTATCTTGTAAAATCATTAGAAGGAGACTTATGGCTAGTAAGAAAATTTATTAGTTATCCTGAAGATGATGAATTGCCTAGCAGTGGTGCAGAGAGATTCGAAATATATAATTTAGAATTGGATCTCCAAAGTGGTAAACTTATACGAATGTTAAAGCTTAATGACTTGGGAGACAATGTATTATTCCTGGGTGATAGTGATTCTATATCTATGTCGGCTTCATATTTCTCTAACTATCTTCAAAAGGATTCAATATATTATACAGATGATTTTTACGACGATACACCAAGTCCTTACCCTAATGGACCATTTGATATGAAAGTCTACAATGTAAAAGAGAAAAGGTTTAGTCAACATTGTCCATTTCAACCTTGGTTTAGACGAATGCCACCTGCACTCTGGGTTATTCCTCCGTTTCAACATGATTGACAATTTCAAATGAAAATTTTTATTTTTTTATTTTTATTTTTTTCCTTTTTAACATTCATTTGTTTAGTTAATATATTACTTTTGACAAGGATTTACATTTATTGAAAAGAATTTAAGATTTTTTTCATTTGAGAATAAAAACATTATACTTTAAACATTTTAATTAATGTCAATTTTTGTTTGTTTTTTAATTTTAGGAATTGCAATGTAATTTTAAATTATTATATTTCTCTTCACAAAGATAAAAATTTAAATTTAATGTTGTATAAAGACTTGTACTTAGAAACCGTAAATATTAATTTTCTCTAGTTTTAGATACAATTTGAACATGTAGTAATTTGTCCCTCCAACAACAGAACCAAAGGGATATGAATTGATTTAAATTAGGATTTAAAATTTAAGGTATTGCAAATCCATAGTATATAAAAAGAGATAATTTTTGAGAAATTAAAATTAAAATATGGAAGAGACTTAGCCTCTAACACTTATTCTCTTTTTAATATTTTAAATATATATGGTTAATCTAAATGATGTGGATCTCATAGATTTATTGTAATTTATATAACTTTTATTTGTGTCGAAGATGTGGTGTTCTACATATAAATTTAAAATAAAAGTATCATAACTTTTTCTTAATCAAACAAGTTTAACGCATTTCATTTATCAATTGAAACTACGCCTAGATTAAGAATTCACCACTTATCTAACTAGTGTGTAGTCGAATTCGCTTGGTGTTCAACAAATTAAACTTTACGTCAAAGTTGAGAATACATTGTAATAAATTCTTAATTTATCTAATAATGATATTAAATTCAGAGTGTCCACCATAGTTGGTATTGATAGCAGGAACTACCATTTAATAGTCACTTTCAATAATCACATAATCCAAATGAGAGTCTTGGAAAACTGTAAAAGTATGACTTCTCAAACATATTTTGATGACAATAACTCTACATCAACTTACTTTATGTAAGCATAAAATATGATTTTTTCAAAATTATTACACTGTTTCCTATTTTTAACATACTGGTTTTTAAGATTTTTTCAGAAATTTCTTAAAGTAACCAGTTACATAGTAGGTAGTAACCGGTTACTTCAACTCAGTTTTAAAATTTTCTAAATGTTACAGCCAGTAACCGGTTACCCCTGAGGTAGTAACCGATTACCACTGTTCAGAAATGAAAAATTGCATCTTTTCATCAAAAATGTGTCTTTCTCTTTGATTTTAAATCATGACATCCTTCCATAATTTTTGTACCTTTTTAGAAGGGTGTCTTAACTATTATATAAACACATTTTCATCAGAATTTTTCTTTATCTCCTACAATTTTCATAATCATTTTTCTCACTCACTTATTGATCATATTTTCAGAAATGTTTTTGAGTATACTTATTCAAAAATTTCAAAGAGTGAAACTTTGCACAAAATTCTATCAATCAATATTTATATTGATAACGTTCAAGACTTCATCTTCATTCATCTATTCAAGATCAACTCAATATAAAAACTATCACTTCCAAGAGGTATAGCAATTCTTACATGTAGATTGCTCTCCACTAGTTTTATAACAATTAAACTGGTGCACAAATTTCATATGGTTTTGATGGTTTTTTAGAGAGAGATACTATGTTCCATCTCTAGTTTTTGTCTCTATCTTGCAATTTATTTTATGGCTTGGACCAAGGTAGAAAATCGAAAACACATTAACAGATGGGATGTTTTTCCGTATGGTGGAGCACAAAAAGTGTCAGCTGATGAAGAAATCAACTATATCTTTTTCTCGGAGTTTCCCGATCGTATTCGAGCAAGAGATATTCATGTATTATTCGGGTGTATTGGCAACGTCATTGAAGTTATGATATCTCCTCGGCGCAATAAACTCGGCAAACGGTTCGGCTTTGCACGATTTATGGAGGTGGAAGACATTAGAATGTTGGGTGTCAAACTAGATAATGTTCTGATTGATGGGAAGAAAATACATGCAAACCCACCAAGATTTGTTAGGGGAGTTTTTGAGGGAAAGAGGAAACATGTTGTGAAGATGAATCAGTCAGGGAGGGCGTCGACCTGGGTTAATTAGGCGAAGGTGAATCAGAACGTTCAGAATAATAAATCTTACTTCAACACTATGTATGGTGAATGTTCATACGCAGATAAGTTGAAGATTCATAAATTTTCTAAAGAAGAGGTTGATCTGTGTTATAAAGCTAAGCCAGAAGATGTGAGCAGAATGAGGAGAGCATATGTGGCCAAGACTCTTTCACTAGGTATGTCATATAACATACAAAGCTACTTTGAAATGGAAGAGGTTTTCTTCATTAAGGTTACTCCCATGGGATCAAATTTTTGCTTGCTTGAGAGTAGAAAAGAGGGAGCCATGGAAGAGTTGATATCTAGTGGTTCGACATGGTGGAAAGAATGTTTTTCAGATGTTAGTAGATGGAGGGAAGACGATGTCGACTTAGATAGAGTTATTTGAATTAGAGTATTTGGCATTCCTTTCCATGGTTGGAATATGGATTTGTTTGAACTTATTGCTAATAAACTTGGAACATTCATATGCACTGATGAGAACTCTTTGAAAGGAACGGCGATGGATGTTTCCCGCTTCATGGTGAGAGTTCAAGCAGGATTCGTTCTTCAGGAGAGCACGGTGGTGGAGATCGACGGAAAATGATTTTCTCTATGTTTACGTGAAGATTCTTATGGACCTGTTAGAATAGCCCCAACTGCCATTGTTGATAATAAGTTGAGTTCTTCTTCTGAAGAAGAAGAACAATTATTTGATGAAGATGAGTTTGGTCTTGAAATGGGGGAGGTTCGGTCAATAGCATGGAGGAGGGGGAGGTCAAGTTATTATCCGGTGAACTATTTAAGGAGGCAAGTTTTCTCAAAAAAGGAGGGGTTTCGGTCGCTGGCAATAAGGAAAATACAGAGGGGGACAGTAGAGATTTTTCTGTGATAAAAACAACTAGTCTTAATACCTCTTTGTCTAGGGTGGTGGATTCTACAAATATCACAAGTGGGAGCACCAAAGTAGATTGGGGAGTAGGTGGGAGTGCATGTGGCATAGTGAAGGGTCAACATCAACATGGGATTTTTGATGGAGCTGTAAACCAAATTAAAACCACTCGTCTTGGTTCACGTGATAACTCTCCTTTTTATGAAGATTCAATTTCGGATTTTAATTCTCTTGACATTAAAGTATCGGGTCCCACATCTTTACATGAGGCAGGTGGCGTTGAGTCAAGAGATGTGGGTTTTATTCCCAGTTTTAATTCCTTTTCAAAGAAGGCACGTGAAGAGAGGGGTGGTGGGGCCGCTGAAGGATCTTATAAAAAACTTAAAAAGGTCAAGTTTAGAAAACTAAACGGTTTTGGAACAACAAACAAAATCAATTCAGAAACTGGGGGAAGAAGGCAGAACAATTGGGAAATGTTATTAGTTCAAAGTCTGGCAGTAGTGGGAATGAAGGAGAAAATACTTTCAAGCCAGGATTTTATGCAAACAATTCGGAGGACTCTGACATAGTTAGAAGCAACATTCGGATGTGGGACAATTTGGAGTCAAATATCGGAAGCAAGTTATGGTAAGCGATCTCTAATTTGGGTATAATGGCAGGAGACGTCAAACAACAATTGTTTAGGAGTTTGGAGGAAATGGAGAAAAATGATAAAACTAGAAAATGGGAGGGGAAGGCGGATCAAAGAAACCGAAAATGATTATCGTTTCTCTTAACATTCTAAGGGGTGGAAGTTTATTAAAGAGAAAGAGGATTAGCCATATTATAAAGAAAGGAAGGGCGAACATTTTTCTCATTCAAGAATCCAAAATGGAAGAGTTTTCCGATTTGGTGGCGAAGAGTTTTTGGTCTAGGGAGAACATTGGTTGGTCTTTCTCCGGTTCCTCGGGGGCGGCGGGAGGGCTCATCATTTTGTGGAAGGAGTGCAATATCAAAGTCTTTCGTAGTTTTAAAGGAGAAGGTTATTTGGGAATCATGGTGGTTTGGAGAGATAGTATATTTTATATCATTAATGTGTACTCCTCTTGCGATATAAATTTGAAAATAATTCTTTGGAGTAGGTTAATTTCTTTGAAGTCTTCTCTTAATGATGGAGATATGTGCATAGCGGGAGATTTTAATGCGATCACTAGTGAGAATGATAGGAAGGGTAGTTTAAGGGGGAGCTGTAACACGGAGATGAAGGAGTTTTTAGATTTCATTATAGACATCGATTTGGTTGACGTTCCGTGAAATGGAAAAAAGTTCTTCTGGGTTAGTGGTAATGGTTCCTATATGAGTCGTATTAATCGATTTTTAGTATTGGTAGGTGCTATCGACAAATGGGGTATTATTGGGAAATTCATAGGTAGTAGAGATGTGTTCGATCATTTCCCGATTTGGTTGGTGGAAGATTCTTCGGATTGGGAGCCGAAACCATTCAAAGTCAACAATGATTGGTTCAAAGAAAATAATTTTCTTCCTTTTGTGGAGAAAGAATGGAAAGAGTTGTCGATTGAAGGTAGAAGCGATTTTGTACTTAGAGAGAAGTTGAGATTACTTAAAGGTAGTCTTCGCAAGTGGAATAAGGAGGTTTTTGGTATCTTCGATTTAGAAATTGAAGATAGTGTCGATAAAATCAATGAGGGGGTGTGGCGGCCAAAATGGTTAGAGGATCTCTATCGGAGGGAGAATCAAAGGCTCGTAAAAAGGAGAATAGCCAGTTTTGGATGAATCTTCGAATCAAAGAAAATCTCTTAATCCAAAAATCTATATTGAAGTTGTTAAATGATGGAGACAACAACTCTAGGTACTTCCATTGTGTTATGAAGGAAAGGAGGAGGCAGAATCACATCGGTTGTTTTAACTCTAATAGAGGGGTTCTAGTTTCGGTTGAAGAAGTCAAGGAAGAAGTGAGAACTCATTTTGCTTCCAAATATTTGGAACCGGATTATAATAGGCCGACGTTGGAAGGTTTGGAATTCAATTCTATCTCTCTTGAAGATCAAAGTTTCTTAGATAGGCCTTCTTCGGAGGAAGAAATTAAGGTTGCGGTTTAGGGTTGTGATGGTTTCAAGAGTCCGGGGCCGGATGGATTCACGTTGTTTTTCATTAAAAAGTGTTGGAAGTTCCTTAAATCAGATTTCTTTCTTTTCTTTCATGATTTCCATAATAAGGCAATTATCTCTAAGTCAATCACCTCATACTTTCTTACTTTGATCCCAAAGTCTGAATCTCCTTTGGGTCTTGATTATTATAGACCTATATGCTTGGTTGGGTGTCTATACAAAATCATCGCGAAACTCTTGGAGGCTAGGATAAAGGAAGTTTTGCATAATCTCATTTACAAATGTCAAAGTGCCTTTGTTCCGGGTAGGCAACTTCTAGATGGTGTTTTGGTGGCCAACGAGTTACTGGACTATGCTTTCAAAGAAAAGAAAGTGGTTTCGCTTTTCAAAGTGGATTTCGAAAAGGCATATGATAAAGTTAGTGGAACTTCTTACGATTCATGATGGAGAAATGGGATTTGGTATTAGATGGATGAAATGGATGGAAGCCTTGATCTTCACGAGTAAGATGTCCGTGTTGGTGAATGGGAGTCCGACAAAAGAATTTGTAGTGCAAAGGGGATTGAGACAAGGAGACCCATTATCTTCGTTTCTTTTTGTCTTAGTTACGGAAGGTCTTTCCATGTTGGTGAGAAGATCGGTGGAGTTAGATGATTTTGAGGGCTTTAATGTCAATCATAATTGCTTCATTGACATTCTTTAATTCGTAGACGACACTCTTCTAGTTGGAGATTGTAGTTGGAATCATTTGTGGGCTATTAAAGCGGTTCTAAGAGGTTTTGATCTTGCTTCGGGGCTTAATATCAACTTCCACAAGAGCAAATTGATAGGGATAAATACCACCCCTTCGTTCCTTAAAGCGGCGACCTTGTTCTTGGCGTGTAGGACGGAATCAAAAGAAGTTAACTTTCTCAGTATTCCCTTAGGTTCCAATCCTAGAAGGATTTAAACTTGGTCCAACCTCTTAGCTAGGGTTATAAAACGATTGTCTTGTTGGCAAGGTCGATTCCTTAGCTTCGGAGGTAGGATAACTCTTCTTAAATCAGTTCTTGGAAGCTTACCTATTTTCTATTTATCCTTCTACAAGGCCCCGACTAAGGTTTCGAGGGAGATCAACAAAATTCAAATAAGCTTTCTTTGGGGTAGCACGAGAGAAAAGAGGAGAATTCATTGGTCCAAATGGGAGACTCTTTGTCTTCCTCTTGATAGTGGAAGCTTGAATTTTAAAGACATTGAGGCATTCAATTATAGTATTCTTAGTAAGTGGAGATGGAGGATTGCGGAAGGATCGGAAGACTTGTGGTTCAATATTTTAAAAGCAAGATACAGATGTAAACACCCCAAATTTGCCCTCACCCATTCACCATGGCTTGTGATAATCTCATATGCACAAACACAATCATAACATCTCATATCTCAGTCTTGATTCACTGCATAGTTTCTAAGGCATCTGCACCTAGGGTTTGTGATCTGAGCAATCCAAGAGCCTTTTGAGCCACCCCAAAGGTCATCAATCACTTCAAAGGGATATATGTGTGTTCAAGTATCATATTAAATCCCCTCAAAGTCAAGATTTCAAAGGAATCACAAGAACTAGGGTTTGAGTGAAGGCAGAGCCAGGTTTGACTGCACAGTTGACTGAAAATTAGGGTTTTGGTTTCAGAGGCCTTAACTCCAATTTTTTTGGTCATTCTTGTTTCCATTGGTCTCTATATGGTATAGGGAGTATGCATATCAATTTTCATGAAGAAATTCCATGGGGAAGTCATCTGATCAAGGGTTGACTTTTCAGACAAGTCAGTGTAAAATCAGGGCATCTGAGGCCCCCAATGACCCAACCAATGGTTGATCTCCATCATTTTGAGTGTATATGATCTTTATTTGATCATGGAAGAAGGTTGAAGTTCATAAAAATCAAGAATTTAGGGTTTTTGCAAATGTTGACTTTTTTGGGCATAGTTGACTTTTCAAGAATGCTTCATTTTAGGTCATTTTTCAAGCCTTGATTATTGATCCAAAAATGCTTCAAATGGAAAAACTTTGGTCATGAAAGTTGTAGATCTCATCTTTCCCTTTTCAAAAAGTACAAGAACATGATCAAACTCTTCTTGGGTCAAAAGTTATAGCAAGGCAAAGTTGGCAAAAATCATTGATTTTCAAGGCATGCCTCAAATGGGAATTTTGCAAAACCATGAACCAATGCCTTTTGCAGCCTCAAGTTCACTTCAAACTAGTATGCAAACATTCTCTAAGTCATAAAAATCAGAATTGAACCAAGAATGCCCATGGTTTATGTTTGGTTGGACAAAGAGATCACATGTGAACCAAAGTTGTAACAAGTTGCAAAATCATCATGACACTTCTACCACTTGATGCATTGGATGCTGCACTTTGCTAGCCCTCTCACCTCACCTTGCTGCACCAGAACCAGCCCATGTACTTGCCTAGATCATGAACCATACTTCTCTTACACATTATTTGACTTTGTGCAAAAGCAAACTTACCAATCACTATAGGCCAGGTCACATCATCTGACCTATAGGATTAAAATACATTATCATTTTGCAAGCCATTTCATGTACAAGGCAAGGCTGAAACCATTCACAACATAGACATTCACAAAACACTCCATTTTGCATAAGCCTTCGAATCTGCCCCCACAGCATACAAACACAAAAACCATCTTCATCATTCATCTCACCACACTTCATAGACCTCAAACCACCAAAAGCCAGGCCTGAAACAAGCAAGAACACTCCACTGCCATTCTTCACCTCAACTTGCAGTTCCATTCGAATCTCTCTCCCAAGCTCACAAACATCAAAACAAACACCACAGACCTTCTCCACACATCATCTGGACCTCAAACAACCATTCACAATGACCTGAAACTACCAGAATCACCATTGCCATTTCTGACTGAGTTGAAGCAGAAACTTGTCAAACTCATTATCCAGCCAACATAAACTCTTCTTGAGCATTCAAACATCATCTGGGGATCAAGTGGAGTGGATTGCACAAGGAGAAGTGGCCAGAAAGTCATCAGAGTGAAAGCTTCGAATCTCAGGTAGCTTGAAAATTATTTTTCCAGAAATCATTTTTCATGTTATAAACTTGTTCTATGTGCTTCACTGATCATCCTGATGTCATTGGTTTCGAAAATGGCTTTGAAATGAGCATTTAATTTCTCTCTGAAACCTGCGTGCCCTAGTTTTCATTTTCTTCGATTCAGCTCATTTAGGAAGTATAAATTTGTTTTGAGAGAGGGTTTTGATTCGTGAGGGGTTGGAGAACATTTCCCAGTTCTTAGGTTTCATTTTTGTTACGATTTGAGGGGTTTTGGGGATTTTCAGGGGAGATGCTGGCCGGAGAAGACGACCGGAAGTCTTCTCCGGCCACCTGAAAGTGATTTGTGCCCTAATCACGTAATTAACTCAAGTTTGAATCTGGAGCGTACGATCCCTTTGACCAGTTGACCTCCCGCGTGTGTGTGTGGCCTGGATCTCTCTGATTAGCCCTAATCCACGTGTTAAGACTAATTAATCATATTTTAATCAGAAGCAACCTGGACCCTTGGATAGCGCGCGTGGTCAAACTTTTTAAACTCAGAGCTCATCCTGGCCCTCCATCCTGATTACTTTCATTTTATTTAATTTTTATTCATTTTCTTTTCATTTTATTTGCACAATTATTTTAAAATAGCAAAAAATTCCTAAAAATTATGAAACTTTTTCTTCTGAGTTTTACTAATTTTTAAGACCCAAAAATATTTTTACTTTATTTTTTATCATTTAAAAAGTATTTTTAAATATTTAAAAGATTGTTTTTAATTGATTAATGGGAATTAATTAATTAAAAATACTTTTAGGTATTTAAAAATCACCAAAAAATTCATGAAATGTTCTAAGACATTTAGAAACATTGTCCAACCTTCAAACCAAATTTATTTTTTGATCTTGATGCATGTTAAGAATTTTTCATTGAATTAAATCATTTTTTGTGCATTATTTTGATCATAACTTCAAAAATTCATTTCTGCCTATCTAAGAAGGTTTGGACATTGATTCTTTTTGTATTGCATTCTATTTGGCATGTAGTTTTTGAGATAAAATGGCCATGAATTGATCTTGCATTTTTCATTTGTTTGACATTTCTTTTGTTTAGGAACCCTAAAAACCCTAATAGCTTAGAAAAATCATAACTTGAGATTAGTTAAGAGTTGAGACCTCCCCTTTGGACTTTGGTTTAGTATAGGTTTAGGGTTTCTTTGGTTGGCATTTTCCATTTTTTATCTTAGGTTTGCTTCTGTTTTTGGTTTTTGTTTGTTGATTGATGCATAAACCCTAATTTGGGCTTTCATTTGCATACCTCTTGCATTCTCTTGCATAGCATGACTTGCCATAACATTTCAAGCATCCATGTGTTTCATTTGACATCATAAGACATGTAGAAAGCACCCTTGATCATTGCATCACATATTTGCCATGTCATTTGCCTTGTATGATTCATAACTTTTCATGTGTATCATTGCTTCTAAGCTTGCACCATTTGCATCCATGATCTTGTATGAACATTCCCATGCCTTGATTCATGTTTATAGCATTCCATAATATCATTATCATCATCAACATGCTTCTGGTTTTGTTTTATATCATGTCATTTCATTTCATTTTGCATTGCATTGCATCTCTTTCTAACATTTCAGGTGGTAAGTAAACTTGAGAAGTGAATTTGCCTTCACTTCTCATAACATTTCTTTTCATCCCTCTTATGCATCCTTGCTGCATTTTATCTTGTGTTTGAGATTGAGCTTGCTCATTCTTGTTCCTCCCACTTTCTTTCTTCAAGTGACTTGACTTCTTGAATGAAGCAAGTCACTTTGCTTCTCTTGATCCTGTTCATCTGCTTCCTGGTGGCTCCTTTGAAGATTGTTCTTGAAAGCCTCACAAACCTTAGGAACAACCAAGCATGACAATGATTAGGGTTTTGATTAGTCCCTCATTTAGTTTTCACCTTTGTGTCTCTTTTGAGTCTTCTCTTCTCATCTCATAATCAGGGACTAAACCCTAAAGGCTTTAAGGCTTTGTGATTAAGCTTATGCCTGCATCCTTCTCTTAGGATGGAGTGTATAACTTTAATCCTAAGTGTTAAACCCTTAATGTGTTTAAATCTCTTAATCAATTCACTTAATAATCATCAAGACACCACACTTGTAACTTGGGCCTTGCATTAGGGTTCTAATTCTTCCTTAATTGGTTAAGAAGGACTAACCCTAGTGTTAATGGACAAGTCCCCCTCAAGTTGTCTTACAAACCATAAAATCCACTTCTTCATCATACCATTGAATAAAATCCACTTAATCAAAGGCTTGTTTTGTCATGAGTTTAATCCCTAATCATGGATTAAGTTGAGGAGCTTTCCTCAGCTTAAACATTCTCATCTATTATCCTTCTATTAGGATGGTGTAATGAGTCTGTTTAATCCTTGATTATGGCTTAACCTCATTACTTAACACTAAACAAAAACACCAAAAACATCTAA
Organism: Lathyrus aphaca; assembly: GCA_963966055.1. NCBI lineage: Eukaryota > Viridiplantae > Streptophyta > Magnoliopsida > Fabales > Fabaceae > Lathyrus > Lathyrus aphaca. The sequence continues at coordinate 339,633,729 of OZ014524.1, forward strand.
TTAATCACAAGTAGGTTAATGATCTTAATCCTACACCAAAGATGATTAAGTGTGAGAACTTGACTTCACACTTAAGGTACTCTCATTACCCCTAATCAGAGGGAAGATGTGATGAGTTTACTAAATCCATTGGTTTAGACTTAAGCTCATTAACTTATGAAAAATTCCCAAAAGCAATAAAAGACTGAAAACTCAAAAACAAACAATAATCGTCTCCTCCGGGATTCTTTTCTCATCTCATTCACTCACAAACGAGAACTTGCTTCTTCCGTCTAATGCAAGACAGTTTGCACCTGAGCCAGACAGGTCATACACTTGAGCATAGACAAGTAAGCAGTTCACAAGTCAATTCATCTTTCAGTCTCTTTGGGGCGAACTACGGTGTTCTGACTTCCTCATTGCACGAGAGGATACGTAGGCATAACTTAACAGTTATCGAACAAAAGTCTCTGTATATTCCCCCACTTTCCAGCTTCATTCTTTAGCCTCATACTCTTGAGCATTTCACCTCTTTCTCTTTTACACTGACACTTCTCTTATACACTTCACATCACTTATACACTTTACACTGACACCTGTACATCTTTTCCAGCTATTTTATACACAAATTGCACTGACACTACCCCTTTATAGCACAAATCTTTTAAGCGTGGATCCCGTCGAGTACGACGGACAATCTGGGTGCTAATACCTTCCCAGGTTGTAACCAACCCCCTTTCTCAGTCTCTCTGGTTCGCAACCGTCTTATCCATCTTTTTCTAGGTCTATGCAGCATTGCCTTTCCTCTGGGATAAAAATGCCTAGCTGGCGACTCTATTCATCTCCAGTGAGTTCACGGCTGTGTGTCCTCATTGTCCCTCTCGCCGACCGTTCGCGTCTGTACCTTTATCTGACCCTGTGTCACTTATCGGGAGCGACAGCTTGGCGACTCTGCTGGGGACCCTTTATATTGCAACCAGGGCTTCTGGTTCTTTTTGTGGGTTCCTCCTAGCGCTTGATTGATTTGTGTTTACTGGGGTGTTATGTGCTTATTTGTGCTTGTATTTATTTTGCTTTATGTACAGTTTGCTTTACTGTTTTCTTTATTGCTTTTGCATTATATCATATTGTCATACTGTACTGCTGGCTGGATCTGGTTTTTCTTTGGTGGGTGGGTATTTCATTGAGTGTTGAGGTCCTATACCTGGAACCTGAGTGACACCTAGGCTAGAGTGAATCATATTCTTTCCCATTCCATTTCGGTCTGGTGCGGGAATATGAAACACGGTTCAGATGTGGGTTTCTTCTTGAGAACTCTGTGTTGCAGATTTCCTGCAATACTAGGGCTATCTGGGAAGCCTGCTAAGTCTGGATGACCTTTAGTATTGACCTTCAGAAACTGAGGTGAATTAGAGGAGGAATTGTTATGGTTATTGTAAACACTGTACCTCCGGGTTAGAAGTGTTTACACTTCTCATAACTAATCCAAGTCTGAGGATCCTTGTTCTAGAGCACCACCTGTGAGGGGGTTAGGCTGTTTACAGGTTTGCAGGTACCTTGACCTCAGAATACCCTGTTACTTTGTTTTGTTAAGAGTACTCCATGTTGGACAGTTCTTGTGATTCTAAAACCCTGGACATGAGGCTCTTTATTTGAGCCCCCCACCTTGGTTACTGGATTTATAGACCTCCATCTGGAATTCTTGAACACACTTGGACCTATATCAGGGCATTTTGATCAGATCCAGCTCAGTCACAAACCCTTGCATTTCATTTGCATACATAATCATTGCATCATATTGACATTTGCTTATTTGTGTTTCAGGGTGTCCATCCTCATTTTTGGCCAGTTTTGACCCCATCTTCAGTACTGACCTATCTTCACCAGCATCTACTTCAGCTATCACCTGCACCAGCCAGTCAGTGGCCCCTTTCTCCAGTATTATCATCAGCACCCATCTCTACTCAGTCTCAGCATCATGGCTCCTAAAAAGAGCAACATCACCTATCACTTCTTCCAACCAGAGCTATCAGACATCAGGAGGATTCAGACCCTGATCACTCCAGATCACATATCCTTGTTCAGGGAGAACTATGGAGATATACTTGATTTGGTTATGGATCTGGACCCATCACAGAGGAGCCTCATCCACACTTGCATTCAGTTCTATGATCCCCCACTGAGATGCTTCACTTTTCAAGACTTTCAGTTGGGCCCCTTATTGGAAGAGTACTCTTCATTAGTTGGTATGCCTATCAGGGGTGGAATCCCTTTCAACCCTGAGATGGTCTTTCCTGCTAATGGAGAAGTAGCAAGAGCTTTGCACCTGGAACCTGTTTTGATTGAACAGCATATGACCTCTAAAGCTGGAATCCTTGGTTTTCATCTAGACTTCTTGATCTCTCAAGCTACCCTGAAGGCTTCTTTAGGAGAGTGGAAAGCTGTCTGTGCTCTATTGGCGTTAAGTATATATGGAATTGTGTTGTTTGCAGATGAGCCTCGATTCATTAGCAAGAATGCCATCCATCTGTTCATCCTGAAGAACCCAGTGCCAACTTTATTGGGGGATCTTTACTATTCAGTGCATCAGAGGAATGAGAAGCAGAGGGGGAGATTAGTGAGGTGCTGTGCTCCATTATTCCATACTTGGCTTCTCAAGCATCTACCCAGGACAGATGCATTTTTAAACCCTCATCAGCAGAGCAACTGGGCTAAGAGACTCACTGTTCTAACTTCAGCAGATATCAGATGGTGTACTCAAAGCACCAAGGGCAGAGATATCATCACCAGCTGTGGGCACTTTCCCAATGTGCCCTTAATAGGAGTTAAGGGTAGTATTAATTACAACCCTCTGCTGTTCAGGAGGCAACTGGGCTATGCCTTAGTCCATACTCCCAAGGCACAGGACTTGGTGGAGACTCTCTATTGTGAGAACAAGATTAGTTTGACTGTTGTTAGGCAGGCTGCCTGGGCCTGGGATCATGTCCAAACCAAGGGAGCCACCATTCTGGGGAAGTGCAACAATGTGGCATCAGCACAATATTATGAGTGGTCCCGTGCCAGGGCCCATTTCTCTGGGATGCCCTTTACCATAGAAGACATGCCTGAGTCATCTTCAGCACCACCCCCTGCCACTATCAGTTTGGAGGAGTTTGAGGGTTTGAAAGAAAGAAATGAGAAGTTAACCCAGGCTTTGCAGAAGACCCTCCGGGAGAGGAGTGAAGGTATGAGGGAGATTGAAAGATTGGAGAAGTTGAGAGTGGAGCATCTCACTAAGATTGAAAAGTCTGGGGATTATATCAAGAAGTCTAAGGCTGGTGAACAAATTCTGAAGAATGCTTGCAAAGAAGCCCAGTTCCAGAGGGCAAGGACAGACTTGTATCTAAAAGAGAGTCAAGCCCGGTGGGTCAGGATCACCGAGGCTCGTACCCTGGAGGACAAGAGAGTTCAAGACAAGATGGAGCAACTGGAGGCTAGTGCTAAAGAACAGCAAGAAGCCCTGGCATCAGCCCAGAGGGAGATATCAGAATTGAGGATCAAAGCAGGGGTGAAGAGGTCCAAGGACCAAACTCAGCACAAAAAGCTAGCAGCAGCTATTGCAACCCGGAACCTCCTTATCCGGAATCTCACGGAGCGTCCGGCTGATCCTGTGACCGGAGCACTTCTCAAGGAAGTTCGTGAGGATGAGTTTGGCCTTGGTGTTTGACCATTTGTTTGTTGTTGATTCTATTCCATGTACTTTTCCTTTTTTTGTGATGTATTTTGACCCCTTAAGGGGCTTGTGTTGTAAAATGAACAAGTTGTATTATTTCACCTTCTGTAATATATTTGTGATAGTTTGTTCCATCCGAGTTCACTCCGACAGCAACATCAACTGCATCTTCAAGGGTCTGGAAGGGTCAAAACTGAAGGCCAAACCGGATACCTTGAGAACAAATAAGCATAACTGCATTGCATGCTAACCCTTTGTTTGTTTTGTAGGTTTTGTTTTATTGTTGCTAACCTCTGTTGTGATACTTCAGGAACTATTGCTAGGCGCCGAGTATTTCCCCTCAACCGTCTGCACCGTTATCCAACCCGAAACAACATTCCGGGAATTCAAATGGATCAGGTACAGCAGGACCTTGCAGAGGTTAGAAATCAAATGGCAAACGAAAGAGTGGAGATGAGAGCACAGATAACCCAGTTTATGGAAGTTATGAACAACATGGCTCAAAGCCAGGAAAGATTGAGGGCCATGGTGGAGAGGCAAAATCAGGAGGATCCACATGTAGGAACTGCCGGCACCAGTAACAATGAAAGGGTACAACCTCATGTTAACCCCCCTGTATTTGGACCACATCTCCATCCTGAGGTCAACATTCCTGCAAATGTTCAAGGAACAACCACTGCTGCCAGGGTACTTCAAGAAGACCCCCAAGAGGACCAGTTCACGGTAATGGGTGCTGGGGAAGAAGCTTACGATAGGAGGTTGGATGAGATAGCTGAGAAGTTGAGATCCCTAGAGTCTCAAAACTCTTTGGGTTTTGACGTGATGGATATGGGCTTGGTAGACGGGGTCAGGATCCCCCATAAGTTCAAGCCTCCTTGTTTCGAAAAGTATAATGGTACTTCTTGTCCTCGGACCCATCTGCAATCTTTCCTCGGGAGATTAAAAGCTTATACCATGGACGAGAAATTGTGGATGTTCTATTTCGAAGATAGCTTGACTGGAGCATCGAGAGAATGGTACTCTCACCTGACAAGGGCAACTATTAGATGCTGGAAGGACCTGGCAGAGGCCTTCATCAGACAGTATCAGTACAATTTAGACATGGCACCCAACAGGACCCTCCTAATGGGAATGTCACAGTCTTCAAGGGAGAGTTTCCGAGAATATGCCCAGAGATGGAGGCAATTGGCTGCTGCTGTTCAGCCACCTATGTCTGAAAGGGAGATGGCAGACATGTTTATGAACACCCTTCAGGGAACCTACATTGATAGGCTAGCTGCCTTCTCATCCACCAGCTTTGCAGATGTTGTCATAGCAGGGGAGAGAATTGAAAGCCTATTGAAAATGGGTAAGATCTCAGACAATGGTGCAAGCTCATCCAGTAATGCAAGAAAGCCTTTTGCAGACCCGAGAAGGACTGGTGAGACCAATGCCATCCACGCCAACAGGGGTAGGCCCCAATATGTTCAAAGGTCAATAGCAGCAGTCACCATTCCTGCTCCAGCTCATCCTCTACCAGTCTATCAACCTCCTCAACAAAACTATCAGCCACAACCTCAGTACCATCAACAAAATCAGTATCCTCCAAGAAATTACAACAACAGCAACACCAACAACAATAATCAGCAAAGGCCTTTCCAACAGAGGCCATCTCAAGCTAACAGAGTAATCGATCCGATCCCAATGCCATATGCTACTTTGCTGCCACAACTTCTGAAACTCAACCTGGTTGAGCTAAGAACGTTGGCACCTCCGGATCCCAACAGTCTACCAAGAAACTATGACTCCAATGCTAGGTGTGCCTTTCATTCAAACGCACCTGGCCACAGTACAGAAAAGTGCAGAGCCCTGCATATGAAAGTACAAGACCTGGTAGACTCGAAAGCTCTGAATTTCGCACCACCACCCAATGTCAATAAGAATCCCATGCCAAACCACGGTGGTCCTAGGATTAACGCTATTGAAGAAGACAAGCCGTCTTATTTAATAACCAGTGTGGGACAGATCAGGACACCATTGGTAGAAATCAAGGCTCAGCTCTTGGAATGTCAAATGTTCCCAGGGTGTGAATTGGGATGCGCTTACTGCAATATCTCTGTAAATGGGTGCGATAATTTGAGGAATGGCATAGATGGCCTCATCCAGAGTGGCCAGCTCCAGATCACTACATCATTTCCAACAAATCCACCAATCTCATCAGCAACGGTTTCAGAACCTCCTACAACTGCAGCAACTATTGTTCCTGACAATTCTTCGGCTTCATCAGCAAGTACTTCATCTATCATCTCAAATGATCAGTTTTCAACAAATCTTCCTGCTACAACTCCAGCACCACTCCATTATGAAGCTCCTACAACGACAACATTCATTCTTCCGCCAATATCTCCTACAACACCAGCAACCAATCATGAAGATGTCTCTACTGTCACCATATTCTATGATCCCGAAAACAACTCGGCCTACCATTCAGAAGATGCTGCTCCCGTCAGAGCACCAGTTACAATCTTTTATGATCCACAAACAATTACGGTCCCTTCAGCAGCAGCAATCAGTCCGGTCACTGTCACGGTACCTGGACCTGTACCATATGAAAGCAATAGGGCCATCCCTTGGCACTATGGCTCTGACGTATACTGCGAAGGAAAAAGAATCACTCTTGAAACATCAACACCTGCACCACAAGTAGATAATGTGGGGGGAGGCGGAGGCTTCACCCGAAGCGGACGTCTCTTCGCTCCACCAATTCAGAAACCTACTGCCGAAGCAGAAGCTGCTGCCAAGGCAAAGGGAAAGAGCCCGGTGCAGGAAGATCAAGCTGTTAAAGAAGCCTTGAAGACACCGTTCGATCAGGAAGTTGATGAGTTTATGAGGATCATCAAAAAGAGTGATTATAAAATTGTGGATCAGCTTCACCAAACGCCATCCAAAATCTCTATCCTCTCACTGCTTATGTGCTCCGAAGCCCATCGGAATGCACTACTTAAGGTCTTGCACGCAGCTTACGTGCCTGAAGAGATTACTGTCAACCAGTTGGAAACCGTGGTTGGAAATGTTACTGCTAGCAATGGGCTAGGGTTCACCAATACTGACTTGACAGCGGATGGCCGCAACCACAACAAAGCCTTGCACATAACCATGGAATGCAAAGGAGCAGTCCTTTCTCATGTGCTGGTAGACACAGGTTCATCCCTGAATGTCTTACCAAAGAAGGCTCTGGTGAAGTTAGAATATGATGGATTGGCATTGATACCCAGCAACCTGGTGGTAAGAGCCTTTGATGGTTCAAAGAGATCGGTTCTGGGAGAGATTGAGCTGCCCGTGACAATTGGCCCACAGACCTTTAAAACTATCTTTTATGTGATGGACATTCAGCCCGCCTATAGCTGTTTGTTGGGTAGACCCTGGATTCACGCCGCCGGCGCAATAACGTCTACCCTTCACCAAAAGTTAAAATTTGAGTGGGAAGGCCAAGTTGTTACAATCTGTGGGGAGGAGGATATATTTGTTAGCCATCTGGCTACTTATAAGTACATTGAGATGGATGGAGAGATCCACGAAACAATGAGCCAAGGATTTGAGGCCTTGAATGTGAATGAAGCATCTGCTGTATCTGGGATCTCCATGTCATCATACCAACAAGCTCGGAAGGTTGTTGAGGAAGGAACTGCCCTGGGCTGGGGCAAGGTTTTAGCTGTGGAGGAGAAGAAGGACAAGTTTGGGTTGGGTTACAGACCAACTCAACATCAAGTAAAGGCTGCTGAGAAGACTGATTTTGTCAGCGGGGGGATGCTTACCCCCGATGCTATCAACTGTCTGGAAGACGAGCTGGAAGAGGAGCGCAATCTGGAGAATTGGATTCGTCCGAAGATCCCGGGGAGCAGTGTCTCGAACTGGTCTTCCCAGGAAATTATAAGAGTTACTCGATCAGAGTAATTATTATTTCCTGTATTTTTATAAGCATGCATCAAAGTCTTGCATCTTGCCCAAGATGACAAGACTCATTTTGTAATAGGGCCATCTGTACTTTTGTGCAAACAAGATCAATTAATGAAATATCAGACATCTTTTTGCAAACGAGTCTTTTTCTTTTCGTTCACTGTTTTTCCATTTTTCTTTTTTGTACAAAAAATAAATGGCAGTGTTTTCAAAATGACAACTTCATTTCACTTTTCTAAATAAGACTAAAATCAGATCACTAAAATGAACCAACTTAACCCTTGCAGAGAGTGCCTTCCAGACAGCACCGACAACAGCACGGCTATGACATCGTATGACTTTGATAATCCAATCAATCAAGCTGATGAAGGGGTTGATGAAGAATATGAGCTTCCTGAAGAGCTAGCCAGGTTGTTAAGACAAGAGGAAAAGGTTATTACTCCTCACCAGGAGGAGGTTGGAGTGATCAATCTTGGTACAGAAGAAGACGTGAAAGAGGTTAAAATCGGGGCCTGCCTGCAAGACTCAGTGAAGAAGCAACTGGTTGATCTACTTCAAGAGTATGTGGATGTTTTTGCTTGGTCATATCAAGACATGCCAGGGTTGGATACCGACATTGTTGTGCACAAGCTGCCTTTGAAGGAAGAATGCCCACCGGTCAAACAAAAGCTACGCCGTACTCGTCCAGACATGGCAATGAAGATCAAGGAGGAGGTACAAAAGCAATGGGACGCCGGGTTCCTTGCTGTAACTAGCTATCCGCCGTGGGTTGCTAACATAGTACCTGTGCCTAAGAAAGACGGCAAAGTAAGGATGTGTGTTGATTACCGGGATCTAAACAGAGCTAGCCCGAAAGATGACTTCCCATTACCTCACATTGACGTATTGGTTGATAATACGGCTCAGTTCTCGGTATTCTCCTTCATGGATGGATTTTCAGGATATAATAAGATCAAAATGTCACCTGAAGACATGGAGAAGACAACATTCATCACACCCTGGGGCACATTCTGCTACAAGGTAATGCCATTTGGGCTCAAGAATGCCGGTGCAACGTATCAACGGGCTATGGTAACATTATTCCACGATATGATCCATAAGGAAATAGAATGCTATGTGGATGATATGATTGCCAAGTCCCTTACTGAGGAAGACCATCTGGTGAATCTGCTCAAGTTGTTCAAGCGTCTGAGGAAGTACCAACTGAAGTTGAACCCCAACAAATGCACATTCGGGGTGCGATCCGGTAAGCTGCTGGGATTTATTGTAAGCGAGAAAGGGATTGAACTTGACCCTGATAAAGTCAAAGCCATCCAAGAGATGCCTGCACCGAAAACCGAGAAGGAAGTTCGAGGGTTCTTAGGTCGATTGAACTATATTTCGAGGTTCATATCTCACCTTACAGCAACCTGTGAACCCTTGTTCAAGCTGTTAAGAAAAGAACAGACGGTCAGGTGGAATGAAGATTGCCAAAGGGCTTTTGACAAGATCAAAGAATACCTGCAAGAACCTCCAATCCTTATGCCTCCAGTTGAGGGAAGACCTCTAATCATGTACTTGACAGTATTAGAAGAGTCAATGGGGTGTGTGCTGGGCCAACATGACGAGTCTGGTCGAAAAGAGTATGCAATATACTACCTAAGCAAAAAGTTTACCGACTGTGAACAACGTTATTCACTGCTCGAGAAAACTTGCTGTGCTTTAGCGTGGGCTGCTCGCCGACTAAGGCAGTATATGTTGACCCACACTACCTTGTTAATCTCAAAAATGGACCCGGTCAAGTACATATTTGAGAAGCCAGCGCTTACCGGACGGGTTGCAAGATGGCAAATGATCCTTACAGAGTATGACATTCAGTACACTTCTCAGAAGGCCATCAAGGGCAGTGTATTGTCGGAATATCTTGCTGAGCAACCCATTGATGATTACCAGCCTATGAGGTTTGACTTCCCTGATGAAGACATCATGTTCATAAATTCAAAAGATTATGAAGAGCCTGTTCACACTGAAGGGCCCGACCCGGAAGAAGAATGGACTATGATGTTTGATGGGGCTGTTAACATGAATGGCCGCGGTGTTGGTGCAGTACTCATTACACCTAAAGGAGTTCACATGCCTTTCTCGGCAAAGCTCACTTTCAACTGCACCAACAACGAAGCTGAATACGAAGCTTGCATCATGGGTCTTGAGGAAGCCATTGACCTCAGGATCAAGACATTGAACGTATTCGGAGATTCAGCTTTGGTAGTCAATCAAACCAACGGAAAATTGTACACACACCAAGATCATCTGATACCTTACAGGGATTATACAAGGAGGTTGTTGACTTTCTTCACAACAGTCAAGCTTGAGTATATCCCTCGGGACGAAAATCAGTTTGCAGATGCTCTTGCTACCATTTCATCCATGATCAAAGTTCAGACTGCCAACTTTGTACCTCAGATTTCAGTATCGAGACTTGATAGACCAGCATATATATTTGCAGCAGATGCTGTCAAAGATGATAAGCCTTGGTTCCATGACATTAAGTGCTTCTTGGAGGATCAAGCGTACCCACCTGGGGCATCTTCCAATGATAAGAAGACTTTGAGAAGGCTTGCTGGAAGTTTCTTTCTGAACACTGATGGATCTTTATACAAAAGGAACTTTGATATGGTACTCCTCAGATGTGTTGACAAGACGGAAGCAGATTTATTGATGCACGAAGTGCATGAAGGGTCTTTTGGTACCCATGCCGGAGGGCATGCCATGGCTAAGAAGTTGTTGAGATCAGGATATTATTGGATCACAATGGATGCAGACTGTTGTGCCTATGCCAGGAAATGCCATAAATGCCAGATCTATGCAGACAAAGTGCATGTGCCTCCGAATCCCTTGAACATCATGTCTTCGCCATGGCCCTTTGCCATGTGGGGCATTGATATGATTGGCAAGATTGAGCCAACTGCTTCAAATGGCCACAGATTCATCCTGGTCGCCATTGATTATTTCACCAAGTGGGTTGAAGCAGCCTCATATGCAAACGTCACAAGACAAGTGGTAGCCAGATTTCTGAAAAGAGATATCATCTGTCGGTATGGAGTGCCCGAGCGAATCATTACTGATAATGGTTCCAATCTAAACAACAAGATGATGGCTGAGTTATGCCGGGACTTCAAGATCCAACATCACAATTCTTCTCCTTACAGACCAAAGATGAATGGTGCTGTTGAGGCGGCTAACAAAAACATCAAGAAGATTGTGCAAAAGATGGTAGTCACCTACAGAGACTGGCATGAGATGCTACCGTTTGCTTTGCATGGGTATCGGACGTCAATCAGAACATCCACTGGGGCAACACCGTATCAACTTGTGTATGGTATGGAAGCTGTCCTACCAGTTGAAGTTGAATTACCCTCGCTACGGGTACTAATGGATGTTAAGCTGAGTGAAGCAGAATGGGTTAGGTCCCGATACGAGCAGCTGAGTTTGATCGAAGAGAAGAGATTGGCTGCAATCTGTCATGGGCAGTTGTATCAGAAGAGGATGAAGAAAGCCTTCGATCAGAAAGTCAGGCACCGAGAGTACCAAGTGGGAGATCTTGTGCTGAAGAGAATCCTCCCTCCTCATACAGACCACAGGGGCAAATGGACTCCTAATTATGAAGGACCATTCGTGGTAAAGAAAGTTTTCTCTGGTGGAGCACTGATGCTCAGCACCATGGATGGTGAAGATTTCCCATCCCCTGTGAATTCAGATGCAGTTAAAAAATACTTCGCATAAAATGACCCGCTGGACACAAAAACAGAATGTAAGTCCAGGCAAAAATAGGGCATCCCGGCGAGTCAAAAACAGAATAAAAGACTCGGGCAAAAATAAGGGAAATAAATGAAAAATGTACACCCGCTGAGTTGAAAAGCCACATCGGACAGCTCGGGCAAAAATGGGTATCCCGATGGATTGAAAACCCGAAAGGGCGATCCATGCAAAATAAGGGAATAAGCGAACAACTGCATTCTGAATTCGTCTGTATTGTCAGCAACTTGGTAAGCTTCGAAAGAATCAAGCGTCAATCAGAATCAACTTTCTCCAGAAAGCAAGACGAGAAGAAAGTCAAAAGTCATGCGAGTCATAGCGGAAGAGGAAGCTCCTCCAAAGCGTCGTCAACACTGCCAGCAATTTGTTTCTCAATTTGTAATAATCTCCTCATTTCAGGAGATTTGTTTCTTTGACCGTATCTTGCCAATTCAGGGCACATGAATTAATAAAATTAGATTTTTCAGTCATGTTTCGTTTTGTACATTTTTATTTTGCAAAAAATGTCTGATGTCTCTAAAACACGATTGCATAAGTACAGATGCTTTTCTCCAAAAATGATAATAAAAACACATGCTTACCGGGAATATACTTACTCTCGAAAGTACTTAACTCCTATGACGGAATCCAGTAAGGGATACCTCGGGATTACCTTTGTGCGTTTCCTTATCTTTGCAGGATTGCAGGTTTCAACAAATAGTCCTGGCACTCAGAGTGTTTCCTCCCCAGCTGAGTTGCCTCTCATTACTCTCCCCAGCTGAGTTATCAATAGCATTCTCCCCAGCCATGAGGCAAATCTTTCTTCCTCAGCAGAGTGTGAAAGTTAGGGAACCATCTCCCCACAGAGTCTCAGCCTCTATTCTGAAGAGCAACGCATGAAATCACAACAGAGTACAGGAAGCTTCTACAAACCCCAGCTGGGTCCCATATTACAAGGATATGTCAATCAATGACCTATGTCCCCGAGCAGATGCATCTCATCTATCAATAATCTCATCCCCAGCTGGGATGTCCACTTCAACAGATCGACTATAGATCTTCACGGCAACGGGATCCAAATCCCGGTTTGGTATCTTTGCATAATCATGGCATTTGCATCATATTATCCCCCAGAGCGTAGCATTCCGTCTAATACGGAGCATTACGGCAAAAATCAAACGCATAGCATAATCATAAGCCATGTTCTGAATCAACACTTGTGAATAATAATCGTTCATCATCATTTTATAGAAATCCCCACCAGAGTCCCAGCAAAAGCAGTTGCCTCGCCAAATCACAAACACCAGTATATATTTCCTTTTGATACCCGTCCGTATCAACACTCCCCAGTAAAGTCGCTTGAATACTCTTTACAACAAGATCACCCGTATTATAGATACTTCATGACACCCGCCCATGTCAAATCACCAGCAAAAAGCCAAAGACACCCTCTTTGCATTCACACATACCTATATATACACTTTCTTGGCACCCGTCCGTGTCATATCCCCAGCGCAGTCGCCTAGACTTTTGTATAGCAAATACTTGTTCATATTACACTTTTCTCCTTTTGACACTCGTCCGTGTCACCCTTCCCCAGCAGATAAACACTCATCTATATATACTCACTACTCATGTTACACTTATACAGATACCCGTCTGTATCTTGTATATATATCACTCATATCCCCACAGATTCAACAATAGTCCTTGTTCTTTGTTAACCAGATGGTACTCGTCCGTATCATCATCTCAGAACATTGCGTCTAATGTTCGTTTCTACATGATACTCGTCCGTATCATAGTCTTAAGGATGCTCGTCCGCATCTTTAATCCATACACTGTGTCAAACACTTATGTCTTCTTGAACATAGACACCCGTCCGTGCCTGCTATTCCCCAGAAGAGCCCCTTCAGATGCAACACTCGTCCGTGTTCTTTGTTAACCCGTTGATACTCGTCCGTATCATCATCCCTGAACATGTGTCAGTTTGTTTCTACATGATACCCGTCCGTATCATGGGTCTTAAGGATGCTCGTCCGCATCTTTAATCTATACACAATACCAAACACTTATACTTTCCTTTCTTGGTTGTGAACGCTCGTCCGTGTTCACTATATCCCCAGTAGATCTCCAACAAAGCATTTTCTTTTATCTAACACTCGTCCTGTGTTATGATAACCCTGAGAGCAGCCGTACCCTGCTGAGTGGTCGTCCTCCACTTCTTGATGGTCGTCCTCCATCATGCTCACCCGATGGCCGTCCCCATCGTTGATTTTTAGCAGCCGTCCCCTGCTAGGTGGTTGTCCTCCACCTTTTGATGATCGTCCTTCATCATTTTATCCAATGGTCGTCCCCATTGTTGATTTTGGTTATCTGACACCCGTCCCGTGTCATGATAAACCTTGAGAGCAGCCGTCCCCTGCTGAGTGGTCGTCCTCCACTTCTTGATGGTCGTCCTCCATCATGCTCATCCGATGGCCGTCCCCATCGTTGACCTTTTATCCGGCATTCATCCTGTGTCGCGATATTTTCGGCAGCCGTACCCTGCCGGGTGGTCGTCCTCCACCTTTGATGGCCGTCCCCATCATATTTACCTTTTATCCCCAACAGAGCAGCCGTCCCCTGCTAGGTGATCGTCCTTCACTTTTGATGGCCGTACCCCATCATCTGTTTATTTCATTTATTCTTTAACCCGATGGCCGTCCCCGTCGTGGTCCCTTTTCTTTTTAGCCCGATGGCCGTCCCCATCGTTGGTTACTTTACCTTTGTGAACTTGATGGCCGTCCCCATCATGTTTCATTAATCCCCAGAGAATTTTACAGCTTTATCTTGATGGCCGTCCCCATCATAATCTTATTTCCCCAGCTAGTCGGCCGTCCCCGTCTTGGCTTTACCTTTTATCCCCAGCATGTCGGCCGTCCCCGTCATTGCTTTATTTTCTACACTTCTCCCAGCATGTCGGCCGTCCCCGTCATTGCTATTTACCCAGCAGTCGTCCCCTGCTCGACGATCGTCCTCCGTCGCCCACACTTTACAATATACTTTATTTTCTTTTACAATCTATATCCCTTTTCTTCTTCATTCTGTGAGTGCAAATTTTGGACTGTCTTTGGTATTCAATCACAAGTTATCTTGTTGGCCTGTTAAGCCGTCGCTTACATCCCACACAGCTAACTCATGTTTGAATAGGGGCAGCTGTAAACACCCCAAATTTGCCCTCACCCATTCACACCATGGCTTGTGATCATCTCATATGCACAAACACAATCATAACATCTCATATCTCAGTCTTGATTCACTGCATAGTTTCTAAGGCATCTGCACCTAGGGTTTGTGATCTGAGCAATCCAAGAGCCTTTTGAGCCACCCCAAAGGTCATCAATCACTTCAAAGGGATCTATGTGTGTTCAAGTATCATATTACATCCCCTCAAAGTCAAGATTTCAAAGGAATCACAAGAACTAGGGTTTGAGTGAAGGCAGAGCCAGGTTTGACTGCACAGTTGACTGAAAATTAGGGTTTTGGTTTCAGAGGCCTTAACTCCAATTTTTTTGGTCATTCTTGTTTCCATTGGTCTCTATATGGTATAAGGAGTATGCATATCAATTTTCATGAAGAAATTCCATGGGGAAGTCATCTGATCAAGGGTTGACTTTTCAGACAAGTCAGTGTAAAATCAGGGCATCTGAGGCCCCCAATGACCCAACCAATGGTTGATCTCCATCATTTTGAGTGTATATGATCTTTATTTGATCATGGAAGAAGGTTGAAGTTCATAAAAATCAAGAATTTAGGGTTTTTGCAAATGTTGACTTTTTTGGGCATAGTTGACTTTTCAAGAATGCTTCATTTTAGGTCATTTTTCAAGCCTTGATTATTGATCCAAAAATGCTTCAAATGGAAAAACTTTGGTCATGAAAGTTGTAGATCTCATCTTTCCCTTTTCAAAAAGTACAAGAACATGATCAAACTCTTCTTGGGTCAAAAGTTATAGCAAGGCAAAGTTGGCAAAAATCATTGATTTTCAAGGCATGCCTCAAATGGGAATTTTGCAAAACCATGAACCAATGCCTTTTGCAGCCTCAAGTTCACTTCAAACTAGTATGCAAACATTCTCTAAGTCATAAAAATCAGAATTGAACCAAGAATGCCCATGGTTTATGTTTGGTTGGACAAAGAGATCACATGTGAACCAAAGTTGTAACAAGTTGCAAAATCATCATGACACTTCTACCACTTGATGCATTGGATGCTGCACTTTGCTAGCCCTCTCACCTCACCTTGCTGCACCAGAACCAGCCCATGTACTTGCCTAGATCATGAACCATACTTCTCTTACACATTATTTGACTTTGTGCAAAAGCAAACTTACCAATCACTATAGGCCAGGTCACATCATCTGACCTATAGGATTAAAATACATTATCATTTTGCAAGCCATTTCATGTACAAGGCAAGGCTGAAACCATTCACAACATAGACATTCACAAAACACTCCATTTTGCATAAGCCTTCGAATCTGCCCCCACAGCATACAAACACAAAAACCATCTTCATCATTCATCTCACCACACTTCATAGACCTCAAACCACCAAAAGCCAGGCCTGAAACAAGCAAGAACACTCCACTGCCATTCTTCACCTCAACTTGCAGTTCCATTCGAATCTCTCTCCCAAGCTCACAAACATCAAAACAAACACCACAGACCTTCTCCACACATCATCTGGACCTCAAACAACCATTCACAATGACCTGAAACTACCAGAATCACCATTGCCATTTCTGACTGAGTTGAAGCAGAAACTTGTCAAACTCATTATCCAGCCAACATAAACTCTTCTTGAGCATTCAAACATCATCTGGGGATCAAGTGGAGTGGATTGCACAAGGAGAAGTGGCCAGAAAGTCATCAGAGTGAAAGCTTCGAATCTCAGGTAGCTTGAAAATTATTTTTCCAGAAATCATTTTTCATGTTATAAACTTGTTCTATGTGCTTCACTGATCATCCTGATGTCATTGGTTTCGAAAATGGCTTTGAAATGAGCATTTAATTTCTCTCTGAAACCTGCGTGCCCTAGTTTTCATTTTCTTCGATTCAGCTCATTTAGGAAGTATAAATTTGTTTTGAGAGAGGGTTTTGATTCGTGAGGGGTTGGAGAACATTTCCCAGTTCTTAGGTTTCATTTTTGTTACGATTTGAGGGGTTTTGGGGATTTTCAGGGGAGATGCTGGCCGGAGAAGACGACCGGAAGTCTTCTCCGGCCACCTGAAAGTGATTTGTGCCCTAATCACGTAATTAACTCAAGTTTGAATCTGGAGCGTACGATCCCTTTGACCAGTTGACCTCCCGCGTGTGTGTGTGGCCTGGATCTCTCTGATTAGCCCTAATCCACGTGTTAAGACTAATTAATCATATTTTAATCAGAAGCAACCTGGACCCTTGGATAGCGCGCGTAGTCAAACTTTTTAAACTCAGAGCTCATCCTGGCCCTCCATCCTGATTACTTTCATTTTATTTAATTTTTATTCATTTTCTTTTCATTTTATTTGCACAATTATTTTAAAATAGCAAAAAATTCCTAAAAATTATGAAACTTTTTCTTCTGAGTTTTACTAATTTTTAAGACCCAAAAATATTTTTACTTTATTTTTTATCATTTAAAAAGTATTTTTAAATATTTAAAAGATTATTTTTAATTGATTAATGGGAATTAATTAATTAAAAATACTTTTAGGTATTTAAAAATCACCAAAAAATTCATGAAATGTTCTAAGACATTTAGAAACATTGTCCAACCTTCAAACCAAATTTCTTTTTTGATCTTGATGCATGTTAAGAATTTTTCATTGAATTAAATCATTTTTTGTGCATTATTTTGATCATAACTTCAAAAATTCATTTCTGCCTATCTAAGAAGGTTTGGACATTGATTCTTTTTGTATTGCATTCTATTTGGCATGTAGTTTTTGAGATAAAATGGCCATGAATTGATCTTGCATTTTTCATTTGTTTGACATTTCTTTTGTTTAGGAACCCTAAAAACCCTAATAGCTTAGAAAAATCATAACTTGAGATTAGTTAAGAGTTGAGACCTCCCCTTTGGACTTTGGTTTAGTATAGGTTTAGGGTTTCTTTGGTTGACATTTTCCATTTTTTATCTTAGGTTTGCTTCTGTTTTTGGTTTTTGTTTGTTGATTGATGCATAAACCCTAATTTGGGCTTTCATTTGCATACCTCTTGCATTCTCTTGCATAGCATGACTTGCCATGACATTTCAAGCATCCATGTGTTTCATTTGACATCATAAGACATGTAGAAAGCACCCTTGATCATTGCATCACATATTTTCCATGTCATTTGCCTTGTATGATTCATAACTTTTCATGTGTATCATTGCTTCTAAGCTTGCACCATTTGCATCCATGATCTTGTATGAACATTCCCATGCCTTGATTCATGTTTATAGCATTCCATAATATCATTATCATCATCAACATGCTTCTGGTTTTGTTTTATATCATGTCATTTCATTTCATTTTGCATTGCATTGCATCTCTTTCTAACATTTCAGGTGGTAAGTAAACTTGAGAAGTGAATTTGCCTTCACTTCTCATAACATTTCTTTTCATCCCTCTTATGCATCCTTGCTGCATTTTATCTTGTGTTTGAGATTGAGCTTGCTCATTCTTGTTCCTCCCACTTTCTTTCTTCAAGTGACTTGACTTCTTGAATGAAGCAAGTCACTTTGCTTCTCTTGATCATGTTCATCTGCTTCCTGGTGGCTCCTTTAAAGATTGTTCTTGAAAGCCTCACAAACCTTAGGAACAACCAAGCATGACAATGATTAGGGTTTTGATTAGTCCCTCATTTAGTTTTCACCTTTGTGTCTCTTTTGAGTCTTCTCTTCTCATCTCATAATCAGGGACTAAACCCTAAAGGCTTTAAGGCTTTGTGATTAAGCTTATGCCTGCATCCTTCTCTTAGGATGGAGTGTATAACTTTAATCCTAAGTGTTAAACCCTTAATGTGTTTAAATCTCTTAATCAATTCACTTAATAATCATCAAGACACCACACTTGTAACTTGGGCCTTGCATTAGGGTTCTAATTCTTCCTTAATTGGTTAAGAAGGACTAACCCTAGTGTTAATGGACAAGTCCCCCTCAAGTTGTCTTACAAACCATAAAATCCACTTCTTCATCATACCATTGAATAAAATCCACTTAATCAAAGGCTTGTTTTGTCATGAGTTTAATCCCTAATCATGGATTAAGTTGAGGAGCTTTCCTCAGCTTAAACATTCTCATCTATTATCCTTCTATTAGGATGGTGTAATGAGTCTGTTTAA
This sequence comes from Lathyrus aphaca, assembly GCA_963966055.1. NCBI lineage: Eukaryota > Viridiplantae > Streptophyta > Magnoliopsida > Fabales > Fabaceae > Lathyrus > Lathyrus aphaca. The sequence goes on from OZ014524.1 coordinate 339,652,482, forward strand.
TCCTTGATTATGGCTTAACCTCATTACTTAACACTAAACAAAAACACCAAAAACATCTAATTAATCACAAGTAGGTTAATGATCTTAATCCTACACCAAAGATGATTAAGTGTGAGAACCTGACTTCACACTTAAGGTACTCTCATTACCCCTAATCAGAGGGAAGATGTGATGAGTTTACTAAATCCATTGGTTTAGACTTAAGCTCATTAACTTATGACAAATTCCCAAAAGCAATAAAAGACTGAAAACTCAAAAACAAACAATAATCGTCTCCTCCGGGATTCTTTTCTCATCTCATTCACTCACAAACGAGAACTTGCTTCTTCCGTCTAATGCAAGACAGTTTGCACCTGAGCCAGACAGGTCATACACTTGAGCATAGACAAGTAAGCAGTTCACAAGTCAATTCATCTTTCAGTCTCTTTGGGTCGAACTACGGTGTTCTGACTTCCTCATTGCACGAGAGGATACGTAGGCATAACTTAACAGTTATCGAACAAAAGTCTCTGTATATTCCCCCTCTTTCCAGCTTCATTCTTTAGCCTCATACTCTTGAGCATTTCACCTCTTTCTCTTTTACACTGACACTTCTCTTATACACTTCACATCACTTATACACTTTACACTGACACCTGTACATCTTTTCCAGCTATTTTATACACAAATTGCACTGACACTACCCCTTTATAGCACAAATCTTTTAAGTGTGGATCCCGTCGAGTACGATGGACAATCTGGGTGCTAATACCTTCCCAGGTTGTAACCAACCCCCTTTCTCAGTCTCTCTGGTTCGCAACCGTCTTATCCATCTTTTTCTAGGTCTATGCAGCATTGCCTTTCCTCTGGGATAAAAATGCCTAGCTGGCGACTCTATTCATCTCCAGTGAGTTCACGGCTGTGTGTCCTCATTGTCCCTCTCGCCGACCGTTCGCGTCTGTACCTTTATCTGACCCTGTGTCACTTATCGGGAGCGACAACAGAGATATTAGGATGCATGTAGCGGGGGAGACATCATAAAATTGAGGTGGAATTTGTATTCTTCTTGGTGGATTGACTTGTTGTCTATATCGACAAAATTCATTGAAGACGAGTTCATGAGAAATTGTGTGTTCTCATTAGGGAATGATTATCACACTTCTTTTTGTAGAAGTAATTGGACGGGGGAGGGGAGTTTGAAGGATTTGTTTCCGGCTTTGTTCTCAATCACTAATTTAAAAGACGTTTCGGTGGCGGCGATGGGAGGATGGAAGGATGGTAGATGGCAATTTCAACAAGATTGACAATTTCAAATTAAAATATTTTATTTTTTATTTTATTCTTTTTCCTTTTTAATATTCATTTGCTTAGTTAATATATTACTTTTGACAAGGATTTACATCCTACGTTTATGACATGTGAAAAGAATTTAAGATTTTTTTCATGAGAATAAAAACATTATACTTTAAACATTTCAATTAATGTCAATTTTTGTTTGTTTTTTAATTTTAGGAATTGCAGTGTAATTTTAAATTATTATATTGCTCTTCACAGAGATTTAAATTTAATGTTGTATAAATAATTCAAGATTTTTAGGATTTGTGCTTAGAATCCGTAAATATTAATTTTCTCTCGTTTTAGATACAATTTGAACTAGGGATGTCAGTTTGTATCTGTTAGTGGGGATTCCCGTGAGGATTTTCCCGTTCGGGGACCCATAGATGGGGAATTTCACCCCGTGGGGGTGGGGAGAGAAATTCCCCCGAGAGCACTTCGGAGACGGGGACGGGGAATACATCCCCTACCCTGCGGGGTCCCCGCCCCGCTTATTATTTTAATATAAAATTTATATTTTACATTAGATTTTTTCTGTCATTTCCTTTATATTTATTTAAAAATAAATAAATATTGATGTATTCATTAAGAGATATAAATGTAAATATTAAAACCCTAAAAATGTTGAAGCGTTCATTTTCTTCTATCAGACTCGTTTATTTTTTATTTTACAGTCAAACCTCCATTTCGGCTCCTCGTTCATTTTCTCAGTCACGCCTCACCATTGCCCATCGTCTTCTCTGTATAGTGTGCTATCATTATTTACATCTTTTACGATTTCATCAATAAGGTTTAATTCTCATAAATTTATTCATGTAATTGTTTATAAGAAAAAAATAGTTTGTTTCTCCTTGATTCTCATAAATCTGTTCATGTAATTGTTTATAGGAAAAAGTAGATTATTTCTCCTTGATTCTCATAAATTTATTCATGTAATTGTTTATAGGAAAAAGTAGATTGTTTTGACTAACTTTAAGATTTCTAATTTGGTAAATTGTAAGATAATAGTGAGACCTATAAAAACTAAATTATCATGTATTATTTGAAGTTTTATTTTTCAAGCATATTTATGTTGTTGAATTTTGTAGTTATTTATGCATATTGTTATTTAAAAAAGTGTTATAATTTATGTTGTTGAATTTTATAGTATTTTATAAAAAAAAAGTATCATTATTTTATGTCTCATTAGTAACTTTAATAAAAATTATAAATGTGAAATAATAGTAATTTTAAAAACAAAATAAATATGTGAAATATTTGTACTTTTTAATTTTATAGAATATATATATATATATACATATATATATATATATATATATATATATATATATACATATATATATATATATATATATACATATATATATATATATACATATATATATATATATATATATATATATATATATATATATATATATATATATATATATATTAAAAAATGTTAATGGATAAATGTAGAAGCCGCAGGGATCCGTGGGGAATGGGGATGAGGATAGTAACTCTCCTATGACGGTGATTGGGGACGGAGATCGGGAATGAATTTGGGGGCGGGGACAAAGATGGGGAAATGTCTCCCGCCCCGCCTTATTGACATCCCTAATTTGAATTTGTCGTAATTTGTCCCTCCAACAACAGAACCAAAGGGATATGAGTTGATTTTAATTAGGATTTAAAATTTAAGGTATTGCAACTTTGACACTGATACGACACCTTATTTCAAAAAAAGGACATGACCAAACTCAAAAAATTTCAGAATTAAAAAAAAAAGCCCAAATAAAAAATTCTCCGACTTTTTTAAAAAAAGGATTTTTTTTTTATCTCTCATATTCAACTTCCACTATAAAAATAACACAATTAGGATTCCTTATTTTTTTTTCATAGTTTAAACTCTTTATAATTTGTGCTCATAAATTGGATTATTATATTAAGATATAAAATACTCTCTTCATTGCTATTTATAAACAAATTTTGACTTTTTAAGTTCATTGAATAAATAATGAATTTGGACTACATATATATTAGATATATCAATTATTCAATGAACCTTAAAAGTTAAAATTTGCTTATAAATAGGAATGGAGTGAGTATATATAGCCGTGTCTGTATCCTATTTTTTTTTAACGTTAACGGAGTTCTCGTATCCGTGTCTGTGTCATGTTCTGTGTCTGTGTACGGACTTCATAGGAACAGACACAACCCTCTATTGCTTGTTGGCAGACCGATTGTAAAATTTACTCCAAGAATGACGTTATTATTATTATTATTATTATTATTATTATTATTATTATTATTATTATTATTATTATTATTATTATTATTATTTTTCTTCCTTTTTGGAGCGGGGAACTCCGAAAACGCCCGACATTTGTCGGGGTTGACCTCAATACCGCGCTCGGTGAGATAGAAGCCGAGGAATTTCCCTGCCCGAACACCGAATATGCATTTTTAAGGATTAAACCTCATTTTGCATTGTCTCACCTGCTCGAAAACCTTTCGGAGGTGTTGCACGTGGTCGATCTCCTCGTGTGATTTCATGATCATGTCGTCCATGTATACTTCGAGCATGTCCCCAATCTCTCCTCGGAGGACCTTATTCATCATCTGTTGGTATGTGGCCCCAACGTTCTTTAGCCCGAAGGACATTACGTTGTAATAGTAATTGCCTGTCGGGGTCACGAAAGCCGTGTGTGTCTTGTTTGTGTCCGACATATGGATTTGGTTGTATCCACTATATGCATCCATAAAAGATAAGAGTTTGAAACATGTAGAGTTGTCGACCAGATTATCTATGTTAGGAAGAGGAAAAGAATCTTTGGAACAAGCCTTATTGAGATCAGTATAGTCAACACACATACGTCATTTTCCATTATTTTTCTTAACGAGGACTACATTAGAGAGCCAGGTTGTGTACTGGGCTTCAGAAATAAAATTTTCCTCTAAGAGGTCTTTTACAGCTCGCTCAGCAGCCTCCTTTTTCTCGGGAGACTGTTTGCGCCTACGTTGTGCTACGGGCTTAACTGCCCGGTCTAAAGCTAAATGATTACAGGAGACCTCGAGGTCGAGCCCGGGCATCTCTGCAGCATTCCATGTGAAGAGGTTTGCGTTCTCCTTGAGGCAGATTACGAGTTGCTCCCTTGTTTCCGCGGGCAGCCCTGTACCTATCTTCACAACTTTGTCGGGGTTGTCGCCCAGGGGAATGACCTCGAACCCTCCGTCAAGGACTTGCCGGAATGGGTGAGTCGGGGCTTGTCCGCGGGCGGGGTCATGTGCTTCAGTGTCATTCTCGCCGATGCGGCTGTCGAGGTCGATAGCGTTGATTTCCTGGGGGGAGGCTGCTTTTCGACCCTGGGCTTCTTGTTATTCTTGGTGTTGATTATAGTCTGTCCTTTTACTGCAACATCATAACACCTTCGAGCGACCTCGATGTCACCGTGGATCGCGACTATGCGGCCTAGCTTGGTGTAGTACTTCATCTTCAGGTAGACGGTAGAGGGGACCGTAGTCAATTCGGCCAGAGTTTAGCGGTCGAGAATGCAATTGGAAAGGGAGGGGCATTCTATCACCAGGAATTGAACTTTGACTTCTCTAGCTATTTCTTGCTCTCTGAAGGTGACGAGGAGCTCGACATACCCCCATGGTTTTGTGGTGGCCCCATTAAATCCTTGGAGGTCGGATCCGATGTACAGGGATAAATTGGTCTAGTCCAGCTGGAGAGTCTTGAATAGGTGGACGTACATGATGTCCACCGAACTGCCTTGGTCGACCAGGATGCGTGGAACGCCGAAGCGCGCTATATTGGCCCTTATTAGTAAAGGGATGCGGGAGTTAGGAGAGCCGCCCGAGAGCTCTTCTAGGAAGAAAGAGATTGGGTTGGACTTTCCTCGGTGTTTCGTCAGTGTGACCGACTGTTCGGGCGCGGTCAGCAGGAGTTCGTCGAACTTACGTTTCACTGAGATGACAGCGTTTTCGTTGTTAATCTCTCCTCCTGATATAACGAGAGTTGTTGGGAAGTCTTCCCAAGGACTAAGATTCGCGAGTCGTTCCCCTGGTCCTGAGTCGGGGAGACGGAAGTCCTACGGGCGTGATATGCACAAGGCTACTTTATATGATGAGTCGTCGAGTGGCGTGTCCTTGCCAGCTCTCTTCGTCTCATGCTCCTCGTGCCGGGGAGTTTCGTTCCTTTTGGTGTACTGTTTGAGGTGGCCTTCCTGAATCATGATCTCAATTGCGTCTGTCAGATGGACGCAGTCTTCGATCACATGTCCGTGACTTTTGTGAAAACGGAAGTATTTTAATTTGTCGGTATGGGGCTTGGGTGCAGAAGGTTTGGGGAACCTTACCATGCCCTGCTTGAACTCGGAATTGACGCACTCGAAGAGGATGCGTTTGCGGGGAGCTGTTAGAAACGTGTATTCGTTGTAACGGCCTACGGGCCCCCTTCCTTCACGGGTCTCACGGGGTTTATCCTCCCTCCGCTTGTCCCCATTGCGGCGGGGAGCATTGGGATCCTCGCGCTTGGGGTGATCGGTTTCACCGGTATTGCGGTTATTCCGAGCATTATGGGCAACCTGTTGTGTCTACCTCGAGGACCTCTTGGTTGAATCGCTCGATGTTCCTCGATGGCCTCTTTGTTGAACCCCTCGATGTACGAGCGCAATGTCTTATTCTTCCTCTGCACTATAGCTTCAAAGGTCGCCTCAGCTTTGGGATGACGTCGGGAGATTGTGAAGTTCCTCGTGAATGTGGATTTCATGACTCTCCAGGATGCGATGGACTTTGGGGCCAGGCTTTTGTACCATGCCATGGCTCCTTTCCTGAGAGTTGTTGAAAATAGTCTGCATTTGAGGTGCCCGGTGATGTCATTGCGGTAGTCGAGCATGGCATTGATGTTGTCGACGTGATCATCGGGATCAGTGGTCTCGTCGTAGATGGCCAAGTGTGGGGGTTTCTCCATGCCTTTGGGGAGTGGTGCCTCCATAATTGCCCACGAGATCAGGCAATGAAGGTCTTCCTCATCACTTCTCAACGGGGAGAACTCATCGTTTCCGGCACTCTGTTCGCGTCAGGGCGAGGTCCTCGATCGATCAGTTTCATGGCGTATCCTGGATTCCGTTCTTCTTAGGATCGAGAGAGCGTCGTCCCCATCGTGGAGGAGAATGTCCTCGTTTCTTCGTAGTTTCTGGACGTTGCTTCTCGTGCAGCGTCCTTCGTCCTTGTTGGGGGCGATCTTCTTGTCGGCCAGCTTCCAGGGCCATGATCCTCTCGTGCTGTTGGTAGAGCATGGAGCTGGCCTGGTTGAGGGCGTTCACCATAGCAATCATAGTGACGTCTCCTTTGACGGGCACTGGGATGAGCTTGAATGGAGCGGCTGGTGGAATTTGAGACTAAGGTTCTAGAGCCCCATTATCTTTGGGTTCAGGTGATGGGGTGGCTGGTTGCCCGTCTCTGTGATCAGATTCGTTGTAGTTCAGGTTGTACTTCATCGTGTAGTCGACAAAGGGGATGCGATGATTGTCGGCGTGCTCTCCGACCATACTAGAAGGATGGAAGATGGATTTGAGTTTTGATCTTCTTTTATGGAAGAAGGGGATAGCTAATTCCCACAGACGCCACCACTGATCTTACCTGATCAGGAGGACCTTCCCGTAGTTGAGACAAATAGCAAGATGGTTGAAAATTTGGGAGGGTGTACCTGCAAGGCACTCCGATGCCAAAGTAAGTAAGCGGTACAGAAAGTGGTATGTAAGAAGTGTTTCAGAAAACTTGACCCTTTAATGAAAAAGGGTATTTATAGTGAGCCCCCAGCGCTGGGCCAAGGTTCTTCATTGGGCTGGATTAGCTATGCCTAAGGAAGAACTGCCAAGGTACGCATATGAGCATGTAAGATCTATCACGTGGTCTTGCCCTTGGTTTAACTGCCACTATCTTTCATGAGATAATGGTGGACAGTTGGGTGATGTGGCAGGTGATGGGGAGACGCGGTCTTCTGATCATTGGTTCAATAGATAGGGTGTTTTCCCGACGCGCCAAACACCTTCTCGGGCAGCTATAAGCCTGCTCAACGATGCTGAAGATGTGGTCGACTGAGTGGGCCTCTGCCAGACATGTTGAGCCATGGGCCAGTAGGGTCCTCGAGGCCCAGTCCGTTACAACTAGTATGTTATTTATAAGAAAACTAACTCACTGATCTAATGGGCTTTTTAACCATTATCCATTACAAGTTAACTTAGGGTACAAGCGAACTTAAATAATTTGATCCATTACACAAGGCTCAATTAGACATACATACTAGAACTGACTTCGACTACAATATGTATAACTTCTGCACTAGCATGTGAACCAATTTCGACTTCATGCTAAATAAATATCGTATCAATATCGATCCAATATTCCACAATAATAATCCCTCATTTTTTGTTAAAAGAGTTTATATATATATATATATATATATATATATATATATATATATATATATATATATATATATATATATATATATATATATATATATATAAAATCCTAATTAACAATGATTTCTTTATTTATATAAAGATCTAAAAAAATCATTTTTTTATACACACCACTTTTAACAAATTAACCCCCATAATATCTCTTGAAATTATTTTTGACATCCCATATATAATAAATAAATTAAAAATATTACTTTATTAGTACTTTTCCTACCCCTTGACTAATTAATTAAAAAAATCCAAAACCCTATTTTGTTAAAAGATAAAACCTTATTTTAAAATGTGTTAAAAAAATGTCAAAAAAAGTCTCTCTTCGACTTTTTAAAACACCAAGGATATCCTAACCCATAGTCAAAATTTAAGGTTGATTTTGATTTGGGTTGATTTCGAAATATCAATCTAAAATTTTTATCCGAATTGAGTGATTTTTATAAAATGGCATTCAAACAAACACAATAATATTTAATTCTTTTTATTTATCAATTTATGATTTTTATTTGAATCGATTTGAATTTAAATAACTTTCGAATCCAACAATAATGAGAGTAAAATGACAACATTAAAAAAATTATTGTACAATTTTATTAGAAAAAAATAATTAGAATAGAAGTGAATGATATCATATTCTTTTGTATTCTGTATTGGAATAAATTGATATGTACTGATTTTACACTGTCAATTCATCACCATCACCTATTTGCTATACTTTATAAATTTTTAAAATAAAAATCAAACTTGTTATAATATCTAACGGTTATGTTGTCAGTGCATATAATTAAATTCTTCTATATTTTACTTTCTTTATATAAAAAAGCTAAAAAAAATAATTGTAATAGGTTTTATCTTTTTTATATAAAAAAATCTAAAAAAACATATTTGTAATAGGTCCACGATGATTTGTCCTTTACCAGAGTCTACTTATTAATTGCAGAAATTTTTTCTAACAAAAACTCTAATTTTTGGTTATATTAAGATACTACAAATTTAAATTTTAAATATATAAACCTATCTAATTGTGGCAACAACTACGCATACTTTTTATGATTAGTTATTGATTAAATTTTATGATAATTAAATATAACAAAAAAAAAAGTATATAAATATGGTTGATTAAATAACTCATTTAAATAAGTAATAATAGAATTGTGAGTAGTTATTGATAAAGTCAAAAATAAAATTTATTAAATAAAATTTAAATAAAAACTAATAATAATTTTAAAAAAAATTTAGAGATGGATGATTCAAAAACCATGGGGATAAAATTTAATTTAACTTTGTAGGTAGTTATTGATTAAACAAAAATAAATTTTATTAAAAATATTTAAATAAGAAATCATGATAAATAAATTAAAAATATTATTTTATTAGTACTATTTTTAGCCCTGACTAATTAATTAAAACATCCAAAACCCTATATTGTTAAAAGATAAAACCTTATTTTAAAATGTGTTAAAAAAAGTCAAAAAGAGTCTCTCTTTGACTTTTTAAAACACCAAAATATCCTAACCCATAGTCAAAATTTAAGGTTGATTTCGAAAAATCAATATAAAATTTGATCCGAATCGAGTAATTTTTATAAATGACCTTCAAACAAATACAATAATATTTAATTCTTTTTATAAATTTTTAACTTTTTATAAATCAATTTATGATTTTTATTTAAATCGATTTGAATTTAAATAACATTCGAATCCAACAATAAAGAGAGTAAAATGACAACAGTAAAAAAATTATTGTACAATTTTATTAGAAAAAAAAATTAGAATAAAAGTGAATGATATCATATTCTTTTGTATTTTGTATTGGGATTAATTGATATACATTGAGAGTCTAGAGAAATTTTACCGTGTCAGTAAATCATAAATGTCAGATGTTATAACAAGTTTGACTTTTATTTCCTTATGTATTTTACTTTCTTTATATAAGAAGTCTAAAATAAATATTAGTAATAGGTTTTATTTTTTTAATATAAAAAATTTATAAAAAAATTTGTAATAGATCCACGATGATTTGTCCTTTACCAGAGTCTACTTATTAATTACAGAAATTTTCTCAAACAAAAACTCTAATTTTTTGTTATATTAAGATACTACAAATTTAAAATTTAAATATAAACCTATCTAATTGTGACAACAACTACGCATGCTTTTGATTTTCTCATATTTGTTTTAAACTACTATTATTTTAAGTTTGCTAAGTATAATTTTATTTTCCAATATTTATAAAATATAAGGTAAATATATTTAAATTTATGAGTAGTTATTGATTAAATTTTATGATAATTAAATTTAACAAAAAAAAAGTATATAAATTTGGTTGATTAAATAACTCATTTAAATAGGTAATAACAGAATCGTGAGTAGTTATTGATAAAGTCAAAAATAAAATTTATTAAATAAAATTTAAATAAAACCTAATAATAATTTTAAATAAAATTTAGAGATGGATGATTCAAAAACCATGGGGATAAAATTTAATTTAACTTTGTAGGTAGTTATTGATTAAACAAAAATAAATTTTATTAAAAATATTTAAATAAGAAACCATGATAATTAAAAAATAAAAAAGAAGTAAAGATGGTTGAATAGAAAGAAACGTGATAATAAGTGTTAGTTAATTTTTTATTTTGGAAAAAAAAATAGTTCTTTTTATAGAAATAAAGGTAGTTTTTTTATAACAAAAATGTAGTTTTATTAACTAGTTAGTTATTAGTAAGTTTTTGAAAATATATAAATAAAGTTTTTGAAAAAAAAGGAGTAAGGCTTTCCTTTTATTTAGGAAGCTCTGGCTTGTTAGTGGAGAAAGTTTTCGTTGATTATAAATAAAAACAAAACATTAAATAAATAAGTAAAACATACAAGTGAGTAGTTTTTAAAAATTAAAGTATTTATTCTGTATCTTTAACTTTATAAGAAAAAATAAAAAACTTAATTATATTTTGAATATTTGATTTAGATGCATTAACATGAAAGCCCTTATAAATTGGAAAGATTTTCTCTAATAGAATTCCTAATTTTTAGTCATATTAAGATTCTTAATATAAATATATCAAAGTGCAACAACTATCTATATACACTTTGATTTTCTGATAGTTCTAAACTAGCTTTCTTTTTCTTCTTACTTTTGGAAAAATTAAAAAATCTTTCTCTTTTTCATATTTGTCTATGGAGGTTGATTGGGGGAATTTAGAATCACTTCCTTTAAGTTTGATTTTTGATAAGTTAGCAGAACCTGTAGATCGCATATATTTCAGTGTGGTATGCAAGAATTGGTATTCCATTGCAAAGTTTAATTATCAAAATCCACAAATACAAAATAATGTATTGCCGATGCTAATGATTCCCACCAGAAATAAATGCAGAACAAAAAGAAGTTTATATGGGATTTCATCCAAAAAAGATTACAACATCAAACTACCAGTACCTCATAATAAAAGGTTTTGTGGCTCAAGTCATGGTTGGTTAGCTAAGGTGGATAATGATTCTGAAGATACAATTATAACACTCCTCAATCCTTTTAAAGATGCTCTTTCCATCACTTTACCACCCATCTACATCACGGATATACAAAGAAGAAAAAGGTATTATGAATGTAATGTGCATAAGGTTGTTTTATCTGCTGATCCTACACTTAGGCCACACGATTACGTTGTTGTGGCTCTTTACAGTATGCGTAAATGTGTCGCTTTTCTAAGAGCTGGACAACAGATTTGGACTTATATTGATCAGGTTCATTATTGTTTTAATGATGCTATATTCTATAAAGATCTGGTCTATGTTGTAGGACGAAGGAATAACATTCTCTCTTTTGATTTGTGTAATTTGAAGAAAAAAAAGGTAATTCCCAAAGTTCTTTCTTTGGAGGGGGATGATTATGCTCATGAAGCTTATCTTGTAAAATCATTAGAAGGAGACTTATGGCTAGTAAGAAAATTTATTAGTTATCCTGAAGATGATGAATTGCCTAGCAGTGGCGCAGAGAGATTCGAAATATATAATTTAGAATTGGATCTCCAAAGTGGTAAACTTATACGAATGTTAAAGCTTAATGACTTGGGAGACAATGTATTATTCCTGGGTGATAGTGATTCTATATCTATGTCGGCTTCATATTTCTCTAACTATCTTCAAAAGGATTCAATATATTATACAGATGATTTTTACGACGATACACCAAGTCCTTACCCTAATGGACCATTTGATATGAAAGTCTACAATGTAAAAGAGAAAAGGTTTAGTCAACATTGTCCATTTCAACCTTGGTTTAGACGAATGCCACCTGCACTCTGGGTTATTCCTCCGTTTCAACATGATTGACAATTTCAAATGAAAATTTTTATTTTTTTATTTTTATTTTTTTCCTTTTTAACATTCATTTGTTTAGTTAATATATTACTTTTGACAAGGATTTACATTTCTTGAAAAGAATTTAAGATTTTTTTCATTTGAGAATAAAAACATTATACTTTAAACATTTTAATTAATGTCAATTTTTGTTTGTTTTTTAATTTTAGGAATTGCAATGTAATTTTAAATTATTATATTTCTCTTCACAAAGATAAAAATTTAAATTTAATGTTGTATAAAGACTTGTACTTAGAAACCGTAAATATTAATTTTCTCTAGTTTTAGATACAATTTGAACATGTAGTAATTTGTCCCTCCAACAACAGAACCAAAGGGATATGAATTGATTTAAATTAGGATTTAAAATTTAAGGTATTGCAAATCCATAGTATATAAAAAGAGATAATTTTTGAGAAATAAAAATTAAAATATGGAAGAGACTTAGCCTCTAACACTTATTCTCTTTTTAATATTTTAAATATATATGGTTAATCTAAATGATGTGGATCTCATAGATTTATTGTAATTTATATAACTTTTATTTGTGTCGAAGATGTGGTGTTCTACATATAAATTTAAAATAAAAGTATCATAACTTTTTCTTAATCAAACAAGTTTAACGCATTTCATTTATCAATTGAAACTACGCCTAGATTAAGAATTCACCACTTATCTAACTAGTGTGTAGTCGAATTCGCTTGGTGTTCAACAAATTAAACTTTACGTCAAAGTTGAGAATACATTGTAATAAATTCTTAATTTATCTAATAATGATATTAAATTCAGAGTGTCCACCATAGTTGGTATTGATAGCAGGAACTACCATTTAATAGTCACTTTCAATAATCACATAATCCAAATGAGAGTCTTGGAAAACTGTAAAAGTATGACTTCTCAAACATATTTTGATGACAATAACTCTACATCAACTTACTTTATGTAAGCATAAAATATGATTTTTTCAAAATTATTACACTGTTTCCTATTTTTAACATACTGGTTTTTAAGATTTTTTCAGAAATTTCTTAAAGTAACCAGTTACATAGTAGGTAGTAACCGGTTACTTCAACTCAGTTTTAAAATTTTCTAAATGTTACAGCCAGTAACCGGTTACCCCTGAGGTAGTAACCGATTACCACTGTTCAGAAATGAAAAATTGCATCTTTTCATCAAAAATGTGTCTTTCTCTTTGATTTTAAATCATGACATCCTTCCATAATTTTTGTACCTTTTTAGAAGGGTGTCTTAACTATTATATAAACACATTTTCATCAGAATTTTTCTTTATCTCCTACAATTTTCATAATCATTTTTCTCACTCACTTATTGATCATATTTTCAGAAATGTTTTTGAGTATACTTATTCAAAAATTTCAAAGAGTGAAACTTTGCACAAAATTCTATCAATCAATATTTATATTGATAACGTTCAAGACTTCATCTTCATTCATCTATTCAAGATCAACTCAATATAAAAACTATCACTTCCAAGAGGTATAGCAATTCTTACATGTAGATTGCTCTCCACTAGTTTTATAACAATTAAACTGGTGCACAAATTTCATATGGTTTTGATGGTTTTTTAGAGAGAGATACTATGTTCCATCTCTAGTTTTTGTCTCTATCTTGCAATTTATTTTATGGCTTGGACCAAGGTAGAAAATCGAAAACACATTAACAGATGGGATGTTTTTCCGTATGGTGGAGCACAAAAAGTGTCAGCTGATGAAGAAATCAACTATATCTTTTTCTCGGAGTTTCCCGATCGTATTCGAGCAAGAGATATTCATGTATTATTCGGGTGTATTGGCAACGTCATTGAAGTTATGATATCTCCTCGGCGCAATAAACTCGGCAAACGGTTCGGCTTTGCACGATTTATGGAGGTGGAAGACATTAGAATGTTGGGTGTCAAACTAGATAATGTTCTGATTGATGGGAAGAAAATACATGCAAACCCACCAAGATTTGTTAGGGGAGTTTTTGAGGGAAAGAGGAAACATGTTGTGAAGATGAATCAGTCAGGGAGGGCGTCGACCTGGGTTAATTAGGCGAAGGTGAATCAGAACGTTCAGAATAATAAATCTTACTTCAACACTATGTATGGTGAATGTTCATACGCAGATAAGTTGAAGATTCATAAATTTTCTAAAGAAGAGGTTGATCTGTGTTATAAAGCTAAGCCAGAAGATGTGAGCAGAATGAGGAGAGCATATGTGGCCAAGACTCTTTCACTAGGTATGTCATATAACATACAAAGCTACTTTGAAATGGAAGAGGTTTTCTTCATTAAGGTTACTCCCATGGGATCAAATTTTTGCTTGCTTGAGAGTAGAAAAGAGGGAGCCATGGAAGAGTTGATATCTAGTGGTTCGACATGGTGGAAAGAATGTTTTTCAGATGTTAGTAGATGGAGGGAAGACGATGTCGACTTAGATAGAGTTATTTGAATTAGAGTATTTGGCATTCCTTTCCATGGTTGGAATATGGATTTGTTTGAACTTATTGCTAATAAACTTGGAACATTCATATGCACTGATGAGAACTCTTTGAAAGGAACGACGATGGATGTTTCCCGCTTCATGGTGAGAGTTCAAGCAGGATTCGTTCTTCAGGAGAGCACGGTGGTGGAGATCGACGGAAAATGATTTTCTCTATGTTTACGTGAAGATTCTTATGGACCTGTTAGAATAGCCCCAACTGCCATTGTTGATAATAAGTTGAGTTCTTCTTATGAAGAATAAGAACAATTATTTGATGAAGATGAGTTTGGTCTTGAAATGGGGGAGGTTAGGTCAATATCATGGAGGAGGGGGAGGTCAAGTTATTATCCGGTGAACTATTTAAGGAGGCAAGTTTTCTCAAAAAAGGAGGGGTTTCGGTCGCTGGCAATAAGGAAAATACAGAGGGGGACAGTAGAGATTTTTCTGTGATAAAAACAACTAGTCTTAATACCTCTTTGTATAGGGTGGTGGATTCTACAAATATCACAAGTGGGAGCACCAAAGTAGATTGGGGAGTAGGTGGGAGTGCATGTGGCATAGTGAAGGGTCAACATCAACATGGGATTTTTGATGGAGCTGTAAACCAAATTAAAACCACTCGTCTTGGTTCACGTGATAACTCTCCTTTTTATGAAGATTCAATTTCGGATTTTAATTCTCTTGACATTAAAGTATCGGGTCCCACATCTTTACATGAGGCAGGTGGCGTTGAGTCAAGAGATGTGGGTTTTATTCCCAGTTTTAATTCCTTTTCAAAGAAGGCACGTGAAGAGAGGGGTGGTGGGGCCGCTGAAGGATCTTATAAAAAACTTAAAAAGGTCAAGTTTAGAAAACTAAACGGTTTTGGAACAACAAACAAAATCAATTCAGAAACTGGGGGAAGAAGGCAGAACAATTGAGAAATGTTATTAGTTCAAAGTCTGGCAGTAGTGGGAATGAAGGAGAAAATACTTTCAAGCCAGGATTTTATGCAAACAATTCGGAGGACTCTGACATAGTTAGAAGCAACATTCGGATGTGGGACAATTTGGAGTCAAATATCGGAAGCAAGTTATGGGAAGCGATCTCTAATTTGGGTATAATGGCAGGAGACGTCAAACAACAATTGTTTAGGAGTTTGGAGGAAATGGAGAAAAATGATAAAACTAGAAAATGGGAGGGGAAGGCGGATCAAAGAAACCGAAAATGATTATCGTTTCTCTTAACATTCTAAGGGGTGGAAGTTTATTAAAGAGAAAGAGGATTAGCCATATTATAAAGAAAGGAAGGGCGAACATTTTTCTCATTCAAGAATCCAAAATGGAAGAGTTTTCCGATTTGGTGGCGAAGAGTTTTTGGTCTAGGGATAACATTGGTTGGTCTTTCTCCGGTTCCTCGGGGGCGGCGGGAGGGCTCATCATTTTGTGGAAGGAGTGCAATATCAAAGTCTTTCGTAGTTTTAAAGGAGAAGGTTATTTGGGAATCATGGTGGTTTGGAGAGATAGTATATTTTATATCATTAATGTGTACTCCTCTTGCGATATAAATTTGAAAATAATTCTTTGGAGTAGGTTAATTTCTTTGAAGTCTTCTCTTAATGATGGAGATATGTGCATAGCGGGAGATTTTAATGCGATCACTAGTGAGAATGATAGGAAGGGTAGTTTAAGGGGGAGCTGTAACACGGAGATGAAGGAGTTTTTAGATTTCATTATAGACATCGATTTGGTTGACGTTCCGTGAAATGGAAAAAAGTTCTTCTGGGTTAGTGGTAATGGTTCCTATATGAGTCGTATTAATCGATTTTTAGTATTGGTAGGTGCTATCGACAAATGGGGTATTATTGGGAAATTCATAGGTAGTAGAGATGTGTTCGATCATTTCCCGATTTGGTTGGTGGAAGATTCTTCGGACTGGGAGCCGAAACCATTCAAAGTCAACAATGATTGGTTCAAAGAAAATAATTTTCTTCCTTTTGTGGAGAAAGAATGGAAAGAGTTGTCGATTGAAGGTAGAAGCGATTTTGTACTTAGAGAGAAGTTGAGATTACTTAAAGGTAGTCTTCGCAAGTGGAATAAGGAGGTTTTTGGTATCTTCGATTTAGAAATTGAAGATAGTGTCGATAAAATCAATGAGGGGGTGTGGCGGCCAAAATGGTTAGAGGATCTCTATCGGAGGGAGAATCAAAGGCTCGTAAAAAGGAGAATAGCCAGTTTTGGATGAATCTTCGAATCAAAGAAAATCTCTTAATCCAAAAATCTATATTGAAGTGGTTAAATGATGGAGACAACAACTCTAGGTACTTCCATTGTGTTATGAAGGAAAGGAGGAGGCAGAATCACATCGGTTGTTTTAACTCTAATAGAGGGGTTCTAGTTTCGGTTGAAGAAGTCAAGGAAGAAGTGAGAACTCATTTTGCTTCCAAATATTTGGAACCAGATTATAATAGGCCGACGTTGGAAGGTTTGGAATTCAATTCTATCTCTCTTGAAGATCAAAGTTTCTTAGATAGGCCTTCTTCGGAGGAAGAAATTAAGGTTGCGGTTTAGGGTTGTGATGGTTTCAAGAGTCCGGGGCCGGATGGATTCACGTTGTTTTTCATTAAAAAGTGTTGGAAGTTCCTTAAATCAGATTTCTTTCTTTTCTTTCATGATTTCCATAATAAGGCAATTATCTCTAAGTCAATCACCTCATACTTTCTTACTTTGATCCCAAAGTCTGAATCTCCTTTGGGTCTTGATTATTATAGACCTATATGCTTGGTTGGGTGTCTATACAAAATCATCGCGAAACTCTTGGAGGCTAGGATAAAGGAAGTTTTGCATAATCTCATTTACAAATATCAAAGTGCCTTTGTTCCGGGTAGGCAACTTCTAGATGGTGTTTTGGTGGCCAACGAGTTACTGGACTATGCTTTCAAAGAAAAGAAAGTGGTTTCGCTTTTCAAAGTGGATTTCGAAAAGGCATATGATAAAGTTAGTGGAACTTCTTACGATTCATGATGGAGAAATGGGATTTGGTATTAGATGGATGAAATGGATGGAAGCCTTGATCTTCACGAGTAAGATGTCCGTGTTGGTGAATGGGAGTCCGACAAAAGAATTTGTAGTGCAAAGGGGATTGAGACAAGGAGACCCATTATCTTCGTTTCTTTTTGTCTTAGTTACGGAAGGTCTTTCCATGTTGGTGAGAAGATCGGTGGAGTTAGATGATTTTGAGGGCTTTAATGTCAATCATAATTGCTTCATTGACATTCTTTAATTCGTAGACGACACTCTTCTAGTTGGAGATTGTAGTTGGAATCATTTGTGGGCTATTAAAGCGGTTCTAAGAGGTTTTGATCTTGCTTCGGGGCTTAATATCAACTTCCACAAGAGCAAATTGATAGGGATAAATACCACCCCTTCGTTCCTTAAAGCGGCGACCTTGTTCTTGGCGTGTAGGACGAAATCAAAAGAAGTTAACTTTCTCAGTATTCCCTTAGGTTCCAATCCTAGAAGGATTTAAACTTGGTCCAACCTCTTAGCTAGGGTTATAAAACGATTGTCTTGTTGGCAAGGTCGATTCCTTAGCTTCGGAGGTAGGATAACTCTTCTTAAATCAGTTCTTGGAAGCTTACCTATTTTCTATTTATCCTTCTACAAGGCCCCGACTAAGGTTTCGAGGGAGATCAACAAAATTCAAATAAGCTTTCTTTGGGGTAGCACGAGAGAAAAGAGGAGAATTCATTGGTCCAAATGGGAGACTCTTTGTCTTCCTCTTGATAGTGGAAGCTTGAATTTTAAAGACATTGAGGCATTCAATTATAGTATTCTTAGTAAGTGGAGATGGAGGATTGCGGAAGGATCGGAAGACTTGTGGTTCAATATTTTAAAAGCAAGATACAGAGATATTAGGATGCATGTAGCGGGGGAGACATCATAAAATTGAGGTGGAATTTGTATTCTTCTTGGTGGATTGACTTGTTGTCTATATCGACAAAATTCATTGAAGACGAGTTCATGAGAAATTGTGTGTTCTCATTAGGGAATGATTATCACACTTCTTTTTGTAGAAGTAATTGGACGGGGGAGGGGAGTTTGAAGGATTTGTTTCCGGCTTTGTTCTCAATCACTAATTTAAAAGACGTTTCGGTGGCGGCGATGGGAGGATGGAAGGATGGTAGATGGCAATTTCAACAAGATTGACAATTTCAAATTAAAATATTTTATTTTTTATTTTATTCTTTTTCCTTTTTAATATTCATTTGCTTAGTTAATATATTACTTTTGACAAGGATTTACATCCTACGTTTATGACATGTGAAAAGAATTTAAGATTTTTTTCATGAGAATAAAAACATTATACTTTAAACATTTCAATTAATGTCAATTTTTGTTTGTTTTTTAATTTTAGGAATTGCAGTGTAATTTTAAATTATTATATTGCTCTTCACAGAGATTTAAATTTAATGTTGTATAAATAATTCAAGATTTTTAGGATTTGTGCTTAGAATCCGTAAATATTAATTTTCTCTCGTTTTAGATACAATTTGAACTAGGGATGTCAGTTTGTATCTGTTAGTGGGGATTCCCGTGAGGATTTTCCCGTTCGGGGACCCATAGATGGGGAATTTCACCCCGTGGGGGTGGGGAGAGAAATTCCCCCGAGAGCACTTCGGAGACGGGGACGGGGAATACATCCCCTACCCTGCGGGGTCCCCGCCCCGCTTATTATTTTAATATAAAATTTATATTTTACATTAGATTTTTTCTGTCATTTCCTTTATATTTATTTAAAAATAAATAAATATTGATGTATTCATTAAGAGATATAAATGTAAATATTAAAACCCTAAAAATGTTGAAGCGTTCATTTTCTTCTATCAGACTCGTTTATTTTTTATTTTACAGTCAAACCTCCATTTCGGCTCCTCGTTCATTTTCTCAATCACGCCTCACCATTGCCCATCGTCTTCTCTGTATAGTGTGCTATCATTATTTACATCTTTTACGATTTCATCAATAAGGTTTAATTCTCATAAATTTATTCATGTAATTGTTTATAAGAAAAAAATAGTTTGTTTCTCCTTGATTCTCATAAATCTGTTCATGTAATTGTTTATAGGAAAAAGTAGATTATTTCTCCTTGATTCTCATAAATTTATTCATGTAATTGTTTATAGGAAAAAGTAGATTGTTTTGACTAACTTTAAGATTTCTAATTTGGTAAATTGTAAGATAATAGTGAGACCTATAAAAACTAAATTATCATGTATTATTTGAAGTTTTATTTTTCAAGCATATTTATGTTGTTGAATTTTGTAGTTATTTATGCATATTGTTATTTAAAAAAGTGTTATAATTTATGTTGTTGAATTTTATAGTATTTTATAAAAAAAAAGTATCATTATTTTATGTCTCATTAGTAACTTTAATAAAAATTATAAATGTGAAATAATAGTAATTTTAAAAACAAAATAAATATGTGAAATATTTGTACTTTTTAATTTTATAGAATATATATATATATATATATATATATATATATATATATATATATATATATATATATATATATATATATATATATATATATATATATATATATATATATATATATATATATATATATATATATATATATATATATATATATATATATATACATATATATATATATATATATATATATATATATATATATATATATACATATATATATATATATATATATATATATATATATATATATATATATATATATATATATCTATATATATTAAAAAATGTTAGTGGATAAATGTAGAAGCCGCAGGGATCCGTGGGGAATGGGGATGAGGATAGTAACTCCCCTATGACGGTGATTGGGGACGGAGATCGGGAATGAATTTGGGGGCGGGGACAAAGATGGGGAAATGTCTCCCGCCCCGCCTTATTGACATCCCTAATTTGAATTTGTCGTAATTTGTCCCTCCAACAACAGAACCAAAGGGATATGAGTTGATTTTAATTAGGATTTAAAATTTAAGGTATTGCAACTTTGACACTGATACGACACCTTATTTCAAAAAAAGGACATGACCAAACTCAAAAAATTTCAGAATTAAAAAAAAAAGCCCAAATAAAAAATTCTCCGACTTTTTTAAAAAAAGGATTTTTTTTTTATCTCTCATATTCAACTTCCACTATAAAAATAACACAATTAGGATTCCTTATTTTTTTTCATAGTTTAAACTCTTTATAATTTGTGCTCATAAATTGGATTATTATATTAAGATATAAAATACTCTCTTCATTGCTATTTATAAACAAATTTTGACTTTTTAAGTTCATTGAATAAATAATGAATTTGGACTACATATATATTAGATATATCAATTATTCAATGAACCTTAAAAGTTAAAATTTGCTTATAAATAGGAATGGAGTGAGTATATATAGCCGTGTCTGTATCCTATTTTTTTTTTTTAACGTTAACGGAGTTCTCGTATCCGTGTCTGTGTCATGTTCTGTGTCTGTGTACGGACTTCATAGGAACAGACACAACCCTCTATTGCTTGTTGGCAGACCGATTGTAAAATTTACTCCAAGAATGACGTTATTATTATTATTATTATTATTATTATTATTATTATTATTATTATTATTATTATTATTATTATTATTATTATTATTATTATTATTTTTCTTCCTTTTTGGAGCGGGGAACTCCGAAAACGCCCGACATTTGTCGGGGTTGACCTCAATACCGCGCTCGGTGAGATAGAAGCCGAGGAATTTCCCTGCCCGAACACCGAATATGCATTTTTAAGGATTAAACCTCATTTTGCATTGTCTCACCTGCTCGAAAACCTTTCGGAGGTGTTGCACGTGGTCGATCTCCTCGTGTGATTTCATGATCATGTCGTCCATGTATACTTCGAGCATGTCCCCAATCTCTCCTCGGAGGACCTTATTCATCATCTGTTGGTATGTGGCCCCAACGTTCTTTAGCCCGAAGGACATTACGTTGTAATAGTAATTGTCTGTCGGGGTCACGAAAGCCGTGTGTGTCTTGTTTGTGTCCGACATATGGATTTGGTTGTATCCACTATATGCATCCATAAAAGATAAGAGTTTGAAACATGTAGAGTTGTCGACCAGATTATCTATGTTAGGAAGAGGAAAAGAATCTTTGGAACAAGCCTTATTGAGATCAGTATAGTCAACACACATACGTCATTTTCCATTATTTTTCTTAACGAGGACTACATTAGAGAGCCAGGTTGTGTACTGGGCTTCAGAAATAAAATTTTCCTCTAAGAGGTCTTTTACAGCTCGCTCAGCAGCCTCCTTTTTCTCGGGAGACTGTTTGCGCCTACGTTGTGCTACGGGCTTAACTGCCCGGTCTAAAGCTAACTGATTACAGGAGACCTCGAGGTCGAGCCCGGGCATCTCTGCAGCATTCCATGTGAAGAGGTCTGCGTTCTCCTTGAGGCAGATTACGAGTTGCTCCCTTGTTTCCGCGGGCAGCCCTGTAACTATCTTCACAACTCTGTCGGGGTTGTCGCCCAGGGGAATGACCTCGAACCCTCCGTCAAGGACTTGCCGGAATGGGTGAGTCGGGGCTTGTCCGCGGGCGGGGTCATGTGCTTCAGTGTCATTCTCGCCGATGCGGCTGTCGAGGTCGATAGCGTTGATTTCCTGGGGGGAGGCTGCTTTTCGACCCTGGGCTTCTTGTTATTCTTGGTGTTGATTATAGTCTGTCCTTTTACTGCAACATCATAACACCTTCGAGCGACCTCGATGTCACCGTGGATCGCGACTATGCGGCCTAGCTTGGTGTAGTACTTCATCTTCAGGTAGACGGTAGAGGGGACCGTAGTCAATTCGGCCAGAGTTTAGCGGTCGAGAATGCAATTGGAAAGGGAGGGGCATTCTATCACCAGGAATTGAACTTTGACTTCTCTAGCTATTTCTTGCTCTCTGAAGGTGACGAGGAGCTCGACATACCCCCATGGTTTTGTGGTGGCCCCATTAAATCCTTGGAGGTCGGATCCGATGTACAGGGATAAATTGGTCTAGTCCAGCTGGAGAGTCTTGAATAGGTGGACGTACATGATGTCCACCGAACTGCCTTGGTCGACCAGGATGCGTGGAACGCCGAAGCGCGCTATATTGGCCCTTATTAGTAAAGGGATGCGGGAGTTAGGAGAGCCGCCCGAGAGCTCTTCTAGGAAGAAAGAGATTGGGTTGGACTTTCCTCGGTGTTTCGTCAGTGTGACCGACTGTTCGGGCGCGGTCAGCAGGAGTTCGTCGAACTTACGTTTCACTGAGATGACAGCGTTTTCGTTGTTAATCTCTCCTCCTGATATAACGAGAGTTGTTGGGAAGTCTTCCCAAGGACTAAGATTCGCGAGTCGTTCCCCTGGTCCTGAGTCGGGGAGACGGAAGTCCTACGGGCGTGATATGCACAGGGCCATGATCCTCTCGTGCTGTTGGTAGAGCATGGAGCTGGCCTGGTTGAGGGCGTTCACCATAGCAATCATAGTGACGTCTCCTTTGACGGACACTGGGATGAGCTTGAATGGAGCGGCTGGTGGAATTTGAGACTAAGGTTCTAGAGCCCCATTATCTTTGGGTTCAGGTGATGGGGTGGCTGGTTGCCCGTCTCTGTGATCAGATTCGTTGTAGTTCAGGTTGTACTTCATCGTGTAGTCGACAAAGGGGATGCGATGATTGTCGGCGTGCTCTCCGACCATACTAGAAGGATGGAAGATGGATTTGAGTTTTGATCTTCTTTTATGGAAGAAGGGGATAGCTAATTCCCACAGACGCCACCACTGATCTTACCTGATCAGGAGGACCTTCCCGTAGTTGAGACAAATAGCAAGATGGTTGAAAATTTGGGAGGGTGTACCTGCAAGGCACTCCGATGCCAAAGTAAGTAAGCGGTACAGAAAGTGGTATGTAAGAAGTGTTTCAGAAAACTTGACCCTTTAATGGACCCTTTAATGAAAAAGGGTATTTATAGTGAGCCCCCAGCGCTGGGCCAAGGTTCTTCATTGGGCTGGATTAGCTATGCCTAAGGAAGAACTGCCAAGGTACGCATATGAGCATGTAAGATCTATCACGTGGTCTTGCCCTTGGTTTAACTGCCACTATCTTTCATGAGATAATGGTGGACAGTTGGGTGACGTGGCAGGTGATGGGGAGACGCGGTCTTCTGATCATTGGTTCAATAGATAGGGTGTTTTCCCGACGCGCCAAACACCTTCTCGGGCAGCTATAAGCCTGCTCAACGATGCTGAAGATGTGGTCGACTGAGTGGGCCTCTGCCAGACATGTTGAGCCATGGGCCAGTAGGGTCCTCGAGGCCCAGTCCGTTACAACTAGTATGTTATTTATAAGAAAACTAACTCACTGATCTAATGGGCTTTTTAACCATTATCCATTACAAGTTAACTTAGGGTACAAGCGAACTTAAATAATTTGATCCATTACACAAGGCTCAATTAGACATACATACTAGAACTGACTTCGACTACAATATGTATAACTTCTGCACTAGCATGTGAACCAATTTCGACTTCATGCTAAATAAATATCGTATCAATATCGATCCAATATTCCACAATAATAATCCCTCATTTTTTGTTAAAAGAGTTTATATATATATATATATATATATATATATATATATATATATATATATATATATATATATATATATATATATATATATATATATATATATATATATATATATATATATATATATATATATATATATATATATATATATATATAAAATCCTAATTAACAATGATTTCTTTATTTATATAAAGATCTAAAAAAATCATTTTTTTATACACACCACTTTTAACAAATTAACCCCCATAATATCTCTTGAAATTATTTTTGACATCCCATATATAATAAATAAATTAAAAATATTACTTTATTAGTACTTTTCCTACCCCTTGACTAATTAATTAAAAAAATCCAAAACCCTATTTTGTTAAAAGATAAAACCTTATTTTAAAATGTGTTAAAAAAATGTCAAAAAAAGTCTCTCTTCGACTTTTTAAAACACCAAGGATATCCTAACCCATAGTCAAAATTTAAGGTTGATTTTGATTTGGGTTGATTTCGAAATATCAATCTAAAATTTTTATCCGAATTGAGTGATTTTTATAAAATGGCATTCAAACAAACACAATAATATTTAATTCTTTTTATTTATCAATTTATGATTTTTATTTGAATCGATTTGAATTTAAATAACTTTCGAATCCAACAATAATGAGAGTAAAATGACAACATTAAAAAAATTATTGTACAATTTTATTAGAAAAAAATAATTAGAATAGAAGTGAATGATATCATATTCTTTTGTATTCTGTATTGGAATAAATTGATATGTACTGATTTTACACTGTCAATTCATCACCATCACCTATTTGCTATACTTTATAAATTTTTAAAATAAAAATCAAACTTGTTATAATATCTAACGGTTATGTTGTCAGTGCATATAATTAAATTCTTCTATATTTTACTTTCTTTATATAAAAAAGCTAAAAAAAATAATTGTAATAGGTTTTATCTTTTTTATATAAAAAAATCTAAAAAAACATATTTGTAATAGGTCCACGATGATTTGTCCTTTACCAGAGTCTACTTATTAATTGCAGAAATTTTTTCTAACAAAAACTCTAATTTTTGGTTATATTAAGATACTACAAATTTAAATTTTAAATATATAAACCTATCTAATTGTGGCAACAACTACGCATACTTTTTATGATTAGTTATTGATTAAATTTTATGATAATTAAATATAACAAAAAAAAAAGTATATAAATATGGTTGATTAAATAACTCATTTAAATAAGTAATAATAGAATTGTGAGTAGTTATTGATAAAGTCAAAAATAAAATTTATTAAATAAAATTTAAATAAAAACTAATAATAATTTTAAAAAAAATTTAGAGATGGATGATTCAAAAACCATGGGGATAAAATTTAATTTAACTTTGTAGGTAGTTATTGATTAAACAAAAATAAATTTTATTAAAAATATTTAAATAAGAAATCATGATAAATAAATTAAAAATATTATTTTATTAGTACTATTTTTAGCCCTGACTAATTAATTAAAACATCCAAAACCCTATATTGTTAAAAGATAAAA
Organism: Lathyrus aphaca; assembly: GCA_963966055.1. Lineage (NCBI taxonomy): Eukaryota > Viridiplantae > Streptophyta > Magnoliopsida > Fabales > Fabaceae > Lathyrus > Lathyrus aphaca. The sequence continues at coordinate 339,678,256 of OZ014524.1, forward strand.
CCTTATTTTAAAATGTGTTAAAAAAAGTCAAAAAGAGTCTCTCTTTGACTTTTTAAAACACCAAAATATCCTAACCCATAGTCAAAATTTAAGGTTGATTTCGAAAAATCAATATAAAATTTGATCCGAATCGAGTAATTTTTATAAATGACCTTCAAACAAATACAATAATATTTAATTCTTTTTATAAATTTTTAACTTTTTATAAATCAATTTATGATTTTTATTTAAATCGATTTGAATTTAAATAACATTCGAATCCAACAATAAAGAGAGTAAAATGACAACAGTAAAAAAATTATTGTACAATTTTATTAGAAAAAAAAATTAGAATAAAAGTGAATGATATCATATTCTTTTGTATTTTGTATTGGGATTAATTGATATACATTGAGAGTCTAGAGAAATTTTACCGTGTCAGTAAATCATAAATGTCAGATGTTATAACAAGTTTGACTTTTATTTCCTTATGTATTTTACTTTCTTTATATAAGAAGTCTAAAATAAATATTAGTAATAGGTTTTATTTTTTTAATATAAAAAATTTATAAAAAAATTTGTAATAGATCCACGATGATTTGTCCTTTACCAGAGTCTACTTATTAATTACAGAAATTTTCTCAAACAAAAACTCTAATTTTTTGTTATATTAAGATACTACAAATTTAAAATTTAAATATAAACCTATCTAATTGTGACAACAACTACGCATGCTTTTGATTTTCTCATATTTGTTTTAAACTACTATTATTTTAAGTTTGCTAAGTATAATTTTATTTTCCAATATTTATAAAATATAAGGTAAATATATTTAAATTTATGAGTAGTTATTGATTAAATTTTATGATAATTAAATTTAACAAAAAAAAAGTATATAAATTTGGTTGATTAAATAACTCATTTAAATAGGTAATAACAGAATCGTGAGTAGTTATTGATAAAGTCAAAAATAAAATTTATTAAATAAAATTTAAATAAAACCTAATAATAATTTTAAATAAAATTTAGAGATGGATGATTCAAAAACCATGGGGATAAAATTTAATTTAACTTTGTAGGTAGTTATTGATTAAACAAAAATAAATTTTATTAAAAATATTTAAATAAGAAACCATGATAATTAAAAAATAAAAAAGAAGTAAAGATGGTTGAATAGAAAGAAACGTGATAATAAGTGTTAGTTAATTTTTTATTTTGGAAAAAAAAATAGTTCTTTTTATAGAAATAAAGGTAGTTTTTTTATAACAAAAATGTAGTTTTATTAACTAGTTAGTTATTAGTAAGTTTTTGAAAATATATAAATAAAGTTTTTGAAAAAAAAGGAGTAAGGCTTTCCTTTTATTTAGGAAGCTCTGGCTTGTTAGTGGAGAAAGTTTTCGTTGATTATAAATAAAAACAAAACATTAAATAAATAAGTAAAACATACAAGTGAGTAGTTTTTAAAAATTAAAGTATTTATTCTGTATCTTTAACTTTATAAGAAAAAATAAAAAACTTAATTATATTTTGAATATTTGATTTAGATGCATTAACATGAAAGCCCTTATAAATTGGAAAGATTTTCTCTAATAGAATTCCTAATTTTTAGTCATATTAAGATTCTTAATATAAATATATCAAAGTGCAACAACTATCTATATACACTTTGATTTTCTGATAGTTCTAAACTAGCTTTCTTTTTCTTCTTACTTTTGGAAAAATTAAAAAATCTTTCTCTTTTTCATATTTGTCTATGGAGGTTGATTGGGGGAATTTAGAATCACTTCCTTTAAGTTTGATTTTTGATAAGTTAGCAGAACCTGTAGATCGCATATATTTCAGTGTGGTATGCAAGAATTGGTATTCCATTGCAAAGTTTAATTATCAAAATCCACAAATACAAAATAATGTATTGCCGATGCTAATGATTCCCACCAGAAATAAATGCAGAACAAAAAGAAGTTTATATGGGATTTCATCCAAAAAAGATTACAACATCAAACTACCAGTACCTCATAATAAAAGGTTTTGTGGCTCAAGTCATGGTTGGTTAGCTAAGGTGGATAATGATTCTGAAGATACAATTATAACACTCCTCAATCCTTTTAAAGATGCTCTTTCCATCACTTTACCACCCATCTACATCACGGATATACAAAGAAGAAAAAGGTATTATGAATGTAATGTGCATAAGGTTGTTTTATCTGCTGATCCTACACTTAGGCCACACGATTACGTTGTTGTGGCTCTTTACAGTATGCGTAAATGTGTCGCTTTTCTAAGAGCTGGACAACAGATTTGGACTTATATTGATCAGGTTCATTATTGTTTTAATGATGCTATATTCTATAAAGATCTGGTCTATGTTGTAGGATGAAGGAATAACATTCTCTCTTTTGATTTGTGTAATTTGAAGAAAAAAAAGGTAATTCCCAAAGTTCTTTCTTTGGAGGGGGATGATTATGCTCATGAAGCTTATCTTGTAAAATCATTAGAAGGAGACTTATGGCTAGTAAGAAAATTTATTAGTTATCCTGAAGATGATGAATTGCCTAGCAGTGGTGCAGAGAGATTCGAAATATATAATTTAGAATTGGATCTCCAAAGTGGTAAACTTATACGAATGTTAAAGCTTAATGACTTGGGAGACAATGTATTATTCCTGGGTGATAGTGATTCTATATCTATGTCGGCTTCATATTTCTCTAACTATCTTCAAAAGGATTCAATATATTATACAGATGATTTTTACGACGATACACCAAGTCCTTACCCTAATGGACCATTTGATATGAAAGTCTACAATGTAAAAGAGAAAAGGTTTAGTCAACATTGTCCATTTCAACCTTGGTTTAGACGAATGCCACCTGCACTCTGGGTTATTCCTCCGTTTCAACATGATTGACAATTTCAAATGAAAATTTTTATTTTTATTTTTTTATTTTTTTCCTTTTTAACATTCATTTATTTAGTTAATATATTACTTTTGACAAAGATCTACATTTATTGAAAAGAATTTAAGATTTTTTTCATTTGAGAATAAAAACATTATACTTTAAACATTTTAATTAATGTCAATTTTTGTTTGTTTTTTAATTTTAGGAATTGCAATGTAATTTTAAATTATTATATTTCTCTTCACAAAGATAAAAATTTAAATTTAATGTTGTATAAAGACTTGTACTTAGAAACCGTAAATATTAATTTTCTCTAGTTTTAGATACAATTTGAACATGTAGTAATTTGTCCCTCCAACAACAGAACCAAAGGGATATGAATTGATTTAAATTAGGATTTAAAATTTAAGGTATTGCAAATCCATAGTATATAAAAAGAGATAATTTTTGAGAAATAAAAATTAAAATATGGAAGAGACTTAGCCTCTAACACTTATTCTCTTTTTAATATTTTAAATATATATGGTTAATCTAAATGATGTGGATCTCATAGATTTATTGTAATTTATATAACTTTTATTTGTGTCGAAGATGTGGTGTTCTACATATAAATTTAAAATAAAAGTATCATAACTTTTTCTTAATCAAACAAGTTTAACGCATTTCATTTATCAATTGAAACTACGCCTAGATTAAGAATTCACCACTTATCTAACTAGTGTGTAGTCGAATTCGCTTGGTGTTCAACAAATTAAACTTTACGTCAAAGTTGAGAATACATTGTAATAAATTCTTAATTTATCTAATAATGATATTAAATTCAGAGTGTCCACCATAGTTGGTATTGATAGCAGGAACTACCATTTAATAGTCACTTTCAATAATCACATAATCCAAATGAGAGTCTTGGAAAACTGTAAAAGTATGACTTCTCAAACATATTTTGATGACAATAACTCTACATCAACTTACTTTATGTAAGCATAAAAAATGATTTTTTCAAAATTTTTACATTGTTTCCTATTTTTAACATACTGGTTTTTAAGATTTTTTCAGAAATTTCTTAAAGTAACCAGTTACATAGTAGGTAGTAACCGGTTACTTCAACTCAGTTTTAAAATTTTCTAAATGTTACAGCAAGTAACCGGTTACCCCTGAGGTAGTAACCGATTACCACTGTTCAGAAATGAAAAATTGCATCTTTTCATCAAAAATGTGTCTTTCTCTTTGATTTTAAATCATGACATCCTTCCATAATTTTTGTACCTTTTTAGAAGGGTGTCTTAACTATTATATAAACACATTTTCATCAGAATTTTTCTTTATCTCCTACAATTTTCATAATCATTTTTCTCACTCACTTATTGATCATATTTTCAGAAATGTTTTTGAGTATACTTATTCAAAAATTTCAGAGAGTGAAACTTTGCACAAAATTCTATCAATCAATATTTATATTGATAACGTTCAAGACTTCATCTTCATTCATCTATTCAAGATCAACTCAATATAAAAACTATCACTTCCAAGAGGTATAGCAATTCTTACATGTAGATTGCTCTCCACTAGTTTTATAACAATTAAACTGGTGCACAAATTTCATATGGTTTTGATGGTTTTTTAGAGAGAGATACTATGTTCCATCTCTAGTTTTTTTCTCTATCTTGCAATTTATTTTATGGCTTGGACCAAGGTAGAAAATCGAAAACACATTAACAGATGGGATGTTTTTCCGTATGGTGGAGCACAAAAAGTGACAGCTGATGAAGAAATCAACTATATCTTTTTCTCGGAGTTTCCCGATCGTATTCGAGCAAGAGATATTCATGTATTATTCGGGTGTATTGGCAACGTCATTGAAGTTATGATATCTCCTCGGCGCAATAAATTCGGCAAACGGTTCGGCTTTGCACGATTTATGGAGGTGGAAGACATTAGAATGTTGGGTGTCAAACTAGATAATGTTCTGATTGATGGGAAGAAAATACATGCAAACCCACCAAGATTTGTTAGGGGAGTTTTGGAGGGAAAGAGGAAACATGTTGTGAAGATGAATCAGTCAGGGAGGGCGTCGACCTGGGTTAATTAGGCGAAGGTGAATCAGAACGTTCAGAATAATCAATCTTACTTCAACACTATGTATGGTGAATGTTCATACGCAGATAAGTTGAAGATTCATAAATTTTCTAAAGAAGAGGTTGATCTGTGTGTAAACACCCCAAATTTGCCCTCACCCATTCACACCATGGCTTGTGATCATTCTCATATGCATAAACACAATCATAACATCTCATATCTCATTTTTGATTCACTGGATAGTTTCTAAGTCATCTGCAACTAGGGTTTGTGATCTGAGCAATCTCAGGGCATCTTGAGCCACTCCAAAGACAATCAATCAAGTCAAAGGGGTATACATGTGTTCAAGTATCATATTACATCCCCTCAAAGTCAAGATTTCAAAAGAATCACAAGAACTAGGGTTTGAGTGGATGCAGAGCCAGGCTTGACTGCACAGTTGACTGAAAATTAGGGTTTTGGTTTCAGAGGCCATAACCCCAATTTTTTTGGTCATTCTTGTTTCCATTGGTCTCTATATGGTATAGGGAGTATGCATATCAATTTTCATGAAGAAATTCCATGGGGAAGTCATCTGATCAAGGGTTGACTTTTCAGACAAGTCAGTGTAAAATCAGGGCATCTGAGGCCCCCAATGACCCAACCAATGGTTGATCTTCATCATTTTGAGTGTATATGATCTTTATTTGATCATGGAAGAAGGTTGAAGTTCATAAAAATCAAGAATTTAGGGTTTTTGCAAATGTTGACTTTTTGGGCATAGTTGACTTTTCAAGAATGCTTCATTTTAGGTCATTTTTCAAGCCTTGATTATTGATCCAAAAATGCTTCAAATGGAAAAACCTTGGTCATGAAAGTTGTAGATCTCATTTTTCCCTTTTCAAAAAGTACAAGAACATGATCAAACTCTTCTTGGATCAAAAGTTATGGTGTGGCAAAGTTGGCTAAAATCATTGATTTTCAAGGCATGCTTCAAATGGAAATTTTGCAAGATCATGAACCAAAGCCAATTGTGACCTCAAGTTCACTTCAAACCAGTATGCAAACATTCTCTAAGTCATAAAAATCAGAATTGAACCAAGAATGCCCATGGTTTATGGTTTGTTGGACAAGGAAATCACATGTGAACCAAAGTTGCCACAACTTGCAAAATCATCATGATCACTTCCTACAACTTATGACATTGGATGCTGACTTTGGCTAGCCCTTTCCCCTCATTTTGCTGCGCAGCCCCATGCCATGTACTTGCCTAGATCATGAGCCATACTTCTCTTACACAAAAGGTGGACTTTGTGCAAAAGCAAACTTACCAATCACTATAGGCCAGGTCACATCATCTGACCTATAGGATTAAAATACATTATCATTTTGCAAGCCATTTCATGTACAAGGCAAGGCTGAAACCATTCACAACAGACACATTCACAAAACACTCCATTTTGCATAAGCCTTCGAATCTGCCTCCACAGCATACAAACACAAAAACCATCTTCATCATTCATCTCACCACACTTCATAGACCTCAAACCACCAAAAAGCCAGGCCTGAAACAAGCAAGAACACCCCACTGCCATTCTTCACCTCAACTTGCAGTTCCATTCGAATCTCTCTCCCTAGATCACAAACATCAAAACAAACACCACAGACCTTCTCCACACATCATCTGGGCCTCAAACAACCATTCACAATGACCTGAAACTGCCTGAAACTCCATTTCCATTTCTGACTGAGTTGAAGCAGAAACTTGTCAAACTCATTATCCAGCCAACATAAACTCTTCTTGAGCATTCAAACATCATCTGGGGATCAAGTGGAGTGGTTTGCACTGAAGGAGGTGGCCAGAAAGTCATCAGGTTGAAAGCTTCGAATCTCAGGTAGCTTGAAATTTATTTTTCCAGAAATCATTTTTCATGTTATAAACTTGTTCTCTATGCTTCACTGAGTATCCTGGTGCTTTTAGTTTTTGAAATGGTGTTGAAATGAACATTTAATTGACCTCTGAAACTGGTTTGCCCTAAAATTTGTTTTGCTCGATTCATGAATTCCAGGAAGAATAAATTGGTTTTGAGTGAGGGTTATGATTCGTGAGTGATTGGGGTTCATCTCCATGTGTTTAGATTTCATTTTTGATACGTTTTGAGGGAGTTGGGAGTTTTTCAGGGGAGGTGCTCGCCGGAGAAGACGACCGGAAGTCTTCTCCGGCAGCCTGAATGTGATTATGCCCTAATCTGTGTCATTAAGTCAGTTTGAATTCTGAGCGTTGATTGCGTTGAAATGTTTGACTCCCCGCGCGAATGGATGGTCCAGATCAAGCCATTATGCCCTAATCCACGTGTTTAACTTAATTAATCCATAATTAATTTAATTTGACCAGAAGCCATCTGGGCCCTCCATTCACGCGCCAGTCAACAGATTCAAATCCAGAGTGAATCTCATCCCTCCATTCTGATTACTTTCCCTTTTATTTAATTTTTATTCATTTTCTTTTCCTTTTATTTGCACAATTATTTTAAAATAGTAAAAAATTCTTAAAAATTATGAAACTTTTTCCTAAGAGTTTTAATAATTTTTATGACCCAAAAATATTTTTATTTTATTTTTTATCATTAAAAAAGTATTTTTAAATATTTAAAAGATTATTTTTAATTGATTAATGGAAATTAATTAATTAAAAATACTTTTAAGTATTTAAAAATCACCAAAAAAATTCATGAAATGTTCTAAGACATTTAGAAAAATTGTCCAACCTTCAAACCAAATTTCTTTTTTGATCTTGATGCATGTTAAGAATTTTTCATTGAATTAAATCATTTTTTTGTGCATTATTTTGATCATAAGTTCAAAAATTCATTTCTGCCTATCTAAGAAGGTTTGGACATTGATTCTTTTTGTATTGCATTCTATTTGGCATGTAGTTTTTGAGATAAAAAGGCCATGATTTGTTTCTTCATTTTCAATTTGTTTGACATTTCTTTTGTTTAGGAACCCTAAAAACCCTAATAACTTAGAAAAATCATAACTTGAGTTTGGTTGAGAGTTGAGAGCTCCCCTTTGGACTTTGGTTTAGTATAGGTTTAGGGTTTCTTTGGTTGGCATTTTCCATTTTTTATCTTAGGGTTTGCTTCTGTTTTTGGTTTTTGTTTGTTGTTTGATGCATAAACCCTAATTTGAGCTTTCATTTGCATACCTCTTGCATTCTCTTGCATAACATGACTTGCCATGCCATTTCAAGCATTCATGTGATTCATTTGACATCATAAGACATGTAGAAGGCATGTTTGATCATTGCATCTCATATTTGCCATGTCATTTGTCTTGTATGTTTCATAACTTTTCATGTTCATTCATGCTCCTTAACTTGCATCATTTGCATCCATGATCTTGTATGAACATCTCCATGCCTTGATTCATGTTTGTAGCACTCCATAGCATCATTATCATCATGTGCATGCTTCTGGTTTTGTTTAGCATCATGTTATTTCATCCCATTGTGCATTGCATTGCATTTCTTTCTAACATTTCAGGTGGTAAGTAACTTGAGAAGTGAATTTGCCTTCACTTCTCATAACTTTTCTTTTCACCTCTCTTGCATCCATTGCTGCATTTATGTTTGTGTTTGAGATTGAGCTTGCTCATTCTTGCTCTTCCCACTTTCTTTCTTCAAGTGACTTGACTTCTTGAATGAAGCAAGTTGCTCTGCTTCTCTTGATCCTTTCATCTGCTTCCTGGTGGTTCCATTGAAGATCTTTCTTGTAAACCTCACAAACCTTAGGAACAACCAAGCATGACAATGATTAGGGTTTTGATTAGTCCCCCCATTTAGCTTTTACCTTTGTGTCTTCTTTGAGTCTTCTCTTCTCATCTCATAATCAGGGACTAAACCTTAAAGGCTTTAAGGCTTTGTGATTAAGCTTATGCCTGCATCCTTCTCTTAGGATGGAGTGTATAACTTTAATCCTAAGTGTTAAACCCTTAATGTGTTTAAATCTCTTAATTAATTCACTTAATAATCATTGAGACATCACACTTGTAACTTGGGCCTTGCATTAGGGTTATAATTCTTCCTTAACTGGTTAAGAAGGACTAACCCTAGTGTTAATGGACAAGTCCCCCTCAAGTTGTCTTACAAACTCTAAAAAACATTTCTTCATCATATCATTAAATAAAATCCACTTAATCAAAGGCTTGTTTTGTCATGAGTTTAATCCCTAATCATGGATTAAGTTGAGGAGCTTTCCTCAGCTTAAACATTCTCATCTATTATCCTTCTATTAGGACGGTGTAATGGGTCTGTTTAATCCTTGATTATGGCTTAACCTCATTACTTAACACTAAACAAAAACACCAAAAACATCTAAATAATCACAAGTAGGTTAATGATCTTAATCCTACATCAGGGTAATTAAGTGTGAGAAGTTGACTTCACACTTAAGGTATTCTCATTACCCCTAATCAGAGGGAAGATGTGATGAGTTTACTAAATCCATTGGTTTAGGCTTAAGCTCATTATCTTATGACAAACTTCAAAAAGCAATAAAAGACTGAAAACATAAAAACAAACAATAATCGTCTCCTTCGGGATTCTTTTCTCATCTCATTCACTCACAAACGAGAACTTGCTTCTTCCGTCTAATGCAAGACAGTTTGCACCTGAGCCAGACAGGTCATACACTTGAGCATAGGCAAATAAGCAGTTCATCAGTCAATTCACCTTTCAGTCTCTTTGGGTCGAACTACGGTGTTCTGACTTCCTCATTGCACGAGAGGATACGTAGGCATAACTTAACAGTTATCGAACAAAAGTCTCAGTATATTCCCCCTCTCCCAGCATCTTAGCCTCATTATCATGAGCAATTCATTCTCATTCTTACACTGACACATCATTTATACATTTCACACTCCTTTTACACTAACACCTGTACATCCTTTTCCAGCTCATTTATACACAAATTGCACTGACACTACCCCTTTAAAACACAAATCTTTTAAGCGTGGATCCCGTCGGGTACGACGGACAATCTGGGTGCTAATACCTTCCCAGGTTGTAACCAACCCCCTTTCTCAGTCTCTCTGGTTCGCAAACCGTCTTATCCATCCTTTTCTAGGCCTATGCAGCATTGCCTTTCCTCCGGGATAAAAATGCCTAGCTGGCGACTCTATTCATCTCCAGTGAGTTCACGGCTGTGTGTTCTCATTGTCCCCTTCGCCGACCGTTCGCGTCTGTACCCTTATCTGACCCTGTGTCACTTATCGGGAGCGACAGCTTGGCGACTCTGCTGGGGACCCTTATATTGCAACCAGGGCTTCTGGTTCTTTTTGTGGGTTCCTCCTAGCGCTTGATTGATTTGTGTTTACTGGGGTGTTATGTGCTTATTTGTGCTTGTATTTATTTTTGTTTACTGTTTTATGTACAGTTGCTTTACTGCTTTCTTTATTGCTTTTGTATATATCATACTGTCATGCTGCTGGCTGGATCTGGTTTTTATTTTGGCGGGTGGGATTCTATTGAGAGTTAAGGTCCTATACCTGGGACCTGAGTGACACCTAGGCTAGAGTGAATCATATTCTTTCCCATTCCATTTCGGTCTGGTGCGGGAATATGAAACACGGTTCAGATATGGGTTTCTTCTTGAGAACTCTGTGTTGCAGATTTCCTGCAATGCTAGGGCTATCTGGGAAGCCTGCTAAGTCTGGATGACCTTTAGTATTGACCTTCAGAAACTGAGGTGAATTAGAGGAGGAACTTTTATGGTTATTGTAAACACTGTACCTCCGGGTTGGAAGTGTTTACACTTCTCATAACTGATCCAAGTCTGAGGATCCTTGTTTTAGAACACCACCTGTGAGGGGGTTGGGCTGTTTACAGGTTTGCAGGTACCTTGACCTCAGAATACCCTGTTACTTTGATTGTTTAAGAATACTCCATTTTGGGTCAGTTCTTGTGATTCTAAAACCCTGGACATGTGGCTCTTTATTTGAGTCCCCCACCTTGGTTACTGGATTTATAGACCTCCAACTGGAATTCTTGAACACACTTGGACCTATATCAGAATATTTTGGCCAGATCCAGCTCAGTCACAAACCCTTGCATTTCATTTGCATACATAATCATTGCATCATATTGACATTTGTTTATTTGTTTCAGGGTATCCATCTTCATTTGGCTAGTTTTGACCCCATCTTCAGTATTGACCTATCTTCACCAGCATCTACTTCAGTTATCACCAGCACCAGCCAGTCAGTGGCCCTTTTCTTCAGCATCAGCATCAGCACCTGTCTCTACTCAGTCTTCAGCATCATGGCTCCTAAAAAGAGCAACATCACCTATCACTTCTTCCAGCCTGAGTTATCAGACATCAGGAGGATTCAGACCCTGATCACTCCAGATCACATACCATTGTTCAGGGAGAGCTATGGAGGTATACTTGACATGGTTATGGATCTAGACCCTTCACAGAGAAGCCTGATCCACACCTGCATTCAGTTCTATGATCCCCCATTGAGATGTTTTACCTTTCAAGACTTTCAGTTGGGCCCCTTATTGGAAGAATACTCATCATTGGTTGGTGTGCCTATTAGGGGTGGAATCCCTTTCAACCCTGAGATGGTATTTCCTAGCAATGGAGAGGTAGCAAAAGCTTTGCATCTGGAACCTGTCCTGGTTGAGCAGCATATGACCTCTAAAGATGGAATCCCTGGTTTTCATCTGGACTTCTTAATCTCTCAAGCTACTCAGAAAGCTTCTATAGGAGAATGGAAAGCTGTTTGTGCTCTACTGGCTTTAAGTATATATGGAATTGTGTTGTTTGCAGATGATCCTCGATTCATTAGCAAGAATGCAATCCATCTGTTCATCCTGAAGAACCCAGTACCAACTTTACTGGGGGATCTTTATTATTCAGTGCATCAGAGGAATGAAAGGCAAAGGGGGAGACTAGTAAGGTGTTGTGCTCCATTGTTCCACACTTGGCTTCTCAAGCATCTACCCAGGACAGATGCATTTCTTAATCCTCATCAGCAAAGCAACTGGGCCAAAAGGCTCACTGTTCTAACTTCAGCAGATATCAGATGGTGCACTCAAAGCACCAAGGGCAGAGATATCATCACCAGCTGTGGACATTTTCCCAATGTGCCTTTAATAGGAGTCAAGGGTAGTATTAATTATAACCCTCTGCTGTTCAGAAGACAATTGGGCTATACACTGGTCCATACTCCTAAGGCACAGGAATTGGTGGAGACTCTCTATTGTGAGAACAAGATTAGTTTGGCTGTTGTTAGGCAGGCTGCCTGGGCCTGGGATAATGTTCAAACCAAGGGAGTCACCATTCTGGGGAAGTGCAATAATGTGGCATCAGCACAATATTATGAGTGGTCCCGTGCCAGGGCCCAATTCTCTGGAATGCCCTTTACCATAGAAGACATGCCTGAGTCATCTTCAGCACCACCCCCTGCCACTATCAGTCTGGAGGAGTTTGAGAGCTTGAAAGAAAGAAATGAGAAGCTAACCCAGGCTTTGCAGAAGACCCTCCGGGAGAGGAGTGAAGGTATGAGGGAAATTGAAAGATTGGAGAAGTTGAGAGTGGAGCATCTGACTAAGATTGAAAGGTCTGGGGATTATATCAAAAAGTCTAAGGCTGGTGAACAAATTCTGAAGAATGCTTGCAAAGAAGCCCAGTTCCAGAGAGCAAGAACAGACTTGTACTTGAAGGAGAGCCAAGCCCGGTGGGTCAGGATCACTGAGGCCCGTACCCTGGAGGACAAGAGAGTTCAGGACAAGATGGAGCAACTGGAGGCTAGTGCTAAAGAGCAGCAAGAAGCCCTGGCATCAGCCCAGAGGGAGATATCAGAATTGAGGATCAAAGCAGGGGTGAAGAGGTCCAAAGACCAAACTCAGCACAAGAAGCTAGCAGCAGCTATTGCAACCCGGAACCTCCTTATCCAGAATCTCACGGAGCGTCCGGCTGATCCTGTGACCGAAGCACTTCTCAAGGAAGTTCGTGAGGATGAGTTTGGCCTTGGTGTTTGACCATTTGTTTGTTGTTGTTTCTATTCCATGTACTTTTCTTTTTTTTGTGATGTATTTTGACCCCTTAGGGGGCTTGTGTTGTAAAATGAACAAGTTGTATTATTTCACCTTCTGTAATATATTTGTGATAGTTTGTTCCATCCGAGTTCACTTCGACAGCAACATCAACTGCATCTTCAAGGGTCTGGAAGGGTCAAAACTGAAGGCCAAACCGGATACCTTAAGAACAAATAAGCATAACTGCATTGCATGCTAACCCTTTGTTTGTTTTGTAGGTTTTGTTTTATTGTTGCTAACCTCTGTTGTGACATCTCAGGAACTATTGCTAGGCGCCGGGTATTTCCCCTCAACCGTCCGCACCGTTATCCAACCCGAAACAACCTTTCGGGAATTCAAATGGATCAGGTACAGCAGGACCTTGCAGAGGTTAGAAATCAGATGGCAAACGAAAGAGTGGAGATGAGAGCACAGATAACCCAGTTTATGGAAGTTATGAACAACATGGCTCAAAGCCAGGAAAGATTGAGGGCCATGGTGGAGAGACAGAATCAAGAGGATCCACACATAGGGACTGCCGGCACCAGTAACAATGAAAGGGTACAACCTCATGTTAACCCCCCTGTGTTTGGCCCACATCTGCATCCTGAGATCAATATTCCTGCAAATGTTCAAGGGACAGCCACTGCAGCCAGGGTTCTTCAAGAAGACCCCCAAGAGGACCAATTCACAGTAATGGGTGCTGGGGAGGAAGCTTATGATAGAAGGTTGGATGAGATAGCTGAGAAGTTAAGATCCCTAGAGTCTCGAAACTCTTTGGGCTTCGACGTCATGGACATGGGCTTGGTAGACGGGGTCAGGATCCCCCATAAGTTCAAGCCTCCTTGTTTCGAAAAGTATAATGGGACTTCTTGTCCTCGAACCCATCTACAATCTTTTCTCGGGAGATTAAAAGCTTATACCATGGACGAGAAATTGTGGATGTTCTATTTCGAAGATAGCTTGACTGGAGCATCGAGGGAATGGTACTCTCACCTGACAAGGGCAACTATTAGATGCTGGAAGGACCTGGCAGAGGCTTTCATCAGACAGTATCAGTATAATCTAGACATGGCACCCAATAGGACCCTCCTAATGGGAATGTCACAGTCTTCAAGGGAGAGTTTCCGAGAATATGCCCAAAGATGGAGGCAATTGGCTGCTGCTGTTCAACCCCCTATGTCTGAAAGGGAAATGGCAGACATGTTTATGAACACCCTTCAGGGGACCTATATTGATAGGTTGGCTGCTTTCTCTTCCACTAGCTTTGCGGATGTTGTCATAGCTGGGGAGAGAATTGAAATCCTGTTGAAAATGGGTAAGATTTCCGACAATGGTGCCAGCTCGTCCAGTAGTACAAGAAAGCCTTTTGCAGGCCCAAGAAGAACTGGCGAGACCAATGCCATCCACTCCAACAGGGGCAGGCCCCAATATGTTCAAAGGTCAATAGCAGCAGTTACCATTCCTGCTCCAGCTCATCCTCTACCAGTCTATCAACCTCCTCAGCAAAACTATCAACCACAACCTCAGTACCATCAGCAAAATCAGTATCCTCCAAGAAATTACAACAACAGCAACAGCAACAACAATAACCAGCAAAGGCCATTCCAACAGAGGCCATCTCAAGCTAACAGAATGATCGATCCGATCCCAATGCCATATGCTACTTTGCTGCCACAACTTCTGAAACTCAACCTGGTTGAGCTAAGAACGTTGGCACCTCCGGATCCCAACAGTTTACCAAGAACTATGACTCTAATGCTAGGTGTGCTTTCCATTCAAACGCACCTGGCCACAGTACAGAAAAGTGCAGGGCTCTGCATATGAAGGTACAAGACCTGGTAGACTCGAAAGCTCTGAATTTCGCACCACCGCCCAATGTCAATAAAAATCCCATGCCAAACCATGGTGGTCCCCGGATTAACGCTATTGAAGAAGACAAGCCGTCTTATTTAATAACCAGTGTGGGACAGATCAGGACACCATTGGTGGAAATCAAGGCTCAGCTCTTGGAATGTCAAATGTTCCCAGGGTGTGAATTGGGTTGTGCTTACTGCAATATCTCGGTAAATGGGTGCGATAATTTGAGGAATGGCATAGATGACCTTATTCAGAGTGGCCAACTGCAGATCACCACATCGTTTCCAACAAATCCAGCAATCTCATCAGCAACGGTCTCAGAACCTCCTACAACTGCAGCAACTATTGTTCCTGACAATTCTTCGGCTACATCAACAAGTACTTCATCTGTCATTTCAACTGACCAGATGTCAATGAATGTTCCTTCTACAACTCCAGCACCACTCCATTATGAAGCTCCTACAACGACAACATCCATTCTTCCGCCATTATCTCCTACAACACCAGCAACTAATCATGAAGACGTCTCAACTGTCACCATATTCTATGATCCTGAAAACAACTCTGCCTATCCTTTAGAAGGTGTTGCTCCCATCAGAGCACCAGTTACAATCTTTTATGATCCACAAACAATTACAGTCCCTTCAGCAGCAGCAATCAGTCCAGTCACTGTCACGGTGCCTGGACCAGTACCATATGAAAGCAATAGGGCCGTCCCTTGGCACTATGGCTCTGACATGTACTGCGAAGGAAAAAGGATCACTCTTGATACATCAACACCTGCACCACAAGTAGATAATGTGGGGGGAGGCGGAGGCTTCACTCGAAGCGGACGTCTCTTCGCTCCACCAATTCAGAAACCTACTGCCGAAGCAGAAGCTGCTGCCAAGGCAAAAGGAAAGGGCCCGGTGCAGGAAGATCAAACTGTTAAAGAAGCCTTGAAGACACCGTTCGATCAAGAGGTTGATGAGTTCATGCGAATCATCAAAAAGAGTGATTATAAAATTGTGGATCAGCTTCACCAAACGCCATCCAAAATCTCTATCCTCTCACTGCTTATGTGCTCCGAAGCCCATCGGAATGCACTACTTAAAGTCCTGCACGCAGCTTACGTGCCTGAAGAGATTACTGTCAACCAGTTGGAAACCGTGGTTGGAAATGTTACTGCTAGCAATGGGATAGGGTTCACCAATACTGACTTGACAGCGGATGGCCGCAACCACAACAAAGCCTTGCACATAACCATGGAATGCAAAGGAGCTGTCCTTTCTCACGTGCTGGTAGACACAGGTTCATCCCTGAATGTCTTACCAAAGAAGGCTCTGGTGAAGCTAGAATATGACGGATTGGCATTGAGACCCAGCAACCTGGTGGTAAGAGCCTTCGACGGTTCAAAGAGATCGGTTCTGGGAGAGATTGAGCTGCCTGTGACAATTGGCCCACAGACCTTTAAAACTATCTTTTATGTGATGGACATTCAGCCCGCCTACAGCTGTTTGTTGGGTAGACCCTGGATTCACGCCGCCGGCGCAATAACGTCTACCCTTCACCAAAAGTTAAAATTTGAGTGGGAAGGCCAAGTTGTCACAATCTGCGGGGAGGAGGATATATTTGTTAGCCATCTGGCTACTTATAAGTACATTGAGATGGATGGAGAGATCCACGAAACAATGAGCCAAGGATTTGAAGCCTTGAATGTGAATGAAGCATCTGCTGTATCTGGGATCTCCATGTCATCATACCAACAAGCCCGGAAGGTTGTTGAGGACGGAACTGCCCTGGGCTGGGGCAAGGTTCTAGCTGTGGAGGAGAAGAAGGACAAGTTTGGGTTGGGTTACAGACCAACTCAACATCAAGCAAAGGCTGCTGAGAAACCTGGTTTTGTCAGTGGGGGGATGCTTACCCCCGATGCTATCAACTGTCTGGAAGACGAGCTGGAAGAGGAGCGCAATCTGGAGAATTGGATTTGTCCGAAGATCCCGGGGAGCAGTTTCTCGAACTGGTCTTCCCAGGAAATTATAAGAGTTACTCGATCAGAGTAATTATTATTTCCTGTATTTTTTATAAGCATGCATCAAAGTCTTGCATCTTGCCCAAGATGACAAGACTCATTTTGTAATCAGGGCCATCTGTACTTTTGTGCAAACAAGATCAATTAATGAAATATCAGACATCTTTTTTGCAAACGAGTCTTTTCTTTTCATTCACTGTTTTTCCATTTTTCTTTTTTGTACAAAAAATAAATGGCAGTGTTTTCAAAATGACAACTTCATTTCACTTTTTTAAAATAAGACTAAAATCATATCACTAAAATGAACAAACTTAACCCTTGCAGAGAGTGCCTTCCAGACAGCACCGACAACAACACGGCTATGACATCGTATGACTTTGACAATCCGATCAATCAAGCTGATGAAGGGGTTGATGAAGAGTATGAGCTTCCTGAAGAGCTAGCCAGGTTGTTAAGACAAGAGGAAAAGGTTATTACTCCTCACCAGGAGGAGGTTGAAGCGATTAATCTTGGTACAGAGGAAGACGTGAAAGAGGTCAAGATCGGGGCCTGCCTGCAAGACTCAGTGAAGAGACAACTGATTGATCTGCTTCGAGAGTATGTGGACGTGTTCGCTTGGTCTTATCAAGACATGCCAGGGTTGGACACCGATATTGTTGTGCACAAGCTACCTTTGAGAGAAGAGTGTCCTCCAGTCAAACAAAAGCTACGCCGTACTCGTCCAGACATGGCTATGAAAATCAAGGAGGAGGTACAAAAGCAATGGGACGCCGGGTTCCTTGCTGTGACTAGCTATCCACCGTGGGTTGCTAATATAGTACCTGTGCCTAAGAAGGACGGCAAAGTGAGAATGTGTGTTGACTACCGGGATCTGAACAGAGCCAGCCCGAAAGACGATTTCCCATTACCTCACATTGACGTGTTGGTAGATAATACGGCTCAGTTCTCGGTATTCTCCTTCATGGATGGATTTTCAGGATACAACCAGATTAAGATGTCACCTGAAGACATGGAGAAGACAACATTCATTACACCTTGGGGCACGTTCTGTTACAAGGTAATGCCATTTGGGCTCAAAAATGCCGGTGCAACCTATCAACGGGCTATGGTAACATTATTCCACGATATGATCCACAAAGAAATCGAGTGTTATGTGGATGATATGATTGCCAAGTCCCTCACAGAAGAAGATCATCTGGTGAATCTGCTCAAGTTGTTCAGGCGTCTGAGAAAGTATCAACTGAAGCTGAACCCCAACAAATGCACATTCGGGGTGCGATCCGGTAAGCTGCTGGGATTTATTGTAAGCGAGAAGGGGATTGAAGTAGACCCTGATAAAGTCAAAGCCATCCAAGAGATGCCTGCACCGAAAACTGAGAAAGAAGTTCGAGGGTTCTTGGGTAGATTGAACTACATCTCAAGGTTCATATCTCACCTTACAGCAACCTGTGAACCCTTGTTCAAGCTGTTAAGAAAGGAACAGACGGTCAGGTGGAACGAAGATTGCCAGAGGGCTTTTGACAAGATCAAAGAATATCTGCAAGAACCTCCAATCCTTATGCCTCCAGTTGAAGGAAGACCTCTGATAATGTATTTGACAGTATTAGAAGAGTCAATGGGGTGTGTGCTGGGCCAGCATGACGAGTCTGGTCGAAAAGAGTATGCAATATACTACCTAAGCAAAAAGTTTACCGACTGTGAACAACGTTATTCACTGCTCGAGAAAACTTGCTGTGCTTTAGCGTGGGCTGCTCGCCGACTAAGGCAGTATATGTTGACCCACACTACCTTGTTAATCTCAAAAATGGACCCAGTCAAGTACATTTTCGAGAAGCCAGCTCTTACCGGACGGGTTGCAAGATGGCAGATGATTCTTACAGAATATGACATACAGTACACCTCTCAGAAAGCCATCAAGGGCAGTGTATTGTCTGAATATCTTGCTGAGCAACCCATTGATGATTACCAGCCAATGAGATTTGACTTCCCTGATGAAGACATCATGTTCATTAAAGCAAAAGATCATGAAGAGCCTATTCACACTGAAGGGCCTGACCCGGAGGAAGAATGGATCATGATGTTTGATGGGGCTGTTAACATGAATGGCCGTGGTGTTGGTGCAGTACTTATTACACCTAAAGGAGTTCACATGCCTTTCTCGGCAAAACTCACTTTCAACTGCACTAACAACGAAGCTGAATACGAAGCTTGCATTATGGGTCTTGAGGAAGCCATTGACCTCAGGATCAAGACATTGACCGTATTCGGAGATTCAGCTTTGGTAATCAATCAGACTAACGGAAAATGGTATACACACCAGGATCATCTGATACCTTACAGGGATTATACAAGAAGGTTATTGACTTTCTTCACAACAGTCAAGCTTGAGTATATCCCTCGGGACGAGAATCAGTTTGCAGATGCTCTTGCTACCATTTCGTCCATGATCAAAGTTCAAGCTGTTAACTTTGTACCTCAGATTTCAGTGTCCAGACTGGAAAGACCAGCATATGTATTTGCAGCAGATGTAGTCAAGGATGATAAGCCTTGGTTCCATGACATTAAGTGCTTCTTGGAGGATCAGACATACCCACCTGGGGCATCTTCCAATGATAAGAAGACTCTGAGAAGGCTTGCTGGAAGTTTCTTTCTGAACACTGATGGGTCTTTATACAAAAGGAACTTTGACATGGTACTCCTCAGATGTGTTGACAAGACGGAAGCAGATTTATTGATGCATGAAGTGCACGAAGGCTCCTTTGGTACCCATGCTGGAGGACATGCAATGGCTAAGAAATTATTAAGATCAGGCTATTACTGGATCACAATGGATGCAGACTGTTGTGCCTACGCCAGAAAATGCCACAAATGCCAGATCTACGCAGATAAAGTGCATGTACCTCCGAATCCTTTGAACATAATGTCTTCACCCTGGCCCTTTGCTATGTGGGGCATTGACATGATTGGCAAGATCGAGCCGACTGCTTCAAATGGCCACAGATTCATCCTGGTCGCCATCGACTATTTTACCAAGTGGGTTGAAGCAGCCTCATATGCAAATGTTACAAGGCAAGTGGTAGCCCGATTCCTAAAGAGAGATATCATCTGTCGGTATGGAGTTCCCGAGCGAATCATTACTGATAATGGTTCCAACTTAAACAATAAGATGATGGCTGAGTTATGCCGGGACTTCAAGATCCAACATCACAATTCTTCTCCTTACAGGCCAAAGATGAACGGCGCTGTTGAGGCAGCTAATAAAAATATCAAGAAAATTGTGCAGAAGATGGTAATCACCTACAGAGACTGGCATGAGATGCTACCGTTTGCCTTGCATGGGTACCGCACATCAATCAGGACATCCACTGGGGCAACACCGTATCAACTTGTGTATGGTATGGAAGCAGTCCTACCTGTTGAAGTTGAATTACCCTCGTTACGGGTATTAATGGATGTTAAACTGAGTGAAGCAGAATGGGTCAGGTCCCGATATGAGCAGCTGAGTTTGATCGAAGAGAAGAGATTAGCGACAATCTGTCATGGGCAGTTATATCAGAAGAGAATGAAGAGAGCCTTCGATCAGAAAGTCAGGCATCGAGAGTACCAAGTGGGAGATCTTGTGCTGAAAAGAATCCTCCCTCCTCATACAGACCACAGGGGCAAATGGACTCCAAATTATGAAGGACCATTCGTGGTAAAGAAAGTTTTCTCTGGTGGAGCACTGATGCTCAACACCATGGATGGTGAAGACTTCCCGTCCCCTGTGAATTCAGATGCAGTTAAAAAATACTTCGCATAAAAATGACCCGCTGGACATAAAAACAGAATGTAAGTTCAGGAAAAAATAGGGCATCCCGGCGAGTCAAAAACAGAATAAAAAGACTTGGGCAAAAATAAGGGAAATAAATGAAAAATGTACACCCGCTGAGTTGAAAAGCCGCATTGGACAACTCAGGCAAAAATGGGTATCCCGATGGATTGAAAACCCGAAAGGGCGATCCATGCAAAATAAGGGAATAAGCGAACAACTGCATTCTGAATTCGTCTGTATTGTCGGTAACTTGGTTAAAACTCCAAAGGATCAAGCTTCAATCAGAATCAACTTTCTCCAGAAAGCAAGACGAGAAGAAAGTCATTGTCATACGAGTCATAGCGGAAGAGGAAGCTCCTTTGAAAGCGTCGTCAACACTGCCAGCATTTTGTTTCTCAATTTGTAACAATCTCCTCATTTCAGGAGATTTGTTTCTTTGACTGTATTTTGCCAATTCAGGGCACATGAATTAATAAAATCAGATTTTTCAGTCATGTTTCGTTGTGTATATTTTTATTTGCAAAGGATGTCTGATGTCTCTAAAAAATCAATTGCATAAGTACAGATGTTTTCCTCCCAAAAATAATAATAATAAAACACATGCTTACAGGGAATATACTTACTCTCGAAGGTACTTAACTCCTATGACGGAATCCAGTAAAGGATACCTCGGGACCTTTTGTGCGTTTCCTTATCTTTGCAGGATTGCAGGTATACAAAACGAAACTTGGGGCACGCAAGCTACACCTCGGCAGGTGGGCAGGTCAACAAATAATCTCAGCATCCGAATTGCTCTATCCCCAGCTGAGTTGTCTCTCATTACTCTCCCCAGCCGAGTTACCAACAACATTCCCCAGCCGTGAGAGCAACGCACGAAGAAGTCACAACAGAGTACAAGAGGCTTCCACAAACCCCAGCTGGGTCCCATATTACAAGGATATGTCAATCAGCGACTTATATCCCCAAGCGGATACATCTCTCCAAGTCTATCAATGATCTCACCCCCAGCTGGGAGGCCCATTTCAAACAGATCAGCCAGAGATCTTCGCGGCAACGGGATCCAAATCCCGGTTTGATGTCTTTGCATAATCATGGCATTTGCATCATATTATCCCCTCAGAGCGTAGCATTCCGTCTAATACGGAGCATTACGGCAAAAAATCAAACGCATAGCATAATCATAAGCCATGTTCTGAATAAACACTTGTGAATAATAACCGTTCGTCACCGTTGTACAGAAATCCCCACCAGAGTCCCAACAAAAGCAGTTGCCTCCCAAATCACAAACACCGGTATATATTTCCTTTTGATACCCGTCCGTATCAACACTCCCCAGTAGGTCGCCTGAACACTCTTTACAAACAAGATCACTCGTATTACAAATACTCTCTGACACCCGTCCGTGTCAAATCACCAGCAAAAAGCCAAAGACATCCTCTTTGCACTCACATATACCTATATATACACTTTCCTGACACCCGTCCGTGTCATATCCCCAGCGCAGTCGCCTACACTTTGTATAGCAGATACTTGTTCATATTATACTTTTCTCCTTTTGACACTCGTCCGTGTCACTCTCCCCAACAGTTAAACACTCATCTATATATACTCTTACTACTCACTTATACAGATACTCGTCCGTATCTTGTATACACCACCATTCATGTCCCCGCAGATTCAACAATAGTCCTTGTTCTTTGTTAACCGGTTGGTACTCGCCCGTATCATCATCTCAGAACATTGCGTCTAATGTTTGTTTCTACATGATACTCGTCCGTATCATAGTCTTAAGGATGCTCGTCCGCATCTTTAATCCATACACTGTGTCAAACACTTGTGTCTTCTTGAATATAGGCACTCTTCCGTGTCTACTATTCCCCAGAAGAGTCCCTTCAGATTCAACACTCGTCCGTGTTCTTTGTTAACCCGTTGATACTCGTCCGTATCATCATCTCTGAACATGTGTCAGTTTGTTTCTACATGATACTCGTCCGTATCATAGTCTAAGGATGCTCGTCCGCATCCCTAATCTATACACAATACCAAACACTTATACTTTCCTTTCTTGGTTGAGAACGCTCGTCCGTGTTCACTATACCCCCAGTAGATTACCAACAATCAACTTTCTTTTGTCTGACACTCGTCCTGTGTCGTGATAACCCTGAGAGCAGCCGTACCCTGCTGAGTGGTCGTCCTCCACTTCTTGATGGTCGTCCTCCATCATGCTCGTCCGATGGCCGTCCCCATCATTGATCTTTTTAGCAGCCGTACCCTGCTAGGTGTTCGTCCTCCACCTTTTGATGATCGTCCTTCATCACTTTATCCAATGGCCGTCCCCATTGTTGATTTTGGTTATATGACACTCGTCCTGTGTCATGATAACCCTGAGAGCAGCCGTCCCCTGCTGAGTGGTCGTCCTCCACTTCTTGATGGTCGTCCTTCATCATGCTCGTCCGATGGCCGTCCCCATCGTTGACCTTTTATCCGGCATTCGTCCTGTGTCGCGATATTTTCGGCAGTCGTACCCTGCCAGGTGGTCGTCCTCCACCTTTGATGGCCGTCCCCATCATATTTCTTTTATCCCCAACAGAGCAGCCGTCCCCTGCTAGGTGATCGTCCTTCACTTTTGATGGCCGTACCCCATCATCTGTTTATTTCATTTATTCTTTAACCCGATGGCCGTCCCCTTCGTGGTCCCTTTTCCTTTTCAGCCCGATGGCCGTCCCCATCGTTGGATACTTTACCTTTATGAACTTGATGGCCGTCCCCGTCATGTTTCGTTAAATCCCCAGAGAATTTTACAACTTTATCTTGATGGCCGTCCCCATCATAACCTTATTTCCCCAGCTAGTCGGCCGCCCTCGTCTTGGCTTTACCTTTTATCCCCAGCATGTCGGCCGTCCCCGTCATTGCTATTTACCCAGCAGTCGTCCTCTGCTCGACGGTCGTCCTCCGTCGCCCACACCTTACAATATACTTTACTTTCCTTTTACAATCTATATCCCTTTTCTTCTTCATTCTGTGAGTGCAAATTTTGGACTGTCTTTGGTATTCAACCACAAGTTATCTTGTTTGCCTGTTAAGCCGTTGCTTACATCCTGCACAGCTAACTCATGTTTGAATAGGGGCAGCTGTAAACACCCCAAATTTGCCCTCACCCATTCACACCATGGCTTGTGATCATTCTCATATGCATAAACACAATCATAACATCTCATATCTCATTTTTGATTCACTGGATAGTTTCTAAGTCATCTGCAACTAGGGTTTGTGATCTGAGCAATCTCAGGGCATCTTGAGCCACTCCAAAGACAATCAATCAAGTCAAAGGGGTCTACATGTGTTCAAGTATCATATTACATCCCCTCAAAGTCAATATTTCAAAAGAATCACAAGAACTAGGGTTTGAGTGGATGCAGAGCCAGGCTTGACTGCACAGTTGACTGAAAATTAGGGTTTTGGTTTCAGAGGCCATAACCCCAATTTTTTTGGTCATTCTTGTTTCCATTGGTCTCTATATGGTATAGGGAGTATGCATATCAATTTTCATGAAGAAATTCCATGGGGAAGTCATCTGATCAAGGGTTGACTTTTCAGACAAGTCAGTGTAAAATCAGGGCATCTGAGGCCCCCAATGACCCAACCAATGGTTGATCTTCATCATTTTGAGTGTATATGATCTTTATTTGATCATGGAAGAAGGTTGAAGTTCATAAAAATCAAGAATTTAGGGTTTTTGCAAATGTTGACTTTTTGGGCATAGTTGACTTTTCAAGAATGCTTCATTTTAGGTCATTTTTCAAGCCTTGATTATTGATCCAAAAATGCTTCAAATGGAAAAACCTTGGTCATGAAAGTTGTAGATATCATTTTTCCCTTTTCAAAAAGTACAAGAACATGATCAAACTCTTCTTGGATCAAAAGTTATGGTGTGGCAAAGTTGGCTAAAATCATTGATTTTCAAGGCATGCTTCAAATGGAAATTTTGCAAGATCATGAACCAAAGCCAATTGTGACCTCAAGTTCACTTCAAACCAGTATGCAAACATTCTCTAAGTCATAAAAATCAGAATTGAACCAAGAATGCCCATGGTTTATGGTTTGTTGGATAAGGAAATCACATGTGAACCAAAGTTGCCACAACTTGCAAAATCATCATGATCACTTCCTACAACTTATGACATTGGATGCTGACTTTGGCTAGCCCTTTCCCCTCATTTTGCTGCGCAGCCCCATGCCATGTACTTGCCTAGATCATGAGCCATACTTCTCTTACACAAAAGGTGGACTTTGTGCAAAAGCAAACTTACCAATCACTATAGGCCAGGTCACATCATCTGACCTATAGGATTAAAATAAATTATCATTTTGCAAGCCATTTCATGTACAAGGCAAGGCTGAAATCATTCACAACAGACACATTCACAAAACACTCCATTTTGCATAAGCCTTCGAATCTGCCTCCACAGCATACAAACACAAAAACCATCTTCATCATTCATCTCACCACACTTCATAGACCTCAAACCACCAAAAAGCCAGGCCTGAAACAAGCAAGAACACCCCACTGCCATTCTTCACCTCAACTTGCAGTTCCATTCGAATCTCTCTCCCTAGATCACAAACATCAAAACAAACACCACAGACCTTCTCCACACATCATCTGGGCCTCAAACAACCATTCACAATGACCTGAAACTGCCTGAAACTCCATTGCCATTTCTGACTGAGTTGAAGCAGAAACTTGTCAAACTCATTATCCAGCCAACATAAACTCTTCTTGAGCATTCAAACATCATCTGGGGATCAAGTGGAGTGGTTTGCACTGAAGGAGGTGGCCAGAAAGTCATCAGGTTGAAAGCTTCGAATCTCAGGTAGCTTGAAATTTATTTTTCCAGAAATCATTTTTCATGTTATAAACTTGTTCTCTATGCTTCACTGAGTATCCTGGTGCTTTTAGTTTTTGAAATGGTGTTGAAATGAACATTTAATTGACCTCTGAAACTGGTTTGCCCTAAAATTTGTTTTGCTCGATTCATGAATTCCAGGAAGAATAAATTGGTTTTGAGTGAGGGTTATGATTCGTGAGTGATTGGGGTTCATCTCCATGTGTTTAGATTTCATTTTTGATACGTTTTGAGGGAGTTGGGAGTTTTTCAGGGGAGGTGCTCGCCGGAGAAGACGACCGGAAGTCTTCTCCGGCAGCCTGAATGTGATTATGCCCTAATCTGTGTCATTAAGTCAGTTTGAATTCTGAGCGTTGATTGCGTTGAAATGTTTGACTCCCCGCGCGAATGGATGGTCCAGATCAAGCCATTATGCCCTAATCCACGTGTTTAACTTAATTAATCCATAATTAATTTAATTTGACCAGAAGCCATCTGGGCCCTCCATTCACGCGCCAGTCAACAGATTCAAATCCAGAGTGAATCTCATCCCTCCATTCTGATTACTTTCCCTTTTATTTAATTTTTATTCATTTTCTTTTCCTTTTATTTGCACAATTATTTTAAAATAGTAAAAAATTCTTAAAAATTATGAAACTTTTTCCTAAGAGTTTTAATAATTTTTATGACCCAAAAATATTTTTATTTTATTTTTTATCATTAAAAAAGTATTTTTAAATATTTAAAAGATTATTTTTAATTGATTAATGGAAATTAATTAATTAAAAATACTTTTAAGTATTTAAAAATCACCAAAAAAATTCATGAAATGTTCTAAGACATTTAGAAACATTGTCCAACCTTCAAACCAAATTTCTTTTTTGATCTTGATGCATGTTAAGAATTTTTCATTGAATTAAATCATTTTTTTGTGCATTATTTTGATCATAAGTTCAAAAATTCATTTCTGCCTATCTAAGAAGGTTTGGACATTGATTCTTTTTGTATTGCATTCTATTTGGCATGTAGTTTTTGAGATAAAAAGGCCATGATTTGTTTCTTCATTTTCAATTTGTTTGACATTTCTTTTGTTTAGGAACCCTAAAAACCCTAATAACTTAGAAAAATCATAACTTGAGTTTGGTTGAGAGTTGAGAGCTCCCCTTTGGACTTTGGTTTAGTATAGGTTTAGGGTTTCTTTGGTTGGCATTTTCCATTTTTTATCTTAGGGTTTGCTTCTGTTTTTGGTTTTTGTTTGTTGTTTGATGCATAAACCCTAATTTGAGCTTTCATTTGCATACCTCTTGCATTCTCTTGCATAACATGACTTGCCATGCCATTTCAAGCATTCATGTGATTCATTTGACATCATAAGACATGTAGAAGGCATGTTTGATCATTGCATCTCATATTTGCCATGTCATTTGTCTTGTATGTTTCATAACTTTTCATGTTCATTCATGCTCCTTAACTTGCATCATTTGCATCCATGATCTTGTATGAACATCTCCATGCCTTGATTCATGTTTGTAGCACTCCATAGCATCATTATCATCATGTGCATGCTTCTGGTTTTGTTTAGCATCATGTTATTTCATCCCATTGTGCATTGCATTGCATTTCTTTCTAACATTTCAGGTGGTAAGTAACTTGAGAAGTGAATTTGCCTTCACTTCTCATAACTTTTCTTTTCACCTCTCTTGCATCCATTTCTGCATTTATGTTTGTGTTTGAGATTGAGCTTGCTCATTCTTGCTCTTCCCACTTTCTTTCTTCAAGTGACTTGACTTCTTGAATGAAGCAAGTTGCTCTGCTTCTCTTGATCCTTTCATCTGCTTCCTGGTGGTTCCATTGAAGATCTTTCTTGTAAACCTCACAAACCTTAGGAACAACCAAGCATGACAATGATTAGGGTTTTGATTAGTCCCCCCATTTAGCTTTTACCTTTGTGTCTTCTTTGAGTCTTCTCTTCTCATCTCATAATCAGGGACTAAACCTTAAAGGCTTTAAGGCTTTGTGATTAAGCTTATGCCTGCATCCTTCTCTTAGGATGGAGTGTATAACTTTAATCCTAAGTGTTAAACCCTTAATGTGTTTAAATCTCTTAATTAATTCACTTAATAATCATTGAGACATCACACTTGTAACTTGGGCCTTGCATTAGGGTTATAATTCTTCCTTAACTGGTTAAGAAGGACTAACCCTAGTGTTAATGGACAAGTCCCCCTCAAGTTGTCTTACAAACTCTAAAAAACATTTCTTCATCATATCATTAAATAAAATCCACTTAATCAAAGGCTTGTTTTGTCATGAGTTTAATCCCTAATCATGGATTAAGTTGAGGAGCTTTCCTCAGCTTAAACATTCTCATCTATTATCCTTCTATTAGGACGGTGTAATGGGTCTGTTTAATCCTTGATTATGGCTTAACCTCATTACTTAACACTAAACAAAAACACCAAAAACATCTAAATAATCACAAGTAGGTTAATGATCTTAATCCTACATCAGGGTAATTAAGTGTGAGAAGTTGACTTCACACTTAAGGTATTCTCATTACCCCTAATCAGAGGGAAGATGTGATGAGTTTACTAAATCCATTGGTTTAGGCTTAAGCTCATTATCTTATGACAAACTTCAAAAAGCAATAAAAGACTGAAAACATAAAAATAAACAATAATCGTCTCCTTCGGGATTCTTTTCTCATCTCATTCACTCACAAACGAGAACTTGCTTCTTCCGTCTAATGCAAGACATTTTGCACCTGAGCCAGACAGGTCATACACTTGAGCATAGGCAAATAAGCAGTTCATCAGTCAATTCACCTTTCAGTCTCTTTGGGTCGAACTACGGTGTTCTGACTTCCTCATTGCACGAGAGGATACATAGGCATAACTTAACAGTTATCGAACAAAAGTCTCAGTATATTCCCCCTCTCCCAGCATCTTAGCCTCATTATCATGAGCAATTCATTCTCATTCTTACACTGACACATCATTTATACATTTCACACTCCTTTTACACTGACACATGTACATCCTTTTCCAGCTAATTTATACACAAATTGCACTGACACTACCCCTTTAAAACACAAATCTTTTAAGCGTGGATCCCGTCGGGTACGACGAACAATCTGGGTGCTAATACCTTCCCAGGTTGTAACCAACCCCCTTTCTCAGTCTCTCTGGTTCGCAAACCGTCTTATCCATCCTTTTCTAGGCCTATGCAGCATTGCCTTTCCTCCGGGATAAAAATGCCTAGCTGGCGACTCTATTCATCTCCAGTGAGTTCACGGCTGTGTGTTCTCATTGTCCCCTTCGCCGACCGTTCGCGTCTGTACCCTTATCTGACCCTGTGTCACTTATCGGGAGCGACACTGTGTTATAAAGCTAAGCCAGAAGATGTGAGCAGAATGAGGAGAGCATATGTGGCCAAGACTCTTTCACTAGGTATGTCATATAACATACAAAGCTACTTTGAAATGGAAGAGTTTCTTCATTAAGGTTACTCCCATGGGATCAAATTTTTGCTTGCTTGAGAGTAGAAAAGAGGGAGCCATGGAAGAGTTGATATCTAGTGGTTCGACATGGTGGCAAGAATGCTTTTCAGATGTTAGGAGATGGAGGGAAGACGATGTCGACTTAGATAGAGTTATTTGAATTAGAGTATTTGGCATTCCTTTCCATGGTTGGAATATGGATTTGTTTGAACTTATTGCTAATAAACTTGGAACATTCATATGCACTGATGAGAACTCTTTGAAAGGAACAGCGATGGATGTTTCCCGCTTCATGGTGAGAGTTCAAGCAGGATTCGTTCTTCAGGAGAGCACGGTGGTGGAGATCGACGAAAAATGATTTTCTCTATGTTTACGTGAAGATTCTTATGGACCTGTTAGAATAGCCCCAACTGCCATTGTTGATAATAAGTTGAGTTCTTCTTCTGAAGAAGAAGAACAATTATTTGATGAAGATGAGTTTGGTCTTGAAATGGGGGAGGTTCGGTCAATAGCATGGAGGAGGGGGAGGTCAAGTTATTATCCGGTGAACTATTTAAGGAGGCAAGTTTTCTCAAAAAAGGAGGGGATTCGGTCGCTGGCAATAAGGAAAATACAGAGGGGGACAGTAGAGATTTTTCTGTGATAAAAACAACTAGTCTTAATACCTCTTTGTCTAGGGTGGTGGATTCTACAAATATCACAAGTGGGAGCACCAAAGTAGATTGGGGAGTAGGTGGGAGTGCATGTGGCATAGTGAAGGGTCAACATCAACATGGGATTTTTGATGGAGCTGTAAACCAAATTAAAACCACTCGTCTTGGTTCACGTGATAACTCTCCTTTTTATGAAGATTCAATTTCGGATTTTAATTCTCTTGACATTAAAGTAGCGGGTCCCATATCTTTACATGAGGCAGGTGGCGTTGAGTCAAGAGATGTGGGTTTTATTCCTAGTTTTAATTCCTTTTCAAAGAAGGCACGTGAAGAGAGGGGTGGTGGGGCCGCTGAAGGATCTTATAAAAAACTTAAAAAGGTCAAGTTTAGAAAACTAAACGGTTTTGGAACAACAAACAAAATCAATTCAAAAACTGGGGGAAGAAGGCAGAACAATTGGATATATTAAGAAAAAAAGGGTATTATGATAGTAATGTGCATAAGGTTGTTCTATCTGCTGATCCTACAATTAGGCCACATGATTATGTTGTTGTAGCTATTTACAGTATGCGTAGATGTATTGCTTTTTTAAAAGCTGGACAACAGATTTGGACTTATATTGATCTGGATCATTGTCGCTTTAGTGATGCTATATTCTATAAAGACTTAGTCTATGTTGTAGGAGAATGGAATAACATTCTCTCTTTTGATTTGCGTAACTTGAAGAAAAATAAGGTAATTCCCAAAATTGTTTCTTTGAAGGGGGATGATTATGCTGATGGAGTTTATCTTGTAAAATCATTAGAAGGAGACTTATGGCTAGTAAGAAAATATATTGGTTTTCCTGAAGATGATGAATTGCCTAGCAGTGGTGCAGAAAGATTTCAAGTGTATAATTTAGAATTGGATCTCCAAACGGGTAAACTTATACGAATGGTAACGCTTAATAGCTTGGGAGACAATGTCTTATTCGTGGGCGATAGTGATTCTGTATCGATGTCGGTTTCATATTTTTCTAATTGTCTTCAAAAGGATTCAATTTATTATACCGATGATTTTTATGAAGACACACCACGTCCTTACCCTAATGGACCATTTGATATGAAAGTCTACAATATAAAAGAGGAAAAGTTTAGTCAACATTGCCCTTTTCAACCTTAGTTTAGACGCATGCCACCTGCACTCTGGGTTATTCCACCGTTTCAATATGATTGACAATTTCAAATTGAAATAGATTATTTTGTTTTTCCTTTTTTAGATAAGTAAATAAATTGTTATCTAATTCCGTTTTATTATTTTACTACTTTTGACAAGGATTTATGTTGAAAAGAACATTTGATAATAAAAACTTCAATTAATGTCAGTTTTTGTTTGTATTTTAATTTTATTATATTGCTTTGACAAGGATTTACATTTAATGTTGTAAAAATAATTAAATATTTTTAGGGATTGTACTTAGAATCCGTAAGTATTAATTTTTTCTCGTTTTAGATACAATTTGAACCCGCAACAATCTATACCTCCAACAACAGAATCAAAAGGATATAAATTGATTTTAATAAGGATTTAAAATTTAAGCTATTTCAAATCTATAGTATATAAAAAGAGATAACTTATGAGAAAATAAATTAAAATATTAATTTATTTATACACTTGGAATCTATACCTTGAGAAGGGAATACTCTTAACACACGACACAAGCATGGGCATGAATAAATGTATTTAAGAATATGCATGTCACATAAATAAAACAAAAATCAATATAGCAGAGGCAATGTTCTTTAATAATAGGTTATGTAGCAAGAAAAAACAAGTAGCAGGGACAATGTTCTTTAACATGATTCTTTACTAACAATATGCTATATAGTAAGTTTCTATCACTTTCAATAAATACAAAAATATTTACATTTGTGATACAATCCAATCAACATGTTAAAACTATTTTATCAGCTATATTTTAAACTTAACACACACCCTAGCCATAAATATAGGTGACATGGGATTTTAACAATATGCTATATAATAAGTTTCTATCACTTTCAATAACTACAAAAATATCCACATTTGTGATACAATCCAATCAACATGTTAAAACTATTTTATCTGCTATATTTTAACCGAAAAGGCGAATCGAAACAAATAATCAAAATGTTGAATCAAAACTATAAAACAAAACTCTGAATCGATGGAGAGAAGAAACGCTGGAAAAGAAAGTGAATGAGAAGAGAATAAGAAGAATATTTGCACAGAAGAAACGATTTTTGATAGAAGAGAATGAGAAGAGCTTACCTAAAATGATTTTTGATTGATTTCTGGAAACGCACGTTTAGGTTTTCGATTAAGAAGTCATTCCTAGAAAATATTAGGTTAGGTTTTTGTTCTGAATTGATTTTTGTAAATGATTTCTGAAATCGATTAATCACTTTCTTTGAACGATCACTATGCCAAAAATAACATTTAACAACGCTTTATAAAGAAAGCGCTGCTATAGGTCAAAATTAAAAGAAAACACGGAAACTGTTCAAAAATAATAATAAAAGCACTACTAAAAGTCATACCTTAGACAACGCTTTTGAAAAAGCGCTATCTAAGATAGACCTTAGATAGCGCTTTTAGAAAGCGCTTTTAAAGATAGAACTTAGACAACACTTTTAAAAAAGCGTTGTCTAAGGCTTTCAATTTTAAAAAAATTAAAATCAAAAGCGCTGTCTAAGGTTGACCTTAGATAGCGCTTTCCCAAAAGTGCTGTCTAAGGTCTAATTAAATTAAAAATATACAATTTCTATTTTCATTTCCCTCTCTTCTGCGAACTCTCTCACTTTCTACGAACGAACACCATCGTCGTCCTAACTGAGATTTTCGCCACCATTGCCCTAACTGAGCTTCTTGCCACCATTTCCCTAACTGAGCTTCTCGCCACCGTCGTCCTCCACGTTCACCGTCGTCCACCACATTATTCGGTAATCTTCTTCTCTGTTCTTTTCTTCTCTGTTTAGGGCAAGAACGAAATCAACTTTATCTCTTTTAGTTTAAGCTCTTTTTGTTTGTAGTTGACATTGTTGTAGTTGACATTGTTGTAGAAGTGCTTATTAGTTTAAGCTCTTTTTGTATATTATTGCAGAAGTGCTTATTAGTTTAAGCTCTTTTAGTATACAGTTGACATTGTTGTTGAAGTGCTTATGAGTTTAATATCTTTTTGTATATGATTGACATTGTTTAAAGAAATGCTTATTATTTTAAGCTCTTTTTGTATATAGTTACACTATTCTATACATAAAAACTAGAATAGTGTAAGTTATTAATATTGGACATGAAACTTAGAGTATGTATCAATATAGGGTATTCATGAAACTTTTGAGAATATCTAACTAATAAACAAAGATTCATAAAATAAGCACTTTAATAGGGTATTCATGAAACTTTTTGCTTATTAGTTCATTGTTGAAGCTTTTTGATAGGGTATTCATGAAACTTTTGAGATGATCAAACTAATAGACAAAGATATTCTCAATACACAAAATTATAATAGATGAAAGATTCATAAAATAAGCATTTTTATTAGTTTAAGCACTTTTTATTAAGTTAGATTTGATCATGCATGGTTTCTTTATTATGTATGTATTTAATTTAAGCTTATTATGTTTAGTTTAAGCTCATTATGTATTTATTTGACATTGTTGTAGTTTAAGCTCATTATGTATGTATTTAGTTTAAGCTCATTATGTTTAGTTTAAGCTCATTATGTGTGTATTTAGTTTAAGCTCATTATGTATTTATTTGACATTGTTGTAGTTTAAGCTCGGTTGTAGAAATGCTTATAAGTTTAAGAACTTTTTATTAAGTTAGATTTGATCATGCATGGTTTCTTTATTATGTATGTATTTATTTGACATTGTTGTATTTATTTGATTATAAGTTAGATTTGATCATGCATGGTTTCTTTATTTTTGTGTTTTCAATTACTTTTATTATAAGTTATATTTGATCCTCCTTGGTTTCTTTTTACAGGTTAGACATGGCCACTAATGATCATAACCTACATGATGATCATTCGACACATGAAGGAGGTAGTAAAAAAGTATCAACTGAAGAAGAGATTCGAAGAGGTATAACGGTTATGAGAAGAGTGGTCAATGGTAGATCTCGAGGCATCATTCTAGATGTGAATTGGAGCCATCAGGGGCAGCTTATAGAACCTAATGGACACGCCTTAACTAGTTTCATCGGTGCACTAGTAAGGAATGAAGTTCCCATTACTTGTGATGATTGGAGAAACAAAGATCTGAATGACTCCAAAGAAAGAATTTGGAGTGAGATAAAGGTACAATAATTATGTCTTTAATTATGCGAATCAATTATGTTTTTTTAGATTACCTGTACTAACGCACAATCTGTATGTTTTTCTTAGCGGTGTTTTAACATCGAAGAAGAAAGAAGAGGTTTTTGTATAAAATTGGCCAGAAAGCTTTTACGAGGGTTTAGAACAGTTTTATCATCCAAGTTCCTTAAGGATGCGGATGATAATTATGTTGATGCGGAACTTCCTAAAAAATATGAAAGTTTGATATCAGCAGAAGAATGGGAAGCCTTCAAATCCAAACGACAGGACCATGTATTTAAAAGACTAAGTGCCACAAATCGGGAAAGAGCATCAAGTCCCGCATATCCGTACCGAAAAGGTCGTGTCTGATATGGACGCATAGAACAATCCATGGTAAGTATTTATAAATTGCGATAACATATTTGTTCATCATATATTAGTTTTATTTGATCATATTGTATGACTTAATGTGTAGCTGCAGAAGAAGAAAAGTTCTGAAACATCTATTCCTGCACATGTTTTATGGAAGGAAACCCGTGTGGGCAAATCTGGAGTTCCAAAAGAAGATGTTTTACAAGTATACGAGAAATGTGTAAGTATAACATTTTTTATTTAATTAAATAAAAACTTTATAAACAAATATTTGACAAGTATACGGTATTCATCTGATTTTCAGGAGGCGCTATCTCAGTCTTTACCTCCAGATGATACTAGGAGCATACTTAGTCAGGCATTAGATGTCCGTGAGTATTCTGGTCGGGTGAGGGGTAAGGGATTTGGAGTCACTCCGACCTCCCTGAGTATTAAAAAAGGAAAGGCTCCTAGTAATCGAGAGCTTCATGCAAAATTGGAAGCAATGCAAGTTGAGCTTGATGCATTAAGGAGAGAAAGAGAGGCTAGCGCATCAGCATGTTTCAAAGATGCTTCGGACAAAGATAGTATCAACTGTACCTTTAAGATGAACATTCCAGAGGTAATTACATATAATTGTCTTAAATTGAAC
This sequence comes from Lathyrus aphaca, assembly GCA_963966055.1. NCBI lineage: Eukaryota > Viridiplantae > Streptophyta > Magnoliopsida > Fabales > Fabaceae > Lathyrus > Lathyrus aphaca. The sequence goes on from OZ014524.1 coordinate 339,713,314, forward strand.
TATTTTCTTAAATTATGTATTTGACATATATACACATTAACAATTTCATTTTATTATTGGTTTTAGGGCATTTCCCATTGTCAGCTCTATTTATCGTCACCATATTATCGGATGGTTGGCAAGGGAAAAGTGCATAACATTAACGGAGTATTACTTCACACTAGAGAGCTCCCTGCTGGATGTTTGAAAGTATCGGTTGATATTGCAGTTGAGCCGAATGCATCATTACCATATCCTAACGATGGTTCGGATGCAACAACGGTGGACGAAGCAGTAGGTTCGTTTGTTGCATGCCCGACAAACCTCATTAGCGTAGGATATGAGGTATGTCTAAAACCTTTGTTAACCTTAATGTGTATATTCAAAGTTTTTTACGGGCATTTTACGTACATTTTTTACTTGGTTATGTTAAATAGACTCCCACAAGATCCAAATCAAAAGATAATGCTATTCCGCGGCATACCGAGTCCGTGGTTTAAAAAAACAGGTACAATACAATTATATGACATATATGCATGGAAGTTGTTAAATTCTTAATTTCATCTAACTATTTATATGATATGTAGCTTCAAGAAAAGGAGGTTAGCAACGTCTCCGCACACCAAAAAAAGGAGGTTAGCAAAGCCTCGCACAACAAAAAAAGGAGGTTAGCAACGCCTCCGCACAACAAAAAAAGGATGGTGCTAAGAAGACCGTAGCTAAGAAAAAACCTACCACCAAGTATAGGACGTGCCTCCAGACATTTCTAGAGATGACAGATATACCGACCAGAGGTGTTCGTCTTGTGTATATAGAGGAAGGTATTTTCGGCTTTGATTATGAACAAATGATTGGTAATGAAGACTTCATGCAAGTTTTTGGTCGTGAAGAAATTGGCGTCAGTGTTGTCAATATATATATCCGGTAAATCCGGTATACTTTGTTATATTAATTGAACAACTTATTTACTTTATGTTTCAAATGAGGTGTCTAATGTTAATGATGTTTTTATTTAAGGTTTTTGTATGACAAATTGATGTGCCCCAATGGATTGGACGTAACATTTGGATTCTTAGCACCCGCGTCCATCAACTTAAGTTTAATCATAAGTAGACAGGATATCGTGACGGAGTACGTTCTCAGGATCCTCATGGCCAACAAAGATACGGAGAAGTTGTTTTTTATACCGTTTAATATCGGGTTAGAATTTCATTCTAAATTCATCTATTATAATTATTTGTATTTTGACGTCGTGTAGAAAATTTACATCTAACATTTGTTTAATCATACAGTGGACATTGGTTGTTGCTCGCAATCAATCCTATCAGAGAAATCGTTTATTATCTTGACTCGTTAGGAAATGATTGGACAACATACCCGGATATGAGGGACACAATTGACACGTAAGTGAGATTGTTCTAAATTTTCTTGTGTGTATTTATTAATTTATGTGAATTGATCTAATTACTTCATTTTTATTTTATTAGCATCCTACAAGCTTTTCGAGCCCAACGAGATATCCAAACATCAAAGAGGAGAGCCAACTGCATTACATGGATAAAAGTGGCGGTATATTATTAATTATCACATTTTTTATTATATTAGTGATGATACTTGATAAAACATAGGATTTATCCATATTTTCTTTTCATTTGTAGTGTCCTCAGCAACGTAATCAATTAGATTGCGGATATTTCATGTTGTGGTTTATGCGAGATACTCTTGTTTTGGGCCGATTAGAGATTCCCACCGATGTATGTATTTCTAACTTATGAGTTATTTTAATATTTACACATATCTCTCATATAATTAAATAGTTGAAATTAAATCAAACTATGTTATATTATTATGTAGTACTTTGATGAATTCAAGTGTGCATATTATACAAAAGATCAAGTGAACGAAATCAAAGAGGAATGGTGTCAATTCATTATAGAGCTAGGTGTTATGTGAGATATAATATTGTCAATTCATTATACAAAAGATCAAGTGGACAAAATCAAAGAAGAAACGCCGGAAAAGAAAGTGAATGAGAAGAGAATAAGAAGAACATTTGCACAGAAGAAACGATTTTTGATGGAAGAGAATGAGAAGAGCTTACTTGAAATGATTTTTGATTGATTTCTGGAAACACACGTTTAGGTTTTCGATTAAGAAGTCATTCCTAGAAAATATTGGGTTAGGTTTTTGTTCTGAATTGATTTTTTTAAATGATTTCTGAAATCGATTAATCACTTTCTTTGAACGATTTTTGAAATCGATTGTTCTGAAACGATTTTTTAGAACGATATTTTGAGAGTGCATAAGCGATTTTCTAAAAACTTTTTTGAGAGAAACATGGGAATCAATTTCATTTTTGTTTTTTAGTTTTATAACTAGTTTTATTTTTTAGTTTTAATTTTGTTTAAAAAATAAATAATTAAATAAAATTAAGGATTTATTTTAGTTTTATTTTATTTTATAAATAATTTTGTAAATAAATAATTAAATATTTTTGAAACACTACTACACCTATCTTTAATTAATTTATTTATTTAGTAAAACCACTTAATTTGAAAAACATTTGATTAAAATTAAGTTATAATTTTCTAATTAGTAATTAGTAAAGTTAAATTTTATGTTTTTAGTGAAAATAATAATTTTATAATTTTTTATTAAAATATAATTTGTTTAGAATAAAAAAAGTGTTCAATTATTTTAATAGATAAAATATAACTGTAGGTAAAAGTAATTTAGGTGTAGGTAAAAAGTTATCTTTAGTAAAAAAAATCAAGGCATAAATATAAATGTCACAATATGTATTTTTCTTGTAGTGAAATAAGGACGAGACTAAGCATCTAACACTTATTTTCTTTCTAATATTTTAAATGCACATGGTTAAGTTAAATTATGTGGATCTGATAACTTTATTGCAATTTATATAACTTTTACTCAATAATATAGTAGTGTGATGAAGATGTGGTGTTCTCATTATAATTTTAATATAATAGCATTATAATTTTTTTAATCATGCAAACTTAATGCATTTTATTTATCAATTGAAACTACGTCTTCTCTCAATTTTCACGTTCATCAGATTCCGTCATCAAAAAAATTGACGTGATAGATATATTTCTTTATTTTTGTCACATGCAAGAGGGAGAACCATTAGGCTAACATATTTTTTCTATTGTATTTTGCTAATGAAATGTTTATATTACATATTTACTCAAACTAATATTTAGCATTTAATATTTCCAAACTAATTTAGTCTAAAATAGTTTAATTAAATTATTGAACTGAAATTAAATTTTTAAACTGAAAGTAAGTTATTAAACTAAAATAGCTTTGAATAGTAGTTTCACACCCAAAGAATACATGTCATTATTCCTCCTCAATATTCTCACAAAATTGAACACTTGGAGTACAATGAAAAAAATATTGACAGGGATATTTTCGAGTTGGAAGACATCCCCTACAAATCCTCCACAACATATGTTTAGCTCTAGGTGGCGCTTTAATGTTCCATAAGCTTCCCCAATCCCCCTCCACTTTAAAGATTAATTGATTTGTTTGGACATTCCTCAGCAACAGATAGGAAAATTTGACATTATACACTCCATTTTGTTCTTCTATCCAAAACATGAAATCTTCTAACATATCTTCCACAAGCGATACCTTAAGGATTTCATTGGTCGGGTAAGAAAATGTCTTATTTGTTGAACATCCCATTATTTAACATTTTCCAACATAAGAATATTAACAGTAATATCATACATTCCTTACCCTTGAGGAACTACCAAGTAACCTTCTTCAACCCCCCTTAGTCATGGCACATTCATAACTTTAATCATACATACTCTACCTACATCCAAGAACCTTTTGTGGGCCACAGACGTTGTTGAAGTTTCCCGACTATTGAGGAAAGGAGGATGGTGTGCATGCAAGACACTCTGATGCTAAAGTAAGGACACAAACAAAGAAGTGAGCAAGTACGATAAAAAGTATTGTTATAATGAATATTGAATATCTGGCCCTCTCATATGAGAGGGTTTATATAATGCCCCCAATGCGTGGCCAGCGGTCCCTATTTTGGGCCTAGATCATGGATCACCCGAAAATAGGTAACTGCCAGAAACTAACTGTCGGACTGGCAGATCTGCTCGGGTGCGATATGTACTAGAAAGATGGTGCACCGAGCATGAGCAATCCTTGGCTGATCCTGGGTGACTCTCCCGAGGTGTCGGGCAGAAGTCCCGGGCTGAACAAGGAGAACGACCATGTTGGACCTGGTCGGTGAATTCTCCTCGATTTTGGGGCAGGAAGCAAAGTGGGTCCCTTTTTCCTTAAGGATCTGGATTTGTAATATTAGGTCGTCTTGGATAAATGAGTGGATTAAGCCGCATCTAGCCGTTGGGATAGTGCGGAATAGGAGCCCCCCAAGTCATTTCTTCTAGTCATAGAAGTGATGACTTAAGGTTAGCTCGCTTTCAGGGAACGAATCATGTGATCAAAATATTTCGGAAGGTCTTCCCGGGTGAGGATATGGTTGAACTATCTTGGGTGTTATGTCTTGCTCGGATCACGGTGAGTCCAAAGGTTGAAGGAAGACTAAAGCTTCTTCTACGACGTGTACCTCGAGACGTGGGACAATTAATATGAAATGACAGTTACACTTAGGCTAGCCATAGGCAATGATGATATCGGTGCTCGTGCACGTGGGATGGGAGTGCCTATAAATATGACTCCGTTGGACATTTATGCACTATCTTCTTTCCATAAGTCTTCTCAATATCTATCTGTTACAAGCCTCCCTATTTCCAGCCATCAACCGCCATCAGCCGCTGCCTTCACCGAGGACGCAATTTTGAGCATGCGCTAACATCTCCAAAAACAAGTATGTCCCCTTGTTTTGCTTTCGTTAATGTAGTTTTTAGATTTCACTAGTGGAAATGCATGCAACCTAGGGAGAACCGTAAGGTTTTTAGGAGATACTAGTATGAGTATTGGTGGTTTGCGGCGTTTCTGCCATTTTTTTACGGTGGCGCTGCTGTGATCTCCGCCTGTCATCGTTTCTCCGTTTTGTGTTATTGCTGTAACGAGGGAGAGCCTCAATGATTGTGTGGAGGATTAGGCAAGATAGATGTCGGAAGTTTGTGTATTGACATGAACTATATTTGTTGAGTGTATTCTAAGGGTTTTGCCCTTTTCAAACTTGGTTTAGACGTATGCCACCTACACTCTGAGTTATTCCACCGTTTCAATATGATTGACAATTTCAAATTGAAATAGGTTATTTTGTTTTTCCTTTTTTAGTTAAGTAAATAAATTGTTATTTAATTCCGTTTTATTATTTTACTACTTTTAACAAGGATTTATGTTTATGGCAAGTGAAAAGAACATTTGAGAATAAAAACACTACGCATTAAACACTTCAATTAATGTCAGTTTTTGTTTGTGTTTTAATTTTATTATATTGCTTTGACAAGGATTTACATTTAATGTTGTAAAAATAATTAAATATTTTTAGGGGTTGTACTTAGAATCCGTAAGTATTAATTTTTTTCTCGTTTTAGATACAATTTGAACCCGCAACAATCTATACCTCCAACAACAGAATCAAAGGGATATGAATTGATTTTAATAAGGATTTAAAATTTAAGCTATTTCAAATCTATAGTATATAAAAAGAGATAACTTATGAGAAAATAAATTAAAATAAATTTATTTATACACTTGGAATCTATACCTCGAGAAGGGAATGCTCTTAACACACAACACAAACATGGGCATGAATAAAAGTATTTAAGAATAGGCATGTCACATAAATAAAATAAAAATCAATATAGCAGAGACAATGTTCTTTAATAATATGTTATGTAGCAAGAAAAAACAAGTAGCAGGGACAATGTTCTTTTTAACATGATTCTTTACTAAAACATTTTATTAGCTATATAGTAAGTTTCTATCACTTTCAATAACTACAAAAATATTTACATTTGTGATACAATCCAATCAACATGTTAATACTATTTTATTAGCTATATTTTAAACTTAACACACACCCTAGCCATAAATTTAAGTGACATGGGATTTTAACAATATGCTATATAATAAGTTTCTATCACTTTCAATTACTACAAAAATATCCACATTTGTGATACAATCCAATCAACATGTTAAAACTATTTTATTAGCTATATTTTAATCGAAAAGGCGAATCGAAACAAAGAATCAAAATGCTGAATCAATACTATAAAACAAAACTCAGAATCGATGGAGAGAAGAAACACTGGAAAAGAAAGTGAATGAGAAGAGAATAAGAAGAACATTTGCACAGAAGAAACGATTTTTTATGGAAGAGAATGAGAAGAGCTTACCTGAAATGATTTTTGATTGATTTTTGGAAACACACGTTTAGGTTTTCGATTAAGAAGTCATTCCTAGAATATATTGGGTTAGGTTTATGTTCTGAATTGATTTTTTTAAATGATTTCTGAAATCGATTAATCATTTTCTTTGAATGATTTTTGAAATTGATAGTTCTAAAATAATTTTCTAGAACGATATTTTGAGAGTGCTTAAGCGATTTTCTAAAAACTTTTTTTGAGAGAAACATGGGAATCAATTTCATTTTTGTTTTTTAGTTTTATAACTAGTTTTATTTTTTTTAATTTCATTTTTTTAGTTTTAATTTTGTTTAATAAATAAATAATTAAATAAAATTAAGCATTTATTTTAGTTTTATTTTATTTTATAAATAATTTAATATTTTTGAAACAATACTACACCTATCTTTAATTAATTAATTAATTTAGTAAAACCACTTAATTTGAAAAACATTTGATTAATATTAAGTTATAATTTTCTAATTAATAATTAGTAAAGTTAAATTTTATGTTTTTAGTGAAAATAATAATTTTATAATTTTTTATTAAATTATAATTTGTTTAGAATAAAAAAAGTGTTCGATTATTATAATAGATAAAATATAACGGTAGGTAAAAGTAATTTAGGTGTAGGTAAAAATTGTCTTTAGTGACAAAAATCAAGGCATAAATATAAATGTCACAATATGTATTTTTTTTGTAGTGAAATAAGGACGGGACTAAGCATCTAACACTTATTTTCTTTCTAATATTTTAAATGCACATGGTTAAGTTAAATTATGTGGATCTGATAACTTTATTGCAATTTATATAACCTTTACTCAATAATATAGTAGTGTGATGAAGATGTGGTGTTCTCATTATAATTTTAATATAATAGTATTATAATTTTTTTTAATCATGCAAACTTAATGCATTTTATTTATCAATTGAAACTATGTCTTCTCTCAATTTTCACGTTCATCACATTCTGTCATAAAAAAATTGACGTGATAGATATATTTCTTTATTTTTGTCACATGCAAGAGGGAGAACCATTAGGCTAACATATTTTTTCTATTATATTTTGCTAATGAAATGTATATATTACATATTTACTCAAACTAATATTTAGTATTTAATATTTCCAAACTAATATTTAGTCTAAAATAGTTTAATTAAATTATTGAACTGAAATTAAATTTTTAAACTGAAAGTAAGTTATTAAACTAAAATAACTTTGAATAGTAGTTTCATACCCAAAGAATACATGTCATTATTCCTCCTCAATATTCTCACAAAATTGAACACTTGGAGTACAATGAACAAAATATTGACGGGGATATTTTCGAGTTGGAAGACATCCTCTACAAATCCTCCACAACATATGTTTAGCTCTAGGTGGCGCTTTAATATTCCATAAGCTTCCCCAATCCCCCTCCACTTTAAAGATTAATTGATTTGTTTGGACACTCCTCAGCAACCAATAGGAAAATTTGACATTATACTCTCCATTTTGTTCTTCTATCCAAAACATGAAATCTTCTAACATATCTTCCACAAGCGACACCTTAAGGATTTCATTGGTCGGGTAAGAAAATGTCTTATTTATTGAACATCCCATTATTTAACATTTTCCAACATAAGAATATTAACAGTAATATCATACATTACTTACCCTTGAGGACCTACCAAGTAACCTTCTTCAACCCCCCTTAGTCATGGCACATTCATAACTTTAATCATACATACTCTACCTACAACCAAGAGTTAAGACTTTCCTAGCTTTTAAAAAATTCTAAATGTTTATTATTAGGTTGTTATATATATATATATATATATATATATATATATATATATATATATATATATATATATATATATATATATATATATATATATATATATATATATATATTTGTGATCAGAACCTTTTGTGGGCCACGGACGTTGTTGAAGTTGCCCGACTATTGAGGAGAGGAGGATGGTGTGCATGCAAGACACTCTGATGCTAAAGTAAGGACACAAACAAAGAAGTGAGCAAGTACGAGAAAAAATATTGTTATAATGAATATTGAATACCTGACCCTCTCATATGAGAGGGATTATATAATGCCCCCAATGTGTGGCCAACGGTCCCTATTTTGGACCTAGATCATGGATCACCCGAAAATAGGTAACTGCCAGAAACTAACTATCAGACTGGCAGATCTGCTCGGGTGCGATATGTACTAGAAAGATGGTGCACCGAGCATGAGCAATCCTTGGTTGATCCTGGGTGACTCTCCCGAGGTGTCAGGCAGAAGTCACGGGCTGAACGAGGAGAACGACCATGTTGGACCTGGTCGGTGAATTCTCCTCGGTTGTAGGGCAGGAGGCAAAGTGGGTCCCTTTTTTCCTTAAGGATCTGTGTAACACGGTGGGAGAACTGACTTTTAGTCATGTTGCGGATAGCAAGAGTCGCCACCGACTTTTATTTTATCCAAGTGGAAATGACATAAAAGAACATGAAAGACCTATTTTAAAAGACTTGAGTTCGGGGGGTAGGTTATACAAAGGGAAGGTGTTAGCACCCTTTATATCCATGGTTATCCATGGGCTCTTAGTTACTTAGCTCACTTTAAATTGTTTTGAGAAAGTGTAGTGTGTGATTAGAAATTTTTCTAAGTACTTTGTAATGATCCTCGTATGGATGTATACAAAGCCTTGTTTTGAAAAATGTTTAAGAAAATGAGGTGTAAAAAGTATTTTGAAAATGTGAGCAAGCAACTAAGAGGTACCTACCCTAGATTAAGTCTTTCATGTTCTCGTATGTTCTTTCAATGGTAAGACTATCCCTATTATTAAGGAATAGGTAGTCATTACCTTGGATGTGTTAAGGGACAAACGTAGGGTCATCGTATGGTCATTGAAAGAAACTTAAGGGATGTCTTTAGCAATTCGTAGGGACTATCATCATTTATTTGAAGGGACGAGATCATTATTTCGTAGGCAACCTCAAAGGGACTTGATCTTTTAAACTGAAGGGACTATGATGATTTATACTTGAAGGGACTTTGCTTAAGACATCCCTATATTCGAGGGACTTGACCATATTATTTTAAGACAACCAAGAGGAATACCCTAGGAAGTGCAAGATGACGATCAAAGATCGACTTACGTGTGTGAGTGTTTATTTTCAAATATTTATCTTTTTTAAATTAGTTATCTAAATTAAATTAAATACAAATAAGTTTCCACACCCTATTTACTAACCACACAATAAATATTTATAATAAAATAAAGACGGAAAATAAATATAGAATTATTACATGGCTTTGGGATATTTACAATATAATTGGATAATAAATAATAATAATAATAATAATAATAATAATAATAAAGCAAGAAACATTAGAATTTAAAAAGAAAGTAATAATGAAGAAATAGAGAAAAGCTAGAATTTTAAAAGAAATATTTTAAGTTAAATAAGTTAGAATTTTAGAGATTATTAGAAAAATAATATAAATTTAAAGGATTTAATAATAATAATAATAATAAAAGGATAATATATTACAAAATAAAAAAAAGTTATTATAAAAGAAATATTTAGGGTTAGGAAAAATTAGGTTAAATTTTTAAGGTTAGTGAAAAAATTAAGGTTTAGAAAATAATTAGGGTTTTTAAAATAATTAGGGTTTTAAAATAATTATATATTTATTTACAAAATATATATATAATAAAAATTATGTACAAAAATTAAAAAGAATAAAAAAACTAATGAATTTACAAAATACTATTTATTTATTTATTTATTTTTTATTTTAATTTAGAAAAGATTTGTATTAATTAAATTTAATTGACTAGTTAATTTAAAATAATAATGATTTAAATAAAATTATAATAAAAGTGAAAATAAACCAAAAAAACAAACCTGCAGGAGCCTGGGGTCGAACCCAGGTCTCCAACCCCCAACTATAAACCTCTGACCACTAGGCTGCGCACTTGTGGTGATATTGGAATGAACAATATTCAATAAAACAAACCTGGAAAAAAAACAGCGCAATTAACAAAAAAAAAAGAATGAGACCTGGGATTCGAACCCAGGTCATTGGCCTCCCAGGCGCGTTACCAAAACCAACTGAGCTACACACTCTTTCTGATATTAATACACAAATATTTCATAATAAAATAAAACGAAATTTAAAATTCAAATTTCGCGCCCTTCTTCATCTTCTTCCTCCAGCCATTGCCTTAGGCTATAGTGACACTTTTCCATCACTACAACTTATAGTGACAGATTCTGTCCGTTGCTAAACGTCCTGCGAATTGGAAAATGCAATATACGTAATATAAATACATTTTGATCATACAAATTAATCAATATCATCCTTCTAAATCCCAATAATCCACCAATTTCATGTGGAATTACGTCTGGTGAAATCCCCAATCTCAAGTTTCGAAACCCTAAGTATGGCATATCCCTCTTCCTGCATCAAAACTTAAAATAAAATATCCAGAAACGATTAATGATGCATCATGAATAATAATCAATCGTTAAAAACAAGAAAAAACGCATGTATATAAGAAATCAAAAATTTGTTTTTCAAGAATGTTTGAAGATTCGGTTTCCTTGATGTATGAGCTTTTGGATGCTTATGATGATGTGGATAGTATCAAGAGTATCCAAGGATCATGTATAGGCCATTATAATACCTTAATTCAACCTGCAAATAAGAAAACGAAAATTGAAAATTCTTGAAAAATTTCAAAGTGAAAAGTGTTCTTTGGTCCTCTGAAATTCGTCCCCTAGGCTTGTGTCAACTTGTATTCTTATAGACGAGTGGAATTAGGTCAGAAAAGTGGTGGATTTGTGGGATTTTTGGATACCTTGAGTGTGAAGAAATCCCCTTACCAATTTGGTCAAAAAATCAAATATATTCATTCCATAATGCCTTAGCATGAAATTGGAACTTCTCAATCAACTTTAAATGACTTTTAAGAGTTTCTAGAAGAAGGATCCAATCAAATAATTGTGTTTTTATATTTTATTTTTATTTAAAATGAATTTTAGAGAAAGTGTAACCTGACATGAGGGAATTTTCGGGAATGTAAGTATTTTTAGCGAGTATAAGTAGAAGAAGCGATTCCTGAAAGGAAATCAATGAAGCTGGAAAAAAGCAACATAATTGTTAATGGTGCAATCAGATTGAAATTGAAATTCAGAAAAGAAAATAAAAAAAACAAATTCAGAAGAAGAGTGTACCTAACATAGTTACTATGAGTGATTAGAAAAATCTCAAATCTTGCGAAACGACGAAGTCTTGGTTTCGTCGCCGTAAACATTTCGCTTTCAACCATTGATTTTGTTTTCACATTTAGTAATCACGATTTGCAGTAACACTGAAAAGAAGAATAAAAGGAAAAAAGTGTTTGTTTACTTCAGACAGAGAGAAAATGTTTGTTTACCTAATGATCAGAACTTCAACGACTGCTGACGTGAATCTTCAGGGCTGCTCGTGTGATGAAGAGAACCAGGGGGTGTACCTGCAAGGTATTCCGATGTCAAAGTAAGAGCGGGCATAAGAGCAAGCAAGGAAGAATAAAGTGTTTGAGGAGAGAATATTCAATACCTAACCCTCTCAAGTGAGAGGGTTTATATAGAGATCCCTCAGCACGTGTCCAACAGTCCCTATTTTTGGGTCTGGATCACGGATCCCCAAAAATAGGTAACTTCCAGGAAGGGAGCGAGGACGAGCATCCTACTCGGGAGGCCTGTGTGTTGGGCCCGGAGCTCCGAGTGATGACATGTCTTGGTCGATCCTGGGTGGTCTCAACCCTAGCCGAGGAGAGATCATAAGCGAGGATGAGAGATCGGGCACCCTGGAGGTGGGTCCCCTGGATGATGAGTTATTGGGCCGTTTCTGGGCCGAAAATGGTTGGGTAAAACTTAGTCGTTGGACCAGTCCAGAACAGGAGCCCCCTAAGACGTTGCTTCTGATCAGAGAAGTGATGACTTAAGGGTGTCTTACCATCATCGTGATGCAAAGATCCTCGGTACGTTTTATAATGGTGGTCGCTGGATGGAATCGGTCGTGGGATCCTGGTCGTTGTAGACGAGGATCCCACACGTTTGGAATGGTTGAAGTGAAACGCATGTGTCTTGGAAATTGTGTGCATTTAATGCGTAATGATGGCTACCTTACGATCGTCCATATGCAATTAGTGCGCCACTCATAGGTTTGCAGACCGCACGTACTCGTGCACATGTTGAGAAGGCTTATAAATAGGGCATCTGACCTCATTTCCACACTTTTCGCTCTCCAATTTTCTCTTCGCTTACTCCCGCAGCTCGCTTCCGCCGTCAATCAGCCGTCCGCCACCACAACTCCCAAGCACGATCACCGCCACCGCAGAAATATCTCAACTTGTAAGTTTCGATGCTTTCTTAGCTTGATTTAACTTCTGATTTTCGATAAATAAAGTAGTAGCATACGATTAAGATAGCTTCTAGTGTGATAATGATGATTTAGATGAGATTGTAGGGTTCCAACACGGTGTTCGTCACCTCTGTGAGCAGCAGTCGGTGGCAGAATAGTTATGGATATGACATTTTAGGGTTAGTTTGCGTCGTCCATGACGACTTTGTTCGTCTTCTCAGGTTGAACTTCAAACGGAGTTCTTGGTAGGATTATTCTCATCACACGAGGTCCTCGTGATGGCTTGAATTTGTTTTACCCCCAAGATTACCTAATCGTGGTTATTCCTTACGATTAAGGACATTGACCGAGGACAGCGTCCTCGCCCCCTAGCGCGCCCTTTCACTTTTTAAGCGGGGGAAGAATGGATTTGATTTTTTCATCGAATTCACGTTTGCTTTCACTTCTTTTCAGGTGCAACCATGTCCAACGACGACCGCATAAATATGGAAACCGAGGAGCTGTCTAGCGAGTCTGCATCGTCTCCCGCTGACACCGAGCAAAGTTCGCCTTCGGGGAGGAGTTCAAAATCTTCTGCCGGTTCTGAAGAAACCACCTCAATAGGTGTAAAATATTTTTGAAAAATCAATCTTGACTTCGTTTGAAATAGTTGGTGTCACATCAACTGAGTTAACATTTGTTGTTGCAGTTTTCTATATGGAATATGAACAAACATAGACTTTAGGCATGGTACTAGATAAATTGAAACAGTTATTCACTAAAAAAGGGTTATGGCCACAAGTAATTTTAACTAATAGAGATCTTGATTTGATGAAAGCAACTGAAACAATATTTTTTATGACAGTTAATTTGCTTTGTCGATTTCACATAAACAAGAATGTGAAAGCAAAGTGCAAGGAGTATGTTGCGAATGATATGCGAGAACCAATAGAAAAGCTTTGGTATGAACTTGTAAAGGCTTGTGATGAGGTGGAGTACCATCAAAAGTTGAAATTGATTGAGCATGCCTGTTTGGATTATGAATATTTTCTTGATTATGTGAAAGACACATGGTTGACACCTCATAGGCATAGATTTGTTGAAGCTTGGATCAATAAAGTGTTGCATTTAGGCAACACCACGACTAACAGATATTGTATTTGTTTCTTAGACATAGTTTATTTATAGTAATATTAATGATAGTGAACTTTTTCTTTTTTTGTTAGAGTTGAATCTGCAAATTGAAAGTTGAAGTAGATGTTGGAGAACAGTTTAGGTGATATGTGCAAATGCTGGGAGGCTATGAATGGCAACATCAAGGTTCAAGTGGGAAATATTAGAGCTTCGTTTCAGAAGAGTTTTTATGAGTTTGATCATGCGCATAGTGATCCATATTATGGGAATTTGCATGAATCAATATCTAGAGTTGCTTTGTGTCGCATTGTTAAAGAGTGGCATATGGTTTGACATGGTGGGTACAGACACCCAGATGTGCAGGTGCTTTTGTAGAACAATATACGAGTTAATAGGTATATGAAATCAGTAGGTGTCAACCCATCCAGCACAATCCTAATATCATCAACCTTTTGCATAGATTGCTTGTAGAACCACTTCATCGTCCTCGAAAGTGGACTAACAACACCAACAATATTCAAAAATCCTATCTTCCCAATAGTTGGAAAATACTCATGAATCGAACACTGTTAAATAATATGAATATTATCAATTAAGGGTATTATAAATAACATAATACTATTATAAATTAAATTAAAATAAAACATGTGTACCTGTAGTAGAGAGGCATATCCACCAAGTTGTTTACAAGTATATAACGAATCACCTCTGAGATATCTATATAGTGTGACAAGTGCAATAACACCCCAACATTATATGTCACGTCTATCAAAGTCCTCAAAGAGTGGTAAATACTTTTCCTCTACAAGAGTAAATGTCTTATTTGTAAGAATAGTGCATCCAAGTAACAACATCATATACACCCTAGTTGTACAATCCAATCTTCTCTAAGCTCGCAGACAGAAAAATTTAGTCTCCAACTAGTCTAACATATAATAAGGGCCTCTAGAAAGACGGATCTCCTCAGCTACATCCTCCAGTGAAACACCCATCAAACGAATAGCATGAGTAATAGCATCTGAGTCAGTAAACCTTTGTGCAGGGTTACATAACTCCCTCTAATAGGTATATGAAGGAGGCAAAAAACATCATCTAGAGTGATAGTTATCTCGCCAAATGGCATATGGAGGGACGATGTCTCGGGATGCCAACTCTCAATAAATGCAGATAATAGAGAGGATAGACCAGAACCAGATAACCACTTCTCAATTGTAGGTGGGAGCATAGATGGAACACATCCAATCAGTTTGTTGCCATGTGCAGCAACCTTCAGCTTTTTCTTCGTAGATCTCTCTTGAAAATTATTGATAGTATATGTCATGATACATAAATAATTAAAATTACATTTATTCACCATAGAAAGGTCATATATTTAGTTACTAGGTCATTCCACAGATGACAAGCAACGTGATTCTGATACATCACCAAAAGTGACGTATCAGACGGTCCTCCGGGAAATGGTGGATGCAGTGGAATGTGAGCCGCTACGAGATCAACAACCTGATCTTCCTGGTCGAAAGACTGAGCTGGAACTGTCCTTCCATTAGACAATCGTCGATGAATAAGTCCATCACGTCCTCTAATGCGAGACACTGAAAGAAAAAATATTTAACGAAACACAACCAGAAGTAGCACACATGTGACTTCAGGTGTAGAAAATTCAAGAACCGGAAGTACTGACATAGTTACTTCTGGTGCGAAAAAACAAAATCAACACAAACTGGAAGTAATAAAATAGTTAGTTCTGGTGTGTAAAATAAACAAAACCGGAACTAGTTTACTCTGGATTTCCGAAGTGTAAACTTGATGAACTAGAAGTAGTGACTAGGGGTTTTCTGGGAGAAAATTTTTTGAGGAGGAAAAAGGTTACCGTTAGTACAGTAAAAAAATGAGGAGGAAAAAAGTGAAAAATTTAAAATATACACTATTTATATGGGATATTTTCGTCTAATAATTTGATATGTAGGGATATAGGGATAAATATAAGGGTACAAGATAAAATTATCTAATTTCTATTTTTTTTAATTCATTATGAGCCAACAAAGTTAACATTCTATTGTATTTTTGATTTATTATTTTTTTACATTAAATATATATATTTTATTTTATTTTATAAAAATAATAAAAATTTAGTAATATTAATATTATTTTTAATTAAATATTTACGATTAAATAAATAATAAATTAAGTCAATAGGTGTAAAATATTTTTGAAAAATCAAACTTGACTTCGTCTAACCTAATTCAATATTTATAAAATTTTATAATTTTTCTAGTTAATTCAACATTCTTCATGCTACAAAATAAATTATGATAAAATCTTGAGACTTTTATTGCAATATCTCAAAATTTTGAGAAACTCTTAATTTAAAAATTATTTTTAAAATAAATTTTTTAAATATTTATATTTCTCTATCAATATGAATTGGTACATGATTATAATTGCTCAAATTATTTGTGAGATTTGACAAAAATAAAAAATTGTGCGATATTCTTATATTTTAGAATTTTTATTTTTGATTGTTTATTAATTAAAACAATGTGTTATTAACATTGCAAAAAACATTCAAAGATCTGATTTTTTTTAAACAATCATACAAGTGTGTAGTTTTTAAAAAGTATTTATTCTGTATCATTAACTTTATAAGAAAAAATAAAAACTTAATTATATTTTGAATATTTGATTTAGATGCATTAACGTGATTGACGCAAACATTGAAAGCCCTTATGAATTGGAAAGATTTTCTCTAACAGAATTTTCAAATTTTGATAAGCTCACAGAACGTGTCGATCACATATATTTTAGTGTGGTATGCAAGAATTGGTATTCCATTGCAAAGTTTAATTATCAAAATCGACAAATGCAAAATAATGCATTGCCAATGCTAATGATTCCCACCAGAAATAAGTGCAGAACAAAAAGAAGTTTATATGGGATTTCATCCAAAAGAGATTACAACTTCAAACTACCAGTACCTCATAATAAAAGGTTTTGTGGCTCAAGTTATGATTGGCTAGCTAAGGTGGATAATGATTCTGAAGATACACTTATAACACTCCTCAATCCTTTTAAAGATGCTCTTTCCATCACTTTACCACCCATCTACATCATGGATATATTAAGAAAAAAAGGGTATTATGATAGTAATGTGCATAAGGTTGTTCTATCTGCTGATCCTACAATTAGGCCACATGATTATGTTGTTGTAGCTATTTACAGTATGCGTAGATGTATTGCTTTTTTAAAAGCTGGACAACAGATTTGGACTTATATTGATCTGGATCATTGTCGCTTTAGTGATGCTATATTCTATAAAGACTTAGTCTATGTTGTAGGAGAATGGAATAACATTCTCTCTTTTGATTTGCGTAATTTGAAGAAAAATAAGGTAATTCCCAAAATTGTTTCTTTGCAGGGGGATGATTATGCTGATGGAGTTTATCTTGTAAAATCATTAGAAGGAGACTTATGGCTAGTAAGAAAATATATTGGTTTTCCTGAAGATGATGAATTGCCTAGCAGTGGTGCAGAAAGATTTCAAGTGTATAATTTAGAATTGGATCTCCAAACGGGTAAACATATACGAATGGTAACGCTTAATAGCTTGGGAGACAATGTCTTATTTGTGGGCGATAGTGATTCTGTATCGATGTCGGTTTCATATTTTTCTAATTGTCTTCAAAAGGATTCAATTTATTATACCGATGATTTTTATGAAGACACACCACGTCCTTACCCTAATGGACCATTTGATATGAAAGTCTACAATATAAAAGAGGAAACGTTTAGTCAACATTGCCCTTTTCAACCTTGGTTTAGACGTATGCCACCTGCACTCTGGGTTATTCCACCGTTTCAATATGATTGACAATTTCAAATTGAAATAGATTATTTTGTTTTTCCTTTTTTAGATAAGTAAATAAATTGTTATCTAATTCCGTTTTATTATTTTACTACTTTTGACAAGGATTTATGTTGAAAAGAACATTTGAGAATAAAAACTTCAATTAATGTCAGTTTTTGTTTGTATTTTAATTTTATTATATTTCTTTGACAATGATTTACATTTAATGTTGTAAAAATAATTAAATATTTTTAGGGATTGTACATAGAATCCGTAAGTAATAATTTTTTCTCGTTTTAGATACAATTTGAATCCGCAACAATCTATACCTCCAACAACAGAATCAAAGAGATATAAATTGATTTTAATAAGGATTTAAAATTTAAGCTATTTCAAATCTATAGTATATAAAAAGAGATAACTTATGAGAAAATAAATTAAAATATTAATTTATTTATACACTTGGAATCTATACCTTGAGAAGGGAATGCTCTTAACACACAACACAAGCATGGGCATGAATAAAAGTATTTAAGAATAGGCATGTTACATAAATAAAACAAAAATCAATATAGCAGAGGCAATGTTCTTTAATAATAGGTTATGTAGCAAGAAAAAACAAGTAACAGGGACAATGTTCTTTAACATGATTCTTTACTAACAATATGCTATATAGTAAGTTTCTATCACTTTCAATAAATACAAAAACATTTACATTTATGATACAATCCAATCAACATGTTAAAACTATTTTATCAGCTATATTTTAAACTTAACACACACCCTAGCCATAAATTTAGGTGACATGGGATTTTAACAATATGCTATATAATAAGTTTCTATCACTTTCAATAACTACAAAAATATCCACATTTGTGATACAATCCAATCAACATGTTAAAACTATTTTATCAGCTATATTTTAATCGAAAAGGCGAATCGAAACAAATAATCAAAATGTTGAATCAAAACTATAAAACAAAACTCTGAATCGATGGAGAGAAGAAACGCTGGAACAGAAAGTGAATGAGAAGAGAATAAGAAGAATATTTGCACAGAAGAAACGATTTTTGATAGAAGAGAATGAGAAGAGCTTACCTGAAATGATTTTTGATTGATTTCTGGAAACACACGTTTAGGTTTTCGATTATGAAGTCATTCCTAGAAAATATTAGGTTAGGTTTTTGTTCTGAATTGATTTTTTAAATGATTTCTGAAATCGATTAATCACTTTCTTTGAACGATCACTATGCCAAAAATAACATTTAACAACGCTTTATAAAGAAAGCGTTGCTATTGTAGCGGTAAAATCATGAGTGAAAGCTATTGATTAACTTCACTCAATATACACAGAGTCGCCACCGCACTTTTATTTATTTCCAAATGGAAAAAGGAAAATGAACGAACAAAACCTTAATGAATATCAAAAGCTAAAAAGCTCAAAGAATCAAACAGAGAATGGGTACGGGGATTGGTTACAAATCGGGAAGGTTTTAAGCACCCGACTTGTCCGTAGTACTCTACGGGAACCCTTTGAAATGTTTACTGAATTTTTTGGTTTGAAATGGTTTGCTTGAAAAAAGATTGAAGAGATGAGAAGAAGAATGTTTTTTAAGATTTTGGTGTTTGAAGAGACGAATGTCTCATGCCTACGTACCCACAAAGTGCAATGCGAGATCAAAAACCCCGAAGTTCGTGGTACAAATTGTGAAAAGCAAAGGTGAGTTGAATTGATTTTAAAATGTAAAGATAAGTCGTCATCCTTTAGCGAATAATTCCGCTAGAAAAGATGAATCATATCTAAACATAAAAAAGTTAAGAAGAAAACGTGCACGAGGGCACAAAAGCAATTGAATGAGTTTGAAAGTTTTTAAGTTTTTTGAGAAAGGAAGTTCCGATATGCTTATGTGGTTTAGCATTTATTTAAGGAAATGAAATGAAAAGGTAAAAGCACATGACCGAAGTCAAGGTTTAATTGAGAAAAATGTTTGAAGTTTGAAAACAAAGAAAGTTTTGAAAAGAGGAAGGAGATTTGAAAATTTAAGAAGATAGGAAGAGATGAAGGGACTATCCTAGTACTTGAAAATAAAAGCTAAAGGAAGAATGATCAAACCATATGGCATGCACTCTTTGAAAAAATTGGATTTCCATCTTCATAAACAAGTAACTCAACCGGAGCCAAAGTCTTCAATCCATAACAAATGAGCAAAGGGATGATCCTAGAATCTAGGTCCGAAACTCCGAGCAAGGGATAGTAACAATATGTCCAAAATTAGAAGTCACTCATTTTTTAGATGTTTAATCCGTTATTAGTATTTTTGTGTCCAAATGGACAAATGAAAAATAGCAAGCAACAATAATATATACAATAAGCAATATGATGAATGAATATAGAAGCATAATAAGAGATAAAGGAGCAAAGAATTAAAATAAAAGAGGATAAGGTGCGAGAGATTTAATTAAATGTTAGTATATTCACAATATTATAATATATACAATATAAAGTGGTATGATGAACTTAATCAAGCACAACCACGAAAAGAAAAATAAAATCGAGGCAACCGGATCCAAGTGGATCGCATTCCGAATCGGGACAACTGTAGGTCTATGTTAAGCAATCGCCGAGTAATTTACAGAGTAATTACCCTACAAATGAGGCCGGCCACCACTAATTAAAGTGGAAAATATTCGTGTTAATACATGTTAGAGAAACGATATTATGGATCGTTCTCCGAAAACATGCCACACTAAAAGAAAAGAAACGGTCTAATCTTAATCGAGATTATCGTTGAATTTCTCGAAAGACAACCTATCACGATCTCAAAGTATGGAGAATGATCCAAGTGACCATTCATCCATAGATTTGAAATAATGAAGATTAAATCGATCGGAAATCAACAATCTACGAATCGGAGATTGTCATCGACCAAAAAGAAAAATAAGATGAATAAAAGTGGATCTAAAATAAAATCCGAAAAAAAGAAAGAAATAGAAACAAATTTTTAAATCATTTTCTAAACAATTCTTTTCTAAACATTTTCCAAAATAACTTTTCTAAATCTTTTTTATAAAATTGTTTCTAAAATCTTTTCCAAACTTTTTCTAAAATGGATTTTCTAAATTTTTTCTATAAAACTCTTTAATCAAAAAATAAAATGACAAAACTTCATTTAAAAAAAGTAAAATGAAGAAAGTATAAGAAAAGAAAGAAATTAGTAGAAAGGGAGGGGGGATGACACGCTGCTTTTGGATGTGTGATGGTAGCAAAAACGGATTCAAGGCCCAACACCAAACATTATCACATTTTTTTTAACAAAAAAACAAATATAAACAAATTAGTAAAAGGAAATAGACAGAAGCATGCTCTTCTTCTTCGTACGATTCAACACAGGAACAGGGGAAAAATGCCCTCAACACGGCGGCGAGCAATCGGACAAAAAGAGAAGGTCAAAAATTCACGGCGGAAACAAAGGAAACCGCGGCGATGGCCACCCTCACCTTCGTAAAAACAAGCCGAAGAAAACTTCTCTCTTCTCTTAGATCCAACCGCAAAACCTTCCTCTTCTTTCTCCTTCGAACCTCACTCTCTCGAATTCTCTCTCTCGGCTCCATAAATTCGGCTTCGATTCCTCTTTGCTTTCAGATTGTGTGAGATTAGTGAGGTAGGAATTGAAAAATGTTTAAGATCGCTTTGGATGAACTCAGAATCCGAATTTGGGGTTTTAGTTTTTTGACAGGATTTTGGGGGATTTGAAATACTGAAATTGAAGCCTTTCTTGTTTTGATTTGTGCAGGGTATATGGAGGCTTTTCAAGCTTAGAAAGTGAAAGAGGGAAAGCCTTCATTTATAGAAGATTTGGGTGAGTTTTGAATTCAAATCCCGAATCCCGTTTTGATCAATTTTGCTGCGTTTTGGATCATAAATAATGCGTGACTCTTGCTGGATTTTCTTCTGCGTTTTATTCAACTGGTGTTTGCGTTTTGATGAGTGTTGGCTCACGTGTATTTTGATTTGTTTTCAGATGCTTGTAGCTGCTGTTGTTGTGTTTAGCTGGTGTGAGGCTTGTGAAAACTTGGCTGGAAAAGTTGGGAATCTTTGCTTAACACGTGCATTGGATGCTGCGGCTGGAAGAGGCTGATAATTGTTTTGGATGGTGGGCGTGTGATACGGCTGGATGAAGTCTTGCATACGGCTTGTGTTGGGGAAGTCTGTTGTGTGGTGTATGGAAATTGGTACGGCGTAGCTTGGCAAGTTGTGTTGTTGTTTCGGCTTACGCTGAAGCTTGGTGATGTGGTTACAGCGTACGGCATAAGCTGGTGTGCGTGACTTTTTAGGAACTGGCTGGGAAAATGCCTTGGCTGAAGTTTTGGCAAGTTGGTTGTGGCGAGTTTGGTGTGTGGCTGAGAATTTGATGCGCGTGGGAGTGAGGTATGGCTTGGCATATGAAGACTTGGAAAATGTGTGGTGTGGGGCCTAGTTGATGAAGCATGTGGCTTTTGAAAGTGTGATATAGAAAGCTGGCTGAATATTTGAGTTTTGTTGGAGTGAAGTGTGAGAAATGTATGGGTTCTAAAATTTATTTTGTGATGAAAAATGAAAAAAGAAAAAAAATAAATGGACATAAGAAAAAGAATTATATTATTGATGATAATTGGGAAATGGTTATTTAAAATGAAAAATTAGAAAAAATAATGGATAATAGAGAAATAAATTGGAATATGGAATTAAAAAAAATGTTATTGGATAATGGATTGATAGATTTTTGAAATGTATTTTTGGTAATGGTAATGGTTAAAAGAAAATAATGGTATTAATGATAAATGGTATTGGGAAATAATTTTGAAAAAATGAATAGAAATCGAAAATAATGGATTATGGATCGAATATTAAAAATGAATAGAAATGGATAATCGGAAAGTGGATAATGGATGAAGTTTTTTTGTTTTTGTTTTAAGCCCACAACCAGATCTTGATTATTTTTCTCGCAAGCCACTGATAATGATGAATACAGCCAAACATAAACCATTGAATAACTTGCCACTTAAGCTACAACCAACATCTGAACACTGTCCTGATAATTCAAATTCATACTGAGGAAAATAAATCCTCAGATGAACCATTGATGAGCTGATGAACCTTCAATCAAGACAAACTGAACCAAACTTCTCACAATCCACTGTTCGATAAACCAGAGAATTTTCGCACACAACACAACTTGACATTGAATACACACAGCCTGAGAAACAGACCACTGACACACACAACTTGCAGTCGAAACAATCTCTTGATAGTTTGACCAAGATTAGGTCAAACGTCCGTCTGAATCAAATCGTGACTGAACAACCACATCTGAATTGGAATCACAGCCCTGTCTTTGAAATCCTGCAACACAGAAGAAGAAGAAACAACTGCAACATATATTTTTTGATATTTTGGGTTAGAAGTCAGTAAAATATGAACAAATAACAGAGATTAAACATGATGATCCTCTGCAAGGCATGGACCTGCACCTGAAAAAGGATAAATGACCAGTGCGTGATCTTGTTTGTATGCAAATGCAGATGAAATGCGAAAAATCTTAGGTCAAAAATTAGGGTCTGACAGATGCCCCTATTTAAGTTTCTTCAATCCAGAGATAATGAAGATTAAAATCTTCGTTTCGACAAGATGGAAGATACTTAAATATCAAAAAAACCAATTTTTGATCCTAAGATGCCAAAAACTGGAATGAAATGAAACGAACGATATGAAATGATATGAAAATGATATGGAACATATGAAACTGTTTATGAAAACATATGAAAATGATATGAGAAAAATATGAAATGCAGAGAAAAAATGTAACAGCATATGAAATGATATGAGAAAATCATGAGATGATATGAAATGTATCTGTAACCAAATGAAATGTAAAGAAAATCTATGAGGGACAAGACGACACATGAAAAGGAATGAACGCTGGGGATAAGGAGCATAAAACTCCGACGGGAAAAACAGCATGCTAGAGACCAACACATGGCTCAGCCGAGGTGGAAATGTTCAAGAATGACAATTGGACAGAAAATAACACAACATCCAGGAATGGCACTGAATGAAGTAAGAGAAGTCCCGAAATAGTACACCAAAAGCATCCATAGATGAAATTACTGACTTTAATAGGGATATCCGAGAATAGCAATCGGAAAAGGGTAATTACAACATCTGAGAATAGCAATCAGATAAAAATGAATTACAACATTCAGGAACAACACTGAATGAAATGGGAAAAATTCGGGAAAGCACATCAACTCAATGATGATTCCAACATAAAAATCCGAGAATGGCAATCGGATGGAAAGTGATTATAACATCTGAGAATGGCAATCAGATAACATGAATCACAACCTTCAGGAACAGAACTGAATGAAATGGGAAAAATCAGGAAAACACATCAACTCAGTGATGATTCCAACATGAAAATCCGAGAATGGCAATCGGAAGTGAAGTGATCACAACATCTGAGAATGGCAATCAGATAAAAAGTGAATCACAACATTCAGGAAAAGAACTGAATGAGATGGGAAAAAGTCCAGGACAGTACATCAAATCAATGATGACTTCACTATGGACATCCGGGAATAGCAATCGGATAGGAAGTGATCACAACATCTGAGAATGGCAATCAGATAAAATGTGAATCACAACATTCAGGAAAAGAACTGAATGAGATGGAAAAAAGGTCCGGGACAGTACATCAAATCAATGATGACTTCACTATGGACATCCGAGAATAGCAATCGGATAGGAAGTGATCACAACATTTGAGAATGGCAATCAGATAAAATATGAATCACAACATTCAGGAAAAGAACTGAATGAGATGGAAAAAGGTCCAGGACAGTACATCAAATCAATGATGACTTCACTATGGACATCCGGGAATTGCAATCGGATAGGAAGTGATCACAACATCTGAGAATGGCAATCAGATAAAAATGTGAGTCACAACATTCAGGAAAAGAACTGAATGAGATGGAAAAAAGTCCGGGACAGTACATCAAATCAATGATGACTTCACTATGGACATCCGAGAATGGCAATCGGATAAAAGGGTGTAATATCTGAGAGAAACAATAAGTAGGTGAAGAAATTCTGAAGAGACAGACAAATGCCAAGTAAATTGGACTTTGACCAAAAGGTAAGGAAGTTGACAACAACAAGACTTTGAGAAATGCATATGAGGACTAAAACACCCAGTATGCAGTCATTTACTAAAAATGGGGACTGAACCACCCAAGGACACACATAATGAGGACTAAAACACTCAAATATGCAACCATAAACAAGACTGGGGAATAACACACCCAAGAAAACGCATAATGAGGACTAAAACACCCAAATATGCAAACTTTTTCGACAACGGGGAATAACACACCCAAGGACATAATATGAGAAAAATGATGACAACCAGTTTAGACTCTTAGAGGAGTGGAAATACTGTCAACCAATTTAGACTCTTAGAGGAGTGCAAAAGATGACAACCAGTTTATACTCTTAGAGGAGTGAAAAGATGAAAGACTGATTCCTCATCACAGAAGTCATTGCCATTTTGCTCGGAAATTAGAAATGCTACTGCTGCACAAATCTCTGTCACACCAGTGAACTGTACCAAGTTGAAAATCTTTTGAGAGAAGTCATGCAAAACTGCTCGGGGATTCTTTTGAAGAAAATTGCCCCAAGTTCAATAACTGATGAAAGTACACTGATAATGGATTCAGTTCTTTATTACTGCTGGAGAAAATAATCACATCTTTGAAATAACTGCTGAGAAGATAAACTGTTCATGGCTTCAGTTCTTGAAATGACTGCTGAGAAAATAATCACGTCTTTGAGATAACTGTTGAGAAGAAATAAACTGATCATGGATTCAGTCCTTGAGAAAATATTGAGAAAGTAAACTGATCATAGCCTCAGCCCTTGAGAAAATGTTGAGAAAATAAACTGATCATAGCCTCAGCCCTTGAGAAAATAGTCCAACATGTAACTTGCAGAGAATCTTCTGACTAACCAAACTTGAGAATAACTTGCACTGAGCAACAACTCTTGAAACAATAGGAACTGAGAAAAATTTGCCCCTTGGCAGGATCACCGACCAAATTTCTCAACTGTTTGAAAATTCCTTGATGAGGAAAGTTTATTTGCAAATAAAAATGTTTGTACAAACCTGGTAATTTTAATGCAAAGTTCAATGCGAAATTTGAAATCAAGAATCATTTTTGAAATGAAATTTATTGATGAAAATATTGTCAAAACACGGCGGTTGAGACAACATTAAAGATAAAGAAAAGGTAAGAAAACAAATGATTGGTAAAGAACTTGGGAGTCAGTTTACGCAACCTTGTTGTAGTATGCTTTTCAAAAGAAACCTGGATTCAATTAGGACTTTTGAAGGTTGTAACTTGGTCTGGTTCACGTTTTATGAAACAAAGGATATAGGCTCAAAGTTTATTTGTACCCAACCCAACTTCGTGATGAACTCCAATCCTACATTCAATTAATTCAGCCTATGCATTCAAGTTCGAAGCATTTGGGATTGCACAGATGAAGATGATTCATAAGCCAAAGGATTTTTTGAGATAGCAGTCACATCTTTCCCTTTGTTATTTTCAGTGAGGACCTTAGTCAACTCAACTTGCTTTTGCTGAGGATTCTGATGACCTCTTGACAAATATTTCTTTTATTATCCCTAACTTTTGCCTGAACTGCGTCGTTTGATCTTACAGCCAGCGGGATGCCCCAGTTTTTGCCTAAGTCTCCTTCATAGGTTTTGACCTAGCGGGCTTTAATTTTTTTTAAAATTTTTTTTTTATATCTTTTTTTTTGAAAGATAATGACTGCATGGCTTAATGATTACGATGAACCATCATTTGCTTTTGAATTGAGAAACATCTTCAACACTTCTTGATTTGTGCGAAGGAAAACTTGAGATTGCAACCTTTATTTGAAAGGTGTCTTGAATGATTCTCTTGTACTTGAATGCACATTTGAATTAATTGAGAACTACCCATCCCCAGGTTAAAATTGCGGGTTTTTTCGAATAGAAAGAAACTCCAACTTCAAGGTTCAAAGGGGTTAACAAAGGATTAACTTCCTTATTTCTCCAGTGTTTAGGATTTTGAACAATGCCTGTATATCATCAACCAAGTCTCAATTGAAAGCATACCAACAACAATTATGGGTATTTCGTTTTCATCATCCTCCCTCCAATCATTGTAAAACTTGAGAAAAGATAAATGAACTTGAAATGTAAAGCATAAAGATGTAAATAGCAAATGAAATTGAATCAAAACAAGCAATGCTCATTTCATTAAAATCAACATGAAAGTACAAACAAGCTTAAAAGCAAACAACTTAATGTGATTGAAGAAAATTGCAAACATAAAGAAACAATGGCCTAGTGATCCATCAACAACAAGGATGAGCTGTCCCGTCTGATATTCTGGCCTTGAAGAAAATTTGACAATTGAAGTCTTCTTGAAGATTCACTTCCCAAGCTTCGGCAAAGGATTATTGATAACATTGGGATTAATGTCATTAAAGTAAAGGATGTTGTTCCTTATAAGTTCTTGCACTTTAGCTTTCAATGCAAAACAGTGTTCTAAGTCATGACCAGTTCCACCTTGATGAAACTCACAGCGAAGATCTGCTCTATAACCAACTGGAAGAGGATTTGGAACAGGAGGCGGAGGCCTAGTAGTAATTAAACCTTTCTCAATCAAAGAAGGAAACAATTCAGTATAAGACACCGGAATAGGATCAAAGTTTGGCCTATTGCGATACTGATTTTGTCCAGCAGCAGGAGGAGGAACCTGAGCTTGAGCTCGAATCTGAACTTGAGCTTGAGCTGGTCGAGCTTGACCTTGAGCTTGAGTTTGAGCGGTTTGAGTTTTGACAACAGGAGCAACTGCAGCTACGTATGGTTGAACATATCGTTGTTGCGGGTGATAAGGCCTCCTCTCAGTTGAAACAGCATAAGCATCACCATCTCTTCTCTTGTGAGGATTCCCAAAAGATTTTCTTGCAGCATTAGGAGCTTCAGAATTGGTAATCTTACCTTTCTTGATACCTTCTTCTAGTCTTTCTCCAATAGTGACTAGATCAGAAAAACCAGATGAAACACTTCCTACCATTTTCTCCCAAAAGAACGGTTGAAGAGTGTCCATGAACAAACCAGTTAATTCCTTTTCAGGCAAAGGTGGTTCAACTTGAGCAGCTAGTTCTCTCCAACGT
Organism: Lathyrus aphaca; assembly: GCA_963966055.1. Classification (NCBI taxonomy): domain Eukaryota; kingdom Viridiplantae; phylum Streptophyta; class Magnoliopsida; order Fabales; family Fabaceae; genus Lathyrus; species Lathyrus aphaca. The sequence continues at coordinate 339,741,286 of OZ014524.1, forward strand.
TGAGCATACTCTTTGAATGATTCTTTCTCTTTCTGTGACATATTTTGAAGTTGACGACGGTCAGGCGTCATGTCCAGATTGTACTTATACTGTCTTACAAAAGCATCAGACAAATCTTTCCAGCTTCGAATGTGACTCTTCTCAAGTCCAACATACCACTTCATGGAAGCACCACTCAAACTATCTTGAAAACAGTGAATAAGCAATTTGTCATCCTTAGCATGCGCAGCCATTTTGCGACAATACATCAGCAGATGAATCTTTGGACAAGTATGACCATTGTACTTCTCAAAAACAGGAACTTTGAACTTATCAGGAAGAACCAAGTCGGAAACCAAACACATGTCAATAGCAGCACAACCAAAGGCATCTTTTCCTTCTAGACCTCTTACCCTCTTCTCAAGAGTCAAACATTGCTCTCTAACTTCATCCATATATCCAGGTTCACCCTGACTTTCAGCTTGTGGACCAGGAGCTTGGTACAAGAAAGGAGAATTCTGATAAGTAGTCTGAGCAGTGGCGTGCACAACAGGTTGAGGTTCAACAAAAGTCGGAGCTAAAAAGCATGGCACAACAGATGGACCACCAATCTGAGCAGTAGCAGAAACGGGCACATAATCCGGAGGTAACCCATATTCTGGCCAAGTAGAATCTGGTTGTTGAACAACAGGAGGATCAACAACGGCAGTGAAAACTTCAGAGATAACAGTCCTTTGAGGTGGTTCACCTCGAGCAATCAGAACTTGCATCATTTCAGTGAGCTTGGTCATACCGGCCTTCAACTCATCAATTTCCATTCGAACTTCCATGTTATGCTGTTCTTGGCGTTCCATTCTCAATCTAATAGCTCTTCATCTGATAACAACTCTAGTACCGTATCTGTGGTGAGGAGTCAGCTTGACGGATCAACAGACACTGAGGAAAGAAACAACCGGGATGAGTTCCCACACAACTCGGATGAACGCAAGAATATGCGAGGATGCAATGATATGCAATGTTCACTTCCATTTTCAGAAAAAAAAACTCGATTATTGCAAACATGATCAACATCGAGAAAACTGTCATGAAATATCTTGACAAAAAGGAATATTTTACTCCTTTCCAATGTTTGCAATAATCGGAATTGTCTTCCTTGAAAAATGGTTGTGATAATGATCATGATGAATATGTAGATGCAACAAACACAAACAAGATCACGCAAAGCACACAGGTTCAAAGGTTCGGATCACGAGCATGGAGTCATGGTAACAGAACACCAACCCAAACATGCATGTACTAAGGTTTGTCTTCATTGTACCTGCAAAAAACCAGAAGGGTGCTAACAGAGGTTCCCGGAGTTAACAACCATCTTTAGAATATCATTGGTACGTTGGATTACTCCCCAACTGATAACATTCTTAAAATAGATCTCGTCCGAGTGTAGTATCGCGTGACAACCACCTTAAGTTTACACTCAGATAGTTTCCGCACTACGTTCCTAAATTGGCTTAGATTGGTTAAGGGTTCTACGGTCCTCAGTATGATCAGCTCAAGGTCGGAAAATAATGCCACGTACGATTACTCGTCATGACATTGATAGTCCAAGAGAGCCTAACTGAGTGGAGATTATCAAATTGATATTGCTTTGGACTACTCCATCGTATATCGCTTTGAATATCGTCGTCCTATCATAAGTGTCACTCAGATCCGTGTTAGGATCTATCTCACAGAGGATCACCAAAAACCGAAACAGAACAACCAAGTAACAAGCAAATCAAACTAAAGCAGTAAACAAATCAAAGTAGCCCGAATCCACTTAGAGATTGACTCCCCAGCAGAGTCGCCACTTTTCTGTAGCGGTAAAATCATGAGTGAAAGCTATTGATTAACTTCACTCAATATACACAGAGCACCGCACTTTTATTTATTTCCAAATGGAAAAAGGAAAATGAACGAACAAAACCTTAATGAATCTCAAAAGCTAAAAAGCTCAAAGAATCAAACAGAGAATGGGTACGGGGATTGGTTACAAATCGGGAAGGTTTTAAGCACCCGACTTGTCCGTAGTACTCTACGGGAACCCTTTGAAATCTTTACTGCCTTTTTGGTTTGAAATGGTTTGCTTGAAAAAAAAGATTGAAGAGATGAGAAGAAGAATGTTTTTTTTAAGATTTTGGTGTTTGAAGAGACGAACGTCTCATGCCTACGTACCCACAAGGTGCAATGCGAGATCAAAACCCCGTAGTTCGTGGTACAAATTGTAAAAAGGCAAATGAGTTGGATTGATTTTAAAATGTAAAGATAAGTCGTCATCCTTTAGCGAATAATTCCGCTAGAAAGGATGAATCATATCTAAACATAAAAAAGTTAAGAAGAAAACGTGCACGAGGGCACAAAAGCAATTGAATGAGTTTGAAAGTTTTTAAGTCTTTTGAGAAAGGAAGTTCCGATATGCTTATGTGGTTTAGCATTTATTTAAGGAAATGAAATGAAAAGGTAAAAGCACATGACCGAAGTCAAGGTTTAATTGAGAAAAATGTTTGAAGTTTGAAAACAAAGAAAGTTTTGAAAATAGGAAGGAGATTTGAAAATTTAAGAAGATAGGAAGAGATGAAGGGACTATCCTAGTACTTGAAAATAAAAGCTAAAGGAAGAATGATCAAACCATATGGCATGCACTCTTCGAAACAATTGGATTTCCATCTTCATAAACAAGTAACTCAACCGGAGCCAAAGTCTTCAATCCATAACAAATGAGCAAAGGGATGATCCTAGAATCTAGGTCCGAAACTCCGAGCAAGGGATAGTAACAATAAGTCCAAAATTAGAAGTCACTCATTTTTTAGATGTTTAATCCGTTATTAGTATTTTTGTGTCCAAATGGACAAATGAAAAATAGCAAGCAACAATAATATATACAATAAGCAATATGATGAATGAATATAGAAGCATAATAAGAGATAAAGGAGCAAAGAATTAAAATAAAAGAGGATAAGGTGCGAGAGATTTAATTAAATGTTAGTATATTCACAATATTATAATATATACAATATAAAGTGGTATGATGAACTTAATCAAGCACAACCACGAAAAGAAAAATAAAATCGAGGCAACCGGATCCAAGTGGATCGCATTCCGAATCGGGACAACTGTAGGTCTAAGTTAAGCAATCGCCGAGTAATTTACGGAGTAATTACCATACAAATGAGGCCGGCCACCACTAATTAAAGTGGAAAATATTCGTGTTAATACATGTTAGAGAAACGATATTATGGATCGTTCTCCGAAAACATGCCACACTAAAAGAAAAGGAACGGTCTAATCTTAATCGAGATTATCGTTGAATTTCTCGAAAGACAACCTATCACGATCTCAAAGTATGAAGAGTGATCCAAGTGACCATTCATCCATAGATTTGAAATAATGAAGATTAAATCGATCGGAAATCAACAATCTACGAATCGGAGATTGTCATCGACCAAAAAGAAAAATAAGATGAATAAAAGTGGTCGATGACAATCTCCGATTCGGGATTGTTGAATTTCGATTAGTTTAATCTTCATTATTTCAAATCTATGGATGAATGATCATTTGGATTATTCTCCATACTTTGAGATCGTGATAGGTTGCTTTTCGAGAAATTCAACGAAAATCTCGATTAAGATTAGTCTGTTCTCTTTCTTTTAGTGTGGCATGTTTTCGGAGAATGATCCATAATATCGTTTCTCTAACATGTTTTAACACGAATATTTTCCACTTTAATTAGTGGTGGCCGGCATCATTTGTAGGGTAATTACTCCGTAAATTACTCGGCGATTGCTTAACATAGACCTACCGTTGTCCCGATTCGGAATGCGATCCACTTGGATCCGGTTGCCTCGATTTTATTTTTTCTTTTCGTGGTTGTGCTTGATTAAGTTCATCATACCACTTTATATTGTAAATATTATAATAATGTGAATATACTAACATTTAATTAAATCTCTCGCACCTTATCCTCTTTTATTTTAATCTCTTGTTCCCTACCTCTCTTATTATGCTTCTATATTCATTCATCATATTTCTTATTGTATATATTATTGTTGCTTGTTATTTCTCCTTTGTCCATTTGGATATCAAAACACTAATAAAGGATTAAACACTTAAAAGACTTGTGACTTTTAATTTCGGACTATGGTTACTATCCTTAGCTTGAGACTTGGAGTTTCGGACTTAGATTCTAGGATCATCCCCTTGCTCGAGTTGTTATGGATTGAAGATTTTGGTTCCGGTTAAGTTCACTTGTTCATGAAGATGGAAATCCAATTGTTTCAAAGAGTGCTTGCCATATGGTTTGATCATTCTTCCCTTTAGCTTTTATTTTCAAGTTTTAGGATAGCCCCTTCATCTCTTCCCATCTTCTTCAATTTTCAAATCTTCTTCCTCTTTTCAAAACTTTCTTTGTTTTCAAACTCCAAACATTTTCTCAATTAAACCTTGACTTCGGTCATGTGCTTTTACTTTTTCATTTCATTTCCTTAAATAAATGCTAAACCACATAAGCATATCGAAACTTTCTTCTCAAAACTTAAAAAATATTCAAACTCATTCAATTGTTTTGTGCCCTCGTGCACGTTTCTTTTAACCATTTTTTTGTGTTTAGATATGATTCATCCTTTCTAGCGGATATTCGCTAAAGGATGACGACTTATCTTTACATTTTTAAAATCAATTCAACTCATTTGCCTTTTCACAATTTGTACCACGAACTACGGGGTTTTGATCTCGCATTGCACTTTGTGGGTACGTAGGCATGAGACGTTCGTCTCTTCAAACACCAAAATCTTAAAAAAAACATTCTTCTTCTCATCTTTTCAATCTTTTTTTCAAGCAAACCATTTCAAACCAAAAATGCAGTAAACATTTCAAAGGGTTCCCGTGGAGTACCACGGACAAGTCGGGTGCTTAAAACCTTCCCGATTTGTAACCAATCCCCGTACCCCTTCTCTGTTTGATTCTTTTAGCTTTTTAGCTTTTAAGATTCTTTAAGGCTTTCTTCGTTCTTTTTGCCTTTTTCCTTTTGGAAATAAATAAAAGCGCGGTGGCGACTCTGTGTATATTGAGTGAAGTTAATCAATAGCTTACACTCATGATTTTATCGCTACAGAAAAGTGGCGACTCTGCTGGGGAGTCAATCTCTAAGTGGATTCGGCCTACTTTGATTTGTTTACTGCTTTAGTTTGATTTGCTTGTTACTTGGTTGTTCTGTTTCGGTTTGGTAATCCTCTGTGAGATAGATTCTAACCCGAATCTGAGTGGAACTTATGATAGGACGACGATATTCGAAGCGATATGCGATGGAGTAGTCCAAAGCAATATCAATTTGATAATCTCCACTCGGTTAGGCTCTCTTGGACTATCAATGTCATGACGAGTAATCATACGTGGCATTATTTTCCGACCTTGAGCTGATCATACTGAAGACCGTAGAACCCTTAACCAATCTAAGCCAATTTAGGAACGTAGTGCGGAAACTATCTGAGTGTAAACTTAAGGTGGTTGTCACGCGATACTACACTCGGACGAGGTCTATTTTAAGAATGTTATCGGTTGGGGAGTAATCCAACGTACCGATGATATTCTAAAGATGGTTGTTAACTCCGGGAACCTCTGTTAGCACCCTTTTGGTTTTTTGCAGGTACAATGAAGACAAACCTTAGTACATACCTGTGTGGGTTGGTGTTCTGTTACCATGACTCCATGCTCGTGATTCGAACCTTTGAACCTGTGTGCTTTGCGTGATCTTGTTTGTGTTTGTTGCATCTACATATTCATCATGATCATCATCACAACCATCTTTCAAGGAAAATAATTCCGATTGTTGCAAACATTGGAAAGAAGTAAAGATTCTTTTTTGTCAAAAATTTTCTTGACAATATTTTTGATGTTGACCATGTTTGCAATAATCGAGTTGTTTTTCCAAAAATGGAAGTGAACATTGCATATCATTGCATCCTCGCATATTTTTGCATTCATCCGAGTTGTGTGGGAACTCATCCCGGTTGTTTCTTTCCTCAGTTGTCTGTTGATCCGTCAAGCTGACTCCTCATCACAGATATGGTACTAGAGCTGCTAACAGACAAAGAGCTATTAGATTGAGAATGGAACGCCAAGAACAGCATAACATGGAAGTTCTAATGGAAATTAATGAGTTGAAGGCCGGTATGACCAAGCTCACTGGAATGATGCAAGTTCTGATTGCTCGAGGTGAACCACCTCAAAGGACGGTTATCTCTGAAGTTTTTACTGCCGTTGTTGATCCTCCTGTTGTTCAGCAACTAGCTTCTACTTGGCCAGAATATGGGTTACCTCCGGATTATGTGCCAGTTTCTGCTACTGCTCAGATAGGTGGTCCATCTGTTGTGCCAGGCTTTTCAGCTCCGACTTTTGCTGAACCTCAACCTGTTGTGCACGCTACTGCTCAGACTACTTATCAGAATTCTCCTTTCTTATACCAAGTTGCTGGTACACAAGCTGAAAGTAAGGGTGAACCTGGATATATGGATGAAGTTAGAGATCAATGTTTGACTCTTGAGAAGAGGGTAAGAGGTCTAGAAGGAAAAGATGTCTTCGGTTCTGCTGCGATAGACATGTGTTTGGTTTCTGACTTGGTTCTTGTAAACACCCCAAATTTTCCCTCACCCATTCACACCATGGCTTGTGATCTTCTCATATGCATAAACACAATCATATCACCTCATATTGCATTTTTGTTTCACTGCATCGGTTCTAAGTCATCTGCATATAGGGTTTGTGATCTGAGAAATCTAAGAGCTTCTTGAGCCACTCCAAAGGCCACCAATCACTTCAAAGGGATCCATGTGTGTTCTTATATCATATTCCATCCTCTCAAAGTCAAGGTTTCAAAAGAATCACAAGAACTGAGGTTTGCATGGAAGCAGAGCCAGGATAGACTGCACAGTTGACCTAAAATTAGGGTTTTGGTTTCAGAGGCCATAACCCCAAATTTTTTGGTCATTCTTGTTTCCATTGGTCTCTATATGGTATAGGTAGTATGCACATCAATTTTCATGAAGAAATTCCATGGGGAAGTCATTTGATCAAGGGTTGACTTTCTGGACAAGTCAGTGAAAATCAGGGCATCTGAGGCCCCCAATGACCCAACCAATGGTTGATCTTCATCATTTTGAGTGTATATGATCTTTATTTGATCATGGAAGAAGGTTGAAGTTCACAAAAATCAAGAATTTGGAGTTTTTGCAAATGTTGACTTTTTGGGCATAGTTGACTTTTCAAGAATGCTTCATTTTAGGTCATTTTTCAAGCCTTGATTCTTGATCCAAAAATGTTTCAAATGGAAAAACTTTGGTCATGAAAGTTGTAGAACACATCTTTCCCTTTTCAAAAAGTACAAGAAAATGACCAAATTCTTCTTGGATCAAAAGTTATGGTGTGACAAAGTTGGCAAAAATCATTGATTTTCAAGATGTGCACCAAATGTGAATTTTGCAAAATCATGAACTAATGACATTTGTAACTTCTAATTCACTTCAAACCATTACACAAACATTCCATAGGCCCTAAAAATCAGAATTGGACCAAGGTTTCACATGGTTATGGTTTGTGTAACAAGACTTTTCCATGAAGTTTCAAAAGTGTGCCAACTTGCAAAACCATCATTATGCTTCTCACCACTTGATGCATTGGCTGCTGAACCTTCCTAGCATCACACACACATCATGCTACGCAGCCCATGCTTCTTGTACCAAGCTATAGCTCAAGCCATGCCTTCCTTACACAAAGTGGTCTTTTTTGCAAAAGCAAACTTACCAATCAATAGGGGCCAGGTCACATCATCTGACCTATGGGATTAAAATATACTATCCTTTGGCAAGCCAAACATATGAAGAAGCAAGGCTGGAACAGATGATAACACACCATACACAAAAACACTCCCTCAAGCAAAAAGCCTTCGAATCTCTCTGCCCAGACTTCAAACATCCAAACCATTTTCACCAATCATCTCACCTTGCCTTATTGAGTAGAAACCACCAAGAGTCAGGCCTGGTTTGAGCAAGAACACCCTATTGCCATTTCTCACCTCAAGCTGCAGTTTCATTCGAATCTCACTCCACAGTTCACAAACACTCAAACCAACTCCACAAACCTTCTCTACCCATCATCTGGACCACAAGCAACCCTTCACCATTGCCAGAAACAGCCTGAATCACCATTGCCATGTTCAACTGAGTTTGAGCAGAAGCTTGTCAAACTCCTCATCCAGCCAACATAAACTCTTCCTAAGCATTCAAGGATCATCTGGGGACCAAGTAGAGTGGATTGCACTAAAGGGAGTGGTCAGAAAGTGGCTGAAGTGAAGGCTTCGAATCTCAGGTAGCTCAAGAAATATTTTTCCAGAAATCATTTTTTATGTTCTAAACTTGTTCTATATGTCTTCCTGATCACGAATATGCTTTTAGTTTCAAAAATGGTGATGAAATGAGGATTTAATTGCTTCCTGAAACTTTCCTGCCCTAGCTTTTGTTTGTTTCGATTCATCCATTTCATGAATGATAAATTTGTTTTGAGTGGGGGTTTTGAATCGTGAGCTTGTGGGAATCATTTCTGTGCTTTTAGAATTCATGTTAGATGCGTATGGAGTGAGTTTAGGTTTTTGGGGTGCCGGAGAAGATGACCGGAGCTTCTCTCCGGTCACCTGAAAGTGATTTGCCCTAATTACAGTCATTAACTCCCATTTGAATTCTGAGCGTAGGATGCCTTTGACCCGTTGACTACCCGCGCGCATGTGTGGCCTGGATCTTCCCAATTAGCCCTAATCCACTTAATTAGATTTAATTAATTATAATTAAATTAATTAACTCAGAAGCAACCTGGACCCTTGGATAACGCACGTGGTCAATGCATTCAAACCCAGCCTCAATCTCAACCCTCCATTCTGAATACTTTCCTTTTATTTAATTTATTTTCATTTTCTTTTTCATTTAACTTGCATATTTAATTTAAAATAGTAAAAATTGCTTAAAAATTATGAAACTTTTTCTTATGAGTTTTAATAATTTTTATGACACAAAAAATATTTTTATTTTATTTTTAGCATTAAAAAAGTATTTTTAAATATTTAAAAGATTATTTTTAATTGATTAATGGAAATTAATTTATTAAAAATACTTTAAAGTATCTAAAAATCACCAAAAAATTCATGAAATGTTCTAAGACATTTATAAACATTGTCCAACCTTCAAACCAAATTTCTTTTTTGATCTTGATGCATTTTAAGAATTTCTCATTGAATAAAAATCATTTTTTTGCATTAATTTGATCCAAAGTTCAAAAAATCATTTCTGCCTATCCATGAAAAGTTGGACATTGATTCTTCTTGCATTGCATTGTGGTTGGCATGTAGTTTTTGAGATAAAATGGCCATGATTTGATTCCTCATTTTCAATTTGTTTGGCATTTCTTTTGTTTAGAAACCCTAAAAACCCTAATAACTTGTAAAAATCATAACTTGAGATTGGTTAAGAGTTGAGACCTCCCCTTTGAATATTGGTTTAGTATGAGATTAGGGGTCTTTTGAGTGGCATTTTCCATTTTTTATCTTAGGGTTTGCTTCTGTTTTTGGTTTTTGTTTGATGTATGATTCATAAACCCTAATTTGGGCTTTCATTTGCATCCATCTTGCACTCTCTTTCATAACATGACTTGCCATGACATTTCAAGCATCCATGTGATTCATTTGACATCATAAGACATATTGCAAGCATGTTTGATCATTGCATCATGTATATGCCATGTTATATGCCATGTATGCTTCATAACTTTTCATGTATGATCATGCTTCCTAACTTGCTTCATTTGCATGCATGAACTTGTATGATCATTTCCATGTGCTGCCTCATGTTTGTAACATCTCATAGCATCATTTTCATCATCAACATGCTTCTGGTTTTGTTGCCCACCATGTCATTTCATCCCATTTTGCATTGTTTTGTTTTTCTTTTCTAACCTTTTCAGGTGGTAAGTGACTTGAGAAGTGAATTTGCCTTCACTTCTCATAACTTTTCTTTTCATTTCTCTTGCACCCATTGCTGCATTTTTATATGTGTTTGAGTTTGAGCTTGCTCATTCTTGTCCTTCTTACTTTCTTTCTTCAAGTGACTTGCCTTCTTGAATGAAGCAAGTCACTTTGCTTCTCTTGATCCTGTTCATCTGCTTCCTGGTGGTCCCATTGAAGATTGTTCTTGCAAACCTCACAAACCTTAGGAATAACCAAGTATGACAATGATTAGGGTTTTGATTAGTCTCCCCTCTTAGTTTTACCTTTGAGTCTCTTTGAGTCTTCTCCTCTCATCTCATAATCAGGGACTAAACCCTAAAGGCTTTAAGGCTTTGTGATTAAGCTTATGCCTGCATCCTTCTCTTAGGATGGAGTGTATAACTTTAATCCTAAGCGTTAAACCCTTAATGTGTTTAAATCTCTTAATCAATTCACTTAATAATCACTAAGACATCAAGCTTGTAACTTGGGCCTTGCATTAGGGTTCTAATTCTTCCTTAATTGGTTAAGAAGGACTAACCCTAGTGTTAATGGACAAGTCCCCCTCAAGTTGTCTTACAAATCATAAAATCCACTTCATCATCATATCATTGAATAAAATCCACTTAATTAAGTCTTGTTTTGTCATGAGTTTAATCCCTAATCATGGATTAAGTTGAGGAGCTTTCCTCAGCTTAAACATTCTCATCTATTATCCTTCTATTAGGATGGTGTAATGAGTCTGTTTAATCCTTGATTATGGCTTAACCTCATTACTCAACACTAAACAAAAACACCAAAAACATCTAAGTAATCACAAGTAGGTTAATGATCTTAATCCTACACCAAAGGTGATTAAGTGTGAGAATCTGACTTCACACTTGAGGTAATTCTCATTACCCCTAAACAGAGGGAAGATGTGATGAGTTTACTAAATCCATTAGTTTAGGCTTAAGCTCATTAACTTATGACAAACTTTCAAAAGCAATAAAAGACTGAAAACTCAAAAACAAACAACAATCGTCTCCTCCGGGATTCTTTTCTCATCACCTTCACTCATAAACGAGAACTTGCTTCTTCCGTCTAATGCAAGACAGTTTGCACCTGAGCCAGACAGGTCATACACTTGAGCATAGGCTAGCAAGCAGTTCACAAGTCAATTCATCTTTCAGTCTCTTTGGGTCGAACTACGGTGTTATGACTTCCTCATTGCACGAGAGGATACGTAGGCATAACTTAACAGTTATCGAACAAAAGTCTCTGTATATTCCCCCTCTTTCCAGCTTTATTCTTTTAGCCTCATATTCTTGAGCATTTCATTCTTGTTCTCACACTGACACTGTACATATTACACTTCACACTTCTTTTACACTGACACCTGTACATCTTTCCCAGCTACTTTATACACAAATTGCACTGACACTACCCCTTTAAAACACAAATCTTTTAAGCGTGGATCCCGTCGAGTACGGCGGACAATCTGGGTGCTAATACCTTCCCAGGTTGTAACCAACCCCCTTTCTCAGTCTCTCTGGTTCGCAACCGTCTTATCCATCTCTTTCTAGGTTTATGCAGCATTACCTTTCCTCCGGGATAAAAATGCCTAGTTGGCGACTCTATTCATTCTCCAGTGAGTTTACGGCTGTGTGTTCTCATTGTCCCTTTCGCTGACCGTTCGCGCTTGTACCAGGATGCAAATCTTTGGGAGCGACAGCTTGGTGACTCTGCTGGGGACCCTTATACTGTAACCAGGGCTTCTGGTTCTTTTTGTGGGTTCCTCCTAGCGCTTGATTGATTTGTGTTTACTGGGGTGTTATGTGCTTATTTTTGTTTGTATTTATGTTTACTTTATGTACAGTTGTTTTACTGCTTTCTTTATAGCTTTGCATTATATCATATTGTCATACTGTACTGCTGGCTGGATCTGGTTTTTTGTCTTGGTGGGTGGGGTTCTATTGAGAGCTAAGGTCCTACACCTGGGACCTGAGTGACACCTAGGATAGAGTGAATCATATTCTTTCCCATTCCATTTCGGTCTGGTGCGGGAATATGAAACACGGTTCAGATATGGGTTTCTTCTTGAGAACTCTGTGTTGCAGATTTCCTGCAATGCTAGGGCTATCTGGGAAGCCTGCTAAGTCTGGATGACCTTTTAGTATTGACCTTCAGAAACTGAGGTGAATTAGAGGAGGAACTTTTATGGTTATTGTAAACACTGTACCTCCGGGTTAGAAGTGTTTACACTTCTCATAAATGATCCAAGTCTGAGGATCCTTGTTTTAGAACATCACCTGTGAGGGGGGTTGGGATGTTTACAGGTTTGCAGGTACCTTGGCCTCAGAATACCTTATTGATTTTGTTTGTTTAAGAGTACTCCATGTTGGGACAGTTCTTGTGATTCTAAACCCTGGACATGTGGCTCTTTATTTGAGCCCCCTACCTTGGTTACTGAATTTATAGACCTCCATCTGGAATTCTTGAACAATCGTGGACTTATATCAGGGCTTTTTGATCAGATCCAGCTCAATCACAAACCCTTGCATAATCATTTGCATACATAATCATTGCATCATATTGACATTTGCTTATTTGTGTTTCAGGGTATCCATCTTCATTTGGTTTTGGTTTTGGCCCTATCTTCAGTATTTGACCTATCTTCATCAGCATCTGCTTCAGTTATCACCAGCCAATCAGTGGCTCTCTCTTCAGTATCAGCATCAACATCTGTCTCTCCTCAGTCTTCAGCAACATGGCTCCTAAAAAGAGCAACATCACCTATCACTTCTTCCAGCCAGAGCTATCTGACATCAGGAGGATTCAGACCCTGATCACTCCAGATCACATACCCTTGTTCAGGGAAAGCTATGGAGATATACTTGATTTGGTTATGGATCTGGACCCATCACAGAGAAGCCTGATCCACACTTGCATTCAGTTTTATGATCCCCCTTTGAGATGTTTCACTTTCCAAGACTTTCAGTTGGGCCCTCTTTTGGAAGAGTACTCCTCATTGGTTGGTATACCTATCAGGGGTGGAATCCCTTTCAACCCTGAAATGGTCTTTCCTAGCAATGGAGAAGTAGCAAAGGCTTTGCATCTGGAACTTGTTTTGATTGAGCAGCATATGACTTCTAAAGCTGGAATCCCTGGCTTTCATCTGGATTTCTTGATCTCTCAAGCTACCCTGAAAGCTTCTATAGGAGAGTGGAAAGCTGTCTATGCTTTACTGGCCTTGAGTGTATATGGAATTGTGTTGTTTGCAGATGAGCCTCGATTCATTAGCAAGAATGCAATCCACTTATTCATGCTAAAGAATCCAGTGCCCACTTTATTGGGGGATCTCTATTATTCAGTGCATCAGAGAAATGAAAAGCAGAGGGGGAGGTTAGTGAGGTGTTGTGCTCCATTGTTCCATACTTGGCTTCTCAGGCATCTACCCAGGACAGATGCATTTCTGAATCCTCATCAGCAGAGTAACTGGGCTAAGAGACTCACTGCTCTAACTTCAGCCGATATCAGATGGTGCACTCAAAGCACCAAAGGCAGGGATATCATCACCAGTTGTGGGCATTTTCCCAATGTGCCCCTAATAGGAGTTAAGGGTAGTATTAATTACAACCCTCTGCTGTTCAAAAGGCAACTGGGCTATGCACTGGTCCACACTCCTAAGGCACAGGACTTGGTTGAAACTCTTTATTGTGAGAACAAGACTGATTTGACTACTGTTAGGCAGGCTGCCTGGGCTTGGGATAATGTTCAAACCAAGGGAGTAACCATTCTGGGGAAGTGCAACAATGTGGCATCAGCACAATATTATGAGTGGTCCCGTGCCAGGGCCCAATTCTCTGGGATGCCCTTTACCATAGAAGACATGCCTGAGTCATCTTCAGCACCACCCCCTGCCACTATCAGTTTGGAGGAGTTTGAAGGTTTGAAGGAAAGAAATGAGAAGTTAACCCAGGCTTTGCAGAAGACCCTCCGGGAGAGGAGTGAGGGTATGAGGGAGATTGAGAGGTTGGAGAAGTTGAGAGTAGAGCATCTGACTAAGATTGAGAAGTCTGGGGATTATATCAAAAAGTCTAAGGCTGGAGAACAAATTCTGAAGAATGCTTGCAAAGAAGCCCAGTTCCAGAGAGCAAGGACAGACTTGTATTTGAAGGAGAGTCAAGCCCGGTGGGTCAGGATCACCGAGGCTCGTACCCTGGAGGACAAGAGAGTTCAAGACAAGATGGAGCAACTGGAAGCTAATGCAAAAGAACAGCAAGAAGCCCTGGCAGCAGCCCAGAGGGAGATATCAGAACTGAAGATCAAAGCTGGAGTGAAGAGGTCAAAGGACCAAAGTCAGCACAAGAGGCTAGCTACAGCTGTTACAACCCGGAATCTCCTCATCAGGAATCTCACGGAGCGTCCGGCTGATCCTGTGACCGAAGCACTTCTCAAGGAAGTTCGTTAGGATGAGTTTGGTCTTGGTGTTTGACCATTTGTTTGTTGTTGATTTCTTTCCATGTACTTTTATTTTCTTGTGATGTATTTTGGCCCCTCAGAGGGCTTGTATTTGTAAACAAACTATGTACCATTCTGCTGCTCTAATATATATGTTAGTTTGTTCCATCTGAGTTTACTTCGAAATCAACGTCAACAACATCTTCAAGGGTCTGGAAGGGTCAAAACTGAATGCCAAACCGGATACCTTGAGAACAAATAAGCATAACTGCATTGCATGCTAACCCTTTGTTTGTTTTGTAGGTTTTTGTTTATTGCTACTAACTCTGTTGTGATGTTCAGGAACTATTGCTAGGCGTCGGGTATTTCCCCTCAACCGTCCGCACCGTTATCCAACCCGTAACAATCTTCCGGGCATTCAAATGGATCAGGTACAGCAGGACCTTGCAGAGGTTAGAAATCAAATGGCAAACGAAAGATTGGAAATGAGAACACAGATGACTCAGTTTATGGAAGTGATGAACAACATGGCTCAGAGCCAGGAAAGATTGAGGGCCATGGTGGAGAGGCAAAATCAAGAGGATCCACATATAGGGACTGCCGGCACCAGTAACAATGAAAGGGTTCAACCTCATGTTAACCCCCCTGTCTTTGGGCCACACCTCCATCCTGAGGTCAATATTCCAGCAAACGTTCAAGGGACAGCCACTGCAGCCAGGGTACTACAAGAAGATCCCCAAGAGGACCAATTCACAGTAATGGGTGCCGGGGAGGAAGCTTATGATAGAAGACTGGATGAGATAGCTGAGAAGCTGAGGTCCTTAGAGTCTCAAAATTCTTTGGGCTTTGACGTCATGGACATGGGCTTGGTAGACGGGGTCAGGATTCCCCATAAGTTCAAGCCTCCGTGTTTCGAAAAATACAACGGGACTTCATGCCCCCGGACTCATTTACAATCGTTTTTGGGGAGGCTGAAGGCCTATACTATGGATGAGAAGCTCTGGATGTTCTATTTCGAAGACAGCTTGACTGGAGCGTCAAGAGAATGGTACTCTCACCTGACAAGGGCAACTATCAGATGCTGGAAGGACTTGGCAGAAGCCTTTATCATACAGTATCAGTACAACTTAGACATGGCACCCAACAGGACCCTCCTAATGGGGATGTCACAGTCTTCAAGAGAGAGTTTCCGAGAATATGCCCAGAGATGGAGGCAATTGGCTGCTGCTGTTCAGCCACCGATGTCTGAAAGGGAAATGGCAGACATGTTTATGAACACCCTTCAGGGAACCTATATTGACAGGCTGGCTGCTTTCTCTTCCACAAGCTTTGCAGATGTTGTCATAGCTGGGGAGAGAATTGAGAGCCTGTTAAAAATGGGCAAGATATCTGACAATGGTGCTAGCTCGTCCAGTAGTACAAGAAAGCCTTTTGCAGGCCCAAGAAGAACTGGCGAGACCAATGCCATCCACTCCAACAGGGGCAGGCCCCAATATGCCCACAGGTCTGTAGCAGCAGTCACCATTCCTGCTCCAGCTCATCCTCAGCCAGTCTATCAACCTCCGCAACAAAACTATCAGCAACAACCTCAGTACCATCAGCAAAATCAGTATCCTCCAAGGAATTACAACAACAACAACAACAATCAACAACAAAGGCCATTTCAGCAGAGGCCATCTCAAGCTAATAGGGTGATCGATCCGATCCCTATGCCATATGCTACACTGCTGCCACAGCTCCTGAAACTCAACCTAGTTGAGCTAAGGACGTTGGCACCTCCAGATCCCAACAGTCTACCCAGGAATTATGACTCCAACGCCAGATGTGCCTTCCATTCGAACGCACCTGGCCACAGTACAAAAAAGTGCAGAGCTCTGCATATGAAGGTACAAGACCTGGTAGACTCAAAAGCTTTGAATTTCGCACCACCACCCAATGTCAATAAAAACCCAATGCCAAACCACGGTGGGCCTAGAATTAACGCTATTGAAGAAGACAAACCGTCTTATTTAATAACCAGTGTGGGTCAGATCCGGACACCGTTGGTAGAAATCAAGGCTCAACTCCTGGAATGTCAAATGTTCCCGGGGTGTGAGTTGGGTTGTGCCTACTGCAATATCTCGGTAAATGGGTGCGATAACCTGAGGAATGGCATAAATGGCCTTATTCAGAGTGGCCAGCTTCAGATCATCACATCATTTCCAACAAATCCAGCAATCTCATCAGCAACGGTTTCAGAACCTCCTACAACTGCAACAACCATTGTTCCTGACAATTCTTCGGTTTCATCAACAAGTACTTCATCCGTCATGTCAACAAATGTTCCTTCTACAACTCCAGCACCACTCCATTATGAAGCTCCTACAACAACAACACCCATTCTTCCACCATTGTCTCCTACAACACCAGCAACAAGTCATGAAGATGTCTCAACTGTCACCATATTCTATGATCCTGAAAACAACTCTGCCTACAACTCAGAAGGTGCTGCTCCCATCAGAGCACCAGTTACAATTTATTATGATCCACAGACTATTACATTTCCTTCAACAGCTACAATCAGTCCAGTCACTATTACGGTGCCTGGACCAGTACCATATGAAAGCAGTAATGCCATCCCCTGGCATTACGGCTCTGACCTGTACTGTGAAGGACAAAAAATCACTTTTGAATCATCAACCCCTGCACCACAAGTAGACAATGTGGGAGGAGGCGGAGGCTTCACTCGAAGCGGACGTCTTTTCGCTCCACAAATTCAGAGACCCACTGCCGAAGCAGAAGCTGCTGCCAAGGCAAAAGGGAAGAGCCCTGTGCAGGAAGATCAAGCTGTTAAGGAAGCTTTGAAGACACCCTTTGATCAAGAGGTTGATGAGTTCATGCGAATTATCAAAAAGAGCGATTATAAAATAGTGGATAAGCTTCATCAGACGCCTTCCAAGATCTCAATCCTATCATTGCTTATGTGCTCCGAAGCCCATCGGGATGCACTACTCAAAGTCTTGCACGCAGCTTACGTGCCTGAAGAGATCACTGTCAATCAGCTGGAAGCTGTAGTTGGAAATGTTAATGCTAGTCACGGACTAGGGTTCACCAATACTGATTTGACAACGGAAGGCCGCAACCACAATAAAGCCTTGCACATAACTATGGAATGCAAAGGAGCTGTCCTTTCCCATGTACTGGTAGACACGGGGTCATCCCTCAATGTCTTACCTAAAAAGGCCATGGTGAAGCTAGAATATGACGGATTGGCGTTGAGACCCAGCAACCTGGTGGTAAGAGCCTTTGATGGTTCAAAGAGATCGGTCCTGGGAGAGATTGAGTTGCCTGTAACAATCGGCCCGCAGACTTTCAAAACTATCTTCTATGTGATGGATATACAGCCCGCCTACAGCTGTCTATTGGGTAGGCCATGGATTCACGCCGCTGGCGCCGTGACCTCTACCCTTCACCAGAAGTTAAAATATGAGTGGGAAGGGCGAATCGTTACAATCTGTGGAGAAGAGGATATTTTTGTCAGCCACCTGGCTACTTATAAGTACATTGAGATGGATGGGGAGATCCATGAAACAATGAGCCAGGGGTTCGAAGCCTTGAACATCAACGAAACATCTGCTGTACCTGGAATCTCCATGTCATCATACCAACAAACCCAGAAGGTTGTTGAGGAAGGAACTGCCCAAGGCTGGGGCAAGGTTTTAGCTGTGGAGGAGAAAAAGGACAAATTTGGGTGGGTTACAGACCAACTCAACAACATCAAGCAAGGGCTGCTGAGAAGCCTGGTTTTGTCAGTGGGGGGATGCTCACCCCTGATGCTATCAACTGTCTGGAAGACGAGCTGGAAGAAGAACGTAACCTGGAAAGCTGGATTCGTCCAAAGATCCCGGGGAGCAGTGTCTCGAACTGGTCTTCCCAGGAAATTATAAGAGTTACTCATGCAGAGTAATTATTATTTCCTGTATTTTTATAGCATGCATCAAAGTCTTGCATCTTGCCCAAGATGACAAGACTCATTTTGTAATCGGGCCATCTGTACTTTTTGTGCAAACAAGATTAATTAATGAAATATCAGACATCTTTTTGCAAACGAGTCTTTTTCTTTTCCGTTCACTGTTTTTCTATTTTTCTTTTTTGTACAAAAAAATAAATGGCAATGTTTTCAAAATGATAACTTCATTTCACTTTTTCTAAAGCAAGATTAAAATCAATCACTAAAATGAACAAACTGAACCCTTGCAGAGAGTGCCTTCCTGACAGCACCGACAACAGCACGGCTATGACTTCGTATGACTTTGACAATCCAATCAATCAAGCTGATGAAGGGGTTGAAGAAGAGTATGAGCTTCCTGAAGAGCTAGCCAGGTTGTTAAGACAGGAGGAAAAGGTTATTACTCCTCACCAGGAGGAGGTTGAAGTGATCAATCTTGGTACGGATGAAGACGTGAAAGAGGTTAGAATCGGGGCCTGCCTGCAAAACTCAGTAAAAAGGCAATTGATTGACCTGCTTCAAGAGTATGTCGATGTGTTTGCTTGGTCTTATCAAGACATGCCAGGGTTGGATACCGACATTGTTGTGCACAAGTTGCCTTTGAGAGAAGAGTGCCCACCGGTCAAACAGAAACTGCGCCGTACCCGTCCGGACATGGCTATGAAAATCAAGGAAGAGGTACAAAAGCAATGGGACGCCGGGTTCCTTGCTGTGACTAGCTATCCACCGTGGGTTGCTAACATAGTACCTGTGCCTAAGAAAGACGGCAAGGTAAGAATGTGTGTTGATTACCGGGATCTGAACAGAGCCAGCCCGAAAGATGATTTCCCTTTACCTCACATTGATGTATTGGTGGATAATACGGCTCAGTTCTCGGTATTCTCCTTCATGGATGGATTTTCAGGATACAACCAAATTAAGATGTCACCTGAAGACATGGAGAAGACTACATTCATCACACCTTGGGGCACGTTCTGCTACAAGGTAATGCCATTTGGACTCAAGAATGCCGGTGCAACATATCAACGGGCTATGGTAACGTTATTCCACGATATGATCCATAAAGAAATCGAGTGCTATGTGGATGACATGATTGCCAAGTCCTTCACTGAAGAAGACCATCTGGTAAATCTGCTGAAGCTGTTCAAGCGTCTGAGGAAGTACCAATTGAAGTTGAACCCCAACAAATGCACATTCGGGGTGAGATCTGGTAAGCTGCTGGGTTTTATTGTAAGCGAGAAAGGGATTGAAGTTGACCCTGATAAAGTCAAAGCTATTCAAGAGATGCCTGCACCAAAGACAGAGAAAGAAGTCCGAGGGTTCTTAGGTCGATTGAACTACATCTCGAGGTTCATATCCCACCTTACAGCAACCTGTGAACCCTTGTTCAAATTGTTGAGAAAGGAACAGACGGTCAGGTGGAATGAAGACTGCCAGAGGGCTTTTGACAAGATCAAGGAATACCTGCAAGAACCTCCAATCCTTATGCCTCCAGTAGAAGGAAGACCTCTGATAATGTACTTGACAGTATTAGAAGAATCAATGGGGTGTGTGTTGGGCCAGCATGACGAGTCTGGTCGAAAAGAGTATGCAATATACTACCTAAGCAAAAAGTTTACCGACTGTGAACAGCGTTATTCACTGCTCGAGAAAACTTGCTGTGCTTTAGCGTGGGCTGCTCGCCGACTGAGACAGTATATGTTGACCCACACTACCTTGTTGATCTCAAAAATGGACCCAGTCAAGTACATATTTGAGAAGCCAGCACTTACCGGACGGGTTGCAAGATGGCAAATGATCCTTACAGAATATGACATCCAATACACCTCTCAGAAAGCCATCAAGGGAAGTGTACTATCTGAATATCTTGCTGAGCAACCCATTGATGATTACCAGCCTATGAGATTTGACTTCCCTGATGAAGACATCATGTTCATAAGAGCAAAAGATCATGAAGAGCCTGTTCACACTGAAGGGCCTGACCCGGAAGAAGAATGGACTATGATGTTTGACGGGGCCGTTAATATGAATGGTCGTGGTGTTGGTGCAGTACTCATTACACCTAAGGGAGTTCACATGCCTTTCTCGGCAAAACTCACTTTCAACTGCACTAACAACGAAGCTGAATACGAAGCTTGCATTATGGGTCTTGAGGAAGCCATTGACCTCAGGATCAAGACATTGACCGTATTCGGAGATTCAGCTTTGGTAATCAATCAGACCAACGGCAAATGGTACACCCACCAAGATCATCTGATACCTTACAGGGATTATACAAGGAGGTTATTGACTTTCTTCACAACAGTCAAGCTTGAGTATATCCCTCGGGACGAGAATCAGTTTGCAGATGCTCTTGCTACCATTGCATCCATGATCAAGGTTCAGGCTGCCAACTTTGTACCTCAGATCTCAGTGTCCAGACTTGATAGACCAGCATATGTGTTCGCAGCAGATGTTGTTAAGGATGATAAGCCTTGGTTCCATGACATCAAGTGCTTCTTGGAGGATCAGACATACCCACCTGGGGCATCTTCCAATGATAAGAAGACCTTGAGAAGGCTTGCTGGTAGTTTCTTCTTGAACACTGACGGGTCATTGTATAAAAGGAACTTTGATATGGTACTCCTCAGATGTGTTGACAAGACGGAAGCAGATTTGTTGATGCATGAAGTGCACGAAGGCTCCTTTGGCACCCATGCTGGAGGACATGCAATGACTAAGAAGTTGTTAAGATCAGGCTATTATTGGATCACAATGGATGCTGACTGTTGTGCCTATGCTAGAAAATGCCACAAATGCCAGATCTATGCAGACAAAGTGCATGTGCCTCTGAATCCTTTGAACATAATGTCTTCACCCTGGCCCTTTGCTATGTGGGGCATTGACATGATTGGTAAGATTGAGCCAACTGCTTCAAATGGTCACAGATTCATCCTGGTCGCCATTGATTATTTCACCAAGTGGGTTGAAGCAGCCTCATATGCAAACGTCACAAGGCAAGTGGTAGCCAGGTTTCTGAAGAGAGATATCATATGTCGATATGGAGTGCCTGAGCGAATCATTACTGATAATGGTTCCAATCTCAACAACAAAATGATGGCAGAGCTGTGCCGGGACTTCAAGATTCAACATCACAATTCTTCTCCTTACAGGCCAAAGATGAATGGCGCTGTTGAGGCAGCAAATAAGAATATCAAGAAGATTGTGCAGAAGATGGTAGTCACTTATAAAGACTGGCACGAGATGCTACCGTTTGCCTTGCATGGGTACCGCACGTCAATCAAAACGTCCACTGGGGCAACACCGTATCAACTTGTGTATGGTATGGAAGCAGTCCTACCTGTTGAAGTTGAATTACCCTCCCTGCGGGTACTGATGGATGTGAAACTGAGTGAAGCAGAGTGGGTCCGGGCCCGATACGAGCAACTGAGTCTGATCGAAGAGAAGAGATTGGCTGCAATCTGTCATGGGCAGTTATATCAGAAGAGAATGAAGAAAGCCTTCGATCAGAAGGTCAGGCACCGAGAGTACCAAGTAGGAGATCTTGTGTTGAAGAGAATCCTCCCTCCTCATACAGACCACAGGGGCAAATGGACTCCAAATTATGAAGGACCATTCGTGGTAAAGAAAGTTTTCTCTGGTGGAGCACTGATGCTCAGCACTATGGATGGTGAAGACTTCCCATCCCCTGTGAATTCAGATGCAGTTAAAAAATACTTCGCATAAAAATGACCCGCTGGACATAAAAACAGAATGTAAGTCCAGGCAAAAATAGGGCATCCCGGCGAGTCAAAAACAGAATAAAAGACTCGGGCAAAAATAAGGGAAAATAATAAAAATGTACACCCGCTGAGCTGAAAAGCCGCATTGGACAACTCAGGCAAAAATGGGTATCCCGATGGATTGAAAACCCGAAAGGGCGATCCATGCAAAATAAGGGAATGAGCGAACAATTGCATTCTGAATTCGTCTGTATCGTTTACAACTTGGTAAGTTTCGAAAGGATCGAGCTTCAATCAGAATCAACATTCTTCAGAAAGCAAGACGAGAAGAACGTCATTGTCATACGAGTCATAGCAGAAGAGGAAGCTCCTTAAAGCGTCGTCAACATTGCCAGCACTTTATTTCTCAATTTGTAACAATCTCCTCATTTCAGAGGATTTGTTTCTTTGACTGTATCTTCCCAATTCAGGGCACATGAATTAATAAAATCAGATTTTTCAGTCATGTTTCGTTTTGTACATTTTTTATTTTGCAAAGAGTGTCTGATGTCTCTAAAAAACTGATTGCACGAGTACAGATGCTTCTCTCTAAGAAAATAAAAACACATGCTTGCAGGGAATATACTTACTCTCGAAGGTGCTTAACTCCTATGACGGAATCCGGTAAAGGATACCTCGGGATCATTTGTGAGTTTCCTTATTTTTGCAGGATTGCAGGTATCCAGAACGCAACTTGGGGCATGTAGGCCTCATCCCAGCAAGCTGGCAAATCAACGCTCAATTGTGGCACCCGAAGTGCTTTCTCCCCAGCTGAGTTGCCTCTCATGACTTCCCCAACTGAGTTGCCTTTTATTATCTATCCCCATCAGAATTGCCAGGCATCACGGAAGGCACCTATATCCCCGACTGAGTCAAGGATCTCTCTTCCTCCCCAGCCCAGTTTCCGTCTCGCCCTCAGCCAAGTACAAAAGTCAGGGAGCCAACTCCCCACAGAGTTCCAGCCTTTATCCAGAAGAGCAGTGCATGAAGATCACGACAGAGTGAAGAAAGCTTCTGCAAACCCCAGCTGGGTTCCTCATTTATAAGGATAGGTCTACCAATGACTTGTATCCCCATCATCTCATCAGATCTACCAATGATCATATCCCCAGCTGGGATGTCTACTTCAAGCAGATCGATCAGAGATCTTCACAGCAACGGGATCCGAGTCCCGGATTGGTATCTTTGCACAATCATAGCATTCGCATCATATTCACCCACAAAGCGTAGCATTCCGTTTTAACACGGAGCATTACGGCAAAAACCCAACACATAGCATAATCATGAGCCATGTTATGAATCAACACTTGTGAATAATGACAGTTCATCAACAATATACAAAAATCCTCACCGGGATCCCCGGCAAAAGCAGCTGCCTCACAATTCACAAACACCAGTATATACTCTTTTTAACACCCGTCCGTGTTATACCCCAGCAGAAAGCCAAAGACATCCCCTTTGCACTCACATATACCTGTATACACTTTCTTGACACCCGTCCGTGTCGTATCCCCAGCGCAGTCGCCTACACTTTTACAACCCATATACTTGTTGATATTACACTCTTCTCTCTTGACACTCGTCCGTGTCACTATCCCCGGCAGATAAACACTCATTTATACAATACTCATACTTACTACTCATGTTACTCATACAGATACTCGTCCGTATCTTGTATACACCATTTATATATCCCCGCAGATTCAACACTCGTCAGTGTTCTTTGTTAACCAGATGGTACTCGTCCGTACCATCATCTCAGAACATGTGTCAAGCGTTTGTTTCTACCTGATACTCGTCCGTATCATGGTCTTAAGGATGCTCGTCCACATCTTTAATCTATACACAGACATCTAAACACTTATACCCTTTATTTCTTGGATGTAAACACTCGTCCGTGTTTACTATTCCCCAGTAGATCGCCAACGAAGCAAATTCTTTTTCTATCTGACATTCGTCCTATGTCATGATAAACTTTGAGAGCAGCCGTACCCTGCTAGGTGGTCGTCCTCCACCTCTTGATGGTCGTCCTCCATCATGCTCATCCGATGGCCGTCCCCATCGTCGATATTTAGCAGCCGTCCCCTGCTAGGTGGTCGTCCTCCACCTTTTGATGATCGTCCTTCATCATTGTATCCAATGGCCGTCCCCATTGTCGATTTTTGGTTATCTGGCATTCGTCCTATGTCATGATAAACCTTGAGAGCAGCCGTCCCCTGCTAGGTGGTCGTCCTCCACCTCTTGATGGTCGTCCTCCATCATGCTCGTCCGATGGCCGTCCCCATCGTTGACCTTTTATCCGGCATTCGTCCCATGTCGTGATATTTTCGGCAGCCGTACCCTGCCAGGTGGTCGTCCTCCACTTTTGATGGCCGTCCCCATCATATTTCTTTCCCAACAGAGCAGCCGTCCCCTGCTAGGTGATCGTCCTTCACCTTTGATGGCCGTACCCCATCATCTGTTTATTTCGTTTATTCTTTAACCCGATGGCCGTCCCTGTCGTGGTCCCCTTTTCCTTTTCAGCCCGATGGCCGTCCCCATCGTTGGTTACTTTACCTTTATGAACTTGATGGCCGTCCCCGTCATGTTTCATTAATCCCCAGGGAATTTTACAGCTTTATCCTGATGGCCGTCCCCATCATAATTTCATTTTTCCAGCTAGTCGGCCGTCCCCGTCTTAGCTTTACCTTTTATCCCCAGCATGTCGGCCGTCCCCGTCATTGCATTATTTTCCGCACTTTTTCCAACATGTCGGCCGTCCCCGTCATTGCTCTTGACCCAGCAGTCGTCCTCTGCTCGACGGTCGTCCTCCGTCGCCCACACTTTACAACATACTTTATTTTCCTTTACAATCTATATCCCTTTTCTTCTTCATTCTGTGAGTGCAAATTTTGGACTGTCTTTGGTATTCAACCACAAGTTATCTTGTTTGCCTGTTAAGCCGTTGCTTACATCCGGCACAGCTAACTCATGTTTGAATAGGGGCAGCTGTAAACACCCCAAATTTTCCCTCACCCATTCACACCATGGCTTGTGATCTTCTCATATGCATAAACACAATCATATCACCTCATATTGCATTTTTGTTTCACTGCATCGGTTCTAAGTCATCTGCATATAGGGTTTGTGATCTGAGAAATCTAAGAGCTTCTTGAGCCACTCCAAAGGCCACCAATCACTTCAAAGGGATCCATGTGTGTTCTTATATCATATTCCATCCTCTCAAAGTCAAGGTTTCAAAAGAATCACAAGAACTGAGGTTTGCATGGAAGCAGAGCCAGGATAGACTGCACAGTTGACCTAAAATTAGGGTTTTGGTTTCAGAGGCCATAACCCCAAATTTTTTGGTCATTCTTGTTTCCATTGGTCTCTAAATGGTATAGGGAGTATGCACATCAATTTTCATGAAGAAATTCCATGGGGAAGTCATTTGATCAAGGGTTGACTTTCTGGACAAGTCAGTGAAAATCAGGGCATCTGAGGCCCCCAATGACCCAACCAATGGTTGATCTTCATCATTTTGAGTGTATATGATCTTTATTTTATCATGGAAGAAGGTTGAAGTTCACCAAAATCAAGAATTTGGAGTTTTTGCAAATGTTGACTTTTTGGGCATAGTTGACTTTTCAAGAATGCTTCATTTTAGGTCATTTTTCAAGCCTTGATTCTTGATCCAAAAATGTTTCAAATGGAAAAACTTTGGTCATGAAAGTTGTAGAACACATCTTTCCCTTTTCAAAAAGTACAAGAACATGACCAAATTCTTCTTGGATCAAAAGTTATGGTGTGACAAAGTTGGCAAAAATCATTGATTTTCAAGATGTGCACCAAATGTGAATTTTGCAAAATCATGAACTAATGCCATTTGTAACTTCTAATTCACTTCAAACCATTACACAAACATTCCATAGGCCCTAAAAATCAGAATTGGACCAAGGTTTCACATGGTTATGGTTTGTGTAACAAGACTTTTCCATGAAGTTTCAAAAGTGTGCCAACTTGCAAAACCATCATTATGCTTCTCACCACTTGATGCATTGGCTGCTGAACCTTCCTAGCATCACACACACATCATGCTATGCAGCCCATGCTTCTTGTACCAAGCTATAGCTCAAGCCATGCCTTCCTTACACAAAGTGGACTTTTTTGCAAAAGCAAACTTACCAATCAATAGGGGCCAGGTCACATCATCTGACCTATGGGATGAAAATATACTATCCTTTGGCAAGCCAAACATATGAAGAAGCAAGGCTGGAACAGATGATAACACACCATAAACAAAAACACTCCCTCAAGCAAAAAGCCTTCGAATCTCTCTGCCCAGACTTCAAACATCCAAACCATTTTCACCAATCATCTCACCTTGCCTTATTGAGTAGAAACCACCAAGAGTCAGGCCTGGTTTGAGCAAGAACACCCCATTGCCATTTCTCACCTCAAGCTGCAGTTTCATTCGAATCTCACTCCACAGTTCAAAAACACTCAAACCAACTCCACAAACCTTCTCTACTCATCATCTGGACCACAAGCAACCCTTCACCATTGCCAGAAACAGCCTGAATCACCATTGCCATGTTCAACTGAGTTTGAGCAGAAGCTTGTCAAACTCCTCATCCAGCCAACATAAACTCTTCCTAAGCATTCAAGGATCATCTGGGGACCAATTAGAGTGGATTGCACTAAAGGGAGTGGTCAGAAAGTGGATGAAGTGAAGGCTTCGAATCTCAGGTAGCTCAAGAAATATTTTTCCAGAAATCATTTTTTATGTTCTAAACTTGTTCTATATGTCTTCCTGATCACGAATATGCTTTTAGTTTCAAAAATGGTGATGAAATGAGGATTTAATTGCTTCCTGAAACTTTCCTGCCCTAGCTTTTGTTTGTTTCGATTCAACCATTTCATGAATGATAAATTTGTTTTGAGTGGGGGTTTTGAATCGTGAGCTTGTGGGAATCATTTCTGTGCTTTTAGAATTCATGTTAGATGCGTATGGAGTGAGTTTAGGTTTTTGGGGTGCCGGAGAAGATGACCGGAGCTTCTCTCCGGTCACCTGAAAGTGATTTGCCCTAATTACAGTCATTAACTCCCATTTGAATTCTGAGCGTAGGATGCCTTTGACCCGTTGACTACCCGCGCGCATGTGTGGCCTGGATCTTCCCAATTAGCCCTAATCCACTTAATTAGATTTAATTAATTATAATTAAATTAATTAACTCAGAAGCAACCTGGACCCTTGGATAACGCGCGTGGTCAATGCATTCAAACCCAGCCTCAATCTCAACCCTCCATTCTGAATACTTTCCTTTTATTTAATTTATTTTCATTTTCTTTTTCATTTAACTTGCATATTTAATTTTAAATAGTAAAAATTGCTTAAAAATTATGAAACTTTTTCTTATGAGTTTTAATAATTTTTATGACACAAAAAATATTTTTATTTTATTTTTAGCATTAAAAAAGTATTTTTAAATATTTAAAAGATTATTTTTAATTGATTAATGGAAATTAATTTATTAAAAATACTTTAAAGTATCTAAAAATCACCAAAAAATTCATGAAATGTTCTAAGACATTTAGAAACATTGTCCAACCTTCAAACCAAATTTCTTTTTTGATCTTGATGCATTTTAAGAATTTCTCATTGAATAAAAATCATTTTTTTGCATTAATTTGATCCAAAGTTCAAAAAATCATTTCTGCCTATCCATGAAGAGTTGGACATTGATTCTTCTTGCATTGCATTGTGGTTGGCATGTAGTTTTTGAGATAAAATGGCCATGATTTGATTCCTCATTTTCAATTTGTTTGGCATTTCTTTTGTTTAGAAACCCTAAAAACCCTAATAACTTGTAAAAATCATAACTTGAGATTAGTTAAGAGTTGAGACCTCCCCTTTGAACATTGGTTTAGTATGAGATTAGGGGTCTTTTGAGTGGCATTTTCCATTTTTTATCTTAGGGTTTGCTTCTGTTTTTGGTTTTTGTTTGATGTATGATTCATAAACCCTAATTTGGGCTTTCATTTGCATCCATCTTGCACTCTCTTGCATAACATGACTTGCCATGACATTTCAAGCATCCATGTGATTCATTTGACATCATAAGACATATTGCAAGCATGTTTGATCATTGCATCATGTATATGCCATGTTATATGCCATGTATGCTTCATAACTTTTCATGTATGATCATGCTTCCTAACTTGCTTCATTTGCATGCATGAACTTGTATGATCATTTCCATGTGCTGCCTCATGTTTGTAACATCTCATAGCATCATTTTCATCATCAATATGCTTCTGGTTTTGTTGCCCACCATGTCATTTCATCCCATTTTGCATTGTTTTGTTTTTCTTTTCTAACCTTTTCAGGTGGTAAGTGACTTGAGAAGTGAATTTGCCTTCACTTCTCATAACTTTTCTTTTCATTTCTCTTGCACCCATTGCTGCATTTTTATATGTGTTTGAGTTTGAGCTTGCTCATTCTTGTCCTTCTTAATTTCTTTCTTCAAGTGACTTGCCTTCTTGAATGAAGCAAGTCACTTTGCTTCTCTTGATCCTGTTCATCTGCTTCCTGGTGGTCCCATTGAAGATTGTTCTTGCAAACCTCACAAACCTTAGGAATAACCAAGTATGACAATGATTAGGGTTTTGATTAGTCTCCCCTCTTAGTTTTACCTTTGAGTCTCTTTGAGTCTTCTCCTCTCCTCTCATAATCAGGGACTAAACCCTAAAGGCTTTAAGGCTTTGTGATTAAGCTTATGCCTGCATCCTTCTCTTAGGATGGAGTGTATAACTTTAATCCTAAGCGTTAAACCCTTAATGTGTTTAAATCTCTTAATCAATTCACTTAATAATCACTAAGACATCAAGCTTGTAACTTGGGTCTTGCATTAGGGTTCTAATTCTTCCTTAATTGGTTAAGAAGGACTAACCCTAGTGTTAATGGACAAGTCCCCCTCAAGTTGTCTTACAAATCATAAAATCCACTTCATCATCATATCATTGAATAAAATCCACTTAATTAAGTCTTGTTTTGTCATGAGTTTAATCCCTAATCATGGATTAAGTTGAGGAGCTTTCCTCAGCTTAAACATTCTCATCTATTATCCTTCTATTAGGATGGTGTAATGAGTCTGTTTAATCCTTGATTATGGCTTAACCTCATTACTCAACACTAAACAAAAACACCAAAAACATCTAAGTAATCACAAGTAGGTTAATGATCTTAATCCTACACCAAAGGTGATTAAGTGTGAGAATCTGACTTCACACTTGAGGTAATTCTCATTACCCCTAAACAGAGGGAAGATGTGATGAGTTTACTAAATCCATTGGTTTAGGCTTAAGCTCATTAACTTATGACAAACTTTCAAAAGCAATAAAAGACTGAAAACTCAAAAACAAACAACAATCGTCTCCTCCGGGATTCTTTTCTCATCACCTTCACTCATAAACGAGAACTTGCTTCTTCCGTCTAATGCAAGACAGTTTGCACCTGAGCCAGACAGGTCATACACTTGAGCATAGGCTAGCAAGCAGTTCACAAGTCAATTCATCTTTCAGTCTCTTTGGGTCGAACTACGGTGTTATGACTTCCTCATTGCACGAGAGGATACGTAGGCATAACTTAACAGTTATCGAACAAAAGTCTCTGTATATTCCCCCTCTTTCCAGCTTTATTCTTTTAGCCTCATATTCTTGAGCATTTCATTCTTGTTCTCACACTGACACTGTACATATTACACTTCACACTTCTTTTACACTGACACCTGTACATCTTTCCCAGCTACTTTATACACAAATTGCACTGACACTACCCCTTTAAAACACAAATCTTTTAAGCGTGGATCCCGTCGAGTACGGCGGACAATCTGGGTGCTAATACCTTCCCAGGTTGTAACCAACCCCCTTTCTCAGTCTCTCTGGTTCGCAACCGTCTTATCCATCTCTTTCTAGGTTTATGCAGCATTACCTTTCCTCCGGGATAAAAATGCCTAGCTGGCGACTCTATTCATTCTCCAGTGAGTTTACGGCTGTGTGTTCTCATTGTCCCTTTCGCCGACCGTTCGCGCTTGTACCAGGATGCAAATCTTTGGGAGCGACAGTTCTTCCTGATAAGTTCAAGGTTCCTGTATTTGAGAAATGCAATGGTCATACTTGTCCAAAGATTCATCTGCTGATGTATTGTCGCAAAATGGCTGCGCATGCTAAGGATGACAAGCTGCTTATTCACTGTTTTCAAGATAGTTTGAGTGGTGCTTCCATGAAGTGGTTGTAAACACCCCAAATTTGCCCTCACCCATTCACACCATGGCTTGTGATCATTTCATATGCATAAACACAATCATAACATCTCATACCACAATTTTGGCCCACTACATAGATTCTAAGTCATCTGCATCTAGGGTTTGTGATCTGAGCAATCCAAGAGCTTCTTGAGCCACTCCCAAAGGTCATAAATCACTTCAAAGGGGTCTATATGTGTTCAAGCATCATATTACATCTTCTCAAAGTCAAGAATGCCAAAGAATCACAAGAACTGGGATTTGTGTGAAGGCAGAGCCAGGTTTAACTGCACAGTTGACCTAAAAATTAGGGTTTTGGTTTCAGAGGCCATAACTCCAATTTTTTTGGTCATTCTTGTTTCTATTGGTCTCTATATGGTATAGGGAGTATGCATATCAATTTTCATGAAGAAATTCCATGGGGAAGTCATCTGATCAAGAGTTGACTTTTCAGACAAGTCAGTGTAAAATCAGGGCATCTGAGGCCCCCAATAACCCAAACCAAGGGGTGATCTTCATCATTTTGGTTGTATATGATCTTTATTTGATCATGGAAGAAGGTTGAAGTTCACAAAATTCAAGAATTACAAGTTTTTGCAAAGTTGACTTTTTAGGGCATGGTTGACTTTTAATGAAATGTCATTTTATGCAACTTTTTCAACCCTTGCTTTTTGATCCAAAAATGCTTCAAATGGAAAAAACTTTGGTCATGAAAGTTGTATATTAGATCTTTCCCTTTTCAAAAGGTACAAGAACATGACCTAATTCATTTTGGATCAAAAGTTATGGTGTGTCAAAGTTGGCAAAAATCACTAATTTTCAAGATATGCCTCAAATGAGAAACTTGCAAAAACTTTGTACCAAGGCATTTGTAACTTCTAATTCATGTCAAACCATTACACAAGCATCATGTAAGTCCTAAAGTTCAGATTGGACCAAGATTTCCTCATGTTTTATGGCTTGTGGGACAAGAAAGTTTCATATGAACCAAAAGTGAACAACTTGCAAAAACCATCATCACACCTCACCCACTTGTTGCCTTGGCTGCTGAACCATTCTAGCATCTCTCACACACCATGCTGCGCCAGCCCATACACTTGTACTAGCCTAGGGCTCAACCCATGCTTTCCTTACACCAAAGTTGACATTTTGCAAAAGGCACCTTACCAATCAATAAAGGCCAGGTCACATCATCTGACCAATGGGAGTTTTTTATGTAAATCAAATGCTAGCCATTTCACATAACAAGTAAGGCTGAAACACATAGACACAACACATTCACAAACTCACTCCCTCAAGCCTTTCTCTTCGAATTTCTCTACACAGCTCACAAACACAAAAACCAAGTCCACTGATCAACCCACCTTGCTTCATTGAGCCAAAACCAGCAAGACTCAGGCCTGAACTAAGCAAGAACTGAGCTTCACCATTTTTCATCCTCAAAGCCAGAACTTTCGAATCTCACTTTCCAGCCATCAAACACCCCATTTCTCTTCACCAACAAGTCAAACACACCCAAAGGAGCAAGAATCCACCATTGGAGTAGCCTGAAACCTCACAATTCCTAACTGT
Source organism: Lathyrus aphaca (assembly GCA_963966055.1). NCBI lineage: Eukaryota > Viridiplantae > Streptophyta > Magnoliopsida > Fabales > Fabaceae > Lathyrus > Lathyrus aphaca. Next base: position 339,773,371 of record OZ014524.1, read on the forward strand.
GAAACCTGCTGCACCAGAACTCTTCTCTTCAAACCAGCCATCCACAAGAACTTTGGAGCTTCTCTTTGAGTTTAAGGGAGTCAAAGAAGTTCATTTGCACACGAAGGAGGCTCTGGAAGCTCAGTATTGAAGCTTTCCAGCTCAGGTATGACCATGGATTCTTTTTCCTCAGAGCTTGCATTTTAAGTTATAAATTGATTGCTCATGTCTTGCTGGTCATGGGGATGTTCTTAGAATAAAAAATGAGTAAGAAATGAGCTTGTATTATCACTCTGAAATTTCACCCGTGAAATTTGTTTCTTTCGATTTGCTTGATTCTTGATGTTTAAATGATGTTTGAGAGTGGATTCGTGTCCTAGGATGTTAGAGGATCACTTGGCTGTGTTTAATTTGATGTTTAGAAGCCTAAATCAGGACCTAGGGTTTTGTTATCGCCGGAGAAGATGACCGGAGCTCCCCTCCGGTCACCTGAATTTGTTTAACCCTAATCCTGTGATTAAATGAGGTTTAAATCTTGAGCGTTGGATCAGATGACTTGCATTGACTTCGCGCGTGAGTGAGTGGTTCAGATGGGTCCACTGTGCCCTAATCACCATTAAGTCTAATTAATCCATTTAATTAATTTATAAACTTAATTAAAATCAGATGCAATCCAATCCCTTTAAAAACGCGCGCAGTCAACAATTTCAAACCCAGGATCCATCCCAGCCCTCCATTCAGTTGACTTGTCTATTTTCTTTGTTTTAATTCATTTATTTCATATTTGTTTTATACAATTTATTTAAAATAGCAAAAATGTTTTAAAAATTATGAAACTTTTTGTCAAGAGTTTCATTAATTTTTAAAACACAAAAATATTTTTATTTTTATTTTTAGCATTAAAAAAAGTATTTTTAAATATTTAAAAGTTTATTTTTAATTGATTAATGAAAATTAATTTATTAAAAATACTTTTAGGTATTTAAAAATCACCAAAAAATTCATGAAATGTTCTAAGACATTTAGAAACATTGTCCAACCTTCAAACCAAATTTATTTTTTGATCTTGATGCATTTTGAGAATTTTTCATTGAATTAAAATCTTTTTGAGGCATTTTTTTGATCCAAACTTCCAAAAATCATTTCTGCCTAACCATGAAGAGTTGGACATTGATTCTTTTTGCATTGCATTGTGTTTAGCATGTAGTTTGTGATATTAAATGGCCATGATTTGATCTCTCATTTTCAATTTGTTTGATAATTTTCTTGTTAAGGAACCCTAAAACCCTAGAAAACTTAGAAAAACCATAACTTGAAATTGGTTAAGTGTTGAGACCTCTCCTTTGGGCAGTGGGTTAGTATAGGATTAGGGGTCTTTTGAGTGCATTTTCAATTTTTTTTATGATGTTTTTTGCTTCTGGTTTTGGATTTTGTTTGTTGCATTGCTCATAAACCCTAATTTGGGCTTCCATATGCATCCATCTTGCATCTTCTTGCATAACATGACTTGCTATGACATTCCATGCCTCCATTTGATTCATTGAACATCATAAGACATATTGAAAGCATGTTTGATCATTGCATCTTGCATTTGTCATGTTGTATGCCATGTGCATTCCATAACTTTTCATGTATGTTCTTGTGTCTCAACTTGCTTCATTTGCATTCATAAGCTTGTATGATCATCCACATGTGTTGTTTCTGGTTTGTAGCATCTCATAGCATCATTAACATCACATACATGCTTCTGGTTTTGGTTTGCATCATGTCATGCCATCCCAATTTTGCATTGCATTGTATTTCTTTTCTAACTTTACAGGTGGTAAGTGACTTTGAGAAGTGAATTTGCCTTCACTTCTCATAACTACATTCATCTCTCTTATGCATCATTGCTGCATTTTTGTATGTGTATTGGATTGAGCTTGCTCATTCTTGTTCATCTTACTTTCTTTCTTCAAGCAACTTGACTTCTTAAGTGAAGCAAGTTGTTTTGCTTCTCTTTGCTCCTTTCATCTGCTTCCCTCCTTGGTGGTTCTTTGAAGATCTTTCTCTTAAACCTCACAAACCCTAGGACTTCCAAGCATGATAACCTTTTAGGATTGATTAGTCCCCCATTTAGCTTTTACCTTTGTGTCTCTTTTGAGTCTTCTCTTCTCATCTCATAATCAGGGACTAAACCCTAAAGGTTTTAAGGCTTTGTGATTAAGCTTATGCCTGCATCCTTCTATTAGGATGGAGTGTATAACTTTAATCCTAAGTGTTAAAACCTTAATGTGTTTAAATCCTTTAATCAATTCACTTAATAATTATCAAGACATCAAGCTTTTAACTTGGGCCTTGCATTAGGGTTCTAATTCTTCCTTAATTGGTTAAGAAGGACTAACCCTAGTGTTAATGGACAAGTCCCCCTCAAGTTGTCTTACAAATCCTAAAAATCACTTCTTCATCTTACCATTAACTAAAATCCATTTAATAAAGGATTTGTTTTGTCATGAGGTTAATCCCTAATCATGGATTAAGTTGAGGAGCTTTCCTCAGCTTAAACATTCTCATCTATTATCCTTCTATTAGGATGGTGTAATGAGTCTGTTTAATCCTTGATTATGACTTAATCTCATTACTTAACACTAAACAAAAACATCTAAATAATCACAAGTAGGTTAATGATCTTAATCCTACATCATGGTGATTAAGTGTGAGATACTGACTTCACACTTAAGGTATTCTCATTACCCCTAATCAGAGGGAGGATGTGATGAGTTTACTAACCCATTGGTTTAGGCTTAAGCTCATTAACTTATGACAAACTTCAAAAAGCAATAAAAGACTGAAAACTCAAAAAAACAAGCAATAATCGTCTCCTCCGGGATTCTTTTCTCATCTCATTCATTCACAAACGGGAACTTGCTCCTCCCGTCTAATGCAAGACAGTTTGCATCTGTGCCAGACAGATCATACACTTGAGCATAGACAGGTAAGCAGTTCACAAGTCAATTCATCTTTCAGTCTCTTTGGGTCGAACTACGGTGTTCTGACTTCCTCATTGCACGAGAGGATACGTAGGCATAACTTAACGGTTATCGAACAAAAGTCTCTGCATATTCCCCCTCTTTCCAGCTATCCTTTAAGCCTCATGATCATGAGCATTTCATTCCCGTCCTTACACTGACACTATATATTTATACACTTCACACTTCTCTTACACTGACACCTGTACATCCTTTTCCAGTTATTTTATACACAGATTGCACTGACACTACCCCTTTAAAACACAAATCTTTTAAGCGTGGATCCCGTCGAGTACGGCGGACAACCTGGGTGCTAATACCTTCCCAGGTTGTAACCAACCCCCTTTCTCAGTCTCTCTGGTTCGCAACCGTCTTATCCATATCTTTTCTAGGTCTATGCACAATTACCTTTCCTCCGGGATAAAAATGCCTAGCTGGCGACTCTTTTCATTCCCTGTGAGTTCACTCCTGTGTGTTCTCGCACCCTCCTCTCGCCGACCGTTCGCGTCTGTACCCCTTTTGACCCGGTGTCATTTGGTGGGAGCGACAGCTTGGCGACTCTGCTGGGGAGCCTTATACTGCAACCAGGGCTTCTGGTTCTTTTCGTGGGTTCCTCCTAGCGCTTGTTTGATTTGTGTTTACTGGGGTGTTATGTGCTATCGGTGTTTTTATATTTGTATTTATTCTTGCTTTATGTACAGTTGTTTTACTGCTTTCTTTATTGCTTTACATATATCATACTGTCATACTGTGCTGGCTGGATCTGTTTTGTTGCTTTGGTGGGTGGGTGTTCTACTGAGAGTTGAGGTCCTATACCTGGGACCTGAGTGACACCTAGGCTAGAGTGGTTCATATTCTTTCCCATTCCATCTCGGTCTGGTGCGGGAATATGAAGCACGGTTCAGATATGGGTTTTTTCTTGAGAACTCTGTGTTGCAGATTTCCTGCAATGCTAGGGCTATCTGGGAAGCCTGCTAAGTCTGGATGACCTTTAGTATTGACCTTCAGAAACTGAGGTGAATTAGAGGAGGAACTTTTATGGTTATTGTAAACACTGTACCTCCGGGTTAGAAGTGTTTACACTTCTCATAACTGATCCAAGTCTGAGGATCTTTGTTTTAGAACACCACCTGTGAGGGGGTTGAGCTGTTTACAGGTGTGCAGGTACCCTTGACCTCAGCATACCCTGTTACTTTGATGTGATTAAGAATACTCCATGTTGGAACAGTTCTTGTGATTCTAAACCCGGGATATGTGGCTCTTTATTTGAGTCCCCCACCTTGGTTACTGGACCTATAGACCTCCATCTGGATTTCTTGAATATACCTGGACTTATATCAAAGCATATGATCAGATCCAGCTCAGTCACAAACCCTTGCATATCATTTGCATACATAATCATTGCATCATATTGACATTTGCTTATTTGTGTTTCAGGGTATCTGTCTTCATTTTTGGTTTGGTTTTGACCCTATCTTCAGTATTGACCTATCTGTATCAGCATCTGCTTCTGCTATCAGCTATCTACTTCAGTCACCTGCACCAGCCGATCAGTGGCCCATTCTTCAGTGATATCATCAGCACTTGTCTCTACTCATCTTCAGCATCATGGCACCTAAAAAGAGCAACATCACCTACCATTTCTTCCAGCCAGAGCTATCTGACATCAGGAGGATTCAGACCCTGGTCACTCCAGACCATATACCACTGTTCAGGGAACACTATGGAGATATACTTGATGTGGTTATGGATCTGGACCCTTCACAGAGAAGCCTGATCCACACTTGCCTTCAGTTTTATGATCCCCCACTAAGGTGTTTCACTTTCCAAGACTTTCAGTTGGGCCCTTTATTGGAAGAATACTCATCATTGGTTGGTATGCCTATCAGGGGTGGAATCCCTTTCAACCCTGAGATGGTATTTCCTGGCAATGAAGAAGTAGCAAAGGCTTTGCATCTGGAACCTGTTCTGATTGAGCAGCATATGATTTCTAAAGCTGGAATCCCTGGCTTCCATCTGGATTTCTTGATCTCTCAAGCTACCCTGAAAGCTTCTTTAGGAGAGTGGAAAGCTGTCTGTGCTTTATTGGCCTTGAGTATATATGGGATTATATTATTTGCAGATGAGCCTCGATTCATTAGCAAGAATGCAATCCATCTATTCATTCAAAGAAACCCAGTGCCAACCTTGTTGGGGGATCTTTACTATTCAGTGCATCAAAGGAATGAAAAGCAGAGGGGAAGATTAGTGAGGTGTTGTGCTCCATTGTTCCATACTTGGCTTCTCAGGCATCTACCCAGGACAGATGCATTTTTGAATCCTCATCAGCAGAGAAACTGGGCTAAGAGACTCACTGCTCTAACTTCAGCCGATATCAGATGGTGCACTCAAAGCACCAAAGGCAGAGATATCATCACTAGCTGTGGGCATTTTCCCAATGTGCCCCTAATAGGAGTTAAGGGTAGTGTTAATTACAATCCTCTGCTGCTCAAAAGGCAACTGGGCTATGCATTGGTCCACACTCCTAAGGCACAAGACTTGGTTGAGACTCTTTATTGTGAGAACAAGCCTAATCTGGCTATTGTTAGGCAGGCAGCCTGGGCCTGGGACAATGTTCAAACCAAGGGAATAACCATTCTGGGGAAGTGCAATAATGTGGCATCAACACAATATTATGAGTGGTCCCGTGCCAGGGCTCAATTCTCTGGAATGCCCTTCACCATAGAGGATATGCCCGGACCATCCTCAGCACCACCCCCTGCCACTGTCAGTTTGGAGGAGTTTGAGAGCTTGAAGGAGAGAAATGAGAAGTTAACTCAAGCTTTGCAGAAGACCCTCCGGGAGAGGAGTGATGGTAGGATGGATATTGAGAGGCTAGAGAAGCTGAGAGTGGAGCATCTGGCTAAAATTGAGAAGTCTGGGGATTATATCAAGAAGTCTAGGGCTGGGGAACAAATTCTGAAGAATGCTTGCACGGAAGCCCAGTTCCAGAAAGCCAGGACTGACTTGTACCTGAAAGAGAGTCAAGCCAGGTGGGTCAGGATCACCGAGGCTCGTACTCTAGAGGATAAGAGGGTCCAAGACAAGATAGAGCAGCTGGAAGCTAGTGCAAAAGAACAGCAAGAAGCCCTGGCAGCAGCCCAGAGGGAGATATCAGAGCTGAAGATCAAAGCTGGAGTGAAGAGGTCAAAAGACCAAAGTCAACACAAGAAGCTAACTACAGCTGTTACTACCCGGAATCTCCTCATCAGGAATCTCACGGAGCGTCCAGCTGATCCTGTAACCGAAGCACTTCTCAAGGAAGTTCGGGAGGATGAGTTTGGTCTTGGTGTTTGACCATTTGTTTGTTGTTGCTTTCATTCCATGTACTTTTATTGTAATGTATTTTGACCCCTCAGAGGGCTTGTATTTGTGAACAAACTATGTACCATTTGTCTTTTGTAATATATGTGTTAGTTTGTTCCACTTCAAAAGCAACATCAACAGCATCTTCAAGGGTCTGGAAGGGTCAAAACTGAATGCCAAACCGGATACCTTGAGAACAAATAAGCATACTGCATTGCATGCTAACCTTTTGTTTGTTTTGTAGGTTTTTGTTGTTGCTAACTCTATTGTGATGTTCAGGAACTATTGCTTGGCGCCGGGTATTTCCCCTCAACCGTCCGCACCGTTATCCAACCCGTAACAACCTTCCGGGCATACAAATGGATCAGGTACAGCAGGACCTTGCAGAGGTTAGAAATCAAATGGCAAACGAAAGATTGGAAATGAGAACGCAGATGACTCAGTTTATGGAAGTGATGAACAACATGGCTCAGAGCCAGGAAAGATTGAGGGCCATGGTGGAAAGGCAAAATCAAGAAGATCCACATATAGGGACTGCCGGCACCAGCAACAATGAAAGGGTCCAACCTCATGTTAACCCCCCTGTATTTGGCCCCCATCTTCATCCAGAGGTCAATATTCCTGCAAATGTTCAAGGGACTGCCACTGCAGGCAGGGTACTGCAAGAAGACCCCCAAGAGGATCAGTTCACAGTAATGGGTGCTGGGGAGGAAGCTTATGATAGAAGGCTGGATGAGATAGCTGAGAAATTGAGGTCCTTAGAGTCTCAAAACTCTCTGGGTTTCGATGTCATGGACATGGGCTTGGTAGACGGGGTCAGGATTCCCCATAAGTTCAAGCCTCCTTGTTTTGAAAAATACAACGGGACTTCATGCCCCCGGACTCATTTACAATCATTTCTGGGAAGGCTGAAGGCCTATACTATGGATGAGAAGCTCTGGATGTTCTATTTTGAAGACAGTTTGACGGGAGCTTCAAGAGAATGGTACTCTCATCTGACAAGAGCAACTATCAGGTGTTGGAAGGACCTGGCAGAGGCCTTTATCAGACAGTATCAGTACAACTTAGATATGGCACCCAACAGGACTCTCCTAATGGGAATGTCACAGTCGTCAAGGGAAAGTTTCCGGGAATATGCCCAGAGATGGAGGCAATTGGCTGCTGCTGTTCAGCCACCTATGTCTGAGAGGGAAATGGCAGATATGTTTATGAACACCCTCCAGGGAACATATATTGACAGGTTGGCTGCTTTCTCTTCCACTAGCTTTGCAGATGTTGTCATAGCTGGGGAGAGAATTGAGAGCCTGTTAAAGATGGGCAAAATCTCTGACAATGGTGCCAGCTCGTCCAGCAATACAAGGAAGCCTTTTGCAGGCCCGAGAAGAACTGGCGAGACCAATGCCATCCACACCAACAGGGGCAGACCCCAGTATGTTCACAGGTCTGTAGCAGCAGTCACCATTCCCGCTCCAGCTCACCCTCAACCAGCTTATCAACCTCCGCAGCAAAACTATCAGCAACAACCTCAGTACCATCAACAAGCTCAGTATCCTCTGAGAAACTACAACAACACCAACAACAATAATCAGCAAAGGCCATTCCAACAGAGGCCATCTCAAGCTAATAGGGTGATCGATCTGATCCCTATACCGTATGCTACGTTGCTGCCACAACTCCTGAAACTCAACCTAGTTGAGCTAAGGACGTTGGCACCTCCAGATCCTAACAATCTACCCAGGAATTATGACTCCAACGCCAGATGTGCTTTTCATTCAAATGCACCTGGCCACAGTACAGAAAAGTGCAGAGCCTTGCACATGAAGGTACAAGACCTGGTAGACTCAAAAGCTTTGAATTTCGCACCACCACCTAATGTCAACAAAAATCCTATGCCAAACCACGGGGGTCCCAGAATTAACGCTATTGAAGAAGACAAGCCGTCTTATTTAATAACCAATGTGGGTCAGATCCGGACACCGTTGGTGGAAATTAAGGCTCAACTCCTCGAATGTCAAATGTTCCCGGGGTGTGAGTTGGGGCGTGCTTACTGCAATATCTCAGTAAATGGGTGCGATAACATGAGGAATGGCATAGATGGTCTCATTCAGAGTGGCCAACTTCAAATCACCACATCATTTCCTACAAATCCAGCAATCTCATCAGCAACAATTCCGGTATCTCCTACAACTGCAACAACCATTGTTCCTGACAATTCTTCGGCTTCATCAACAAGTACTTCATCTGTCATTTCAACTGACCAGATATCAACAAATATTCCTGCTACAGCTTCAGCACCACTCCATTTTGAAACTCCTACAACAACAACATCCATCCTTCCAACAATGTCTCCTACAACATCAGCAACAAATCATGAAGATGTCTCAACTGTCACAATATTTTATGATCCTGAAAACAACTCCGCCTACAACTCAGAAAATGCTGCTCCCATCAGAGCACCAGTCACAATTTATTACGATCCACAGACTATCACAATTCCTTCCGCAGCTGCAATCAGTCCAGTCACTGTCACGGTGCCTGGGCCAGTACCTTATGAAAGCAGTAATGCTATCCCCTGGCATTACAGCTCTGACCTGTACTACGAAGGACAAAAAATCACTTTTGAATCAGCGACCCCTGTACCACAAATAGACAATGTGGGAGGAGGCGGAGGCTTCACTCGAAGCGGACGTCTCTTTGCTCCACAAACTCAAAGACCCACTGCCGAAGCAGAAGCTGCTGCCAAGGCAAAAGGAAAAAGCTTGGTGCAGGAGGAGCAGGTTGTTAAAGAAGCTTTGAAAACACCCTTTGATCAAGAGGTTGATGAGTTCATGCGAATCATCAAGAAAAGTGATTACAAAATAGTGGATCAGCTTCATCAGACGCCTTCCAAGATCTCAATCCTATCATTGCTTATGTGCTCTGAAGCTCATCGGAATGCACTACTCAAAGTCTTGCACGCAGCTTATGTGCCTGAAGAGATCACCGTCAATCAGTTAGAAGCGGTGGTTGGAAATGTTAATGCTAGTCATGGGCTAGGGTTCACCAACACTGATTTGACCACGGAAGGCCGCAACCATAACAAGGCTTTGCACATAACCATGGAATGTAAAGGTGCAGTCCTTTCCCATGTGCTGGTAGACACAGGGTCATCCCTCAATGTCTTACCTAAAAAGGCCCTTGTGAAGCTAGAGTATGACGGATTGGCGTTAAGACCCAGCAACCTGGTGGTGAGAGCCTTTGATGGTTCAAAGAGATCGGTTCTGGGAGAGATTGAGTTGCCCATAACGATTGGCCCGCAAACTTTCAAAACGACCTTCTACGTGATGGATATACAGCCTGCCTACAGCTGTCTATTGGGTAGGCCATGGATTCACGCCGCTGGCGCCGTGACCTCAACCCTTCACCAGAAGTTAAAATCCGAGTGGGAGGGTCAAGTCGTTACAATCTGTGGAGAGGAGGATATTTTTGTCAGCCACCTGGCTACCTATAAATACATTGAGATGGATGGGGAGATCCATGAAACAATGAGCCAAGGTTTCGAAGCCTTGAACATAAATGAAACATCTGCTGTACCTGGAACCTCAATGACATCATATCAACAAGCCCGGGAGGTTGTTGTAGAAGGAAATGCCCAAGGCTGGGGCAAACTGCTACCGGTGGAGAAAAAAGAGGATAGATTTGGGTTGGGTTACAAACCAACTCAACAAGATCAAGCAGAGGCTGCAAAAGAGCCCAACTTTGTTAGTGGGGGGATGCTCACCCCCGATGCTATCAACAATCGGGAAGACGAGGATGAAGGCGACCGCGACCTGGAGAGTTGGATCCGTCCAAAGATCCCGGGGAGCAGTATCTCAAACTGGTCTTCCCAGGAAATTATAAGAGTTACTCATGCAGAGTAATTATTATTTCCTGTATTTTATAAGCATGCATCAAAGTCTTGCATCTTGCCCAAGATGACAAGACTCATTTTGTAATCGGGCCATCTGTACTTTTTGTGCAACAAGATTAATCAATGAAATATCAGACATCTTTTTGCAAACGAATCCTTTTTCTTTTCCGTTCACTGTTTTTCCATTTTTCTTTTTGTACAAAAATAATAAATGGCAGTGTTTTCAAAATGACAACTTTATTTCACTTTTCTAAAACAAGATTAAAATCAAATCACTAAAATGAACAAACTGAACCCTTGCAGAGTGTGCCTTCCAGACAGCACCGACAACAGCACGGCTATGACTTCGTATGACGTTGACAATCCGATCAATCAAGCTGATGAAGGGGTTGAAGAAGAATATGAGCTTCCTGAAGAGCTAGCCAGGTTGTTAAGACAAGAGGAAAAGGTTATTACCCCTCACCAGGAGGAGGTTGAAACGATCAATCTTGGTACAATTGAAGACGTGAAAGAAGTCAAAATCGGGGCCTGCCTGCAAGACTCAGTGAAGAGACAACTGATTGACCTGCTTCGAGAGTATGTGGACGTATTCGCTTGGTCTTATCAAGATATGCCAGGGTTGGATACCGACATTGTTGTGCACAAGCTGCCTTTAAGAGAAGAATGCCCACCGGTTAAACAGAAACTGCGCCGTACTCGCCCAGACATGGCAATGAAAATCAAAGAAGAGGTACAAAAGCAGTGGGACGCCGGGTTCCTTGCTGTAACTAGCTATCCACCGTGGGTTGCTAATATAGTACCTGTGCCTAAGAAAGACGGCAAAGTAAGGATGTGTGTTGACTACCGGGATCTGAACAGAGCCAGCCCGAAAGATGACTTCCCTTTACCTCATATTGACGTATTGGTTGATAATACGGCTCAGTTCTCGGTATTCTCCTTCATGGAAGGATTTTCAGGGTATAATCAGATCAAGATGTCACCTGAAGACATGGAGAAGACAACTTTCATCACACCCTGGGGCACGTTCTGTTACAAGGTGATGCCATTCGGACTGAAGAATGCTGGTGCAACATATCAACGGGCTATGGTAACATTATTCCACGATATGATTCATAAAGAGATAGAATGTTATGTGGATGACATGATTGCCAAGTCCCTTACTGAAGAGGACCATCTGGTAAATCTGCTCAAGTTGTTCAAACGTCTGAGGAAATATCAACTGAAATTGAACCCCAACAAGTGCACATTCGGGGTGAGATCTGGTAAGCTGCTGGGTTTTATTGTAAGCGAGAAAGGGATTGAAGTTGACCCTGATAAAGTCAAAGCCATCCAAGAGATGCCTGCACCGAAGACAGAGAAAGAAGTTCGAGGGTTCCTAGGTCGATTGAACTACATCTCAAGGTTCATATCTCACCTTACAGCAACCTGCGAACCCTTGTTCAAACTGCTAAGAAAAGAACAAACGGTCAGGTGGAACGAAGACTGCCAGAAGGCTTTTGACAAGATCAAGGAATACCTACAAGAACCTCCAATCCTTATGCCTCCAGTTGAAGGAAGACCTCTGATAATGTACTTGACAGTATTAGAAGAGTCAATGGGGTGTGTGTTGGGCCAGCATGACGAGTCTGGTCGAAAAGAGTATGCAATATACTACCTAAGCAAAAAGTTTACCGACTGTGAACAACGTTATTCACTGCTCGAGAAAACTTGTTGTGCTTTAGCGTGGGCTTCTCGCCGACTGAGGCAGTATATGTTGACCCACACTACTTTATTGATCTCAAAGATGGATCCAGTTAAGTACATATTTGAGAAGCCAGCTCTTACCGGACGGGTTGCAAGATGGCAAATGATCCTTACAGAATATGACATCCAGTACACTTCTCAGAAAGCCATCAAGGGCAGTGTATCGTCTGAATATCTTGCTGAGCAACCTATTGATGATTACCAGCCTATGAGGTTTGACTTCCCTGATGAAGACATCATGTTCATAAAAGCAAAAGATCATGAAGAGCCTGTTCACACTGAAGGTCCTGACCCGGAAGAAGAATGGACTATGATGTTTGATGGGGCTGTTAACATGAATGGTCGTGGTGTTGGTGCAGTACTCATTACACCTAAGGGAGTTCACATGCCTTTCTCGGCAAAACTCACTTTCAACTGCACTAACAACGAAGCTGAATACGAAGCTTGCATTATGGGTCTTGAGGAAGCCATTGACCTCAGGATCAAGACATTGACCGTATTCGGAGATTCAGCTTTGGTAATCAATCAAACCAATGGCAAATGGTACACCCACCAGGATCATCTGATACCTTACAGGGATTATACAAGGAGGTTGTTGACTTTCTTTACAACAGTCAAGCTTGAGTATATCCCTCGGGACGAGAATCAGTTTGCAGATGCCCTGGCTACCATTTCGTCCATGATCAAAGTTCAGGCTGCCAACTTTGTACCTCAGATTTCAGTGTCCAGACTTGACAGACCGGCATATGTGTTCGCAGCAGATGTTGTTAAAGATGATAAGCCTTGGTTCCATGACATTAAGTGCTTCTTGGAGGATCAAACATACCCACCTTGGGCATCTTCCAATGATAAGAAGACTTTGAGAAGGCTTGCTGGTAGTTTCTTCTTGAACACTGATGGTTCGCTGTACAAAAGGAACTTTGATATGGTACTCCTCAGATGCGTTGATAGGACAGAAGCAGATCTGTTAATGCATGAAGTGCACGAAGGATCCTTTGGTACCCATGCGGGAGGGCATGCCATGGCTAAAAAGGTGCTAAGATCAGGTTATTACTGGATCACAATGGATGCCGACTGTTGTGCCTATGCCAGAAAATGCCATAAATGCCAGATTTATGCAGATAAGGTGCATGTGCCTCCCAATCCTTTGAACGTAATGTCTTCACCTTGGCCCTTTGCTATGTGGGGCATTGATATGATTGGCAAGATTGAGCCAACTGCTTCAAATGGCCACAGATTCATCTTGGTCGCCATTGATTATTTCACCAAGTGGGTCGAAGCAGCATCCTATGCCAATGTTACAAGACAAGTGGTAGCCAGATTTCTGAAGAGGGATATCATCTGTCGGTATGGAGTGCCCGAGCGAATCATTACTGATAATGGTTCCAATCTAAACAACAAAATGATGGCAGAACTGTGCCGGGACTTCAAAATTCAACATCACAATTCTTCTCCTTACAGGCCAAAGATGAACGGCGCTGTTGAGGCGGCAAATAAGAATATCAAGAAGATTGTGCAGAAGATGGTAGTCACCTACAAAGACTGGCATGAAATGCTACCATTTTCCTTGCATGGGTACCGCACGTCAATCAGGACATCCACTGGGGCAACACCGTATCAACTTGTGTATGGTATGGAGGCAGTCCTACCGGTTGAAGTTGAATTACCCTCTCTACGGGTATTGATGGATGTTAAGCTGAACGAAGCAGAATGGGTCAGGTCCCGATACGAACAACTGAGTCTAATTGAAGAGAAAAGATTGGCTGCAATCTGTCATGGGCAGTTGTATCAGAAAAGAATGAAGAAAGCCTTTGATCAGAAAGTCAGGCACCGAGAGTACCAAGTAGGAGATCTTGTGCTAAAAAGAATCCTCCCTCCTCATACAGATCACAGGGGCAAATGGACTCCAAATTATGAAGGACCATTCGTAGTAAAGAAAGTTTTCTCTGGTGGAGCACTGATGCTCAGCACCATGGATGGTGAAGATTTCCCGTCCCCTGTGAATTCAGATGCGGTTAAAAAATACTTCGCATAAAAATGACCCGCTGGACACAAAAACAGAATGTACGTCCAGGCAAAAATAGGGCATCCCGGCGAGTCAAAAACAGAATAAAAGACTCGGGCAAAAATAAGGGAAAATAAACAGAAAAAATGTACAACCGCTGAGTTGAAAAGCCGCATCGGACAACTCAGGCAAAAATGGGTATCCCGATGGATTGAAAACCCGAAAGGGTGATCCATGCAAAATAAGGGAATGAGCGAACAACTGCATTTTGAATTCGTCTGTAGTGTTTACAACTTGGTAAGCTTCGAAAGGATCAAGTTTCAATCAGAATCAGCCTTCTTCAGAAAGCAAGATGAGAGAAACGTCAAAAGTCATACGAGTCATGGTAAAGAGGAAGCTCCTTAAAGCGTCATCAACACTGCCAGCAATTTTGTTTCTCAATTTGTAACAATCTCCTCATTTCAGGGGATATGTTCCTTTGACTGTATCTTGCCAATTCAGGGCATATGAATTAATAAAATCAGATTCTCAGCCATGTCTCGTCTTGTACATTTTATTTTGCAAAAAAAATGTCAGATGTCTTAAGAAAAAAACTGATTGCATAGAATACAGATGTTTACCTTAAAAAGTAAAAACGCATGCTTGCAGGAAATATACTTACTCCCAGAAGTGACCAAACTCCTATGACGGAATCCAGTAAAGGATACCTCAGGATTACTTGTGCATTTCTACCTTTGCAGGATTGCAGGTATCCAGAACGCAACTTGGGGCATGTAAGCTTCATCCCGGCAAGATGACAAAACAACACTCAACCTCAGCACCCAAGGTGTCTTCTCCCCAGCTGAGTTGCCACTTATTACTTATCCCCACCAGAAGGCACTCTTAACCCCGGCTGAGTCAAGAATCATCCTCAACGGAATTTTAGGGAGATCTTTCAGAGATTTCTCTTTCTCCCCAGCCGAGTTGCCGTTTCATCCTCAGCCGAGTACGAAAGTCAGGGAACCATCTCCCCACAAAGCTTCAGCCTCTATCCAGAAGAGCAACGCATGAAGGATCACAACAGAGTGGAGGAAGCTGCTACAAACCCCAGCTGGGTCCCCAGCACAAGGATGGGTTTATCAGTGACCTACATCCCCAAGCAAATATCATCTCAATGATCTCAAACCCCAGCTGGGATGGCCCCTTCAAACAGATCGACCGGAGATCTTCACAGCAACGGGATCCGAATCCCGGATTGGTATCTTTGCATAACCATAGCATTCGCATCATATTCACCCACAAAGCGTAACATTCCGTTTAATACGGAGCATTACGGCAAAAATCAAGCATACAGCATAATCATAAGCCATGTTTTGAATCAACACTTGTGAATAATGACAATCCATCATTATACAGAATACTTCCCCCATATCCCCAGCGGAAGTTCCCCAGCAAAAGCAGTTGCCTCACATTCACAAAACACCAGTATATGTACTCCCTTTGACACCCGTCCGTGTCATCACTCCCCAGTAAAGTCGCCTGAGCACTCCTTACAAACAGTACCACCTGCATTACAGATACTTCTTGACACACATCTGTGTCAACCCCAGCAGAAAGCCAAAGACGTCCTATTTGCACTCACATATACTTACATATATAATCCTTTGACACCCGTCCGTGTCATATCCCCAGCGCAGTCATCTACACTTTGTATATCCGATACTTGTTTATATTACACTCTTCTCCTTTTGACACTCGTCCATGTCGCTCTCCCCAGCTGTTAAATACTCATCTATATACCACTCACACCTATACAGATACTCGTCCGTATCTTGTATACACCACTCAAATCCCCTCAGAGTCAACACTCGTCCTTGTTCTTTGTTAACTCGTTGGTACTCGTCCGTACCATCATCTCAGAACATGCGTCAAGGGTTTGTTTCTGCATGATACTCGTCCGTATCATAGTCTTAAGGATGCTCGTCCGTATCTTTAATCTATACACAAATATCTAAACACTCATACCTTTTGTTTCTTGGATATAAACACTCGTCCGTGTTTACTACTCCCCAGTAGATTTCCAACTAAGCAAATTTTCTTTTTATCTGACACTCGTCCTGTGTTATGATAAACCCTGAGAGCAGTCGTACCCTGCTAGGTGGTCGTCCTCCACCTCTTGATGGTCGTCCTCCATCATGCTCATCCGATGGCCGCCCCCATCGTTGATATTTTAGCAGCCGTCCCCTGCTAGGTGGTCGTCCTCCACCTCTTGATGATCGTCCTTCATCATTTTATCCAATGGCCGTCCCCATTGTTGATTTTGGTTATCTGACACTCGTCCTGTGTCATGACATACCTTGAGAGCAGCCGTCCCCTGCTAGGTGGTCGTCCTCCATCTCTTGATGGTCGTCCTCCATCATTCTCATCCGATGGCCGTCCCCATCGTTGACCTTTTATCCGACATTCGTCCTATGTCGCGATATTGTCGGCAGCCGTACCCTGCCAGGTGGTCGTCCTCCACCTTAGATAACCGTCCCTCATCTTATGCCCGACAGAGCAGCCGTCCCCTGCTAGGTGATCATCCTTCACCTTTGATGACCGTACCTCATCATCTGTTTATTTCATTTATTCTTTAACCCGATGGCCGTCCCCGTCGTGGTCCCTTTTCTTTTTAACCCGATGGCCGTCCTCGTCGTTGGTTACTTTATTTTGTGAACTTGATGGCCGTCCCCGTCATGTTTCATTAATCCCCAGAGAACCTTACAGCTTTATCTTGATGGCCGTCCCCATCGTATTCTTTTATCCCCAGCATGTCGGCAGTCCCCGTCATTGCTTTATTTTCCGCACTTTTTCCTGCATGTCGGTCGTCCCCGTCATTGCTCGTTCCCCAGCAGTCGTCCTCTGCTCGACGGTCGTCCTCCGTCGCCCACACTTTACAATATACTTTATTTTCCTTTACAATCTATATCCCTTTTCTTCTTCATTCTGTGAGTGCAAATTTTGGACTGTCTTTGATATTCAACCACAAGTTATCTTGTTTGCCTGTTAAGCCGTTGCTTACAACCTGCACAGCTAACTCATGTTTGAATAGGGGCAGCTGTAAACACCCCAAATTTGCCCTCACCCATTCACACCATGGCTTGTGATCATTTCATATGCATAAACACAATCATAACATCTCATACCACAATTTTGGCCCACTACATAGATTCTAAGTCATCTGCATCTAGGGTTTGTGATCTGAGCAATCCAAGAGCTTCTTGAGCCACTCCCAAAGGTCATCAATAACTTCAAAGGGGTCTATATGTGTTCAAGCATCATATTAAATCTTCTCAAAGTCAAGAATGCCAAAGAATCACAAGAACTGGGATTTGTGTGAAGGCAGAGCCAGGTTTAACTGCACAGTTGACCTAAAAATTAGGGTTTTGGTTTCAGAGGCCATAACTCCAATTTTTTTGGTCATTCTTGTTTCTATTGGTCTCTATATGGTATAGGGAGTATGCATATCAATTTTCATGAAGAAATTCCATGGGGAAGTCATCTGATCAAGAGTTGACTTTTCAGACAAGTCAGTGTAAAATCAGGGCATCTGAGGCCCCCAATGACCCAAACCAAGGGGTGATCTTCATCATTTTGGTTGTATATGATCTTTATTTGATCATGGAAGAAGGTTGAAGTTCACAAAATTCAAGAATTACAAGTTTTTGCAAAGTTGACTTTTTAGGGCATGGTTGACTTTTAATGAAATGTCATTTTATGCAACTTTTTCAACCCTTGCTTTTTGATCCAAAAATGCTTCAAATGGAAAAACTTTGGTCATGAAAGTTGTAGATTAGATCTTTCCCTTTTCAAAAAGTACAAGAACATGACCTAATTCATTTTGGATCAAAAGTTATGGTGTGTCAAAGTTGGCAAAAATCACTAATTTTCAAGATATGCCTCAAATGAGAAACTTGCAAAAACTTTGTTCCAAGGCATTTGTAACTTCTAATTCATGTCAAACCATTACACAAGCATCATGTAAGTCCTAAAGTTCAGATTGGACCAAGATTTCCTCATGTTTTATGGCTTGTGGGACAAGAAAGTTTCATATGAACCAAAAGTGAACAACTTGCAAAAACCATCATCACACCTCACCCACTTGTTGCCTTGGCTGCTGAACCATTCTAGCATCTCTCACACACCATGCTGCGCCAGCCCATACACTTGTACTAGCCTAGGGCTCAACCCATGCTTTCCTTACACCAAAGTTGACATTTTGCAAAAGGCACCTTACCAATCAAAAAAGGCCAGGTCACATCATCTGACCAATGGGAGTTTTTTATGTAAATCAAATGCTAGACATTTCACATAACAAGTAAGGCTGAAACACATAGACACAACACATTCACAAACTCACTCCCTCAAGCATTTCTCTTCGAATTTCTCTACACAGCTCACAAACACAAAAACCAAGTCCACTGATCAACCCACCTTGCTTCACTGAGCCAAAACCAGCAAGACTCAGGCCTGAACTAAGCAAGAACTGAGCTTCACCATTTTTCATCCTCAAAGCCAGAACTTTCGAATCTCACTTTCCAGCCATCAAACACCCCATTTCTCTTCACCAACAAGTCAAACACACCCAAAGGAGCAAGAATCCACCATTGGAGTAGCCTGAAACCTCACAATTCCTAACTGTGAAACCTGCTGCACCAGAACTCTTCTCTTCAAACCAGCCATCCACAAGAACTTTGGAGCTTCTCTTTGAGTTCAAGGGAGTCAAAGAAGTTCATTTGCACACGAAGGAGGCTCTGGAAGCTCAGTATTGAAGCTTTCCAGCTCAGGTATGACCATGGATTCTTTTTCCTCAGAGCTTGCATTTTAAGTTATAAATTGATTGCTCATGTCTTGCTGGTCATGGGGATGTTCTTAGAATAAAAAATGAGTAAGAAATGAGCTTGTATTGTCACTCTGAAATTTCACCCGTGAAATTTGTTTCTTTCGATTTGCTTGATTCTTGATGTTTAAATGATGTTTGAGAGTGGATTCGTGTCCTAGGATGTTAGAGGATCACTTGGCTGTGTTTAATTTGATGTTTAGAAGCCTAAATCAGGACCTAGGGTTTTGTTATCGCCGGAGAAGATGACCGGAGCTCCCCTCCGGTCACCTGAATTTGTTTAACCCTAATCCTGTGATTAAATGAGGTTTAAATCTTGAGCGTTGGATCAGATGACTTGCATTGACTTCGCGCGTGAGTGAGTGGTTCAGATGGGTCCACTGTGCCCTAATCACCATTAAGTCTAATTAATCCATTTAATTAATTTATAAACTTAATTAAAATCAGATGCAATCCAGGCCCTTTAAAAACGCGCGCAGTCAACAATTTCAAACCCAGGATCCATCCCAGCCCTCCATTCAGTTGACTTGTCTATTTTCTTTGTTTTAATTCATTTATTTCATATTTGTTTTATACAATTTATTTAAAATAGCAAAAATGTTTTAAAAATTATGAAACTTTTTGTCAAGAGTTTCATTAATTTTTAAAACACAAAAATATTTTTATTTTTATTTTTAGCATTAAAAAAAGTATTTTTAAATATTTAAAAGTTTATTTTTAATTGATTAATGAAAATTAATTTATTAAAAATACTTTTAGGTATTTAAAAATCACCAAAAAATTCATGAAATGTTCTAAGACATTTATAAACATTGTCCAACCTTCAAACCAAATTTATTTTTTGATCTTGATGCATTTTGAGAATTTTTCATTGAATTAAAATCTTTTTGAGGCATTTTTTTGATCCAAACTTCCAAAAATCATTTCTGCCTAACCATGAAGAGTTGGACATTGATTCTTTTTGCATTGCATTGTGTTTAGCATGTAGTTTGTGATATTAAATGGCCATGATTTGATCTCTCATTTTCAATTTGTTTGATAATTTTCTTGTTAAGGAACCTTAAAACCCTAGAAAACTTAGAAAAACCATAACTTGAAATTGGTTAAGTGTTGAGACCTCTCCTTTGGGCAGTGGGGTAGTATAGGATTAGGGGTCTTTTTAGTGCATTTTCAATTTTTTTTATGATGTTGTTTGCTTCTGGTTTTGGATTTTGTTTGTTGCATTGCTCATAAACCCTAATTTGGGCTTCCATATGCATCCATCTTGCATCTTCTTGCATAACATGACTTGCTATGACATTCCATGCCTCCATTTGATTCATTGAACATCATAAGACATATTGAAAGCATGTTTGATCATTGCATCTTGCATTTGTCATGTTGTATGCCATGTGCATTCCATAACTTTTCATGTATGTTCTTGTGTCTCAACTTGCTTCATTTGCATTCATAAGCTTGTATGATCATCCACATGTATTGTTTCTGGTTTGTAGCATCTCATAGCATCATTAACATCACATACATGCTTCTGGTTTTGGTTTGCATCATGTCATGCCATCCCATTTTTGCATTGCATTGTATTTCTTTTCTAACTTTACAGGTGGTAAGTGACTTTGAGAAGTGAATTTGCCTTCACTTCTCATAACTACATTCATCTCTCTTATGCATCATTGCTGCATTTTTGTATGTGTATTGGATTGAGCTTGCTCATTCTTGTTCATCTTACTTTCTTTCTTCAAGCAACTTGACTTCTTAAGTGAAGCAAGTTGTTTTGCTTCTCTTTGCTCCTTTCATCTGCTTCCCTCCTTGGTGGTTCTTTGAAGATCTTTCTGTTAAACCTCACAAACCCTAGGACTTCCAAGCATGATAACTTTTTAGGATTGATTAGTCCCCCATTTAGCTTTTACCTTTGTGTCTCTTTTGAGTCTTCTCTTCTCATCTCATAATCAGGGACTAAACCCTAAAGGTTTTAAGGCTTTGTGATTAAGCTTATGCCTGCATCCTTCTATTAGGATGGAGTGTATAATTTTAATCCTAAGTGTTAAACCCTTAATGTGTTTAAATCCTTTAATAAATTCACTTAATAATTATCAAGACATCAATCTTGTAACTTGGGCCTTGCATTAGGGTTCTAATTCTTCCTTAATTGGTTAAGAAGGACTAACCCTAGTGTTAATGGACAAGTCCCCCTCAAGTTGTCTTACAAATCCTAAAAATCACTTCTTCATCTTACCATTAACTAAAATCCATTTAATAAAGGATTTGTTTTGTCATGAGGTTAATCCCTAATCATGGATTAAGTTGAGGAGCTTTCCTCAGCTTAAACATTCTCATATATTATCCTTCTATTAGGATGGTGTAATGAGTCTGTTTAATCCTTGATTATGACTTAATCTCATTACTTAACACTAAACAAAAACATCTAAATAATCACAAGTAGGTTAATGATCTTAATCCTACATCATGGTGATTAAGTGTGAGATACTGACTTCACACTTAAGGTATTCTCATTACCCCTAATCAGAGGGAGGATGTGATGAGTTTACTAACCCATTGGTTTAGGCTTAAGCTCATTAACTTATGACAAACTTCAAAAAGCAATAAAAGACTGAAAACTCAAAAAAACAAGCAATAATCGTCTCCTCCGGGATTCTTTTCTCATCTCATTCATTCACAAACGGGAACTTGCTCCTCCCGTCTAATGCAAGACAGTTTGCATCTGTGCCAGACAGATCATACACTTGAGCATAGACAGGTAAGCAGTTCACAAGTCAATTCATCTTTCAGTCTCTTTGGGTCGAACTACGGTGTTCTGACTTCCTCATTGCACGAGAGGATACGTAGGCATAACTTAACGGTTATCATACAAAAGTCTCTGCATATTCCCCCTCTTTCCAGCTATCCTTTAAGCCTCATGATCATGAGCATTTCATTCCCGTCCTTACACTGACACTATATATTTATACACTTCACACTTCTCTTACACTGACACCTGTACATCCTTTTCCAGTTATTTTATACACAGATTGCACTGACACTACCCCTTTAAAACACAAATCTTTTAAGCGTGGATCCCGTCGAGTACGGCGGACAACCTGAGTGCTAATACCTTCCCAGGTTGTAACCAACCCCCTTTCTCAGTCTCTCTGGTTCGCAACCGTCTTATCCATATCTTTTCTAGGTCTATGCAGCATTACCTTTCCTCCGGGATAAAAATGCCTAGCTGGCGACTCTTTTCATTCCCTGTGAGTTCACTCCTGTGTGTTCTCGCACCCTCCTCTCGCCGACCGTTCGCGTCTGTACCCCTTTTGACCCGGTGTCATTTGGTGGGAGCGACAGTGGTATGTTGGACTTGAGAAGAGTCACATTCGAAGCTGGAAAGATTTAGCTGATGCTTTTGTAAGGCAGTATAAGTACAATCTGGACATGGCGCCTGATCGTCGTCAACTTCAAAACATGTCACAAAAATAGAAAGAATCGTTCAAGGAGTATGCTCAGCGTTGGAGAGAGTTAGCTGCTCAAGTGGAACCACCTTTTCCTGAAAAGGAGTTAACTGGTTTGTTCATGGATACTCTTCAACCGTTCTTTTGGGAGAAAATGGTAGGAAGTATTTCATCTGGTTTTTCTGATCTAGTCACTATTGGAGAAAGACTAGAGGAAGGTATCAAGAAAGGTAAGATTACCAATTCTGAAGCTCCTAATGCTGCAAGAAAGTCTTTTGGGAATCCTCATAAGAGAAGAGATGGTGATGCTTATGTTGTTTCAACTGAGAGGAGGCCTTATCGCCCGCAACAACGATATGTTCAACCATACGTAGCCGCAGTTGCTCCTGTTGTTAAAACTCAACCTGTTCAAACTCAAGGTCAAGCTCGACCAGCTCAAGCTCAAGTTTAGATTCGAGCTCAAGCTCAGGCTCCTCCTCCTGCTGTTGGACAAAATCAGTATCGCAATAGGCCAAACTTTGATCCTATTCCGATGTCTTACACTGAATTGTTTCCTTCCTTGATTGAGAAAGGTTTAATTACTACTAGGCCTCCGACTCCTGTTCCAAATCCTCTTCCGGTTAGTTATAGATCGGATCTTCGCTGTGAGTTTCATCAAGGTGGAACTGGTCATGACTTAGAACATTGCTTTGCACTGAAGACTAAGGTACATGAACTTATCCGGAACAACATCCTTTACTTTAATGACCTCAATCCCAATGTTATCAACAATCCTTTTCTGAAGCTTGGGAAATGAATCTTCTAAGGATTTCAACTGTCAAAATTTCTTCAAGGCCAGAATATCAGACGGGACAGCTCATCCTTGTTGTTGATGGATCACTAGGCCATGGTTTCTTTATGTTTGCAAGTTTTCTTCAATCATATTAAGTTGTTTTCTTTTAAGCTTGTTTTTACTTTCATGTTGATTTTAATGAAATGGGCATTGCTTTGTTTTGATTCAATTTCATTTTCTATTTGCATCTTTATGCTTTATATCTCAAAGTTCATTTATCTTTTCTCAAAGCTTTTACAATGATTGGAGGGAGGATGATGAAAACGAGATACCCATAACTGTTGTTGGTATGCTTTCAATTGAGACTTGGTTGTTGATATACAGGCATTGTTTCAAATCCCAAACACAGGAGAAATAAGGAAGTTAATCCCTTGTCAACCCCTTTGAGCCTTGAAGTTGGAGTTTCTTTCTATTTGAAAAAAACCTCAATTTTAACCCGGGGATGGGTAGTTCTCAATTAATTCGAATGTGCATTCAAGTACAGGAGAATCATTCAAGACACCTTTCAAATAAAGGTTGCAATCTCAAGTTTTCCTTCACACATATCAGGAAGTGTTGAAGTTGTTTCTCAATTCAAAAGCCAATGATGGTTCATCGTAATCATTAAGCCATGCAGTCATTATCTTTAAAAAAAATGATATTGAAAAAAATTCATTGAAAAAAAAATCAAAGCCCGCTAGGTCAAAACCTATGAAGGAGACTTAGGCAAAAAACTGGGGCATCCCGCTGGCTGTAAGTTGAAATAACACAGTTCAGGCAAAAATTAGGGATAATAAAAAGAAATATTTGTCAAGAGGTCATCCAAATCCTACGCAAAAATAAGTTGAGTTGACCAAAGTCCTCATTGGAAGTAACAAAAGGGAAAGATGTGACTGTTATTTCAAAAATCCTTGGCTTATGAACCATCTTCATCTGTGCAATCCTAAATTTCTAGGAACTGGAATGCATAGGCTGAATTAATTGAATGTAGGACCGGAGTTCATCACGAAGTTGGGTTAGGTACAAATAAACTTTGAGCCTATATCCTTTGTTTCATAAACCGTGAACCAGACCACGTTACAACCTTCAAAAGTCCTAATTGAATCCAGGTTTCTTTTGAAAAGCATACTACAACAAGGTTGCGTAAACTGACTCCCAAGTTCTTTACCAATCATTTGTTTTCTTAATGTTGCTTTATCTTTAATGTTGTCTCAACCGCCGTGTTTTGACAATGTTTTCATTTACTTTATATCAATAAATCTCATTCCAAAAATGGTTCTTGATTTCAAACTTTGCATTGAACTTTGCATTAAAATTACCAAGTTTGTACAAACATTTTTATTTGCAAATAAACTTTCCTCATCAAGAAATTTTCAAACGGTTGAGAAACTTGGTCAGTGATCTTATCAGGGGCAAGTTTTCATCAGTTCCTATGGTTCAAGATGTCGCTGCTCAGTGCAAGTTGTTCCCAGATGTGGTTAGTCAGGAGATTCTCTGCAAAGTTTCACACTGGATTTATTTTCTCAGCAGTCATTTCAAAAACTGAAGCCATGAACAGTTTACCTTCTCAGCAGTTATTTCAAAGATTTGATTATTTTCTCCAGCAGTAATCATGAACTGAATCCATTATCAGTTTACCTTCATCAGTCATTGAACTTGGGGCAAATTTTTCTTCAAGAATCCCCAAGTAGCTTTGCATTACTTTTCTCAAAAGATTTTCAACTTGATACAGTTTACTGGTGCGACAGAGATTTGTTCAGCAGTAGCATCTCTAATATTTGAGCAGAACGGTAGTGACTTCTGTGTTGAGGAATCAGTATTCCATTTTTTGCACTCCTCTAAGAGTATAAACTGGTTGTCATCATTTTCTCTCACATTATCTCTTTGGGTGTGTTATTCCCTGGTCTAGTAAAAGTTTGCATATTTGAGTGTTTTAGTCCTCATTATGCGTTCTCATTGGGTGTGTTATTCCCCAGTCTGGATTTTGTTTGCATAGTTGAGTGTTTTGGTCCTCATTATGTATTCTCTTGGGTGTGTTATTCCC
This sequence comes from Lathyrus aphaca, assembly GCA_963966055.1. Taxonomy (NCBI): domain Eukaryota; kingdom Viridiplantae; phylum Streptophyta; class Magnoliopsida; order Fabales; family Fabaceae; genus Lathyrus; species Lathyrus aphaca. Next base: position 339,798,496 of record OZ014524.1, read on the forward strand.
CAGTTTTGTTCACATTTGCATATTTGAGTGTTTTAGTCCTCATTATGCGTATTCTTGGGTGGTTTAGTCCCCATTTTCGTAAATGTCTGCATACTGAGTGTTTTAGTCCTCATATGCATTTCTTGAAGTCTTGTTGTTTTCAACTTCTTACTTTTTGGTCAAAGTCCAATTTACACTGGCATTTGTCTGTCTCTTCAGAACTATTTCTTCACCTACTTGTTGTGTCTTCTCAGATATGACACCCTTTTATCCGATTGTCGTTCTCGGATGTCCATAGGAAAGTCATCATTGATTTGATGTACTGTCCCGGACCTTTTTCCATTTCATTCAGTTCTGTTCCTGAATGTTGTGATTCACTTTTTATCTGATTGCTATTCTCGGATATTGTGATCATTTCCTTCCGATTGCCATTCTCGGATTTTCATGTTGAAGTCATCAGTAATGTGATGTACTGTCCCAGACCTTTTTTTTCCATCTCATTCAGTTCTGTTCCTGAATGTTGTGTTTCATTTTTTATCTGATTGCCATTCTCAGATGTTGTGATCACTTACCTACCGATTTCCATTCTCAGATTTTCATGTTGGAGTCATCATTGAATTGATGCGCTTTCCCGAGCTTTTCCCATTTCATTTAGTGCTATTCCTGAATGTTGAAATTCATATTTTATCTGATTGCCACTCTCAAATGTTGTGTTTATCTTTATCCGATTGCCATTCTCGGATATTCTTAGTAAAATCAGCAATGTCATCCTTGGATGCTTCTGGTGTACTGTTTCGGGACTTTTCTCACTTCATTGAATGCCATTCCTGGATGTTGTGATGTTTTCTGTCCAGTTGCGATTCTTGGACATTTTCACCTCGGCTGAGCCTTGTGTTGGTCTCTAGCATGTAGTTTTTCCCGTCGGAGTCTTATGCTCCTTATCCCCAGCGTGTATTCTTTTTCTTGTGTCGTCATGTACCTCACAGACCTTGTCTGCACTTCATTTGGTTCCAAATACATTTCATGTCATCTCATAAATTTTCTCATAATTTTTCATATGCTGTCACATATTTTCTTTGCATTCCATAAGTTTTCTCATAACATTTCATGTGCTTTCATACAGCTTCATATTGTTTTCATAACATTTCTATGTCATCTTCGTATCATTTCATATCGTTCATTTCATTTCATTCCAGTTTTTGGCATCTTAGGATCAAAAATTGGGTTTTTGGATATTTAAGTATCTTCCATCTTGTCGAAACGAAGATTTTGATCTTCATTATCTCTGGATTGAAGAAACTTAAATAGGGGCATCTGTCAGACCCTAATTTTTGACCCTAATATTTTTCATATCTCATTTGCATTTCGCATACAAACAAGATCACGCACTGGTTCATTTATTCTTTTTCAGGTGCAGGTCTATGCCTTGCAGGGGATCACCGCATTTAATTTCTGTTATTTGTTTATATTTACTAACCTCTAACCAAAATACAAAAAAATATGTTGCAGTTGCTTCTTCTTCTCCATGTTGCAGGATTTCAAGGAAAGTGCTGTGATTCCAATTCAGAGGTGTTTTGTTCAGTCACGATTCGATTCAGATGGACGTTTGACCTAATATTGGTCAAACTATCAAAATATTGTTTCGATTGCAAGTTGCTTGTGCCAGTGGTTCATTTTTCAGACAGTGCGTATCCAAAGTTCAAATTGTGTTGTGTCCGAAAGTCATCAGTTATCAGACAGTGTTGTGTGTGAAGTTTGGCTTGAATCTTCGTGTTCATCAGTTTATCAGTGATGCATCTGAGAATTTATTTTTTCACAGCATGAATTCAAATTATCTGGGCAATTTTCAGACGATCTCAGTGATTATGTCTTGAGTTGCGAGTTTATTCAGGGGTTAAGGAATGATTGTGTTTAGTGGCTTGTGCAAGAATAATTGAGATCCGATTTTGGGCTGAATCGTCACCTCATATCCATTTATCCATTTTAAACTTTTTTTAAAATCCACCTTCCTAATTCCCGTTACTTTCATTTTTTTGATCTATATCCAATTCCATATCCATTTCACAAAAAAAAAGTATCCAATAACCATTTTATAATTCATATTTCGTTTTTCCATTTTTTCACAAATATCCAATTATCCATTCTTTTCGACATTTTTTTTATCACATTATCTAATTTTCGTCCGTTATCCATTTTTTTATATATAACCATTTCTATTATCACATTCAAAAACCATTATCCATTTTTTTAATATAATTCTATTTTTTTAATTATTATTAGCCATTTTCATATTTTTTTATATACCACAAAAATATAGAAAAACAATTGCCATCAATTCATTTTAAGCCCATTTCATACTCATCTTAGGTCCATTGTCTTTAATAAATTTTACAAAAAAAAGAAATGAAGCCACTTGAAGCCACATGTGACCTCATCAAATTTCCTCAACTTTTCTCATCAACTTGTCAAACCAATTTTCCACGTGATACTTACAGCCATCACTCACATGACTACTTCAAAAAATATCACATTTTCAGCCTTCCTAGCCTCAGCTTTACCACAATCCGTAACAGCCCACACTTTCAGCCCAATAAGCCGCACGAGGACAACAAGCTTCCGTATGGCAAGCCAACTTAAGCTTCAAACAACAGCTTCAATACACAACAGCAAGCTACCACACACAATCCTCACGTGTTTAAACTCTCCACACTAAACAACACCTGCAAAATCAAGTCACGCACGCCGTACGCACTGACTTCACCCCAAGCCGTATCCATGCCAAACAACTCAGCCAGCTACCAAGTGAAAGTAAAGAAATAAGCCAAAGCACTACACTCCAAGCCAACTTCATTTTTACGCCGCAGGCTATTCCGCATCCATCATGCAAACAGCAGCCTCCCAGCTCTAGCACACCGTCAGCTTCCGTATAAGCCGAAACAAATACCAGCCACAGCTAACAGCATGCCTTCAATCCGTAACAAGCCAACACAATCCAAGCATCCCACGCCGTATACAACATTAAGATCCAGCTGCAGCAAAACAAAATCAGCCTGCAAAATGAACACACGCAAATCACGGCACAACCTGAAACATAGCACGCGGAACCAAAACACATTCAAAACCTGCATAAAACGCAAGCCAAACAACATCAAAGCCCAATTTCCGCAAGCAATACGAAAAACAGCCTCCCACACGCGCAAAGCACAACAGCAATAACACGTGAGAATTTACTCAAAAACGCCAACAAACCTCCTTTCAAAACGCAACTGAAATCATTCAAAACGCATCACTCAATTTCATCTCTCCCTCTATAAATTCAAATCAATCCTCTCATTCTTCTCAAGCTTTGAGAGCCTCTGAAACCCCTGCCTAAATCACTTCAAGCTTCTAAATAAACCTTCATCATCACCATTTTCGTTCAATGAATCTTCACCCATTCCACCTTTAATTCAATTTTCAATTCAATTGAACCACACAAATCTTCAACAACCACACCGATTTGATCTGAGAGAAGAGAGGAAGCAACCTAGATTAGAGAAAGAGAGATTAGAGAAGATTTTCGTTCGATTGAGACGGAGAGATTAAGGCCGGTGATTTTTGCAATTCGCGTCTTGAGAGAGGTGAGCCGCCGAGGGTTTGAAGCTTTCCCCTGTTTTGTTGTCGCGGCCATGATTGAGGAAGAAGAAGATTTGGATCTTCTTTGATTTGTTTCTGTGTATATTTTTTTTTCTGTTTATTTTAATGAAAAGAAAAGGGTGTTTGGGCTTTGGTAGCATTCAGATCCATCTGTTGTTTCTAAATCCACCTGCCCGTGGACTACTTCTCCCCCCTTCCCTTTTCCTTTTCTTTTTTGTTCTTTGTTAATTCTTTAATCTGTTTTTTTTTTAATATTTGGTTTCAATATTATTTTTCATAAGAATTGTATAGAAATTATTTTAGGAAAATATTTGAAAAGCATTTTAAGAAATGTTTCCTTAGAAAATGTATTTTTAGCAAAAAAATTAGAGATAAGTGTTTTAGAAAACAATTTTATGAAAAGAGTTTTAAGAAAAGGATTAAAAAATATTTCTATTTCTTTTTTATGGATTCTATTATTAGATCAATTTCTTATTCATCTTTTTCTTTTTGGTCGATGACAATCTCCGATTCGGGATTGTTGAATTTCGATTAGTTTAATCTTCATTATTTCAAATCTATGGATGAATGATCATTTGGATTATTCTCCATACTTTGAGATCGTGATAGGTTGCTTTTCGAGAAATTCAACGAAAATCTCGATTAAGATTAGACCGTTCTCTTTCTTTTAGTGTGGCATGTTTTCGGAGAATGATCCATAATATCGTTTCTCTAACATGTTTTAACACGAATATTTTCCACTTTAATTAGTGGTGGCCGGCCTCATTTGTAGGGTAATTATTCCGTAAATTACTCGGCGATTGCTTAACATAGACCTACAGTTGTCCCGATTCGGAATGCGATCCACTTGGATCCGGTTGCCTCGATTTTATTTTTTCTTTTAGTGGTTGTGCTTGATTAAGTTCATCATACCACTTTATATTGTAAATATTAATAATGTGAATATACTAACATTTAATTAAATCTCTCGCACCTTATCCTCTTTTATTTTAATCTCTTGTTCTCTACCTCTCTTATTATGCTTCTATATTCATTCATCATATTGCTTATTGTATATATTATTGTTGCTTGTTATTTCTCCTTTGTCCAATTGGATATCAAAACACTAATAAAGGATTAAACACTTAAAAGACTTGTGAATTTTAATTTCGGACTATGGTTACTATCCTTAGCTTGAGACTTGGAGTTTCAGACTTAGATTCTAGGATCATCCCCTTGCTCGAGTTGTTATGGATTGAAGATTTTGGTTCCGGTTAAGTTCACTTGTTCATGAAGATGGAAATCCAATTGTTTCAAAGAGTGCTTGCCATATGGTTTGATCATTCTTCCCTTTAGCTTTTATTTTCAAGTTTTAGGATAGCCCCTTCATCTCTTCCCATCTTCTTCAATTTTCAAATCTTCTTCCTCTTTTCAAAACTTTCTTTGTTTTCAAACTCCAAACATTTTCTCAATTAAACCTTGACTTCGGTCATGTGCTTTTACTTTTTCATTTCATTTCCTTAAATAAATGCTAAACCACATAAGCATATCGAAACTTTCTTCTCAAAACTTAAAAAATATTCAAACTCATTCAATTGTGTTGTGCCCTCGTGCACGTTTCTTTTAACCATTTTTGTGTTTAGATATGATTCATCCTTTCTAGCGGAATTATTCGCTAAAGGATGACGACTTATCTTTACATTTTTAAAATCAATTCAACTCATTTTCCTTTTCACAATTTGTACCACGAACTACGGGGTTTTGATCTCGCATTGCACTTTGTGGGTACGTAGGCATGAGACGTTCGTCTCTTCAAACACCAAAATCTTAAAAAAACATTCTTCTTCTCATCTTTTCAATCTTTTTTTCAAGCAAACCATTTCAAACCAAAAATTCAGTAAACATTTCAAAGGGTTCCCGTGGAGTACCACGGACAAGTCGGGTTCTTAAAACCTTCTCGATTTGTAACCAATCCCCGTACCCCTTCTCTGTTTGATTCTTTTAGCTTTTTAGCTTTTAAGATTCTTTAAGGCTTTCTTCGTTCTTTTTGCCTTTTTCCTTTTGGAAATAAATAAAAGCGCGGTGGCGACTCTGTGTATATTGAGTGAAGTTAATCAATAGCTTACACTCATGATTTTATCGCTACAGAAAAGTGGCGACTCTGCTGGGGAGTCAATCTCTAAGTGGATTCGGCCTACTTTGATTTGTTTACTGCTTTAGTTTGATTTGCTTGTTACTTGGTTGTTCTGTTTCGTTTTGGTAATCCTCTGTGAGATAGATTCTAACCCGAATCTGAGTGGAACTTATGATAGGACAACGATATTCGAAGCGATATGCGATGGAGTAGTCCAAAGCAATATCAATTTGATAATTTCCACTCGGTTAGGCTCTCTTGGACTATCAATGTCATGACGAGTAATTGTACGTGGCATTATTTTACGGCCTTGAGCTGATCATACTGAGGACCGTAGAACCCTTAACTAATCTAAGCCAATTTAGGAACGTAGTGCGGAAACTATCTGAGTGTAAACTTAAGGTGGTTGTCACGCGATACTACACTCGGACGAGGTCTATTTTAAGAAAGTTATCGGTTGGGGAGTAATCCAACGTACCGATGATATTCTAAAGATGGCTGTTAACTCCGGGAACCTCTGTTAGCACCCTTTTGGTTTTTTGCAGGTACAATGAAGACAAACCTTAGTACATATCTGTGTGGGTTGGTGTTCTGTTACCATGACTCCATGCTCGTGATTCGAATCTTTGAACTTGTGTGCTTTGCGTGATCTTGTTTGTGTTTGTTGCATCTACATATTCATCATGATCATCATCACAACCATCTTTCAAGGAAAATAATTCCGATTGTTGCAAACATTGGAAAGAAGTAAAGATTCCTTTTTGTCAAAAAATTTCATGACAGTATTTTTGATGTTGACCATGTTTGCAATAATCGAGTTGTTTTTCCAAAAATGGAAGTGAACATTGCATATCATTGCATCCTCGCATATTCTTGCATTCATCCGAGTTGTGTGGGAACTCATCCCGGTTGTTTCTTTTCTCAGTTGTCTGTTGATCCGTCAAGCTGACTCCTCATCACAGATACGGTACTAGAGCTGCTAACAGACGAAGAGCTATTAGATTGAGAATGGAACGCCAAGAACAGCATAACATGGAAGTTCGAATGGAAATTGATGATTTGAAGGCCGGTATGACCAAGCTCACTGAAATGATGCAAGTTTTGATTGCTCGAGGTGAACCACCTCAAAGGACGGTTATCTCTGAAGTTTTTACTGCCGTTGTTGATCCTCCTGTTGTTCAGCAACCAGCTTCTACTTGGCCAGAATATGGGTTACCTCCGGATTATGTGTCAGTTTCTGCTACTGCTCAGATAGGTGGTCCATCTGTTGTGCCAGGCTTTTCAGCTCCGACTTTTGCTGAACCTCAACCTGTTGTGCATGCTACTGCTCAGACTACTTATCATAATTCTCCTTTCTTATACCAAGCTGCTGGTCCACAAGCTGAAAGTCAGGGTGAACCTGGATATATGGATGAAGTTAGAGAGCAATGTCTGACTCTTGAGAAGAGGGTAAGAGGTCTAGAAGGAAAAGATGTCTTCGGTTCTTCTGCGATAGACATGTGTTTGGTTTCTGACTTGGTTCTTCCTGATAAGTTCAAGGTTCCTGTATTTGAGAAATACAATGGTCATACTTGTCCAAAGATTCATCTGCTGATGTATTGTCGCAAAATGGCTGCGCATGCTAAGGATGACAAGCTGCTTATTCACTGTTTTCAAGATAGTTTGAGTGGTGCTTCCATGAAGTGGTATGTTGGACTTGAGAAGAGTCACATTCGAAGCTGGAAAGATTTAGCTGATGCTTTTTTAAGGCAGTATAAGTATAACCTGGACATGGCGCCTGATCGTCGTCAACTTCAAAACATGTCACAGAAAGAGAAAGAATCATTCAAGGAGTATGCTCAGCGTTGGAGAGAGTTAGCTGCTCAAGTGGAACCACCTTTGCCTGAAAAGGAGTTAACTGGTTTGTTCATGGATACTCTTCAACCGTTCTTTTGGGAGAAAATGGTAGGAAGTGTTTCATCTGGTTTTTCTGATCTAGTCACTATTGGAGAAAGACTAGAGGAAGGTATCAAGAAAGGTAAGATTACCGATTCTGAAGCTCCTAATGCTGTAAGAAAGTCTTTTGGGAATCCTCATAAGAGAAGAGATGGTGATGCTTATGTTGTTTCAACTGAGAGGAGGCCTTATCGCCCGCAACAACGATATGTTCAACCATACGTAGCTGCAGTTGCTCCTGTTGTTAAAACTCAACCTGTTCAAACTCAAGCTCAAGGTCAAGCTCGACCAGCTCAAGCTCAAGTTCAGATTCGAGCTCAAGCTCAGGCTCCTCCTCCTGCTGTTGGACAAAATCAGTATCACAATAGGACAAACTTTGATCCTATTCCGATGTCTTACACTGAATTGTTTCCTTCCTTGATTGAGAAAGGTTTAATTACTACTAGGCCTCCGCCTCCTGTTCCAAATCCTCTTCCAGTTAGTTATAGATCGGATCTTCGCTGTGAGTTTCATCAAGGTGGAACTGGTCATGACTTAGAACATTGATTTGCACTGAAGACTAAGGTACAGGAACTTATCCGGAACAACATCCTTTACTTTAATGACCTCAATCCCAATGTTATCAACAATCCTTTGCCGAAGCTTGGGAAATGAATCTTCTAAAGGATTTCAACTGTCGAATTTTCTTCAAGGCCAGAATATCAGACGGGACAGCTCATCCTTGTTGTTGATGGATCACTAGGCCATGGTTTCTTTATGTTTGCAAGTTTTCTTCAATCATATTAAGTTGTTTGCTTTTAAGCTTGTTTGTACTTTCATGTTGATTTTAATGAAATGGGCATTGCTTTGTTTTGATTCAATTTCATTTGCTATTTGCATCTTTATGCTTTATATCTCAAAGTTCATTTATCTTTTCTCAAAGCTTTTACAATGATTGGAGGGAGGATGATGAAAACGAGATACCCATAACTGTTGTTGGTATGCTTTCAATTGATACTTGGTTGATGATATACAGGCATTGTTTCAAATCCCAAACACAGGATAAATAAGGAAGTTAATCCCTTGTCAACCCCTTTGAGCCTTGAAGTTGGAGTTTCTTTCTATTTGAAAAAACCCTCAATTTTAACCCAGGGATGGGTAGTTCTCAATTAATTCAAATGTGCATTCAAGTACAGGAGAATCATTCAAGACACCTTTCAAATAAAGGTTGCAATCTCAAGTTTTCCTTCACACACATCAGGAAGTGTTGAAGTTGTTTCTCAATTCAAAAGCCAATGATGGTTCATCGTAATCATTAAGCCATGCAGTCATTATCTTTCAAAAAAAATGATATTGAAAAAAATTCATTGAAAAAAAAATCAAAGCCAGCTAGGTCAAAACCTATGAAGGAGACTTAGGCAAAAAACTGGGGCATCCCGCTGGCTGTAAGTTGAAATAACACAGTTCAGGCAAAAATTAGGGATAATAAAAAGAAATATTTGTCAATAGGTCATCAAAATCCTCAGCAAAAATAAGTTGAGTTGACCAAAGTCCTCATTAGAAGTAACAAAAGGGAAAGATGTGACTGTTATTTCAAAAATCCTTGGCTTATGAACCATCTTCATCTGTGCAATCCTAAATTTCTGGGAACTGGAATGCATAGGCTTAATTAATTGAATGTAGGACCGGAGTTCATCACGAAGTTGGGTTAGGTACAAATAAACTTTGAGCCTATATCCTTTGTTTCATAAACCGTGAACCAGACCACGTTACAACCTTCAAAAGTCCTAATTGAATCCAGGTTTCTTTTGAAAAGCATACTACAACAAGGTTGCGTAAACTGACTCCCAAGTTCTTTACCAATCATTTGTTTTCTTAATGTTGCTTTATCTTTAATGTTGTCTCAACCGCCGTGTTTTGACAATGTTTTCATTTACTTTATATCAATAAATCTCATTCCAAAAATGGTTCTTGATTTCAAACTTTGCATTGAACTTTGCATTAAAATTACCAAGTTTGTACAAACATTTTTATTTGCAAATAAACTTTCCTCATCAAGAAATTTTCAAACGGTTGAGAAACTTGGTCAGTGATCTTATCAGGGGCAAGTTTTCATCAGTTCCTATGGTTCAAGATGTCGCTGCTCAGTGCAAGTTGTTCCCAGATGTGGTTAGTCAGGAGATTCTCTGCAAAGTTTCACACTGGATTTATTTTCTCAACAGTCATTTCAAAAACTGAAGCCATGAACAGTTTACCTTCTCAGCAGTTGTTTCAAAGATTTGATTATTTTCTCCAGCAGTAATCATGAACTGAATCCATTATCAGTTTACCTTCATCAGTCATTGAACTTGGGGCAAATTTTTCTTCAAGAATCCCCAAGTAGCTTTGCATGACTTTTCTCAAAAGATTTTCAACTTGATACAGTTTACTGGTGCGACAAAGATTTGTTCAGCAGTAGCATCTCTAATATTCGAGCAGAATGGTAGTGACTTATGTGTTGAGGAATCAGTCTTCCATTTTTTGCACTCCTCTAAGAGTATAAACTGGTTGTCATCATTTTCTCTCACATTATCTCTTTGGGTGTGTTATTCCCCGGTCTAGTAAAAGTTTGCATATTTGAGTGTTTTAGTCCTCATTATGCGTTCTCTTTGGGTGTGTTATTCCCCAGTCTGGATTATGTTTGCATAGTTGATTGTTTTGGTCCTCATTATGTATTCTCTTGGGTGTGTTATTCCCCAGTTTTGTTCACATTTGCATATTTGAGTGTTTTAGTCCTCATTATGCGTATTCTTGGGTGGTTTAGTCCCCATTTTCGTAAATGTCTGCATACTGAGTGTTTTAGTCCTCATATGCATTTCTTGAAGTCTTGTTGTTTTCAACTTCTTACTTTTTGGTCAAAGTCCAATTTACTTGGCATTTGTCTGTCTCTTCAGAACTGTTTCTTCACCTACTTGTTGTGTCTTCTCAGATATTACACCCTTTTATCCGATTGTCGTTCTCGGATGTCCATAGGGAAGTCATCATTGATTTGATGTACTGTCCCGAACCTTTTTCCATTTCATTCAGTTCTGTTCCTGAATGTTGTGATTCACTTTTTATCTGATTGCTATTCTCGGATATTGTGATCATTTCCTTCCGATTGCCATTCTCGGATTTTCATGTTGAAGTCATCAGTAATGTGATGTACTGTCCCAGACCTTTTTTTCCATCTCATTCAGTTCTGTTCCTGAATGTTGTGTTTCACTTTTTATCTGATTGCCATTCTCAGATGTTGTGATCACTTACCTACCGATTGCCATTCTCGGATTTTCATGTTGGAGTCATCATTGAATTGATGCGTTTTCCCGAGCTTTTCCCATTTCATTCAGTGTTGTTCCTGAATGTTGAAATTCATATTTTATCTGATTGCCACTCTCAAATGTTGTGTTTATCTTTATCCGATTGCCATTCTCGGATATTCTTAGTAAAATCAGCAATGTCATCCTTGGATGCTTCTGGTGTATTGTTTCGGGACTTTTCTCACTTCATTCAGTTTGAGGTTTATGCGAGATACTCTTGTTTTGGGCCGATTAGAGATTCCCACCGATGTATGTATTTCTAACTTATGAGTTATTTTAATATTTACACATATCTCTCATATAATTAAATAGTTGAAATTAAATCAAACTATGTTATATTATTATGTAGTACTTTGATGAATTCAAGTGTGCATATTATACAAAAGATCAAGTGGATGAAATCAAAGAGGAATGGTGTCAATTCATTATAGAGCTAGGTGTTATGTGAGGTATAATATTGTCAATTCATTATACAAAAGATCAAGTGGACAAAATCAAAGAAGAAACGTTGGAAAAGAAAGTGAATGAGAAGAGAATAAGAAGAACATTTGCACAGAAGAAACGATTTTTGATGGAAGAGAATGAGAAGAGCTTACTTGAAATGATTTTTGATTGATTTCTGGAAACGCACGTTTAGGTTTTCGATTAAGAAGTCATTCCTAGACAATATTGGGTTAGGTTTTTGTTCTGAATTGATTTTTTTAAATGATTTATGAAATCGATTAATCACTTTCTTTGAACGATTTTTGAAATCGATAGTTCTGAAACGATTTTTTAGAACGATATTTTGAGAGTGCATAAGCGATTTTCTAAAAACTTTTTTGAGAGAAACATGGGAATCAATTTCATTTTTGTTTTTTAGTTTTATAACTAGTTTTATTTTTTTTAATTTCATTTTTATTTTTTAGTTTTAATTTTGTTTAATAAATAAATAATTAAATAAAATTAAGGATTTATTTTAGTTTTATTTTATTTTATAAATAATTTTGTAAATAAATAATTAAATATTTTTGAAACACTACTACACCTATCTTTAATTAATTTATTTATTTAGTAAAACCACTTAATTTGAAAAACATTTGATTAAAATTAAGTTATAATTTTCTAATTAGTAATTAGTAAAGTTAAATTTTATGTTTTTAGTGAAAATAATAATTTTATAATTTTTTATTAAAATATAATTTGTTTAGAATAAAAAAAGTGTTCAATTATTTTAATAGATAAAATATAACTGTAGGTAAAAGTAATTTAGGTGTAGGTAAAAAGTTATCTTTAGTAAAAAAAATCAAGGCATAAATATAAATGTCACAATATGTATTTTTCTTGTAGTGAAATAAGGACGGGACTAAGCATCTAACACTTATTTTCTTTCTAATATTTTAAATGCACATGGTTAAGTTAAATTATGTGGATCTGATAACTTTATTGCAATTTATATAACTTTTACTCAATAATATAGTAGTGTGATGAAGATGTGGTGTTCTCATTATAATTTTAATATAATAGCATTATAATTTTTTTAATCATGCAAACTTAATGCATTTTATTTATCAATTGAAACTACGTCTTCTCTCAATTTTCACGTTCATCACATTCCGTCATCAAAAAAATTGACATGATAGATATATTTCTTTATTTTTGTCACATGCAGGAGGGAGAACCATTAGGCTAACATATTTTTTCTATTGTATTTTGCTAATGAAATGTATATATTACATATTTACTCAAACTAATATTTAGTATTTAATATTTCCAAACTAATTTAGTCTAAAATAGTTTAATTAAATTATTGAACTGAAATTAAATTTTTAAACTGAAAGTAAGTTATTAAACTAAAATAGCTTTGAATAGTAGTTTCACACCCAAAGAATACATGTCATTATTCCTCCTCAATATTCTCACAAAATTGAACACTTGGAGTAATTTGAACAAAATATTGACAGAGATATTTTCGAGTTGGAAGACATCCCCTACAAATCCTCCACAACATATGTTTAGCTCTAGGTGGCGCTTTAATGTTCCATAAGCTTCCCCAATCCCCCTCCACTTTAAAGATTAATTGATTTGTTTGGACACTCCTCCGCAACAGATAGGAAAAATTGACATTATACACTCCATTTTGTTCTTCTATCCAAAACATGAAATCTTCTAACATATCTTCCACAAGCGATACCTTAAGGATTTCATTGGTCGGGTAAGAAAATGTCTTATTTGTTGAACATCCCATTATTTAACATTTTCCAACATAAGAATATTAACAGTAATATCATACATTCCTTACCCTTGAGCACCTACCAAGTAACCTTCTTCAACCCCCCTTAGTCATGGCACATTCATAACTTTAATCATACATACTCTACCTACATCCAAGAGTTAAGACTTTCCTAGCTTTTAAAAAATTCTAAATGTTTATTATTAGGTTGTTATATATATATATATATATATATATATATATATATATATATATATATATATATATATATATATATATATATATATATATATATATATATATATATATATTGGTGAATAGAACCTTTTGTGGGCCACAAACGTTGTTGAAGTTGCCCGACTATTGAGGAGAGGAGGATGGTGTGCATGCAAGACACTTTGATGCTAAAGTAAGGACACAAACAAAGAAGTGAGCAAGTACGATAAAAAGTATTGTTATAATGAATATTAAATATCTGGCCCTCTCATATGAGAAGATTTATATAATGCCCCCAATGCGTGGCCAACAGTCCCTATTTTGGGCCTAGATCATGGATAACCCGAAAATAGGTAACTGCCAGAAACTAACTGTCGGACTGGCAGATCTGCTCGGGTAAGATATGTACTAGAAAGATGGTGCACCAAGCATGAGAAATCCTTGGCTGATCCTGGGTGACTCTCCCGAGGTGTCGGGCAGAAGTCCCGGGCTGAACAAGGAGAACGACCATGTTGGACCTGGTCGGTGAATTCACCTCGGTTATGGGGCAGGAGGCAAAGTGGGTCCCTTTTTCCTTAAGGATCTGGATTTTTAATATTAGGTCGTCTTGGATAAATGAGTGGATTAAGCCGCATCTAGCCGCTGGGATAGTGCGGAACAGGAGCCCCCCAAGTCATTTCTTCTAGTCATAGAAGTGATGACTTAAGGTTAGCTCGCTTTCAGGGAACGAATCATATGATCAAAATATTTCGGAAGGTCCTCCCGGGTGAGGATATGGTTGAACTATCTTGGGTGTTATGTCTTGCTCGGATCACGGTGAGTCCAAAGGTTGAAGGAAGACTGAAGCTTCTTCTACGACGTGTACCTCGAGACGTGGGACAATTAATATGAAATGACGGTTACACTTAGGCTAGCCATAAGCAATGATGATATCGGTGCTCGTGCACGTGGGATGGGAGTGCCTATAAATAGGACTTCGTTGGACATTTATGCACTCTCTTCTTTCCATAAGTCCCCTTGTTTTGCTTCCGTTAGTGTAGTTTTTAGCTTTCATTAGTGGAAATGCATGCAGCCTAGGGAGAACCGTAAGGTGTTTAGGAGATACTAGTATGAGTATTGGTAGTTTGTGACGTTTTTGCAATTTTTTTACGGTGGCGCTGCTGTGATCTCCGCCTGTCATCGTTTCTCCGTTTTGTGTTATTGTTGTAACGAGGGAGAGCCTCAATGATTGTGTGGCGGATTAGGCAAGATAGATGTTGGAAGTTTGTGTATTGACATGAACTATATTTGTTGAGTGTATTCTAAGGGTTTTACCCTTTTCAACCTTGGTTTAGACGTATGCCACCTGCACTCTGGGTTATTCCACCGTTTCAATATGATTGACAATTTCAAACTGAAATAGGTTATTTTGTTTTTCCTTTTTTAGTTAAGTAAATAAATTGTTATTTAATTCCGTTTTATTATTTTACTACTTTTGACAAGGATTTATGTTTATGGCAAGTGAAAAGAACATTTGAGAATAAAAACACTACTGTAAACACCCCAAATTTGCCCTCACCCATTCACACCATGGCTTGTGATCTTTTCATTTGCACAAGTTCAATCATAGCATCTCATATCACATTTTTGATTCACTGCATTGTTTCAAAGTCATTTGCATCTAGGGTTTGTGATCTGAGCCATCCCTGAGCCATTTGAGCCACTCCAAAGGTCATCAATCACTTCAAAGGGGTCCATGTATGTTCAAACATCATATCATATCCTCACCAAGTCAAGGAAATCAAAGAATCACAAGAACTGAGAATGGCATGGAAGCTGAGCCAGGCTTAACTGCACAGATGACCTAGAATTAGGGTTTTGGTTTCAAAGGCCATAACCCCAAATTTTTTGGTCATTCTTGTTTCTATTGGTCTCTATATGTTATAAGGATCATGCATATCAATTTTCATGAAGAATTTCCATGGGGAAGGCATCTAATCAAGAGTTGACTTCTTGAGCAAGTCAGTGCAAAATCAGGGCATCTGAGGCCCCCAATGACCCAACCAAAGGGTGTTCTCCATCATTTTGAATGTGTATGATCTTTATTTGATCATAGAAGATGTTAGAAGTTCACAAAATTGAAGAATTTCAAGCCATTTGCAAAATTGCCTTTTTGGGAAAGTGACTTGTAATGAAAACTTGCCATTTTGGGAAAGTTTTTCAACCCTTTCTTTTTGATTCAAAAATGCTTCAAATGGGAAAACTTTGGTCATGAAAGTTGTAGAATGGATCTTCCCATTTTCAAAAAGTACAAGAACTCATTCTAATTCATTTTGGATCAAAAGTTATGGCTTGTCAAAGTTGGACAAAATCACATAATTTCAAGTTTTGTACCAAAGAGGCAAAGTTGCAAAACCTCTTGCCAAGGAAAAATATGACTTCAAAGTGACTTCTAACCTTTGCACAAACATGAACCATGACCTAAAAATCAGATTGCACAAAAGAACCTCCCATTTTCATGACTTATGCTTCAAGTAATCACAAAAGGGCCAAAAGATCACAAAGTTGCAAAACCTCACACAAACCCTAATCCACTTGCTGCATTGCCTCTAATCCATTTCCATAGTTCTCCTTGATTCAAGATGCAGCCAAGCCATGCCTTGTACCTTGACAGAATTGACCCATACCTCTCTTACACAAAAAGTTGACTTTATGCATTTTTCTCCATACCAATCACACTGCTCCACAACAACTCTCTGACCTATCAAGGATTGATATGTGTACCAAAAGCAACCCAACACATAACACAACACAGCCTGAAACATCCCACAAGGCAGCATTCTCAAAAACTCACCTCTTATGCATTTTCATTCGAATCTCCTCACACAAGCTTCAAACATCAAAATAAACTTCACAGAAACACTCACCATGATCCACTGACCAGTTACCAACCATTACTTTGCCCTGAAACCCTACATATCAAAAACACGATTCTCATCCCTCACTGAACAGAACTTCATCAAGCTCACAAACTAGTCACAATAAACTCCATACAAGCTTTGCAAACTCCTCAGGAGGTTCATTGGAGTCATTTTGAAGCAAGGAAGCAGTCAAAAAGCTCCTGGATTGAAAGCTCCTTCTCAGGTAGCCATGTAAAAACATTTTTCCAGAACTCTTGTTTTAAGTTTCTAAATGATTGAGCTTGCTTCCCTGGTCACATTGAACTTTAAATTTTCGAAAATGGTTGAGAAATGAGTGTGTATGGCTTGTCTGAAATTTCTGCCATTTTTGTACCTTGCTTCGAATCTTGTTAATGGTTAGGAATAAATTGTTTTTGAGGTCAGGGATGAGTTTAGGGAGGTGAGAGGAAGTGATCTGGAGCTTTAGAGCTCCAGAAATGACCTAGGGAGTGAGTTTGAAATTTCAGGGAGAGATGTCACCGGAGAAGACGACCGGAGCTCTTCTCCGATGACCTGAATGTGATTAGGGCTTAATCTATGATTAGGGCAAAGTTTGAATCTGGACCATGGATCTAGTTGACCAGGTTTGACTCCCGCGTGTTTGAATGGCCTGGATCATTTCATTAAACCTTAATCCTAATTAATTAGATTAATTAATCAGATTTAATTTAATCCAGCCAGTTCAAATGTGGGCCGTCCAGATGCGCGCGGGTCAATTCCCTCCTTTTCTCTTTGAATCTCAGCCAGTGGATGTGCATACTTCTCATTAATTCATTTTTATTTTCATTTTATTTGATTTATCTTTTACGAATTATTTAAAATAGCAAAACATCTTTAAAAATTCTGAAAATTTTTGTCAAACATTTTATTAATTTTCAGAACCCAAAAATATTTTTAATTTAATTTTTTGCATTAAAAATTATTTTTAAATCATTTAAATGTTTATTTTTAATTAGTTAATGAAAATTAATTAATTAAAAATACATTTAGGTATTTAAAAATCACAAAAAAAATTCACATTGCATCTTAAAACATTTAGAAACATTATCAAACTCTCAAACCAAATTTCTTTTTTGTTCTTGATGCATTTTGACAATTTTTGTTGGAATTAATTTCATTTTAAGGCAATATTTTGGTTCAAACTTGGAAAAATCCATTCTGCCTAACCATTGAGAGTTTGATGATGGTTCTTCTTGCATTGCATCCTTCATGGCATATAGTTTATAGGATAAAATTGGTTTGATTTGATCTTCCATTTTCTATTTGTTTTGCATTTTTCATGATGAGGTACCTTAAAACCCTAATTGACTTAGGAAATTAATAACTTGCACTAGGTTAAGAGTTAGGTCCCCCCCTTTGGGCAGTGAACTTGTGTAGGTTTAGGGTTCCTTTGATCCCATTTTCAATTTTTTGCCATATCATTTGCTTCTGGTTTTGGATTTTTTGGGATGCATGTTGTATGTAAACCCTAATTTGTGCTTTCCTTTGCATCCATCTCTCATTTGCTTGCATTCAATGACTTGCCATGACATTTTGTGCATCCACATGATTCATAATGCATCTTAGGACATATTAGAATCATGTTTGATCATTGCATCTTTCATTTGCCATGTTATATGTTCATTTCATTTCATAAACATTCATGAACTTCCTTGTGGTTCAAGGCATGCTTCATTTGCATTCTTATGTTTGTTTGATCACTCTCATCTCTTGTCTTATGTTTACATCATCCTTTAGCATCCTTAACTTCATATTTATGCTTCTGGTTTTGGTTTGCATCATGGCATTTCATCTCATTTGCATTGCATTCCTTTTCTTTTGCTAACTTTTCAGGTGGTAAGTTGTTTTGGGAAGTGAATTTGCCTTCACTTCTCACAATCTCTCCTCATCTCTTTTATGCATCATTGCTGCATTTTATCTTGTGTATTTGAGTGAGCTTGCTCATTCATGCTATTTCCCACTTTCTTTCTCCAAGCAACTTGTCTTCTTAAGTGAAGCAAGTTGTCTTGCTTCTCTCTGCTTCTTGCTCCTTTCATCTGCTTCCTTCCTGGTGGTTTCTCTGAAGATATTTTGCAAGCCTCATTAACCCTAGGAACAACCAAGCATGATAATAATTAGGGTTTAATTAGTCCCCCATTTAGTTTTACCTTTGTGTCATCTTTGAGTCTTCTCTTCTCATCCCATAATCAAGGACTAAACCTTAAAGGTTTTAAGGCTTTGTGGTTAAGCTTATGCCTGCATCCTTCTATTAGGATGGAGTGTATAACTTTAATCCTAAGTGTTAAACCCTTAATGTGTTTAAATCCTTTAATCAATCCATCTAATAATCATCAAGACATCAAACTTTTAACTTGGGCCTTACATTAGGGTTCTAATTCTTCCTTAATTGGTTAAGAAGGACTAACCCTAGTGTTAATGGACAAGTCCCCCTCAAGTTGTCTTACTAACCTTAAAAATCACTTCTTAATCTCATCCATTAACTAAAATCCACTTAATAAAGGTTTTGTTTTGTCATGAAGTTAATCCCTAATCATGGATTAAGTTGAGGAGTCTTTCTCAGCTTAAATGTTCTCATCTATTATCCTTCTATTAGGATTGTGTAATGGGTCCATTAAATCCTTGATTATGGCTTAATCTAATTACTCAACACTAAACAAAAAAAAACCACAAAAACATCTAAATAATTACAAGTAGGTTAATGATCTTAATCCTACATCATGGTGATTAAGGGTGAGGTGTTTACTTCACACTTAAGGTATTCTCATTACCCCTAATCAGAGGGAGGATGTGATGAGTTTACCAACCCTTGGTTTAGGCTTAAGCTCATTTTCTTATGACAAACACAAAAAGCAATAAAAGAGTGAAAACACCAAAAACAAACAATAATCGTCTCCTTCGGGATCCTTTTCTCATCTCATTCATTCACAAACGAGAGCTTGCTTCTTCCGTCTAATGCAAGACAGTTTACACCTGAGCCAGACAGGTCATACACTTGAGCATAGACAAGTAAGCAGTTCACAAGTCAATTTATCTTTCAGTCTCTTTGAGTCAAACTACGGTGTTCTGACTTCCTCATTGCACGAGAGGATACGTAGGCATAACTTAACAGTTATCGAACAAAAGTCTCTGTATATTCCCCCTATTTCCAGTATTACTCTTTTAGCCTCATAGTCTTGAGCTTCACACTCTCTCCTTGCACTGACACTTCTCTTACACACTTCACACTTATTTTACACTGACACTTACATTCTTTCCAGCTTTGATACACAGATTACACTGACACTACCCCTTTAAAACACAAATCTTTTAAGCGTGGATCCCGTCGAGTACGACGGGCAATCTGGGTGCTAATACCTTCCCAGGTTGTAACCAACCCCCTTTCTCAGTCTCTCTGGTTCACAACCGTCTTATCCATATCTTTCTAGGTTTATGCAGCATTACCTTTCCTCCGGGATAAAAATTCCTAGCTGGCGACTCTTTTCTTTCTGAGTTCACCCTTGTGTGTTCTCACTCTCTCTTTCGCCGACCGTTCGCGTCTGTACCCCTCTTGGCCCTGTGTCATTTGGTGGGAGCGACAGCTTGGCGACTCTGCTGGGGACCCTTATACTGCAACCAGGGCTTCTGGTTCTTTTTGTGGGTTCCTCCTAGCGCTTGTTTGGTTTGTGTTTACGGGGGTGTTATGTGCTAATTGTGTTATATAGTTGCTTTATTTATTGCTTTATGTACAACTTTATTTATTGCTTTCTTTACAGTTTTAAATTTTTCATACTGTCATGCTATCATTGCTGGATCTGGTTTCTGTTTTGGTGGGTGGGGATCTATTGAGAGTTTGAGGTCCTATACCTGGGACCTGAGTGACACCTAGGCTAGAGTGGTTCATGTTCTTTCCCATTCCATTTCGGTCTGGTGCGGGAATATGAAACACGGTTCAGATGTGGGTTTCTTCTTGAGAACTCTGTGCTACAGATTTCCTGTAGTGCTAGGGCTATCTGGGAAGCCTGCTAAGTTTGGATGACCTTTATTATGACCTTCAGAAACTGAGGTGAATTAGGGGAGGATCTTTTATGGTTATTGTAAACACTGCACCTCTGGGTTAGAAGTGTTTACACTTCTCATAACTGATCCAAGTCTGAGGATCCTTGTTTTAGAACACTACCTGTGAGGGGGTTGGGCTGTTTGCAAGTTTGCAGGTACCTTTGGCCACATCATACCCTGTTACTGATTTTGTTTAAGAGTACTCCACTTTGGACAGTTCTTGTGATTTAACCCTGGACATGTGACTCTTTATTTGAGTCCCCTACCTTGGTTACTGGATTTATGAACCTCCATCAGGACTTCTTGAACATACATGGACTTATATATCAAGACAGTAATCAGATCCAGCTTGATCACAAACCCCTGCATATCATTTGCATACTCATCATTTGCATCATTTAACATTTGTTTATTTGTTTTTCAGGGTATCCACATCATATCTGGCTTGGTTTTGACCCCTTCATCTGCAGAGACCTCTGTTTCATCAGCTACCTGCTTCATCTACTTTCATCATCACCAGCACCAGCCCATCAATGGCTCATCTCCAGTATCAGTCTTGATCCCTATCAGCACTTGTCTTCAGCTCTTCATCAGCACTCATGTCTGCACCCAGGAAGAGCAACATATCATATCATTTCTTTGAGCCTGTGTTGACTGGTATCAGGCAGGTCCAGGCACTTATCACTCCATACCACATCCCATTATTCAGAGAGCATTATGGAGGCATCCTTGATATGGTTATGGACCTGGATCCTTCTCAGAGGAGTATGATCCACACATGCTTACAGTTTTATGACCCTCCTTTGAGATGCTTCACATTCCCAAACTTTCAGCTGGGACCCCTGCTGGAGGAGTTTTCATCATTGATTGGAGTACCTGTCAGGGGTGGTATCTCCTTCAACCCAGAGATGCCAGCTCCCAGCAATGGAGAAATGGCAAAAGCACTGTACCTGGAGCCTATTTTGATTGAGCAAAACATGACAACCAAGGCTGGGATCCCTGGTTTGCACTTAGACTTTTTGACTTCTCAGGCCATCTTGAAGGCCTCTTTGGGAGAATGGAGGGCAGTTTGTGCATTGTTAGCCCTCAGCATATATGGGGTTATACTATTTGCAGATGAGACCAAATTTATCAGCAAGAATGCCATTCATCTTTTCCTTCTGAGGAACCCAGTACCCACCTTGCTGGGAGATTTCTATTACTCCATTCATCAGAGGAATGAGAAACAAAGAGGAAAGTTGGTGAGATTCTGTGCTCCTCTGTTTCACACCTGGCTGCTCAAACACCTGCCCAAGTCAGATGCCTTCCTGAATCCCCACCAACAGAAGAATTGGGCTAAGAGACTTATTGCTTTGACTTCAGATGGTGCACCCAGAGCACCAAAGGCAAGGACATAATCACTAGCTGTGGGCAGTACCCAAATGTACCTCTAATAGGAGTAAAGGGTTGCATCAACTACAATCCTTTGATGTTTAAGAGACAACTGGGCTATGCTTTGGTTCACCCTCCTAGAGTACAAGATCTAGTTGAGACCCTGTATTGTGAGATAAAGCCCAATCTAGCTGCTGTCAGACAAGCATCTTGGGCTTGGGACAACATCCAGACCAAAGGGATGGCTATTCTTGGGAGGTGCAATAATGTGGCTTCAGCTCAGTACTATGAATGGTCTCATGCTAGAGCTCAGATTTATGGGATGCCCTTCACCATTGAGGATATACCTGGACCATCCACAATACAGCCAGCAGCCACTGTCAGCCTGGAAGAATTTGAGAAGCTGAAGGAAAGGAATGAGAATTTGTCTCAAGCTCTGAAGAAGACCCTCTGGGAGAGGAGTTATGGTCGTCTAGACATTGAGATGTTGGAGAAGCTTAGGGTGGAGCATCTGGCCAAGATTGAGAAAACAGAGGACTACATCAAGAAATCAAGAGCTGGGGAGCAAATATTGAAGAATGCCTGTAAGGAGGCCAAGCTTCAGAAGGCTAGGAATGATCTCTATCTGCAAGAAAGTCAAGTTAGGTGGGTCAGGATCACTGAAGCCCGTACTCAAGAAGATAAGAGAACTCAAGCCAGGATTGAATAGTTAGAGGCCAATGAAAAGAAACAACAGGAGGCTTTGCTGGCAGCCCAAAAGGAGATTTCAGAGTTGAAGCTTAGGGCTGGTTTGAAGAGGTCAAAGGACCAGGACAGGCACAAGAAGTTGACCACTGCTATTGCCACCAGAAACCTCCTCATCAGGACTATTACAGAGCATCCAGCTGGTCCTGTAACTGAGGCACTTTTGAAGGAGGTTAAGGAGTGAAATTCTGTGATCAGGTATGAGATGTCGAATGAGATGTTTAAACACTTGACAACTTAACCAAAACTTAAAGTGCAGGAAAATTAAACAACACAGTAATTTGTTAACCCAGTTCAGTGTATAACCACACTTACATCTGGAGGCTACCAAGCCAAGAGGAAATCCACTATAACTAATATTAATTCTAGACTTAAACCACCCAGTTTAATCTTTCACTTAATATCTACCCAATGCAATTTCTACCTAAGACACAACTTAGATATGAGTACCAACTCACTCCCCCTCAATCACACAGTGATCTTGTTTACAAGTTTAATAAAATTGAAGTCATACTTCAAACAAAACAGCTTGATCTTACTTCACAGTTTCAATCAAGACACAAATTCACTTTTGCTTAAAAGCTCATAAAGTGGTACAATAAAAACAACCTGCTATTAAAACACAAAACACTCTATTTGGTCTTCTTAAATTCGTACTCTATTCTGAGAGTTTCTGTTGCTTAAATAGGTGTTTGGATTTTGGGCTTTCTGTAGGTTTATCCAATCCTGAAACGCATGTTGCTTCCACCTTGAATTAGGGTTTGTTACTTCCTAGATTCTAGGTGATTCAGTTCTTCTGATTATGCTGAAGACATATAATAACAACACTACCTACAGATGCGCCTTATTCTGTTTTATCCATCCAGAATTAATTCCAGATAAATTTCCTTAATTTACTCAGTTCTGTTAGTCATTAATTAATTCTGGTAGCAGGTTTGAGATGTCACAACATCTGTTGGGACATCCTGAAAAACTGAACTTACTTCATTTTCTGATACAATGTCACAACATCTGATGTGACATCCTGTAAACTGAACTTATATCATTAGCTGATACAATGTCCCAACATCTGGTGTGACATCCTGAATTAAGTTCATTTACTTATACTCTGTTTGATAATGTCCCAACATCTGATAGGACATCCTGAACTGAATTCAACAACTCTTGTTGGTCAAAAATTCTTCCAATTCTAAACATCTACAAACTCCCCCTTTGGCTAATTTTTGGCTAACATTCTTTTCTGGTTATCAGAGTGCAGCAGAAGTTCTTTTATCAGAGTATAGCAGTTCTTTTCTGTTGAGTCATGTGTGAGTTTACTCCCCCTCAAACATACATGTATTCAGTTTTGTTGCAACAGAAATTTTCATTAAAACACAGCTTTAGTTCAGAAGCAAACATAAGTTTTTCATTAATCAGTAACTTGGATCATACATTGTTGTTGTTGTTCAGTTCTCCCCCTTGTTAGACATAAATTGGGGCCAAAGTTACTAATACAAAATGACAATGCAGCAGTCATTACATTTTCCTCACATACAGTTTTTCACTCAGACTCCTCATAGTCAGTTTCTTCCTCTTCCTCAGTCTCCTCATCAGAAGCATCAGTTTTCTGAGCACTTTCTTCAGCCTCCAGCCTTTGGATAATCTCCTCAAGCTTCTGCTTCCTTGCACCCAGTTCTTTGCATGTGATCTTCAGCTCAGCAATCAACTCAGCTTTGGAGATTGGAGACTTTGCCTTTGAAGGACCAGCAGATGTCCCAGAGGGAGCTTCAACATCAGCTGCATGATGACTCAGGACCAGCTTGTAGTGGAAGGCCAGAGGGCTTTCTCTTTTGCAAATTGTGTCCTTCTCAGTGAGGATACTAGGATACTGACTCAGCATTATTCCACACAGCAAGGAAGGGAAGGCAATTGGCAGCTTAGTTGCAGATGATCCAGCATGCTTCAATGTCTGATCAAATATATAAGCCCCATAATCCAGCTTTGTTTGGGTGCCCACAGCATATATGAACCTGCCCAATCCATTTGATATTGAGGATGTATGGTTGGTAGGGACCCAGTTTGCAGTGCCAATCCTATTCAGCATGGCATACTTCCTTGTCAGCATGCTAACTGAGAGCTTCCCTTTAACTGGCCAAGTCTTGACCTGATTAGCAGTGATAACCTTGCAGACCTGGTTATCAGTCTTCCCTAACTCATTTGGACCATCAGATTCTCTTCTAAGGTAATGGTTGATAACCCTAGGAGAGAATTCTACACACCTCCCTCTTACATAAAATTTTCTAAAGTCAGCAGACTTACCATCAGCACAATCTTCTTTAAGGTTGACTATGAATTCCTTGACTAGCAGATCATAGCAAGGAGAAAAGTTGGAGACAGTTTTGAAAAGGCCAGCAGAGGAAATGAGATCAATTAACTCTGTGCACTCAAGTGCATTACTGCTCAGCTCTCTTTCAAGTGCTACCCTTCTTTGATAAACAAACTTCCATCTATTCACACTTGAAACATGATGAAAGGAGATGTTGTCCAAAGGAGCTTCTGGAACAGCAGTTGATGACCTTGAAGGTGCTGGTTTCTTCTTTGGTGGGGATGTTGGGACATCCTCTTCAACATCTGAATCTGGAGGGGTGACAGCTTTCCTCTTCTGTGTTTGCACCTTGCTCCATTGTTTTGTAGGACCAAAGACAACTTTAGCTTTGTCCTTCTTTGGTGTAGCTTGCTTCTTCTCAGGAGTTGCATGTCCTGCATTCATCTTTTCTTTCCTATTCCTAAGCCTTTTGGCTATGCTAGGGTTTACAGAAGCAATGATTTCTGTATCAGAATCATGCTCTATGTTCACAACAGGAGGAGGTTGAGCAGTCTCCTCTTCAGCTGGTGGATCAACAGAGGTTTGATCTTCAGTGGAGGCCTTGTGCTGGTCCTCATATGTATCATCAGCAGTATCAGATGAGACCTTTTGCTGGTCTTCAGATGTTTCAACATCTATTGGGACATCCTGTTGAGCAGGAGTGTCCTTTTCAGCTTGAGTTTGTTGATCTTCTTGTGGAGCTGGCATGGTGTTCAGAGGGATAGATATGCCACTTACCACTCTTTGCTCAGATAAGATCCTGTTTACCAACTCCTTTATGGAATCATCCACATATACAAAAGCTTTTGGAGTGGTGTTTGATGATGAAGGCATGCCTTTGGCCTTGCTGAAAACAGGGTCCTTTGCCCTTTTCACAGTAGGGGTTCTTGGATTTTGAGCAAGAGGAACACTTCCTCTGATTTCGTCCATTGGAGTTGAATCCATGGGTACCACAGAAATGGGGGTTGCATGCACCACATCTTCCTTGTTGAGGATTTCTTCAGAGATGTTAGGGTTTTGGTGTTGAGCCATTTTTAGAATGTGGTGAAGAAAGAGATTGAGATTGGTTGAGTTTGATGATCTCTGAAAGTTAGCTATAGCAAGCAATTTGTTGTGAGAGAAAGATGAGAAGATGAATAGCTGATCGTGAGCTGATATTCTTATAAGAGCCGTTACTTGGAGAATTTCTAGGAGTGGAATACATAAGGAGCTTGACCAGACTGGTGTTGCCATCTGGTGATCATGCCACACGATGTCATATGACATGTTGGCACATTTCCATAACTGCTAAATTTCACATAAGCAGATTCCCAATTTACCCCTTAGGTTTTCAAATTGGGTAGCATCCAAGGCTTTAGTAAATATATCAGCCAATTGCAGATTTGTAGCTACATGTTCCAATGAAATCACTTTCTCTTCCACCAGATCTCTGATGAAATGATGTCTGATATCAATATGTTTGGTCCTGCTATGTTGGATAGGATTCTTTGATATGTTAATAGCACTTAAGTTGTCACAGTACAATGTCATGACATCTTGTGGGACATTGTACTCAGTGAGCATTTGCTTCATCCAAACCAACTGTGAACAACTACTTCCAGCTGCAATATATTCAGCTTCAGCAGTAGATAAGGATACACAATTTTGTTTCTTACTGAACCAAGAAATCAAATTGTTTCCTAGAAAGAAGCATCCTCCTGAAGTGCTTTTTCTGTCATCAGCACTTCCAGCCCAATCAGCATCACAGAAGCCAGTGAGAATTGGTTTGCATCCATGAAAGTACATTATGCCATAGTCACAAGTACCATTAACATATTTCAGAATTCTTTTGACTTGGTTAAGATGACTAACTTTTGGATCAGCTTGATATCTTGCACATACACCTACTGCAAATGCTATGTCTGGTCTGCTAGCAGTCAGATATAACAAGCTTCCAATCATGCTTCTGTATAGGCTTTGATCTACATTCTCACCCTTGTCATCTTTAGTCAGCTTTAAATGTGTGGGGGCAGGAGTTCTTTTATGAGTAGCACTGTCCATCCCAAATTTCTTGACTATGTTCTTAGCATACTTGCTTTGGGAAATGAACATGGAGTCCTCCATTTGCTTTATTTGCAGTCCAAGAAAGTTTTTTAATTCTCCTACTAGGCTCATTTCAAATTCAGATTCCATCTGATTGAAAAAATGTTTAACCATCCTGTCTGACATCCCACCAAAAACAATGTCATCTACATATATTTGAGCAATCATGACATTTCCTTCTTCATCTTTAACAAACAAGGTTTTGTCAATTCCACCTTTCCTGTACCCTTGCTTGATAAGAAAAGTAGTCAGCCTTTCATACCATGCTCTTGGAGCTTGCTTCAGACCATAAAGAGCCTTCTTTAGTTTGTATACATGATTTGGACAACTTGGATCAACAAATCCTTTAGGTTGTTCTACATATACCTCTTCATTAAGATATCCATTTAAAAAAGCACTTTTCACATCCATTTGAAATAGCTTGAACTTTAAGATACAAGCAATTCCCAAAAGTAGTCTGATTGATTCAAGCCTTGCTACTGGTGCAAAGGTTTCATCAAAGTCTACTCCTTCAATTTATGTGTATTCTTGAGCTACAAGTCTAGCTTTGTTCTTTGTAACAACTCCTTGCTCATTTGACTTGTTCTTATACACCCATTTAGTTCCAATCACATTTATGTCATCAGGTCTAGGAACAAGGTTCCATACTTCATTCCTTGTGAATTGACCTAATTCCTCTTGCATAGCACATATCCAATATTCATCAGTAAGAGCTTCCTTGATGTTTTTAGGTTCTATTTTTGAAACAAAACAGGAACCTGAAATCACTTCTCTTGATCTAGTGCTTACACCTCTATTGGGATCACCAATTATCAAATCTTTGGGATGATCCTTCTGGATTCTGATGGAGGGAGGTTTGCTGGAAGGTTCTGTCCTTGCATCAGTTTGAGTGAAGTCAGAATGATCACTCTTTTCTTCAGCTTCAGTTTGGCTGTCAGCAGATGTTCCAACATCTTCTGTAACATCTGTAGGAGCATCATCAATTATCACATTTATGGACTCCTTGATAACTTTGGTTCTAGAGTTGAATACTTTATATGCTCTGCTATTTATAGAGTATCCAAGAAAAATCCCTTCATCACTTTTAGGATCCATTTTTCTTCTTTGCTCCCTATCACCCAGAATATAACAATTACTTCCAAACACATGGAAGTACTTAACTGTGGGTTTTTTGCCCTTCCAGACTTCATAGATTGTGGACAAAGTTCCTTTCCTTAGAGTGACTCTGTTATGGATGTAACAAGCTGTGTTCATAGCTTCAGCCCAGAAGTACAAAGGTAACTTTTTAGCATGGATCATAGCTCTTGCTGATTCTTGAATAGTTCTATTATTCCTCTCAACAATCCCATTCTGTTGAAGAGTGATTGATGAAGAGTATTCATGATTGATTCCTTCTGAAGAACAGAAATCTAAGAATTTTTGGTTCTCAAATTCTTTTCCATGATCACTTCTTATTCTGATCACACAACTGGCTTTTTCCCTTTGTATTCTTTGGCATAATTCTTTGAATACATCAAATACATCAGACTTTTCTTTGATGAAATTTATCCATGTATACCTTGAAAAGTCATCAACCACCACATAGGCATACCTCTTACCACCAAGGCTCTCAACCTGCATAGGTCCCATAAGATCCATATGCAATAATTCCAAAACTTTGGAAGTTGTCAGATGTTGGAGCTTTGGATGGGACATCTTGGTTTGCTTGCCTATTTGACATTCACCACATATTTTGCCATCATCAATCTTCAGTTTAGGAATACCTCTCACAGCTTCCATAGATATGATTTTCTTTATGCCTCTGAAATGAAGATGACCTAGTCTTTGGTGCCATAGTTTCACTTCTCCTTCTTTAGCTAAAGAGCAAGTTGAAGTGAGACTGAAGTCTTGAAGTTCCCACATGTAACAGTTGTCTTTAGATTTGGCTCCTCTCATGACAACCTTTTGTTCTTTGTTAGACACTATGCATTCAGTTTTGGTAAAGTTTACACTGTACCCTTGATCACATAATTGACTTATGCTGATCAGGTTAGCAGTTAAACCTTTTACCAGCAGCACATCATCTAGTCTTGGTACATCTAGACAATCCAAGGTCCCAACTCCCTTGATTTCTCCTTTAGCTCCATCTCCAAAGGTTACATATCTGGATGAATATGACTTTAAGTCTACTAGCAGATTCTTCAATCCAGTCATGTGTCTTGAATATCCACTGTCAAAGTACCAGTCTTCTTTAGCTGAAACTCTTAGTGATGTATGAGCTATATATGAAACACCTTTCTTTGACCATTTGTGTTGAGATTTCTTTTGATACTTCTCCCCTGTGCATTGTTCATCAGTAGATCTCCAAGGTTGTTTGTTGATCTTGTTCTTGGGCATGTAGCTTTGATCAGCATGAAGACTAGCTTTTGGTACCCATACCTTCTTGATGACCTCTGTCTTCTGCTTAGGAGGTTGCTGATACATCTGATTTGGATATCCATGCAACTTGTAGCAATGAGGTTTGATATGTCCAAATCTTCCACAATGATGACATCTCCATCTTTGATACTTCTTCTTCATTATGTTCTTTTCAGGATGTTGATACATCTGTTGGAACATTATGTTTGACTTTGTGTTCTTTTCATGATGTTGAAGCATCTGTTGGGACATCTTGTTTGACTGTATGGACTTTGAAGTAGTTTTGCTATAGCTAGCTTCAACCTTATGAACTTTGTTAAATCCCAGTCCACTTTTATCCCCTGAATGCTTATTGTTGTTGAGAATAACATCCAGTGTGCTTGAGCTACTGTTCAGCATTCTAACAGATTTGGACATATGTTCCAACTTGGAGTTGAGAAGACTTACTTCATTTTTCAAGGTGTCAATGATCTCTAGATCACTTGCTTTTTCATCCTTTAGTGCCTCAATCTGTTTCTTTAGCTTTATACTCTCCCTGCATATTTCAGTGCTTCTTTTGACTAGTTCTCTGTATGATTGCTCAAGTTCTTCAAAAGTAAGCTCCCCATCACTGGATTCACTTTCAGATTCACATAATCCAGCTAGAGCAGTGATATGCTTAGCTGATTCTTCTTCTGAATCACCACATGAGTCTTCATCAGACCAGGTTACAGAGAGACCTTTCTTTTGCCTTTTTAAATAGGTAGGACATTCATTCCTGATGTGTCCATAACCTTCACATCCATGGCATTTAATTCCTTTTTCTTGACTGGTCTTTTCATCATAATTTGACCTTCTATTTGCATCATAAGGTCTTTTGTTCTCAGAAGAGTTTGTATATCTTCCACTTGGTCTGGACTTGTCTTCCATCCTTCTGAGAATCTTTTTGAATTGTCTTCCAAGCATAGCAATGTTTTCTGATAAGTTTTCATCAGTTTCTGCTTCATTATTTTCTTCTTCTTTATCAGTATTTGTCACCAAGGCTATGCTTTTGTTCTTCTTTACAATTGTGTCATTCATTCCCATCTCAAATGTTTGAAGGGAACCAATGAGCTCTTCAACTTTCATTTTGCATATGTCTTGAGCTTCTTATATTGCTGTGACCTTCATGTCAAATCTTTTTGGTAAAGATCTGAGAATCTTTCTTACAAGCTTTTCATCAGTCATTCTTTCTCCCAAAGCTCCAGAAGTATTGGCTATTTCTAAGATGTTCATGTAGAATTCATGAATTGTCTCATCTTCCTTCATTCTCAAGTTTTCAAACTTGGTGGTGAGAAGTTGAAGTCTTGACATCTTCACCTTTGATGTTCCTTCATGAGTTGTTTTGAGAGTGTCCCAAACATCTTTGGCCAGCTCACAGTGATGCACAAGTCTAAAGATGTTCCTATCAATGCCATTGAATAAAGCATTTAAGGCCTTGGAGTTGCCAAGTGCTGAATCTTCTTCCTCCTTACTCCATTCTTCTTCATGTTTCAACACTTTTTCTCCATCTTTGGTGTCTTGGACAGGGTGTTCCCATCCATTGTTGACTGCTTTCCAGGCCCTATTGTCAAGTGATCTTAAGAATGCAATCATTCTTGGCTTCCAGTAGTCATAATTAGATCCATCCAGTATAGGTGGTCTATTTACTGATCCTACATCTCTGTCCATGTTCCCAGAATTTGTATTCCCTAGATCTCACCCAGAATAAACAGGCAGGGTGCCTGCTCTGATGCCAATTGAAATTTTGTGATCAGGTATGAGATGTCGAATGAGATGTTTAAACACTTAACAACTTAACCAAAACTTAAAGTGCAGGAAAATTAAACAACACAGTAATTTGTTAACCCAGTTCAGTGTATAACCACACTTACATATGGAGGCTACCAAGCCAGGAGGAAATCCACTATAAGTAATATTAATTCTAGACTTAAACCACCCAGTTTAATCTTTCACTTAATATCTACCCAATGCAATTTCTACCTAAGACACAACTTAGATATGAGTACCAACTCACTCCCCCTCAATCACACAGTGATCTTGTTTACAAGTTTAATAAAATTGAAGTCATACTTCAAACAAAACAGCTTGATCTTACTTCACAGTTTCAATCAAGACACAAATGCACTTTTGCTTAAAAGCTCATAAAGTGGTACAATAAAAACAACCTGCTATTAAAACACAAAACACTCTATTTGGTCTTCTTAAATTCGTACTCTATTCTGAGAGTTTCTGTTGCTTAAATAGGTTTTTGGATTTTGGGCTTTCTGTAGGTTTATCCAATCCTGAAACGCATGCTGCTTTCACCTTGAATTAGGGTTTGTTACTTCCTAGATTCTAGGTGATTCACTTCTTCTGATTATGCTGAAGACATATAATAACAACACTACCTACAGATGTGCCTTATTCTGTTTTATCCATCCATAATTAATTCCAGATAACTTTCCTTAATTTACTCAGTTCTGTTAGTCATTAATTAATTCTGGTAGCAGGTTTGAGATGTCACAACATCTGTTGGGACATCCTGAAAAACTGAACTTACTTCATTTTCTGATACAATGTCACAACATCTGATGTGACATCCTGTAAACTGAACTTATATCATTAGCTGATACAATGTCCCAACATCTGGTGTGACATCCTGAATTAAGTTCATTTACTTATACTCTGTTTGATAATGTCCCAACATCTGATAGGACATCCTGAACTGAATTCAACAACTCTTGTTGGTCAAAAATTCTGCCAATTCTAAACATCTACAAGGAGGATGAGTTTAGGCTAGATGTCTGACCTTTTGATTGTTGTTGCTTTCATTTGATGTACTTTTCTTTTGTGTTGTATTTTGACCCTTTAGGGGCATGTGTTGTAAAAAACAAACTATGTATGATTCACCATTTGTGATATATTTGTCAGTTTGTTTCATCGGGTTTCTTTTTCTCAAGCAACATCAAAGCATCTTCCTCGAGGTCTGGAAAGGTCAAAACCAAGAACCAAGCCGGATACCTTGGAAAATAAATAAGCATACTGCATTGCATACTAACTTTTGTTTTGTTTTGTAGGTTTTGTTATTATTTTGTTTGTTTCTAACTCTGTTGTGGTTCAGGAAATATTGCTCGTAGAAGAGTGTTCCTTGTCAACCGTGCCTACCGTTATCCTACTCGCAACAACCTTCTGGGTATTCTAATGGAGCAAGTACAACAAGACCTGACTGAGGTCAGAACCCAGATGGCTAACGAAAGAGTGGAGATGAGGAACCAAATGGCCCAATTCATGACTGTGATGACTGGTCTGGCTCAGACCCAAGAAAGGCTAAGGGCATTGGTAGAAAGACAAACTCCCGAGGAACCTCATCCTGGGACTGGAGGAACAACTAACAATGAGAGGGATCAGCCTCATGTTAACCCACCTGTATTTGGACCTCATCTAGATCCGGAAGTCAACATCCCGGCTAATGTGCAAGGAAATGCTACTAGGGGAAGGATCTTACAAGAAGACCCCCAAGAGGAGCAATTTACTGTCATGGGAGTTGGAGATGAAGTCTATGACCGGAGGTTTGATGAAATTGCTGAGAAGTTAAGGTCCCTGGAGTCTCAAAATTCCCTGGGTTTTGATGTAATGGATATGGGGTTAGTAGACGGAGTAAGAATTCCTCACAAGTTCAAACCTCCGTGCTTCGAGAAATACAATGGAACCTCTTGTCCACGAACTCACCTGCAGTCTTTTCTGGGAAGACTTAAAGCATATACCATGGATGAAAAACTGTGGATGTTTTATTTTGAAGACAGTTTGACTGGGGCTTCAAGGGAGTGGTATTCACACTTGACCAGAGCTACTATCAGATGCTGGAAGGACCTAGCTGAGGCCTTCATCCGCCAATACCAATATAACCTGGATATGGCTCCTAACAGGACCCTCCTAATGGGAATGTCTCAATCCTCCAGAGAAAGCTTCAGGGAATATGCCCAAAGGTGGAGACAGCTTGCTGCTGCTATCCAGCCACCCATGTC
Source organism: Lathyrus aphaca (assembly GCA_963966055.1). Classification (NCBI taxonomy): domain Eukaryota; kingdom Viridiplantae; phylum Streptophyta; class Magnoliopsida; order Fabales; family Fabaceae; genus Lathyrus; species Lathyrus aphaca. The sequence goes on from OZ014524.1 coordinate 339,831,841, forward strand.
GGAAAGAGAAATGGCCGACATGTTTATGAATACTCTGCAAGGAACATATATTGATAGGCTGGCTGCCTTTTCTTCCACCAGCTTCGCAGACGTGGTTATAGCCGGTGAAAGAATTGAAAGTCAGCTAAAAATGGGCAAAATTTCTGATAATGGTGCAAGTTCGTCCAGTAACCCCAGGAAGCCTTTTGTGGGACCTCGAAGGACCGGTGAGACAAACGCCATTCATGCCAGCAGGGGCAGACCTCAGTATGTCCACAGATCAGTAGCAGCTGTCACTATTCCAGCTCCGATTCCTCAATAACTAACATATCAACAACCACAACAACCACATTATCAGCAGCAAGTTCAGTATCCGCCACAAAAAGCCTATAACAACAACAATAACAATCAACAGCAAAGACCCTTTCAACAAAGACCATCACAGGCAAATAGGGTGATTGACCCTATCCCTATGCCTTATGTTGCTTTATTGCCACAACTCCTGAAGCTTAACTTAGTTGAGTTAAGGACATTGGCGCCACCAGATCCCTCTAATCTCCCGAAGAACTACGATGTCAACGCCAGGTGCGCTTTCCAATCCAATGCACCGGGCCACAATACAGAGAAATGCAGGGCCTTACAAATGAAAGTTCAGGATCTGGTGGATTCTAAAGCCCTCAACTTCGCACCTCCTCCAAATGTCAACAGAAATCCCATGCCTAACCATGGTGGGCCGAGGATTAATGCCATTGAGGAAGATAAGCCATCTACTTTGATCACCAGTGTTGCACAAATTCGAACACCCCTGGTCGAAATTAAAGCTCAGCTTCTAGAGTGCCAGGTGTTTCCCGGGTGTGAGCTCGGTTGTGGGTATTGCAACATTGCGGTCAACGGGTGTGATAATTTGAGAAGTGGCATAGATGGTCTTATCAAAGATGGTATCCTTCAGATCTCAACAACGGCGCCTACAAATCCAGCAATCCCTTTGACAACAATTCCCGATTCTTCTACAACAGCAACAACAATCATTCCTACCGATTCATCAATATCATCAGCAATGGCTCCGTCCATCACTTCAACAAGTCAAATTTCAACAACCATTTCTTCTACAACATCAACATCCATTTTATTCAACCGAATCTTCTACAACATCAACAGAAATTAATGAAGATGTCTCAGCAGTTACAATCTATTATGACCCATCAATTGTTCCTCCAGATAGCAACTTTCAACAACAAACAGTGGCACCGCCTGCCAGGTTACCAGTCACAATTTACTACGATCCGCACACCATTACAGTACCCTCCTCTGCAGCAGTCAGTCCAGTTACCATCACGGTGCCTGGACCCGTTCCATATGAAAGCAGTAATGCTATACCTTGGCATTATGGCTCTGATCTCTACTGCAACGGGGAGAAAATCACTTTGGATTCTTCAACCTCTTCTCCACAAATTGATAATGTTGGGGGAGGCGGAGGCTTCACCAGAAGCGGACGCCTTTTTGCCTCACAAACTCAGAGACCTAATGTTGAAGCAGAAGCTGCTGCCAAAGCAAAAGTAAAGAGTGTGGTACTTGAAGAGCCGGCTGCCAAAGAAACTCAGAAGACATCTTTTGAACAAGATGTAGACGAGTTTATGAGAATCATAAAGAGAATTGATTACAAGGTGGTGGATCAGCTTCACCAAACTCCCTCAAAAATCTCCATATTATCCCTGTTGATGTGTTCTGAAGCTCACAGGAATGCATTATTGAAAGTCCTGCACGCAACATACGTGCCAGAGGAGATTACCGTTAATCAGCTAGAAACTATGGTGGCAAATGCCAATACCAGTCATGGACTGGGTTTTACCAATGCTGACTTAACGACTGAGGGACGTAACCACAACAAGGCTTTACATATCACCTTGGAATGAAAAGGTGTTGTTCTATCTCATGTACTGGCGGACACTGGGTCTTCGCTCAATGTTCTACCAAAGAAAGCCTTAGTGAAGTTGGAGTATGATGGCTTGGCATTACGTCCGAGTAATTTGGTGGTGAGAGAATTTGATGGCTCTAAAAGATCAGTGCTTGGGGAGATTGATCTGCCTGTGATGATTGGCCTGCAGACCTTCAAAACTACCTTCTATGTGATGGACATTCAGCCGGCCTACAGCTGTTTGCTGGGTAGACCCTAGATCCACGCCGTTGGCGCTGTTACGTCTACCCTTCACCAGAAGCTGAAATTCGAGTGGGAAGGCCAGATCATCACCATCTGTGGGGAAGAAGACATCTTTGTTAGCCATCTGGCCACATACAAGTACATAGAAATGGATGGAGAGATCCATGAAACTATGAGCCAGGGGTTTGAGGCCTTGAACATAAATGAAGCATCTGCTGTACTGGGAACCTCCATAACATCTTATCAGCAAGCCCGGAAGGTTGTTGAAGAAGGTACTGCACAAGGCTGGGGCAAGCTATTGCCCGTGGAAAAGAAGGAGGACAGATTTGGGTTGGGTTACAGACCAACTCAACTAGATCAATAAGAGGCTACCAAGAAGCCCAATTTTGTCAGCGGGGGGATGCTCACCCCGGATGCTGTAAACAACTTGGAAGACGAGGAGGAAAGCGACCGCAACCTGGAGAACTGGATACATCCAAGGATCCCGGGGAGCCAAGTCCTTAACTGGTCTTCCCAGGAAATTATAAGGGTTACTCCTGCAGAGTAATTATTATTTCCTGTATTTTTAAGCATGCATCAAGTCTTGCCCAAGATGACAAGACTCATTTTGTAATCGGGCCATCTTGTAATTTTGTGCAAATGGATTAATCAATGAATATCGGACATCTTTTGCAAATGAGTCTTTTCCTTTTTCGCTCACTATTTTTCATTTTTTCTTTTTGTACAAAAATAAAATGGCAATGTTTTCCAAAATGATAACTTCATTTCACTTTTTTCTAAACAAGATTAAAATTGATCACTAAAATGAACAATCTAAACCCTTGCAGAGAGTGCCTTTCAGATTGCACCGACAACAACACTGCTATGACTTCGTATGACTTTGACAATCCAATCAATCAAGCTGATGAAGGGGTTGAAGAAGGTTATGAGCTTCCTGAAGAGCTAGCCAGGTTGTTAAGGCAAGAGGAGAAGGTTATCACCCCTCATCAGGAGGAGGTTGAAACAGTTAATCTTGGTACGGAAGAAGATGTGAAAGAAGTCAAGATTGGGGCTTGCCTACAAGATTCAGTCAAAGAGAAACTGATTGATATGCTTCGAGAGTATGTGGATGTCTTTGCTTGGTCTTATCAAGATATGCCAGGGTTGGACACCGATATTGTCATGCACAAGCTGCCTTTGAAAGAAGACTGCCCGCCGGTAAAACAGAAGCTGCGCCGTACTCGCCCAGATATGGCAATGAAGATTAAAGAAGAGGTACAGAAGTAGTGGGACACTGGTTTCCTCGCTGTAACTAGCTATCCGCTGTGGGTTGCTAATATTGTACCTATGCCTAAGAAGGACGACAAGGTGAGGATGTGTGTGGACTACCGGGATCTGAACAGAGCCAGCCCGAAAGATGACTTCCCATTACCTCACATTGATGTATGTGTTGATAATACGGCTCAGTTCTCGGTTTTCTCCTTCATGGACGGATTTTCGGGATACAATCAGATCAAAATGTCACCTGAAGACATGGAGAAGACAACTTTCATCACACCCTGGGGCACGTTCTGTTATAAGGTGATGCCATTCGGACTGAAGAATGCTGGTGCGACTTATCAACGGGATATGGTAACATTATTCCACGACATGATCCATAAAGAAATTAAATGTTATGTGGATGACATGATTGCCAAGTCCCTCACAGAAGAAGACCACCTGGTAAATCTGTTGAAGCTATTCAAGCGTCTGAGGAAGTACCAGTTAAAGTTAAACCCCAACAAATGCACATTCAGGGTGCGATCCGGTAAGCTGCTGGGGTTTATTGTAAGTGAAAAAGGGATTGAAGTTGACCCTGATAAAGTTAAAGCCATCCAAGAAATGCCTGCACCGAAGATAGAAAAAGAAGTTCGGGGGTTTCTAGGTAGATTGAACTACATTTCAAGGTTCATATCTCACCTTACAGCAACCTGTGAGCCTTTGTTCAAACTGTTAAGAAAAGAACAAACGGTCAGGTGGAACGAAGACTGCCAGAAGGCTTTTGACAAAATAAAGGAATACTTGCAAGAGCCTCCAATCCTTATGCCTCCAGTTGAAGGAAGACCTCTAATCATGTACTTGGCAGTATTAGAAGAGTCAATGGGGTGTGTGCTGGGCCAGCATGACGAGTCTGGTCGAAAAGAGTATGCAATTTACTACCTAAGCAAAAAGTTTACTGACTGTGAACAACGTTATTCACTGCTCGAGAAAACTTGTTGTGCTTTAGCGTGGGTTGCTCGCCGACTAAGGCATTATATGATGACCCACATTACTTTATTGATATCAAAGATGGACCCAGTTAAGTACATTTTCGAGAAGCCAGCACTTACCAGACGGGTTGCAAGATGGCAAATGATCCTCACAGAATATGACATTCAATACACATCCCAAAAGGCCATCAAAGGTAGTGTATTGTCTGATTATCTTGCTGAGCATCCCATTGATGATTACCAGCCTATGAGATTTGACTTCCCTGATGAAGACATCATGTTCATAAAAGCGAAAGATCACGAAGAGCCTGTTGACACTGAAGGGTGTGACCCGGAAGAAGAATGGACTATGATGTTTGATGGGGCTGTTAATATGAATGGTCGTGGTGTTGGTGCAGTACTCATTACACCTAAGGGAGTTCACATGCCTTTCTCAGCAAAGCTCACCTTCAACTGCACTAACAACGAAGCTGAATACGAAGCTTGCATTATGGGTCTTGAGGAAGCCATTGACCTCAGGATCAAGACTTTGACTGTATTCGGAGATTCAGCTCTGGTAATTAATCAAACCAACGGCAAATGGTACACCCACCAAGATCATTTGATACCTTATAGGGATTATACAAGAAGGTTACTGACTTTCTTCATAACAGTCAAGCTTGAGTATATCCCTCGGGACGAGAATCAGTTTGCAGATTCTCTGGCTACCATTTCATCCATGATCAAAGTTCAAGCTGCCAACTTTGTGCCTCGGATTTTAGTATCCAGACTTGACAGACCAGCATATGTATTTGCAGCAGATGTTGTCAAAGATGATAAGCCTTGGTTCCATGATATCAAATGCTTCTTGGAAGATCAAACCTACCCACTTGGGGCATCTTCCAACGATAAGAAGACATTAAGAAGGCTAGCAGGTAGTTTCTTCCTGAATACTGACGGTTCCCTGTACAAGAGAAACTTTGATATGGTACTCCTCAGATGCGTTGATAAGACAGAAGCAGGTTTGTTAATGCACGAAGTGCATGAAGGATCCTTTGGTACCCATGCAGGAGGGCATGCAATGGCTAAAAAGTTGCTAAGATCAGGATATTACTGGATCACAATGGATGCAGACTGTTGTGCCTATGCCAGAAAATGCCATAAATGCTAGATCTATGCGGATAAGGTGCATGTGCCTCCCAATCCTCTGAATGTGATGTCTTCTACCTGGCCCTTCGCTATGTGGGGCATTGATATGATTGGCAAGATTGAACCTACTGCTTCAAATGGCCATAGATTCATCCTGGTTGCCATTGACTATTTCACCAAGTGGGTTGAAGCGGCTTCTCATGCAAATGTTACAAGGCAAGTGGTAGCCCGATTTCTGAAGAGAGACATCATCTGTCGGTATGGAGTACCCGAGCGAATCATTAATGATAATGGTTCCAACTTGAACAACAAAATGATGGCAGAACTGTGCCGGGACTTCAAGATCCAACACCACAATTCTTCTCCTTACAGGCCAAAGATGAATGGCGCTGTTGAGGCAGCTAATAAGAATATCAAGAAGATTGTGCAGAAGATGGTAGTTACCTACAAAGACTGGCATGAAATGCTACCATTTGCCTTGCATGGGTACCGTACGTCAATCAGAACATCCACTGGGGCAACACCGTATCAACTTGTGTATGGTATGGAGGCAGTCCTACCTGTAGAAGTTGAATTACCTTCCTTGAGGGTACTGATGGATGTCAAGTTGAATGAAGCAGAGTGGGTCCGATCCCGATACGAACAACTAAGTCTGATTGAAGAAAAGAGATTGGCTGCAATTTGTCATGGGCAGTTGTATCAGAAAAGAATGAAGAAAGCCTTCGATCAGAAAGTCAGGCTTCGAGAGTACCAAGTAGGAGATCTTGTGCTGAAAAGACTCCTCCCTCCGCATACAGACCACAGGGGCAAGTGGACTCCGAATTACGATGGTCCATTCATAGTAAAGAAAGTTTTCTCCGGTGGAGCACTGATGCTCAGCACTATGGATGGTGAAGACTTCCTGTCCCCTGTGAATTCAGATGCAATTAAAAAATACTTCGCATAAAAATGACTCGCTGGACGTAAAAACAGAATGTAAGTCCCGGCAAAAATAGGGCATCCCGGCGAGTCAAAAACAGAATAAAAGACTCGGGCAAAAATAAGGGAAAATAAATAAAAAATGTACACCCGCTGAGTTGAAAAGCCGCATTGGACGACTCAGGAAAAAATGGGTATCCCGGTGGATTGAAAACCTGAAAGGGCGATCCACACAAAATAAGGGAATAAGCGAACAACTGCATTTTGAATTCGTCTGTATCACTTACAACGTGGTAAACTCTAAAAAAATCAAGCTCCGGTTAGAATCAGCCTGCTTCAGAAAGCAAGATGAGAAGAACGTCGAGGTCATATGAGTCATAGCAAAAGGGAAGCTCCTTGAAGCGTCATCAACATTTCCCACAATCTTTTGATTTCTCAATTTGTAACAATCTCCTCATTTTAGGGGATCTGTTTCCTTGACTGTATCTCGCCGATTCAGGGCACTCAAATTAATAAAATCAGATTGTTTATCTCGTACATTTTATTTTCACTTGCAGAAATGTCCGATGTCTTTAAGATATTGATTGCATAAATACAGATGTTTCCCTTCTAAAAAATGCATGCTTACAGGAAATATACGTACTCCCGGGAGTGTCTGAACTCTTGTGATGGAATCCAGTAAGGGATACCTCGAAGTGCTTGTGCGTTTCTTTGTCTTTACAGGATTGCAGGTATCCAAAGCACAACATGGGGCACGAAAGCTTCTCCCTAGCAAGCTGTCAGATCATTATCTACTCAGTCCGTCTTCCAGATTAGCACCGGAGTTGTTTCCTCCCCAGCTGAGTTGTCGAGTATCATCCTCAGCAGGATCCCTACAGAAATCTCTAGGAAGATCTTCCAATGATCTTTTTTCTTCCCCAGCCAAGTGGCGACCAGGGAACTACCTCCCCACAGAGCTTTAACCTCTACCCGGAAGAGCAACGCGTGAAGAAATCACAACAGAGTGAAGAAAGCTTCTACAAACCCCAGCTGGGTCCCCCATGCAGATACATCTTATCAAATCTACCAATGATCTTATCCCCAGCTGGGATGTCCACTTCAAGCAGATCAGTCAGAGATCTTCACAGCAGCGGGATCCGAGTCCCGGATCGTTATCTTTGCATAATCATAGCATTCGCATCATGTTTTCCCCCATAGAGCGTAGCATTCCGTCTAATACGGAGCATTACGGCAAAAGTCAAACATATTGCATAATCACAAGCCATGTGTAAATCAAACGCTTGTAAATACTGACAATCCATCAACGGTATACAGAAAACTCCCCAAATTCCCCGGCAGAGAGCCAAGGCATTTCTCTTAAAAATACAGATACACACTCTTTTGGGCACTCGTTCGTGTCATCATTCCCTAGTGAAATTGCCCGAGCAAACATATGCATATACAGTACAGATACTTCTTGATACCCGTCCGTGTCATATCCCCAGTAGAAAGCCAAAGCGTCCCCTTTGCACTCACAGATACGTATATATACAATTCCTTGACGCCCGTCCGTGTCACCTTCCCCAGCATAGTTACCCAAACACTTTGGAAAGCATACACTTGTTTATAATACACTTTTTCCGACACTCGTCCGTGTTACTCATCATCTTTTTACTCATAGAGATACTCGTCTGTATCTTGTATACACCACTTATATCCCCTCAGATTCGACACTCGTCCGTGTTCTCTGTTAACCAGTTGGTACTCATCCGTATCATCATCTCTGAACACGCGTCAAGCATTTGTTTCTACCGATACTCGTCCGTATCATAGTCTTAAGGATGCTTGTCCGCATCTTTAATCTATACACAGCGCCAAACACTTATACTTTTCATTTCTTGGATGTAACACTCGTCCGTGCTTACTATTCCCCAGCGAAGTCCACAGCAAAACTTCTTTTCTATCCGACATTCGTCCTATGTCACGGTATTTTCGGCAGTTGTACCCTGCCAGGTGATCGTCCTTCACCTTTTTGATGATCGTCCTTCATCATTCCCAGTGGAGTCTCTATTCATTAGAACCCCTTCCAATCCGACATTCGTCCTATGTCGTGATATTTTCAGCAGCCGTCCCCTGCTAGGTGATCGTCCTTCACCTCCTGATGATCGTCCCTCATCATTTTATCTGATGGCCGTCCCCATCATTGATCTTGTTATCTGACATTCGTCCTATGTCATGATAAACCATGAGAGCAGCCGTACCCTGCTAGGTGATCGTCCTTCACCTCTTGATGACCGTCCTTCATCATGCTTATCCGATGGCCGTCCCCATTGTCGACCGTTTTTATCCGACATTCGTCCTATGCCGTGATACTTTCGGCAGCCGTACCCTACCAGGTGATCGTCCTTCACCTTAGATGACTGTCCCTCATCTTATACCCAACAGAGCAGCCGTCCCCTGCTAGGTGATCGTCCTTCACCTTTGATGACCGTACCTCATCATTTATTTCATTTACCTATAATCCCCAGGAAGTCTTATTTCTTTACTTGATGGCCGTCCCCGTCACTATCTCTCATATCCCTAGCTTGTCGGCCGTCCCCGTCATTGCTTTATTTCCTGCATTTTCCCCGGCATGTCGGTCGTCCCTGTCATTGCTTCATCCCCAGCAGTCGTTCTCTGCTCGACGGTCGTCCTCCGTCGCCCGCACCTTATAATTATACTTTATTTTCTTTTACAATCTATATCCCTTTTCTTCTTCATTCTGTGAGTGCAAATTTTGGACTGTCTTTGGTATTCAACCACAAGTTATCTTGTTTGCCTGTTAAGCCGTCGCTTACATCCTACACAGCTAACTCATGCTTGAATAGGGGCAGCTGTAAACACCCCAAATTTTCCCTCACCCATTCACACCATGGCTTGTGATCTTTTCATTTGCACAAGTTCAATCATAGCATCTCATATCACATTTTTGATTCACTGCATTGTTTCAAAGTCATCTGCATCTAGGGTTTGTGATCTGAACCATCCCTGAGCCATTTGAGCCACTCCAAAGGTCATCAATCACTTCAAAGGGGTCCATGTATGTTCAAACATCATATCATATCCTCACCAAGTCAAGGAAATCAAAGAATCACAAGAACTGAGAATGGCATGGAAGCAGAGCCAGGCTTAACTGCACAGATGACCTAGAATTAGGGTTTTGGTTTCAAAGGCCATAACCCCAAATTTTTTGGTCATTCTTGTTTCTATTGGTATCTATATGTTATAAGGATCATGCATATCAATTTTCATGAAGAATTTCCATGGGGAAGGCATCTAATCAAGAGTTGACTTCTTGAGCAAGTCAGTGCAAAATCAGGGCATCTGAGGCCCCCAATGACCCAACCAAAGGGTGTTCTCCATCATTTTGAATGTGTATGATCTTTATTTGATCATAGAAGATGTTAGAAGTTCACAAAATTGAAGAATTTCAAGCCATTTGCAAAATTGCCTTTTTGGGAAAGTGACTTGTAATGAAAACTTGCCATTTTGGGAAAGTTTTTCAACCCTTTCTTTTTGATTCAAAAATGCTTCAAATGGGAAAACTTTGGTCATGAAAGTTGTAGAATGGATCTTCCCATTTTCAAAAAGTACAAGAACTCATTCTAATTCATTTTGGATCAAAAGTTATGGCTTGTCAAAGTTGGACAAAATCACATAATTTCAAGTTTTGTACCAAAGAGGCAAAGTTGCAAAACCTCTTGCCAAGGCAAAATGTGACTTCAAAGTGACTTCTAACCTTTGCACAAACATGAACCATGACCTAAAAATCAGATTGCACAAAAGAACCTCCCATTTTCATGACTTATGCTTCAAGTAATCACAAAAGGGCCAAAAGATCACAAAGTTGCAAAACCTCACACAAACCCTAATCCACTTGCTGCATTGCCTCTAATCCATTTCCATGGTTCTCCTTGATTCAAGCTGCAGTCAAGCCATGCCTTGTACCTTGACAGAATTGACCCATACCTCTCTTACACAAAAAGTTGACTTTATGCATTTTGCTCCATACCAATCACACTGCTCCACAACAACTCTCTGACCTATCAAGGATTGATATGTGTACCAAAAGCAACCCAACACATAACACAACACAGCCTGAAACATCCCACAAGGAAGCATTCTCAAAAACTCACCTCTTATGCATTTTCATTCGAATCTCCTCACACAAGCTTCAAACATCAAAATAAACTTCACAGAAACACTCACCATGATCCACTGACCAGTTACCAACCATTACTTTGCCCTGAAACCCTACATATCAAAAACACGATTCTCATCCCTCACTGAACAGAACTTCATCAAGCTCACAAACTAGTCACAATAAACTCTATACAAGCTTTGCAAACTCCTCAGGAGGTTCATTGGAGTCATTTTGAAGCAAGGAAGCAGTCAAAAAGCTCCTGGATTGAAAGCTCCTTCTCAGGTAGCCATGTGAAAACATTTTTCCAGAACTCTTGTTTTAATTTTCTAAATGATTGAGCTTGCTTCCCTGGTCACACTGAACTTTAAATTTTCGAAAATGGTTGAGAAATGAGTGTGTATGGCTTGTCTGAAATTTCTGCCATTTTTGTACCTTGCTTCGAATCTTGTTAATGGTTAGGAATAAATTGTTTTTGAGGTCAGGGATGAGTTTAGGGAGGTGAGAGGAAGTGATCTGGAGCTTTAGAGCTCCAGAAATGACCTAGGGAGTGAGTTTGAAATTTTCAGGGAGAGATGTCACCGGAGAAGACGACCGGAGCTCTTCTCCGGTGACCTGAATGTGATTAGGGCTTAATCTGTGATTAGGGCAAAGTTTGAATATGGACCATGGATCTAGTTGACTAGGTTCGACTCCCGCGTGTTTGAATGGCCTGGATCATTTCATTAAACCCTAATCCTAATTAATTAGATTAATTAATCAGATTTAATTTAATCCAGCCAGTTCATATGTGGGCCGTCCAGATGCGCGCGGGTCAATTCCCTCCTTTTCTCTTTGAATCTCAGCCAGTGGATGTGCATACTTCTCATTAATTCATTTTTATTTTCATTTTATTTGATTTATCTTTTACGAATTATTTAAAATAGCAAAACATCTTTAAAAATTCTAAAAATTTTTGTCAAACATTTTATTAATTTTCAGAACCCAAAAATATTTTTATTTTTATTTTTTGCATTAAAAATTATTTTTAAATCATTTAAATGTTTATTTTTAATTAGTTAATGAAAATTAATTAATTAAAAATACATTTAGGTATTTAAAAATCACAAAAAAAATTCACATTGCATCTTAAAACATTTAGAAACATTATCAAACTCTCAAACCAAATTTCTTTTTTGTTCTTGATGCATTTTGACAATTTTTGTTGGAATTAATTTCATTTTAAGGCAATATTTTGGTTCAAACTTGGAAAAATCCATTCTGCCTAACCATTGAGAGTTTGATGATGGTTCTTCTTGCATTGCATCCTTCATGGCATATAGTTTATAGGATAAAATTGGTTTGATTTGATCTTCCATTTTCAATTTGTTTTGCATTTTTCATGATGAGGTACCTTAAAACCCTAATTGACTTAGGAAATTCATAACTTGCACTAGGTTAAGAGTTAGGTCCCCCCCTCTTTGGGCAGTGAACTTGTGTAGGTTTAGGGTTCTTTTGATCCCATTTTCAATTTTTTGCCATATCATTTGCTTCTGGTTTTGGATTTTTGGGATGCATGTTGTATGTAAACCCTAATTTGTGCTTTCCTTTGCATCCATCTCTCATTTGCTTGCATTCAATGACTTTCCATAACATTTTGTGCATCCACATGATTCATAATGCATCTTAGGACATATTAGAATCATGTTTGATCATTGCATCTTTCATTTGCCATGTTATATGTTCATTTCATTTCATAAACATTCATGAACTTCCTTGTGGTTCAAGGCATGCTTCATTTGCATTCTTATGTTTGTTTGATCACTCTCATCTCTTTTCTTGTGTTTACATCATCCTTTAGCATCCTTAACTTCATATTTATGCTTCTGGTTTTGGTTTGCATCATGGCATTTCATCTCATTTGCATTGCATTCCATTACTTTTGCTAACTTTTCAGGTGGTAAGTTGTTTTGGGAAGTGAATTTGCCTTCACTTCTCACAATCTCTCCTCATCTCTTTTATGAATCATTGCTGAATTTTATCTTGTGTATTTGAGTGAGCTTGCTCATTCATGCTCTTGCTCACTTTCTTTCTCCAAGCAACTTGTCTTCTTAAGTGAAGCAAGTTGTCTTGCTTCTCTCTGCTTCTTGCTCCTTTCATCTGCTTCCTTCCTGGTGGTTTCTCTGAAGATCTTTTGCAAGCCTCATTAACCCTAGGAACAACCAAGCATGATAATAATTAGGGTTTAATTAGTCCCCCATTTAGTTTTACCTTTGTGTCATCTTTGAGTCTTCTCTTCTCATCCCATAATCAAGGACTAAACCTTAAAGGTTTTAAGGCTTTGTGGTTAAGCTTATGCCTGCATCCTTCTATTAGGATGGAGTGTATAACTTTAATCCTAAGTGTTAAACCCTTAATGTGTTTAAATCCTTTAATCAATCCATCTAATAATCATCAAGACATCAAACTTTTAACTTGGGCCTTACATTAGGGTTCTAATTCTTCCTTAATTGGTTAAGAAGGACTAACCCTAGTGTTAATGGACAAGTCCCCCTCAAGTTGTCTTACTAACCTTAAAAATCACTTCTTAATCTCATCCATTCACTAAAATCCACTTAATAAAGGCTTTGTTTTGTCATGAAGTTAATCCCTAATCATGGATTAAGTTGAGGAGTCTTTCACAGCTTAAATGTTCTCATCTATTATCCTTCTATTAGGATGGTGTAATGGGTCCATTAAATCCTTGATTATGGCTTAATCTCATTACTCAACACTAAACAAAAAAACCACAAAAACATCTAAATAATTACAAGTAGGTTAATGATCTTAATCCTACATCATGGTGATTAAGGGTGAGGTGTTTACTTCACACTTAAGGTATTCTCATTACCCCTAATCAGAGGGAGGATGTGATGAGTTTACCAACCCATGGTTTAGGCTTAAGCTCATTTTCTTATGACATACACAAAAAGCAATAAAAGACTGAAAACACCAAAAACAAACAATAATCGTCTCCTTCGGGATCCTTTTCTCATCTCATTCATTCACAAACGAGAGCTTGCTTCTTCCGTCTAATGCAAGACAGTTTACACCTGAGCCAGACAGGTCATACACTTGAGCATAGACAAGTAAGCAGTTCACAAGTCAATTTATCTTTCAGTCTCTTTGAGTCGAACTACGGTGTTCTGACTTCCTCATTGCACGAGAGGATACGTAGGCATAACTTAACAGTTATCGAACAAAAGTCTCTGTATATTCCCCCTCTTTCCAGTATTACTCTTTTAGCCTCGTAGTCTTGAGCTTCACACTCTCTCCTTACACTGACACTTCTCTTACACACTTCACACTTCTTTTACACTGACACTTACATTCTTTCCAGCTTTGATACACAGATTACACTGACACTACCCCTTTAAAACACAAATCTTTTAAGCGTGGATCCCGTCGAGTACGACGGACAATCTGGGTGCTAATACCTTCCCAGGTTGTAACCAACCCCCTTTCTCAGTCTCTCTGGTTCGCAACCGTCTTATCCATATCTTTCTAGGTTTATGCAGCATTACCTTTCCTCCGGGATAAAAATGCCTAGCTGGCGACTCTTTTCTTTCTGAGTTCACCCTTGTGTGTTCTCACTCTCTCTTTCGCCGACCGTTCGCGTCTGTACCCCTCTTGGCCCTGTGTCATTTGGTGGGAGCGACAACTACGCATTAAACACTTCAATTAATGTCAGTTTTTGTTTGTGTTTTAATTTTATTATATTTCTTTGACAAGGATTTATATTTAATGTTGTAAAAATAATTAAATATTTTTAGGGGTTGTACTTAAAATCCGTAAGTATTAATTTTTTCTCGTTTTTGATACAATTTGAACCCGCAGCAATCTATACCTCCAACAACAGAATCAAAGGGATATGAATTGATTTTAATAAGGATTTAAAATTTAAGCTATTTCAAATCTATAGTATATAAAAAGAGATAACTTATGAGAAAATAAATTAAAATAAATTTATTTATACACTTGGAATCTATACCTCAAAAAGGGAATGCTTTTAACACACAACACAAGCATGGGGATGAATAAAAGTATTTAAGAATAGGCATGTCACATAAATAAAATAAAAATCAATATAGCAGAGGCAGTGTTCTTTAATAATAGGTTATGTAGCAAGAAAAAACAAGTAGCAGGGACAATGTTCTTTTTAACATGATTCTTTACTAAAACATTTTATTAGCTATATAGTAAGTTTCTATCACTTTCAATAACTACAAAAATATTTACATTTGTGATACAATCCAATCAACATGTTAAAACTATTTTATTAGCTATATTTTAAACTTAACACACACCCTAGCCATAAATTTAAGTGACATGGGATTTTAACAATATGCTATATAATAAGTTTCTATCACTTTCAATTACTACAAAAATATCCACATTTGTGATACAATCCAATCAACATGTTAAAACTATTTTATTAGCTATATTTTAATCGAAAAGGCGAATCGAAACAAAGAATCAAAATGCTGAATCAATACTATAAAACAAAACTCTGAATCGATGGAGAGAAGAAACACTGGAAAAGAAAGTGAATGAGAAGAGAATAAGAAGAACATTTGCACAGAAGAAACGATTTTTTATGGAAGAGAATGAGAAGAACTTACCTGAAATGATTTTTGATTGATTTCCGGAAACACACGTTTAGGTTTTCGATTAAGAAGTCATTCCTAGAAAATATTGGGTTAGGTTTATGTTCTGAATTGGTTATTTTAAATGATTTCTGAAATCGATTAATCATTTTCTTTGAACGATTTTTGAAATTGATAGTCCTAAAATAATTTTCTAGAACGATATTTTGAGAGTGCTTAAGCGATTTTCTAAAAACTTTTTTTGAGAGAAACATGGGAATCAATTTCATTTTTGTTTTTTAGTTTTATAACTAGTTTTATTTTTTTTAATTTCATTTTTTTTTTAGTTTTAATTTTGTTTAATAAATAAATAATTAAATAAAATTAAGCATTTATTTTAGTTTTATTTTATTTTATAAATAATTTTTTAAATAAATAATTAAATATTTTTGAAACAATACTACACCTATCTTTAATTAATTAATTAATTTAGTAAAACCACTTAATTTGAAAAACATTTGATTAAAATTAAGTTATAATTTTTTAATTAATAATTAGTAAAGTTAAATTTTATGTTTTTAGTGAAAATAATAATTTTATAATTTTTTATTAAATTATAATTTGTTTAGAATAAAAAAATTGTTCAATTATTATAATAGAAAAAATATAACGGTAGGTAAAAGTAATTTAGGTGTAGGTAAAAGTTGTCTTTAGTGACAAAAATCAAGGCATAAATAAAAATGTCACAATATGTATTTTTCTTGTAGTGAAATAAGGACGGGACTAAGCATCTAACACTTATTTTCTTTCTAATATTTTAAATGCACATGGTTAAGTTAAATTATGTGGATCTGATAACTTTATAGCAATTTATATAACTTTTACTCAATAATATAGTAGTGTGATGAAGATGTGGTGTTCTCATTATAATTTTAATATAATAGTATTATAATTTTTTTTAATCATGCAAACTTAATGCATTTTATTTATCAATTGAAACTACGTCTTCTCTCAATTTTCACGTTCATCACATTCTGTCATAAAAAAATTGACGTGATAGATATATTTCTTTATTTTTGTCACATGCAAGAGGGAGAACCATTAGGCTAACATATTTTTTCTATTGTATTTTGCTAATGAAATGTATATATTACATATTTACTCAAACTAATATTTAGTATTTAATATTTCCAAACTAATATTTAGTCTAAAATAGTTTAATTAAATTATTGAACTGAAATTAAATTTTTAAACTGAAAGTAAGTTATTAAACTAAAATAGCTTTGAATAGTAGTTTCATACCCAAAGAATACATGCCATTATTCCTCCTCAATATTCTCACAAAATTGAACACTTGGAGTACAATGAACAAAATATTGACGGGGATATTTTCGAGTTGGAAGACATCCCCTACAAATCCTCCACAACATATGTTTAGCTCTAGGTGGCGCTTTAATATTCCATAAGCTTCCCCAATCCCCCTCCACTTTAAAGATTAATTGATTTGTTTGGACACTCCTCAGCAACCAATAGGAAAATTTGACATTATACTTTCCATTTTGTTCTTCTATCCAAAACATGAAATCTTCTAACATATCTTCCACAAGTGATACCTTAAGGATTTCATTGGTCGGGAAAGAAAATGTCTTATTTGTTGAACATCCCATTATTTAACATTTTCCAACATAAGAATATTAACAGTAATATCATGCATTACTTACCCTTGAGGACCTACCAAGTAACCTTCTTCAACCCCCCCTTAGTCATGGCACATTCATAACTTTAATCATACATACTCTACCTACAACCAAGAGTTAAGACTTTCCTAGCTTTTAAAAAATTATAAATGTTTATTATTAGGTTGTTATATATATATATGTGTGTGTGTGTGTGATCAGAACCTTTTGTGGGCCACGAACGTTGTTGAAGTTGCTCGACTATTGAGGAGAGGATGATGGTGTGCATGCAAGACACTCTGATGCTAAAGTAAGGACACAAACAAAGAAGTGAGCAAGTACGAGAAAAAGTATTGTTATAATGAATATTGAATACCTGGCCCTCTCATATGAGAGGGATTATATAATGCCCCCAATGTGTGGTCAGCGGTCCCTATTTTGGGCCTAGATCATGGATCGCCCAAAAATAGGTAATTGCCAGAAACTAACTATCAGACTGGAAGATCTGCTCGGGTGCAATATGTACTAGAAAGATGGTGCACCGACCATGAGCAATCCTTGGCTGATCCTGGGTGACTCTCCCGAGGTGTCAGGAAGAAGTCTCGGGCTGAACAAGGAGAACGACCATGTTGGACCTGGTCGGTGAATTCTCCTCGGTTGTGCGGCAGGAGGCAAAGTGGGTCCCTTTTTCCTTAAGGATCTGTGTAACACGGTGGGAGAACTGACTTTTAGTCATGTTGCGGATAGCAAGAGTCGCCACCGAATTTTATTTTATCCTAGTGGAAAGGACATAAAAGAACATGAAAGACCTATTTTAAAAGACTTGAGTTCGGGGGGTAGGTTATACAAAGGGAAGGTGTTAGCACCCTTTATATCCATGGTTATCCATGGGCTCTTAGTTACTTAGCTCACTTAAATTGTTTTTGAAGAGTGTAGTGTGTGATTAGAAATTTTTCTAAGTACTTTGTAATGATCCTCGTATGGATGTATACAAAGCCTTGTTTTGAAAAATGTTTAAGAAAATGAGGTGTAAAAAGTATTTTGAAAATGTGAGCAAGCAACTAAGAGGTACCTACCCTAGATTAAGTCTTTCATGTTCTCGTATGTTCTTTCAATGGTAAGACTATCCCTATTATTAAGGAATAGGTAGTCATTACCTTGGATGTGTTAAGGGACAAACGTAGGGTCATCGTATGGTCATTGAAAGCAACTTAAGGGATGTCTTTAGCAATTCATAGGGACTATCATCATTTATTTGAAGGGACGAGATCATTATTTCGTAGGCAACCTCGAAGGGACTTGATCTTTTAAACTGAAGGGACTATGATGATTTATACTTGAAGTGACTTTGCTTAAGACATCCCTATATTCGAGGGACTTGACCATATTATTTTAAGAGAACCAAGAGGAATACCCTAGGAAGTGCAAGATGGTGATCAAAGATCGACTTACGTGTGTGAGTGTTTATTTTTAAATATTTATCTTTTTCAAATTAGTTATCTAAATTAAATTAAATACAAATAAGTTTCCACACCCTATTTACTAACCACGCAATAAATATTTATAATAAAATAAAGACGGAAAATAAATATAGAATTATTACATGGCTTTGGGATAGTTACAATATAATTGGATAATAAATAATAATAATTATAATAATAATAATAATAATAATAATAATAAAGCAAGAAACATTAGAATTTAAAAAGAAAGTAATAATGAAGAAATAGAGAAAAGCTAGAATTTTAAAAGAAATATTTTAAGTTAAATAAGTTAGAATTTTAGAGATTATTAGAAAAATAATATAAATTTAAAGGATTTAATAATAGTAATAATAAAAGGATAATATATTACAAAATAAAAAAAAAAGTTATTATAAAAGAAATATTTAGGGTTAGGAAAAATTAGGTTAAATTTTTAAGGTTAGTGAAAAAATTAAGGTTTAGAAAATAATTAGGGATTTTAAAATAATTAGGGTTTTAAAATAATTATATATTTATTTACAAAATATATATATATATATATATATATATATATATATATATATATATATATATATATATATATATATATATATATATATATATATATATATATATATATATATATATATATATATATATATATATATATATATATATATATATATATATATATATATATATATAAAATATATATTATGTACAAAAATTAAAAAGAATAAAAAAACTAATGAATTTACAAAATACTATTTTTTTATTTTTTTATTTTTTTATTTTAATTTAGAAAAGATTTGTATTAATTAAATTTAATTGACTAGTTAATTTAAAATAATAATGATTTAAATAAAATTATAATAAAAGTGAAAATAAACCAAAAAAACAAACCTGCAGGAGCCTGGGGTCGAACCCAGGTCTCCAACCCCCAACTATAAACCTCTGACCACTGGGTTGCGCGCTTGTGGTGATATTGGAATGAACAATATTCAATAAAACAAACCTGGAAAAAAAACAGCGCAATTAACAAAAAAAAAAGAATGAGACCTGGGATTCGAACCCAGGTCATTGGCCTCCCATGCGCGTTACCAAAACCAACTGAGCTACACACTCTTTCTGATATTAATACACAAATATTTCATAATAAAATAAAACGAAATTTAAAAGTCAAATTCCGTGCCCTTCTTCCTCCAGCCATTTCTTTAGGCTATAGTGACACTTTTCCATCACTACAACTTATAGTGACAGATTCTGTCCGTTTCTAAACGTCCTGCGAATTGGAAAATGCAATATACGTAATATAAATACATTTTGATCATACAAATCAATCAATATCATCCTTCTAAATCCCAATAATCCACCAATTTCATTGGAATTACGTCTGGTGAAATCCCCAATCTCAAGTTCCGAAACCCTAAGTATGGCATATCCCTCTTCCTGCATCAAAACTTAAAATCAAATATCCAGAAACGATTAATGATGCATCATGAATAATAATCAATCGTTAAAAACAAGAAAAAACGCATGTATATAAGAAATCGAAAATTTGTTTTTCAAGAATGTTTGAAGATTCGGTTTCCATGATGTATGAGCTTTTGGATGCTTATGATGATGTGGATAGTATCAAGAGTATCCAAGGATCATGTATAGGCCATTATAATACCTTAATTCAACCTGCAAATAAGGCATGAGGTTTTGCAACTTTCCTCCTTTGGCACAAAAGTGAAAAATAAGTGATTTTGTCCAACTTTGCAAGGCCATAACTTTTGATCTAAAATGAATTAGAATGAGTTCTTGTACTTTTTGAAAATAGGAGGATCCAATCTACAACTTTCATGACCAAAGGTTTTCCATTTGGAGCATTTTTGAATCAAAAAGAGGAGGTTGAAAAACTTTCCCAAAATGGCAAGTTTACATTATAAGTCACTTTCCTAAAAAGGCAACTTTGCAAATGGCTTGAAATTCTTCAATTTTGTGAACTTCTAACATCTTCTAAGATCAAATAAAGATCATACACATTCAAAATGATGGAGAAACTCCTTTGGTTGGGTCATTGGGGGCCTCAGATGCCCTGATTTTGCACTGACTTGCTCAAGAAGTCACTTCTTGATCAGATGCCTTCCCCATTGAATTTCTTCATGAAAATTGATATGCATGATCCTCATAACATATTGTGATCAATAGAAACAAGAATGACCAAAAAATTTGAAGTTATGGCCTCTGAAACCAAAACCCTAATTTCAGGTCATCTGTGCAGTTAAACCTGGCTCTGCTTCCATGCCTTTCTTAGTTCTTGTGATTATTTGACTTCCTTGCCCTTGGGAGGATATAATATGATGCTTGAGCATACAAGGACCCTCTTGAGATGATTGATGACCTTTGGAGTGGCTCAAATAGCACAGGGATTTCTCAGATCACAAACCCTAGATGCAGATGACTTTGAATCAATGCAGTGAAGCAAAAATGCAATATGAGATGATATGATTGAACTTATGCCAATGAAAAGATCACAAGCCATGGTGAAATGAGTGAGGGCAAATTTGGGGTGTTTACAGCTGCCTCTATTCAAGCATGAGTTAGCTGTGCAGGATGTAAGCAGCGGCTTAACAGGCAAACAAGATAACTTGTGGTTGAATACCAAAGACAGTCCAGGATTTGCACTCACTGAATGAAGAAGAAAAGGGATATAGATTGTAAAAGAAAATAGAGTATGATTATAAAGTGCGGGTGACGGAGGACGACCGTCGAGAAGAGGACGACTGCTGGGGATGAAGTAATGACGGGGACGGCCGACAAGCTGGGGAAATAGAGGGATCATGACGGGGACGGCCATCGGGTAAAATTCTCTGGGGTTTAAAGGTAAAGTGAATGATGGGGACGACCATCAAGTTCAAGGCATAAATGAAATAAATGATGAGGTATGGTCATCAAAGGTGAAGGACGATCACCTAGCAGGGGACGGCTGCTCTGTTGGGGATAAGATGAGGGACGATCATCTATTGGTGAAGGACGATCACCTGGAAAGGTACGATTGCTGAAAGTATCACGACATAGGACGAATGTCGGATGAAAAGGTCGACGATAGGGACGGCCATCGAATAAGCATGATGAAGGACGATCATCAAGAGGTGAAGGACGATCACCTAGCAGGGTACGGCTGCTCTCGGGGTTTACCATGACATATGACGAATTTCAGATAACAGAATCAGCGATGGGGACGGCCATCGGATAAAATGATGAAGGACGATCATCAAGAGGTGAAGGACGATCACCTGGCAGGGTACGGCTGCCTAAAATATCATAACATAGGACGAATGTTAGATAGAAAGGAAATTTTGCTGGGGACTTCGTTCGGGAATAGTAAACACAGACGAGTGTTTACATCCAAGAAATGAAAGGCATAAGTGCTTGACACTGCGTATAGACTAAAGATGCGGACGAGCATCCTTAAGGCTATGATACAGACGAGTATCAGTAGAAACAAAAGCTGACGCATGTTCAGAGATGATGATACGGACGAGTACCAACTGGTTAACAAAGAACACGGACGAGTGTTGATTCTGAGGAGATTTGAGTGATATATACAAGATACGGACGAGTATCTGAAATAAGTAAACATGGGTGAGACACAAACGAGTTTTCAACTTGCTATGGAGAACACGACACAGACGGGTGTCGGAAGAAGTGTATTATAAACAAGTATTTGTTTCACAAAGTGATTAGGCAACTATGTTGGGGAAGGTGACACAGACGGGTGTCAGGGAAGTGTGTATATATATGTTTGTAAGTGCAAAGAGGACGCTTTGGCTTTCTAATGGGGATACGACACAGACGAGTGTCAAGAAGCATCTGTAATGAGTAAATACCTGTTTGTAGAGAGCGCTCGGGCGACTTTACTGGGGAATGATGACACGGACGAGTGCAAAAAGGAGCATGTATTTGTACTTGTGAGTGTAAAGGGAATGCTTTAATATTCTGTCGCGGAGTTTGAGAGGTATTTTGTATTATTGATGGAACGTCAGTATTTACAAGTGTTCAGTTCGACACATGGCTTATGATTATGAAATATGTTTGATTTTTGCCGTAATGCTCCGTTTTTGACGGAATGCTACGCTCTGGGGGAAATATGATGCGAATGCTATGATTATGCAACGAGATACCGATTCGAGATTCGGATCCCGTTGCTGTGGAGATTCCTGGCTGATCTGCTTGAAGTGGATATCCCAGCTGGGGATGAGATCATTGGTAGATCTGACATATTTGACTCTGCTTGAGGAAATAGATCACTGATAGTCCAATCTTGGTAATGAGGGACCCAGCTGGGGTCTGTGGGAGATTTCGTTACTTTGTTATGAGATCTTCAGGCATTGCTCTACTGGATAGAGGCCGGGGCTCTGCGGGGAGATGGTTCCCTGTCTGATATTTGGGCTGAGGAGGAATGACGACTGGCAACTCAGCTGGGGAGAAAGCAGCCTTGGTTTTGTTTGGAATATGTGCTGCGGAAATGGTGATTTGACAGCTTGCTGAGGAGGGACTTTCATGCTCCACGTCGCACCTTGGATACCTGCAACCATGTAAAGACAAAGAAATGTACAAGTACCCCGAGATATCCCTCACTGGATTCCGTCATAGGAGTTTAGACACTCCTGGGAGCAAGTATATTTCCTGTAAGCACGTATTTTTAGAAGGGAAGCATCTGTATTTATGCAATCAGTATCTTAAGGACATCAGACATTTTGCAAATGAAAATAAAATGTACGAGACAGAATATGACTGAAAATCTGATTTTATTAATTTATGTGCCCTGAATTGGCAAGATACAGTCAAAGAAACGGCCCCCCTGAAATGAGGAAATCGTTAAAAATTGAGAAACAAAAAAGTGTTGGCAATGTTGATGACGCTTCAAGGAGCTTCCCTTTGCTATGACTCGTATGACATTTGACATTCTTCTCATCTCGCTTTCTGAAGAAGGCTGATTCTGAACGAAGCTCGACCCTTTCGGAGTTTACCATGTTGTAAGTGATACAAACGAATTTAGAATGCAGTTGTTCGCTCATTCCTTTATTTTGCGTGGATCGCCCTTTCGGGTTTTCAATCCACCGGGATACCCATTTTTGCCTGAGTCGTCCAATGCGGCTTTTCAACTCAGCGGGTGTACATTTTTTCATTTATTTTCCCTTATTTTTGCCCGAGTCTTTTATTCTGTTTTTGACTCGCCGGGATGCCCTATGTTTGCCTGGACTTACTTTCTGTTTTTTATGTCCAGCGGGTCATTTTCATGCGAAGTATTTTTTAACTGCATCTGAATTCACAGGGGACAGGAAGTCTTCGCCATCCATAGTACTGAGCATCAGTGCTCCACCAGAGAAGACTTTCTTTACTATGAATGGACCATCATAATTCGGAGTCCACTTGCCCCTGTGGTCTGTATGAGGAGGGAGGAGTCTTTTCAGCACAAGATCTCCTACTTGGTATTCTCGAAGCCTGACTTTCTGATCGAAGGCTTTCTTCATTCTCTTCTGATATAACTGCCCATGACAGATTCCAGCTAATCTTTTTTCTTCAATCAGATTCAGTTGTTCGTATCGGAATCGGACCCATTCTGCTTCGTTCAATTTAACATCCATCAATACCCGTAAAGATGGTAATTCAACTTCAACAGGTAGGACTGCCTCCATACTATAGACAAGCTGATACGGCGTTGCCCTAGTGGATGTTCTGATTGACATTCGGTATCCATGTAAAGCAAATGGTAGCATTTCATGCCAGTCTTTGTAGGTGACCACCATCTTCTGTACAATCTTCTTGATATTCTTGTTAGCTGCCTCTACAGCACCATTCATCTTTGTCCTGTAAGGAGAAGAATTGTGGTGTTGGATCTTGAAGTCCCGACATAGTTCTGCCATCATTTTGTTATTCAAATTGGAACCATTATCAGTAATGATTCGCTCGGGCACTCCGTACCGACAGATGATGTCTCTCTTCAGAAACCGGGCTACCACTTGCCTTGTAACATTTGCATAAGAAGCTACTTCAACCCATTTGGTAAAATAGTCGATGGCTACCAGGATGAATCTGTGGCCATTTGACGCAGTCGGTTCAATCTTGCCAATCATATCAATGCCCCACATGGCGAAAGGCCAGGGTGAAGACATCACATTCAAAGGATTAGGAGGCACATGCACTTTATCCACATAAATATGACATTTATGGCATTTTCTGGCATAAGCACAACAGTCTGCATCCATCGTGATCCAGTAGTAGCCTGATCTTAATAACGTTTTAGCCATTTCATGCCCTCCAGCATGGGTGCCAAAGGATCCTTCGTGCACTTCGTGTATTAACAAGTCTGCTTCTGCCCTATCAACGCATCTGAGAAGTACCATATCAAAGTTTCTCTTATATAGGGAACCATCAGTATTCAGGAAGAAACTACCAGCTAGCCTCCTTAATGTCTTCTTATCATTGGAAGATGCCCTAGGTGGGTATGTTTGATCCTCCAAGAAACACTTAATGTCATGGAACCAAGGCTTATTATCTTTAACGGCATCTGCTGCAAACACGTATGCTGGTCTATCAAGTCTGGATACTGAGATCCGAGGTACAAAGTTGGCAGCTTGAACTTTGATCATAGATGAAATGGTAGCCAGAGTGTCTGCAAACTGATTCTCGTCTCGAGGGATATACTCAAGCTTGACTGTTGTGAAAAAAGTCAATAACCTCCTTGTATAATCCCGATAAGGTAATAGATGATCTTGGTGGGTGTACCATTTGACGTTGGTTTGATTGATTACCAGAGCTGAATCTCCGAATACAGTCAAAGTCTTGATCCTGAGGTCAATGGCTTCCTCAAGACCCATAATACAAGCTTCGTATTCAGCTTCGTTGTTAGTGCAGTTAAAGGTGAGTTTTGCCGAGAAAGGCATGTGAACTCCTTTAGGTGTAATGAGTACTGCACCAACACCACGACCATTCATATTAACGGCCCCATCAAACATCATAGTCATTCTTCTTCCGGGTCAGACCCTTCAGTGTGAATAGGCTCTTCATGATCTTTTTCTTTTATGAACATGATGTCTTCATCAGGGAAGTCAAATCTCATAGGCTGGTAATCATCAATGGGTTGCTCAGCAAGGTAATCAGACAATACACTGCCCTTGATAGCTTTCTGAGATGTGTACTGAATGTCACATTCTGTGAGAATCATTTGCCATCTTGCAACCCGTCCGGTAAGTGCTGGCTTCTCAAAAATGTACTTGACTGGGTCCATCTTGGAGATCAATAAGGTAGTGTGGGTCAACATATACTGCCTTAGTCGGCGAGCAGCCCACGCTAAAGCACAACAAGTTTTCTCGAGCAGTGAATAACGTTGTTCACAGTCGGTAAACTTTTTGCTTAGGTAGTATATTGCATACTCTTTTCGACCAGACTCGTCATGCTGGCCCAGCACACACCCCATTGACTCTTCTAATACTGTCAAGTACATGATTAGAGGTCTTCCTTCAACTGGAGGCATAAGGATCGGAGGCTCTTGTAAATATTCCTTGATTTTGTCAAAAGCCCTTTGGCAGTCTTCGTTCCACATGACCGTTTCTTCTTTTCTTAACAACTTGAACAAGGGTTCACAGGTTGCTGTAAGGTGAGATATGAACCGTGAAATGTAGTTCAATCTACCTAGGAACCCCCGAATTTCTTTTTCTGACTTCGGTGCAGGCATTTCTTGAATGGCTTTGACTTTATCAGGGTCAACTTCAATCCCTTTCTCGCTTACAATAAATCCCAGCAGTTTACCAGATCGCACCCCGAATGTGCATTTGTTGGGGTTTAACTTCAATTGGTACTTCCTCAGACGCTTGAATAACTTCAACAAATTTACCAGGTGGTCTTCTTCTGTGAGGGACTTGGCAATCATGTCATCCACATAACATTCAATTTCTTTGTGGATTATGTCATGGAATAATGTTACCATAGCCCGTTGATAAATGGCACCAGCATTCTTCAATCCGAATGGCATTACCTTATAACAGAATGTGCCCCAGGGTGTGATGAAAGTTGTCTTCTCCATGTCTTCAGGTGACATCTTGATCTGATTATATCCTGAAATTCCATCCATGAAGGAGAACACCGAGAACTGAGCCGTATTATCTACCAATACATCAATGTGAGGTAGAGGGAAGTCATCTTTCGGGCTGGCTCTATTCAGATCCCGGTAATCCACACACATCCTCACCTTGCCATCCTTCTTAGGCACGGGTACAATGTTAGCAACCCACGGAGGATAGCTAGTCACAGCAAGGAAACCGGCGTCCCACTGCTTTTGTACCTCTTCTTTTATATTCATTGCCATATCTGGGCGAGTACGGCGCAACTTCTGTTTTACTGGTGGGCAGTCTTCTTTCAGAGGTAGCTTGTGCATGACAATGTCAGTGTCCAACCCTGGCATATCCTGATAAGACCAAGCGAAAACATCCACGTATTCCTGAAGCATGTCAATCAGTTGCTCTTTTACTGAATCTTGCAGGCAGGCACCGATCTTAACTTCTTTCACGTCTTCTTCCGTACCAAGATTAATCGTTTCAATCTCCTCCTGATGAGGAGTGATAACCTTCTCCTCTTGTCTCAACAACCTGGCTAGTTCTTCAGGTAGCTCATAATCTTCCTCAAACCCTTCATCAGCTTGATTGATTGGATTGTCAAAGTCATACAAAGTCATAGCAGTGTTGTTGTCGGTGCAGTCTGAAGGGCACTTTCTGCAAGGGTTTAGATTGGTTTATTTTAGTGATCAGTTTTATCTTATTTAGAAAAAGTGAAAATGAAGTTATTTTATTTTGAAAAACATTGCCATTTTATTTTTGTACAAAAAAAAGAAAAAAGAAAAACAGTGAGCGGAAAAGAAAAGACTCATTTGCAAAAGATATCCTGATATTCATTAATTGATCTTTGCACAAAATACAAGATGTCCCGATTACAAAATGAGTCTTGACAACTTGGGCAAGATGCAAGACTTGATGCATGCTTTAAAATACAGGAAATAATAATTACTCTGCAGGCGTAACTCTTATAATTTCCTGGGAAGACCAGTTTGAGACATAGCTTCCTGGGATCCTTGGACGTATCCATCTTTCCAGGTTGCGCTCGTCTTCCGACTCATCTTCCAAATTGTTCACAGCGTCCGGGGTGAGCATTCCCCCGCTGACAAAACTGGGCTCCTTTGCAGCCTCTGATTGATCTTGTTGAGTTGGTCTGTAACCCAACCCAAATCGGTCTTCTTTCTTTTCCACAGGTAACAGCTTGCCCCAGCCTTGGGCGGTACCTTCCTCAACAACCTTTCGGGCTTGCTGATATGACGTGATGGAAGTTCCTAGTACAGCAGATGCTTCATTAATGTTGAGGGCCTCAAACCCTTGGCTCATGGTTTCATGGATTTCTCCATCCATTTCTATGTATTTATACGTAGCCAGCTGGCTAACAAAGATGTCCTCCTCCCCACAGACGGTGATGATCTGGCCTTCCCACTAGAATTTTAACTTCTGGTGAAGGGTAGACGTAACAGCGCCAGCGGCGTGGATCCAAGGTCTACCCAACAGACAGCTGTAGGCCGGCTGTATGTCCATCACAAAGAAGGTAGTTTTGAAGGTCTACGGGCCAATCATCACAGGCAGATCAATTTCCCTAAGCACTGATCTTTTAGAGCCATCAAATGCTCTCACCACCAAATTACTCGGACGCAATGCCAAGCCATCATTCTCCAGCTTCACTAAGGCTTTCTTTGGTAGAACATTGAGTGATGACCCAATGTCCACCAGTACATGAGATATCACAGCACCCTTGCATTCCAAGGTGATATGCAAAGCCTTGTTATGGTTGCGTCCCTCTGTTGTTAAGTCAGCATTGGTAAAGCCCAGTCCATGACTGGTGTTGACATTTGCAACCACAGTTTCTAGCTGATTAACAGTAATCTCATCTGGCACGTATGCTGCGTGCAGGACTTTCAACAATGCGTTCCTGTGAGCTTCGGAACACATCAACAGTGATAATATGGAGATTTTGGAGGGTGTTTGGTGAAGCTGGTCCACCACCTTGTAATCACTCCTTTTTATGATTCTCATGAACTCATCTACTTCTTGTTCAAAAGATGTCTTCTGAGTTTCCTTGGCAGTTGGCTCTTCAGATACCACACTCTTTCCTTTTGCTTTGGCAGCAGCTTCTGCTTCAACATTAGGTCTTTGTGTTTGTGAGGCAAAAAGGCGTCCGCTTCTGGTGAAGCCTCCGCCTCCCCCAACATTATCAATTTGTGGAGAAGAGGTTGATGAATCCAGAGTGATTTTCTCCTTGTTGCAGTAGATATCAGAGCCATAATGCCAAGGTATGGCATTACTGCTTTCATAAGGAACGGGTCCAGGCACCGTAATGGTGACCGGACTGATTGCTGTAGAGGAGGGTACTGTAACGGTGTGCGGATCATAGTAAATTGTGACTGGTGATCTGGCAGGAGGTTCCATGGTTTGTTGTTGGAAATTGCTGCTGGGAGGAACATTTGATGGGTCATAGTAGATTGTAACTGTCGAGACATCTTCATTAATCCTTGCTGGCGTTGTAGAAGATTCTGCTAATAAAATGGATGCTGATGTTGTAGAAGAAATGGTTGTTGAAATTTTACTTTTTGAAGTGATGGACGGAGTAATTGCTGATGATATCGATGAATCGGTAGGAATGATTATTGTTGCTGTTGTAGAAGAATCGGGAATTGTTGTTAAAGGAATTGCTGGATTTGTAGGCGCCGTTGTCGAGATCTGAAGGATACCATCCTTAATAAGACCATCTATGCCGCTTCTCAACTTTTCACACCCATTGACTGCAATGTTGCAATACCCACAGCCGAGCTCACACCCGGGGAACACTTGGCACTCTAGAAGCTGAGCTTTAATTTCGACCAAAGGTGTTCGAATTTGTGCAACACTGGTGATCAAGGTAGATGGTTTGTCTTCCTCAATGGCATTAATCCTTGGCTCGCCATGATTAGGCATAGGATTTCTGTTGACATTCGGAGGAGGTACAAAGTTGAGGGCTTTAGAATCCACCAGATCTTGGACTTTCATTTGTAAGGCCCTGCATTTTTCAGTATTGTGACCAGGTGCATTAGAGTGGAAAGCACACCTGGCGTTGACATCATAATTATTTGGGAGGTTGAGAGGATCTGGCGGCGCCAACGTCCTTAACTCAACCAAGTTAAGCTTCAGGAGTTGTGGTAATAAGGCGGCATAAGGCATAGGGATATGGTCAATCACCCTATTTGCCTGTGATGGTCTTTGTTGGAAGGGACGCTGTTGTTGGTTGCTATTGTTATTGTTGTAGGTTATCTGTTGCGGATATTGAACTTGTTGTTGATACTGTGGTTGTTGTTGAGGATATGCTGATTGCTGAGGAATCGAAGCTGGAATGGTAACAGCTGCCACTGACCGGTGTACATACTGAGGCCTTCCCCTACTTGTATGAATGGAATTGGTCTCACCGGCTCTTCGGGGTCCCACAAAAGGCTTCCTGGGATTACTGGATGAACTTGCACCACTGTCAGAAATTTTGCCTATTTTTAAAAGGCTTTCAATCCTTTCCCGAGCTATAACTACGTCAGCAAAACTGGTAGAGGAAAAGGCAGCCAGTCTATCAATATATGTTCCTTGCAAAGTATTCATGAACATGTCAGCCATTTCCCTCTCTGACATGGGTGGTTGGACAGCAGCAGCAAGCTGTCTCCACCTTTGGGCATACTCCCTAAAGCTTTCTCTGGAAGACTGAGACATTCCCATTAGAAGGGTCCTGTTGGGGGCCATGTCAAGATTGTATTGATATTGCCTGATGAAGGCTTCAGCTAAGTCCTTCCAGCATCTAATGGTAGCTCTGCTCAAGTGTGAATACCACTCTCTTGAAGCCCCAGTCATATTGTCTTCAAAGTAGAACATCCACAGCTTCTCATCCATGGTATACGCTTTAAGTTTTCCTAGGAAAGACTGCAGGTGGGTTCGGGGACAAGAGGTTCCATTGTATTTGTCAAAGTACGGGGGTTTGAATTTGTGGGGAATTCTCACCCCATCCACTAGCCCCATGTCCATTACATCGAAGCCCAAGGAATTTTGAGACTCCAAAGATCTCAACTTCTCAGCAATTTCATCCAATCTCCTATCATAGACTTCATCTCCAGCTCCCATAACAGTAAACTGCTCTTCTTGGGGATCTTCTTGCAAGATTCTTCCCCCAGCAGTATTTCCTTGTACATTTCTCGGGATGTTGGCTTCCGGATCCAGATGAGGTCCAAATACTGGTGGATTAATACGAGGCTGGCCTTGTTCATTGTTGCTAGTCCCTCCAGTCCCAAGATGAGGTTCCTTGGGAGTTTGTCTTTCCACCAGTTCCCTTAACCTTTCTTGACTATGGGCCAAGCCAGTCATTACTGCCATGAATTGAGTCATTTGATTTCTCATCTCCACTCTTTCATTAGCCATCTGGTTTCTGACCTCAGTCAGATCCTGCTGTACTTGTTCCATCTGAATACCTGGAAGATTGTTGCGAGTAGGGTACCGGTGCGTGCGGTTGACAAGGAACACTCGACGACGAGCAATGTTTCCTGAGATCATAACAGAGTTAGAAACAAATAATAACAAAACCTACAAAACAAAACAAGGTTAGTATGCAATGCAGTATGCTTATTTGTTTTCCAAGGTATCTGACTTGGTTCTTGGTTTTGACCTTTCCAGACCTCGAGGAAGATGCTTGATGTTGCTGAGAAAAGAAGCCCAATGAAAACAAACTAATATATTACAAATGCTGAACAATACATAGTCTGTTTTACAACACATTCCCATGGAGGGTCAAAATACATCAAAAAGAGAAAGTACATCAAATGAAAACAACAACAAGCAAAGAGTCAGACATCCAGTCCGAACTCATCCTCTTTGACCTCCTTCAGGAGTGCCTCAGTCACTGGACCAGCTGGGTGCTCTGTAATGGTCCTAATGAGGAGGTTCCTGGTGGCAATGGCAGTGGTCAGCTTCTTGTGCTTGTCCTGGTCTTTTGATCTCTTCAACCCTGCCCTAAGCTTCAACTCTGAAATCTCCTTCTGGGCTGCCAACAAAGCTTCCTGCTGCTTCTTTTCATTGGCCTCTAACTGTTCAATCTTGGCTTGAGTTTTCTGGTCTTCTTGTGTACGGGCTTCAGTGATCCTGACCCACCTAGCCTGACTCTCTTGGAGATAGAGCTCAGTCCTAGCCTTCTGAATCTTGGCCTCCTTACAGGCATTCTTCAATATTTGCTCCCCAGCTCTTGCTTTCCTGATGTAATCCTCTGTCTTCTCATTTTTGGCCAGATGCTCCACCCTAAGCTTCTCCAACCTCTCAATATCCAGACGACCATCACTCCTTTCCCAAAGGGTCTTCTTCAAAGCTTGAGACAGATTCTCATTCCTTTCTTTCAGCTTCTCAAATTCTTCTAGGCTGACAGTTGCTGTTGGCTGTGCTATAGATGGTCCAGGTATGTCCTCAATGGTGAAAGGCATTCCAGTAATCTGAGCTCTAGTACGGGACCAATCATAGTACTGAGCTGAAGCAACATTATTACACCTCCCTAGAATAGCCGTCCCTTTTGTCTGGATGTTGTCCCAAGCCCAGGATGCTTGCCTGACAACAGTTGAATTAGGTTTCACTTCACAATACAGGGTCTCAGCTAAATCCTGCACTCTGGGAGGGTGAACCAAAGCATAGCCCAGTTGTCTCTTAAATAGCAAAGGATTGTAGTTGATGCAACCCTTTACTCCTATCAGAGGTACATTTGGGTACTGCCCACAGCTGGTGATAATGTCCTTGCCTTTGGTGCTCTGGGTGCACCATCTAACATCATCTGAAGTCAAAGCAATGAGCCTTTTGGCCCAATTCTTCTGTTGGTGAGGGTTCAGGAAGGCATCTGTCTTAGGTAGGTGTCTGAGCATCCAGGTGTGAAACAAAGGAGCACAACATCTTACCAGTTTCCCCCTTTGTTTCTCATTCCTCTGATGGATGGAGTAATAGAAATCTCCCAGCAATGTGGTAATGGGTTCCTCAGAAGGAAAAGATGAATAGCATTCTTGCTGACAAATTTGGGCTCATCTGCAAATAGTATAAACCCATATATGCTGAGGGCTAATAGTGCACAGACTGCCCTCCACTCTCCCAAGGAGGCCTTCAGGATGGCCTGAGAAATCAAGAAGTCCAAGTGCAAACCAGGGATCCCAACTTTTGTTGTCATACTTTGCTCAATCAAGGCAGGCTCCAGGTACAGTGCTCTTGCTACTTCTCCATTGCTGGGAAAAGTCATTTCTGGGTTGAAAGGGAGTCCACCCCTAATAGGTATTCCAGTCAATGAGGAAAACTCTTCCAGTAGAGGCCCTAACTGGAAGTTTGGGAAGGTGAAGCATCTTAAGGGAGGGTCATAAAACTGCAAGCAGGTGTGGATCATGCTCCTCTGAGAAGGGTCAAGGTCCATAACCATATCCAGGATACCTCCATAATGCTCTCTAAACAATGGGATGTGGTCAGGAGTGATAAGTGACTAGACTTGCCTGATGCCAGTCAACACAGGCTCAAAGAAATGGTAAGATATATTGCTCTTCCTGGGAGTAGTCATAAATGCTGAAGAGGAGGAATGTAGGTGCTGATGAAGATCAAGGCTGATACTGGAGATGAGCCACTGACAGGCTGATGCTGGTGATGATGAGAATAGCTGAAGTAGATAACTGATGAAGCAGAGGTCTATGCAAAAGAAGGGGTCAAAACCAAACCAGATATGATGTGGATACCCTGAAAAACAAATAAACAAATGTTAAATGATGCAGTGATGATGTATGCAAATGATATGCAAGGGTTTGTGATCAAGCTGGATCTGATTATCTGTCTTGACATAAGCCCATGTATGTTCAAAGAAGGTCCAGATGGAGGTTCAAAAATCCAGTAACCAAGGTGGGGGACTCAAATAAAAAGTCAAATGTCCGGGGTTAATCACAAGAACTGTCCAAAATGAGGTACTCTTAGACAAAATAGTAACAAGGTATGATGTGGCCAAGGGTACCTGCAAACCTGTAAACAGCCCAATCCCCTCACAGGTAATGTTCTAAAACAAGGATCTTCAGACTTGGATCAGTTATGAGAAGTGTAAACACTTCTAACCCGGAGGTACAGTGTTTACAATAACCATAAAAGATCCTCCTCTAATTCACCTCAGCTTCTGATGGTCATAATAAAGGTCATCCAGACTTAGCAGGCTTCCCAGATAGCCCTAGCACTACAGGAAGTCTGTAGCACAGAGTTCTCAAGAAGAAACCCACATCTGAACCGTGTTTCATATTCCCGCACCAGACCGAAATGGAATGGGAAAGAACATGAACCACTCTAGCCTAGGTGTCACTCAGGTCCCAAGTATGGGACCTTAAACTCACAATGAAATCCCCATCCACCAAGACAGAAGCCAGATCCAACAATGATAATGACAGTATGATGTATAAAACTATAAAGAAAGCAATAAACAAAACTGTACATAAATCAATAAAAATAAACACATAAACACATATAGCACATAACACCCCAGTAAACATAAATCAAACAATCGCTAGGAGGAACCCACAAAAAGAACCAGAAGCCCTGGTTGCAATAAAAGGGTCCCCAGCAGAGTCGTCAAGCTGTCGCTCCCACCTGATGACACCCGGTCAAGAGGGGTACAGATGCGAATGGTTGGCGAAAAGAGGAAGAATGAATAGAGTCGCCAGCTAGGCATTTTTATCCCGAAGGAAAGGTAATGCTACATAAACCTAGAAAGATATGGGTAAGACGGTCGCAAACCAGAGAAACTGAGAAAGGGGGTTGGTTACAACCTGGGAAGGTATTAGCACCCAGATTGTCCGTCGTACTCGACGGGATCCACGCTTGAAAGATTTGTGTTTAAGGGGGTAGTGTCAGTGCAATCTGTGTATCAAAGCTGGAAAGAATGCAAGTGTCAGTGCAAAAGAAATGTGAAGTGTATAAGAGAAGTGTTAGTGTAAGAAAAAAGTGAAAGGCTCAAGACTATGAGGCTTAAAGAATAATGCTGGAAGAGGGGGAATATACAGAGACTTTTGTTCGATAACTGTTAAGTTATGCCTAAGTATCCTCTTGTGCAATGAGGAAGTCAGAACACCGTAGTTCGACTCAAAGAGACTGAAAGAATAAATTGACTGATGAACTGCTTGCTTGTCTATGTTCAAGTGTATGACCTGTCTGGCTCAGGTGCAAACTGTCTTGCATTAGACGGAAGAAGCGAGTTCTCGTTTGTGAGTGAAGATGATGAGAAAAGAATCCCGGAGGAGACGATTATTGTTTGTTTTTGTGTTTTCAATATTTTATTGCTTTTTGGAGTTTGTCATAAGAAAATGAGCTTAAGCCTAAACCAAGGGTTAGTAAACTCATCACATCTTCCCTCTGATTAGGGGTAATGAGAATACCTTAAGTATGAAGTAAGCACCTCACACTTAATCACCTTGATGTAGGATTAAGATCATTAACCTACTTGTAATTATTTAGATATTTTTTAGAGTTTTTGTTTGGTGTTAAGTAATGAGTTTAAGCCATAATCAAGGATTTAATGGACCCATTACACCATCCTAATAGAAGGATGATAGATGAGAACATTTAAGCTGAGGAAGGCTCCTCAACTTAATCCATGATTAGGGATTAACCTCATGACAAAACAAGCCTTTATTAAATTGGATTTTAGTTAATGGTAAGGTTAAGAAATGAATTTTATGGTTTGTAAGACAACTTGAGGGGGAATTGTCCATTAACACTAGGGTTAGTCCTTCTTGACCAATTAAGGAAGAATTGGAACCCTAATGCAAGGCCCAAGTTACAAGCTTGATGTCTTAGTGATTATTAGGTGGATAGATTAAGAGATTTGAACACATTAAGGGTTTAACACTTAGGATTAAAGTTATACACTCCATCCTAATAGAAGGATACAGACATAACCCTAATCACAATGTCTTAAAACCTTTAAGGTTTAGTCCTTGATTATGAGATGAGAAGAGATGACTCAAAGATGACACAAAAGTAAGACTATATGGGGAAACTAATCAAACCCTAATTGTTATCATGTATGGAGATCCTAGGGTTTGTGAGGCTTAAGAGAGAAAGATCTTCAAAGAGCCACCAAGGAGGAACAAGATGAAAGGAGAAGGAGCAAGAGAAACAAGCTAACTTACTTCACTGAAGAAGATAAGTTACTTGAAGAAAGAAAGTGGATAATGAACATGAGTGAGCAAGCTCACTCTAAAGCAAAAGCAAAATGCAGTAATGATGCATAAGAAATAAAGAGAAGAGAAGTGAGAAGTGAAGGCAAATTCACTTCTAAAAGTACTTACCACCTGAAATGGTTAGCATAAAAGAAAGAATGAAATGAAAATGAGATGAGATGCAATGGTGCATACCAAAGTCAGAAGCATAAACATGATGTTAATGATGCTAAGAGAGGATGCAAGCATGTGTCAAGAGATATGGATGATCGTACAAGGATGTGGATGCAAATGAAGCATGTTTTGGACCATGAAAGTCCATGAAAGTTTATGAAATGCAATGGATGCAAGACATGGAAAATGAATGATGCAATGATCACACATGATTCTAATATGTTCTAAGATGTCTTATATGTCATGTTGATGCACAAAATGTCATGGCAAGTTCATGTATGCAAGCAAATAAGAGATGAATGCAAATGAAGGCAAGAATTAGGGTTTATGCATACCATGCAACACAAAATTCAAAACCAAAAGCAAATGACATGATAAAAAATTGAAAATGGGATCAAAGGAACCCTAACCCTACACAAGCTTACTGCCCAAAGGAAGGGACCTAAGTCTTAACCTAATGGGAGTTATGGTTTCCTCAAATTGGCTAGGGTTTCAAGGCACCCCAAAAGGAAAAATGCACACCAAATTGAAAATGAAAGATAAATTCAAATCAAATTAACCCTAGAAACTACATGATGTGAAGAATGCAATGCAAGAAGAACCATCATCAAACTCTTCATGGTTAGGCAGAATGAATTTTTCTAAGTTAGGACCAAAATATTGCCTTTAAATAACTTTAATTCCAATGAAAAATGTCAAAATAGGTCAAGAATCAAAAAGAAATTTGTTTGAGGAGTTTGATAATGTTTCTAAATATGTCAAAATGCAATGTGAATTTTTTTGTGATTTTTAAATACCTAAATGCATTTTTAATTAATTAATTCCCATTAACTAATTAAAAATAAACATTTAAATGATTCAAAAATAATTTTTGAAGCAAAAAATAAAAATAAAAATATTTTTGGGTTCTGAAAATTAATAAAAGGTTTGATAAAAATTTTCAGAATTTTTTAATGTATTTTACTATTTTTAAAAATTCGTGGAAGTTAAATATAAACAAAATGAATTAAAACAATAAAAATGGAAAAGTCAACAGATCCAAGAGTCAGGATTCAAATGGGATGTGCGGGAGTTGACTGGCGCGTGATCTGAGGGTCCATATTCAAACTGGCATATTTAAAATTAAACCCTAATTAATTAAGTTATTGACATGGATTAGGGGTAAATCAAAAGATCTGGGCCATTCACAGCGCGCGGGAAGATGGATCCAAAGGCCTACGTTTGAACTTCACTAATTACACTGATTAGGGCAAAACACTTTCAGGCGACCGGAACAGTGTTCCGGTCGTCTTCTCCGACGAGCACAAAACCCTAGCTTCTTCTACAGGTCACCAAACTTCAAATTTCTTTCACAAAAATGACCCTCTAATCATTCTAAACCTAAACCCCCAACTAAAACTTATTTATTTCACTCCATAAGCATGAATCGAAGGAAAATGTAAAACACGGGCAAAAGTTCAGAGATCACATACATGGTGGTTTCTTCACCATTTTCAAAAGCAAACACATATCCATGACCAGGGAAACATATAGAGTCATAAAAGAACTTAAAAGCTAGCTTCTGGGAAAAAAGTTCTTCATGTTACCTGAGATGAGGACTCTCTGATTCTGAGCTTTCTGGACTCTTCCTTTGTGCAAACCCACTTCTTTGAACACCCTGATGATGAAACGAAGCTTATAAGGCTTTGATAATGGCTGGTTTTAATGCTTCAGTTCTGGTGTAGCAGAAATGGAGGGTTGAGTATGTGATGTTTTTGGCTGCTTTGAGGGTTGATTCTTGTTCAGTGAGTGATATGTGTTTTGTTGGTGAAGAGATTTTGGAGTTTTGATGGCTGTGTGAAGAGTTTCGAAGAGGAGAAGTTTTTGACAGTTTTTGGGAATGCTGGATTGTGGGAGGTTGTTGGCTTGTGTGTGGTGTGTTTTGGAAGGCTTGAGGTCCACATATGAGGCTCTGATTGGGCAGAGAGTTGGTGGTGGCACAGTGTGATTGGCATGGGCAAAATGCAAAAAGTCATGACTTTGTGTACTTGAGGTATGGCTCGGGTCAGAGGGAGATTAGGGGCATGTCTGGGCTCAGCATGGATCAAGGAAGGCCCTTAGATTGCTTTTGTGCAGCTGTAATGGCTAGGGCAAGTGGTAGTATGGTTCTTGCATATTTCCCTCTTTGAGTTTTCTTATGAACCAAGGCAAAGAAACTTGTGATATCTTGGGCAAAATGCAGCAATATGAGCCATATGAAGTTGCTAGAATGATTTGAGATCAATTAGTGTTCAATTCAAGCATGAAAAGTTCCTTTTGCAAAGATTCAATTTTGAAGCTTTCATGAAGAAATGCCTTATGTAACTTGTAATTCAAGGCATGAAAGTGAAAAATTTCTTGGGCAAATCTGAATTATGAGCCATGAATTATGTTTGTGTGATGATTAGAAGATGGTTTGAAGTCATATTTGGCTTTGGCATGAGGTTTTGCAACTTTCCTCCTTTGGCACAAAAGTGAAAAATAAGTGATTTTGTCCAACTTTGCAAGGCCATAACTTTTGATCTAAAATGAATTAGAATGAGTTCTTGTACTTTTTGAAAATGGGAGGATCCAATCTACAACTTTCATGACCAAAGGTTTTCCATTTGGAGCATTTTTGAATCAAAAAGAGGAAGTTGAAAAACTTTCCCAAAATGGCAAGTTTACATTATAAGTCACTTTCCCAAAAAGGAAACTTTGCAAATGGCTTGAACTTCTTCAATTTTGTGAACTTCTAACATCTTCTAAGATCAAATAAAGATCATACACATTCAAAATGATGGAGAAACCCCTTTGGTTGGGTCATTGGGGGCCTCAGATGCCCTGATTTTGCACTGACTTGCTCAAGAAGTCACTTCTTGATCAGATGCATTACCCATTGAATTTCTTCATGAAAATTGATATGCATGATCCTTATAACATATTGTGATCAATAGAAACAAGAATGACCAAAAAATTTGAAGTTATGGCCTCTGAAACCAAAACCCTAATTTCAGGTCATCTGTGTAGTTAAACCTGGCTCTGCTTCCATGCCTTTCTCAGTTCTTGTGATTCTTTGACTTCCTTGCTCTTGGGAGGATATAATATGATGCTTGAGAATACAAGGACCCTCTTGAGATGATTGATGACCTTTGGAGTGGCTCAAATGGCACAGGGATTGCTCAGATCACAAACCCTAGATGCAGATGACTTTGAATCAATGCAGTGAAGCAAAAATGCAATATGAGATGATATGATTGAACTAATGCCAATGAAAAGATCACAAGTCATGGTGAAATGAGTGAGGGAAAATTTGGGGTGTTTACACATCCCAACTCCAATTCCACAACAATCATCATATCCTCAACAACAACAACCACAATATCAATAACAAGCTCATTATCCGCAGCAAAGGTCGTACAACAATAGCAATAGAAACCAACAGCAGCGTCCTTTCCAACAAAGGCCATCACAAGCAAACAGGGTAATTGACCCAATCCCGATGTCGTATGTTGCACTCTTGCCACAACTCCTAAAGCTCAACCTAGTTGAGTTAAGGACGTTGGCACCCCCAGATCCTCTCAATATGCCAAAGAACTATGATGCAACTGCCAGGTGTGCATTCCACTCAAACGCACCAGGGCATAATACTGAAAAATGCAGGGCCCTACAGATGAAAGTCCAGGATCTGGTGGACTCAAAAGCTCTCAATTTTGCACCTCCTCCAAATTTTACAAGAAATCCAATGCCTAGTCACAACGGGCCTAGGATTAATGCTATTGAGGAGGGCAAACCATCCACATTAATCAGCAGTGTTGCACAAATCCGAACACCCTTGGTTGAAATCAAAGCTCAGCTGTTAGAATGCCAAGTGTTCCCCGGATGTGAAGTCGGCTGTGGATATTGCAACATTGCCGTTAATGGATGTGAGAGACTGAGAAACGGCATAGATGGCCTCATTAGAGATGGCATTCTTCAGATTTCGACAACAACGACTACAACTCCAATAATTCCTTCATCAACAATCACAGATACTCCTACAACGTCAACAACCATTGTTCCAGCAGATTCTGCTACAACTCCAACAAATATTCAATCAATCACTTCAACGGATACAAGTTCAGTCACAATTCCTTCTACAACGACAACACCCATTACTCCATCAGTTCCTGCTACAACTTCAACACCCGTCCAATCAACTCCTTCTACAACATCAGCAATAGTTAATGAAAGTGTCTCAACGGTTACGATATACTATGATCCCGCAAATGTTCCTTCCAACAACTCACAACAAAATGTTAATCTTGTCAGAACTCCGGTTACCATATATTATGATCCACACACCATTGGTCCCCTCTGCACTGTGGCTCAGATCTATACTACAAGGGGAAGAAAATCACTTTAGAGTCATCAACTTCTTCACCTCAGATAGACAATGTGGGGGGAGGCGGAGGCTTCACCAGAAGCGGACGTCTCTTTGCCTCACAGATACCAAGACCCATTGCTGAAGCAGAAGCTGCTGCTAAGGAAAAAGGGAAGAGCGTGGTGCAAGAAGAATCAGTTGCTAAGGAAACTTTGAAGACTCCTTTTGATCAAGAGGTTGATGAATTCATGCGGATAATCAAAAAGAGATATTATAAGGTGGTGGACCAGCTTCACCAGACACCTTCCAAAATCTCCATACTATTATTGCTAATGTGTTCCGAGGCTCATCAGAACGCACTATTAAAAGTCTTGCACGCAGCTTATGTGCCGGAGGAGATTACTGTCAATCAGTTAAAGGCTATGGTTGGAAATGTCAACGCTAGTCATGGACTAGGATTTACCAACGCTGATCTGATAACGGAAGGTCACAATCACAACAAGGCTTTGCACATTACCTTGGAGTGTAAGGGTGCAGTTCTTTCTCACGTATTGGTGGACACAGGGTCATCACTCAATGTCCTACCCAAGAAAGCCCTTGTGAAGCTGGAACATGATGGATTGGCACTACGCCCAAGCAACTTGGTAGTGAGAGCCATTGACGGTTCTAAGAGATCAGTTCTGGAAGAGATAGAGTTACCAATAATGATTGGCCCACAGGTTTTCAAAACGACCTTCTTTATGATGGATATACAGCCTGCCTACAACTGTCTATTGGGTAGACCATGGATACATGCCGCTGGCGCCGTGACGTCAACCCTTCACCAGAAGTTAAAATTCGAGTGGGAGGGCCAAGTCATTACCATTTGTGGGGAAGAGGATATCTTCGTTAGCCAGCTGGCTACTTTCAAATACATTGAAATGGATGGGGAGATCCATGAGACCATGAGTCAAGGGTTTGAAGCCCTTAATATCAATGAAACATATGTTGTGTCTGGGACCTCCATCACATCATATCAACAAGCCCGAAAGGTTGTTGAGGATGGTACCGCTCAAGGCTGGGGAAAGCTGCTGCCAGTTGAAAAGAAAGAAGATCGATTCGGGTTGGGTTACAGACCAACTCGACAAGATCAACCAGAGGCTGCAACGGAGCCCAAGTTTGTCAGCAGGGGGATGCTCACCCCATATGCTGTAAATAATTTGGAGGATGAGTCAGAAGATGAGCGCAACCTGGAAAGCTGGATACGTCCAAGGATCCCGGGGAACCATGTCTCAAACTGGTCTTCCCAGGAAATTATAAGAGTTACTCCTGCAGAGTAATTATTATTTCCTGTCTTTAAAGCATGCATCAAGTCCTGCATCTTTCCCAAGATATCAGGGCTCATTTTGTAATCGGGCCATCTTGTATTTTGTGCAAACGATCAATTAATGAATATCAGGACATCTTTTGCAAATGAGTCTTTTCTTTTCCGCTCACTGTTTTTCTTTTTTCTTTTTTTGTACAAAAATAAAATGGCAATGGTTTTCAAAATAATAACTTCATTTTCACTTTTCCTAAGCAAGATAAAACTGATCACTAAAATGAACAAATCTAAACCCTTCTAGAGAGTGCCCTCCAGACTGCACCAACAACAACACCGCTATGACTTCGTATGACTTTGACAATCCGATTAATCAAGCCAATGAAGGGGTTGAAGAAGATTATGAGCTACCTGAAGAGCTAGCCAGGTTGTTAAGGCAAGAGGAGAAGGTTATCACTCCTCATCAGGAGGAAGTTGAGACGGTTAATCTTGGTACAGAAGAAGACTTGAAAGAAGTTAAGATCGGGGCCTGTCTGCAAGATTCAGTAAAAAGGAAACTTATAGACATGCTTCGGGAGTATGTAGATGTTTTTTCTTGGTCTTATCAGGATATGCCAAGGTTGGACACCGACATTGTTATGCACAAGCTGCCTCTGAAAGAAGAATGTCCGCCGGTAAAACAGAAGCTGCGCTATACTCATCCAGATATGGCTATGAAGATAAAAGAAGAGGTACAAAAACAGTGGGACGCCGGTTTCCTTGCTGTGACCAGTTACCCGCCGTGGGTTGCTAACATTGTACCTGTGCCTAAGAAGGATGGAAAAGTGAGGATGTGCGTGGATTACCGGGACCTGAACAGAGCCAACCCGAAAGATGACTTCCCTTTACCTCACATTGATGTATTGGTCGACAATACGGCTCAGTTCTCAGTGTTCTCCTTCATGGATGGATTTTCAGGATATAATCAGATCAAGATGTCACCTATAGACATGGAGAAGACAACTTTCATCACCATGGGGCACGTTCTGTTATAAGGTAATGCCATTCGGACTGAAGAATGCTGGTGCCACTTATCAACGGGCTATGGTAACATTATTCCATGACATGATCCACAAAGAAATTGAATGTTATGTGGATGACATGATTGCCAAGTCCCTCACAGAAGAAGATCACCTGTTGAATCTGTTGAAGCTATTCAAGCGTCTGAGGAAGTACCGATTGAAGTTAAACCCCAACAAATTCACATTCGGGGTGCGATCCGGTAAGCTGCTGGGATTTATCGTAAGTGAAAAGGGGATTGAAGTTGACCCTGATAAAGTTAAAGCCATTCAAGAAATGCCTGCACCGAAGACTGAGAAAGAAGTTCGGGGGTTCCTGGGTAGATTGAACTACATTTTGCGGTTCATATCTCACCTTACATCAACCTGTGAGCCTTTGTTCAAGCTGCTAAGAAAAGAACAAACGGTCAGGTGGAATGAAGACTTCCAGAGGGCTTTTGACAAAATCATGGAATACCTACAAGAACCTCTGATCCTTATGCCTCCAGTTGAAGGAAGACCTCTAATCATGTACTTGACAGTATTAGAAGAGTCAATGGGGTGTGTGCTGGGCCAGCATGACGATTCTGGTCGAAAAGAGTATGCAATTTACTACCTAAGCAAAAGGTTTACCGATTGTGAACAACGTTATTCACTGCTCGAGAAAACTTGTTGTGCTTTAGCGTGGGCTGCTCGCCGACTAAGGCAGTATATGTTGACCCACACTACTTTGTTGATCTCAAAGATGGACCCAGTCAAGTATATATTTGAGAAGCCAGCACTTACCGGACGGGTTGCAAGATGGAAAATGATTCTCACAGAATATGACATTCAATACACATCTCAGAAAGCCATCAAAGGCAGTGTATTGTCTGACTACCTAGCTGAGCAACCCATTGATGATTACCAGCCTATGAGATTTGACTTCCCCGATGAAGACATCATGTTCATAAAGGAAAAAGATCACGAAGAGCCTATTCACACTGAAGGGTCTGACCCAGAAGAAGAATGGACTATGATGTTTGATGGGGCTATTAATATGAATGGTCGTGGTGTTGGTGCAGTACTCATTACACCTAAGGGAGTTCACATGCCTTTCTCGGCAAAACTCACCTTTAACTGCACTAACAACGAAGCTGAATATGAAGCTTGTATTATGGGTCTTGAGGAAGCCATTGACCTCAGGATCAAGCCTTTAACTGTATTCGGAGATTCAACTCTGGTAATCAATCAGACTAACGGCAAATGGTACACTCACCAAGAGCATCTGATTCCGTACCGTGACTACACGACGAGATTACTGACTTTCTTCACTACAGTCAAACTTGAGTATATCCCTCGAGATGAAAATAAGTTTGCAGATTCTCTGGCTACCATTTCATCCATGATCAAAGTTCAAGCTGCCAACTTCGTGCCTCGGATTTCAGTATCCAGACTTGACAGACCAGCATATGTATTCTCAGCAGACATTGCTAAAGATGATAAGCCTTGGTTCTATGACATCAAATGCTTCTTGGAGGATAGAACATACCCACCTGGGGCATCTTCCAATGACAAGAAGACATTAAGAAGGTT
Source organism: Lathyrus aphaca (assembly GCA_963966055.1). Lineage (NCBI taxonomy): Eukaryota > Viridiplantae > Streptophyta > Magnoliopsida > Fabales > Fabaceae > Lathyrus > Lathyrus aphaca. The sequence continues at coordinate 339,875,896 of OZ014524.1, forward strand.
GGCTGGTAGTTTCTTCCTGAATGCTGATGGTTCCTTGTACAAGAGAAACTTTGATATGGCACTCCTCAAATGTGTTGATAAGACAGAGGCAAATTTGTTGATGCACGAGGTGCATGAAGGATCTTTCGGTACCCATGCTGGAGGGCATGCAATGGCTAAAACGTTGTTAAGATCAGGCTATTACTGGATCACAATGGATGCAGACTTTTGTGCTTATGCCAGAAAGTGCCATAAATGCCAAATTTATGCAGATAAAGTGCATGTGCCTCCGAATCCTCTGAATGTGATGTCTTCACCTTGGCCCTTTGCCATGTGGGGCATTGATATGATTGGCAAGATTGAACCGACTGCTTCAAATGGCCACAGATTCATCCTGGTAGCCATTGACTATTTTACCAAGTGGGTTGAAGCAGCTTCATATGCAAATGTCACCAGGCAAGTGGTAGCCCGATTCCTGAAGAGAGACATCATCTGTCGGTATGGAGTGCCCGAGCGAATCATTACTGATAATGGTTCCAACTTGAACAACAAAATGATGGCAGAATTGTGTCGGGACTTCAAGATCTAACACCACAATTCTTCTCCTTACAGGCCAAAGATGAATGGTGCAGTAGAGGCAACTAACAAGAATATCAAGAAGATTGTGCAGAAGATGGTGGTCACCTATAAAGACTGGCATAAAATGCTACCATTTGCCTTGCATGGGTATCGAACCTCAATCATAATGTCCACTGGGGAAACACCGTATCAGCTTGTGTATGGTATGGAGGCAGTCCTACCTGTTGAAGTTGAATTACCCTCCTTGCGGGTACTAATGGATGTTAAACTGAATGAAGCAGAATGGGTCCGATCCCGATACGAACAACTGAATCTGATCGAAGAAAAGAGATTAGATGTAATCTGCCATTGGCAGCTGTATCAGAAGAGAATGAAGAAAGCCTTCGATCATAAAGTCAGACTTCGGGAACACCAAGTAGGAGATCTTGTGCTGAAAAGACTCCTCCTTCCTCATACAGACCATAGGGGCAAGTGGACTCCGAATTATGATGGTCCGTTCATAGTAAAGAAAGTCTTCTCTGGTGGAGCACTGATGCTCAGTACTATGGATGGTGAAGATTTCTTATCCCCTGTGAATTCAGATGCAGTTAAAAAATACTTCGCATAAAATGACCCGCTGGACATAAAAACAGAATGTAAGTCCAGGCAAAAATAGCGCATCCCGGCGAGTCAAAAACAGAATAAAAGACTCGGGAAAAAATAAGGGAAAATAAATTTTAAAAAAAAATGTGTACACCCGCTGAGTTGAAAAACCGCATTGGACAGCTTAGGAAAAAATGGGTATCCCGGTGGATTGAAAACCCGAAAGGGCGATCCACGCAAAATAAGGGAATAAGCGAACAACTGCATTCTGAATTCGTCTGTATCACTTACAACATGGCAAGCTTCGAAAGGTTCGAACATCGGTCAGAATCAACCTTCTTCAAAAAGCAAGATGAGAAGAACGTCAATGTCATACGAATCATAGCAAAAGGGAAGCACACTGAAGCATCATCAACATTGCCAGCATCCTTTTGTTTCTCAATTTGTAACAATCTCCTCATTTCAGGGGATCTGTTTCTTTGAGTGTACTTGCCAATTCAAGGCACACAAATTAATAAAATCAGATTTTCAGTCACATTTCGTCTCGTACATTTTTATTTTCATTTGCAAAAATATCCGATGTCCTTATAATACTGATTGCATAAATACAAATGCGTCTTTTCTAAATTACATGCTTACAGGAAATATATTTGCTCCCGGGAGTATCTAATTTCCTATGATGGAATCCAGTAAGGGATACCTCGGGAAACTTGTACGTTTCTTTGTCATAACAGGATTGCAGGTATTCAAAGTACGACATGGGGCATGAGAGCTTTTCCCCAGCAAGCTTCCAAATCATTACTTACTCAGCACATCTTCAAAATAGCACCAGAGATGCTTTCTCCCCAGCTGAGTTCGTCATCCTCAACAGGATCCCCACAGAAATCACTAGGAAGGTCGTTCAGTGATCATTCCTCCTCAGCCAAGTATCAGGAAGGGAAACATCTCCCCGCAAAGTTTCAACCTCTATCCAGAAGAGCAATGACTGAAGATCTAACAAAAAAGTGACGAAAGCTTCCACAGACCCCAGCTGGGTTTCTCATCACCAAAGATAGGTTTATTAGTGACCTATTTCCCCAAGAAGTCATACATCTTATCAGATATACCAATGACCTTTTCCCCCAGCTGGGACATTCTTTCAAGGCAGATCAGCCAGAGATCGTCATAGCAGCGGGATCCGGATCCCGGATCGGTATCTTTTGCACGATCATAGCATTCGCATCATATTCCCCCCAGAGCGTAGCATTCCGTCTAAAACGGAGCATTACGGCAAAAATCAAACATATTGCAAGCCACGTTTTGAATCAAGCGCCTGTTTATACCAACATTCCATCAGCAATATGTATATACAAAGACTCACAGTCACAACAGAAAGCCAAGGCATCCCCTTTGCACTCTCAAAAACAGAAACATGCTCCTTTTGGCACTCGTCCGTGTCATCATTTCCCAGTAAAGTCGCCAGGACATTCTCCACAAACAGATATCTATACACTCTTTGGACACTCGTTCGTACCACGATTCCCCAACACGGTTTCCTAAACACTCATTGCAAACCAAACACTTGTTTATAATACACTCTCTTTCAACACCCGTCTGGGTCATCCTATCCCCACAGATCGTCAGAATATCTCTTACATTTATAATTTCATAACTTATACACTTCCTTTTATGATACTCATCTGTATCATGCTCTACCCAGCAAGTTGAACACTCGTCTGTGTCTCACTCATACTTTTTACTCATACAGATACTCGTCTGTATCTTGCATACACACCTTTTTTCCCCTCAGAGTCGACACTCGTCCGTGTTCTTTGTTAACTAGTTTATACTCGTTCGTATCACCATCTCTGAACATGTGTCAGCATTGTTTCTACCGATACTCGTCCGTATCGAAGTCTTAAGGATGCTTGTCCGCATTTTTAATCTATACACAGTGTCAAACACTTATACCTTTCATTTCTTGAATGTAGACACTCGTCTGTGTCTACCATTCGCCAGAAGAGTTCCCACCAAATCCCCAATGAAAAGCATAGAATTTCTTTCCTATCTGACATTCGTCCTATGTCATGATACTTTCGGCAGCCGTACCCTACCAGGTGATCGTCCTTCACCTTTTGATGATCGTCCTTCATCATCCCCAGCGGAGTCTCCATTATTGGAACCCTTCCCTATCCGACATTCGTCCTATGTCGTGATATTTTTAGCAGCCGTACCCTGCTAGGTGATTGTCCTTCACCTTTTGATGTCGTCCTTCATCATTTTATCCGATGGCCGTCCCCGTCGTTGATCTTGTTATCTGACATTCGTCCTTTGTCATGATAAACCCCGAGATCAGCCGTACCCTACCAGGTGATCTTCCTTCACCTTTTGATGATCGTCCTTCATCATGCTTATCCGATGGTCGTCCCCATCGTCGACTCTTTCTATTTGACATTCGTCCTATGTCATGATACTTCCGGTAGCCGTACCCTGCCAGGTGATCGTCCTTCACCTTGGATGACCGTCCTTCATCCTTATCCCCAACAGAGCAGCCGTCCCCTGCTAGGTGATCGTCCTTCACCCTTGATGACCGTCCCTCATCATTTATTTCTTCAACCCGATGGTCGTCCCCATCATTTACCTTTAATCCCCAGAGAGTCTTGTTACTTTACCTGATGGTCGTCCCCATCATAATCTCTTCATTTCCCCAGCATGTCGGCCGTCCCCGTCATTACTTCATCCCCAGCAGGCATCCTCTGCCCGACGGTCGTCCTCCGTCGCCCGCACTTTATAATCATGCCTTACTTCCTTTTACAATCTATATCCCTTTTCTTCTTCACAACCAGTGAGTGAAAATTTCGGACTGTCTTTGGTATTCAACCACAAGTTATCTTGTTTGCTTGTTAAGCCGTCGCTTACATCCTGCACAGCTAACTCATGCTTGAATAGGGGCAGCTGTAAACACCCCAAATTTTCCCTCACTCATTACACCATGGCTTGTGATTCTTTTCATTTGCATAAGTTCAAACATATCATCTCATATTACATTTTTGCTTTACCACATTGGTTATAAGTCATCTGCATCTAGGGTTTGTGATCTGGGCAATCCCTGGGCTATCTGATCCACTCCAAAGGTCTTCAATCATCTCAAGAGGGTCCATGTATGTTCAAGCATCATATTATATCCTCCCAAGATCAAGGAAATCAAAGAATCACAAGAACTGAGGAAGGCATGGAAGCAGAGCCAAGCTCAACTGCACAGATGACCTAAAATTAGGGTTTTGGTTTCAGAGGCCATAACTCCAAATTGTTTGGTCATTCTTGTTTCTATTGGACTCTATATGATATGAGGATCATGCATACCAATTTTCATGAAGAAATTCAATGGGGAAGGCATTTGATCAATAAATGACTTCTTGAGCAAGTCAGTGCAAAATCAGGGCATCTGAGGCCCCCCATCATCCAACCAAAGGGTTTTCTTCATAATTTTGGGTGTATATGATCTTTATTTGATCTTATAAGAAGTTAGAAGTTCACAAAATTTAATAATTTCAAGTCATTTGCAAAGTTTCCATTTTGGGAAGGTGACTTGTAATGCAAACTTGCCATTTTGGGAAAGTTTTTCAACCTCCTCTTTTTGATTCAAAAATGCTTCAAATGAAAAATTATTGGTCATGAAAGTTGTAGATTGGATCATTCCCTTTTCAAAAAGTACAAGAACTTGATCTAATTCATCATAGAACTCAAGTTATGGCCTTGCAAAGTTGGGAAAAATCACAAAATTTCACTTATGTACCAAAGGGGGAAACATGCAAAAAATCATACCAAGGCAATTTGTGACCTCTAATTGACTTCTAACCATTACACAAACATCATACATGACCTATAATTCAGAATTGCCCAAAGAATTACATCATTCCATGCCTTGAACATCAAGAAATTACAAAAGGGCCAAAGCTTCACATAATTGCAAAACATCACACAAACTTCATCCCACTTGCTATCTTGCCTCAATCTGAATTCCATGGACCTCCCTAAAGCCAGTTGCGCAGGACACCCCATTGTCCTTGGCCTGCCATGAGCCCATACCTCCAAAGACAACTTTGTTGACTTTATGCAAAATGAGCCATACCAATCACACTGCTCCACAACAACTCTCTGACCTATCAAGGATTGATATGTGGACCTCAAGCAACTCAACACACACCACAACACAAGCTGAAACCTCCAAGAACTCAGCATTCCACAAAATCATCCAACTTACAAAAAATTTCGAAACTCATAGCTCACTGACTCAAACTCAAAACTACCTTCACCAATCAACTCAGCATCACAAAAGGACCGTTTCCCCCCTTCAAACAAGCCTAAAAGCACCCATATCCCAAACACGATTCTGGTGCAGCAAGGTTGCAAGCTCTCAAGCCAGCCACTCTCAAAGCTTTTCAAGCATTGAAGCTTCATCAGGAGGCCAAAGGGAGTGATTTTGCATAAAGAAAAGGTCCAGAAAGCCCAAAGTTGCAAGGTTCAAAGCTCAGGTAACCTCTTCAAACTTTTTTCCAGAAATCTCTTTTTAAGTTTCTAATTGATTCTCCATGATTCATTGATGATCCTGATATGTTTAGTTTCGAAAATGATCAAGTATTGAGCATGTATTGAATGTCTGAAATTTCTGTGATATTTTCCGTTTGCCTTCGATTCTTGATTTTGTGTGAAAATAAATGGATTTTGAGGGCTGAATCTTGTTTAGATTTGTTAGAGGAGTGTTTCTGGAGAATTTGGTGAGTTTTCATTGCGTATTGAGAGAGATAGGGTGAGGAGGCTGCCGGAGAAGACGACCGGAGCTCTTCTCCGGTGGCCTGAAAGTGATTAGGGCAAAACCTCATTAATTAGCCAAGTTTAAACATGGACCGTGTGATGTGGGTTTGGCGCGTGTTTTAGAGGGCTGGGATCTCTTCATTAAACCCTAATCCCGATTTAATTGAGTTTAATTAATTATTTAATACAAATTAGCCCAGAGTGAATCTTGTCCATCCATTTGCGTGCTGGTCAAACCAAATCCCTTCAGTTCAAATGTGAACCATCAGATCATCCTACTTTTCCTTATTTCAATTTTTAATTCATTTTTTATCATTTTTCTTGCACAATTTATTTAAAATACCTAAAAAATCCTAAAAATATTTTCCTTTTGCATTTTCATTTCAAATATGTTTCTCAACCAGAAAACATTTTTATTTTTATTTTTTGCATTAAAAAATCATTTTTAAAATATTTTAATGTTTATTTTAATTAATTAATGGGAATTAATTACTTAAAATACCATTTAAGTTTCTAAAAATCACCAAAAAAATCGCATTGCATCTTAACACATTTAGAGACATTATCAAACCATTCATACAAATTTCTTTTTGGTTCTTGATCCATTTTGACATTTTTCTTTGGATTTAGGGTTCTTAAAAATCAATATTTTGACCCCAACTTAGAAAAATCTTTTCTGCCTAACCATGAAGGGATTGATAGTGATTCATTTTGCATTGCATTCCATATATCATGTAGTTTCTAGGATAAAATTGGCATGAATTTATCTTTCATTTTTGATTTGTTTTGCATTTTTCCTAGTGAGGTACCTTAAAACCCTAGCAAACTTAGAAAAATCATAAGTCCTTTAGGGTTTAGCTTCTGACCTTCCCCTTTGGGCAGTGAACTTGTATAGGTTTAGGGTCCCTTTGATTCCATTTTCAATTTTTTTATCTCATGTTTTGCTTCTGATTTTGAATTTTGCATTGCATCTTGTACATAAACCCTAATCTTTGCCTTCATTTGCATTCATCCTTCATATGCTTGCATACATGAACTTGCCATGACATCTTGTGCATCCACATGAAATATAAGACATCCTAACACATATTGAAATCATGTTTGATCATTGCATCATCCATTTTCCATGTTATGCCCCCATTGCATTTCTTAAGTTTTCATGAACTTTCATGCTTACTTTCATGTCTCATTTGCATCTTCATCTCTTGTATGATCATACACATCTCTTGGCATGCTTTCATAGCATCTCCTAGCATCATTTGCTTCATGATTATGCTTCTGACTTTGGTTTTCATCTTTGAATTTCATCTCATTTTCATTTCATTTCATTTCTTGTTGCTGACTTTTCAGGTGGTAAGTGTTTGAGAAGTGAATTTGTCTTCACTTCTCATAGTCTCTTCTCATCTCTTTTATGCATCCATTGCTGAATTTTACTTGTGAATTAGACTGAGATTGCTCATTCATGCTCCTTCTCCTCTTTCTTTCTTCAAGCAACTTATCTTCTTAAGTGAAGTAAGTTGTCTTGCTTCTTGCTGCTTCTTTCGTTTCATCATGTTTCTTCCTTGATGGCTTCTCTGAAGATCTTCTTGCAAGCTTCACAAACCATAGGAACACCCAAGCATGATCACAATTAGGGTTTGATTAGTCTCCCATGAGTTTTACCTTTGTGTCATCTTTTGAGTCTTCTCTTCTCATCTCTTAATCAAGGACTAAACCTTAAAGGTTTTAAGGCTTTGTGATTAGGGTTATGCCTGCATCCTTCTCTTAGGATGGAGTGTATAAATTTAATCCTAAGTGTTAAACCCTTAATGTGTTTAAATCCTTTAATCAATTCATCTAATAATCACTAAGACATCAAGCTTGTAACTTGGGCATTGCATTAGGGTTCTAATTCTTCCTTAATTGGTTAAGAAGGACTAACCCTAGTGTTAATGGACAAGTCCCCCTCAAGTTGTCTTACAAACCATAAAAACCACTTCTTAACCTTACCATTAACTAAAGTCCACTTTAATAAAGGCTTTGTTTTGTCATGAGATTAATCCCTAATCATGGATTAAGTTGAGGAGCCTTCCTCAGCTTAAATGTTCTCATCTATTATCCTTCTATTAGGATGGTGTAATGGGTCCATTAAATCCTTGATTATGGCTTAAACTCATTACTTAACACCAAAACAAAAACACCAAAAACATCTAAATAAATACAAGTAGGTTAATGATATTAATCCTACATCATGGTGATTAAGTGTGAGGTGTTTACCTCATACTTAAGGTATTCTCATTACCCCTAATCAGAGGGAGGATGTGATGAGTTTACTAACCCTTGGTTTAGGCTTAAGCTCATTAACTTATGGAAAACTTAAAAAAGTAATAAAAGACTGAAAACACAAAACAAACAATAATCATCTCCTCCGGGATTCTTTCCTCATCTCATTCACTCACAAACGAGAACTTGCTTCTTCCGTCTAATGCAAGACAGTTTGCACCTGAGCCAGACAGGTCATACACTTGAGCATAGACAAGCAAGCAGTTCATCAGTCAATATATCTTTCAGTCTCTTTGAGTCGAACTACGGTGTTCTGACTTCCTCATTGCACGAGAGGATACGTAGGCATAACTTAACGGTTATCGAACAAAAGTCTCTGTACATTCCCCCTCTTCCAGCTTTATTCTTTAAGCCTCATAGTCTTGAGCTTTGCACTTCTTCCCAGCACTGACACTTCTCTTATCCACTCCATACTTCTCTTACACGGACACTTGCATTCTTTTCCAGCTTTTGCACACAATATAGCACTAACACTACCCCTTTAAACACAAATCTTTTAAGCGTGGATCCCGTTGAGTACGGAGGACAATCTGGGTGCTAATACCTTCCCAGGTTGTAACCAACCCCCTTTCTCAGTTTCTCTGGTTCGCGACCGTCTTATCCATCTTTTCTTAGGTCTATGCAACATTACCTTTCCTTCGGGATAAAAATGCCTAGCTGGCGACTCTTTTCATTTCATTTCTTTTCTCTCTTTCGCCGACCGTTCGCGTCTGCACCGGGATGCAAATCTTTGGGAGCGACAATGAGTCATGATCAACCCTTGATAAAATGATGAATTTTACTTCATAAAATTTATTTTGGCAAAAAATCATGAAGTTTGACTTTGGTTTGACCACAGTTGACCTCAGTTTGACTTTTTAACCACTTTGATTGATTTTTGCATATCTGATCATCTGACTGAGCAAACCTTTTGGGAAAGCCTTGAAACTTGACATAGGGATTCTTGAAGACATGTAGGATGTTATGAGGCTTACTTGAGGCCTTGAAAGACCATTTAGCATGATGAAATCCAAAACCCTAGTTTAGGGTGCATTGCATAGGAGGAGGCTTTGTCTGAGTGAATTGTCAAACTTTCTGACTAATTGTGAACCTTGTGAACCTCTTGAGATAGCTTGTGAACCTTGTGAACCTATTGAGATGCCTTGGTACACAATGCCTTGACTAGGGGAGGGCAAATTTTGGGGTGCAACAGCTACCCCTATTCAATTTTCTGAAACCTGAGGAGTTAGATTGGCCTGTGTGCCATTCGTGACTTGGAATGTTGAAGGGGATTGAACACAAAAGCCCAAAACTTTGCACTCGCCGGTGCGTAAAGTAACACTGCTGATTGATTGTATATACTAGAGTGGGCTTAAATATGCCACTTCGAGGAACTGGAGATGGGCTTATAGATGCCATCCATGGTATCAGGAGGTGATAGTATCTTTATGTTGTCACTGGATATCAGTACTAGGTCTTCGTATAGGTCGTCTCTGAATCATTCCTGTAACATGGTTTGAGTTGAATGTCAGCACTAGATCTTCGTATAGATCGTCTCTGCATTATCTCTGCGGGAAAAGAATATCCTTCATTGGGTATCAGTACTTAGATCTTCATATAGATCGGCTCTGAACCATTTTTGGGAACATACTTTAATTTAAGCATCAGAATCAAATCTTCGTGGCGATCTTTTCTGAGTTGCTTTTGGTAATATCTTGGGCTAAGTACAAAATCTTCGTATCGATCATTTATGTACCATCCCACAGATAAACTGTTGCATAGACCATTAGAAATAAATCTTCGTAGCGATTATCTCTTCTGGAAATATCCTGGATTAGGTAATAGATCTTTGTATAGACCATTTACATACCTTCCCAAGAACAAAAAGAATATCAGGATTAAATCTTCGTGGCGATTATCCCTGAACTTCTTCTGAAATAATTTCTTGGATTAAGTTCTAGATCTTCATATAAATCATTTACACACTATCCCAAAGATAGTTGACCATCAAAAATAAATCTTCGTAACGATTATCTCCTCTGGAAATATCCTGGATTAAGCACTAGATCTTCGTATAGATCATTTACGTACCCTTTGTCGCTCCCGGGATTTTCATCCTAGTACAAACGCGAAAGTGGCGCGGAAAAGTTAGAGTCGTCAACCAGACATTTTTATCCCGAAGGAATGGGAAAGGTAATGTTGCACAAACCTAAGGAAGAAGGAAAAGGACGAGGCCTTGCGAACCAAAGATCTGGGTCCGGATGTCGGTTACGAATTGGGAAGGTATTAGTACCCCAATCCGTCCGCCGTCCTGACGGGATCCACGCTTATAAGTCTGTTTTCAAAGGGTGAGAAATAATATGATGTTTGAATAAAAGAATGGCTATCTGGAATGAAATGGAACTGAGAAAAGAAATGGAATTGACAAATTGAAATAAAGGGGGGAAATGTAGGGAAAAATAAAGATTGTGCTCGAATGGGCCCTACCCCACTACCTACGTACCTCATCGGGATAAATGAGGATCAGAGACGCCGTAGTTCGTCTAACTAAGGCTGACACTTGTTTGTGATTTTTAAGATGACGTTGCCATAGCTCTAGCTCAGGTGTTACCGGCTCTGACTCGAGGTTATTTACCGTGTCGCTGTTTGAACTGTCGAGACAAGTCATGTTCGTCCACAAATAGTATGAGATGAAGAGAAGACATGACTTCTTGGTTTGTTGTCTTTTATAATAAGTGTTTTGAGTTTGTGTTTTTCGTATGTACAACACTAAAGACTATGACACAGGAGCGAATACTTTCCAAGATCGCCCCCAATGGAACGTTTGTAAAGCATCCTAGAAGAGTGAAAGAGACCTCCACTAATCATTTCCAATATAGCTTAAGGCTCGTGGTGCATTGTACACCTTTTCCTTTGTTAAGTGTTTTTGATTTTATTTTGAAGATGAGAAATGAGACTCAAGTTATCAAAGGAAAACTTCTAAGGGAAACTAAACTTACCCTAAGTTAGTTGAGTTAGAAGATAACCTATGGTTATTGAGGTTTGAAAGATTAAATCTACCTACGTGATATTAAACTAGAAATGCAATTATAAAATGCAATAGTTAATATTATGGACCTCCTAAGTCATGGTGGGAAAAAACGTGTATGAAACATAAATGAGATGAAACGATGGATCGGGTGGGTCGATTGCATGGTGCTAAGACGCACGACTTATGGTATGAAACATACAAGGCTTGCTTTTGGTTGTAATGGAGTGGAACGATGGTAATCGTGGAATCCTAAAGTCACATGAAACTTTATTTATATATTTGAAAATTCTACTCGACGTTGGATCAAGTATCTTATTTATTTCATTTTTGAGATTTTGGTTTTCTATTGATTTGTTTTATCTTTTCTATCCTAATTATAGAAACTATACAATCATACAAGTATTACATCACAAAGTACACAAAATATAATCGAGGCATAACAAAACGCAATCCAAGTCCATAAGCAAATCCTCGGAAAATACCTTGCACAAAAAGGAAATGTTAGTAAGTGAAATGAACATGAATATGCATAATATGATAGAAATGAATTAAAATGACAAAAAATATCAAAATCCATGGAAAAAATGTGAAATTAATTCCCTAGGGTCTCCTAAAAATTCAAAGTCTAACTATGTCAAATAGCCACTTAGATCTATTTAAGATTCAATCACAAATTTATACAAATCACACTACCAAAACAGTGGATAAAATGCCCTAAAAAATACACCCAAAATATTTCCAGATACTATTATTTTTCCTCTAATCATAGCAAAAAGAATGGATCAAAAATGTTATAGGAAGTAGCAGAAATAAAATGTACAAATTTATGTGTTCATGTGAGAATTCAATGTAAAATCAATTAAAATGAAAAATCGAAATTAAATTGAAAATGCAAAAATTCAGAAAGTAAAAATTGAGAATGTTTCTAAATTGAATTAATATCCTACTACAATTTTTGGGGATTTTTATTAAGCTTTTTGGTATTTTTTGTGAATTAAAATTTAAAGGATATGAAATAGAAAAAAAATAATAAAAGAGATAGAAGAGGGGGGTGGAGATAGAAATGTTTTTTAGTTTAAGAATCAAAATGGGCTGAAAACGGGGCTTCAAATAGAAATATCATTAGGCCCAATGGCGCAGGGATCCTGGAGGTGTATGGGAGTTGCAGTAGGGTGGCACGCATATGATTGGATTCGGTGGTCCAACCGGACGGTGACACTTGTCACCGCCGAAGTGGACCACCCAAAAGGATCTACCAAATTAAGAAAGGGCGGTGGAAGATTAAGGTTTTTAATCAGCTGTTTCAAAATTATAACGATAATTATATCAAATTTAAGTCTCTTTAATTTCCATAATAATAATTAAAATCAAATTAATTCCCTGATCCAAAAATTAAACAAAAACCCCAAAGAACCTTATCAGATGGCATTTTCTCTCTTTCTCACGCTTCATCCCTCATCCCTCTCAAACCGTAATCTCTCTCATTCTCATCGCCTCCGCACACCCTTCTCCTTCTCAATCACCACCGACTGAAAACTTCCCACACCAAACCTTTACTAATCCTCTTCTTCATTATGAATCCATAAACGAAACTCTCTGAGCCTTAGCCACGTGACGGAACCGAGAAAGATAGGAACAAAAGCAACAAAATCAATCGAAACTAAAATATTCCTTCAAAGCTTGTATACCTGCGATTAGTGGGGACGAGAATGGTTCAACGAATACGAGACTTCGTTCTTCTTTCCTTCTTCTTCCACTAGTTGCAATCTTGGAAGTTTTTGCGATGATCGTTCGATTTTTGATGATTCTTATGGTGATTTTCAGGTTTGCTGTTCGTATGATGAAGATGAAGATGAAGATGAGGATGGAGCCGTGAAGAAGAAAACTCTAAGGATTTGTTGGAGAGATCTTGACGAAGAGTGATGAAGCAGTCGCGGCTTCGAAGAAATTGTATCTCCGTGCTCGGTTGTCTTATTTTTCCGCCGCGTTTTTGTCGCTTGATTTGGTGGCCTTTTTGTTGATTCAGCATTGAAGTGGTTGATGCTATGCGATGATGTTGATGACGACGATCGAAAATGGAGGCCCAAATAATGACGAATGTGATCAAAGCTCGATGGAGGTGAGGTTTGTAATTCTTTGAACTCCTGTGTTATCGTGGTGATGATTATCGTTGTCCTGGTTTCTTGCAGGGTAGATTGAAGATGATGAAATCTGAATGTGGTGATAACTCAAAATGCTGGAGGTTCTGCACTATTGTTTCTCTTGATGCGAATTCAAATTTCTGAAGATTTGGCTAGTTTTGCTATGGATGATTGATAAAGATGAAGGTCATGGTGCAATAATGAAGATTATGGAAGAGATGAAGGTGGTGAGGAAGTGAAGATGAAGAATGGAGGAAATGGGAGATATTGAATAAGTTGCAGCATGAGGAAGACGAAGAAGAAGATTGAAGTTTGCAAATGGTGATGATAAAGATTCTGAGAAAGGTTGGTCAAGGGGTCATGAAGCAGCAACCATCTGAATTCTTATAGAAGATCAGGGTCCTGAAACTTATGAGGGAAATTCGGTAATCACCATGGTATTCGGTTAGAAAATTAGTTATAACATTTAGGAATTCTGTTAGTTTGTTAGATTAGGAATTGGCTCTGATTTTTTATATTGGATTTTTGATTTCCTTCTTCTCTTGTAATCCTTTGGTCTTTAATTGAAGAGCTTATTCTAATCTTGAAGAATTTTTGTTTTGGTAAATTCAAATTCTTCTAATTTTTGTAACTGATATGCTGAATTTTCCCTCTCTTTTCTGCGTTTTTTCGTTTTGTTCTTATGTATGTGAGGAAGCCTCTTTCATTGTGTATGTTATGGAAATTTGAATGAGAATTTTGAGAGAGATCCTTTCCGATTCTGATACTGATTTTCTATTCTCTTGAATTTTTGGATTTATGCAATACTCGACCTTCAAATTTCGATAGGCAATTGAAACATAACACTTCGGAGCCGAACTTTAATGAGCTTGAACCTGCACCATTCTAGGGTATTTTCTCACTTTGGCCATTATTACTATCCTTTCCAACATGACCAACCTTACACTCATTTTCATTAAAAAAAAACGTTCAGTATTTCCCAATAATTCCAAGGCAATTATTTTCTTCCATAATTTCACATTTTATTATAATATAAAATAAATAAAAACCAATGACCACTTACACATCAACCATGAATTTTAATTGACTTAAGGTTGAACTTGGACTGAATTTAGATCTAATATGTGAGCTTGACTTGGGGAAAATGAGATTATTTAAGAGAATTAGATGTGGAAATGATCAAAGGGAAATTGGATTTACAAAAGTAGAATTAGAAATGAATTGTATTTGAATTCGAATGACGTCTTCCAAATAGATCATGATTGTTCACCTTTTCCATCCTCGATTCGAACCAAATTCTTGGACCCGAACTTTTATGCCATGATAAAATCCATAAAACCAATAACTCGAATCATCTCCTTGCTTCACTTGAAACTAATACACACGAATGAACATCTCCATCAAACAAATCCCAATCGAACTTTAAGATAAAGGATCTCAGTTGTTGGAATGCTCTCTGTCGCTCCCACCAAATGACACCTGGTCAGAAGGGGTACAGACGCGAACGGTCGGCGAAAGAGAAGGAATGAATAGAGTCGCCAGCTAGGCATTTTTATCCCGAAGGAAAGGTAATGCTGCATAGACCTAGAAAGATATGGATAAGACGGTTGTGAACCAGAGATACTGAGAAAGGGGGTTGGTTACAACCTGGGAAGGTATTAGCACCCAGATTGTCCGTCGTACTCGACGGGATCCACGCTTAAAAGATTTGTGTTTTAAAGGGGTAGTGTCAGTGCAATCTGTGTGTCAAAGCTGGAAAGAATGCAAGTGTCAGTGTAAAAGAAATGTGAGGTGTATAAGTGAAGTGTCAGTGTAAGAACAGGAGTATGAGGCTCAGGATAATGAGACTAAAAGAATACTGCTGGAAAGAGGGGGAATATACAGAGACTTTTGTTCGATAACTGTTAAGTTATGCCTACGTATCCTCTCGTGCAATGAGGAAGTCAGAACACCGTAGTTCGACTCAAAGAGACCGAAAGGTAAATTGACTTGTGAACTGCTTACTTGCCCATGCTCAAGTGTATGACCTATCTGGCTCAGGTGCAAACTGTCTTGCATTAGACGGAAGAAGCGAGTTCTCGATTGTGAATGAATATGATGAGAAAAGAATCCCGGAGGAGACGATTATTGTTTATTTTTGAGTTTTCAGTCTTTTATTGCTTTTTGGGTTTGTCATAGGAAAATGAGCTTAAGCCTAAACCAAGGGTTAGTAAACTCATCACATCCTCCCTTTGATTAGGGGTAATGAGAATACCTTAAGTGTGAAGTAAACACCTCACACTTAATCACCATGATGTAGGATTAAGATCATTAACCTACTTGTAATTATTTAGATGTCTTTGTTGTTTTTGTTTAGTGTTAAGTAATGAGATTAAGCCATAATCAAGGATTTAATGGACTCATTACACCATCCTAATAGAAGGATAATAGATGAGAACATTTAAGCTGAGAAAGACTTCTCAACTTAATCCATGATTGGGGATTAACCTCATGACAAAACAAAACCTTTATTAAGTGGATTTTAGTTAAGGATAAGATGAAGAAGTGAATTTTATGGTTTGTAAGACAACTTGAGGAGGACTTGTCCATTAACACTAGGGTTAGTCCTTCTTAACCAATTAAGGAAGAATTAGAACCCTAATGCAAGGCCCAAGTTACAAGTTTGATGTATTAGTGATTATTAAGTGGATTAATTAGAGGAGTTAAACACATTAAGGGTTTAACACTTAGGATTAAAGTTATACACTCCATCCTAATAGAAGGATGCATGCATAACCCTAATCACAAAGCCTTAAAACCTATAAGGTTTAGTCCTTGATTATGAGATGAGGAGAGAAGACTCAAAGATGACACAAAGGTAAAACTAATTGGGGGAACTAATCAAATCCTAATTGTTATCATGCTTGGGTGATCCTAGGGTTAATGAGGCTTACAAGAAAATCTTCAGAGAAACCACCAGGAAGGAAGCAGATGAAAGGAGCAGATAGAAGCAAAACAACTTGCTTCACTTAAGAAGACAAGTTGCTTGAAGAAAGAAAGTAAGAGATGAAAATGAATGAGCAAGCTCACTATAATACACATACAAAATGCAGCAAAGAAAGTATGAAAGAGATGAAAGGAGATTGTGAGAAGTGAAGGCAAATTCACTTCTCAGACAGCTTACCACCTGAAATGTTAGCATAAGAAAATGAAATTCCATGCAAATGAGGTGCAATGTCATGATGCAAACCAAGACCAGAAGCATAAGTATGATGTTAATGATGTTAAAAGATGATGCAAACATGAGGCAAGACATGGGAATGATCAAACAAACATAATGATGCAAATGAGGCATGCATTGAACCATGAACATACATGAAAAGTTATGAAATGCAATGGACATACAACATGGAAAATGAAAGATGCAATGATTAAACATGATTCTAATATGTCCTAAGATGTATTATGAATCATGTGGATGCACAAAATGCCATGACAAGTCATAGGATGCAAGCAAATGAAAAATGGATGCAAAGGAAAACCCAAATTAGGGTTATATGCATCATACAAAGCAAAAATCCAAAACCAGAAGCAAATGACATAATAAAAATTTGAAAATGCAATCAAAGATACCCTAAACCTATACAAGTTCATTTCCCAAAGGAGAGGATCCAACTCTTAACCTATTGTAAGTTATGAAATTCCTAATATTGCTAGGGTTTTGGGGTACTTCATCAAGAAAAATGCTAAACAAAATGAAAATGCAAGATCAATTCAAACTAAATTTATCCTATAAACTACA
Source organism: Lathyrus aphaca (assembly GCA_963966055.1). Taxonomy (NCBI): domain Eukaryota; kingdom Viridiplantae; phylum Streptophyta; class Magnoliopsida; order Fabales; family Fabaceae; genus Lathyrus; species Lathyrus aphaca. The sequence goes on from OZ014524.1 coordinate 339,893,084, forward strand.
TGCTATGAAGAGTGTAATGCAAGAAGAATCATCATTCAACTCTCAATGGTTAGGCAGAAAGAAAATTTTGAAGTTTGAAGCAAAATATTGCCTTGAAATGAAATTAAATCCAATGAAAATGATCAAAAGCCCTCAAGAACAAAAAAGAAATTTGGTTTGAGAGTTGAACAATGTTTCTAAATCTTTCTAAATGCTATGTGAATTTTTTTGTGATTTTTAAATACCTAAATGCATTTTTAATTAATTAATCCTCATTAACTAATTAAAAATAAACATTTAAATGATTTAAAAATAATTTTTAATGCAAAAAATAAAAATAAAAATATTTTTGTGTTCTGAAAATTCATGAAACCCTTGACAAAAATTTTCATAATTTTTAAATGATTTTAGCTATTTTTAAAAATTCGTGCAAAATAAATATGAAACAAATAAAATTAAAATGAATTTTAATGGAAAAAAGGGAAAGTCAAAGGATCTGAAGGCCAGGATTCAAACTCACAGAGGCGGGAGTTGACTGCGCGCGCGAATGAACGGCCCAAATTCAAACTGGCCTAATTAAGTCATTAGCCCTAATCCTAACCCTAATCACTTTCAGATGACCGGAACAGTGTTCCGGTCATCTTCTTCGGCAATCTGTTCATGCTATCTCACTCCATACGCATCAAATCTTCACCAAAATCTCCAGAATCAATCCTTAAACATCATTAAACCTAAACCCCACCCCAAAAATCATTTATTTTCACTGAATCAGAAGAATCAAACCAAAACTCATTTCACGGGCAAAGTTTCAGAACAAGCATACATGGCCATTTTTCACTCATTTTCAAAACAAATCACATCATGATAATCAGTGAAGCATAAGGAAGCATTTAGAAACTAAAAATGGAAGTTCTGGAAAAATAAATGCCATGGCTACCTGAGCTTGAGCTTTCGAAACAGGGACTTTCTGGCTGCCTCTTTGGTACAAACAAGCTCCAATGATCCTCCTCTGAAGCTTTTGACACTTAGCTAGAGTTTATATGGCCTCCAGAGAAAGTTGGTAGAAGCTCAGGTCAAGGGAGTGTGGAAATCGTATTTTTGATTGTGGTGGTTTCAGGGGCAAGTGAGGGGTGGGAAATGATCAGTGGATCATGGTGAGTTGATTAGTGAAAGAATTTCTAAGTTTTAGTGGCTGAGTTGAGAGATTCGATAGAAAATGCAAGAGAAGGGATTTTTGTGTATGCTGGCTTGTGTGTGTGTTCAGGCTCTAAGATCATATGAAATGGCTTGCTTGAGGTGTGTTTGTAAAGTCTTGATTGGTCAGAATAGTTGTTGTGGCACAGGCTGATTGGTATGGGTGTTTTTGCATAAAGTCCAAGTTAGGTGTACTTGAGGTATGGGCAAGTGTGAGGCTGTGATAGGGGCATGGTTGGGCTCAACTACGATCATGGAATTCTTGTAGATCAGATTCTATGAGCTTTAACAAGCCATAACTTTTGATCCAAAATGAATTAGAATGAGTTCTTGTACTTTTTGAAAAGGCAATGATCCATTCTACAACTTTCATGACCAAAGTTTTCTCATTTGAAGCATTTTTGAATAAAAAAGAAAGGGTTGAAAAAGTTTCCCAAAATGGCAAGTTTCCATTACAAGTCATTTTCCCAAAAAGGCAACTTTGCAAATGGCTTGAAATTCTTCAATTTTGTGAACTTCTAACATCTTCTATGATCAAATAAAGATCATACACATTCAAAATGATGGAGAACACCCTTTGGTTAGGTCATTGGGGGCCTCAGATGCCCTGATTTTGCACTGACTTGCTCAAGAAGTCAACTCTTGATTAGATGCCTTCCCCATGGAATTTCTTCATGAAAATTGATATGCATTATCCTTATGACATATAGAGACCAATAGAAACAAGAATGACCAAAAAATTTGGAGTTATGGCCTTTGAAACCAAAACCCTAATTCTAGGTCATCTGTGCAGTTAAACCTGGCTCTGCTTCCATGCCATTCTCAGTTCTTGTGATTCTTTGACTTTCTTGACTTTATGGGGATACAATATGATTCTTGAACATACATGGACCCCTTTGAAGTGATTGATGACCTTTGGAGTGGCTCAAATGGCTCAGGATGGCTCAGATCACAAACCCTAGATGCAGATGACTTGGGGGCAATGCAGTGAATCAAAAATGCAATATGAGATGCTATGATTGAACTTATGCATATGAAGAGATCACAAGCCATGGTGTGAATGGGTGAGGGAAAATTTGGGGTGTTTACAGCTTCCCCTATTCAAGCATGAGTTAGCTGTGCAGGATGTAAGCAACGGCTTAACAGGCAAACAAGATAACTTGTGGTTGAATACCAAAGACAGTCCAAAATTTGCGCTCACAGAATGAAGAAGAAAAGGGATATAGATTGTAAAAGGAAAATAGAGTATAATTATAAAGTGCGGGAGATGGAGGATGACCGTCGAGCAGAGGACAACTGCTGGGGAAAGAGCAATGACGGGGACGACCGACATGATGGGGAAGATGCGGGAAATAAAGCTATGATGGGGACGGCCGACAAGCTGGGGATATAAGGGGTTATGATGGGGACGACCATCAAATAAAGCTACAAGACTCTCTGGGGATTATAGGTGAATGAGGTAAACGATGAGGTACGGTCATCAAAGGGTGAAGGACGATCACCTAGCAGGGTACGACTGCTCTGTTGGAGATAAGATGAGGGACGGTCATCTAAGGTGAAGGACGATCACCTGGCAAGGTACGGTTACCAAAAAGTATCACGACATAGGACGAATGCCGGATAAAAAAGGTCGATGATGGGGACGGCCATCGGATAAGCATGATGAAGGACGATCATCAAGAGGTGAAGGACGATCACCTAGCAGGGTACGGCTGCTGAAAATATCGCGACATAGGACGAATGTCGGATAAGAAGGGGTTCTAATGAATAGAGACTCCACTGGGAATGATGAAGGACGATCATCAAAAAGGTGAAGGACGATCACCTGGCAGGGTACGGCTGCCGAAAAGGTATCATGACATAGGACGAATGTCAGATAAAAAGGAAACAGTTTAACAAGTCTTGTTGGGGACTTCGCTGGGGAAAAGTAAACACGGACGAGTGTCTACATCCAAGAAATGAGAGGTGTGAGTGTTTGGCACTGTGTGTAGATTAAAGATGAGGACGAGCATCCTTAAGACTATGATACAGATGGGTATCAGGTAGAAACAAACACTGACACATGTTCAAAGATGATGATACGGACGAGTATCAACTTGGTTAACAAAGAACACAGACGAGTGCCGGATCTGAGGGGACTCTTCTGGGGAATAATAGACACAGACGTGTGTCTAAATTCTAAAAAGAGGTAAGGGTATCTGACATTGTGTATGGATTAAAGATGCGAACGAGCATCCTTAAGACTATGATACGGACGAGTATCAGTAGAGACAAATGCTGACACATGTTCAAAGATGATGATACAGACGAGTATCAACTAGTTAACAGAGAACATGGACGAGTTTCGAATCTAAGAAAGATAAGTGGTGTATACAATATGCGGACGAGTATCTGTATGAGTAAAGCAGGAGTAATAAGTATGAGTGGTGTACAAATGAGTATTTAACTTGCTGGGGAGAGTGACACGGACGAGTGTCAAGAAAGAGAAAAGTGTAATATAAACAAGTATTTGATTTACAAAGTATTTAGGTAACTATGTTGGGGAGGGTGACACAGACGGGTGTCAAGCAAGTTGTATATATATATGTATCTGTGAGTGCAACGAGGACGCTTTGGCTTTCTACTAGGGTTATGACACGGACGGGTGTCAGGAAGTATCTGTATCTTTAGGGAAAGTGCCTTGGTTCTCTGCCGGGGAATCTGGGGAGTTTTCTGTATATCGTTGACGGATTGTCAGTATTTACAAGTGTTTGATTCAGAACATGGCTTATGACTATGCAACATGTTTGATTTTTGCCGTAATTCTCCGTATTAGACAGAATGCTACGCTCTGCGGGGAGAATATGATGAGAATGCTATGATTATGCAAAAGATACTGATCCGGGATCTGGATCCCGTTGCTGCGAAGATCTCTGGCTGATCTGCTTGAAATGGATATCCCAGCTGGGGATGAGATCATTGGTAGATCTGACATATGTGATTCTGCTTGGGGATATAGGTCACTGATAGACCTATTTTGGTAATGAGGGACCCAAATGAGGTTTGTAGAAGCTTTCTTCACCCTATTGTGAGATCTCCAGGCGTTGCTCTTCTGGATAGAGGCTGAAACTCTGTGGGGAGATGATTCCCTGGCTTTTGTACTTGGCTGAGGAGGAAAAATAAATGGCAACTTAGCTGGGGAGAAAGCACCTCCGGTGCTAATTGTGAGATAGACTGAGTAGATAATGATTTGCCAGCTTGCTGGGGTGAGGCTTTCATGCCCCATGTTGTGCTTTGAATGCCTGCAATCCTGAAAAGATAGAGAAACGCACAAGTAATCCCGAGGTATCCCTTACCGGATTCCAAAATAGGAGTTTAGACACTCCCGGGAGTAAGTATATTTCCTGCAAGCACGTATTATTTTTTTTAGAAGAGAAGCATCTGTATTTATGCAATCAGTATCTTAAAGACATCAGACATTTTCGCAAATGAAAATAAAATGTACGAGACGAAACATGACTGAAAATCTGATTTTATTAATTCGTGTGCCCTGAATTGGCAAGATACAGTCAAAGAAACAAATCCCCTAGAATGAAGAGATTGTTTCAAATTGAGAAACAAAAGGTGTTGGCAATGTTGATGACGCTTCAAAGAGCTTCCCTTTGCTATGACTCGTATGACATTTGACGTTCTTTTCGTCTTGCTTTCTGAAGAAGGCTGATTCTGAAAGAAGCTTGATCCTTTCGAAGCTTACCAAGTTGTAAGTGATACAGATGAATTCAGAATACAGTTGTTCGCTTATTCCCTTATTTTGCATGGATCGCCCTTTCGGGTTTTCAATCCATCGGGATACCCTTTTTTGCCTGAGTCGTCCAATGCGGCTTTTCGACTCAGCGGGTGTACATTTTTTATTTATTTTCCCTTATTTTTGCCCGAGTCTTTCATTCTGTTTTTGACTCGCCGGGATGCCCTATTTTTGCCTGGACTTACATTCTATTTTTATGTCCAGCGGGTCATTTTATGCGAAATATTTTTTAACTGCATCTGAATTCACAGGGGACGGGAAGTCTTCACCATCCATAGTACTGAGCATCAGCGCTCCACCAGAGAAAACTTTCCTTACTACAAATGGCCCTTCATGGTTTGGAGTCCACTTGCCCCTGTGGTCTGTATGAGGAGGGAGGAGTCTTTTCAACACAAGATCTCCTACTTGGTACTCTCGGAGCCTGACTTTCTGATCGAAGGCTTTCTTCATTCTTTTCTGATACAACTGCCCATGACAGATTGCAGCCTATCTCTTCTCTTCAATCAGATTCAGTTGTTCGTATCGGAATCGGACCCATTCTGCCTCATTCAGTTTAACATCCATCAGTACCCGTAAGGATGGTAATTCAACTTCAACAGGTAGGACTGCCTCCATGCCATACACAAGCTGATACGGTGTTGCCCCAGTGGACGTTCTGATTGACGTACGGTACCCATGCAAGGAAAATGGTAGCATTTCATGCCAGTCTTTATAGGTAACCACCATCTTTTGCACAATCTTCTTGATATTCTTATTAGCTGCCTCAACAACACCATTCATCTTTGGTCTGTAAGGAGAAGAATTATGGTGTTGGATCTTGAAGTCCCGGCAGAGTTCTGCCATCATTTTGTTTTTTAAGTTGGAACCATTGTCAGTAATGATTCGCTCGGGCACTCCGTACCGACAGATGATGTCTCTCTTTAGAAATCGGGCTACTACCTGCCTTGTAACATTTGCATATGAAGCTGCTTCAACCCACTTGGTAAAATAGTCAGTGGCTACCAGGATGAATCTGTGGCCATTTGAAGCAGTCGGTTCAATCTTACCAATCATATCGATGCCCCACATGGCAAAGGGCCAGGGTGAAGACATCACATTCAGAGGATTGGGAGGCACATGCACTTTATCCGCATAAATCTGGCATTTATGGCATTTTCTGGCATAGGCACAACAGTCTCCATCCATTGTGATACAGTAATAACCTGATCTTAGCAACTTCTTGGCCATGGCATGCCCTCCTGCATGGGTACCAAAGGATCCTTCGTGCACTTCGTGCATCAACAAGTCTGCTTTTGTTTTATCAACGCACTGGAGAAGTACCATATCAAAGTTTCTCTTGTATAGGGAACCGTCAGTATTCAGAAAGAAACTACCAGCAAGCCTTCTTAAAGTCTTCTTATCATTGGAAGATGCCCCAGGTGGGTATGTTTGATCCTCCAAAAAGCACTTAATGTCATGGAACCAAGGCTTATCATCTTTGACAGCGTCTGCTGCAAATACATAGGCTGGTCTGTCAAGTCTGGACACTGAAATCCGAGGCACAAAGTTGGCAGCTTGAACTTTTATCATTGATGAAATGGTAGCCAGAGCATCTGCAAACTGATTCTCGTCCCGAGGGATATACTCAAGCTTGACCGTTGTAAAGAAAGTCAATAACATCCTTGTATAATCCCTGTAAGGTATCAGATGATCCTGGTGTGTGTACCATTTGCCGTTGGTTTGATTAACTACCAGAGCTGAATCTCCGAATACAGTCAATGTTTTGATCCTGAGGTCAATGGCTTCCTCAAGACCCATAATACAAGCTTCGTATTCAGCTTCGTTGTTAGTGCAGTTGAAAGTGAGTTTTGCCGAGAAAGGTATGTGAACTCCCTTAGGCGTAATGAGTACTGCACCAACACCACGACCATTCATGTTAACAGCCCCATCAAACATCATAGTCCATTCTTCTTCCGGGTCAGGCCCTTCAGTGTGAAGAGGCTCTTCATGATCTTTTGCTTTTATGAACATGATGTCTTCATCAGGGAAGTCAAATCTCATAGGCTGGTAATCATCAATGGGTTGCTCAGCAAGATAATCAGACAATACACTGCCCTTGATGGCTTTCTGAGACGTGTACTGGATGCCATATTCTGTGAGGATCATTTGCCATCTTGCAACCCGTCCGGTAAGTGCTGGCTTCTAAAAAATGTACTTAACTGGGTCCATCTTTGATATCAATAAAGTAGTGTGGGTCAACATATACTGCCTTAGTCGGCGAGCAGCCCACGCTAAAGCACAACAAGTTTTCTCGAGCAGTGAATAACGTTGTTCACAGTCGGTAAACTTTTTGCTTAGGTAGTATATTGCATACTCTTTTCGACCAGACTCGTCATTCTGGACCAGCACACACCCCATTGACTCTTCTAATACTGTCAAGTACATTATCAGAGGTCTTCCTTCAACTGGAGGCATAAGGATGGGAGGTTCTTGTAAGTATTCCTTGATCTTGTCAAAAGCCCTTTGGCAGTCTTCATTCCCCCTGACCGTTTGTTCTTTTCTTAACAGCTTGAATAAAGGTTCACAGGTCGCAGTTAGGTGAGATATGAACCGTGAAATGTAGTTCAACCTACCTAGAAAACCCCGAACCGCTTTTTCAGACTTCGGTGCAGGCATCTCTTGAATGGCTTTGACTTTGTCAGGGTCAACTTCAGTCCCTTTTTCACTTACAATAAATCCCAACAGCTTACCAGATCGTACCCCGAACGTGCATTTGTTGGGGTTTAACTTCAATTGGTACTTCCTCAGACGCTTGAATAACTTCAACAGATTTACCAGGTGGTCTTATTCTGTGAGGAACTTGGCAATCATGTCGTCCATATAACATTCAATTTCTTTATGGATCATGTCGTGGAATAATGTTACCATAGCCCGTTGATAAGTTGCACCAGCATTCTTTAATCTGAATGGCATCACCTTATAACAGAACGTGCCCCAGGGTGTGATGAAAGTTGTCTTCTCCATGTCTTCAGGTGACATATTGATCTGATTATATCCTGAAAATCCGTCCATGAAGGAGAATACCGAGAACTGAGCCGTATTATCAACCAATACATCAATGTGAGGTAAAGGGAAATCATCTTTCGGGCTGGCTCTGTTCAAATCCCGGTAGTCTACACACATTCTCACCTTGCCATCTTTCTTATGCACAGGTACAATATTAGCAACCCATGGCGGATAGCTAGTCACAGCAAGGAAACCGGCGTCCCAATGCTTTTGCACCTCTTCCTTTATCTTCATTGCCATATCCGGGCGAGTACGGCGTAGCTTCTGTTTTACCGGCGGGCAGTCTTCTTTCAAAGGCAGCTTGTGCATGACAATATCGGTATCCAACCCTGGCATATCCTGATAAGACCAAGCAAAGACATCCACATACTCCCGAAGCATATTAATTAGTTGTTCTTTCACTGAGTCTTGTAGGCAGGCCCCTATCTTAACCTCTTTCACGTCTTCTTCCGTACCAAGATTAACCGTTTCGACCTCCTCCTGATGAGGAGTGATAACCTTCTCCTCTTGCCTTAACAACCTGGCTAGCTCTTCAGGAAGCTCATAATCTTCTTCAACCCCTTCGTCAGCTTGATTGATTGGATTGTCAAAGTCATACGGAGTCATAGCAGTGTTGTTGTCGGTGTAGTCTGAAAGGCACTCTCTGCAAGGGTTTAGATTGTTCATTTTAGTGATCAATTTTAATCTTGTTTAGAAAAAAGTGAAATGAAGTTATCATTTTGAAAAACATTGCCATTTTATTTTTGTACAAAAAGAAAAATGAAAAACAGTGAGCGGGAAAGGAAAAGACTCATTTGCAAAAGATGTACGATATTCATTGATTAATCTGTTTGCACAAAATTACAAGATGGCCCGATTACAAAATGAGTCTTGTCATCTTGGGCAAGATGCAAGACTTGATGCATGCTTAAAAAATACAGGAAATAATAATTACTCTGCAGGAGTAACCCTTATAATTTCCTGGGAAGACGAGTTAAGGACTTGGCTCCCCGGGATCCTTGGACGTATCCAGCTCTCCAGGTTGCGGTCACTTTCATCCTCGTCTTCCAAGTTGTTCACTGCATCCGGGGTGAGCATTCCCCCGCTGACAAAACTGGGCTTCTTGGCAGCCTCTGATTGATCTTGTTGAGTTGGTTTGTAACCCAACCCAAATCTGTCCTCTTTCTTCTCCACGGGCAGCAGCTTGCCCCAGCCTTGGGCAGTACCCTCTTCAACAACCTTCCTGGCCTGCTGATAAGATGTCATGGAGGTTCCCAGTACAACAGATGCTTCATTTATGTTCAGGGCCTCAAACCCTTGGCTCATAGTTTCATGGATCTCTCCATCCATCTCAATATACTTATACGTAGCCAGATGGCTAACAAAGATGTCTTCTTCACCACAGATGGTGATGATCTGGCCTTCCCACTCGAATTTCAGCTTCTGGTGAAGGGTAGACGTAACAGCGCCAGCGGCATGGATCCAGGGTCTACCCAACAAACAACTGTAGGCTGGCTGAATGTCCATCACATAGAAGGTAATTTTAAAAGTCTGCGGGCCAATCATCACAGGCAGATCAATCTCTCCAAGCACTGATCTTTTAGAGCCATCAAATGCTCTCACCACCAAATTACTCGGACGCAGTGCCAAGCCATCATACTCTAGCTTCACCAAGGCTTTCTTTGGTAGAACATTGAGTGAAGACCCAATGTCCACTAGTACATGGGATAGAACAGCACCCTTGCATTCTAGAGTGATGTGTAAAGCCTTGTTGTGGTTACGTCCCTCAGATGTTAAGTCAGCATTGGTGAAGCCCAGTCCATGACTGGTGTTGACATTTTCCACCACAGTTTCTAGCTGATTAACAGTGATCTCCTCTGGCACGTATGCTGCGTGCAAGACTTTCAGTAATGCATTCCTGTGAGCTTCAGAACACATCAACAGGGATGATATGGAGATCTTTGAGGGAGTTTGGTGAAGCTGATCCACCACCTTGTAATCACTTCTCTTTATAATCCTCATAAACTCATCTACATCTTGCTCAAAAGATGTCTTCTGAGTTTCTTTGATAATTGGTTCTTCAGATATCACACTCTTTCCCTTTGCTTTGGCAGCAGCTTCTGCTTCGGCATTAGGTCTTTGCAATTGTGAGGCAAAAAGGCGTCCGCTTCTGGTGAAGCCTCCGCCTCCCCCAACATTATCAATTTGTGGAGAAGAGGTTGAAGAATCCAAAGTGATTTTCTCCCCGTTGCAGTAAAGGTCAGAGCCATAATGCCAAGGTATGGCATTGCTGCTTTCATATGGAACTGGTCCAGGTACTCTGACAGTAACTGGACTGACTGCTGCAGAGGAGGGTAATGAAATGGTGTGCGGATCGTAGTAGATGGTGACTGGTGACCTGGCAGGAAGTGCCATTGTTTGTTGCTGAAAGTTGTTGTTTGGAGGAACATCTGATGGATCATAGTAAATGGTGACTGCTGAGACATCTTCATTAATTTCTGTTGGCGTTGTAGAAGATTCTGTTGAATAAATGGATGCTGATGTTGTAGAAGAAATGGTTGTTGACTTTTGATTTGTTGAAGTGATGGATGAAGCCATTGTTGATGCTATTGATGAATTGGTCGGAATGATTGTTGTTGCAATTGTAGAAGAATCGGGAATTGTTGTCAAAGGAATTGCTGGATTTGTAGGCGCCGTTGTTGAGATCTGGAGTATACCACTTTTGATAAGACCGTCTATGCCGCTTCTAAAGTTATCACACCCGTTGACTGAAATGTTGCAATACCCGCAACCGAGCTCACACCCGGGGAACATCTGGCACTCTAGAAGCTGAGCTTTAATTTCGACCAGAGGTGTTCGAATCTGTCCAACACTGGTGATTAAGAAAGATGGCTTGTCTTCCTCAATGGCATTAATTCTTGGCCCTCCATGATTGGGCATGGGATTCTTGGTGACACTTGGAGGGGGTGCAAAGTTGAGGGCTTTAGAATCCACCAGATCTTGTACCTTCATTTGTAAAGCTCTGCATTTCTCAGTATTGTGGCCAGGTGCATTGGAGTGGAAAGCACATCTGGTGTTGACATCGTAATTCCTTGGGAGATTGGAGGGATCTGGTGGTGCCAATGTCCTTAATTCAACCAAGTTGAGTTTCAGGAGTTGTGGAAATAAGGCAGCATATGGCATAGGGATAGGGTCAATCACCCTATTTTCCTGTGATGGTCTTTGCTGAAAGGGTCTTTGCTGTTGATTGTTGTTGTTGTTGTTGTTGTTGTAGGTCCTCTGTGGCGGATACGGAACTTGCTGTTGATAGTGTGGTTGTTGTTGTGGTTGATATGCTGGTTGTTGTGGAATCGGAGCTGGAATAGTAACAGCTGCTACGGATCTGTGGACATACTGAGGTCTACCCCTGCTGGCATGAATGGCATTTGTCTCACCGGTCCTTCTAGGTCCCACAAAAGGCTTTCTGGGATTACTAGACGAACTTGCACCATTATCAGAAATCTTACCCATCTTCAGAAGGCTTTCAATTCTTTCCCCGGCTATAATTACGTCTGCGAAGCTGGTGGAAGAAAAGGCAGCTAGCCTATCAATATATGTTCCTTGCAGAGTGTTCATAAACATGTCGGCCATCTCTCTTTCCGACATGGGTGGTTGGACAGCAGCAGCAAGCTGTCTCCACCTTTGGGCATATTCCCTGAAGCTTTCCTTGGATGATTGAGACATTCCCATCAAGAGGGTCCTGTTAGGAGCCATGTCCAGATTGTATTGGTACTGCCTGATGAAGGCTTCAGCTAGGTCCTTCCAGCATCTGATAGTAGCTCTGGTCAAGTGTGAATACCACTCCCTTGAAGCCCCAGTCAAATTGTCTTCAAAATATAACATCCACAGCTTTTCATCCATGGTGTAAGCTTTAAGCCTTCCCAGAAATGACTGCAGGTGAGTTCGTGGACAAGAGGTTCCATTGTATTTCTCGAAGCACGGGGGTTTGAACTTGTGGGGAATTCTTACCCCGTCTACTAACCCCATATCCATGACATCAAAACCCAGGGAATTTTGAGACTCCAGAGATCTCAACTTCTCAGCAATTTCATCAAACCTCCTATCATAGGCTTCATCACCAGCTCCCATGACAGTGAATTGCTCCTCTTGGGGGTCTTCTTGTATGATCCTCCCTCCAGTGGTATTTCCTTGTACATTACCCGGGATGTTGACTTCCGGATGTAGATGAGGCCCATATACTGGTGGATTAACATGAGGCTGACCACTCTCATTGTTACTTGTTCCTCCAGTTCCCAGATGGGGTTCTTCCGGGGTTTGTCTTTCTACCAATGCCCTCAACCTTTCTTGACTTTGGGCCAAGCCATTCATTACTTCCATGAATTGGGTCATCTGGTTTCTCATCTCCAGCCTTTCATTAGCCATCTGAGTTCTGACCTCTGTCAGATCTTGCTGTACTTGATCCATTTGGATACCAGGAAGATTGTTGCGAGTAGGATACCGGTGCGGACGGTTGAGAGGGAACACCCGACGGCGAGCAATAATTCCTGAACCACAACAGAGTTAGTAACAATCAAAACAAAAACCTTCAAAACAAAACAACAGTTAGCATGCAATGCAGTATGCTTATTTGCTTTCCAGGGTATCTGGCTTGGTTCTTGGTTTTGACCTTTCCAAACCCCGAGGAAGATACTTTGATGTTGCTTGAGAGAAAGAAAACTCAATGAAACAAACTGACAAATACATTACAAATGGTGGATCATACATAGTTTGTTTTTACAACATATGCCCATGAAGGGTCAAAATACAACATAAAAAGAAAAAGTACATGAAATGGAAATAACAACAAGCAAAGAAGTCAAACATCTAATCCAAACTCATCTTCCTTAACCTCCTTTAAAAGTGCTTCAGTTACAGGACCAGCCGGATGCTCTGTAATGTTTCTGATAAGAAGGTTTCTGGTGGCAATAGCAGTGGTCAGCTTCTTGTTCCTGTCTTGGTCCTTTGACCTCTTCAAACCAGCCCTAAGCTTCAATTCTGAAATCTCCTTCTGGGATGCTAGCAGAGCTTCCTATTGTTTCTTTTCATTGGCCTCCAACTGCTTAATCCTGGCTTGAGTTCTCTTATCTTCTTGAGTACGAGCTTCAATGATCCTGACCCACCTAGCTTGACTTTCTTGCAAATAGAGATCAGTCATAGCTTTCTGAAATTGGGCCTCTTTACAGGCATTCTTCAATATTTGCTCCCCAGCTCTTGATTTCTTGATGTATTCCTCTGCTTTCTTAATCTTGGCTAAATGCTCCACCTTAAGCTTTTCCAACCTCTCAATGTCTAAACGACCATCACTCCTCTCCCAGAGGGTCTTTTTCAGAGCTTGAGACAGATTCTCATTCCTTTCCTTCAGCTTCTCAAATTCTTCCAGGCTGACAGTGGCTGGAGGTGGTATTGTGGATGGTCCAGGTGCATCCTCAATGGTGAAAGGCATCCCAGAAATCTGAGCTCTAGCATGGGACCATTCATTGTATTGAACTGAAGCCACATTATTGCACCTCCCAAGAATGGCCATCCCTTTGGTCTGGATGTTGTCCCAAGCCCAGGATGCTTGTCTGACAACAGCTAGATTAGGTTTTATCTCACAATACAGGGTTTCAGCCAAGTCTTGCACTCTAGGAGGGTGAACCAAAGCATAGCCCAACTGTCTCTTAAACAGCAAAGGGTTGTAGTTGATGCAACCCTTCACTCCTATTAGAGGTACATTGGGGAACTGTCCACAGCTAGTAATTATGTCCCTGCCTTTGGTGCTCTGGGTGCACCATCTGATATCATCTGAAGTCAAAGCAATAAGTCTCTTATCCCAATTCTTCTGTTGGTGAGGATTCAAGAAGGCATCAGTCTTGGGTAAGTGTTTAAGCAGCCAGGTATGAAATAGGGGAGCACAACATCTCACCAACTTCCCTCTTTGCTTCTCATTTCTTTGGTGAACAGAATAATAGAAATCTCCCAGTAATGTGGGCACTGGGTTCCTCAGAAGGAAAAGATGAATGGCATTCTTGCTGATAAATTTGGACTCGTCTGCAAATAGTATAACCCCATATATACTGAGGGCTAGCAATGCACAAACTGCCCTACATTCTCCCAAAGAGGCCTTCAGGATGGCCTGAGAAGTCAGAAAGTCCAGGTGCAAACCAGGGATCCCAGCCTTTGTTGTCATGTTCTGCTCAATCAAAATAGGTTCCAGGTACAGTGCTTTTGCCACTTCTCCATTGCTGGGAGAAGTCATCTCTGGGTTGAAGGGGATATCACCCCTAACAGGTACTCCAATCAATGATGAGAACTCCTCCAGCAGAGGTCCCAGCTGAAAGTTCTGGAAAGTGAAGCATCTCAAAGGAGGGTCATAAAACTGCAGGCAAGTGTGGATCAAGCTCCTCTGAGAAGGGTCTAGATCCATAACCATATCAAGGATGCCTCCATAATGCTCTCTGAATAATGGGATGTGGTCTGGAGTGATAAGTGCCTGGACCTGCCTGATACCAGTCAACACAGGCTCAAAGAAATGGTATGAAATGTTGCTCTTCTTGGGTGCCATGACTGCTGATGAAAAGCTGAAAACCAATGCTGATGATGAAGACTGATATTGGAGATGAAGCACTGATAGGCTGAGGCTAGTGATGAAAGTAGCTGAAGCAGGCAACTGATGAAGATAGCTGAGGAAGATAACTGATGAACAGGGGTCTATGCAGATGAAGGGGTCAAAACCAAGCCAGATACAATATGGATACCTTGAAAAAAAAATAAGCAAATGTTAAATGATGCAATGATGAGTATGCAAATGATATGCAAGGGTTTGTGATCAAGCTGGATCTGATTACTGCCTTGATATAAGTCCATGTATGTTTAAGAAGTCCAGATGGAGGTTCAGAAGTCCAGTAACCAAGGTGGGGGACTCAAATAAAGAGTCACATGTCCAGGGTTCAAATCACAAGAACTGTCCCAATGTGAGGTACTCTTAAACCAAATAGTAACAGGGTATGATGTGGCCAATGGTACCTGCAAACCCGTAAACAGCCCAACCCCCTCACAGGTGGTGTTCTAAAACAAGGATCCTCAGACTTGGATCAGTTATGAGAAGTGTAAACACTTCTAACCCGGAGGTACAGTGTTTACAATAATCATAAAAGATCTTCCTCTAATTCACCTCAGCTTCTGAAGGTCATAATAAAGGTCATCCAGACTTAGAAGGCTTTCCAGATAGCCCTAGCACTACAGGAAATCTGTAGCACAGAGTTCTCAAGAAGAAACCCATATCTGAACTGTGTTTCATATTCTCGCACCAGACCGAAATGGAATGGTAAAGAACATGAACCACTCTAGCCTAGGTGTCACTCAGGTCCCAGGTACAGGACCTTAAACTCTCAGTAGAACCCCACCCATCAAAACAAAAACCAGATCCAGCCAGATGACAATATGACAGTATGATGTATAAAGCTGTAAAGTAAGCAATAAATAACTGTACATAAAGCAGTAAATAAAACAAATATAAACACAATTAGCACATAACACCCCAGTAAACACAAATCAAACAAGCGCTAGGAGGAACCCACAAAAAGAACCAGAAGCCCTGGTTAAAGTATAAGGGTCCTCAGCAGAGTCGCCAAGTTGTCGCTCCAACCAAATGACACCTGGTCAGAAGGGGTACAGACGCGAACGGTCGGCGAAAGGGAAGGAATGAATAGAGTCGCCAACTAGGCATTTTTATCCCGAAGGAAAGGTAATGCTGCATAGACCTAGAAAGATATGGATAAGACGGTTGCGAACCAGAGAGTCTGAGAAAGGGGGTTGGTTACAACCTGGGAAGGTATTAGCACCCAGATTGTTCGTCGTACTCGACGGGATCCACGCTTAAAAGATTTGTGTTTTAAAGGGGTAGTGTCAGTGCAATCTGTGTGTCAAAGTAGGAAAGAATGCAAGTGTCAGTGTAAAAGAAATGTGAGGTGTATAAGTGAAGTGTCAGTGTAAGAACAGGAGTATGAGGCTCAGGATAATGAGACTAAAAGAATACTACTGGAAAGAGGGGGAATATACAGAGACTTGTGTTCGATAACTTTTAAGTTATGCCTACGTATCCTCTCGTGCAATGAGGAAGTCAGAACACCGTAGTTCGACTCAAAGAGACCGAAAGGTAAATTGACTTGTGAACTGCTTACTTGCCCATGCTCAAGTGTATGACCTGTCTGGCTCAGGTGCAAACTGTCTTGCATTAGAAGGAAGAAGCAATTTCTCGATTGTGAATGAATATGATGAGAAAAGAATCCCGGAGGAGACGATTATTGTTTATTTTTTAGTTTTCAGTCTTTTATTGCTTTTTGGGTTTGTCATAGGAAAATGAGCTTAAGCCTAAACCAAGGGTTAGTAAACTCATCACATCCTCCCTCTAATTAGGGGTAATGAGAATACCTTAAGTGTGAAGTAAACACCTCACACTTAATCACCATGATGTAGGATTAAGATCATTAACCTACTTGTAATTATTTAGATGTCTTTGTTGTTTTTGTTTAGTGTTAAGTAATGAGATTAAGCCATAATCAAGGATTTAATGGACTCATTACACCATCCTAATAGAAGGATAATAGATGAGAACATTTAAGCTGAGAAAGACTTCTCAACTTAATCCATGATTGGGGATTAACCTCATGACAAAACAAAACCTTTATTAAGTGGATTTTAGTTAAGGATAAGATGAAGAAGTGAATTTTATGGTTTGTAAGACAACTTGAGGAGGAATTGTCCATTAACACTAGGGTTAGTCCTTCTTAACCAATTAAGGAAGAATTAGAACCCTAATGCAAGGCCCAAGTTACAAGTTTGATGTCTTAGTGATTATTAATTGGATTGATTAGAGGAGTTAAACACATTAAGGGTTTAACACTTAGGATTAAAGTTATACACTCCATCCTAATAGAAGGATGCAGGCATAACCCTAATCACAAAGCCTTAAAACCTATAAGGTTTAGTCCTTGATTATGAGATGAGGAGAGAAGACTCAAAGATGACACAAAGGTAAAACTAAGTGGGGGAACTAATCAAATCCTAATTGTTATCATGCTTGGGTGATCCTAGGGTTAATGAGGTTTACAAGAAAATCTTCAGGAAGGAAGCAGATGAAAGGAGCAGATAGAAGCAAAACAACTTGCTTCACTTAAGAAGACAAGTTGCTTGAAGAAAGAAAGTAAGAGATGAACATGAATGAGCAAGCTCACTCTAATACACATACAAAATGCAGCAAAGAAAGTATGAAAGAGATGAAAGGAGATTGTGAGAAGTGAAGGCAAATTCACTTCTCAGACAGCTTACCACCTGAAATGTTAGCATAAGAAAATGAAATGCCATGCAAATGAGGTGCAATGTCATGATGCAAACCAAGACCAGAAGCATAAGTATGATGTTAATGATGTTAAAAGATGATGCAAACATGAGGCAAGACATGGGAATGATCAAACAAACATAATGATGCAAATGAGGCATGCATTGAACCATGAACATACATGAAAAGTTATGAAATGCAATGGACATACAACATGGAAAATGAAAGATGCAATGATTAAACATGATTCTAATATGTCCTAAGATGTATTATGAATCATGTGGATAAACAAAATGCCATGAAAAGTCATAGGATGCAAGCAAATGAAAAATGGATGCAAAGGAAAGCCCAAATTAGGGTTATATGCATCATACAAAGCAAAAATCCAAAACCAGAAGCAAATGACATAATAAAAATTTGAAAATGCAATCAAAGATACCCTAAACCTATACAAGTTCATTGCCCAAAGGAGAGGATCCAACTCTTAACCTATTGTAAGTTATGAAATTCCTAATATTGCTAAGGTTTTGGGGTACTTCACCAAGAAAAATACTAAACAAAATGAAAATGCAAGATCAATTCAAACTAAATTTATCCTATAAAATACATGCTATGAAGAGTGTAATGCAAGAAGAATCATCATTAAACTCTCAATGGTTAGGCAGAAAGAAATTTTTGAAGTTTGAAGCAAAATATTGCCTTGAAATGAAATTAAATCCAATGAAAATGATCAAAAGGCCTCAAGAACAAAAAAGAAATTTGGTTTGAGAGTTGAACAATGTTTCTAAATGTTTCTAAATGCTATGTGAATTTTTTTGTGATTTTTAAATACCTAAATGCATTTTTAATTAATTAATCCTCATTAACTAATTAAAAATAAACATTTAAATCATTTAAAAATAATTTTTAATGCAAAAAATAAAAATAAAAATATTTTTGTGTTTTGAAAATTCATGAAACCCTTGACAAAAATTTTCATAATTTTTAAATGATTTTAGCTAATTTTAAAAATTCGTGCAAAATAAATATGAAACAAATAAAATTAAAATGAATTTTAATGAAAAAAAGGGAAAGTCAAAGGATCTGAAGGCCAGGATTCAAACTCACAGAGGCGGGAGTTGACTGCGCGCGCGAATGAACGGCCCAAATTCAAACTGGCCTAATTAAGTCATTAGCCCTAATCCTAACCCTAATCACTTTCAGATGACCGGAACAGTGTTCCGGTCATCTTCTCCGGCAAGCTGTTCATGCTATCTCACTCCATACGCATCAAATCTTCCCCAAAAACTCCAGAATCAATTCTTAAACATCATTAAACCTAAACCCCACCCCAAAAATCATTTATTTTCACTGAATCAGAAGAATCAAACCAAAACTTATTTCACGGGCAAAGTTTCAGAACAAGCATACATGGTCATTTTTCACTCATTTCCAAAACAAATCACATCATGATAATCAGTGAAGCATAAGGAAGCATTTAGAAACTAAAAATGGAAGTTCTGGAAAAATAAATGCCATGGCTACCTGAGCTTGAGCTTTCGAAACAGGGACTTTCTGGCTGCCTCTTTGGTTCAAACAAGCTCCAATGATCCTCCTCTGAAGCTTTTGACACTTAGCTAGAGTTTATATGGCCTCCAGAGAAAGTTGGCAGAAGCTCAGGTCAAGGGAGTGTGGAAATCGTATTTTTGATTGTGGTGGTTTCAGGGGAAAGTGAGGGGTGGGAAATGATCAGTGGATCATGGTGAGTTGATTAGTGAAAGAATTTCTAAGTTTTAGTGGCTGAGTTGAGAGATTCGATAGAAAATGCAAGAGAAGGGATTTTTGTGTATGCTGGCTTGTGTGTGTGTTCAGGCTCTAAGATCATATGAAATGGCTTGCTTGAGGTGTGTTTGTAAAGTCTTGATTGGTCAGAATAGTTGTTGTACTTTTTGAAAAGGGAATGATCCATTCTACAACTTTCATGACCAAAGTTTTCTCATTTGAAGCATTTTTGAATCAAAAAGAAAGGGTTGAAAAAGTTTCCCAAAATGGCAAGTTTCCGTTACAAGTCATTTTCCCAAAAAGGCAACTTTGCAAATGGCTTGAAATTCTTCAATTTTGTGAACTTCTAACATCTTCTATGATCAAATAAAGATCATAAACATTCAAAATGATGGAGAACACCCTTTGGTTAGGTCATTGGGGGCCTCAGATGCCCTGATTTTGCACTGACTTGCTCAAGAAGTCAACTCTTGATTAGATGCCTTCCCCATGGAATTTCTTCATGAAAATTGATATGCATTATCCTTATGACATATAGAGACCAATATAAACAAGAATGACCAAAAAATTTGGAGTTATGGCCTTTGAAACCAAAACCCTAATTCTAGGTCATCTATGCAGTTAAACCTGGCTCTGCTTCCATGCCATTCTCAGTTCTTGTGATTCTTTGACTTTCTTGACTTTATGGGGATACAATATGATGCTTGAACATACATGGACCCCTTTGAACTGATTGATGACCTTTGGAGTGGCTCAAATGGCTCAGGATGGCTCAGATCACAAACCCTAGATGCAGATGACTTGGGGGCAATGCAGTGAATCAAAAATGCAATATGAGATGCTATGATTGAACTTATGCATATGAAGAGATCACAAGCCATGGTGTGAATGGTTGAGGGCAAATTTGGGGTGTTTACACTCTCCAACTCCAAAGACCCTAATTCAACTTGACAATAAGCCTGTTGCGCCAATGGACAACCTTTATGAAGGAGTTCATTTGAGATCACCTAACCAGGGAAATAAACCCTAATCGAGTAGCAAGTGCATAAAGAACGGATGTTGTTAATAGCCACATAACCAGAACTCTGAATCCACCTGAATGATATGATATAAAACCCTAATTCCCTATGGCGTTGATCCCATGACTTAGAAGCCAAAGAACTGCATGATTCAATGTTATGACCCACTAGGAGAATGCCGATGAATGTGAAGTGTAAGCCAATTAGTGATAATAAAATAGGAGGGAAAATTTTGGGGTGTTACAGTTTCCCCTATTCAATCACTATAGACGTGAATGGATGATAGCAGTTGCTTTCAGACATTGAAGTATGCAGGGATTGAATACTTAGAAACAACCAGAAAATTTGCACTCTGTGGCAAAAGAACAGGGAAATAAACTCAACCGAATGAACTCTGCATGGATATAATTATGATGGGAAAAATAGTAAACATAGGATGCCTTTTGGGTGATGTCAGATGGCTATTGACTTGCCAAGCAGCGGGTGGACCTTGATAGGCTGCAACAATGTCTTAGTGATGTATTATCGGATGAATAACGACGTGCCAAGCTGCGGGTGGAATTTAAACAATTTGCGACTGAATTTTAAGATACTTTGCCACCCTGATGATGGACTTTTGACAATTTGCCACACTGCGGGTGGACTTTGGAAACTTGCCACTCTGCGGGTGGACTTCTGCTCACTGCGGGAGACTTTTGCTCGCTACCGGAGACTTTTGCCGCACTACGGGGACTTCTGCTTACTACAGGAGACTTTGATTTCTTTCCACACTATGGGGGCTGCTGCTCACTACGGGAGACTTCTGCTCACTACGCGAGACTTTTGCTCACTACGGGAGACTTCAATTTCTTGCCACACTACGGGGGCTACTGCTCACTACGGGAGACTTCTGCTCACTACGAGAAACTTTTGCTCACTATGGGAGACTTCAATTTCTTGCCACACTACGGGGGATGCTGCTCGCTGCGGGAGACTTTGAGGATTCGCCACCCGGAGGATGGACTTTGGCTAGTCTGCGGCTGGACTTTAAGAATTTGCCACCCAGAGGGTGGACTTTGGCCAATCTGCGGTTGGACTTTGAATGAATTGCCACGCTGCGGGTGGACTTGGGATAAGTTGCCACGCTGCGGGTGGACTTTGGAAATTTGCCACACTGTGGGTGGACTTTTTCTCACTGCGGGAGACTTTAGAAATATGCCACACTGCGGGTGGACTTTGGAAATTTGCCATATTGCAGGTGGACTTTTGCTCATTGCGGGAGACTTTTGAAATTTTCCACCCGAAGATGGACTTTGGCCAGTCTGTGGCTGGACTTTTGCCCGCTGTGGGAGACTTTTGCCCACTGTGGGGGACTTTTTGAAATTTGCAACCCGAAGATGGACTTTGGCCAGTCTGCGGCTGGACTTTTGCTCGTTGTGGGAGACTTTTGAAATTTGCCACTCGAAGATGGACTTTGGCCAGTCTGTGGCTGGACTTTTGCTCACTGTGGGGGACTTTTGAAAATTGCCACCTGAAGATGGACTTTGGCCAGTCTGTGGCTGGACTTTTGCTCACTGTGGGAGAATTTTTCCCATTGTGGGGGACTTTTGAAAATTGCCACCCGAAGATGGACTTTGGCCAGTCTGTGGCTGGACTTTTGCTCACTGTGGGAGACTTTTGCCCACTATGGGGGACTTTTGAAAATTGCCACCCGAAGATAGACTTTGGCCTGTCTGTGGCTGGACTTTTGCTCACTGTGGAGACCTTTGCCCACTGTGGGGGAATTTTGAAAATTGCCACCCGAAGATGGACTTTGGCCAGTCTGTGGCTGGACTTTTGCTCACTGTGGGAGACTTTTGCCCACTGTGGGGGACTTTTGAAAATTGCCACCCGAAGATGGACTTTGGCTAGTCTGTGGCTGGACTTTACATATGTTGAATTGTATGGCATGTTGCCCCATGACACTGGGGATGTTATGTCTTGAGTATTGTTAATGAACTGGTGTGAATGTAAAAGAAATTCCTGACGCGGAAGTAATAAGTCTCTGCTAACTCTGTGGGGAAACACAATGATCGTGAATTCGATATCAAGAGCCCTGTGGGGATAACATCTCTGTTGGAGAAGAGTGTGAATAATTCATCTGTCCCGAATTACCACCTTTGCCAAAAATAAATTGGACTTTAGACTTGAGGACCGTGCTAGAGGATAAATCAAGTTGTCTCGCGCTGGGGATCATTTGCTTCTGTATGGATTTTTACCTCAAGAGGATTTTACAAAAGACTTGGCGTCTTTAAACTCTTAGGTACCGTAATGACTGCATGAATCAATGTAACAACCTTGCTGGGGAGGTAACCATTGCCAATGCATATGAGTTTATATCTATCAGAATTGTTGAACGAGATAGTTGGCTTGACAAGTGACCGCGGTATTCTAAACTCCGGGTAAATGCTTCTGATCGTCTATCTTCGAGAAAGAACGAACTCTCGTACTATTGGGGTGGCCTGCCCCAGTACAAGTACTTGAATAGTTTTGCACTTGACTGACTAATCTTCGCTCTTGGAGAGATTTGAATCTCGACGTTATTATTGGATAAATGTTTTCCTATTTATACGATGTTAAATTCAGGATGGTGAAAATTATGTTTATGAAGTTTTGAATTATGAAGTTTAAATTCCGCTGTGAATTGATTTATGATATACTTGATGTTGATTAACCTGTGTTACGGGATAGGACACCGTTATGTTGATTCTTGATGATATGTAATACCCTTTTAGATGATTACTCTGATATTATTTAAATATTATGTTTTGGGGTAGAAGGGTGTTACATTAGTGGTATCAGAGCAGGTCGGTCTGTCCGGCCAAGTCTTGTTGTTGTCAGTCAGTTGTCAAGTCGTTATTTATTTAACGATTATTCTCTTCTGATGTGGTAAGTGTTGTGCAGAATGGCTGGAAACAACACGCGTGCTCTCGCTGATGCTATTGCAGCTCTTGCTCAGACTGCTGCTCGAAACAATGTGCATGACGAGTTTCGTGCATTGGAGAAATTCCAGAGGAATAATCCACCTGTGTTTGAAGGAAATCATGACCCGTCGAGCGCACAGAAGTGGCTCAAGGCAATTGAGAAAATTTTCAGAGTGATGGCGTGTGCTGACGCGCAGAAAGTTCAATTCGGAACTCATATGTTGTCTGAGGAAGCTGAAGACTGGTGGGATAATACTCGTCAGCGTCTAGAGGATGAGGCTGTTGTGGTGACTTGGACTGTATTTAAGGAGGAGTTCCTTAAGAAGTATTTTCCGGAAGATGCTCGTGGTAAGTTGGAGATAGAATTCCTTGAGCTGAAGCAAGGAAACATGACAGTGGCAAAGTATGCTGCCAAATTTGAAAGGCTGGTGAAGTTTTATCCTCATTACAACAGGGCAGATGCCGAACTTTCCAAGTGCCTTAAGTTTGAGAATGGGCTGAGACCTGAAATTAAGAAGGGAATTGGATGCCAACAAATTCGCAAGTATGCGGCATTGGTGGATAAGAGCCGTATTTTTGATGAGGACAGCCGAGCTCGGCCAGCTCACTATAAACAGCTGAGTGAGAAGAAAGGCAAGAGTCAGTATATAGGAAAACCTTATGTGACTACTGGTGATAGAGGGAAGCAGAAGGCATCTGATGAGAAGAAGAAAAGTAGGGGAGCTGCCAATGTACCTGTTAAGTGTTACAAGTGTGGAGAGGCAGGTCATAAGGCCGATGCGTGTACCACCAGATTTATGAAATGTTACCATTGTGGAAAGCTTGGGCATAAGATGAGTGATTTTCCTAATGAAGGCCCAACCTGTTACAATTGTGGTGAACATGGGCATATCAGCGCCCAATGCCAGAAACCAAAGAAAAATGCTGCTACTGCTCAGAGTGCTGGAAGAGTTTTTGCATTAGCTGGTTCAGAAGCTCTAAAGAAGGACAACTTGATCAGAGGTACCTGTTTTATTAATAATATTGAGTTGATTTCTATTATTGACACTGGAGCTACACATTCATTTATTTTTCTCGAGTGTGTTAATAGTTTGGGTTTAAAGTTGTCTAATATGAATGGTAATATGATAATAGAGACTCCTGTTAATGGTACTGTGACTACCATGCTTGTTTGTTTGAAGTGTCCTTTGACCATTTTTGAGAAGAATTTTGTAATGGATTTGGTGTGCCTACCATTACACCAAATCGATGTTATCCTTGGTATGAACTGGTTGGAATTCAATTATGTTCATATTAACTGTTATAGTAAGACAGTGAAGTTCCCTGAAGTGAGCGGGAATGGTGAGTTGATGTTTTTATCTGCTAGGCAAGTGGATGAACTTGTATTAGATGAAGCTTTGATGTTTGCAGTGTCTGCATCATTGCAAGTTGATGATAAGACTTTCAGTGCAGAGTTTCCTGTGGTTTATGAATTTCAAGACGTGTTTCCTGGTGATATAAGTGATTTACCACCGGAACGTGAAATTGATTTTTCTGTGGACTTAGTATCGGGTACGAGTCCTGTATCGATGGCTCCTTATAGAATGTCGGCTTCAGAGTTGAATGATTTGAAGAAACAATTAGAAGAATTGTTAGAGAAAAGGTTCATTAGACCCAGTGTTTCTCCTTGGGGTGCTCCGGTGTTGCTCGTTAAGAAGAAGGATGGTAGTATGAGATTGTGTGTCGATTACCGACAGTTGAATAAAGTGACAATCAAGAATAAGTACCCACTTCCGAGGATCGATGATTTGATGGATCAGCTAGTAGGTGCTTGTGTCTTTAGTAAAATTGATCTGAGGTCTGGTTATCATCAGATTCGAGTTAAAGCTGATGATATTTCGAAGACAGCGTTCAGGACGAGATATGGGCATTACGAGTATACGGTGATGCCGTTTGGGGTTTCTAATGCACCTGGTGTGTTTATGGAATATATGAATAGGATCTTTCATGAGTATCTTAATAAGTTCGTGGTGGTTTTCATAGATGATATCTTGGTATATTTTAAATCAGAAGAGGAACATACCGAGCATTTGAGAGTTGTGTTGCAAGTGTTGAGAGAAAAGAAATTGTTTGCTAATTTATCTAAGCGTGAATTTTGGTTAAAGGAAGTGAGTTTCCTCGGCCATGTAATTTCAAGTGGTGGAATTTCGGTGGATCCTTCAAAGATTGATGCGGTATTGCAGTGGGAGACTCCGAAGTCAGCTACATAAATTCGTAGTTTTCTTGGGTTGGCTGGTTACTATCGTAAGTTCATTGAAGGTTTTTCTAAGATAGCTTTACCGTTGACGCAATTGACTAGGAAGGGTAAAGCGTATGTGTGGGATGTTGCTTGTGAAGAGAGTTTCATAGAACTAAAGAAAAGATTAACGATCGCGCCAGTGTTGGTCTTACCGAATCCAGATGAGTCCTTTGTAGTTTATTGTGATGCTTCCAAGATGGGTCTTGGTGGAGTTTTGATGCAGGATAATAAGGTGGTTGCTTATGCTTCTAGACAGTTAAGAGTTCATGAGAGGAACTATCCTACTCACGATTTAGAGTTAGAAGTTCTTGTGTTTGTGCTTAAGACATAGGCGGTGGCTTGAATTATTGAAAGATTTTGATTTTGATTTGAATTACCATCCGGGTAAGGCAAATGTTGTGGTTGATGCTTTGAGTAGGAAGTCGTTACATATTTCAATGCTTATGGTGAAAGAATTAGAATTGATCGAGCAATTCAGAGACATGAGCTTGTTGTGTGAAACTACTACTGATAGTGTGAAATTGGGAATGTTGAAGCTGACCAGTGAGATCTTGGAAGAGATTCGTAAGGGTCAGAAATCTGATTTGAAATTAGTTGATCAATTGATGTTGGTTGATCAAGGTAATGCAGGTGACTTTCGAGTGGATGAAGATGGAGTTTTAAGGTTCCGAGATAGAGTATGTGTTTCGGATATTATGGGAATTAAAAAGAGTATTTTAGAAGAGGGGCACAAGAGTCGATTGAGTATTCATCCTGGTGATACGAAGATGTATCAGGATTTGCGCAGGTTGTTTTGGTGGCCGGGTATGAAAAGAGACATTGCTGAATTTGTATATGCTTGTTTGACATGTCAGAAGTCAAAGGTTACCTGAGTTGAAATGGGATAGTATTTCCATGGATTTCATGACTGGGTTACCTAAGACTACTAGAGGTAATGATTCGATTTGGGTAGTTGTTGACCAGTTAACTAAGTCGACACATTTCTTGCCGATGAGGATTAACCATTCCATGCAAAGGTTAGCTGAGATTTATATTGAGGAAATTGTGAAGTTGCATGGTGTACCTTCGAGTATTGTATTGGATAGAGATCCGCGGTTTACATCGAGGTTTTGGAAGAGTTTGCAGGATGCCTTGCGTACTGAGTTGAGGATGAGTTCTGCTTATCACCCGCAAACGGATGGTCAGACGGAAAGAACAATCCAATCTTTAGAAGATTTGCTGAGAGCTTGTGTATTAGATCAAGGAGGATCTTGGGATAGTCATTTTCCGTTGGTCGAGTTTACGTACAACAACAATTTTCATGCTAGTATCGGGATAGCTCCATATGAGGCGTTGTATGGTAGACGTTGTCGTACTCCATTATGTTGGTATGAGTCAGGAGAGAATTTGGTGCTTGGGCCAGAGATTATCCAAGAAACAACTTAAAAGATAAAAATGATTCAGGAAAGGATGAAAACGTCGCAGAGTCGTCAAAAGAGTTATCACGATAAGAGAAGGAAAGCACTTGAGTTCCAAGAGGGAGATCACGTGTTCTTAAGAGTTACTCCTATGACTGGTGTGGGAAGAGCTTTAAAGTCTATAAAGCTCACTCCACGTTTCGTCGGTCCGTATCAAATTATGCAGAGGATAGGGGAAGTGGCCTATCGGGTGGCTTTACCTCCCTCTCTTGCAAATTTACATGATGTATTCCATGTATCATAGTTGAGTGTCGCTCCCACCAAATGAGGCCGGGTCAAATGGGGTACAGACGCGAACGGTCGGCGAAAGGAGGATGCGAGAACACACAGGAGTGAACTCACATCGAATGAAAAGAGTCGCCAGCTAGGCATTTTTATCCCGAAGGAAAGGCAATGCTGCATAGGCCTAAGAAAAGACATGGATAAGACGGTTGCGAACCAGAGAGACTGAGAAAGGGGGTTGGTTACAACCTGGGAAGGTATTAGCACCCATATTGTCCGTCGTACTCGACGGGATCCACGCTTAAAAGATTTGTGTTTTAAAGGGGTAGTGTCATTGCAATTTGTGTATAAAAGAGCTGGAAAAGGATGTACAGGTGTCAGTGCAAAGGAAGTGTAAAGTGTATAAATGAAGTGTCAGTGTAAGAACGAAGATGAAATGCTCATGATAATGAGGCTAAAGAATAAGGCTAGAAGGAGGGGGAATATACAGAGACTTTTGTTCGATAACCGTTAAGTTATGCCTACGTATCCTCTCGTGTAATGAGGAAGTCAGAACACCGTAGTTCGACCCAAAGAGACTGAAAGATGAATTGACTGATGAACTGCTTACTTGTCTATGCTCAAGTATATGACCTGTCTGGCTCAGGTGCAAACTGTCTTGCATTAGACGGAAGAAGCAAATTCTCGTTTGTGAATGAATGAGATGAGAAAAGAATCCCGGAGGAGACGTTTATTGTTTGTTTTTTGAGTTTTCAATCTTTTATTGATTTTTTTGTGTTTGTCATAAGTTAATGAGCTTAAGCCTAAACCAATGGATTTAGTAGACTCATCACATCTTCCCTCTGATTAGGGGTAATGAGAATACCTTAAGTGTGAAGTCAGCTTCTCACACTTAACCACCATGATATAGAATTAAGATCATTAACCTACTTGTGATTAATTAGATGTTTTTGGTGTTTTTGTTTAGTGTTGAGTAATGAGATTAAGCCATAATCAGGGATTAAACAGACTCATTACACCATCCTAATAGAAGGATAATAGATGAGAGTGTTTAAGCTGAGGAAGGCTCCTCAACTTAATCCATGATTAGGGATTAAACTCATGACAAAACAAGCCTTTGGTTAAGTGGATTTTATTTAATGATATGATGATGAAATATTTTTTAGGGGTTGTAAGACAACTTGAGGGGGACTTGTCCATTAACACTAGGGTTAGTCCTTCTTAACCAATTAAGGAAGAATTAGAACCCTAATGCAAGGCCCAAGTTACAAGTGTGATGTCTTGATGATTATTAGATGAATTGATTAGAGGATTTAAACACATTAAGGGTTTAACACTTAGGATTAAAGTTATACACTCCATCCTAATAGAAGGATGCAGGCATAAGCTTAATCACAAAGCCTTAAAACCTTTAGGGTTTAGTCCCTGATTATGAGGTGAGAAGAGAAGACTCAATGAGACACAAAGGCAAAAACTAAATGGGGGACTAATCAAAACCCTAATTATTGTCATGCTTGGTTGTTCCTAAGGTTTGTGAAGTTTACAAGAGAATTCTTCAATGGAACCACCAGGAAGCAGATGAAAGGAGCAAGGAGAAGCAAAGTAACTTGCTTCATTCAAGAAGTCAAGTCATTTGAGGAAAGAAAGTAAGAAGAAGAAGAAAGAGCAAGCTCAATCTCAAACACATAACAAAATGCAGCAAGGATGCATAAAAGAAATGAAAAGAAGTTGTGAGAAGTGAAGGCAAATTCACTTCTCAAAGCAACTTACCACCTGAAAAGTTAGTGAAAGAAATGCAATGCAATGCAAAATGAGATGGAATGGCATGATGCAAACCAAAACCAGAAGCATATATGAGATGATAATGATGCTATGAGATGCTGCAAACATGTAACAAGGCATGGGGATGATCATGCAAACTTATGGATGCAGATGAAGCAAGTTAAGAACCATGATCATACATGAAATGTTATGAAGTGCAAATGGCATACAACATGGCAAATACAAGATGCAATGATCAAGCATGCTTCTAATATGTCTTAAGATGTCAAATGAATCAAATGGATGCATAAAATATCATGGCAAGTCATGGTATGCAAGCAAATGCAAGATGTATGCAAAAGGAAGCCCAAATTAGGGTTTATGATCAATGCATCAAACAAAAAACAAAATCAGAAGCAAACATCAAGATAAAAAATTGAAAATGCATTCAAAGGAACCCTAAACCTATGCTAACTCACTGCCCAAAGGAGAGGTTCCAACTCTTAACCTAATTAGAGTTATGAATTTCCTAAAATTTCTAGGGTTTTAGGGTACCTTATCAAGAAAAATGCCAAACAAATGGAAAATGAAAGATCAAATCATACCAATTTAATCTCACAAACTACATGATATGCAAAACACAATGCAAAAAGAATCAAAGTCCAACTCTCAAAGACTAGGCAGAAATGGTTTTTTGAAGTTTGGATCAAAATAATGCTTTGAAATTGAATTAATTCCATGGAAAATTGTCAAAATGCATTAAGATCAAAAAAGAAATTTGGTTTGAGGGTTGGACAATGTTTCTAAATGATTATGAAGGTTTCATGAATTTTTTGGTGATTTTTAGATACCTAAAAGTATTTTTAATTAATTAATTCTCATTAATTAATTAAAAATAAATTTTAAATATTTAAAAATATTTTTTAATGCAAAAAATAAAAATAAAAATGTTTTTGGTTTCTGAAAATTAATAAAAGTTTATACAAAAATTTTCAGAATTTTTAAAATTTTTTGCTATTTTTAAATAAATGTAGAAAACAAATGAATTAATTGGAAAAAATAAAATGAATTAAACTGAAAATGGGAAAAGTCAGCGCATCCAAGGGCCAAGGTTTGAATTCACACGCGCGGGAAGAGACTTGGCGCCACATCCAAGGGCTGACATTCAAATTCACTAATTAACTGATTAAGCCCTAATCTTGCCCTAATCACTCTCAGGCGACCGGAACACTGTTTCGGTCGTCTTCTCCGGCTATCTCATCTTTCAATCTCTCTCAATATGCCATGAAAACGTGCCAAACTCTCCAGAATCAATCATTAATCAACCCTAAACCTAAACCCCACCCCAAAATTCATTCATTTCCACTGCATCATGAGACACGAATCAAAACGGAAAACAAAACAGAAATTTCAGAGATCAAATACATCCTACACACGCAACCATTTTCAATGATTCAAAGCTTAAAATGATCAGCACATCACATAGAATCAGTTTATAACTCAAAACACAAGTTCTGGAAAAATATTTTTGGATGATACCTGAGATGGAGCTTTCGATTCCAGAGCTTTCAGGCTGTTTCTTTGGCTCAGATCTACTCCACTGATCCTCCTAAGAAGCTTGCAAGGTTTGTTTGAAGTTTGCAATGGCTGGTTTGAGAGCTTGCTTGAGTTCTATTCAATGGCAGGTGGTGATCGTGTTTTTGATTCAATGGCTTTCAGGCTGTTTTGAAGGTTGGTTTGTGTTCAGTGAAGCATGATGAGATTGTTTGTGAAGTTGGTTTGAGTGTTTGAAGCTTGTGCTGAGAGTTTCGAAGGCTCTTGCAAGATGGTGTGAAAATGAGAATGCTGAGTTATGGAGTGTTTTAGGCTTGTGTTGTAGTTGCTTTGGCTTGCTTTTTCTTTGTATAAACAATTGCCATTGGTCAGATGAAGTGATGTGTGCTTTATTGATTGGTATGGTCCTTTTGCCAAAATGTCAAAGTTGGTGTAAGAGAAGTATGGGCTACTTTCTAGCCAAGGACAAAGGGTGTGTCCTGCGCAGCATGATGAGGGGAGATGCCTAGGATGGTTCAGCAAGCTAGCAAGCAAGTGGATGAGAAACTATGATGAGTTTTGCAACTTGCCTTGCCTTTGATCTTTATGAAAAAGTCTTGCTCCATAAGCCATAAAACATGTGATCCTTTGGGTGCAATCTGACTTTTAGGACTTGTGTGATCATGTGGTGAAGTTTAGAAGTCCATTTGATAACTTAATTTGCCTTGAGAAGTGAATTTGCAACTTTGCCTCTTTGGTGGAAAACTTCAAATTTTGTGATTTTTGCCAACTTTGACAAGCCATAACTTTTGATCCAAAATGAATTAGGTCATGTTCTTGTACATTTTGAAAAGGTAATGATCCATTCTACAACTTTCATGACCAAAGTTTTTCCATTTGAAGCTTTCTTGAATCAAAAAGTAAAGGTTGAAAAAGTTGCCTAAAATGGCAATTTCATTAAAAGTCAAACTTTCCCAAAAAGTCAACTTTGCAAAAGACTTGAAATTCTTCAATTTTGTGAACTTACAACATCTTCCATGATCAAATAAAGATCATATACAACCAAAATGATGAAGAACACCCTTTGGTTGGGTCATTGGGGGCCTCAGATGCCCTGATTTTACACTGACTTGCCCAGAAAGTCAACCCTTGATCAGATGACTTCCTCATGGAATTTCTTCATGAAAATTGATATGCATACTCCCTATACCATATAGAGACCAATAGAAACAAGAATGACCAAAAAATTTGGAGTTATGGCCTCTGAAACCAAAACCCTAATTTTAGGTCATCTGTGCAGTCAAGCCTGGCTCTGCTTCCATACCATTCTCAGTTCTTGTGATTTTTTTTGACATTCTTGACTTTGAGAGGATATAATGTGATGCTTGAACATACATGGACCCATTTGAAGTGATTGATGACCTTTGGAGTGGCTCAAGAAGCTCTTGGATTGTTCAGATCACAAACCCTAGATGCAGATGACTTTGAATTTATGCAGTGAATCAAAAATGTGGTATGAGATGCTATGACTGAGTTTATGCTTATGAAATGATCACAAGCCATGGTGTGAATGGGTGAGGGCAAATTTGGGGTGTTTACAGCTGCCCCTATTCAAACATGAGTTAGCTGTGCAGGATGTAAGCGACGGCTTAACAGGCAAACTAGATAACTTGTGGTTGAATACCAAAGACAGTCCGAAATTTGCACTCACAGAATGAAGAAGAAAAGGGATATAGATTGTAAAG
This sequence comes from Lathyrus aphaca, assembly GCA_963966055.1. Taxonomy (NCBI): domain Eukaryota; kingdom Viridiplantae; phylum Streptophyta; class Magnoliopsida; order Fabales; family Fabaceae; genus Lathyrus; species Lathyrus aphaca. Next base: position 339,925,141 of record OZ014524.1, read on the forward strand.
GAAAATAAGGTATATTGTAAAGTATAGGAGACGGAGGACGACCGTCGAGCAGAGGACGAATGCTGGGTAAAGAGCAATGACGGGGACGGCCGACATGCTGAAAAGTGCGAAAAATAAAGCAATGACGGGGACGGCCGACATGCTGGGAAAAGTGCGACAAATAAAGCAGTGACGGGGACGGTCGACATGCTGGGGGTAAAAGGGATTATGATGGGGACGACCATCAAGATAAAGCTGTAAGATTCTCTGGGGATTAATGAAACATGACGGGGACGGACATCAAGTTCATAAAGTGAAGTAACCGACGATGGGGACGGCCATCGGGCTAAAAAGAAAAGGGACCACGACGGGGACGGCCATCGGGTTAAAGAATAAATGAAATAAACAGATGATGAGGTACGGTCATCAAAAGTGAAGGACGATCACCTAGCAGGGGACGGCTGCTCTGTTGGGGATAAGATGAGGGACGGTCATCTAAGGTGAAGGACGATCACCCGGCAGGGTACGGCTGCCAAAAGTATCGCGACATATGACGAATGCCGGATAAAAGGTCAACGATGGGGACGGCCATCGGATGAGCATGATGGAGGACGACCATCAAGAGGTGGAGGACGACCACCTAGCAGGGGACGGCTGCTCTCAAGGTTTATCATGACATAGGACGAATGTCAGATAACCAAAATCAACAATGGGGACGGCCATTGGATAAAATGATGAAGGACGATCATCAAAAAGGTGAAGGACGATCACCTAGCAGGGGACGGCTGCTAAATATCACGACATAGGACGAATGTCGGATAGAAAAGTCAACAATGGGGACGGCCATCGGACGAGCATGATGAAGGACGATCATCAAGAGGTGGAGGACGACCACCTAGCAGGGTACGGCTGCTCTCAGGGTTTATCATGACATAGGACGAATGTCAGATAAAAAGAAATTTGCTTTGTGGGTGATCTACTGGGGAATAGTAAACACGGACGAGTGTTTACATCCAAGAAATAAAGGGTATAAGTGTTTAGATGCTTGTGTATAGATTAAAGATGCGGACGAGCATCCCTAGGACTACGATACGGACGAGTATCGGGTAGAAACAAATACTGACACGTGTTCAGAGATGACGATACGGACGAGTATCAACTGGTTAACAGAGAACACGGATGAGCGTTGAATCTGAGGGGATTCTTCTGGGGAATAGTAGACACAGACAAGTATCTATATTCAAGAAGACAAGAGTGTTTGACACGGTGTATGGATTAAAGATGCGGACGAGCATCCTTAAGACTATGATACGGACGAGTATCAGGTAGAAACAAACGCTAAACGCACGTTCTGAGATGATGATACGGACGGGTACCAACTGGTTAACAAAGAACACGGACGAGTGTCGAATCTGTGGGGATATAGATGGTGTATATAAGATACGGACGAGTATCTGTATAAGTATGACTAGTGTATATTTAGGTGTTCAATCTGTTGGAGAGAGTGTGACACGGACGAGCGTCAAAAGGAGAAGGGTATAGTATAAACATGTATCTGGTATACAAAGTGTTTACATTACTGTGCTGGGAAAAGCGACATGGACGAGTGTCAGGAAAGTTATATATATATCTGTATCTGTGAGTGCAAAGGGGATACTTTGGCTTTCTGCTGGGGATGAGACACGGACGGGTGTCGAGAAGTATCTTGTAATACACAAGTGTTTGTTTGTAAAGTAAAGCTCGGGCGACTTTACTGGGGCATGATGACACGGACGGGTGCCACAAGGAGTATATACTGATGTTTTGTAAATGTGAAGCAACTGCTTTTGCTGGGGAATCTGGGGGGTATTCCATGTATATTGTTGATGGGTTGATAATATTCACAAGTGTTTGATTCAGACCATGACTTATGATCATGCAATATGTTTGATTTTTGCCGTAATACTCCGTATTAAACGGAATGCTACACTTTGTGGGGTGAATATGATGCGAATGCTATGATTATGCAAAAGATACCAATCCGAGATTCAGATCCCATTGTTGCGAAGATCTCTGGTTGATCTGTTTGAAGTGAACATCCCAGCTGGGGATGAGATTATTGGTAGATCTGATGAAATGATTCTGCTTGGGGAAATGGGTCAATGATAGACCTATTCCCGTAAATGAGGGACCCAGCTGGGGTCTGTAGGAGCTTTCTTCACTCTGTTGTGATTCCCTTCGTGCGTTGCTCTTCTGGATAGAGGCTGAAACTCTGCGGGGAGATGGTTCCTTGGCTTTTTGTATTTGGATGAGGAGGAGTAACGGATGGCAACTCAGTTGGGGAGAAACAACAAGTGGCAACTCAGCTGGGGAGAAAGCACTTGGGTGCTAAGACTGAGTGAATGTTGATTTGCCAGCTTGCTGGGGTGAAGCTTTCATGCCCCATGTTGCGCTTTTGAATACCTGCAATCCTGCAAAGACAGAGAAACGCACAAGTAATCCCGAGGCATCCCTTACCGGATTCCGTCATAGGAGTGAGACACTCTCGAGAGTAAGTATATTTCCTGCAAGCACGCGGTTTTTATTATTTTTATTTTATTTTATTTTTTTATTTTTTTATTTTTTTGAGGATAAGCATCTGTATTCATGCAATCAGTTTTTTAAAGACATCAGACATTCTTTGCAAATAAAAATGTACAAGGCGAAACATGACTGAAAATCTGATTTTATTAATTCATGTGCCCTGAATTGGCAAGATACAGTCAAAGAAACATATCTCCTGAAATGAGGAGATTTGTTACAAATTGAGAAACAAAAATGCTGGCAATGTCGACGACGCTTTAAGGAGCTTCCTCTTTTGCTATGACTCGTATGACTTTTGACGTTCTTCTCGTCTTGCTTTATGAAGAAGGCTGATTCTGAAAGAAGCTTGATCCTTTGGAAGCTTACCAGGTTGTAGGTGATACAGACGAATTCAGAGTGCAGTTGTTCGCTTATTCCCTTATTTTGCATGGATCGCCCTTTCGGGTTTTCAATCCATCGGGATACCCTTTTTTGCCTGAGTTGTCCAATGCGGATTTTCAACTCAGCGGGTGTACATTTTTTGCTTATTTTCCCTTATTTTTGCCCGAGTCTTTTATTCTGTTTTTGACTCGCCGGGATGCCCTATTTTTGCCTGGACTTACATTCTGTTTTTATGTCCAGCGGGTCATTTTTATGCGAAGTATTTTTTAACTGCATCTGAATTCACAGGGGACGAGAAGTCTTCACCATCCATGGTGCTGAGCATCAGTGCTCCACCGGAGAAAACTTTCTTTACCACGAATGGTCCTTCATAGTTCGGAGTCCATTTGCCCCTGTGGTCTGTATGAGGAGGGAGGATTCTTTTCAGCACAAGATCTCCCACTAGGTACTCTCGGTGCCTGACTTTATGATCGAAGGCTCTCTTCATTCTTCTCTGATACAACTGTCCATGACAGATTGCAGCCAATCTTTTCTCTTCAATCAGACTCAGTTGCTCATATCGGGATCGGACCCATTCTGCTTCGTTCAGCTTAACATCCATCAGTACCCGCAAGGAGGGTAATTCAACTTCAACCGGTAGGACTGCCTCCATACCATACACAAGTTGATACGGTGTTGCCCCAGTGGATGTTCTGATTGACGTGCGGTACCCGTGCAAGGCGAACGGTAGCATCTCATGCCAGTCTTTGTAGGTGACTACCATCTTCTGCACAATCTTCTTGATATTTTTGTTAGCTTCCTCAACAGCGCCGTTCATCTTTGGCCTGTAAGGAGAAGAATTGTGGTGTTGGATCTTGAAGTCCCGGCACAACTCTCCCATCATTTTGTTGTTTAAATTGGAACCATTATCAGTAATGATTCGCTCGGGAACTCCGTATCGACAAATGATATCTCTCTTTAGAAACCTGGCCACCACTTGTCTTGTAACATTGGCATAAGAAGCTGCTTCAACCCACTTGGTAAAATAGTCAATGGCTACCAAGATGAATCTGTGGCCATTTGAAGCAGTCGGTTCGATCTTGCCAATCATATCAATTCCCCACATGGAAAACGGCCAGGGTGAAGACATTATATTCAAAGGATTGGGAGGCACATGTACCTTATCCGCATAAATCTGGCATTTATGGCATTTTCTGGCATAGGCACAACAGTCGGCATCCATTGTGATCCAGTAATAACCTGATCTTAGCAACTTTTTAGCCATGGCATGCCCTCCCGCATGGGTACCAAAGGATCCTTCGTGCACCTCGTGCATCAACAAGTCTGCTTCTGTCCTATCGACGCATCTGAGGAGTACCATATCAAAGTTTCTCTTGTACAGGGAACCATCAGTGTTCAGAAAGAAACTGCCAGCAAGCCTTCTTAAAGTCTTCTTATCATTGGAAGATGCCCCAGGTGGGTATGCTTGATCCTCCAAGAAGCACTTAATGTCATGGAACCAAGGCTTATCATCTTTGACAATATCTGCTGCAAATACATAAGCTGGTCTGTCAAGTCTGGACACTGAAATCTGCGGTACAAAGTTGGCAGCTTGAACTTTGATCATGGATGAAATGGTAGCCAGAGCATCTGCAAACTGATTTTCGTCTCGAGGGATATACTCAAGCTTGACCGTTGTAAAGAAAGTCAGTAACCTCCTTGTATAATCCCTGTAAGGTATCAGATGATCCTAGTGGGTGTACCATTTGCCGTTGGTTTGATTAACTACCAGAGCTGAATCTCCGAATACGGTCAAAGTCTTGATCCTGAGGTCAATGGCTTCCTCAAGACCCATAATACAAGCTTCGTATTCAGCTTCGTTGTTAGTGCAGTTGAAGGTGAGCTTTGCCGAGAAAGGCATGTGAACTCTTTTAGGTGTAATGAGTACTGCACCAACACCACGACCATTCATGTTAACAGCCCCATCAAACATCATAGTCCATTCTTCTTCTGAGTCGGGCCCTTCAGTGTGAATAGGCTCTTCACGGTCTTTCGCTTTTATGAACATGATGTCTTCATCAGGGAAGTCAAATCTCATAGGCTGGTAGTCATCAATAGGTTGCTCAGCAAGATATTCAGACAATACACTGCCCTTGATGGCTTTCTGAGATGTGTACTGAATGTCATATTCCGTGAGAATCATTTGCCATCTTGCAACCCGTCCGGTAAGAGCTGGCTTCTCGAAAATGTACTTGACTGGGTCCATCTTTGAGATTAATAAGGTAGTGTGGGTCAACATATACTGTCTCAGTCGGCGAGCAGCCCACGCTAAAGCACAGCAAGTTTTCTCGAGTAGTGAATAACGTTGTTCACAGTCGGTAAACTTTTTGCTCAGGTAGTATATTGCATACTCTTTTCGACCAGACTCGTCATGCTGGCCCAGCACACACCCCATTGACTCTTCTAATACTGTCAAGTACATTATCAAAGGTCTTCCTTCAACTGGGGGCATAAGGATTGGTGGTTCTTGTAAGTACTCCTTGATCTTGTCAAATGCCCTCTGGCAGTCTTCGTTCCACCTGACCGTTTGTTCTTTTCTTAACAGCTTGAACAAGGGCTCACAAGTTGCAGTAAGGTGAGATATGAACCTTGAGATGTAGTTCAATCTACCTAGAAACCCTCGAACTTCTATTTCAGACTTCAGTGCAGGCATTTCTTGAATGGCTTTGACTTTATCAGGGTCAACTTCAATCCCCTTCTCGCTTAAGATAAAGCCCAGCAGTTTACCAGATCGCACCCCGAATGTGCACTTGTTGGGGTTCAGCTTCAGTTGGTACTTCCTCAGACGCTTGAATAGTTTCAGCAGATTTACCAAGTGGTCTTCTTCTGTGAGGGACTTGGCAATCATGTCATCCACATAACATTCGATTTCTTTATGGATCATATCGTGGAATAATGTCACCATAGCCTGTTGATATGTTGCACCAGCGTTCTTCAACCCGAATGGCATCACCTTGTAACAGAACGTGCCCCAGGGTGTGATGAAGGTTGTCTTCTCCATGTCTTCAGGTGACATTTTGATTTGGTTGTATCCTGAAAATCCGTCCATGAAGGAGCATACCGAGAACTGAGCCGTATTATCCACCAATACATCAATGTGAGGTAATGGGAAATCATCCTTCGGGCTGGCTCTGTTCAGATCCCGGTAATCAACACACATCCTTACCTTGCCATCTTTCTTTGGAACAGGCACAATGTTAGCGACCCACGGCGGATAGCTAGTTACAGCAAGGAATCCGGCGTCCCGCTGCTTTTGTACCTCTTCTTTGATCTTCATTGCCATGTCTGGACGAGTACGACGCAGTTTCTGTTTAACCGGCGGGCATTCTTCTCTTAAAGGCAGCCTGTGCATAACAATGTCGGTGTCCAACCCTGGCATATCTTGATAGGACCAAGCAAACACATCCACATATTCCTGAAGCAGGTCAATCAGTTGTCTCTTCACTGAGTCTTGTAGGCAGGCCCTGATTTTAACTTCTTTCACATCTTCATCTGTACCAAGATTGATCGTTTCGACCTCCTCCTGATGAGGAGTGATAACCTTCTCCTCTTGTCTCAGCAATCTGGCTAGCTCTTCAGGAAGCTCGTAATCTTCTTCAACCCCTTCATCAGCTTGATTGATTGGATTGTCAAAGTCATACGAAGTCATAGTCGTGCTGTTGTCGGTGCGGTCTGGAAGGCACTCTCTGAAAGGGTTCAGTTTGTTCATTTTAGTGATTGATTTTAATCTTGTTTAGAAAAGTGAAATAAAGTTGTCATTTTGAAAACATTGCCATTTATTTTTTTGTACAAAAAGAAAAATGGAAAAACAGTGAGCGGAAAAGAAAAAGGACTCATTTGCAAAAGATGTCTGATATTTCATTGATTAATCTTGTTGCACAAAAATTACAGATGGCCCGATTACAAAATGAGTCTTGTCATCTTGGGCAAGATGCAAGACTTGATGCATGCTTAAAATATACAGGAAATAATAATTACTCTGCAGGAGTAACCCTTATAATTTCCTAGGAAGACCAGTTTGAGATACGGCTCCCCGGGATCCTTGGACGTATCCAGCTCTCCAGGTTGCGCTCATCTTCCGACTCATCTTCCAAGTTGTTGACAGCATCAGGGGTGAGCATCCCCCCACTAACAAAGTTGGGCTTCTTAGCAGCCTCTGCTTGATCTTGTTGAGTTGGTTTGTAACCCAACCCAAATCTATCCTCTTTCTTCTCCACAGGCAACAGTTTGCCCCAGCCTTGAGCATTCCCTTCCTCAACAACCTTCCTGGCTTGCTGGTAGGATGTCATGGAAGTCCCAAGTACAACAGATGTTTCATTAATATTCAGGGCCTCGAACCCTTGACTCATCGTTTCGTGGATCTCCCCATCCATCTCAATGTATTTGTATGTAGCCAGATGGCTAACAAAAATATCTTCCTCTCCACAAATAGTAACGACTTGGCCCTCCCACTCGAATTTTAACTTCTGGTGAAGGGTAGACGTAACTGCGCCAGCGGCATGAATCCATGGTCTACCCAACAAACAGCTGTAGGCCGGCTGAATGTCCATCATGTAGAAGGTCGTTTTGAAAGTTTGTGGGCCAATCGTTACAGGCAACTCAATTTCTCCCAGAACTGATCTCTTAGAACCGTCAAAGGCTCTCACTACTAAGTTACTGGGATGTAATGCCAATCCTTCATACTCCAGCTTCACAAGGGCTTTTTTAGGCAAGACATTGAGGGATGATCCTGTGTCTACCAGCACATGGGAAAGAACTGCACCCTTACACTCCATGGTGATGTGCAAAGCCTTGTTATGGTTGCGGCCTTCCGAAGTCAAATCAGTGTTGGTAAATCCTAGTCCATTACTAGCATTAACATTTCCAACCACAGCTTCCAACTGATTGACCGTAATCTCTTCTGGCACATAAGTTGCGTGCAAGACCTTTAGTAGTGCGTTCCGATGAGCCTCGGAGCACATAAGCAATGATAGAATGGAGATCTTGGAAGGCGTTTGGTGAAGCTGGTCCACTACCTTGTAATCACTCTTCTTGATGATTCTCATGAATTCATCAACTTCTTGATCAAAAGGTGTTTTCAAAGCTTCCTTAACAATTTGCTCTTCTTGCACCATGCTCTTCCCTTTCACCTTGGCAGCAGCTTCTGCTTCGGCATTGGGTCTTTGAATTTGCGGGGCAAAGAGACGTCCGCTTCGAGTGAAGCCTCCGCCTCCCCCCACATTGTCTATTTGTGGTGAAGAAGTCGATGATTCAAGAGTGATTTTCTGTCCTTCGCAGTATAGATCGGAGCCGTAATGCCAAGGGATGGCATTACTGCTTTCATAAGGTACTGGCCCAGGCACTGTGATAGTGACTGGACTGCTGGCATCTGCAGAAGGGACCATGATAGTCTGCGGATCATAGTATATTGTGACTGGTGCTCTGATAGGAGCGACATTTTGTGAGTTGTAGGCAGAATCATTGGCAGGATCATAATAAATTGTAACCGTTGAGACACTCTCATTGCTTGCTGCTGATGTTGTAGGAGACATTGTTGACTGGATGGGTGTTGTTGTTGTAGGAGATTCTGAATGAAGGGGTGCTGAAGTTGTAGCAGGGATGTTTGTTGATATCTGGTCCGTTGAAGTAACAGATGATGCATTTGTTGATGAGATTGAAGAGTTGTTTGGAACAATGGCTGTTGCAGTTGTAGAAAACTCTGGAACTGTTGTGAAGGAGATTGTTGGATTGGTAGGTATTGATGTTGTGATTTGAAGCATGCCACTCTGGATGAGACCATCTATGCCATCCCTCAAGTTATCACACCCATTTACTGAAATGTTGCAATAAGCACATCCTAGCTCGCATCCCGGGAACATTTGACATTCAAGGAGTTGAGCTTTAATCTCTACCAAGGGTGTCCGAATCTGACCCACACTGGTTATCAAGTAAGACGGCTTATCCTCTTCAATAGCATTGATTCTTGGTCCTCCGTGGTGCGGCATAGGGTTCTTGTTAACATTTGGTGGTGGTGCAAAGTTTAGGGCTTTGGAATCCACTAAATCCTGTACTTTCATGTGCAAAGCCCTGCACTTCTCTGTACTGTGGCCTGGTGCATTTGAATGAAAAGCACATCTGGCGCTGGCGTCATAATTTCTGGGCAAACTGGCAGGATCTGGAGGTGCCAATGTCCTTAGCTCAACCAGGTTGAGTTTCAGGAGTTGTGGCAGTAATGTGGCATATGGCATAGGGATCGGATCGGTCACCCTATTGGCCTGAGAAGGTCTCTGTTGGAACGGTCTTTGCTGGTTGTTGTTGTTGGTGTTGTTGTTGTTATAATTTCTCTGAGGAGGATACTGAGTTTGTTGTTGGTAATGGGGTTGTTGCTGTGGTTGATAAGCTGGCTGTGGATGAATTGGAGCGGGAATGGTGACTGCTGCCACAGACCTATGAACATATTGGGGTCTGCCTCTGCTGGTATGGATAGCATTGGTCTCACCAGCTCTTCTTGGGCCCACAAAAGGCTTTCTTGTGTTGCTGGATGAGCTCGCACCGTTGTCAGAAATTTTGCCCATCTTCAATAGGCTCTCAATTCTTTCCCCGGCTATGACCACGTCAGCAAAGCTAGTGGAAGAAAAGGCAGCTAGCCTGTCAATGTATGTCCCTTGGAGGGTGTTCATAAACATATCAGCCATTTCCCTCTCTGACATGGGTGGCTGGACAGCAGCAGCGAGCTGTCTCCACCTCTGAGCGTACTCCCGGAAGCTTTCCCTGGATGATTGTGACATTCCCATCAGGAGGGTCCTGTTGGGAGCCATATCCAAGTTGTACTGATATTGTCTGATAAAGGCCTCAGCCAAGTCCTTCCAGCACCTGATGGTTGCTCTGGTCAGGTGAGAGTACCATTCCCTTGAAGCTCCTGTTAAGCTATCTTCAAAATAAAACATCCATAGCTTTTCGTCCATGGTATATGCCTTCAGCCTCCCCAGAAAGGATTGCAAGTGGGTCCGCGGACAGGAAGTCCCGTTGTACTTCTCAAAGCACGGTGGTTTAAATTTATGGGGAATCCTGACCCCGTCCACTAAGCCCATGTCCATAACATCAAAACCCAAAGAGTTTTGAGACTCCAAGGACCTTAATTTTTCAGCAATTTCATCTAGCCTTCTGTCATAGGCTTCCTCCCCAGCTCCCATCACTGTGAACTGATCTTCCTGGGGGTCTTCTTGTAATACTCTGCCTGCAGTGGCAGTCCCTTGCACATTAGCAGGGATGTTGATCTCTGGATGAAGGTGGGGTCCATAGACTGGAGGATTAACATGAGGTTGAACTCTCTCATTATTGCTTGTCCCAGCAGTCCCTAGATGGGGGTCTTCCTAATTCTGCCTCTCTACCAGTGCTCTTAATCTCTCTTGCCTTTGAGCCATATTATTCATCACCTCCATAAATTGTGTCATCTGATTCCTCATTTCCAATCTCTCATTGGCCATTTGGTTCCTGACCTCTGTAAGGTCCTGCTGTACCTGGTCCATCTGTATACCCGGAAGGTTGTTACGGGTGGGATATCTGTGTGGACGGTTGAGTGGGAACACCCGACGCCGAGCAATAGTTCCTGAAGTCACAACAGAGTTAGTAACAATAAAACAAAAACCTACAAAACAAAACAAAAGGTTAGTATGCAATGCAATATGCTTATTTGTTTCCAAGGTATCCGGCTTGGCACTTGGTTTTGACCTTTCCAGACCCTTGAGGAAGATGCTTTTGATGTTGCTTTGAAAGAACTCAGATAAAACAAACCAACACATATATTACAAAAAGTAAATGATACATAGTCTGTTTCTTTTTACAATACATTCCCTCTGAGGGGTCAAAAATATAACATAAAGAAAAGAAAGTACAATGAAATGAAAGCAACAACAAGCAAAAAGTCAGACACTAAGACCAAACTCATCCTCCTGAACTTCCTTGAGAAGTGCTTCAGTCACAGGATCAGCTGGACGCTCTGTAAGGTTCCTGATAAGGAGATTCCTTGTAGTAAAAACTGCAGTTAGCTTCTTGTGTCGACCCTGGTCCTTTGACCTCTTCACACCAGCTTTAATCTTCAACTCTGAGATCTCTCTCTGGGCTGCTGCCAGGGCTTCCTGTTGCTCTTTTGCACTAGCTTCAGCTGCTCAATCTTATCCTGAGTCCTTTTATCCTCCTGAGTACGAGCTTCGGTGATCCTGACCCACCTAGCTTGACTCTCCTTCAGATACAAATCAGTCCTAGCTCTCTGGAATTGGGCCTCTTTGCAGGCATTTTTCAAGATCTGCTCTCCAGCCCTTGCCTTCTTAATGTAATCCTCTGACTTCTCAATTCTGGCTAGATGCTCCACCTTTAGTTTTTCTAACCTTTCAATGTCCAAGCGACCATCACTCCTCTCCCAGAGGGTCTTCTGTAGAGCCTGAGCCAGATTCTCATTTCTTTCTTTCAATTTCTCAAACTCTTCTAAGCTGACAGTTGCTGGAGGTGGTGCTGTGGAGGGCCCAGGCACATCTTCAAGGGTGAAGGGCATCCCAGAAATTTGAGCCCTGGCATGAGACCACTCATAGTACTGAGCTGAGGCCACATTGTTGCATCTTCCAAGAATGGTTACCCCTTTAGTTTGCACATTGTCCCAAGCCCAGGATGCTTGCCTGACAATAGCCAGATTAGGCTTAATCTCACAATAAAGGGTCTCAGCTAGATCTTGTACTCTAGGAGGGTGGACCAATGCATAGCCCAGTTGCCTTTTGAGTAGCAGAGGGTTGTAGTTGATGCAACCCTTCACTCCTATCAGAGGCACATTGGGAAATTGCCCACAACTAGTAATGATGTCTCTGCCCTTGGTGCTCTGAGTGCACCATCTGATATCATCTGAGGTTAAAGCAACCAGCCTCCTAGCCCAGTTTTTCTGCTGGTGAGGGTTCAAGAATGCATCAGTCCTTGGCAAATGTTTGAGCAACCAAGTATGGAACAAAGGTGCACAACATCTCACTAATCTTCCCCTTTGTTTTTCATTCCTTTGGTGAACAGAGTAGTAAAGATCTCCCATTAAGGTGGGCACTGGGTTCTTCAGAATGAAAAGATGGATTGCATTCTTGCTAACAAACTTAGGCTCATCTGCAAATAACATAACCCCATATATGCTAAGGGCTAATAATGCACAGACTGCCTTCCACTCCCCCATGGAGGCTTTCAGAATAGCCTGAGAGGTCAAGAAATCCAAGTGAAGACCAGAGACTCCAACCTTGGCTGTCATGTTCTGCCCAATCAGAGCTGGTTCTAGATACAATGCCTTTGCCACCTCTTCATTACTAGGGAAAGCCATCTCAGGGTTGAAAGGGACTCCACCCCTGATAGGTACACCAATCAGTGATGAATACTCTTCCAACAAGGGTCCCAACTGAAAATTCTGGAAGGTGAAGCACCTCAGAGGGGGATCATAGAACTGCAGGCAAGTATGAATCAGGCTCCTCTGTGAAGGGTCCAAATCCATAACCACATCAAGGATTCCTCCATAATGCTCTCTAAATAGTGGTATATGGTCTGGAGTAATCAGGGTCTGAATCTTCCTGATGCTAGCCAACTCAGGCTCAAAGAAATGATAGGAGATGTTACTCTTCTTAGGTGCCATGTTGCTGAAGAACAGATGCTGAGAATAACATTGAAGATGGGCCACTGACAGGCTGAGACTGATGATGCAGGTGACTGAAGCAGGTAGCTGATAGCTGGAGTAAGTACTGATGAAGATAGGTCTATGCTGAAGAAGGGGTCAAAACCAAGCCAAAATGTATGATGTGGATACCCTGAAAACAAATAAGCAAATGTTAAAATGATGCAATGATGATGTATGCAAATGATATGCAAGGGTTTGTGATCAAGCTGGATCTGATCAAGTGCTCTGATATAAGTCCAGGTATGTTCAAGAAATCCAGATGGAGGTTCATAAATCCAGTAACCAAGGTGGGGGACTCAAATAAAGAGTCACATGTCCTGGGTTAAAATCACAAGAACTGTTCCAAGATGGAGTACTCTTAACAATGTAACAGGGTATGTTGAGGTCAAGGGTACCTGCAAACCTGTAAACAGCCCAACCCCCTCACAGGTGATGTTCTAAAACAAGGATCCTCAGACTTGGATCAGTTATGAGAAGTGTAAACACTTCTAACCCAGAGGTACAGTGTTTACAATAACCATAAAAAAATCCTCCTTTAATTCACCTCAGTTTCTGAAGGTCAATACTAAAGGTCATCCAGACTTAACAGGCTTCCCAGATAGCCCTAGCACTACAGGAAATCTGTAGCACAGAGTTCTCAAGAAGAAACCCATATCTGAACCGTGTTTCATATTCCCGCACCAGACCGAAATGGAATGGGAAAGAACATGAACCACCCTAGCCTAGGTGTCACTCAGGTCACAGGTATAGGACCTTAACTCTCAGTAAAACACCCACCCACCAAAGCAACAAAACAGATCCAGCCAACACAGTATGACAGTATGATATAGGTAAAGCTATAAAGAAAGCAATAAAACAACTATACATAAAGCAAAAATAAATACAAATACAAGCACAAATAGCACATAACACCCCAGTAAACACAAATCAAACAAGCGCTAGGAGGAACCCACAAAAAGAACCAGAAGCCCTGGTTACAGTATAAGGGTCCCCAGCAGAGTCGCCAAGCTGTCGCTCCCACCAAATGAGGCCGGGTCAAATGGGGTACAGACGCGAACGGTCGGCGAAAGGAGGATGCGAGAACACACAGGAGTGAACTCAAATCGAATGAAAAGAGTCGCCAGCTAGGCATTTTTATCCCGAAGGAAAGGCAATGATGCATAGGCCTAAGAAAAGACATGGATAAGACGGTTGCGAACCAGAGAGACTGAGAAAGGGGGTTGGTTACAACCTGGGAAGGTATTAGCACCCAGATTGTCCGTCGTACTCGACGGGATCCACGCTTAAAAGATTTGTGTTTTAAAGGGGTAGTGTCAGTGCAATTTGTGTATAAAAAAGCTGGAAAAGGATGTACAGGTGTCAGTGCAAAGGAAGTGTAAAGTGTATAAATGAAGTGTCAGTGTAAGAACGAAGATGAAATGCTCAAGATAATGAGGCTAAAGAATAAGGCTAGAAGGAGGGGGAATATACAGAGACTTTTGTTCGATAACCGTTAAGTTATGCCTACGTATCCTCTCGTGCAATGAGGAAGTCAGAACACCGTAGTTCGACCCAAAGAGACTGAAAGATGAATTGACTGATGAACTGCTTACTTGTCTATGCTCAAGTATATGACCTGTCTGGCTCAGGTGCAAACTGTCTTGCATTAGACGGAAGAAGCAAATTCTCGTTTGTGAATGAATGAGATGAGAAAAGAATCCCGGAGGAGACGTTTATTGTTTGTTTTTTGAGTTTTCAATCTTTTATTGATTTTTTTGTGTTTGTCATAAGTTAATGAGCTTAAGCCTAAACCAATGGATTTAGTAGACTCATCACATCTTCCCTCTGATTAGGGGTAATGAGAATACCTTAAGTGTGAAGTCAGCTTCTCACACTTAACCACCATGATATAGAATTAAGATCATTAACCTACTTGTGATTAATTAGATGTTTTTGGTGTTTTTGTTTAGTGTTGAGTAATGAGATTAAGCCATAATCAGGGATTAAACAGACTCATTACACCATCCTAATAGAAGGATAATAGATGAGAGTGTTTAAGCTGAGGAAGGCTCCTCAACTTAATCCATGATTAGGGATTAAACTCATGACAAAACAAGCCTTTGGTTAAGTGGATTTTATTTAATGATATGATGATGAAATATTTTTTAGGGTTTGTAAGACAACTTGAGGGGGACTTGTCCATTAACACTAGGGTTAGTCCTTCTTAACCAATTAAGGAAGAATTAGAACCCTAATGCAAGGCCCAAGTTACAAGTGTGATGTCTTGATGATTATTAGATGAATTGATTAGAGGATTTAAACACATTAAGGGTTTAACACTTAGGATTAAAGTTATACACTCCATCCTAATAGAAGGATGCAGACATAAGCTTAATCACAAAGCCTTAAAACCTTTAGGGTTTAGTCCCTGATTATGAGGTGAGAAGAGAAGACTCAATGAGAAACAAAGGCAAAAACTAAATGGTGGACTAATCAAAACCCTAATTATTGTCATTCTTGGTTGTTCCTAAGGTTTGTGAAGTTTACAAGAGAAGTCTTCAATGGAACCACCAGAAGCAGATGAAAGGAGCAAGGAGAAGCAAAGTAACTTGCTTCATTCAAGAAGTCAAGTCATTTGAGGAAAGAAAGTAAGAAGAAGAAGAAAGAGCAAGCTCAATCTCAAACACATAACAAAATGCAGCAAGGATGCATAAAAGAAATGAAAAGAAGTTGTGAGAAGTGAAGGCAAATTCACTTCTCAAAGCAACTTACCACCTGAAAAGTTAGTGAAAGAAATGCAATGCAATGCAAAATGAGATGGAATGGCATGATGCAAACCAAAACCAGAAGCATATATGAGATGATAATGATGCTATGAGATGCTGCAAACATGTAACAAGGCATGGGGATGATCATGCAAACTTATGGATGCAGATGAAGCAAGTTAAGAACCATGATCATACATGAAATGTTATGAAGTGCAAATGACATACAACATGGCAAATACAAGATGCAATGATCAATCATGCTTCTAATATGTCTTAAGATGTCAAATGAATCAAATGGATGCATAAAATATCATGGAAAGTCATGGTATGCAAGCAAATGCAAGATGTATGCAAAAGGAAGCCCAAATTAGGGTTTATGATCAATGCATCAAACAAAAACCAAAATCAGAAGCAAACATCAAGATAAAAAATTGAAAATGCATTCAAAGGAACCCTAAACCTATGCTAACTCACTGCCCAAAGGAGAGGTTCCAACTCTTAACCTAATTAGAGTTATGAATTTCCTAAAATTTATAGGGTTTTAGGGTACCTTATCAAGAAAAATGCCAAACAAATGGAAAATGAAAGATCAAATCATACCAATTTAATCTCACAAACTACATGATATGCAAAACACAATGCAAAAAGAATCAAAGTCCAACTCTCAAAGACTAGGCAGAAATGGTTTTTTGAAGTTTGGATCAAAATAATGCTTTGAAATTGAATTAATTCCATGGAAAATTGTCAAAATGCATTAAGATCAAAAAAGAAATTTGGTTTGAGGGTTGGACAATGTTTCTAAATGATTATGAAGGTTTCATGAATTTTTTGGTGATTTTTAAATACCTAAAAGTATTTTTAATTAATTAATTCTCATTAATTAATTAAAAATAAACTTTTAAATATTTAAAAATATTTTTTTAATGCAAAAAATAAAAATAAAAATGTTTTTGGTTTCTGAAAATTAATAAAAGTTTATACAAAAATTTTCAGAATTTTTAAAATTGTTTTGCTATTTTTAAATAAATGTAGAAAACAAATGAATTAATTGGAAAAAATAAAATGAATTAAACTGAAAATGGGAAAAGTCAGCGCATCCAAGGGCCAAGGTTTGAATTCACACGCGCGGGAAGAGACTTGGCGCCACATCCAAGGGCTGACATTCAAATTCACTAATTAACTGATTAAGCCATAATCTTGCCCTAATCACTCTCAGGCGACCGGAACACTGTTCCGGTCGTCTTCTCCGGCTATCTCATCTTTCAATCTCTCTCAATATGCCATGAAAACGTGCCAAACTCTCCAGAATCAATCATTAATCAACCCTAAACCTAAACCCCACCCCAAAATTCATTCATTTCCATTGCATCATGAGACACGAATCAAAACGGAAAACAAAACAGAAATTTCAGAGATCAAATACATCCTACACACGCAACCATTTTCAATGATTCAAAGCTTAAAATGATCAGCACATCACATAGAATCAGTTTATAACTCAAAACGCAAGTTCTGGAAAAATATTTTTGGATGATACCTGAGATGGAGCTTTCGATTCCAGAGCTTTCAGGTTGTTTCTTTGGCTCAGATCTACTCCACTGATCCTCCTAAGAAGCTTGCAAGGTTTGTTTGAAGTTTGCAATGGCTGGTTTGAGAGCTTGCTTGAGTTCTGTTCAATGGCAGGTGGTGATCGTGTTTTTGATTCAATGGCTTTCAGGCTGTTTTGAAGGTTGGTTTGTGTTCAGTGAAGCATGATGAGATTGTTTGTGAAGTTGGTTTGAGTGTTTGAAGCTTGTGCTGAGAGTTTCGAAGGCTCTTGCAAGATGGTGTGAAAATGAGAATGCTGAGTTATGGAGTATTTTAGGCTTGTGTTGTAGTTGCTTTGGCTTGCTTTTTCTTTGTATAAACAATTGCCATTGGTCAGATGAAGTGATGTGTGCTTTATTGATTGGTATGGGTCCTTTTGCCAAAATGTCAAAGTTGGTGTAAGAGAAGTATGGGCTACTTTCTAGCCAAGGACAAAGGGTGTGTCCTGCGCAGCATGATGAGGGGAGATGCCTAGGATGGTTCAGCAAGCTAGCAAGCAAGTGGATGAGAAACTATGATGAGTTTTGCAACTTGCCTTGCCTTTGATCTTTATGAAAAAGTCTTGCTCCATAAGCCATAAAACATGTGATCCTTTGGGTGCAATCTGACTTTTAGGACTTGTGTGATCATGTGGTGAAGTTTAGAAGTCCATTTGATAACTTAATTTGCCTTGAGAAGTGAATTTGCAACTTTGCCTCTTTGGTGGAAAACTTCAAATTTTGTGATTTTTGCCAACTTTGACAAGCCATAACTTTTGATCCAAAATGAATTAGGTAATGTTCTTGTACTTTTTGAAAAGGGAATGATCCATTCTACAACTTTCATGACCAAAGTTTTTCCATTTGAAGCTTTCTTGAATCAAAAAGTAAAGGTTGAAAAAGTTGCCTAAAATGGCAATTTCATTAAAAGTCAAACTTTCCCAAAAAGTCAACTTTGCAAAAGACTTGAAATTCTTCAATTTTGTGAACTTCCAACATCTTCCATGATCAAATAAAGATCATATACAACCAAAATGATGAAGAACACCCTTTGGTTGGGTCATTGGGGGCCTCAGATGCCCTGATTTTACACTGACTTGCCCAGAAAGTCAACCCTTGATCAGATGACTTCCTCATGGAGTTTCTTCATGAAAATTGATATGCATACTCCCTATACCATATAGAGACCAATAGAAACAAGAATGACCAAAAAATTTGGAGTTATGGCCTCTGAAACCAAAACCCTAATTTTAGGTCATCTGTGCAGTCAAGCCTGGCTCTGCTTCCATACCATTCTCAGTTCTTGTGATTTTTTTGACATTCTTGACTTTGAGAGGATATAATGTGATGCTTGAACATACATGGACCCCTTTGAAGTGATTTATGACCTTTGGAGTGGCTCAAGAAGCTCTTGGATTGTTCAGATCACAAACCCTAGATGCAGATGACTTTGAATCTATGCAGTGAATCAAAAATGTGGTATGAGATGCTATGACTGAGTTTATGCTTATGAAATGATCACAAGCCATGGTGTGAATGGATGAGGGCAAATTTGGGGTGTTTACATTGAGGAAGTACATTCCTGACCCGTCGCATGTAATTCAGATAGATGATGTTCAGGTGAGAGATAATCTGACGATTGCAGCTTTACCAGTAAGGATTGATGGTAGGGAATTAAAGCAACTTCGAGGCAAGGAAATTGCTTTAGTGAAGGTTTTGTTGGGAGGACCAGCTGGAGAAAGTTGGACTTGGGAGCGGGAAGATCATATGAGGGAGTCGTATCCGACTCTATTTACTTCAGGTAATTTTCGAGGACGAAAATTCTTTAAGTAGGGGAGAGTTGTAACGCCCCGAAAATCTAAATTTAATTATTTAATTATTTATTTAATTAATTTAGAAATACTTGGAGAGTTTGGGTTAATTAGAGAATTTTGGAGAAAATGAGTATTTTTATATAATAAGGATAAATAGTGTTTTATTATGCTATTTTATTATTATTATTAAAAATATATTAAAGAAAAGGGTAAGGTGGTCCTTTTGTGAAATTATGAGGGTAAAGAGGGAAAAGACTCAACTGGAATGTTTTTAGTAAAAAGGAATACACAATAAGTTTTCTCATTTTTTTGGTTTTCTATCGTGTTTGGAGAAGTGCTCTGAAGAAAGAGGAAGCTCAGAGTCAGGAAGCTGTGGAGAACCCCAGAGAAGAGTGTAAAGCGGCGAAATTCTCTAAGGTATGGGGAGTTTTTATAATCTATGATAAATGTGTAGGAATTGGAACATGAATGGATTAGGATGGTATGAGCTTTAGGGGTTTTTGGGGTTTTTAGTTAGGTTGAGTTTTATGAGAAAATCTTGATGAATTAGAGTTATTAGAATGAGTTATAATTGTATATTTGTATGTATAATTGTTGTCTGGATGTTGTTGAGGTTTAATTGATGTTTTTGAATGGTTTTTGAGTGTTATGATGTGAAACCCGTAATGGGGTTTGGGGGTTTATGGAGTTGGAACAGTCTGCAATAGTATAGCAGAGGACTGTTGGAAAACATGCGTTAACCGGTTAACACTTTGGTTAACCGGTTAACCATTAAAAACTTTGAGTATTTTTCTGGAATTGCACAGGCGTTAACCGGTTAACACTGTTGGGATGACAAATTTTAATTCTTTGAAAATTCATATCTTTTAAACCGTAAGTCCGATTCGCATTCCGTTTGAAGCGTCGGAAAGAGCACAAACTGAACTTTATTTTGATGAATAGAAACGAGAAAAATGCAATAGTTTTTTATAAATGAATTTTTGAAATAACCTTATAATTACCTTATAAATTATCGGGTACAGGTTAATTCTTGATGTGTCAGAGTGGTTAGAGAACCAGTGTTCAGGGTGTAATGTCATGATGATATATATGATTATTTGATGGTTGTTTTGCTGATTGAAATGAACGATGCGAATTGTTTTGATGAATTTACGATATAGCGCATCATTGCATTTCATAACATTCACGATGGGGCTTCGGCCTATTTATTTGCTTCAATCCATTGTGTGGATTGAAGTGTCTCGATGATTTACAATGTGCTACTTTGTGGAGTGTTGATGGTCATGTATCCATCTCACGATGAAAATGGTACCACATGCATATTGCATATCAGGATGTTAGAATTGCATATTCTGGATGAATTTCATGACTGTGTTGGTGTTGTTTGATTTCATGGTCGTGTTGTGGTTGTTGCTGAATTTTATAGATGATGATGTTATGATATGTGTACTAATTTATTTATAATTCTATATTCTTGTGCGTTTATGATATATTATGATTACTCACCCTGCCTGCTTGGAAATGTTGCCTCCTTCGTGGGTAACTTGCAGATGTCGAAGAATAGTCCTGCAGTGCAATAGGAGTAATTCATGAGTCTCAGAGCGTGTTTAGTGTTCCTTAGAAGTGGTTCTGGTTTATGTGTCCTGCTCTGTGTCGTGTAACACTGGGATGGGTTTTATTCTGTTAACTATTTCAGTTACGTTATTATTGGATAAATGTTTTCCTATTTATACGATGTTAAATTCAGGATGGTGAAAATTATGTTTATGAAGTTTTGAATTATGAAGTTTAAATTCCGCTGTGAATTGATTTATGATATACTTGATGTTGATTAACCCGTGTTACAGGACAGGACACCGTTGTAATGATTCTTAATGATATGTAATACCTTTTTACATGATTACTCTGATATTATTTAAATATTATGTTTTAGGGTAGAAGGGTGTTACATTAGTGGTATCAGAGCAGGTCGGTCTGTCCGGCCAAGTCTTGTTGTTGTCAGTCAGTTGTCAAGTCGTTATTTATTTAACGATTATTCTCTTCTGATGTGGTAAGTGTTATGCAGAATGGCTGGAAACAACACGCGTGCTCTTGTTGATGCTATTGCAGCTCTTGCTCAGACTGCTGCTCGAAACAATGCGCATGACGAGTTTCGTGCATTGGGGAAATTCCAGAGGAATAATCCACCTGTGTTTGAAGGAACTCATGACCCGTCGAGCGCACAGAAGAGGCTCAAGGCAATTGAGAAAATTTTCAGAGTGATGGCATGTGCTGACGCGCAGAAAGTTCAATTTGGAACTCATATGTTGTCTGAGGAAGCTGAAGACTGGTGGGATAATACTCGTCAGCGTCTAGAGGATGAGGCTGTTGTGGTGACTTGGACTGTATTTAAGGCGGAGTTCCTTAAGAAGTATTTTCCGGAAGATGCTCGTGGTAAGTTGGAGATAGAATTCCTTGAGCTGAAGCAAGGAAACATGACAGTGGCAGAGTATGCTGCCAAATTTGAAAGGCTGGTGAAGTTTTATCCTCACTACAACAGGGTAGATGCTGAACTTTCCAAGTGCCTTAAGTTTGAGAATGGGCTGAGACCTGAAATTAAGCAGGGAATTGGATGCCAACAAACTCGCAAGTATGCGGAGTTGGTGGATAAGAGCCGTATTTTTTATGAGGACAGCCGAGCTCGGTCAGCTCACTATAAACAGCTGAGCGAGAAGAAAGGCAAGAGTCAGTATATAGGAAAACCTTATGTGACTACTGGTGATAGAGGGAAGCAGAAGGCATCTGATGAGAAGAAGCAAAGTAAGGGAGTTGTCAATGTACCTGTTAAGTGTTACCAGTGTGGAGAGGCAGGTCATAAGGCCAATGCATGTACCACCAGAGTTATGAAATGTTACCGTTGTGGCAAGCGTGGGCATAAGATGAGTGATTGTCCTAATGAAGGCCCAACCTGTTACAATTGTGGTGAACAGGGGCAAATCAGCGCCCAATGCCAGAAATCAAAGAAGAATGCTGCTACTGCTCAGAGTGCTGGAAGAGTTTTTGCATTAGCTGGTTCAGAAGCTCTAAAGAAGGACAACTTGATCAGAGGTACCTGTTTTATTAATAATATTGAGTTGATTGCTATTATTGACACTGGAGCTACACATTCATTTATTTCTCTCGAGTGTGCTAATAGTTTGGGTTTAAAGTTGTCTAATATGAATCGTAATATGATAATAGAGACTCCTGCCAATGGTACTGTGACTACCATGCTTGTTTGTTTGAAGTGTCCTTTGACCATTTTTGAGAAGAATTTTGTAATGGATTTGGTGTGCCTACCATTACACCAAATTAATGTTATCCTTGGTATGAACTGGTTGGAATTCAATTATGTTCATATTAACTGTTATAGTAAGACAGTGAAGTTCCCTGAAGTGAGCGGGAATGGTGAGTTGATGTTTTTATCTGCTAGGCAAGTGGATGAACTTGTATTAGATGAAGCTTTGATGTTTGTAGTGTATGCATCATTGCAAGTTGATGATAAGACTGTCAGTGCAGAGTTTCCTGTGGTTTGTGAATTTCAAGATGTGTTTCCTGGTGACATAAGTGATTTACCACCGGAACGTGAAATTGATTTTTCTGTGGACTTAGTACCGGGTACGAGTCCTGTCTCGATGGCTCTTATAGAATGTCGGCTTCAGAGTTGAATGAGTTGAAGAAACAATTAGAAGAATTGTTAGAGAAGAGGTTCATTAGACCCAGTGTTTCTCCTTGGGGTGCTCCGGTGTTGCTCGTTAAGAAGAAGGATGGTAGTATGAGATTGTGTGTCGATTACCGACAGTTGAATAAAGTGACTATCAAGAATAAGTACCCACTTCCGAGGATCGATGATTTGATGGATCAGCTAGTAGGTGCTTGTGTCTTTAGTAAAATTGATCTGAGGTCTGGTTATCATCATATTCGAGTTAAAGCTGATGATATTCCGAAGACAGCATTCAGGACGAGATATGGGCATTACGAGTATACAGTGATGCCGTTTGGGGTTTCTAATGCGCCTGGTGTGTTTATGGAATATATGAATAGGATCTTTCATGAGTATCTTGATAAGTTCGTGGTGGTTTTCATAGATGATATCTTGGTATATTCTAAATCAGAAGAGGAACATATCGAGCATTTGAGGGTATTGTTGCAAGTGTTGAGAGAAAAGAAATTGTTTGCTAAATTTATCTAAGTGTGAATTCTGGTTAAAGGAAGTGAGTTTCCTCGGCCATGTAATTTCAAGTGGTGGAATTTCGGTGGATCCTTCAAAGATTGATGCGGTATTGTAGTGGGAGACTCCAAAGTCAGCTACAGAAATTCGTAGTTTTCTTGGGTTGGCTGGTTACTATCGTAAGTTCATTGAAGGTTTTTCTAAGATAGCTTTACCGTTGACGCAATTGACTAGGAAGGGTCAAGCTTATGTGTGGGATGTTGCTTGTGAAGAGCGTTTCATAGAACTGAAGAAAAGATTAACGACCGCGCCAGTGTTGGTCTTACCGAATCCCGATGAGTCCTTTGTAGTTTATTGTGATGCTTCCAAGACGGGTCTTGGTGGAGTTTTGATGCAGGATAATAAGGTGGTTGCTTATGCTTCTAGACAGTTAAGAGTTCATGAGAGGAACTATCCTACTCACGATTTAGAGTTAGAAGTTGTTGTGTTTGTGCTTAAGATTTCGAGGCACTATTTGTTTGGTTCGAAATTTGAAGTATTCGGTGATCACAAAAGTTTAAGGTACTTGTTTGATCAGAAAGAGTTAAATATGAGACAGAGGCGGTGGCTTGAATTATTGAAAGATTTTGATATTGATTTGAATTACCATCCGGGTAAGGCAAATGTTGTGGCTGATGCTTTGAGTAGGAAGTCGTTACATATTTCAATGCTTATGGTGAAAGAATTAGAATTGATCGAGCAATTCAGAGACATGAGCTTGTTGTGTGAAACTACTACTGATAGTGTGAAATTGGGAATGTTGAAGCAGACTAGTGAGATCTTGGAAGAGATTCGTAAGGGTCAGAAATCTGATTTGAAATTAGTTGATCAATTGATGTTGGTTGATCAAGGTAATGCAGGTGACTTTCGAGTGGATGAAGATGGAGTTTTAAGGTTCCGAGATAGAGTATGTGTTCCGGATATTATGGGAATTAAAAAGAGTATTTTAGAAGAGGGTCACAAGAGTCGATTGAGTATTCATCCTGGTGCTACGAAGATGTATCAGGATTTGTGCAGGTTGTTTTGGTGGCCGGGTATGAAAAGAGACATTACTGAATTTGTATATGCTTGTTTAACATGTCAGAAGTCAAAGATAGAACATCAGAGACCTTCAGGTATGATGCAACCAATGAATGTTCCTGAGTGGAAATGGGATAGTATTTTCATGGATTTCGTGACTGGGTTACCTAAGACTGCTAGAGGTAATGATTCGATTTGGGTAGTTGTTGACCGGTTAACTAAGTTGGCACATTTCTTGCCGATGAGGATTAACCATTCCGTGCAAAGGTTAGCTGAGATTTATATTGAGGAAATTGTGTAGTTGCATGGTGTATCTTCGAGTATTGTATCGGATAGAGATCTGCGGTTTACATCGAGGTTTTGGAAGAGTTTGCAGGATGCCTTGCGTACTAAGTTGAGGATGAGTTCTGCTTATCACCCGCAAACGGATGGTCAGACGGAAAGAACAATCCAATCTTTAGAAGATTTGCTGAGAGCTTGTGTATTAGATCAAGGAGGATCTTGGGATAGTCATTTTCCGTTGGTCGAGTTTACGTACAACAACAATTTTCATGCTAGTATCGGGATAGCTCCATATGAGGCGCTGTATGGTAGACGTTGTCGTACTCCATTATGTTGGTATGAGTCAGGAGAGAATTTGGTGCTTGGGCCAGAGATTATCCAAGAAACAACTGAAAAGATAAAAATGATTCAGGAAAGGATGAAAACGTCGCAGAGTCATCAAAAGAGTTATCACGATAAGAGAAGGAAAGCACTTGAGTTCCAAGAGGGAGATCACGTGTTCTTAAGAGTTACTCCTATGACTGGTGTGGGAAGAGCTTTGAAGTCTATAAAGCTCCCTCCACGTTTCGTCGGTCCGTATCAGATTATGCAGAGGATAGGGGAAGTGGTCTATCGGGTGGCTTTACCTCCCTCTCTTGAGAATTTACATGATGTATTCCATGTATCACATTTGAGGAAGTACATTCCTGACCCGTCGCATGTAATTCAGATAGATGATGTTCAGGTGAGAGATAATCTGACGATTGTAGCTTTACCAGTAAGGATTGATGATAGGGAATTAAAGCAACTTCGAGGCAAGGAAATTGCTTTAGTGAAGGTTTGTGGGGAGGACCAGCTGAAGAAAGTTGGACATGGGAGCGGGAAGATCAGATGAGGGATTCGTATCCGACTCTATTTACTTCAGGTAATTTTCGAGGACGAAAATTCTTTAAGTAGGGGAGAGTTGTAACGCCCCGAAAATCTAAATTTAATTATTTATTTAATTAATTTAGAAATACTTGGAGAGTTTGGGTTAATTAGAGAATTTTGGAGAAAATGAGTATTTTTATATAATAAGGATAAATAGTGTTTTATTATGCTATTTTATTATTATTATTAAAAATATATTAAAGAAAAGGGTAAGGTGGTCCTTTTGTGAAATTATGAGGGTAAAGAGGGAAAAGACTCAACTGGAATGTTTTTAGTAAAAAGGAATACACGATTAGTTTTCTCATTTTTTTGGTTTTCTATCGTGTTTGGAGAAGTGCTCTGAAGAAAGAGGAAGCTCAGAGTCAGGAAGTTGTGGAGAACCCCAGAGAAGAGTGTAAAGCGGTGAAATTCTCTAAGGTATGGGGAGTTTTTATAATCTATGATAAATGTGTAGGAATTGGAATATGAATGGATTAGGATGGTATGAGCTTTAGGGGTTTTTGGGGTTTTGAGTTAGGTTGAGTTTTATGAGAAAGTCTTGATGAATTAGAGTTATTAGAATGAGTTATAATTGTATATTTGTATGTATAATTGTTGTCTGGATGTTGTTGAGGTTTAATTGATGTTTTTGAATGGTTTTTGAGTGTTATGATGTGAAACCCGTAATGGGGTTTGGGGGTTTATGGAGTTGGAACAGTCTGCAATAGTATAGCAGAGGACTGTTGGAAAACATGCGTTAACCGGTTAACACTTTGGTTAACCGGTTAACCATTAAAAACTTTGAGTATTTTTCTGGAATTGCGCAGGCGTTAACCGGTTAACACTGTTGGGATGACAAATTTTAATTCTTTGAAAATTCATATCTTTTAAACCGTAAGTCCGATTCGCATTCCGTTTGAAGCGTCAGAAAGAGCACAAACTGAACTTTATTTTGATGAATAGAAACGAGAAAAATGCAATAGTTTTTGATATATTAATTTGTGAAATAACCTTATAATTACCTTATAAATTACCGGGTACGGGTTAATTCTTGATGTGTCAGAGTGGTTAGAGAACCAGTGTTCAGGGTGTAATGTCATGATGATATATATGATTATTTGATGGTTGTTTTGCTGATTGAAATGAATGATGCGAATTATTTTGATGAATTTACGATGTAGCGCATCATTGCATTTCATAACATTCACGATGGGGCTTCGGCCTATTTATTTGCTTCAATCCCATTGTGTGGATTGAAGTGTCTCGATGATTTACAGTGTGCTCCTTTGTGGATGGTTGATGGTCATGTATCCATCTCACGATGAAAATGGTACCACATGCATATTGCATATCAGGATGTTAGAATTGCATATTCTGGATGAATTTTCATGACTGTATTGGTGTTATTTGATTTCATGGTCGTGTTGTGGTTGTTGCTGAATTTTATAGATGATGATGTTATGATATGTGTACTAATTTATTTATGATTCTATATTCTGGTGCGTTTATTATATATTATGATTACTCACCCTGCCTGCTTGAAAATGTTGCCTCCTTCGTGGGTAACTTGCAGATGTCGAAGAATAATCCTGCAGTGCAATAGGAGTAATTCATGAGTCTCGGAGCGTGTTTAGTGTTCCTTAGAAGTGGTTCTGGTTTATGTGTCCTGCTCTGTTTCATGTAACACTGGGATGGGTTTTATTTTGTTAACTGTTTCAGTTACGTTATTTTTGGATAAATGTTTTCCTATTTATATGATGTTAAATTCAGGATGGTGAAAATTATGTTTATGAAGTATTGAATTATGAAGTTTAAATTCCGCTGTGAAATGATTTATGATATACTTGATGTTGATTAACCCGTGTTACGGGACAGGACACCGTTGTGTTGATTCTTGATGATATGTAATACCCTTTTAGATGATTACTCTGATATTATTTAAATATTATGTTTTGGGGTAGAAGGGTGTTACACCCACCCACTCTTCGTGATGTTCTCCATTCCTATATTCAGCTAGTTTTCACAAGCATTCACCTTTCATAAGGGTTTCGTGTTGATTGAGGAACCATTGCTGCTATCAGTTCAAGCACCAATCAGGTTATTGTTGAGAGTCAGTCACTCCTCTATCTTTCGTGTCTGTGCCACACGAATTTGTTCTCATTTGAGGATCTTTCTTGTGTAATCCTTTTCGTCTTTCGCTTTTGCGTTATTTTGCTTATCCCTAACTTTTGCCTGGACGGATTCTTGTGAATCTTTGATTGTGAAGTCCAGCGGGATGCCCTAACTTTTGCCTAAGTCTCTTGTTTTCAAGTTTCGACTTAGCGGGCTTTTTCTTTTCTTTTTCTTTTTTCATTTTGAACAAGTTGTGTGACACTATTTTCCTTGATTGCTTTGCGAGGGTTGTGACTGCCTCATTCTTTGATCGACAAAAGATAACCATTGTGGTTTTCAATCTTTGGACCTTTTGACTTGGATAACCATTGTGGTTTCGGGTCTCTAGACCTCTTGATTAGCATAGTGGGGGTTTTCAATCTTTGGACCTTTTGACTTGGATAACAAGTTGTGTGACACTATTTGCCTTGACACTATTTGCCTTGATTACCAACATCTACCCTGCCCCTGGGTCACATGTGAGGTTTTTTTTTATGTGAAAAGAAACTCCTACTTCAAGGCTCAAAGGGGTTAGCAAGGGTCTATCTTCCTTATATCTCCAGTGTTTAGGATTTGAAACAAAGCATGTACATCGTCAACAGGGCCTTACTCGAGAGCACACAATTAGAGTTTTTGCGTTTTTGTTTCGTCATTCTCCTTCATAGAATTTAAGCACGACAATTGGTATTGCTATGCACACATGCAAAATTATTAGTGAATGAGGATGAATTACTTCAAGAAAAACATGTGAGTTTTATTATTGCTAACATTCAAAAGCAAACAAATTTCATACATGTAGACAAATGTTTAGCATATAAAAGAAACTACAAATGGAAATGCAGTAAAGAAACTGAATATTGTCGTGGTTGAGGAGGCTTGGCTTTGTCTGGACCTGTCAGTCTTGGATACTTTCAGTGATCAATAGCTCTTTCAAAGACTTGTAATTTTCAATTCGCAGTTGTATACCAAACCATGGCAGTCATACTTCTTCTTCTAGCTATTCTGACTTTGACATGAGACGTCTGAAGGAAAAAGTAAAGCTGGGGAGTAAAGTTGCCCCATAAGGTTTCTCGGAAAGACCTGGCGATCTTCTGCCTACGTATCTCCATTGATTGATGACCAATGAAGAATCAGAGCGATGTAGTTCCCCTTAATAGGGATGAAAATGAACAATGAAGAAAGGCAAACACTTAAATGACATCACTGAGAGTATTTGAATACTGCTGGCTTTATTTGCTTCATGAATACCCTTGCATCCTGGGTGATTAACTCGAAGACTTCAGCTTAAAGTGGACCATCTGGTAGTACAACCGTGACACCGGTTCCATTGCGACTAGGCATTGGATTCTGGAGTACCTTTGGATGATGAGAAAAATTGATTTCCTTGGACTCAATTAGGTCTTGTACCTTGTTCTGAAAAGCCCAACATTTCTCAATACTGTTCCCCTGGGCACCTGAGTGGAATTCGCACCTGGAGTTTGAATCAAAATTTGGTGGTAGATTATATGCAGAAGGAGCCCTCATGGTACGGAGCTCAACCAGATTCAACTTCAGCAGCTCTGGAAGCAATACAACATATGGACACGGGATATGATCAAGTATGCGGTTCCTTGCTCTTGTTCTTTCCTGAAATGGT
This sequence comes from Lathyrus aphaca, assembly GCA_963966055.1. Lineage (NCBI taxonomy): Eukaryota > Viridiplantae > Streptophyta > Magnoliopsida > Fabales > Fabaceae > Lathyrus > Lathyrus aphaca. The sequence continues at coordinate 339,954,106 of OZ014524.1, forward strand.
CTTTGTGCCTGTTGTTGCTGACCCTGAGATTGTGATTGAACATTTGTAAACACCCCAAATTTGCCCTCACTCATTTCACCAAGGCTTGTGATTCTTTTCATTTGCATAAGTTCAATCATATCATCTCATGTTGCATTTTTGCTTCACTGCATTGGTTCTAAGTCATCTGCATCTAGGGTTTATGATCTGAGCCATCCCTGAGCTATCTGAGCCACTACAAGAGTCTCCAATCATCTCAAGAGGGTCCATGTATGTTAAAGCATCATATTAGATCCTCCCAAGATCCAGGAAGTCAGAAAATCACAAGAACTGAGAAAGGCATGGAAGTAGAGCCAAGCTTAACTGCACAGATGACCTAAAATTAGGGTTTTGGTTTCAGAGGCCATAACTCCAAAGTTTTTGGTCATTCTTATTTCTATTGGTCTCTATACGTAATAAGGATACTACACACCAATATTCATGAAGAAATTCAATGGGGAAGGCATCTGATCAATAGATGACTTCTTGAGCAAGTCAGTGCAAAATCAGGGCATCTGAGGCCCCCAATCATCCAACCAAAGGGTCTTCTCCATCATTTTGGGTGTATATGATCTTTATTTGGTCGTAGAAGAAGTTAGAAGTTCACAAAATTGAAGAATTTTAAGCCATTTGCAAAGTTGCCATTTTGGGAAAGTGACTTGTAATGCAAACTTGTCATTTTGGGAAAGTTTTTCAACCTCCTCTTTTTGATTCAAAAATGCTTCAAATGAAAAATTCTTGGTCATGAAAGTTATAGATTGGATCATTACCATTTCAAAAAGTACAAGAACTTGATCTAATTCATCATAGAACTCAAGTTATGGCCTTGCAAAGTGGGGGGAAATCACAAAATTTCACTTATGTACCAAAGAGGGAAACTTGCAAAAACTCATGTCAAACCAATTTGAAGCCTCAAAGTGACTTCTAACCATTACACAAACATAGTACATGACCTATAATTCAGGTTTGTCCAAGGAATTTCTCATTTTCATGCCTTGGATCACAAGAATCATAAGCCATTTGTCATAAAGGTCACAAAGAGGAAATTCTTGCAAGAATGATGCTTAAGGGTTTGTGTGGTTTCTAATCAATCTCAAAGTATCATAACAACATTGTATGGTCCATTTTGCTGCAAATTGCCCAAGGAATGTCACATGTCCATGACCAAAACTTCAAAATGCAACAAATTGTGAAAAGGGCAAAACATGTGACATCTCACCCTTCATCCACTTCTGATCATTTCAAAGCATCCCATGGCCATCCTTAAAGCCAGCAGAACTCAGAGTAACCCTAGGATAGTTTCTGTCACAGCCCATACTTGAGGTACACCTACCATTGACTTTTTGGCCAATTGCCCCATGCCATTCCCACAGTACATGTCAACTCCTCTGACTCTTTCCAATAGTTTGGGATTGGTTTATGGATCATAAAGCAAGCTTCACATGAGCTCAGAAGACAAACAATCAAATTTCACAAAATTGACAAAAACCTTCATCTCTTCTAAACTCCTTCCACAGTCATCACACTTCAATTTTTTCTTCACCAACAAGTCACATATCCTCCATAGAACCAAAATCAACAATTAAAACAGCCAAAAGCATCACATACACAAACCTCAAAACCTGCTATACCAGAAATGAAACTTCCAAATCAGCCATTATTAAAGGTTTTGAAGCACCTCATTAGTCTCAGGAGGTTCAGAGGAGACTCTTTGCACGAATGAGAGGTCTGGAAAGCTCACATTTGCAGTTCATCGTCTCAGGTAAGCTCAAGAACAAAACTTTTCAGAGCTTGTTTCTTTTGTTACAAAATGAAAATATATGTTATGCTGGTCATGTTGATACTCTTAGAATTCAAAATGGTGAAGAAATGAATATTTCGTGCTCCTCTGAAATTTTACCCGTGAAATAGTTTGATTCGATTCTCTTTGTTCTTGAGTTGTAAATGATGTTTGAGGGCTGATTTGAATGGGGTTTGGGTAGAGGATCATTTATGGGTGGTTGATTTGGTATGGGGTGGCCTGTAGAGTGTTTTAGGGTTTTGGTCCCGCCGGAGAAGATGACCTGAGCTCCTCTCCGGTCACCTGAAAGTGTTTAAGTCTTAAACCCTAATTAATTTGCCAGGTTGCTTCGTGACCCTTGGATGCGGATTAGGTTAATTTTTGAGTGGTTCAGATCAAGTCACTTAACCCTAATTCAGTTTTATTAAATTAATTAAGTTTAATTAGTTTAATTAAATCAAAATGAATATTAGCCCTTAAAACACGCGCGCAGTCAACCTTCCCTTCTCCAGTTCAAATCTAGGCCATTATATCTGCATACTTTATTTTTAATTCATTTTTATTACATTTTAATTCATTTTTCTTGCATATTTATTTTAAAATAGAAAAACTCATCTAAATAATTTTTATTTTTTGCATCATGACTTTAAATATTTTTCTCATTCTAAAAATAATTTTTATTTTATTTTTTGCATAAAATTTGTATTTTTAAAATATTTAAATGTTTATTTTAATTAATTAATGGAAATTAATTAATTAAAATACCATTTAATTTTCTAAAAAATCACCAAAAAAATCACATGGCATCTTGACACATTTAGAGACATTATCAAACCATTCATACAAATTTTGTTTTGGTTCTTGATCCATTTTGACATTTTTCTTTGGATTTAGGGTTCTTAAAAATCAATATTTTGACCCTTACTTAGAAAAATCTTTTCTGCCTAACCATGAAGGGTTTGATAGTGATTCTTTTTGCATTGCATCCCACATATCATGTAGTTTCTAGGATAAAACTGGAATGAATTTATCTTTCATTTTTTATTTGTTTTGCATTTTTCCTTGTGAGGTACCTTAAAACCCTATCAAACTTAGAAAGATCATAAGTCCTTTAGGGTTTTGCTTCTGACCTTCCCCTTTGGGTTGTGAACTTGTATAGGTTTAGGGTACCTTTGGTCCCATTTTCAATTTTTTATCTTGTCATTTGCTTATGATTTTGATTTTTGCATTGCATCTTGTACATAAACCCTAATTTTTGCCTTCATTTGCATTCATCTTTCATATGCTTGCATACATGAACTTGCCATGACATTTTGTGCATCTACATGACATATAAGATATATTGGGACATATTAGAATCATGTTTGATCATTGCATCATCCATTTACCATGTTATGCATCCATTGCATTTCATAAGTTTTCATGAACTTTCATGCTTCCTTCCATGTCTCATTTGCATCTACATTACTTGTATGATCATCCTCATCTCTTGACATGCTTTCATACCATCTCATAGCATCATTTACATCATGATTGTGCTTCTGATTTTGGTTTTCATCCTTGCATCCTTGCATCCATTTCATTTCATTTCATTTCATTTGCTAACTTTTCAGGTGGTAAGTGTTTGAGAAGTGAATTTGCCTTCACTTCTCATAACCTCTTCTCAACCGCTTTATACATCTTTGCTTCATTTTTACTTGTGAATTAGACTGAGCTTGCTCATTCATGCTCTTTCTCCTCCTTCTTTCTTCAAGCAACTTGTATTCTTAAGTGAAGCAACTTGTCTTGCTTCTTGCTGCTTCTTTTCATTTCATCTGCTTCTTCCTTGGTGGCTTCTCTGAAGATTTTCTTGCAAGCTTCATTAACCCTAGGAACACCCAAGCATGATCACAATTAGGGTTTTATTAGTCCCCCCATTAGTTTTACCTTTGTGTCATCTTTGATTCTTCTCTTCTCATCTCTTAATCAAGGACTAAACCTTAAAGGTTTTAAGGCTTTGTGATTAGGGTTATGCCTGCATCCTTCTATTAGGATGGAGTGTATAACTTTAATCCTAAGTGTTAAACCCTTAATGTGTTTAAATCCTTTAATCAATCCACCTAATAGTCACTAAGACATCAAGCTTATAACTTGGGCCTTGCTTTAGGGTTCTAATTCTTCCTTAACTGGTTAAGAAGGACTAACCCTAGTGTTAATGGACAAGTCCCCCTCAAGTTGTCTTACAAACCATAAAATCCATTTCTTAATCTTACCATTAACTAAAATCCACTTAAATAAAGGCTTTGTTTTGTCATGAGGTTAATCCCTAACCATGGATTAAGTTGAGGAGCCTTCCTCAGCTTAAATGTTCTCATCTATTATCCTTCTATTAGGATGGTGTAATGGGTACATTAAATCCTTGATTATGGCTTAAACTCATTACTTAACACTAAACAAAAACTCCAAAAAACATCTAAATAAATACAAGTAGGTTAATGATCTTAATCCTACATCATGGTGATTAAGTGTGAGGTGTTTACTTCATGCTTAAGGTATTCTCATTCCCCCTAATCGGAGGGAAGATGTGATGAGTTTACTAACCCTTGGTTTAGGCTTAAGCACATTTTCTTATGACAAACCCAAAAAAGGCAATATAAGATTGAAAACACAAAAACAAACAGTAATCGTCTCCTCCGGGATTCTTTTCTCACCTCATTCACTCACAAACGAGAACTCGCTTCTTCCGTCTAAATGCAAGACAGTTTGCACCTGAGCCAGACAGGTCATGAACTTGAGCATAGACAAGCAAGCAGTTCACAAGTCAATTTATCTTTCAATCTCTTTGAGTCTAACTACGGTGTTCTGACTTCCTCATTGCACGAGAGGATACGTAGGCATAACTTAACAGTTATCGAACAAAAGTCTCTGTATATCCCCCCTCTTCCAGCATTATTCTTTGAGCCTCATAGTCTTGAGCTTCACACTCTTTCCTTACACTGACACTCCTTTATTTCACTTCACATTTCTTTTACACAGACACTTGCATTCTTTTGCAACTTTTGCACACAAAATAGCACTGACACTACCCTTTTAAACACAAATCTTTCAAGCATGGATCCCGTCGAGTACGGCGGACAATCTGGGTGCTAATACCTTCCCAGGTTGTAACCAGCCCCCTTTCTCAGTTTCTCTGGTTCGCAACCGTCTTATCCATCTTTTCTTAGGTTTATGCAGCATTACCTTTCCTTCGGGATAAAAATGCCTAGCTGGCGAATCTTTTCAGTTCATCTTCATGATTCCCTTTCGCCGACCGTTCGCGCTTGTACCGGGATGCAAATCTTCGGGAGCGACAACTTGGCGACTCTGCTGGGGACCCTTACACTGCAACCAGGGCTTCTGGTTCTTTTTGTGGGTTCCTCCTAGCGCTTGTTTGATTTATGTTTACTGGGGTGTTATGTGCTATGTGTGTTTATTTATTTCACTTTATTTATGGCTTTATGTACAGTTTTATTTATTGCTTTCTTTACAGTTTTATACATCATACTGTCATACTGTCATTTGCTGGATATGGTTTGTTGTTTTGGTGGGTGGGGGTTTCATTGAGAGTTTAAGGTCCTATACCTGGGACCTGAGTGACACCTAGGCTAGAGTGGTTCATGTTCTTTCCCATTCCATTTCGGTCTGGTGCGGGAATATGAAACACGGTTCAGATGTGGGTTTCTTCTTGAGAACTCTGTGCTACAGATTTCCTGTAGTGCTAGGGCTATCTGGGAAGCCTGCTAAGTCTGGATGACCTTTATTATGACCTTCAGAAGCTGAGGTGAATTAGAGGAGGATCTTTTATGGTTATTGTAAACACTGTACCTCCGGGTTAGAAGTGTTTACACTTCTCATAACTGATCCAAGTCTGAGGATCCTTGTTCTAGAACATTACCTGTGAGGGGGTTGGGCTGTTTACAGGTTTGCAGGAACCTTTGGCCACATCATACCCTGTTACTATTTTGTTTTAGAGTACTCCACTTTGGACAGTTCTTGTGATTAACCCTGGACATGTGACTCTTTATTTGAGTCCCCCACCCTGGTTACTGGATTTCTGAACCTCCCTCTGGACTTTTTGAACCTACATAGGCCTTATATCAAGACAGATAATCAGATCCAGCTTGATCACAAACCCTTGCATATCATTTGCATATATCATCATTGCATCATTTAACATTTGTTTATTTGCTTTTTAGGGTATCCATTTCATTATCTTGATTTTGGTTTTGACCCCTTCTTCTGCATAGACCTCTGCTTCAGCTGTCTTCATCAGTTATCTGCTTCAGTTATCTCCATCCTCACCTGCATCAGTCCATCAGAGACTTACCTTCAGCATCTCAGTCTGTGATCTTCATCGGCACTTATCTTCAGCTTCTTCAGCAGCACTCATGACTACTCCCAGGAAGAGCAACATATCCTACCACTTTTTTGAGCCTGTGTTGACTGGTATCAGGCAGGTCCAATCACTTATCACACCTGACCACATCCCACTGTTTAGAGAGCACTATGGAGGTATCTTGGATATGGTTATGGACCTTGACCCTTCTTAGAGGAGCATGATTCATACATGCTTGCAATTTTAAGACCCTCCATTGAGATGCTTCACATTTCCAGACTTTCAGTTAGGGCCTCTGCTGGAAGAGTTTTCTTTATTGATTGAAGTACCTATCAGAGGTGGCATCCCTTTCAACCCAGAAATGACTGCTCCCAGAAATGAAGAGATAGCAAGATGTCGCTCCCACTAAATGAAGCCGGGTCAAATAGGGTACAGACGCGAACGGTCGGCGAAAGGAGGGTGTGAGAACACACAGGAGTGAACTCACAGGGAATGAAAAGAGTCGCCAGCTAAGCATTTTTATCCCGGAGGAAAGGCAATGCTGCATGGACCTAGAAAGATATGGATAAGGCGGTTGCGAACCAGAGAGACTGAGAAAGGGGGTTGGTTACAACCTGGGAAGGTGTTAGCACCCAGATTGTCCACCGTACTCGACGGGATCCACGCTTAAAAGATTTGTGTTTTAAAGGGGTAGTGTCAGTGCAATTTGTGTATAGGAAGCTGGAAAAGGATGTACAGGTGTCAGTGTAAAAGAAAGTGAAGTGTGATATGTATATAGTGTCAGTGTAAGGATAAGAGTGAGATGCTCATGATAATGAGGCTAGAAGGAGGGGGAATATACAAAGACTTTTGTTCGATAACTGTTAAGTTATGCCTACGTATCCTCTCGTGCAATGAGGAAGTCAGAACACCGTAGTTCGACCCAAAGAGACTGAAAGGTGAATTGACTTGTGAACTACTTACTTGTCTATGCTCAAGTGTATGACCTGTCTGGCTCAGGTGCAAACTGTCTTGCATTAAACGGAAGAAGCAAGTTCTCGTTTGTGAGTGAGTGAGATGAGAAAAGAATCCCGGAGGAGACGATTATTGTTTGTTTTTGAGTTTTCAGTCTTTTATTGCTTTTTTTGAAATTTGTCATAAGTTAATGAGCTTAAGCCTAAACCAATGGGTTAGTAAACTCATCACATCTTCCCTCTGATTAGGGGTAATGAGAATACCTTAAGTGTGAAGTCAGCTTCTCACACTTAATCACCTTTGATGTAGGATTAAGATCATTAACCTACTTGTGATTATTTAGATGTTTTTGGTGTTTTTGTTTAGTGTTGAGTGATGAGATTAAGCCATAATCAGGGATTAAACAGACCCATTACACCATCCTAATAGAAGGATGATAGATGAGAATGTTTAAGCTGAGGAAAGCTCCTCAACTTAATCCATGATTAGGGATTAAACTCATGACAAAACAAAGCCTTTATTAAGTGGATTTTATTTAATGATTAAATGATGAAGTGAGTTTTAGGGTTTGTAAGACAACTTGAGGGGGACTTGTCCATTAACACTAGGGTTAGTCCTTCTTAACCAATTAAGGAAGAATTAGAACCCTAATGCAAGGCCCAAGTTACACGTATGATGTCTTGATGATTATTAAGTGAATTGATTAAGAGATTTAAACACATTAAGGGTTTAACACTTAGGATTAAAGTTATACACTCCATCCTAATAGAAGGATGCAGGCATAAGCTTAATCATAAAGCCTTAAAAGCCTTTAGGGTTTAGTCCCTTATTATGAGGTGAGAAGAGAAGACTCAAAGAGACACAAAGGTAAAAAGCTAAGTGGGAAAAGTCTAATCCTAATATTCACATGCTCGGATGGCCCTAGGTTAGTGAGGCTCACTATCCTAATGAAGGAGAAGAAATAAGAAGAGAAAGGAGAAGCTCCATGGTAGCCTAAGCACACCTCAAGCAAGGCAAGAGATAAAGAAGATGAGGAAGAAAAATTCGAGATGAAAAAGAAATAAGATAAGGAGATGAGAATGCAGAATGGAGAAATCGAACTATACACAAACAGAGCCTACACCAGTAGGACTTCCAGATGCAACAACATGCAATAAGTAAAAATCGAGCCTCAGTGGTACCTAACGGAGAAGGTCCGTTGCCTCTTCAATACCCGCAAAAGAAATCAAGAATAAGAAATTTCAAGTCTAAAGCGGATTCAAAGTCAAGCACAAGTGTCGATTATCAAGGCATCAGACAAAGGTCAAAATAAACTTCCAGCATCCAAGCCATCCAATAAAGAGAACCGGAGTTAGCCAAAACACTTATCAGGACGAGTCTTCAAGTCCAGGGAACAATTTGACACAAGGCGATCACTGAAGTCGAACAATAAGCCTACAAAACATCGAGCACAAACTAGAACCAAAATTAAATACAATTCTATTTAAATAAACAAAAATTAAACGGAATTAAAACCACAACTATATATTAATAACCAAAACTCTAACAAAATCCTAAATCAAACTATTAACAAAAATTAATTAAATTCTAATTGTAATTAATTAAACAAACTAATTAAAATAAAAAACTTAGAGGAATGAGAGAGGTATGTCGCTGAAAATGGGGGCTGGTAGAACAATTCAGTGGGCTTATTTAAGCCCATTAGCAACATCCAGAAAATCTTGAAGAAGAGGTTAAGAACAAGATTAAAGAAAAAAAGATATACATACCATTAAGAGTAATTTATATAAAAAGAAAATAAGAAAAAAAAGGAAAAGCCAGCAACACCCAATTTCCTATCCTCTTCAGCGCAAAACAACAAAATCGGAAAAAAGAACAAGAACGAGTCTTCTTCGTCTCACTCTATTTCAACTCAAATCGCCGGCGATTTACTTCTCTTCCTTTTGGTGAGTCCGGCTTCGATTCGCCATGTTAATCTCTCCGTCTCTCTCTTGCAATTCAACGGTGGCCTTGCTATTCTTCTTCCAAACTCGCTCAAGGAACTCGCGCATCAATATCTCTTCATCTCTCTGTATTCCTTATGCGATTCAAGGACGGCGGATGGTTGTGCATCAGTCCTCGTTGGTTTTCTTCAAATTCACTCTCGCGACTCCTTCATATCAAGATTCACACTGCGTTTTCGTCTTTGGGTCTCACGGTATTCTCGCTTCCGATTTTTTATTTCATCTGCTTCTGAATCTGTCTCTTCTTCTCCTATTTTTTTATCTTTGTTTCGTGAGTTTTCTGGATCTGGATGTTGATTGTTGTTGATGTTCAGAATTTGATGGTGATTATTGATGTTGATGCAGTTTAAGTTATTTCTGAAAGTGTTGAAGGTTGGTGAGGAAGGTTTGCGGTTGTCGGTTTTGATGAAGATATGAGGGTGGCAGTGGTGTAGTGATGTTGAAGGAAGTTTGGTTGAGGGTGGTTTAGGTTACGAGTTGTGGTTTCGATGAAGGGAAAGAAGTGGTTGTTGTTATTGTTCTATGATGGTATGAGGGTGGAGCTGAAGGTGAAGAAAATGGGAAAAGATTATTGAAGCTATGTCTGTGTTTGATTGTTGAAGATGGTGAGTGATAGGCTGAAACATGGATGATGGCGAATAGTTAAATGGAGGAAAAGGTTATGGAGTATTGTTGTTATGAGCTGCAATGCTTTTTTTTCGGTTTGTTTTGGTTTAAGTTGATGAATGAAGAATTTAAGAGTGTGCAATGGTTATGTGATTTGTGTTTTTGGAAGAAGATGGTTGGAGGTTTGCGTGTTATTGAGGCTGGATTTTTTGTGAGGGTTGCGGATTGAAGGTAGTGCTTGTGCGGATTGGTGAGCAGAGGTTATGTTGTTGAAGGAGAGTGATTTGGTTTGATGTGTGCTGCTGATGATGGGTGTTGGATTATGTTGTTGAGTGGAAAAGTTTTATGCAAGTTTTTTTAGAAAAGAGAGAGCGCCGCCTTCATTGCCTTGGCTGTCTCTAAATTGTTTATCATCTTTTCATTTTATACTTAGGTCAACCTAAGTCAAACTTCTATTTTCTAATGGGCCACCAAAAAGGATGTGGGCTTTGTGAAGTTCTTTTGTTTGACAATGTTTTTTTTTGTTTAATGATAATGTGAATTGGACTTGGTAAATAAATATAGGATAATGGCTTATGATATGTACTTTGGAGTTTTGAATGTAAATTTGAATAGGAAAAATGAAAAAAAGGATAATGGATTAACTTGCATTGAAAAATTGGAGGAAGAAAAAAAATGGATATTGAAAAATTGAATTATAAAATGGATATTGACAAATGGTTTAACCATGGGCACAAAATTGGTTAAGGTGAAATGAATGGATATCGAACTTCGAATTCAAACTGTCAAACGATCACGTGAATGAATACCTCACCAAACTCTTGATTAAAACGAATGAACAAGTCTCAGGCCACTGAATAATTTGCAACTAAAACACCAATCATCTGAATTAATCATCTTCTGAACCTCTGGTCAGGTAAATCATGAATCATCTTTGAATTCGTCTGAATTAAATCTCATTACTTGATAAACTGATGGATCTCGCACAACACAACTTGATTTTGAATATTCATTGACGGACAAATAACCCACTGAAACCAATAACTTGAATTGAAACCAGCTCCTGAGATGCTAAGAAGACGAGAATAACCTTATGACCTGCTGAAGCAGAAATCCATGGTGACGAGCCAGAAGCATAGTGAATAATCTTTGCAGACGTGAAATCTTTGAAGACCACTAAGCCAGGGAAATAAACCCTGATTTGGTGACAAAAGCAATATGAGGATGATGCCACTGATAACTGCATAGCTAAGAACTTGTATTCTTCTGATGATCCACAAATAGGAACGTGAAAACCAAATTCCTCAGATGACATCGATCCCATGTCTCAGGAGCCTATGCAAATGGTATGTAAAATGCGTATGATATGCAAACGAGAAGTAGAAAAAGATACAAAAGCCAGAGGGCAAATTTAGGGTGTCTACAGCTGCCCCTATTCAAACATGAGTTAGCTGTGCAGGATGTAAGCTACGGCTTAGCAGGCAAACAAGATAACTTGTGGTTGAATACCAAAGACAGTCCGAAATTTGCACTCATAGAATGAAGAAAAGGGATATAGATTGTAAAAGAAAATAAAGTATATTGTAAAGTGTGGGCGACGGAGGACGACCGTCGAGCAGAGGACGACTGCTGGGGAAAGAGCAATGACGGGGACGGCCGACATGCTGGAGATAAAAGGGGTTATGATGGGGACGGCCATCAAGTAAAGCTATACGACTCTCTTGGAATTAATGAAAAATGATGGGGACGGCCATCAGGTTCATAAAGTAAAGTAAACAACGATGGGGACGACCATCGGGCTAAGCTGATGAAGGACGATCATCAGGAAAAGAAAAAGGGACCACGACGGGGACGACCATCGGGTTAAAGAATAAATGAAATAATGATGAGGGACGGTCATCAAAGGTGAAGGACGATCACCTAGCAGGGGACGGCTGCTCTGAAAGGGTCAAGATGAGGGACGGTCATCTAAGGTGAAGGGCGATCACCTGGCAGGGTACGGCTGCCGAAAATATCGCGACATAGGACGAATGCCGGATAAAAGGTCAACGATGGGGACGGCCATCGGACGAGCATGATGAAGGACGATCATCAAGAGGTGAAGGACGATCACCTAGTAGGGGACGGCTGCTAAATATCACGACATAGGACGAATGTCGGATAGAAAATGTCAACGATGGGGACGGCCATCGGATGAGATGATGAAGGACGACCATCAAAAGGTGAATGACAATCACCTAGCAGGGGACGGCTGCTGAAAATATCACGACATAGGACGAATTCCGGATAAAAAAGGTCAACGATGGGGGACGGCCATCGGATGAGCATGATGAAGGACGATCATCAAGAGGTGAAGGACGATCACCTAGCAGGGTACGGCTGCTCTCAGGTTTTATCATGACATAAGACGAATGTCAGGTAACAAGAAATTTGTTTTGCTGGCGATCTACTGGGGAATAGTAAATACGGACGAGTGTTTACATCCAAGAAATAAAAGCATAAGTGTTTTGACGCTGTGTATAGATTAAAGATGCGGACGAGCATCCTTAAGACTACGATACGAACGAGTATCAGGTAGAAACAAATACTGACGCGTGTTCAGAGATGATGATACGGACGAGTATCAACTGGTTACCAAGGAACACAGACGAGTGTTGAATCTGAGGAGACTCTTCTGGGGAAAGGTAGACACAGACGGGTGTCTAAATTCAAGAAGGCGAAAGTGTTTGACACAATGTATGGATTAAAGATGCGAACGAGCATCCTTAAGACTATGATACGGACGAGTATCAGGTAGAAACAAACGCTTGACGCATGTTCTGAGATGATGATACGGACGAGTACCAACTGGTTAACAAAGAACACGGACTAGTGTTGAATCTATGGGGATATAAATGGTGTATACAAGATACGGACGAGTATCCGTGTAAGTGACATAAGTATGAGTGGTGTATAGATGAGTGTTTAACCTGCTGGGGAGGGTGACACGGACGAGTGTCAAAAGAGAAAGGTGTAGTATAAACAAGTATCTGATATACAAAGTGTTTTATGTTACTGTGCTGGGGAAAATGACATGGACAGAGTGTCAAGAAAGTTATATATATATGTATCTGTGAGTGCAAAGGGGATACTTTGGCTTTCTGCTAGGGATATGACACGGACGGGTGCTACAAGGAGTATATACTGATGTTTGGGAGTGCAAGGCAACTGCTTTAGCTTTAACTCTCTGCTGGGGAATCTGGGAAGCATTCTGTATACTGCTGACGGGTTGAAAGCTTTTAACTCTGATGGGAACGAAGTGTTGGCAACCTGATGCTTGTTGGAGAGGTTTTCACTGGGGGAAAGACGACTCTGCGTGAGGTATACTTCTTTTAACTGCTTTGAACATCTGCTGAGGATCTGATCATCCTGCTCTGACTCCACTGGGGAGAATTTCTTCTTGCTCTGCTGGGGAAATCCCTTGGAAATGAGAATCCCGATGACTCTATGGGGAAAGATCATCTTTAGACTTGGCTAGGGAAGATGCTTGATCACACAATCCTGCTGAGGAGGGAATTCTGATAATTCTAACTTTGTGGGGAAGCAAGGCCTTCAGCTTCCTGTTGGGAAAACTTCGCTGTGGAAAGATAAGTCCGCTTGGGGACGAGAACGATTCAATTAGCCTTGAAGTTCTGTTGGGGTTATCATCTGTTCCAACTCAGCTGGGGATGTGTCAACCCTTTGGCATGGTTGAGAAAAGATTTGGCAATGCTCTGCTGAGGAGAGACTTTGCTGGAGAATCAAAATATGCCCCAAGTATAGCATAACAGCTGTGTTGGGAAGATATGCCAATGAAAATTGGACTTTGACTGAATGAGAATAACCAAATCCTCACGAACAAACCTTGTCGGCTGAAAAGAAGATCTTTACGCTCGGGGAATAAATAAACTTCCAATGCCCTGCTGGTAAAATAAATACCAGACATTCCCTGAGAATTAACACAGTGTTTCAAACTTCTGAGCCCAACAACTGCATACTGATTATCCAGAGTGACCAAGCATCCCTTTACTCTTCAAATTGCCTCAGATTGCATCGTCTACAACAAGATCGCCTTCAGAGGATTTTACAGAAGACCTGGCATCTAGAATTGCCCCAGTATCTTCAAACTCTCGCAGAAATTCAACAAGTCTTGAGATAACTGCCCCAGATTACGTCTTGAAACGATTCTTGCCCCACATCAAAGCTAAAACAGAAACCATGCGGTATGAAGATGCAATGCAAATGATGTACAATGCAGACGTATGCTCATAGCCAAAGATATGAAACAAGGATGGTTGGGCGCTAGGGCCAGGTTGATAGATATATTTTTTTTGGTTGACAAGCAATTGGACTTTTGAAGGTGAATTACCAGACGAGAACTGGTTTATTGAAGTTAGGCCATCAGACGAGAACTGATGGGCAAAGAATAAGTCGTCAGACGAGAACTGACTCCTTAGGTTCATTGTCAAACGAGAATTGACTCTGAAAAAGAATGACTACCAGACGAGAACTGGCGTTCAACCGGTTAAATGAACAAAGGTGACCAGACGAGAACTAGTTAAAAGATTCGCCTACCAAACGAGAACTGGTATTTGAAACTGGTTTGCCAGACGAGAACTGGACTTTAGGTTTGTCTGCCAGACGAGGACTAGACTTTGAAACGTTTTGCCAGACGAGAACTGGACTTAGAACGGTTTGCCAGACGAGAACTGGCTCCTTGAAAGGCCGAGAGGTTGGATTACGAGGCCCTCTGAAGTGAGATTGATGATTGAGGGGTTGTGACCAATGCAAATATGATGCATATACTCTATATGCTCGAGCGAAGCGACATGAATAACGTATGCAAATGATTTATGCAATGATTATGAAAAGCTAGAAAAACTCCCAAGGATGGGAAGAAAGGTCTTATGTGACAAGGCTTCTAATGAGAAGGGTGACAAAGGCGAGGGTGGATAATACGATTTCCCGATACCCGTCATGAACTCGAAGATCACTGATACAAATTGCTCTGTGTAGCTAAAATTTGCCCCTGTTGGGCGAGTCTCTGAACAGACTGTCACTAATTATCCAATTCTTGGCATGGCGGACTTGGATGTCCTCTCGAGGAGAGTTTCACTTAGTGAGCTCTGGAATTATTCTGCCCCGGTATGAGCGTGGAAGCGACTTGACTCACTCTGACTGGGCATTGGAAGATTTCATCCTTGGACAACAGAAATTTCAGGTGGCCTGCCCCTGTTATGCAGATTCAGCTCTGATCAACTGACTTTGAATGACGTTCCTCGATCAACTGATGCTTGGGAACTTGCTTTACTCTGACGGATACCTTGGTCGACAAAGCCACTGGATAACATGCCCCTGATTCATAGGCTGACAATATGCTCTTGATTCTGGTCATCATTGTTGAATGATCAAGTTCCCTCGCGATTGCTCTTTGCAGGAACTTTCCTGATGACACAGGCTTTACTTGCAATTAAAACTGTTCATTTACAAATGGTAATTTTAATGCAGTACACATGCAAGTTTTTGAAAATTTATTTATTTAAATGTTGTGACAGTGTGTGACGAATGGACGATTAGTCCAAACGTAGTGCTGAGTTAGCAAATCGTTAGGAGTCAGTTTATGCAACCTTATCGTAGTATGCTTTCAGAATTGAACCTGATTCAATTAGGACCTTCAAGGGTTATAACGTGGTCTGGTTCACGGTTTTTTAGAAAGAAGGATTTATGGCTCAAAGTTTATTTGTGCCCACCCATTCTCCTTGATGTTCTCCAGTCCTATGTTCAGCTAATTCGACTTAAGCGCTCACTTCTCACAAGGGTTTTATAATGATTGAGGAACCAATGACGTTGATGGTTTACGCAGCAATGAGGTTTCTTGGAGTAACAGTCACCCATTCTGACTTTGTGTCTGGTCACACGACTTTGTTCTCATGGAAGATTCTCTTTCATTTTTTTTACTCCCTAACTTTTGCCTAGACTGGTTCTCTCTTTTTTTTTGAATTTTTCGATTTTGAAGTCCAGCGGGATGCCCTAACTTTTGCCTAAGTCATATGTTTTCACACATTTTTTCGACTTAGCGGGCTTTATTTCTTTTTTTTTTCTTTTGATTTTTGTTGAACAAATCGTGTGACACTGGCTTGTCATGACTTGCTGAAAGGGTTGACTGCCTCATTCCTTTGTTGGTGAGGGATAACCATTGTGGTTTCACGTCCCTTGACCTCTTGAGGTGTAATGAATAAAGGTAATGGATCCTCGGATGCACACTCCTTTGGAAATTTGAACGCTCGGTCAAATTAACTGATAACTACCCTGCCCCGGGTTGAATGTGATGTTTTTTTTTGTTTAGAAAAGAAACTCCTACTTCAAGGCTCAAAGGGGTTGACGAGGGTCTATCTCCCTTATATCTCCGGTGTTTGGGAATTGAAACAATGCCTGTACATCGTCAGCAGGTTCTACCCTGAAAGCATACCTTCAACAATTATGGGTATCCAGTTGTCATCATCCTCCCTCAAACCTGCTAAACAACAGTGACATAAATGGGAGGTAAATGGATGCAATTTTTTTGTTTTTTTTTTCTTTTTTCAATGCAAGTAAAGAAAAATGAGCGAATGCGACATAATTGATTCAAAAGTGCAAGATCACTACATTAACATTACCATTTAAAATAACAATGCTTAAAAGACAAGTAGCTGCTAACAGGAAAGAAACTACAATGCAAATGATAAAAGGATACAGTAATCATCAGCTCTGATGACATCTTCTTGTCTGGACCACCGAAATCAGGATACGCTCCTTCGAAGTCTTTGAACTCAATCAGGCGAGAGGTTGACGCACAACCAAGCTTCCTTCTGGAAAGGAGATGTAGCCCTTGTCGATCAACTGTTGTACTTTGGCTTGAAAAGCTTTGCAATCTTCAGTTGAATGCCCCATTGATCCACCATGATACCCGCACTGCTCGTGAGGATTGTACCCTGGAGGGTACGGCCCTGGTAACGGCTTGAGAGGCTTAGGAACCACCAAAGAGCTCTGAACTAGATGTGGCAAGAGTTCACTGTATGCCATGGGGACTGGATGAAGAGGAGAAATCCTTCTTTCCAGATTGTTACGAGGCCTAGGCTGGCTCTGAAGTTGATTCTGAGGTCTTCGACCATGAGATTGCAGATTTGGACGAGGAGGAGCCCAGGGTTTATGGCACGGTGCTCTGAGCATTGCCGAATGTCCGTAAGAGTAATCAGATTCAGGAAAAGATGATCTCTTAGAAGATGTTGTTCTAGAATATTCGATATTTGCCATGACTGCACTGACGTCATTCCATTCTTCCTCTTGGGAGCTAACAACAGACTCACCTTCACTAGCTGGGATATTCGAAAAGTCCTGGATCTTTCCACTTTTGAGCAGGCTCTCAATGCGTACTCCAACTATCATCAAATCAGAGAAGCTTGTCATCCCAATGCTACTCATTCTTTCCAAGTATGGACCCTGCAAGGTGCCCACGAACAGGTCAATTAATTCTCTGTCTGAAAGTGGTGGTTGCACTTGGGCTGCCAATTCTCTCCACCGCTGTGCATATTCTCTGAAAGATTCACCACTCCTCTGGGATAGGCTCTGCAAGTGCGTGCGATTGGGCGCCACGTCCATATTGTACTGGTATTGCTTTACGAAAGCTCTGGATAAATCATTCCAAGATCGGATATGACTGCTTTCCAAATCCATGTACCAACTTAAAGATGCCCCACTTAAACTGTCCTGAAAACAGTGAATCATCAACTTATCATTGCAGGCATAAGAAGTCATTTTTCTACAGAACATCACCAAATGACGCTTCGGGCAACTGACACCCGTGTATTTCTCAAACTTCGGAGTTTTGAAATCTGGAGGAACGACAAGATCAGGCACCAAACACATGTTTAGAGCATCAAAACCAAAGGCATCAGGATCCGATAAGGCTTTGAGTTGCTCCTCCAACACACGAAACCTTTCAGCAGGATCAATAGCTCGTGGATCCTTGGTTTTCACAAGAGGGATTTCCCCTTGTAAGTTCGGCATAGGGAAAGCAAAACTCTGATAATCTGTAGAATCAGAAGAAGATGAAGGTCCACCTCGGACAGCAGATGGTTCAGGTACCTTCTGATTCACGATCGGGGTCTGTACAGGCTGAGCTTGAGCAAGATTGTTCACTTGTGGAAGATCCTCATCAGGAGAAAGACCATACAACGGATTGGTCATTGAAGTGAAACCAGGTGGAAACTCAACATTCTGACGGTTATTCTCTGACATAGCTGCTGACGGCTTTCAAACTGACCCTTCTTAACTCTTGACACTGTTCAGTCTAGCTTCACACACTCTGTCGTCTTCTAACTGTGACCACTTGTTCAAACTGAGTACCGGGAAATCAGCTAGCTGGTCATGGACAAAAGAGGAAGGATGAGCTCTCTGGAAGAAGGAAATGCAATGCTGATGCAAATGCGAAATGCAATATGATGATGCAAAAGATGCAAAGACATGGGATCACAGCTGGAAACTGCCTGGAATCTGGAATGTCGGACCAAGAATCGAGTGTCTGTAACCACAAGATCTACATAATAACCCAAAATAGTAACCGAGAACCAAAGGTTGAAGAACTCCAGGATCATAGAGACCAGATCAAAACATAAGACTACATTGGTAATGAGGGTATGTTGAGGTCATGGGTTCCTGCAAACCTGTAAACAGCCCAACCCCCTCACAGGTAGTGTTCTAAAACAAGGATCCTCAGACTTGGATCAGTTATGAGAAGTGTAAACACTTCTAACCCGGAGGTACAGTGTTTACAATAACCATAAAAAATCCTCCTCTAATTCTCCTCAGTTTCTAAAGGTCATGATAAAGGTCATCCAGACTTAGCAGGCTTCCCAGATATCCCTAGCACTACAGGAAATCTGTAGCACAAAGTTCTCAATAGGAAACCCATATCTGAACCGTGTTTCATATTCCCGCACCAGACCGAAATGGAATGGGAAAGAACATGAACCACTCTAGCCTAGGTGTCACTCAGGTCCCAGGTATAGGACCTTAAACTCTCAATAGAACCCCACCCACCAAGACAAAACCAGATCAAGCCAGAACAGTATGACAGTATGATGTATATAAAGCTATAAAGAAAGCAATAAACAAAACTGTACATAAAGCAATAAATAAAATATACAAACACAAATAGCACATAACACCCCAGTGAACACAAATCAATCAAGCGCTAGGAGGAACCCACAAAAAGAACCAGAAGCCCTGGTTACAGTATAAGGGTCCCCAGCAGAGTCGCCAAGCTGTCGCTCCCACTAAATGAAGCCGGGTCAAATAGGGTACAGACGCGAACGGTCGGCGAAAGGAGGGTGTGAGAACACACAGGAGTGAACTCACAGGGAATGAAAAGAGTCGCCAGCTAGGCATTTTTATCCCGGAGGAAAGGAAATGCTGCATGGACCTAGAAAGATATGGATAAGGCGGTTGCGAACCAGAGAGACTGAGAAAGGGGGTTGGTTACAACCTGGGAAGGTGTTAGCACCCAGATTGTCCGCCGTACTCGACGGGATCCACGCTTAAAAGATTTGTGTTTTAAAGGGGTAGTGTCAGTGCAATTTTTGTATAGGAAGTTGGAAAAGGATGTACAGGTATCAGTGTAAAAGAAAGTGAAGTGTGATATGTATACAGTGTCAGTGTAAGGATAAGAGTGAGATGCTCATGATAATGAGGCTAAGAAAATAAGGCTAGAAGGAGGGGGAATATACAGATACTTTTGTTCGATAACTGTTAAGTTATGCCTACGTATCCTCTCGTGTAATGAGGAAGTCAGAACACCGTAGTTCGACCCAAAGAGACTGAAAGGTGAATTGACTTGTGAACTGCTTACTTGTCTATGCTCAAGTGTATGACCTGTCTGGCTCAGGTGCAAACTGTCTTGCATTAAACGGAAGAAGCAAGTTCTCGTTTGTGAGTGAGTGAGATGAGAAAAGAATCCCGGAGGAGACGATTATTGTTTGTTTTTGAGTTTTCAGTCTTTTATTGCTTTTTTTGAAATTTGTCATAAGTTAATGAGCTTAAGCCTAAACCAATGGGTTAGTAAACTCATCACATCTTCCCTCTGATTAGGGGTAATGAGAATACCTTAAGTGTGAAGTCAGCTTCTCACACTTAATCACCTTTGATGTAGGATTAAGATCATTAACCTACTTGTGATTATTTAGATGTTTTTGGTGTTTTTGTTTAGTGTTGAGTGATGAGATTAAGCCATAATCAGGGATTAAACAGACCCATTACACCATCCTAATAGAAGGATGATAGATGAGAATGTTTAAGCTGAGGAAAGCTCCTCAACTTAATCCATGATTAGGGATTAAACTCATGACAAAACAAAGCCTTTATTAAGTGGATTTTATTTAATGATTAAATGATGAAGTGAGTTTTAGGGTTTGTAAGACAACTTGAGGGGGACTTGTCCATTAACACTAGGGTTAGTCCTTCTTAACCAATTAAGGAAGAATTAGAACCCTAATGCAAGGCCCAAGTTACAAGTATGATGTCTTGATGATTATTAAGTGAATTGATTAAGAGATTTAAACACATTAAGGGTTTAACACTTAGGATTAAAGTTATACACTCCATCCTAATAGAAGGATGCAGGCATAAGCTTAATCACAAAGCCTTAAAAGCATTTAGGGTTTAGTCCCTGATTATGAGGTGAGAAGAGAAGACTCAAACAGACACAAAGGTAAAAAGCTAAGTGGGAAAAGTCTAATCCTAATATTCACATGCTCGGATGGCCCTAGGTTAGTGAGGCTCACTATCCTAATGAAGGAGAAGAAATAAGAAGAGAAAGGAGAAGCTCCATGGTGGCCTAAGCACACATCAAGCAAGGCAAGAGATAAAGACGATGAGGAAGAAAAATTCGAGATGAAAAAGAAATAAGATAAGGAGATGAGAATGCAGAATGGAGAAATCGAACTATACACAAACAGAGCCTACACCAGTAGGACTTCCAGATGCAACAGCATGCAATAAGTAAAAATCGAGCCTCAGTGGTACCTAACGGAGAAGGTCCGTTGCCTCTTCAATACCCGCAAAAGAAATCAAGAATAAGAAATTTCAAGTCTAAAGCGGATTCAAAGTCAAGCACAAGTGTCGATTATCAAGGCATCAGACAAAGGTCAAAATAAACTTCCAGCATCCAAGCCATCCAATAAAGAGAACCGGAGTTAGCCAAAACACTTATCAGGACGAGTCTTCAAGTCCAGGGAACAATTTGACACAAGGCGATCACTGAAGTCGAACAATAAGCCTACAAAACATCGAGCACAAACTAGAACCAAAATTAAATACAATTCTATTTAAATAAACAAAAATTAAACGGAATTAAAACCACAACTATATATTAATAACCAAAACTCTAACAAAATCCTAAATCAAACTATTAACAAAAATTAATTAAATTCTAATTGTAATTAATTAAACAAACTAATTAAAATAAAAAACTTAGAGGAATGAGAGAGGTATGTCGCTGAAAATGGGGGCTGGTAGAACAATTCAGTGGGCTTATTTAAGCCCATTAGCAACATCCAGAAAATCTTGAAGAAGAGGTTAAGAACAAGATTAAAGAAAAAAAGATATACATACCATTAAGAGTAATTTATATAAAAAGAAAATAAGAAAAAAAAGGAAAAGCCAGCAACACCCAATTTCCTATCCTCTTCAGCGCAAAACAACAAAATCGGAAAAAAGAACAAGAACGAGTCTTCTTCGTCTCACTCTATTTCAACTCAAATCGCCGGCGATTTACTTCTCTTCCTTTCGGTGAGTCCGGCTTCGATTCGCCATGTTAATCTCTCCGTCTCTCTCTTGCGATTCAACGGTGGCCTTGCTATTCTTCTTCCAAACTCGCTCAAGGAACTCGCGCATCAATATCTCTTCATCTCTCTGTATTCCTTATGCGATTCAAGGACGGCGGATGGTTGTGCATCAGTCCTCGTTGGTTTTCTTCAAATTCACTCTCGCGGCTCCTTCATATCAAGATTCACACTGCGTTTTCGTCTTTGGGTCTCACGGTATTCTCGCTTCCGATTTTTTATTTCATCTGCTTCTGAATCTGTCTCTTCTTCTCCTATTTTTTATCTTTGTTTCGTGAGTTTTCTGGATCTGGATGTTGATTGTTGTTGATGTTCAGAATTTGATGGTGATTATTGATGTTGATGCAGTTTAAGTTATTTCTGAAAGTGTTGAAGGTTGGTGAGGAAGGTTTGCGGTTGTCGGTTTTGATGAAGATATGAGGGTGGCAGTGGTGTAGTGATGTTGAAGGAAGTTTGGTTTAGGTTGCGAGTTGTGGTTTCGATGAAGGGAAAGAAGTGGTTGTTGTTATTGTTCTATGATGGTATGAGGGTGGAGCTGAAGGTGAAGAAAATGGGAAAAGATTATTGAAGCTATGTCTGTGTTTGATTGTTGAAGATGGTGAGTGATAGGCTGAAACATGGATGATGGCGAATAGTTAAATGGAGGAAAAGGTTATGGAGTATTGTTGTTATGAGCTGCAATGCTTTTTTTTCGGTTTGTTTTTGTTTAAGTTGATGAATGAAGAATTTGAGAGTGTGCAATAGTTATGTGATTTGTGTTTTTGGAAGAAGATGGTTGGAGGTTTGCGTGTTATTGAGGCTGGATTTTTTGTGAGGGTTGCGGATTGAAGGTAGTGCTTGTGCGGATTGGTGAGCAGAGGTTATGTTGTTGAAGGAGAGTGATTTGGTTTGCTGTGTGCTGCTGATGATGGGTGTTGGATTGTGTTGTTGAGTGGAAAAGTTTTATGCAAGTTTTTTTAGAAAAGAGAGAGCGCCGCCTTCATTGCCTTGGCTGTCTCTAAATTGTTTATCATCTTTTCATTTTATACTTAGGTCAACCTAAGTCAAACTTCTATTTTCTAATGGGCCACCAAAAAGGATGTGGGCTTTGTGAAGTTCTTTTATTTGACAATGTTTTTTTTTGTTTAATGATAATGTGAATTGGACTTGGTAAATAAATATAGGATAATGGCTTATGATATGTACTTTGGAGTTTTGAATGTAAATTTGAATAGGAAAAATGAAAAAAAGGATAATGGATTAACTTGCATCGAAAAATTGGAGGAAGAAAAAAAATGGATATTGAAAAATTGAATTATAAAATGGATATTGACAAATGGTTTAACCATGGGCACAAAATTGGTTAAGGTGAAATGAATGGATATCGAACTTCAAATTCAAACTGTCAAACGATCACGTGAATGAATACCTCACCAAACTCTTGATTAAAACGAATGAACAAGTCTCAGGCCACTGAATAATTTGCAACTAAAACACCAATCATCTGAATTAATCATCTTCTGAACCTCTGGTCAGGTAAATCATGAATCATCTTTGAATTCGTCTGAATTAAATCTCATTACTTGATAAACTGATGGATCTCGCACAACACAACTTGATTTTGAATATTCATTGACGGACAAATAACCCACTGAAACCAATAACTTGAATTGAAACCAGCTCCTGAGATGCTAAGAAGACGAGAATAACCTTATGACCTGCTGAAGCAGAAATCCATGGTGACGAGCCAGAAGCATAGTGAATAATCTTTGCAGACGTGAAATCTTTGAAGACCACTAAGCCAGGGAAATAAACCCTGATTTGGTGACAAAAGCAATATGAGGATGATGCCACTGATAACTGCATAGCTAAGAACTTGTATTCTTCTGATGATCCACAAATAGGAACGTGAAAACCTAATTCCTCAGATGACATCGATCCCATGTCTCAGGAGCCTATGCAAATGGTATGCAAAATGCGTATGATATGCAAACGAGAAGCAGAAAAAGATACAAAAGCCAGAGGGCAAATTTAGGGTGTCTACAGCTGCCCCTATTCGAACATGAGTTAGCTGTGCAGGATGTAAGCTACGGCTTAGCAGGCAAACAAGATAACTTGTGGTTGAATACCAAAGACAGTCCGAAATTTGCACTCATAGAATGAAGAAAAGGGATATAGATTGTAAAAGAAAATAAAGTATATTGTAAAGTGTGGGCGACGGAGGACGACCGTCGAGCAGAGGACGACTGCTGGGGAAAGAGCAATGACGGGGACGACCGACATGCTGGAGATAAAAGGGGTTATGATGGGGACGGCCATCAAGTAAAGCTATACGACTCTCTGGGAATTAATGAAAAATGATGGGGACGGCCATCAGGTTCATAAAGTAAAGTAAACAACGATGGGGACGACAATCGGGCTAAGCTGATGAAGGACGATCATCAGGAAAAGAAAAAGGGACCACGACGGGGACGGCCATCGGGTTAAAGAATAAATGAAATAATGATGAGGGACGGTCATCAAAGGTGAAGGACGATCACCTAGAAGGGGACGGCTGCTCTGAAAGGGTCAAGATGAGGTACGGTCATCTAAGGTGAAGGGCGATCACCTGGCAGGGTACGACTGCCGTAAATATCGCGACATAGGACGAATGCCGGATAAAAGGTCAACGATGGGGACGGCCATCGGACGAGCATGATGAAGGACGATCATCAAGAGGTGAAGGACGATCACCTAGTAGGGGACGGCTGCTAAATATCACGACATAGGACGAATGTCGGATAGAAAAGGTCAACGATGGGGACGACCATCGGATGAAATGATGAAGGACGACCATCAAAAGGTGAAGGACAATTACCTAGCAGGGGACGGCTGCTGAAAATATCACGACTTAGGACGAATGCCGGATAAAAAAGGTCAACGATGGGGGACGGCCATCGGATGAGCATGATGAAGGACGATCATCAAGAGGTGAAGGACGATCACCTAGCAGGGTACGGCTGCTCTCAGGTTTTATCATGACATAAGACGAATGTCAGATAACAAGAAATTTGTTTTGCTGGCGATCTACTGGGGAATAGTAAACACGGACGAGTGTTTACATCCAAGAAATAAAAGCATAAGTGTTTTGACGCTGTGTATAGATTAAAGATGCGGACGAGCATCCTTAAGACTACGATACGGACGAGTATCGGGTAGAAACAAATACTGACGCGTGTTCAGAGATGATGATACGGACGAGTATCAACTGGTTACCAAGGAACACAGACGAGTGTTGAATCTGAGGAGACTCTTCTGGGGAAAGGTAGACACAGACGGGTGTCTAAATTCAAGAAGGCGAAAGTGTTTGACACAGTGTATGGATTAAAGATGCGAACGAGCATCCTTAAGATTATGATACGGATGAGTATCAGGTAGAAACAAACGTTTGACGCATGTTCTGAGATGATGATACGGACGAGTACCAACTGGTTAACAAAGAACACGGACTAGTGTTGAATCTATGGGGATATAAATGGTGTATACAAGATACGAACGAGTATCCGTGTAAGTGACATAAGTATGAGTGGTGTATAGATGAGTGTTTAACCTGCTGGGGAGGGTGACACAGACGAGTGTCAAAAGAGAAAGGTGTAGTATAAACAAGTATCTGATATACAAAGTATTTTATGTTACTGTGCTGGGGAAAATGACATGGACGGAGTGTCAAGAAAGTTATATATATATATATGTATCTGTGAGTGCAAAGGGGATACTTTGGCTTTATGCTGGGGATATGACACGGACGGGTGCCACAAGGAGTATATACTGATGTTTGGGAGTGCAAGGCAACTGCTTTAGCTTTAACTCTCCGCTGGGGAATTTGGGAAGCATTCTGTATACTGCTGACGGGTTGAAAGCTTTTAACTTTGATGGGAACGAAGTGTTGGCAACCTGATGTTTGTTGGAGAGGTTTTCACTGGGGGAAAGACGACTCTGCGTGAGGTATACTTCTTTTAACTGCTTTGAACATCTGCTGAGGATCTGATCATCCTGCTCTGACTCCACTGGGAGAATTTCTTCTTGCTCTGCTGGGGAAATCCCTTGGAAATGAGAATCCCGATGACTCTATGGGGAAAGATCATCTTTAGACTTGGCTAGGGAAGATGCTTGATCACACAATCCTACTGAGGAGGGAATTATGATAATTCTAACTTTGTGGGGAAGCAAGGCCTTCAGCTTCCTGTTGGGAAAACTTCGCTGTGGAAAGATAAGTCTGCTTGGGGACGAGAACGATTCAATTAGCCTTGAAGTTCTGTTGGGGTTATCATCTGTTCCAACTCAGCTGGGGATGTGTCAACCCTTTGGCATGGTTGAGAAAAGATTTGGCAATGCTCTGCTGAGGAGAGACTTTGCTGGAGAATCAAAATATGCCCCAAGTATAGCATAACAGCTGTGTTGGGAAGATATGCCAATGAAAATTGGACTTTGACTGAATGAGAATAACCAAATCCTCACGAACAAACCTTGTCGGCTGAAAAGAAGATCTTTACGCTCGGGGAAGAAATAAACTTCCAATGCCCTGCTGGTAAAATAAATACCAGACATTCCCTGAGAATTAACATAGTGTTTCAAACTTCTGAGCCCAACAACTGCATACTGATTATCCAGAGTGACCAAGCATCCCTTTACTCTTCAAATTGCCTCAGATTGCATCGTCTACAACAAGATCGCCCTCAGAGGATTTTACAGAAGACTTGGCATCTAGAATTGCCCCAGTATCTTCAAACTCTCGCAGAAATTCAACAAGTCTTGAGATAACTGCCCCAGATTACGTCTTGAAACGATTCTTGCCCCACATCAGAGCTAAAACAGAAACCATGCGGTATGAAGATGCAATGCAAATGATGTACAATGCAGACGTATGCTCATAGCCAAAGATATGAAACAAGGATGGTTGGGCGCTAGGGCCAGGTTGATAGATATATTTTTTTTGGGTTGCCAAGCAATTGGACTTTTGAAGGTGAATTACCATACGAGAACTGGTTTATTGAAGTTAGGCCATCAGACGAGAACTGATGGGCAAAGAATAAGTCGTCGGACGAGAACTGGCTCCTTAGGTTCATTGTTAAACGAGAATTGACTCTGCAAAAGAATGACTACCAGACGAGAACTGGCGTTCCACCGGTTAAATGAACAAAGGTGACCAGACGAGAACTGGTTAAAAGATTCGCCTACCAAACGAGAACTGGTATTTGAAACTGGTTTGCCAGACGAGAACTGGACTTTGGGTTTGTCTTCCAGACGAGGACTAGACTTTGAAAAGTTTTACCAGACGAGAACTGGACTTAGAACGGTTTGCCAGACGAGAACTGGCTCCTTGAAAGGTCGAGAGGTTGGATTACGAGGCCCTCTGAACTGAGATTGATGATTGAGGGGTTGTGACCAATGCAAATATGATGCATATGCTCTATATGCTCGAGCGAAGCGACATGAATAACGTATGCAAATGATTTATGCAATGATTATGAAAAGCTAGAAAAACTCCCAAGGATGGGAAGAAAGGTCTTATGTGACAAG
This sequence comes from Lathyrus aphaca, assembly GCA_963966055.1. Classification (NCBI taxonomy): domain Eukaryota; kingdom Viridiplantae; phylum Streptophyta; class Magnoliopsida; order Fabales; family Fabaceae; genus Lathyrus; species Lathyrus aphaca. The sequence goes on from OZ014524.1 coordinate 339,981,253, forward strand.
GCTTCTAATGAGAAGGGTGACAAAGGCGAGGGTGGGTAATACGATTTCCCGATACCCGTCATGAACTCGAAGATCACTGATACAAATTGCTCTGTGTAGCTAAAATTTGCCCCTGTTGGGCGAGTCTCTGAACAGACTGTCACTAATTATCCAATTCTTGGCATAGCGGACTTGGATGTCCTCTCGAGGAGAGTTTCACTTAGTGAGCTCTGGAATTATTCTGCCCCGGTATGAGCGTGGAAGCGACTTGACTCACTCTGACTGGGCATTGGAAGATTTCATCCTTGGACAACAGAAATTTCGGGTGGCCTGCCCCTGTTTGGCAGATTCAGCTCTGATCAACTGACTTTGAATGACGTTCCTCGATCAACTGATGCTTGGGAACTTGCTTTACTCTGACGGATACCTTGGTCGACAAAGCCACTGGATAACATGCCCCTGATTCATAGGCTGACAAGATGCTCTTGATTATGGTCATCATTGTTGAATGATCAAGTTCCCTCGTGATTGCTCTTTGCAGGAACTTTCCTGATGACACAGGCTTTACTTGCAATTAAAACTGTTCATTTACAAATGGTAATTTTAATGCAGTACACATGCAAGTTTTTGAAAATTTATTTATTTAAATGTTGTGACAGTGTGTGACGAATGGACGATTAGTCCAAACGTAGTGCTGAGTTAGCAAATCGTTAGGAGTCAGTTTACGCAACCTTGTCGTAGTATGCTTTCAGAATTGAACCTGATTCAATTAGGACCTTCAAGGGTTATAACGTGGTCTGGTTCACGGTTTCTTAGAAAGAAGGATTTATGGCTCAAAGTTTATTTGAGCCCACCCATTCTCCTTGATGTTCTCCAGTCCTATGTTCAGCTAATTCGACTTAAGCGCTCGCTTCTCACAAGGGTTTTGTAATGATTGAGGAACCAATGACGTTGATGGTTTACGCACCAATGAGGTTTATTGGAGTAACAGTCACCCATTCTGACTTTGTGTCTGGTCACACGACTTTGTTCTCATGGAAGATTCTCTTTCATTTTTTTTACTCCCTAACTTTTGCCTGGACTGGTTCTCTCTTTTTTTTTTTAATTTTTCGATTTTGAAGTCCAGCGGGATGCCCTAACTTTTGCCTAAGTCATATGTTTTCACACATTTTTTCGACTTAGCGGGCTTTATTTCTTTTTTTTTTCTTTTGATTTTTGTTGAACAAATCGTGTGACACTGGCTTGTCATGACTTGCTGAAAGGGTTGACTGCCTCATTCCTTTGTTGGTGAGGGATAACCATTGTGGTTTCACGTCCCTTGACCTCTTGAGGTGTAATGAATAAAGGTAATGGATCCTCGTATGCACACTCCTTTGGAAATTTGAACGCTCGGTCAAATTAACTGATAACTACCCTGCCCCGGGTTGAATGTGAGGGTTTTTTTTGTTTAGAAAAGAAACTCCTACTTCAAGGCTCAAAGGGGTTGACGAGGGTCTATCTCCCTTATATCTACGGTGTTTGGGAATTGAAACAATGCCTGTACATCGTCAGCAGGTTCTACCCTGAAAGCATACCTTCAACAATTATGGGTATCCAGTTGTCATCATCCTCCCTCAAACCTGCTAAACAACAGTGACATAAATGGGAGGTAAATGGATGCAATTTTTTTGTTTTTTTTTTCTTTTTTCAATGCAAGTAAAGAAAAATGAGCGAATGCGACATAATTGATTCAAAAGTGCAAGATCACTACATTAACATTACCATTTAAAATAACAATGCTTAAAAGACAAGTAGCTGCTAACAGGAAAGAAACTACAATGCAAATGATAAAAGGATACAGTAATCATCAGCTCTAATGACATCTTCTTGTCTGGACCACCGAAATCAGGATACGCTCCTTCGAAGTCTTTGAACTTAATCAGGCGAGAGGTTGACGCACAACCAAGCTTCCTTCTGGAAAGGAGATGTAGCCCTTGTCGATCAACTGTTGTACTTTGGCTTGAAAAGCTTTGCAATCTTTAGTTGAATGCCCCATTGATCCACCATGATACCCGCACTGCTCATGAGCATTGTACCCTGGAGGGTACGGCCCTAGTAACGGCTTGAGATGCTTAGGAACCACCAAAGAGCTCTGAACTAGATGTGGCAAGAGTTCACTGTATGCCATGGGGACTGGATGAAGAGGAGCAATCCTTCTTTCCAGATTGTTACGAGGCCTAGGCTGGCTCTGAAGTTGATTCTGAGGTCTTCGACCATGAGATTGCAGATTTGGACGAGGAGGAGCCCAGGGTTTCTGTTACGGTGCTCTGAGCATTGCCGAATGTCCGTAAGAGTAATCAGATTCAGGAAAAGATGATCTCTTAGAAGATGTTGTTCTAGAATATTCGATATTTGCCATGACTGCACTGACGTCATTCCATTCTTCCTCTTAGGAGCTAACAACAGACTCACCTTCACTAGCTGGGATATTCGAAAAGTCCTGGATCTTTCCACTTTTGAGCAGGCTCTCAATGCGTACTCCAACTATCATCAAATCAGAGAAGCTTGTCATCCCAATGCTACTCATTCTTTACAAGTATGGACCCTGCAAGGTGCCCACAAACAGGTCAATTAATTCTCTGTCTGAAAGTGGTGGTTGCACTTGGGCTGCCAATTCTCTCCACCGCTGTGCATATTCTCTGAAAGATTCACAACTCCTCTGGGATAGGCTCTGCAAGTGCGTGCGATTGGGCGCCACGTCCATATTGTACTGGTATTGCTTTACGAAAGCTCTGGATAAATCATTCCAAGATCGGATATGACTGCTTTCCAAATCCATGTACCAACTTAAAGATTCCCCACTTAAACTGTCCTGAAAACAGTGAATCATCAACTTATCATTGCAGGCATAAGAAGTCGTTTTTCTACAGAACATCACCAAATGACGCTTCGTGCAACTGACACCAGTGTATTTATCAAACTTCGGAGTTTTGAAATCTGGAGGAACGACAAGACCAGGCACCAAACACATGTTTAGAGCATCAAAACCAAAGGCATCAGGATTCGATAAGGCTTTGAGTTGCTCCTCCAACACACGAAACCTTTCAGCAGGATCAATAGCTCGTGGATCCTTGGTTTTCACAAGAGGGATTGCCCCTTGTAAGTTCGGCATAGGGAAAGCAAAACTCTGATAATCTGTAGAATCAGAAGAAGATGAAGGTCCACCTCGGACAGCAGATGGTTCAGGTACCTTCTGATTCACGATCGGGGTCTATACAGGCTGAGCTTGAGCAAGATTGTTCACTTGTGGAAGATCCTCATCAGGAGAAAGACCATACAACGGATTGGTCATTGAAGTGAAACCAGGTGGAAACTCAACATTCTGACGGTTATTCTCTGACATAGCTGCTGACGGCTTTCAAACTGACCCTTCTTAACTCTTGACACTGTTCAGTCTAGCTTCACACACTCTGTCGTCTTCTAACTGTGACCACTTGTTCAAACTGAGTACCGGGAAATCAGCTAGCTGGTCATGGACAAAAGAGGAAGGATGAGCTCTCTGGAAGAAGGAAATGCAATGCTGATGCAAATGCGAAATGCAATATGATGATGCAAAAGATGCAAAGACATGGGATCACAGCTGGAAACTGCCTGGAATCTGGAATGTCGGACCAAGAATCGAGTGTCTGTAACCACAAGATCTGCATAATAACCCAAAATAGTAACCGAGAACCAAAGGTTGAAGAACTCCAGGATCATAGAGACCAGATCAAAACATAAGACTACATTGGTAATGAGGGTATGTTGAGGTCATGGGTTCCTGCAAACCTGTAAACAGCCCAACCCCCTCACAGGTAGTGTTCTAAAACAAGGATCCTCAGACTTGGATCAGTTATGAGAAGTGTAAACACTTCTAACCCGGAGGTACAGTGTTTACAATAACCATAAAAAATCATCCTCTAATTCTCCTCAGTTTCTGAAGGTCATGATAAAGGTCATCCAGACTTAGCAGGCTTCCCAGATAGCCCTAGCACTACAGGAAATCTGTAGCACAGAGTTCTCAAGAAGAAACCCATATCTGAACCGTGTTTCATATTCCCGCACCAGACCGAAATGGAATGGGAAAGAACATGAACCACTCTAGCCTAGGTGTCACTCAGGTCCCAGGTATAGGACCTTAAACTCTCAATAGAACCCCACCCACCAAGACAAAACCAGATCCAGCCAGAACAGTATGACAGTATGATGTATATAAAGCTATAAAGAAAGCAATAAACAAAACTGTACATAAAGCAATAAATAAAATATACAAACACAAATAGCACATAACACCCCAGTGAACACAAATCAATCAAGCGCTAGGAGGAACCCACAAAAAGAACCAGAAGCCCTGGTTACAGTATAAGGGTCCCCAGCAGAGTCGCCAAGCTGTCGCTCCCACTAAATGAAGCCGGGTCAAATAGGGTACAGACGCGAACGGTCGGCGAAAGGAGGGTGTGAGAACACACAGGAGTGAACTCACAGGGAATGAAAAGAGTCGCCAGCTAGGCATTTTTATCCCGGAGGAAAGGCAATGCTGCATGGACCTAGAAAGATATGGATAAGGCGGTTGCGAACCAGAGAGACTGAGAAAGGGGGTTGGTTACAACCTGGGAAGGTGTTAGCACCCAGATTGTCCGCCGTACTCGACGGGATCCACGCTTAAAAGATTTGTGTTTTAAAGGGGTAGTGTCAGTGCAATTTGTGTATAGGAAGCTGGAAAAGGATGTACAGGTGTCAGTGTAAAAGAAAGTGAAGTGTGATATGTATACAGTGTCAGTGTAAGGATAAGAGTGAGATGCTCATGATAATGAGGCTAAGAAAATAAGGCTAGAAGGAGGGGGAATATACAGAGACTTTTGTTCGATAACTGTTAGGTTATGCCTAGGTATCCTCTCGTGCAATGAGGAAGTCAGAACACCGTAGTTCGACCCAAAGAGACTGAAAGGTGAATTGACTTGTGAACTGCTTACTTGTCTATGCTCAAGTGTATGACCTGTCTGGCTCAGGTGCAAACTGTCTTGCATTAAACGGAAGAAGCAAGTTCTCGTTTGTGAGTGAGTGAGATGAGAAAAGAATCCCGGAGGAGACGATTATTGTTTGTTTTTGAGTTTTCAGTCTTTTATTGCTTTTTTTGAAATTTGTCATAAGTTAATGAGCTTAAGCCTAAACCAATGGGTTAGTAAACTCATCACATCTTCCCTCTGATTAGGGGTAATGAGAATACCTTAAGTGTGAAGTCAGCTTCTCACACTTAATCACCTTTGATGTAGGATTAAGATCATTAACCTACTTGTGATTATTTAGATGTTTTTGGTGTTTTTGTTTAGTGTTGAGTGATGAGATTAAGCCATAATCAGGGATTAAACAGACCCATTACACCATCCTAATAGAAGGATGATAGATGAGAATGTTTAAGCTGAGGAAAGCTCCTCAACTTAATCCATGATTAGGGATTAAACTCATGACAAAACAAAGCCTTTATTAAGTGGATTTTATTTAATGATTAAATGATGAAGTGAGTTTTAGGGTTTGTAAGACAACTTGAGGGGGACTTGTCCATTAACACTAGGGTTAGTCCTTCTTAACCAATTAAGGAAGAATTAGAACCCTAATGCAAGGCCCAAGTTACAAGTATGATGTCTTGATGATTATTAAGTGAATTGATTAAGAGATTTAAACACATTAAGGGTTTAACACTTAGGATTAAAGTTATACACTCCATCCTAATAGAAGGATGCAGGCATAAGCTTAATCACAAAGCCTTAAAAGCCTTTAGGGTTTAGTCCCTGATTATGAGGTGAGAAGAGAAGACTCAAAGAGACACAAAGGTAAAAAGCTAAGTGGGAAAAGTCTAATCCTAATATTCACATGCTCGGATGGCCCTAGGTTAGTGAGGCTCACTATCCTAATGAAGGAGAAGAAATAAGAAGAGAAAGGAGAAGCTCCATGGTGGCCTAAGCACACCTCAAGCAAGGCAAGAGATAAAGAAGATGAGGAAGAAAAATTCGAGATGAAAAAGAAATAAGATAAGGAGATGAGAATGCAGAATGGAGAAATCGAACTATACACAAACAGAGCCTACACCAGTAGGACTTCCAGATGCAACAGCATGCAATAAGTAAAAATCGAGCCTCAGTGGTACCTAACGGAGAAGGTCCGTTGCCTCTTCAATACCCGCAAAAGAAATCAAGAATAAGAAATTTTAAGTCTAAAGCGGATTCAAAGTCAAGCACAAGTGTCAATTATCAAGGCATCAGACAAAGGTCAAAATAAACTTCCAGCATCCAAGCCATCCAATAAAGAGAACCGGAGTTAGCCAAAACACTTATCAGAACGAGTCTTCAAGTCCAGGGAACAATTTGACACAAGGCGATCACTGAAGTCGAACAATAAGCCTACAAAACATCGAGCACAAACTAGAACCAAAATTAAATACAATTCTATTTAAATAAACAAAAATTAAACGGAATTAAAACCACAACTATATATTAATAACCAAAACTATAACAAAATCCTAAATCAAACTATTAACAAAAATTAATTAAATTCTAATTGTAATTAATTAAACAAACTAATTAAAATAAAAAACTTAGAGGAATGAGAGAGGTATGTCGCTGAAAATGGGGGCTGGTAGAACAATTCAGTGGGTTTATTTAAGCCCATTAGCAACATCCAGAAAATCTTGAAGAAGAGGTTAAGAACAAGATTAAAGAAAAAAAGATATACATACCATTAAGAGTAATTTATATAAAAAGAAAATAAGAAAAAAAAGGAAAAGCCAGCAACACCCAATTTCCTATCCTCTTCAGCGCAAAACAACAAAATCGGAAAAAAGAACAAGAACGAGTCTTCTTCGTCTCACTCTATTTCAACTCAAATCGCCGGCGATTTACTTATCTTCCTTTCGGTGAGTCCGGCTCCGATTCGCCATGTTAGTCTCTCCGTCTCTCTCTTTCGATTCAACGGTGGCCTTGCTATTCTTCTTCCAAACTCGCTCAAGGAACTCGCGCATCAATATCTCTTCATCTCTCTGTATTCCTTCTGCGATTCAAGGACGGCGGATGGTTGTGCATCAGTCCTCGTTGGTTTTCTTCAAATTCACTCTCGCGGCTCCTTCATATCAAGATTCACACTGCGTTTTCATCTTTGGGTCTCACGGTATTCTCGCTTCCGATTTTTTATTTCATCTGCTTCTGAATCTGTCTCTTCTTCTCCTATTTTTTATCTTTGTTTCGTGAGTTTTCTGGATCTGGATGTTGATTGTTGTTGATGTTCAGAATTTGATGGTGATTATTGATGTTGATGTAGTTTAAGTGATTTCTGAAAGTGTTGAAGGTTGGTGAGGAAGGTTTGCGGTTGTCGGTTTTGATGAAGATATGAGGGTGGCAGTGGTGTAGTGATGTTGAAGGAAGTTTGGTTGAGGGTGGTTTAGGTTGCGAGTTGTGGTTTCGATGAAGGGAAAGAAGTGGTTGTTGTTATTGTTCTATGAAGGTATGAGGGTGGAGCTGAAGGTGAAGAAAATGGGAAAAGATTATTGAAGCTATGTCTGTGTTTGATTGTTGAAGATGGTGAGTGATAGGCTGAAACAGGGATGATGGCGAATAGTTAAATGGAGGAAAAGGTTATGGAGTATTGTTGTTATGAGCTGCAATGCTTTTTTTTTCGGTTTGTTTTTGTTTAAGTTGATGAATGAAGAATTTGAGAGTGTGCAATGGTTATGTGATTTGTGTTTTTGGAAGAAGATGGTTGGAGGTTTGCGTGTTATTGAGGCTGGATTTTTTGTGAGGGTTGCGGATTGAAGGTAGTGCTTGTGCGGATTGGTGAGCAGAGGTTATGTTGTTGAAGGAGAGTGATTTGGTTTGCTGTGTGCTACTGATGATGGGTGTTGGATTGTGTTGTTGAGTGGAAAAGTTTTATGCAAGTTTTTTTAGAAAAGAGAGAGCGCCGCCTTCATTGCCTTGGCTGTCTCTAAATTGTTTATCATCTTTTCATTTTATACTTAGGTCAACCTAAGTCAAACTTTTATTTTCTAATGGGCCACCAAAAAGGATGTGGGCTTTGTGAAGTTCTTTTATTTGACAATGTTTTTTTTTTGTTTAATGATAATGTGAATTGGACTTGGTAAATAAATATAGGATATTGGCTTATGATATGTACTTTGGAGTTTTGAATGTAAATTTGAATAGGAAAAATGAAAAAAAGGATAATGGATTAACTTGCATCGAAAAATTGGAGGAAGAAAAAAAATGGATATTGAAAAATTGAATTATAAAATGGATATTGACAAATGGTTTAACCATGGGCACAAAATTGGTTAAGGTGAAATGAATGGATATCGAACTTCAAATTCAAACTGTCAAACGATCACGTGAATGAATACCTCACCAAACTCTTGATTAAAACGAATGAACAAGTCTCAGGCCACTGAATAATTTGCAACTAAAACACCAATCATCTGAATTAATCATCTTCTGAACCTCTGGTCAGGTAAATCATGAATCATCTTTGAATTTGTCTGAATTAAATCTCATTACTTGATAAACTGATGGATCTCGCACAACACAACTTGATTTTGAATATTCATTGACGGACAAATAACCCACTGAAACCAATAACTTGAATTGAAACCAGCTCCTGAGATGCTAAGAAGACGAGAATAACCTTATGACCTGCTGAAGCAGAAATCCATGGTGACGAGCCAGAAGCATAGTGAATAATCTTTGCAGACGTGAAATCTTTGAAGACCACTAAGCCAGGGAAATAAACCCTGATTTGGTGACAAAAGCAATATGAGGATGATGCCACTGATAACTGCATAGCTAAGAACTTGTATTCTTCTGATGATCCACAAATAGGAACGTGAAAACCTAATTCCTCAGATGACATCGATCCCATGTCTCAGGAGCCTATGCAAATGGTATGCAAAATGCGTATGATATGCAAACGAGAAGCAGAAAAAGATACAAAAGCCAGAGGGCAAATTTAGGGTGTCTACAGCTGCCCCTATTCAAACATGAGTTAGCTGTGCAGGATGTAAGCTACGGCTTAGCAGGCAAACAAGATAACTTGTGGTTGAATACCAAAGACAGTCCGAAATTTGCACTCATAGAATGAAGAAAAGGGATATAGATTGTAAAAGAAAATAAAGTATATTGTAAAGTGTGGGCGACGGAGGACGACCGTCGAGCAGAGGACGACTGCTGGGGAAAGAGCAATGACGGGGACGGCCGACATGCTGGAGATAAAAGGGGTTATGATGGGGACGGCCATCAAGTAAAGCTATACGACTCTCTGGGAATTAATGAAAAATGATGGGGACGGCCATCAGGTTCATAAAGTAAAGTAAACAACGATGGGGACGGCCATCGGGCTAAGCTGATGAAGGACAATCATCAGGAAAAGAAAAAGGGACCACGACGGGGACGGCCATCGGGTTAAAGAATAAATGAAATAATGATGAGGGACGGTCATCAAAGGTGAAGGACGGTCACCTAGCAGGGGACGGCTGCTCTGAAAGGGTCAAGATGAGGGACGGTCATCTAAGGTGAAGGGCGATCACCTGGCAGGGTACGGATTCCGAAAATATCGCGACAGAGGACGAATGTCGGATAAAAGGTCAACGATGGGGACGGCCATCGGACGAGCATGATGAAGGACGATCATCAAGAGGTGAAGGACGATCACCTAGCAGGGGACGGCTGCTAAATATCACGACATAGGACGAATGTCGGATAGAAAAGGTCAACGATGGGGACGGCCATCGGATGAGATGATGAAGGACGACCATCAAAAGGTGAAGGACAATCACCTAGCAGGGGACGGCTGCTGAAAATATCACGACATAGGACGAATGCCGGATAAAAAAGGTCAACGATGGGGGACGGACATCGGATGAGCATGATGAAGGACGATCATCAAGAGGTGAAGGACGATCACCTAGCAGGGTACGGCTGCTCTCAGGTTTTATCATGACATAAGACGAATGTCAGATAACAAGAAATTTGTTTTGCTGGCGATCTACTGGGGAATAGTAAACACGGACGAGTGTTTACATCCAAGAAATAAAAGCATAAGTGTTTTGACACTGTGTATAGATTAAAGATGCGGACGAGCATCCTTAAGACTACGATACGGACGAGTATCGGGTAGAAACAAATACTGACGCGTGTTCAGAGATGATGATACGGACGAGTATAAACTGGTTACCAAGGAACACGGACGAGTGTTGAATCTGAGGAGACTCTTCTGGGGAAAGGTAGACACAGACGGGTGTCTAAATTCAAGAAGGCGAAAGTGTTTGACACAGTGTATGGATTAAAGATGCGAACGAGCATCCTTAAGACTATGATACGGACGAGTATCAGGTAGAAACAAACGCTTGACGCATGTTCTGAGATGATGATACGGACGAGTACCAACTGGTTAACAAAGAACACAGACTAGTGTTGAATCTATGGGGATATAAATGGTGTATACAAGATACGGACGAGTATCCGTGTAAGTGACATAAGTATGAGTGGTGTATAGATGAGTGTTTAACCTGCTGGGGAGGGTGACACGGACGAGTGTCAAAAGAGAAAGGTGTAGTATAAACAAGTATCTGATATACAAAGTGTTTTATGTTACTGTGCTGGGGAAAATGACATGGACGGAGTGTCAAGAAATTATATATATATATATATATATATATATATATATATATATATATGTGTGTGTGTGTGTGTGTGTATCTGTGAGTGCAAAGGGGATACTTTGGCTTTCTGCTGGGGATATGACACGGACAGGTGCCACAAGGAGTATATACTGATGTTTGGGAGTGCAAGGCAACTGCTTTAGCTTTAACTCTCCGCTGGGGAATCTGGGAAGCATTCTGTATACTGCTGACGGGTTGAAAGCTTTTAACTCTGATGGGAACGAAGTGTTGGCAACCTGATGCTTGTTGGAGAGGTTTTCACTGGGGGAAAGACGACTCTGCGTGAGGTATACTTCTTTTAACTGCTTTGAACATCTGCTGAGGATCTGATCATCCTGCTCTGACTCCACTGGGGAGAATTTCTTCTTGCTCTGCTGGGGAAATCCCTTGGAAATGAGAATCCCGATGACTCTATGGGGAAAGATCATCTTTAGACTTGGCTAGGGAAGATGCTTGATCACACAATCCTGCTGAGGAGGGAATTCTGATAATTCTAACTTTGTGGGGAAGCAAGGCCTTCAGCTTCCTGTTGGGAAAACTTCGTTGTGGAAAGATAAGTCCGCTTGGGGACGAGAACGATTCAATTAGCCTTGAAGTTCTGTTGGGGTTATCATCTGTTCCAACTCAGCTGGGGATGTGTCAACCCTTTGGCATGGTTGAGAAAAGATTTGGCAATGCTCTGCTGAGGAGAGACTTTGCTGGAGAATCAAAATATGCCCCAAGTATAGCATAACAGCTGTGTTGGGAAGATATGCCAATGAAAATTGGACTTTGACTGAATGAGAATAACCAAATCCTCACGAACAAACCTTGTCGGCTGAAAAGAAGATCTTTACGCTCGGGGAAGAAATAAACTTCCAATGCCCTGCTGGTAAAATAAATACCAGACATTCCCTGAGAATTAACACAGTGTTTCAAACTTCTGAGCCCAACAACTGCATACTGATTATCCAGAGTGACCAAGCATCCCTTTACTCTTCAAATTGCCTCAGATTGCATCGTCTACAACAAGATCGCCTTCAGAGGATTTTACAGAAGACCTGGCATCTAAAATTGCCCCAGTATCTTCAAACTCTCGCAGAAATTCAACAAGTCTTGAGATAACTGCCCCAGATTACGTCTTGAAACGATTCTTGCCCCACATCAGAGCTAAAACAGAAACCATGCGGTATGAAGATGAAATGCAAATGATGTACAATGCAGACGTATGCTCATAGACAAAGATATGAAACAAGGATGGTTGGGCGCTAGGGCCAGGTTATAGATATATTTTTTTTGGTTGCCAAGCAATTGGACTTTTGAAGGTGAATTACCAGACGAGAACTGGTTTATTGAAGTTAGGCCATCAGACGAGAACTGATGGGCAAAGAATAAGTCGTCAGACGATAACTGACTCCTTAGGTTCATTGTCAAACGAGAATTGACTCTGAAAAAGAATGACTACCAGACGAGAACTGACGTTCAACCGGTTAAATGAACAAAGGTGACCAGACGAGAACTGGTTAAAAGATTCGCCTACCAAACGAGAACTGGTATTTGAAACTGGTTTGCCAGACGAGAACTGGACTTTGGGTTTGTCTGCCAGACGAGGACTAGACTTTGAAAAGTTTTGCCAGACGAGAACTGGACTTAGAACGGTTTGCCAGACGAGAACTGGCTCCTTGAAAGGTCGAGAGGTTGGATTACGAGGCCCTCTGAACTGAGATTGATGATTGAGGGGTTGTGACCAATGCAAATATGATGCATATGCTCTATATGCTCGAGCGAAGCGACATGAATAACGTATGCAAATGATTTATGCAATGATTATGAAAATCTAGAAAAACTCCCAAGGATGGGAAGAAAGGTCTTATGTGACAAGGCTTCTAATGAGAAGGGTGACAAAGGAGAGGGTGGGTAATACGATTTCCCGATACCCGTCATGAACTCGAAGATCACTGATACAAATTGCTCTGTGTAGCTAAAATTTGCCCCTGTTGGGCGAGTCTCTGAACAGACTGTCACTAATTATCCAATTCTTGGCATGGCGGACTTGGATGTCCTCTCGAGGAGAGTTGCACTTAGTGAGCTCTGGAATTATTCTGCCCCGGTATGAGCGTGGAAGCGACTTGACTCACTCTGACTGGGCATTGGAAGATTTCATCCTTGGACAACAGAAATTTCGGGTGGCCTGCCCCTGTTTGGCAGATTCAGCTCTGATCAACTGACTTTGAATGACGTTCCTCGATCAACTGATGCTTGGGAACTTGCTTTACTCTGACGGATACCTTGGTCGACAAAGCCACTGGATAACATGCCCCTGATTCATAGGCTGACAAGATGCTCTTGATTCTGGTCATCATTGTTGAACGATCAAGTTCCCTCGCGATTGCTCTTTGCAGGAACTTTCCTGATGACACAGGCTTTACTTGCAATTAAAACTGTTCATTTACAAATGGTAATTTTAATGCAGTACACATGCAAGTTTTTGAAAATTTATTTATTTAAATGTTGTGACAGTGTGTGACGAATGGACGATTAGTCCAAACGTAGTACTGAGTTAGCAAATCGTTAGGAGTCAGTTTACGCAACCTTGTCGTAGTATGCTTTCAGAATTGAACCTGATTCAATTAGGACCTTCAAGGGTTATAACGTGGTCTGGTTCACGGTTTCTTAGAAAGAAGGATTTATGGCTCAAAGTTTATTTGTGCCCACCCATTCTCCTTGATGTTCTCCAGTCCTATGTTCAGCTAATTCGACTTAAGCGCTCGCTTCTCACAAGGGTTTTGTAATGATTGAGGAACCAATGACGTTGATGGTTTACGCACCAATGAGGTTTCTTGGAGTAACAGTCACCCATTCTGACTTTGTGTCTGGTCACACGACTTTGTTCTCATGGAAGATTCTCTTTCATTTTTTTTACTCCCTAACTTTTGCCTGGACTGGTTCTCTCTTTTTTTTTGAATTTTTCAATTTTGAAGTCCAGCGGGATGCCCTAACTTTTGCCTAAGTCATATGTTTTCACACATTTTTTCGACTTAGCGGGCTTTATTTCTTTTTTTTTCTTTTGATTTTTGTTGAACAAATCGTGTGACACTGGCTTGTCATGACTTGCTGAAAGGGTTGACTGCCTCATTCCTTTGTTGGTGAGGGATAACCATTGTGGTTTCACGTCCCTTGACCTCTTGAGGTGTAATGAATAAAGCTAATGGATCCTCGGATGCACACTCCTTTGGAAATTTGAACGCTCGGTCAAATTAACTGATAACTACCCTGCCCCGGGTTGAATGTGAGGGTTTTTTTGTTTAGAAAAGAAACTCCTACTTCAAGGCTCAAAGGGGTTGACGAGGGTCTATCTCCCTTATATCTCCGGTGTTTGGGAATTGAAACAATGCCTGTACATCGTCAGCAGGTTCTACCCTGAAAGCATACCTTCAACAATTATGGGTATCCAGTTGTCATCATCCTCCCTCAAACCTGCTAAACAACTGTGACATAAATGGGAGGTAAATGGATGCAATTTTTTTGTTTTTTTTTTCTTTTTTCAATGCAAGTAAAGAAAAATGAGCGAATGCGACATAATTGATTCAAAAGTGCAAGATCACTACATTAACATTACCATTTAAAATAACAATGCTTAAAAGACAAGTAGCTGCTAACAGGAAAGAAACTACAATGCAAATGATAAAAGGATACAGTAATCATCAGCTCTGATGACATCTTCTTGTCTGGACCACCGAAATCAGGATACGCTCCTTCGAAGTCTTTGAACTCAATCAGGCGAGAGGTTGACGCACAACCAAGCTTCCTTCTGGAAAGGAGATGTAGCCCTTGTCGATCAACTGTTGTACTTTGGCTTGAAAAGCTTTGCAATCTTCAGTTGAATGCCCCATTGATCCACCATGATACCCGCACTGCTCATGAGGATTGTACCCTGGAGGGTACGGCCCTGGTAACGGCTTGAGAGACTTAGGAACCACCAAAGATCTCTGAACTAGATGTGGCAAGAGTCCACTGTATGCCATGGGGACTGGATGAAGAGGAGCAATCCTTCTTTCCAGATTGTTACGAGGCCTAGGCTGGCTCTGAAGTTGATTCTGAGGTCTTCGACCATGAGATTGCAGATTTGGACGAGGAGGAGCCCAGGGTTTCTGGCACGGTGCTCTGAGCATTGCCGAATGTCCGTAAGAGTAATCAGATTCAGGAAAAGATGATCTCTTAGAAGATGTTGTTCTAGAATATTCGATATTTGCCATGACTGCACTGACGTCATTCCATTCTTCCTCTTGGGAGCTAACAACAGACTCACCTTCACTAGCTGGGATATTCGAAAAGTCCTGGATCTTTCCACTTTTGAGCAGGCTCTCAATGTGTACTCCAACTATCATCAAATCAGAGAAGCTTGTCATACCAATGCTACTCATTCTTTCCAAGTATGGACCCTGCAAGGTGCCCACGAACAGGTCAATTAATTCTCTGTCTGAAAGTGGTGGTTGCACTTGGGCTGCCAATTCTCTCCACCGCTGTGCATATTCTCTGAAAGATTCACCACTCCTCTGGGATAGGCTCTGCAAGTGCGTGCGATTGGGCGCCACGTCCATATTGTACTGGTATTGCTTTACGAAAGCTCTGGATAAATCATTCCAAGATCGGATATGACTGCTTTCCAAATCCATGTACCAACTTAAAGATGCCCCACTTAAACTGTCCTGAAAACAGTGAATCATCAACTTATCATTGCAGGCATAAGAAGTCATTTTTCTACAGAACATCACCAAATGACGCTTCGGGCAACTGACACCGGTGTATTTCTCAAACTTCGGAGTTTTGAAATCTGGAGGAACGACAAGACCAGGCACCAAACACATGTTTAGAGCATCAAAACCAAAGGCATCAGGATCCGATAAGGCTTTGAGTTGCTCCTCCAACACACGAAACCTTTCAGCAGGATCAATAGCTCGTGGATCCTTGGTTTTCACAAGAGGGATTGCCCCTTGGAAGTTCGGCATAGGGAAAGCAAAACTCTGATAATCTGTAGAATCAGAAGAAGATGAAGGTCCACTGTAACACGGTGGGAGAACTGACTTTAGTTATGTTGCGGATAGCAAGAGTCGCCACCGACTTTTATTTTATCCAAAGGAAAGGCATAAAAGAACAGGAAAGACCTTTTAAAAGATTTTTGGGTCCGGGGGGTAGGTTATGTAAAGGGAAGGTGTTATCACCCTTTACATCCATGGTTATCCATGGGCTCTTAGTTACTTAGCTCACTTTTGAATTGTTTTTGAAAATGTGAAGTGTGTGAATAGAAAATTTTCATAAAAGTTAATAATGATCCATGTACGGATGCGTAAAAACTTGTTTTTTTGAAAATTGTTTGAAATTGGTGAAGTGTTTGAAAATTTTTGAATGAAGTGAGCAAGCAACTAAGAGGTACCTACCCTAAAGTTTGAGTCTTTCTGTTCTTTATCCTTTAAGTGGTAAGACTTTCCCTATTATTAAGGAATAGGTAGTCATTACCTAGGATGTGAGGGATATATGAGGGACATCTGTTAATGAAGGCAACTGCGAGGTGTATTAAGCATTTAGGAGGGACTATCATCATTATTCGAAAAGGGACTTGATCTTTAAAGGCAACCATTAGGGACTTGATGATTTTTCTTTTAAGGGAATTGCTTTATACACCCCACTTGACCTTATGATTAGGCAACATTGAGGGATAGCCTTAGAAAGTGAGATGGCGATTAAAAATCGACTTACGTGTGTGAGTGTTCAATTTTATTTATCTTATAATTTTAAATGATCTAAATTTGATTTTAAATAGAATACATGTTCACACTCCCTAAATTACTAACCATAGCAATTAAATAAATTAAATATTTACAAAAATTACATCCAAGGAGCAATTACATAATTATAATAATTAAAATAAATGGCAAATAAATAAATATAAATAATAAGCAACAATAAATAAATAGGCAATAAATAAATATAATAAGGGTTAGTACTAATAAAAATTAAAAATAAAAAGGATTAGTGAAATAATAATAATAAGTTTAATAATAAAATAAATGGATTAGTAATAATAATAAACAAAATGAATAATGAATAAGAATTAGAAATTATTAAGGAAATATAAACAATTATAAAAATTTAGAATTATAAACAAATTAGATAAGTTATGGCCATATTTATGAAAAATTATTAAATTTTGCAATTTTAGAAAATATTTACATACATAATTAATTATAAACAAAGATATAATATTATTAAAATGTGATTAACTATTATATTAACTAAAATATATACATAATAACTATATTCAATATTTAGAAAAATAAAAATTAGATTTTAATAGTTATTTAAGAAAAATAAACTAGGGTTTCTTAAAATTAGGGTTTGTTCTAGAAAAATATTTTATAGTTTATTTTATAATTATAATTTATTTAAATTATACATATATACATTTTACAATTGAAATCCATAATAATAAAAACTAATTTTTTAATTAAGAAAATAAATTTTCAGAAACTAGGACACATAATATATATATTTTATAATATAGAAAATAATGAAAAAATATAATTTTATTATTTTGAATTTATTTTATATGTAATATTAATTAAATTAAAAGAAATAAAGAAAAAAAAAGAGAAAACAAAACCTGATGGGGCTGGGATTTGAACCCAGTCCCCTATGGTTGCCAACAACTGCATATACCACTGGGCCATCAATACGCAGGCAGCAAGGAAGTGAGTAGAATTGCTTTTGCTCCTTATGATGAAAAATCCAGAAAATAAAAGAAAGCAAAAAGGCCTGGGGGAGTATTGAACCCAGGACCTTTGATCATTCAAACGCACGCATAACCACCTGGCTGGGAGAGCCAATCTGTTTATAAACCAACACCAATTCATAATATATAATAATCAATGCATAAATGAGAAAAAAAAACAAAATTTGTCACGGCCAAGATTCGATCCCTTGCCCTTTCAGTCAAACGTATGCGTGCTTCTCCACTGGGCCAAGCGTTGGCTTGTGATAATGGACCAACAACATTGCATAAAATATTTTAACCAATATTTGAATTTTTGCTGAGCGCGCCAACTAGCTTCTTCTTCTCCAAATTTCCTGCGAAATTTCATACAACTTTACCTGCGAAATCTCCTGCGTGTTCTTCAATGTTTTGAACCTGCGAAAACCTAACACTCACAAAACAGCATCGATTCATGAAATTAATTAGTGTTTTGTGATCCTCACAGTCCATACAACACTCCTATGTTCTCAAAATTCATTTATACTTGATGAATTGAAGAACCATAATTTGGAGGTTCAAACCCTAATCATGGCCGATTGTGATTTAGGCAGTGAAGCTTTGGTTTAATGATCCAGAAACAATCTACATAACACCACAAACAAGATTATGTGAACAAAATTCAATAATATGCAGCAAATTAATGGAATCGAAAAATGTATTTTCAAGAACAAGTGAGCTTCGGGCTAAGCATTATGGCATGTATGGGATGCATATGAGCATTGGTTTATGATCAGTGATGTCCAAGGAAGCTTGCTATGTGCTTGTTTTACCTTCTAAAGCCCTGGAATTCAAAATCCGAATGTGAGTTTTTGGAGGATTTTTCAATTTGTGAAACTTACTTTGGAGGCAGAGAATTCGTCCCTTGTGCATTGGTTTCTATTGTATACTTATAAGAGATGTAATTTAGGTCAAAAGATGATGGATCTATGGGCTTTTTGGATGACTTGATGGTGAAGGAATGTCATGATCTTAAAATGTGAAAAAATCAAATATTTGCCTTCCAATTTGGTCTAGCACGAATTTGTACAAGATCAAATCATGTTAAACAGCATTGATTAATTTCTAGAAGAAGAATCATGTCCAAACTTTGATTTTTAGATTTTATTTTGATTTAATTTGATTTAAAATGAATAAAATTCAAATAAATATCAAATAAAAATATAAAAATCAGAATTTCTTGTCATTGGGTCGTGCATGAGGTTATTGTATGGATTGGGTCATTATTTGGCAAGCCCATTTGGAAGAAATTAGTTTTAGACCTCCTTTTTCATCATAAACCAACTCAAAATTTCCCAACTTTGCAAGGGCACATATCCTTCAATTTTAATGCTATGAGGGTGTTCTTGGACATTTTAGAAAGCTTGAAGAGTCCTCTAACCAACCCCACTGGTTTCATGTCCATATCATTTACCAATCTCAAGTTATGCCCTTTTGAAGTTGTTGACTTTTTGTTGACTTTCAAAAGGACCTATAATGTCTTAGCTCATACCTTCCAAATGAAGCATTTTTGGGCTTGGCTTGTGAGACACAAAGTTGTAAAGAATTCAATTTCCTTCAAAATTAGCTTTTAGTGGAGACTTGGTGATGAAGTATGTGAAAGTTATGGCTGGTCAAAGTTCAGTTGACTTTTACTGAGGAAACCCTAATTTAGAAACTCCTGATTCTTCATGATCTGGAATCTCCTTGATGAATCATGATCAACCCTTGATCAAATGATGAATTTTACTTCATATACTTGATGTTGGCAAAAAAATCATGAAGTTTGACCACAGTTGACCTCAGTTTGACTTTTTAACTGTATTGACTGATTTTGACTTATCTGATCATCTGACTGAGCAAACTTCTGAGAAAAGTCTTGAAACTTGTCATGGGGGTTCTTATACACATATAAGATGCTATGAAGCTCACTTGAATTCTTGGAAGTCCATTTAGCCTGATTAAAGTCAAAACCCTAGTTTTGGATGCACTGCTTAGGAGGTGCACTGTCTGAGGGAATTGTCAACTCTTTTGCCCAATTGTGAACTTTGTGAACCTTGTGAACCATCATAAGATGTCTTGTGAACCTTGTGAACCATCATAAGATGTCTTTTGAACCTCATGGGAGGTATTGTGAAGCTTGTGAACCTTGTGAACCTCATAAAGTGACTTTGTAGACCTCATGAATCTCAGGAAGGCTTTGAAAGCATTGTAAATCTTGTGAACCTTGTGAACCTTCATAAAGTAGCTTGTAGACTTAATGAACCTCATGAAAGGACTTGAAAGCATTGTGGAACTTGTGAACCTTGTGAACCTTCATAAAGTAGCTTGTAGACTTCATGAACCTCATGAAAGGACTTGAAAGCATTGGGAAACTTGTGAACCTTGTGAACCTTCATAAAGTAGCTTGTAGACTTCATGAACCTCAGGGAAGGTCTTGAAAGTGTTGAGAAATTTGTGAACCTTGTGAGCCTTCTTAGAACACAAAGTCTTGTATTGTGAGGGCAAATTTTGGGGTGCAACATCCACCTCGGACAGCAGATGGTTCAGGTACCTTCTGATTCACGATCGGGGTCTATACAGGCTGAGCTTGAGCAAGATTGTTCACTTGTGAAAGATCCTCATCAGGAGAAAGACCATACAACGGATTGGTCATTGAAGTGAAACCAGGTGGAAACTCAACATTCTGACGGTTATTCTCTGACATAGCTGCTGACGGCTTTCAAACTGACCCTTCTTAACTCTTGACACTGTTCAGTCTAGCTTCACACACTCTGTCGTCTTCTAACTGTGACCACTTGTTCAAACTGAGTACCGGGAAATCAGCTAGCTGGTCATGGACAAAAGAGGAAGGATGAGCTCTCTGGAAGAAGGAAATGCAATGCTGATGAAAATGCGAAATGCAATATGATGATGCAAAAGATGCAAATACATGGGATCACAGCTGGAAA
The DNA here is from genome assembly GCA_963966055.1 of Lathyrus aphaca. Lineage (NCBI taxonomy): Eukaryota > Viridiplantae > Streptophyta > Magnoliopsida > Fabales > Fabaceae > Lathyrus > Lathyrus aphaca. The sequence continues at coordinate 340,001,663 of OZ014524.1, forward strand.
CTGCCTGGAATCTGGAATGTCGGACCAAGAATCGAGTGTCTGTAACCACAAGATCTGCATAATAACCCAAAATAGTAACCGAGAACCAAAGGTTGAAGAACTCCAGGATCATAGAGACCAGATCAAAACATAAGACTACATTGGTAATGAGGGTATGTTGAGGTCATGGGTTCCTGCAAACCTGTAAACAGCCCAACCCCCTCACAGGTAGTGTTCTAAAACAAGGATCCTCAGACTTGGATCAGTTATGAGAAGTGTAAACACTTCTAACCCGGAGGTACAGTGTTTACAATAACCATAAAAAATCCTCCTCTAATTCTCCTCAGTTTCTGAAGGTCATGATAAAGGTCATCCAGACTTAGCAAGCTTCCCAGATAGCCCTAGCACTACAGGAAATTTGTAGCACAGAGTTCTCAAGAAGAAACCCATATCTGAACCGTGTTTCATATTCCCGCACCAGACCGAAATGGAATGGGAAATAACATGAACCACTCTAGCCTAGGTGTCACTCAGGTCCCAGGTATAGGACCTTAAACTCTCAATAGAACCCCACCCACCAAGACAAAACCAGATCCAGCCAGAACAGTATGACAGTATGATGTATATAAAGCTATAAAGAAAGCAATAAACAAAACTGTACATAAAGCAATAAATAAAATATACAAACACAAATAGCACATAACACCCCAGTGAACACAAATCAATCAAGCGCTAGGAGGAACCCACAAAAAGAACCAGAAGCCCTGGTTATAGTATAAGGGTCCCCAGCAGAGTCGCCAAGCTGTCGCTCCCACTAAATGAAGTCGGGTCAAATAGGGTACAAACGCGAACGGTCGGCGAAAGGAGGGTGTGAGAACACACAGGAGTGAACTCACAGGGAATGAAAAGAGTCGCCAGCTAGGCATTTTTATCCCGGAGGAAAGGCAATGCTGCATGGACCTAGAAAGATATGGATAAGGCGGTTGCGAACCAGAGAGACTGAGAAAGGGGGTTGGTTACAACCTGGGAAGGTGTTAGCACCCAGATTGTCCGCCGTACTCGACGGGATCCACGCTTAAAAGATTTGTGTTTTAAAGGGGTAGTGTCAGTGCAATTTGTGTATAGGAAGCTGGAAAAGGATGTACAGGTGTCAGTGTAAAATAAAGTGAAGTGTGATATGTATACAGTGTCAGTGTAAGGATAAGAGTGAGAACTCATGATAATGAGGCTAAGAAAATAAGGCTAGAAGGAGGGGGAATATACAGAGACTTTTGTTCGATAACTGTTAAGTTATGCCTACGTATCCTCTCGTGCAATGAGGAAGTCAGAACACCGCAGTTCGACCCAAAGATACTGAAAGGTGAATTGACTTGTGAACTGCTTACTTGTCTATGCTCAAGTGTATGACCTGTCTGGCTCAGGTGCAAATTGTCTTGCATTAAACGGAAGAAGCAAGTTCTCGTTTGTGAGTGAGTGAGATGAGAAAAGAATCCCGGAGGAGACGATTATTGTTTGTTTTTGAGTTTTCAGTCTTTTATTGCTTTTTTTGAAATTTGTCATAAGTTAATGAGCTTAAGCCTAAACCAATGGGTTAGTAAACTCATCACATCTTCCCTCTGATTAGGGGTAATGAGAATACCTTAAGTGTGAAGTCAGCTTCTCACACTTAATCACCTTTGATGTAGGATTAAGATCATTAACCTACTTGTGATTATTTAGATGTTTTTGGTGTTTTTGTTTAGTGTTGAGTGATGAGATTAAGCCATAATCAGGGATTAAACAGACCCATTACACCATCCTAATAGAAGGATGATAGATGAGAATGTTTAAGCTGAGGAAAGCTCCTCAACTTAATCCATGATTAGGGATTAAACTCATGACAAAACAAAGCCTTTATTAAGTGGATTTTATTTAATGATTAAATGATGAAGTGAGTTTTAGGTTTTGTAAGACAACTTGAGGGGGACTTGTCCATTAACACTAGGGTTAGTCCTTCTTAACCAATTAAGGAAGAATTAGAACCCTAATGCAAGGCCCAAGTTACAAGTATGATGTCTTGATGATTATTAAGTGAATTGATTAAGAGATTTAAACACATTAAGGGTTTAACACTTAGGATTAAAGTTATACACTCCATCCTAATAGAAGGATGCAGGCATAAGCTTAATCACAAAGCCTTAAAAGCCTTTAGGGTTTAGTCCCTGATTATGAGGTGAGAAGAGAAGACTCAAAGAGACACAAAGGTAAAAAGCTAAGTGGGAAAAGTCTAATCCTAATATTCACATGCTCGGATGGCCCTAGGTTAGTGAGGCTCACTATCCTAATGAAGGAGAAGAAATAAGAAGAGAAAGGAGAAGCTCCATGGTGGCCTAAGCACACCTCAAGCAAGGCAAGAGATAAAGAAGATGAGGAAGAAAAATTCGAGATGAAAAAGAAATAAGATAAGGAGATGAGAATGCAGAATGGAGAAATCGAACTATACACAAACAGAGCCTACACCAGTAGGACTTCCAGATGCAACAGCATGCAATAAGTAAAAATCGAGCCTCAGTGGTACCTAACGGAGAAGGTTCGTTGCCTCTTCAATACCTGCAAAAGAAATCAAGAATAAGAAATTTCAAGTCTAAAGCGGATTCAAAGTCAAGCACAAGTGTCGATTATCAAGGCATCAGACAAAGGTCAAAATAAACTTCCAGCATCCAAGCCATCCAATAAAGAGAACCGGAGTTAGCCAAAACACTTATCAGGACGAGTCTTCAAGTCTAGGGAACAATTTGACACAAGGCGATCACTGAAGTCGAACAATAAGCCTACAAAACATCGAGCACAAACTAGAACCAAAATTAAATACAATTCTATTTAAATAAACAAAAATTAAACGGAATTAAAACCACAACTATATATTAATAACCAAAACTCTAACAAAATCCTAAATCAAACTATTAACAAAATTTAATTAAATTCTAATTGTAATTAATCAAACAAACTAATTAAAATAAAAAACTTAGAGGAATGAGAGAGGTATGTCGCTGAAAATGGGGGCTGGTAGAACAATTCAGTGGGCTTATTTAAGCCCATTAGCAACATCCAGAAAATCTTGAAGAAGAGGTTAAGAACAAGATTAAAGAAAAAAAGATATACATACCATTAAGAGTAATTTATATAAAAAGAAAATAAGAAAAAAAAGGAAAAGCCAGCAACACCCAATTTCCTATCCTCTTCAGCGCAAAACAACAAAATCGGAAAAAAGAACAAGAACGAGTCTTCTTCGTCTCACTCTATTTCAACTCAAATCGCCGGCGATTTACTTCTCTTCCTTTCGGTGAGTCCGGCTCCAATTCGCCATGTTAGTCTCTCCGTCTCTCTCTTGTGATTCAACGGTGGCCTTGCTATTCTTCTTCCAAACTCGCTCAAGGAACTCGCGCATCAATATATCTTCATCTCTCTGTATTCCTTCTGCGATTCAAGGACGGCGGATGGTTGTGCATCAGTCCTCGTTGGTTTTCTTCAAATTCACTCTCGCGGCTCCTTCATATCAAGATTCACACTGCGTTTTCGTCTTTGGGTCTCACGGTATTCTCGCTTCCGATTTTTTATTTCATCTGCTTCTGAATCTGTCTCTTCTTCTCCTATTTTTTTATCTTTGTTTCGTGAGTTTTCTGGATCTGGATGTTGATTGTTGTTGATGTTCAGAATTTGATGGTGATTATTGATGTTGATGCAGTTTAAGTGATTTCTGAAAGTGTTGAAGGTTGGTGAGGAAGGTTTGCGGTTGTCGGTTTTGATGAAGATATGAGGGTGGTTTAGGTTACGAGTTGTGGTTTCGATGAAGGGAAAGAAGTGGTTGTTGTTATTGTTCTATGAAGGTATGAGGGTGGAGCTGAAGGTGAAGAAAATGGGAAAAGATTATTGAAGCTATGTCTGTGTTTGATTGTTGAAGATGGTGAGTGATAGGCTGAAACAGGGATGATGGCGAATAGTTAAATGGAGGAAAAGGTTATGGAGTATTGTTGTTATGAGCTGCAATGCTTTTTTTTCGGTTTGTTTTTGTTTAAGTTGATGAATGAAGAATTTGAGAGTGTGCAATGGTTATGTGATTTGTGTTTTTGGAAGAAGATGGTTGGAGGTTTGCGTGTTATTGAGGCTGGATTTTTTGTGAGGGTTGCGGATTGAAGGTAGTGCTTGTGCGGATTGGTGAGCAGAGGTTATGTTGTTGAAGGAGAGTGATTTGGTTTGCTGTGTGCTGCTGATGATGGGTGTTGGATTGTGTTATTGAGTGGAAAAGTTTTATGCAAGTTTTTTTAGAAAAGAGAGAGCGCCGCCTTCATTGCCTTGGCTGTCTCTAAATTGTTTATCATCTTTTCATTTTATACTTAGGTCAACCTAAGTCAAACTTCTATTTTCTAATGGGCCACCAAAAAGGATGTGGGCTTTGTGAAGTTCTTTTATTTGACAATGTTTTTTTTTTGTTTAATGATAATGTGAATTGGACTTGGTAAATAAATATAGGATAATGGCTTATGATATGTACTTTGGAGTTTTGAATGTAAATTTGAATAGGAAAAATGAAAAAAAGGATAATGGATTAACTTGCATCAAAAAATTGGAGGAAGAAAAAAAATGGATATTGAAAAATTGAATTATAAAATGGATATTGACAAATGGTTTAACCATGGGCACAAAATTGGTTAAGGTGAAATGAATGGATATCGAACTTCGAATTCAAACTATCAAACGATCACGTGAATGAATACCTCACCAAACTCTTGATTAAAACGAATGAACAAGTCTCAGGCCACTGAATAATTTGCAACTAAAACACCAATCATCTGAATTAATCATCTTCTGAACCTCTGGTCAGGTAAATCATGAATCATCTTTGAATTCGTCTGAATTAAATCTCATTACTTGATAAACTGATGGATCTCGCACAACACAACTTGATTTTGAATATTCATTGACGGACAAATAACCCACTGAAACCAATAACTTGAATTGAAACCAGCTCCTGAGATGCTAAGAAGACGAGAATAACCTTATGACCTGCTGAAGCAGAAATCCATGGTGACGAGCCAGAAGCATAGTGAATAATCTTTGCAGACGTGAAATCTTTGAAGACCACTAAGCCAGGGAAATAAACCCTGATTTGGTGACAAAAGCAATATGAGGATGATGCCACTGATAACTGCATAGCTAAGAACTTGTATTCTTCTGATGATCCACAAATAGGAACGTGAAAACCTAATTCCTCAGATGACATCGATCCCATGTCTCAGGAGCCTATGCAAATGGTATGCAAAATGCGTATGATATGCAAACGAGAGTGGAGGGCAGTCTGTGCACTGTTAGCCCTCAACATATATGGGGCTATACTATTTGCAGATGAGCCCAAATTTGTCAGCAAAAATGCCATCCACTTGTTCATGCTGAAGAACCCAGTACCCACATTGCTAGGAGATTTCTATTATTCCATCCATCAGAGGAATGAGAAACAAAGGGGGAAGTTGGTAAGATGTTGTGCTCCTCTGTTTTACACCTGGCTGCTCAGACACCTGCCTAAGTCAGATACTTTCTTGAATCCTCACCAGCAGAAGAATTGGTCCAAGAGGTTCATTGCCTTGACTTCAGATGATATCAGATGGTGCACCCAGAGCACCAAAGGCAAGGACATTATCACCAACTGTGGGCAGTACCCTAATGTGCCTCTGATAGGAGTGAAGGGTTGCATCAACTACAATCCTTTAATGTTTAAGAGACAATTGGGATATGCCTTGGTTCACCCTCCTAGAGGACAGGATTTAGCTGAGACCCTATATTGTGAAGTGCAACCTAATTCAGCTGTTGTCAAACAAGCATCCTGGGCTTGGGACAACATCCAGACAAAAGGGATAGCTATTCTTGGAAGATGTAACAATGTTGCTTCAGCTCAGTACTCAGACTGGTCCCGTACCAGAGCTCAGATTACCAGAATTCCTTTCACCTTGGAAGACATACCTGGGCCATCCACAATACAGCCTGCAGCAATAGTTAGCCTGGAGGAATTTGAAAAGTTGAAAGAGAGGAATGAGCAGCTATCCCAGGCCTTGAAGAAGACTCTTTGGTAAAGAAGTGATGGTCGTCAGGACATTGAGAGATTGGAAAAGCTCAAGGTGGAGCATCTTTTCAAAATTGAGAGGACAGAAGACTACATAAGGAAAGCAAGGACTAGGGAACAGATACTGAAGAATGCCTGCAAAGAGGCCAAAATTCAGAAGGCTAGGGTTGAGCACTATCTGTAAGAGAGCCAGGCTAGGTGGGTCAGGATCACCGAAGCCCGTGCACAAGAAGACCAGAAGACTCAAGCCAGGATTGAACAGATAGAGGCCAATGAGAAGAAACAGCAGGAAGCTTTGGTGGCAGCTCAGAAAGAGATATCAGAGTTGAAGCTGAGAGCAGGATTGAAGAGATCCAAGGACCAGGACAGGCATAAGAAGCTGACCACTGCCATTGCTACCAGGAACCTCCTCATTAGGACCATTACAAAGCACCCATCTGGTCCAGTGACTGAGGCATTCCTGAAGGAGGTCAGAGAAGATGAGTTTGGACTGGATGTCTGATTCTTTGCTTGTTGTTTGTCTCCATTTGATGTACTTTTTCTTTTGTTGTATTTTGACCCTCCATGGGCTTGTATGGTAAAACAAACTATGTATTGTTCATCATGTGTAATATATATTTTTAGTTTGTTTTAATTTGGGTTTTCTCTCAACAACATCAAGCATCTTCCTCGAGGTCTGGAAAGGTCAAAACCAAGAACCAAACCGGATACCTTGGAAAACAAATAAGCATATTGCATTGCATACTAACTTAGTTTTTGTTTTGTAGGTTTTGTTATCATTTTTGTTTCTAACTTTGTTGTGATCTCAGGAAACATTGCTCGTCGCCGAGTGTTCCCTGTCAACCGCGTGCACCGGTACCCCACTCGTAACAACCTTCTCGGCATTCAAATGGAACAAGTACAGCAGGATCTGACTGAGGTTAGAAATCAGATGGCCAATGAGAGAGTAGAGATGAGAAATCAGATGTCTCAGTTCATGGCAGTGATGACTGGCTTAGCCCAGAGTCAAGAAAGGTTAAGAGAGCTGGTGGAAAGACAAACTCCCGAGGAGCCTCATCTTGGAACAGGAGGAACTAGCAACAATGAACGGGGCCAGCCTCATATTGACCCACAGGAGTATGGACCTCATCTAAATCCAGAAGTTAACATCCCAAGAAATGGTCAAGGTAATGCTATTGGGGGCCAAATCCTGCAGGAGGATCCCCAGGGAGAACAGTTTACTGTCATTGGGGCTGGAGATGAGGTATATGACAGAAGATTGGACGAGATTTCTGAAAAGTTAAGATCTTTGGAATCTCAGAATTCCTTGGGCTTCGATGTGATGGATATGGGACTAGTGGATGGGGTGAGAATTCCCCACAAATTCAAACCCCCATGCTTTGAAAAGTACAATGGTACCTCCTGTCCTCGCACTCATCTGCAGTATTTCTTGGGAAGACTTAAAGCTTATACCATGGATGAAAAGTTATGGATGTTCTACTTTGAGGACAGTCTGACTGGAGCTTCGAGAGAATGGTATTCGCATTTGTCTAGGGCCACCATAAGATGTTGGAAGGATTTGGCCGAAGCTTTCATCCGTCAATATCAATACAACTTGGACATGGCTCCCAATAGAACTCTTCTAATGGGCATGTCTCAGTCTTCTAGAGAGAGCTTCCGGGATTATGCCTAAAGGTGGAGACAGCTTACTGCTGCTGTCCAACCACCCATGTCGGAAAGGGAAATGGCTGACATGTTCATGAACACATTGCAAGGGACTTATATTGACAGACTGGCTGCTTTCTCCTCTACCAGTTTTGTTGATGTGGTCATAGCCGGGGAGAGGATTGAAAGTCTCTTAAAGATGGGAAAAATTTCCGACAGTAGTGCAAGTTCCTCCAGCAATCCCAGAAAACCTTTTACGTGACCCCGAAGGGCAGGTGAAACAAATTCCATTCATACAAGCAGGGGCAGGGCTCAATATGCTCACCGATCAGTAGCAGCTATTACCATCCCAGCTCCAATTCCTCAACAACCATTGTATCCTCAATAACAACAACCACAGTATCAACAAAAAGTTCATTATCCGCAACAAAGGTCGTACAACAACAACAATAGCAACCAACAGCAGCGTCCCTTCCAACAAAGGCCATCACAAGCAAACAGGGTGATTGACCCAATCCCGATGCCGTATGCTACACTCTTGCCACAACTCCTAAAGCTCAACCTAGTTGAGTTAAGGACACTGGCACCTCCAGATCCTCTTAATATGCCAAAGAACTATGATGTAAATTCCAGGTGTGCATTCCACTCAAACGCACCGGGGCATAATACTGAAAAATGCAGAGCCCTACAGATGAAAGTCTAGGATCTGGTGGACTCAAAAGCTCTCAACTTTGCACCTCCTCCGAACGTCACAAGAAATCCAATGCCTAGTCACAACGGGCCTAGAATTAATGCTATTGAGGAGGGAAAACCATCCACATTAATTAAAAGTGTTGCACAAATCCGAACACCCTTGGTTGAAATCAAAGCTCAGCTGTTAGAATGCCAAGTGTTCCCCGGATGTGAGGTCGGCTGTGGATATTGCAACATTGTCGTTAATGGATGTGAGAGACTGAGAAACGACATAGATGGCCTCATTAGAGATGGCACTCGTCAGATTACAACAACAGCGACTACAACTCCAACAATTCCTTCATCAAAAATCACAAATACTCCTACAACATCAGCAACCATTGTTCCAACAGATTTTGCTACAACTCCAACAAATATTCAATCAATCACTTCAACAGATACAGATTCAGTCACAATTCCTTCAACAAAGACAACACCCATTACTCCATTAGTTCCTGCTACAACTTCAACACCCGTACCATCTACAACATCAACAACAGTTAATGAAAGCGTCTCAACGGTTACGATATACTACGATCCCGCAAATGTTCCTTCCAACAACTCACAACAAAATGCTACTCCTGTCAGAGCTCTAGTTACCATATATTATGATCCACACACCATTGTGGTCCCCTCTGCAACTGCTATCAGTCCGGTCACTATCACAGTGCCTGGGCCAGTTCCTTACGAAAGCAATAATGCCATCCCTTGGCATTATGGCTCAGATCTATACTGCGAGGGACAAAAAATCACTTTAGATTCATCAATTTCTTCACCTCAGATAGAAAATGTGGGGGGAGGCGGAGGCTTCACTAGAAGCGGACATCTTTTTTCCTCGCAAATACCAAGACCCATTGTTGAGGCAGAAGCTGCTGCTAAGGCAAAAGGGAAGAGCGTGGTGCAAGAAGAACCAGTTGCTAAAGAAACTTTGAAGACTCCTTTTGATCAAGAGGTTGATGAATTCATGCGGATAATCAAAAAGAGCGATTATAAGGTGGTGGATCAGCTTCACCAAACACCTTCCAAAATCTCCATACTATCATTGCTAATGTGCTCTGAGGCTCATCGGAACGCACTATTAAAGGTCCTACACGCAGCTTATGTGCCAGAGGAGATTACTGTCAATCAGTTAGAGGCTGTGGTTGGAAATGTCAACGCTAGTCATGGACTAGGATTTACCAATGCTGATCTGACAACGGAAGGTCACAATCACAACAAGGCCTTGCACATTACCTTGGAGTGTAAGGGTGCAGTTCTTTCTCACGTATTGGTGGAAACGGAGTCATCACTCAATGTCCTACCCAAGAAAGCCCTTGTGAAGTTCGAGTATAATGGGTTGGCACTACGCCCAAGCAACTTGGTAGTGAGAGCCTTTGACGGTTCTAAAAGATCAGTTCTGGGAGAAATAGAGTTGCCAATAATGATTGGCCCACAGGTTTTCAAAACGACCTTCTTTGTGATGGATATACAGCCTGCCTACAACTGTCTATTGGGTAGACCATGGATACATGCCACTGGCGCCGTGACATCAACCCTTCACCAGAAGTTAAAATTCGAGTGGGAGGGCCAAGTCATTACCATTTGTGGGGAAGAAGATATCTTTGTTACCTAACTAGCTACTTTCAAATACATTGAAATGGATGGGAAGATCCATGAGACAATGAGTCAAGGGTTTGAGGCCCTTAATATTAATGAAGCATCTGTTGTGCTGCGGACCTCCATCATATCATATCAACAAGCCCGGAAGGTTGTTGAGGAAGGTACCGCTCAAGGCTGGGGCAAGCTGCTGCCAGTTGAAAAGAAAGAAGACCGATTCGGGTTGGGTTACAGACCAACTCGAAAAGATCAACCAGAGGCTGCAACGGAGCCCAAGTTTGTCAGCGGGGGGATGCTCACCCCGGATGCTGTATACAATTTGGAAGATGAGTCAGAGGACGAGCGCAACCTGGAAAGTTGGATACGTCCAAGGATCCCGGGGAACCATGTCTCAAACTGGTCTTCCCAGGAAATTATAAGAGTTACTCCTGCAGAGTAATTATTATTTTCTGTCTTTAAAGCATGCATCAAGTCCTGCATCTTGCCCAAGATGTCAGGGCTCATTTTGTAATCGGGCCATCTTGTATTTTGTGCAAACGATCAATTAATGAATATCAGGACATCTTTTGCAAATGAGTCTTTTCTTTTTCGCTCACTGTTTTTCATTTTTTATTTTTTGTACAAAAAAATAAAATGGCAATGTGTTTCAAAACAAACAACTTCATTTTCACTTTTTCTAAACAAGATAAAACTGATCACTAAAATGAACAAATCTAAACCCTTGCAGAGAGTGCCCTCCAGACTGCACCGACAACAACACCGCTATGAATTCATATGACTTTGACAATCCGATTAATCAAGCCGATGAAGGGGTTGAAGGAGATTATGAGCTACCTGAAGAGCTAGCCTGTTTTTGAGATAAGAGGAGAAGGTTATCACTCCTCATCAGGAGGAAGTTGAGACGGTTAATCTTGGTACAGAAGAAGACTTGAAAGAAGTCAAAATCGGGGCCTGTCTGTAAGATTCAGTAAAAGAGCAACTTATTGACATGCTTCGGGAATATGCGGATGTTTTTGCTTGGTCTTATCAGGATATGCCAGGGTTGGACACCGATATTGTTATGCACAAGCTGCCTCTGAAAGAAGATTGTCCGCCGGTAAAACAGAAGTTGCGACGTACTCGTCCAGATATGGAAATGAAGATAAAAGAAGAGGTACAAAAACAGTGGGACGTCGGTTTCCTTGCCGTAACCAGTTACCCGCCGTGGGTTGCTAACATTGTACCTGTGCCTAAGAAGGATGGCAAGGTGAGGATGTGTGTGGACTACCGGGACCTGAACAGAGCAAGCCCGAAAGATGACTTCCCATTACCTCACATTGATGTATTGGTCGATAACACGACTCAGTTCTCGGTGTTCTCCTTCATGGATGGATTTTCAGGATATAATCAGATCAAAATGTCACCTGAAGACATGGAGAAGACAACTTTCATCACACCCTGGGGCACATTCTGTTATAAGGTGATGCCATTCGGACTGAAGAATGTTGGTGCCACTTATCAACGGGCTATGGTAACATTACTCCATGACATGATCCACAAAGAAATTGAATGTTATGTGGATGATATGATTTCCAAGTCCCTCACAGAGGAAGACCACCTGGTGAATCTGTTGAATTTATTCAAGTGTCTGAGGAAGTACCAACTGAAGCTAAACCCCAACAAATGCACATTCGGGGTGCGATCCGGTAAACTGCTGGGATTTATTGTGACTGAGAAAGGGATTGAAGTTGACCCTGACAAAGTCAAAGCCATTCAAGAGATGCCTGCATCAAAGACTGGAAAAGAATTTCGGGGGTTCCTAGGTAGATTGAACTACATTTCAAGGTTCATATCTCATCTTACAGCAACCTGTGAGCCCTTATTCAAGTTGTTGAGAAAAGAACAAACAGTCAGGTGGAATGAAGACTGCCAAAGGGCTTTTGACAAAATCAAGGAATACTTACAAGAGCCTCCGATCCTTATGCCTCCAGTTGAAGGAAGACCTCTAATAATGTACTTGACAGTATTAGAAAAGTCAATGTGGTGTGTGTTGGGCCAGCATGACGAGTCTGGTCGAAAAGAGCATGCAATATACTACCTAAGCAAAAAGTTTACCGACTGTGAACAACGTTATTCACTGCTCGAGAAAACTTGTTGTGCTTTAGCGTGGGCTGCTCGCCGACTAAGGCAGTATATGTTGACCCACACTAGTTTATTGATCTCCAAAATGGACCCAGTCAAGTACATTCTTGAGAAGCCAGCACTTACCGGATGGGTTGCAAGATGGCAAATGATTCTCACAGAATATGACATTCAGTATATATCTTATAAAGCCATCAAAGGCAGTGTATTGTCTGATTATCTTGCTGAGCAACCCATTGATGATTACCAGCCAATGAGATTTGACTTCCCTGAGGAAGACATCATGTTCATAAAAGCAAAAGATCATGAAGAGCCTATTCACACTAAAGGGCCAGACCCAGAAGAAGAATGGACTATGATGTTTGATGGGGCTGTTAATATGAATGGTCGTGGTGTTGGTGTAGTACTCATTACACCTAAGGGAGTTCACATGCCTTTCTCGGCAAAACTAACTTTTAACTGCACTAGCAACGAAGCTGAATACGAAGCTTGTATTATGGGTCTTGAGGAAGCCATTGACCTCAGGATCAAGACTTTAACTGTGTTCGGAGATTCAGCTCTGGTAATTAATCAAACCAACGGCAAATGGTACACTCACCAGGAGCATCTGATACCTTACCGGGATTATACAAGGAGATTACTGACTTTCTTCACTACAGTCAAACTTGAATATATCCCTTGAGATGAAAATCAGTTTGCAGATGCTTTGGCTACCATTTCATCCATGATCAAAGTTCCAGCTGCCAACTTTGTGCCTCGAATTTCAGTATCTAGACTTGATAGACCAGCATACGTATTATCTGCAGACCTTGCTAAAGATGATAAGCCTTGGTTCCATGACATCAAGTGCTTCTTGGAGGATCAAACATACCCACCTGGGGCATTGTCCAATGACAAGAAGACATTAAGAAGGCTAGCTGGTAGTTTCTTCCTGAATGTTGATGGTTCCTTGTACAAGAGAAACTTTGATATGGTACTCCTCATATGTGTTGATAAGACGGAGGCAGACATGTTGATGCACGAGGTGCACAAAGGATCTTTCGGTACCCATGCCGGAGGACATTCTATGGCTAAAACGTTGCTAAGATCAGGCTATTACTGGATCACAATGGATGCAGACTGTTGTGCTTATGCCAGGAAATTCCATAAATGCCAGATTTATGCAGATAAAGTGCATGTGCCTCCGAATCCTTTGAATGTGATGTATTCACCTTGGCCCTTTGCCATGTGGGGCATATATATGATTGGCAAGATTGAACCGACTGATTCAAATGGCCACAGATTTATCTTGGTTGCCATTGACTACTTTACCAAGTGGGTTGAAGCAGCTTCGTATGCAAATGTCACAAGGCAAGTGGTAGCCCGATTTCTAAAGAGAGACATCATATGTCGGTATGGAGTGCCCGAGCGAATCATTACTGATAATGGTTCCAACTTAAACAATAAAATGATGGCAGAACTGTGTCGGGACTTCAAGATCCAACATCACAACTCTTCTCCTTACAGGCCAAAGATGAATGGCGCTTTAGAGGCAGCTAACAAGAATATCAAGAAGATTGTGCAGAAGATGGTGGTCACCTATAAAGACTGGCATGAAATGCTACCATTTGCCTTGCATGGGTACCGTACCTCAATCAGAACATCCACTTGGGCAACATCGTATCAGGTTGTGTATGGTATGGAGGCCGTCCTACCTATTGAAGTTGAATTACCCTCCTTGCGGGTACTAATGGATGTTAAACTAAATGAAGCAGAATGGGTCCGATCCCGATACGAACAACTAAATTTGATCGAAGAGAAGAGATTAGCTGCAATCTGTCACGGGCAGTTATATCATAAGAGAATGAAGAGAGCCTTCGATCAGAAATTCAGGCTTCGAGAATACCAAGTAGGAGATCTTGTGCTGAAAAGACTCCTTCCTCCTCATGCAGACCACAGGGGCAAGTGGACTCCGAATTACGATGGACCATTCATAGTAGAGAAAGTTTTCTCTGGTGGAGCACTGATGCTCAGTACTATGGATGGTGAATATTTCCTGTCCCCTGTGAATTCAGATGCAGTTAAAAAATACTTCGCATAAAATGACCCGCTGGACATAAAAACAGAATGTAAGTCCAGGCAAAAATAGGGCATCCCGGCGAGTCAAAAAACAGAATAAAAGACTCGGGCAAAAATAAGGGAAAATAAATAAAAAATTGTACACCCGCTGAGTTGAAAAGCCACATTGGACAGCTCAGGAAAAATGGGTATTCCGGTGGATTGAAAACCCGAAAGGGCGATCCACGCAAAATAAGGGAATAAGCGAACAACTGCATTCTGAATTCGTCTGTATCACTTACAACACGGAAAGCTTCAAAAGGTTCAAGCATCGATCAGAATCAGCCTTCTTCAAAAAGCAGGATGAGAAGAACGTCAATGTCTTACAAGTCATAGCAAGGGAAGCACACTGAAGCGTCATCAACATTGCCAGCACCTTTTTGTTTCTCAATTTTGTAACAATCTCCTCATTTCAGGGGATTTGTTTCTTTGATTGTACTTGCCAATTCAGGGCACACAAATTAATAAAATCAGATTTTCAGTTACACTTTGTCTCGTACATTTTTATTTCATTTGCAAAAATGTCCGATATCCTTGATATATTGATTGCATGAATACAGATGCGTCTTTTCTAAGTTACGTGCTTACAGGAAATATATTTGCTCCCGGGAGTGTCTAAACTCCTATGATGGAATCCAGTAAGGGATACCTCAGGATACTTGTACGTTTCTTTGTCATAACAGGATTGCAAGTATTCAAAGTGAAACATGGGGCATGAAAGTTTCTCCCCAGCAAGCTGCCAAATCATTATTTCCCCAACACGTCTTCCAAACAACGTCAAAAGGGGATCATTTCCCCAGATAATTTCATCATCCTCAGCAGGATCCCCACAGAAATCTCTAGGAAGATCGTTCAGTGATCATTCCTCCCCAGCCAAGTGACAGGTAGGGAATCATCTCCCCGCAGAGTTTCAACCTCTATCCAGAAGAGCAATGCCTGAAGATCTCACAACAAAGTGACGAAAGCTTCCACGGACCCCAGCTGGGCCCCTCATCATCAAAGATAGGTTTATCAGTGACCTGTTTCCCCAAGCAGTCATATATGCCAGATCTACCAATGATCTCATGCCCAGCTGGGATATTTCCTTCAAGCAGATCAGCTAGAGATCTTCACCGCAACGGGATCCGTATCCCGGATCGGTATCTTTTGCACAAATCATAGCATTCACATCATATTTCCCCCAGAGCGTAGCATTCCGTCTAATACGGAGCATTACGGCAAAAATCAAACATATTGCATAATCATAAGCCATGTTTTGAATCAAGCACCTGTTTATACCAACATTCCATCAACAATATATATATACAAAGACTCACACACAATAGAAAGCTAAAGCATCCCCCTTTGCACTCTCAAAAACAGACACATGCTCCTTTTGGCACTCGTCCGTGTCATTATTCCCCAGTAAAGTCACCAGGACATTCTCCACAGACAGATATCTATACACTCTTTGGACACTCGTCCATGTCACCATTCCCCAGCACGGTTGCCTAAACACTTATTGCAAACCAAACACTTGTTTATAATACACTCTCTTTCGACACCCGTCCGTGTCATCCTATCCCCACAGATCGTCAGAATATCTCTTACATTTATAAGTTCGTAACTTATACACTTCCTTTTATGATACTCATTTGTATCATGCTCTCCCCAGCAAGTTGAACACTCATCTGTGTCTCACTCATACTTTTTACTCATACAGATACTCGTCTGTATCTTGCATACACACCTTTTTTTTCCTCAGAGTCGACACTTGTCCGTGTTCTTTGTTAACCAGTTGATACTCGTCCGTATCACCATCTCTGAACATGTGTCAGCATTGTTTCTACCGATACTCATCCGTGTCGTAGTCTTAAGGATGCTCGTCCGCATTTTTTATCTTTACACAGTTTCAAGAACTTATACCTTTCATTTCTTGAATGTAGACATTCGTCTGTGTCTACCATTCCCCAGAAGAGTCCCCATCAAATCCCCAGTGAAAAGTAAATTATTTCCTTTCTATCTGACATTCGTCCTATGTCATAATACTTTCGGCAGCCGTACCCTGCTAGGTGATCGTGCTTCACCTTTTTGATGATCGTCCTTCATCAACCCCAGCGGAGTCTCAATTATTGGAACCCTTTCCTATCCGACATTCGTCCTATGTCGTGATATTTTAGCAGCCGTCCCCTGCTAGGTGATCGTCCTTCACGTTTTGATGATCTTCCTTCATCATTTTATCTGATGGTCGTCCCTATCATTGATCTTGCTATCTGACATTCTTCCTATGTCATGATAAACCCCGAGAGCAGCCGTACCCTGCTAGGTGATCGTCCTTCACCCTTTTGATGATCGTCCTTCATCATGCTTATCCTATGGTCGTCCCCATCGTCGACTCTTTCTATCTGACATTCGTCCTATGTCATGATACTTTTGGCAACCGTACCTTTCTAGGTGATCGTCCTTCACCTTAGATGACCGTTCCTCATCTTATCCCCAACAGAGCAGCCGTACCCTGCTAGGTGATCGTCCTTCACCCTTTTGATGATCGTCCTTCATCATGCTTATCCGATGGTCGTTCCCATCGTCGACTCTTTCTATTTGACATTCGTCCTATGTCATGATACTTTTGTAAACCGTACCTTGCCAGGTGATCGTCCTTCACCTTAGATGACCGTTCCTCATCTTATCCCCAATGGAGCAGTCGTCCCCTACTAGGTGATCGTCCCTCACCTTTGATGACCGTCCTCATCATTTATTTCTTCAACCCGATGGTCGTCTCCATCATTTACCTTTAATCCCCAGAGAGTCTTGTTACTTTACCTGATGACCGTCCCCATCATAATCTTTTCATTTCCCCAGCATGTCGGCCCTCCCCGTCATTACTTTATCCCCAACAGTCGTCCTCTGCCCGAAGGTCGTCCTCTGTCGCCCGCACTTTATAATCATATTTTGCTTCCTTTTACAATCTATATCCCTTTTCTTTTTTCTCCCCAGTGAGTGCAAATTTTGGACTGTCTTTGGTATTCAACCATAAGTTATCTTGTTTGCCTGTTAAGCCGTCGCTTACATCCTACACAGCTAACTCATGTTTGAATAGGGGCAGCTGTAAACACCCCAAATTTTCCCTCACTCATTTCACCATGGCTTGTGATTCTTTTCATTTGCATAAGTTCAATCATATCATCTCATGTTGCATTTTTGCTTCACTGCATTGGTTCTAAGTCATCTGCATCTAGGGTTTCTGATCTGAGCCATCCCTGAGCTATCTGAGCCACTCCAAGAGTCTCCAATCATCTCAAGAGGGTCCATGTATGTTCAAGCATCATATTAGATCCTCCCAAGATCCAGGAAGTCAGAAAATCACAAGAACTGAGAAAGGCATGGAAGCAGAGCCAAGCTTAACTACACAGATGACCTAAAATTAGGGTTTTGGTTTCAGAGGCCATAACTCCAAATTTTTTGGTCATTCTTGTTTCTATTGGTCTCTATATGTTATAAGGATCCTACACACCAATTTTCATGAAGAAATTCAATGGGGAAGGCATCTGATCAATAGATGACTTCTTGAGCAAGTCAGTGCAAAATCAGGGCATCTGAGGCCCCCAATCATCCAACCAAAGGGTCTTCTCCATCATTTTGGGTGTATATGATCTTTATTTGGTCTTAGAAGAAGTTAGAAGTTCACAAAATTGAAGAATTTCAAGCCATTTGCAAAGTTGCCATTTTGGGAAAGTGACTTGTAATGCAAACTTGCCATTTTGGGAAAGTTTTTCAACCTCCTCTTTTTGATTCAAAAATGCTTCAAATGAAAAATTATTGGTCATGAAAGTTATAGATTGGATCATTCCCTTTTCAAAAAGTACAAGAACTTGATCTAATTCATCATAGAACTCAAGTTATGGCCTTGCAAAGTGGGGAAAATCACAAAATTTCACTTATGTACCAAAGAGGGAAACTTGCAAAAACTCATGTCAAACCAATTTGAAGCTACAAAGTGACTTCTAACCATTACACAAAAATAGTAAATGACCTATAATTCAGGTTTGTCCAAGGAATTTCTCACTTTCATGCCTTGGATCACAAGAATCATAAGCCATTTGTCATAAAGGTCACAAAGAGGAAATTCTTGCAAGAATGATGCTTAAGGGTTTGTGTGGTTTCTAATCAATCTCAAAGTATCATAACAACATTGTATGGTCCATTTTGCTGCAAATTGCCCAAGGAATGTCACATGTCCATGACCAAAACTTCAAAATAGAACAAATTGTGAAAAGGGAAAAACATGTGACATCTCACCCTTCATCCACTTCTGATCATTTCAAAGCATCCCATGGCCATCCTTAAAGCTAGCAGAACTCAGAGCAGCCCTAGGATAGTTTATGTCACAGCCCATACTTGAGGTACACCTACCACTGAATTTTTCGCCAATTGCCCCATGCCATTCCCACAGTACATGTCAACTCCTCTGACTCTTTCCAATAGTTTGGGATTGGTTTATGGATCATAAAGCAAGCTTCACATGAGCTCAGAAGACACACAATTAGATTTCACAAAATTGACAAAAACCTTCATCTCTTCGAAACTCCTTCCACAGCCATCACACTTCAATTTTTTCTTCACCAACAAGTCACACATCCTCCATAGAACCAAAATCAACCATTAAAACAGCCAAAAGCATCACATACACAAACCTCAAAACCTGCTATACCAGAACTGAAACTTCCAAATCAGCCATCATCAAAGGTTTTGAAGCACCTCATTAGTCTCAGGAGGTTCAGAGGAGACTCTTTGCACGAAGGACAAAACTTTTCAGAGCTTGTTTCTTTTGTTACAAAATGAAAATATATGTTATGCTGGTCATGCTGATACTCTTAGAATTAAAAATGGTGAAGAAATGAATATTTCGTGGTCCTCTGTAATTTCACCCGTGAAATAGTTTGATTTGATTCTCTTTGTTCTTGAGTTGCAAATGATGTTTGAGGGCTGATTTGAATGGGGTTTGGGTAGATGATCAGTTATGGGTGGTTGATTTGGTGTGGGGTGGCCTGTAGAGTGTTTTAGGGTTTTGGTCCCGCCGGAGAAGATGACCGGAGCTCCTCTCCGGTCACCTGAAAGTGTTTAAGTCTTAAACCCTAATTAATTTGCCAGGTTGCTTCGTGACCCTTGGATGAGGATTAGGTTAATTTTTGAGTGGTTCAGATCAAGTCACTTAACCCTAATTCAGTTTTATTAAATTAATTAAGTTTAATTAGTTTAATTAAATCAAAATGAATCTCAGCACTTAAAACACGCGCGCAGTCAACCTTCCCTTCTCCAGTTCAAATCTAGGCCATTATATCTGCATACTTTCTTTTTAATTCATTTTTATTACATTTTAATTCATTTTTCTTGCATATTTATTTTAAAATAGCAAAACTCATCTAAAAAATTTTATTTTTTGCATCATGACTTTAAATATTTTTCTCATTCTAAAAATAATTTTTATTTTTTTTTTTTGCATAAAATTTGTATTTTTAAAATATTTAAATGTTTATTTTAATTAATTAATGGAAATTAATTAATTAAAATACCATTTAAGTTTCTAAAAAATCACCAAAAAAATCACATGGCATCTTGACACATTTAGAGACATTATCAAACCATTCATACAAATTTCTTTTTGGTTCTTGATCCATTTTGACATTTTTCTTTGGATTTAGGGTTCTTAAAAATCAATATTTTGACCCTAACTTAGAAAAATCTTTTCTGCCTAACCATGAAGGGTTTGATAGTGATTCTTTTTGCATTGCATCCCACATATCATGTATTTTCGAGGATAAAATTGGCATGAATTTATCTTTCATTTTTGATTTGTTTTGCATTTTTCCTTGTGAGGTACCTTAAAACCCTAGCAAACTTAGAAAGATCATAAGTCCTTTAGGGTTTAGCTTCTGACCTTCCCCTTTGGGTTGTAAACTTGTATAGGTTTAGGGTACCTTTGATCCCATTTTCAATTTTTATCTTGTCATTTTCTTATGATTTTGATTTTTGCATTGTATCTTGTACATAAACCCTAATTTTTGCCTTCATTTGCATTCATCTTTCATATGCTTGCATACATGAACTTGCCATGACATTTTGTGCATCCACATGACATATAAGACATATTGCGACATATTAGAATCATGTTTGATCATTGCATCATCCATTTACCATGTTATGCATCCATTGCATTTCATAAGTTTTCATGAACTTTCATGCTTCCTTCCATGTCTCATTTGCATCTACATTACTTGTATGATCATCCTCATCTCTTGACATGCTTTCATACCATCTAATATCATCATTTACATCATGATTGTGCTTCTGATTTTGGTTTGCATCCTTGCATCCATTTCATTTCATTTCATTTCCTTTGCTAACTTTTCAGGTGGTAAGTGTTTGAGAAGTGAATTTGCCTTCACTTCTCATAACCTCTTCTCATCCCCTTTATGCATCTTTGCTGCATTTTTACTTGTGAATTAGAGTGAGCTTGCTCATTCATGCTCTTTATCCTCCTTCTTTCTTCAAGCAACTTGTCTTCTTAAGTGAAGCAAGTTGTCTTGCTTCTTGTTGCTTCTTTTCATTTCATCTGCTTCTTCCTTTGTGGCTTCTCTGAAGATTTTCTTGCAAGCTTCATTAACCCTAGGAACACCCAAGCATGATCATAATTAGGGTTTGATTAGTCCCCCCATTAGTTTTACCTTTGTGTCATCTTTGAGTCTTCTCTTCTCATCTCTTAATCAAGGACTAAACCTTAAAGGTTTTAAGGCTTTGTGATTAGGGTTATGCATGCATCCTTCTATTAGGATGGAGTGTATAACTTTAATCCTAAGTGTTAAACCCTTACTGTGTTTAAATCCTTTAATCAATCCACCTAATAGTTACTAAGACATCAAGCTTGTAACTTGGGCCTTGCTTTAGGGTTCTAATTCTTCCTTAACTGGTTAAAAAGGACTAACCCTAGTGTTAATGGACAAGTCCCCCTCAAGTTGTCTTACAAACCATAAAATCCATTTCTCAATCTTACCATTAACTAAAATCCACTTAAATAAAGGCTTTGTTTTGTCATGAGGTTAATCCCTAACCATGGATTAAGTTGAGGAGCCTTCCTCAACTTAAATGTTCTCATCTATTATCCTTCTATTAGGATGGTGTAATGGGTCCATTAAATCCTTGATTATGGCTTAAACTCATTACTTAACACTAAAGAAAAACTCCAAAAAACATCTAAATAAATACAAGTAGGTTAATGATCTTAATCCTACATCATGGTGATTAAGTGTGAGGTGTTTACTTCATGCTTAAGGTATTCTCATTCCCCCTAATCGGAGGGAAGATGTGATGAGTTTACTAACCCTCTGTTTAGGCTTAAGCACATTTTCTTATGACAAACCCAAAAAAGGCAATAAAAGATTGAAAACACAAAAATAAACAATAATCGTCTCCTCCGGGATTCTTTTCTTACCTCATTCACTCACAAACGAGAACTCGCTTCTTCCGTCTAAATGCAAGACCGTTTGCACCTGAGCCAGACAGGTCATACACTTGAGCATAGACAAGCAAGCAATTCACAAGTCAATTTATCTTTTAGTCTCTTTGAGTCGAACTACGGTGTTCTGACTTCCTCATTGCACGAGAGGATACATAGGCATAACTTAACGGTTATCGAACAAAAGTCTCTGTATATCCCCCCTCTTCCAGCATTATTCTTTGAGCCTCATAGTCTTGAGCTTCACACTCTTTCCTTACACTGACACTCCTTTATTTCACTTCACATTTCTTTTACACAGACACTTGCATTGTTTTCCAGCTTTTGCACACAAAATAGCACTGACATTACCCTTTTAAACACAAATCTTTCAAGCGTGGATCCCATCGAGTACGGCGGACAATCTGGGTGCTAATACCTTCCCAGGTTGTAACCAACCCCCTTTCTCAGTTTCTCTGGTTCGCAACCGTCTTATCCATCTTTTCTTAGGTTTATGCAGCATTACCTTTCCTTCCGGATAAAAATGCCTAGCTGGCGACTCTTTTCAGTTCATCTTCATGATTCTCTTTCGCCGACCATTCGCGCTTGTACTGGGATGCAAATCTTCGGGAGCGACAACATTTCGTTGTTGACATTGCGTCGAGCGCCTGTCATGTCCCTGTACTCTCTTACTCATACTCGACTGAGGAGCGGATGAAGATTGTTTATGTAGCCCTCTTGAAGACTTGGCCTGAGCAATGATTCTAGAAGAAGGAAAATTGACCACCTCTTTTGTATTCCTGCATGCTTTATCTCGCGGCACTTCTGGCCCGGTCAGTCCAAAAGTGATTACGCTTCATCAATTAAGTCCCGCACTTGATGTTTAAACGCCTTGCAGTCATTAACATCATGTCCGGGAGCTCCAGAATGAAAAACACAGTAGGCGTGGGGATTCCAACTTTGGTGAAGTTTATCGGAAGGAGGAGTTAGCTCGCGATACTCAATCAACCCCATTTTGAACAGTTGTGGGCATAATTCAGCATAAGACACGGGTATCGGATCAATAACCCTTTCTTGCTCCTATTGATGACGGGTTGCTACCAATGGAGGAGCTATAGACGAAACCTATTGAAGTATTTCTCCTGGAAACCAAGGCGTAGCAGCTGAGGAAGATCCCTGATAAGGAAAGAAAGTGTTCACTTCTTTGGTAACGATTGGTGTAGGATCATTTAGCTCACATGTGGAGTTGGTTCTTATCTGATGCTCTTCCTGACTGCCATGTGGCGATTGCTGGTGAAGAGATTGAAGCTGTAGAGGAAATCCACCTAAAGAACCCTGATTCAGTGGACATCCCAAAGAGATGGGAGAAACATGACCTTCTGTTTGAAAAGCAGACACATAACTATTTTCCTTTTTCGACAGAGCATTCATGATTCCTGTAAGCAGCTTTATCTGAGTCTTCATCAAGTTGAATTCTTCTCTCAGCAGTTTCTGATCCTGGGACAATGCTCGAATGTCCACTATAAAATGCCCCAGTTGGGCCTTCATCTCAGTCACCTCCGCTCAGAGTTGTTACATGTCTAAACCTTGACAATCGTGATTCAAATTGGCCATTCTGGAGAGGAACCAAGTCAGGATAAGAATTTGTCCCTAAACACCTGTAAAAAATGCAAGGATCTATGCAAATGCCATGTTCGATTATTTCCAAGGGATCTATCTATTTTGATCCAAATTTTAAAGCATAAAAAATCCAATGATTTAATCCAGATATGCGATCCTTGGAAGTAACTGAACATGTATGCTAAAATGCCATGATGTCATGTATGTGTCGTACCTCGAAAAATACGATCCTAAAACAAACAACAGAGTCGCCACCTACTTCTATTTATTCTATGAGAGAAAAGCGAGATATAGATACAACCTAAATGAAGGATAAGAATGGTCAACGAAACCACTAATCTAAGTTCGGGAGTCAGTTACGCAAGGGGAAGGTATTAGGCATCCCTCACGTCCGTTGTACTCAACGGGAACCTCTTAGTCTAGTTTGCGCTTTAAATGTTAACTTATTATTATTGTCTTCTTTTACTGATTAAGATTGCTTATTAAAGGTAATATTTTAATTATAATTTGTTATGGGAAAATGTTAAGTTTTTTATTATTGTGCACGCGAAGGATAAAAATCCCCATGCCTACGTATTCCCTTGTGCAATGGGAAAGTCAGAGCTTCGTAGTTTGTGCTACTACGGTTTGTGATTTTTATTGAACAATTGTTTGGAAATGCTTTCTAATCTGCTAAGCGTTGGCTTATCTGCTCGTGATAGGAGACCGAAGCGCTAGCTTGTTTGCGAGATAGTAAGATTTAAACAATGTTCGTTTTGAGAAAAGATATTTGATCTTTGTTAAAGATGTTTTAAACGAAAGGGCGAATGAACCATCGCGTGGGGCTAGCCCAATTGCGGTCCAATCCAGAAGGTGCGGAATGCTAGACTCCGGAGTTCTGTCTTTCGTGATTTAATTTAAATAAATGATTTAAACATTTTGATATACGAATGATGATTGAACCATCGCATGAGGCTAGCCCAGTTGCGGTCCAATCCAGAACGTGCGGAATGCTAGACTCCGGAGTTCCTTTTTTCGTAATTTAATTTAAATGAATTGAATTATATTTTTTATACGAATGATGATTGAACCATCGCGTGAGGCTAGCCCAGTTGCGGTCCAATCCAGAACGTGCGGAATGCTAGACTCCGGAGTTCCTTTTTTCGTAATTAATAGCTTGAAAGTTTTTTTAAGTGTTTTATGGACACGATGGTGATATACGGATAATCAAATAAACGCGAATGCGGCATTAGAACTAAATTGAAACGTAAAAGAGATAAAGTTGCCCAACGATACCTAATGGAGAAGGTCCGTTGCCTCTTCGATGCATGCAAAAAAGTTCAATAATATTCATCAGAAATGTTCGCTTTCAGTATCACAAAACCACATTAGATTCCACTATCCAGCACTCAAACTCAATCGGAGTCAACAATTAAAGTTAAAGTAACATTTAAATTTAAAAGAACAAAGGAAGTAAATCAACAAGCACTTAGATCTAACAATTAATCCCAAAACAAAATAATTAATAAATTAAATCAATAATTAACAACTTCTAATTAAATTCTAAAACATAAAAATCAAATAAGATTCTAAGTAACAATTAATCTAAGTTCATGTTAATTATCAAGACAGGTATTATAAATTAATTAAAAATAATGCTCAAAGATTAATTAAGAATAAATAAGATAACAAGAACCATTAGTAACTACCAATTAACAAATTGGGTGCAGAGTTGAAACCAAATGTGTAAGAAAAAAAATTCAAACGGGCTAAGCCCAAGACAACAATCAACAAGTGATAACATCAATAAAGGTTTTCTGTTGTTTTTCTTTTAAAAACAAAAAAAAGAATAAAATAAATAATAAAATAATAAAATAAATAGAAAAAGGGATACGAAAAATGAAAGCATGATATTTTACCCACAGGGATCCTCTTAGCGAATCACTCTCTCTCTTTCGCGTTACCTTCTCAATCTCGCGCTTGGAATCTCTCTCTCAGACTCATGCGATTCTCTCTGCTTTCACTGATTCGCAGAGTTCTCACCCTCGGTTCGCCGTGATTTGATTTTCGAGTTTGATTTGAAGCTCGCGATCGGTTTTTGGAGATTCGGTATGGTGCGATGGCTATGGAGTTCGGGTTAGAGAACCTGGAAGCAGAAGCAGGTACCAGTGATTGTTGGAATGCGGTGACTGAAAATCAAGTTCCTGTGATGGAAGCCATTGAAGAGAGTGATGGTTCGAGAGGCTTGTTGTTTCAGATGGGTTGTGGTTTGATGAGGGCTGAACGGTGTGAGTCAGAATGGGTGTGGGTTCCGCGGAGGTGTTGGACGGTTTGTTCGGCGGTTGGCTCGCGGAATTGTGGCTGAAAAGTGGTGGTTCGGTTCGTCGGGGGGGTACGGCGGCGAGAGATTTATGGGTTGTTAGTTTATCCCGATGGTGGCTTGTGATTTTTTGAGTGACAGCGGTTCGCGGTGATGGTGATAGGAGTTCGGAGTTCGGAGAAGATGGATGGTTTAAGGATGATTAATAAAGGTGTCGATTGAAGGTGTTGTTTGTGGTGTTTTACGGTCCAATCTCCTCACCCTGTTTTCTTTGTGTTATGGTTTTATGAAGTTATGGTTTGTAGAAGGATAGTGAAGGAATAAGGTTTGATGATGGTTTTTGTTTCTTTTTGTTTCTTTTGTGTTTCATGAGGTTGTTGGGTTTTGAGAGGAGAAAGGTGAAGGAAGGTTGAAAGAGTATTAAGGGACGAGTTGAAAGGGTGAGTGGTTTCGGCCATGAGAAAACCAGAGAGAGGTTTTTGGTGATGGTCGTAACAATCTCCTTTTTGATCTTCTGTGATGAAAAGATCACGGTTTTTTGTTGGTTGATGTTTTTTTCAAAAAAAAAGAAAAGGATCCAGGTTGAAGGTCCTGAAGAGTTGAAGGAGTTTCTGGTGATCCCGAAAGGTGTTTCGTGTGGTCCGATTATGGAGAAGGGGATCCGTCCTCTTGAGTGTAGGTTCTTCCTCCCCCTTATAATACACTGTCATTCCCTTTATGTTGTATATCCCTTTTTATTTAAATTGGTTGCCTCCAGCCAACTTTTCTTCTCCCGCCTGTGAAGGTATCCTTTTGCCCTTTGTGCAAAACCTTCTCCTATTTTTCTATTGTCTGAAAAAACTTTTTCTTAATGCAGGTTATCATGTTTCCAATTTAGTGAAAGATGGTGGTAGGTAATGTAGGGTCATTGTTATGCAAGGGTGGTAAGGATGTTGCAGATTTTGGGAGATGAGATCAATGAGGTTGACTGAGACAAAACAAACTTCTATTTTCTTATATTATTTGGATTAAGTCAAATTAATTAAAATTAAAATGCAAACTATTTCTAACAAAAGAAAAGTCTAATTAAATAAACTGAGGTAACCAAATAAAATATCAATTGAAAGTTGGACTAGAAAAAATTAAATAACTGTTAATCTAATAATAAGACCAAATAAGAAACAAATTAATTTAAAAGAAATAAGACTAGATAAATAAATTAAATGACTTACATGCAATATTAAAATTATTAAACTAATTAGAATTAATTGACAACATTGAATTAGAACAACCATTTCTAAACCGAATTAACTTATATTTAAAATTAGATTAAAATTAACTTAAATTGAAATTATATTTAAATCTAAATTAACCTAAATAAATAAATAAAAATCTAGATTAGGAATGAATAAAAATAAAAATAAAAAATGAAGATTTAAATTAAACTAATTCTTAAATAATTTAAGGCAAATATTTTACTAACTAAAAGATTGAAACGAATCAATTTCTTGAAATAGAAACGACCGATTATGCATGATTAATGGTAAATGAGATGTAAAATGCAAGAATGATGGATTTCGATATATCGACAAAACGCGTCTATAATGAACAAAGATTGAAAAATTTCTGGTCAAAATTTAGGGTATGACAGATGCCCCTATTTAATCATCCTGAACTTGAATGTACGAGTAACAAAGATTTTTTGGACATTCAAGGTGGAAGAGGATTAAATATCAGAATACCTACAATTTTGGCCGAAAATGCAGATGGAATGATACGATATGCAATGCAAAAATGCAAGACGAAAGCTAAAACGCCGTTGGGAAGAAAAGTTGACCCTATTGGGGATTAGACGCGCATGACTGGAGTACAATCCACACGAGGTTTTTTTTTTGAGTGAAGCCAGACGACCACTGTCTACAGGTCCTAAGATGACTCAAAATCTTCAAACAAAACTCCACTTTGAGGAAATCTACTGCCGAGATTTGAAACCTCATTTGAAAAAAACCTTTTGTTGGTGTATCAAAACGAAACAGAAATCTACTGCCGAGATTCTGAAACGAAAACCAATTTTTCTGAAATTTACTGGAGATCTAACTGCCGAGATGACCAGAGAAATTAAAAATGGAATACCTTCTGCCGAGGTATCCTAAATGAACCAAAAATCTACTGCCGAGATCTTGGAACGAAAACAAATTCTGTTGAAGTCTGCTGGAGATCTACTGCCGAGATTACCAGAGAATCTAAGAATGGAATACCTTCTGCCGAGGTATCCTAAATGAACCAAAAATCTACTACCGAGATCTTGGAACGAAAACAAATTCTGTTGAAGCCCGCTGGAGACCTACTGCCGAGATTACCAGAGATTCTAAGAATGAGATACCTTCTGCCGAGGTATCAAAATGAAATTCCTACTGCCGAGATTAACTGAGGACACACCTATCGCCAAATCTTCTGCCGAGATTTAACTAAGGATGCCATCGTTGAGATCATAAAA
This sequence comes from Lathyrus aphaca, assembly GCA_963966055.1. Taxonomy (NCBI): domain Eukaryota; kingdom Viridiplantae; phylum Streptophyta; class Magnoliopsida; order Fabales; family Fabaceae; genus Lathyrus; species Lathyrus aphaca. The sequence continues at coordinate 340,029,792 of OZ014524.1, forward strand.
GTAAATACCTTCTACCGAGGTAGACTGGAAATCTTCTGCCGAGACTTGCCAGAAATAAAAAGAATCATCTGTTACTAAATTTTCTGCCGAAATTTAACTAAGGATGCCATTGAAATAGAACTCTCACCATACTTCCCTTCTTCTGAAAGAGACAGCCATATGATGGAGAACAAACTTCACGCTCAAACTTCTCAACTTGTATGGAAGAGATAGCCATTTGACAGAAATTGGAAAATTCTCAACAAACTTCTCAACTTGTCTGGGAGAGATAGCCATTTGTTGGAAAAAATAAAAGAGATTCATATCAAACTTCTCAACGTGTCTAGAAGAGATATCCATTTGATAGAACATTCATCATACTTCCCTTTTTCTGAAAGAGACAGCCATATGATGAAAAACAACTTCACACTCAAACTTCTCAACTTGTCTGGAAGAGATAGCCATTTGACGGAAATTGGAAAAATCTCAACAAACTTCTCAACTTGTCTGGAAGAGATAGCCATTTGTTGGAAAAGTAAAGAGATTCGTACCAAACTTCTCAACTTGTATGGAAGAGATAGCCATTTGATAGAACATTCATCATACTTCCCTTTTTTCTGAAAGAGACAACCATATGATGAAAAACAACTTCACACTCAAACTTCTCAACTTGTCTGGAAGAGATAGCCATTTGACGGAAATTGGAAATATTCACAACAAACTTCTCAACTTGTCTGGAAGAGATAGCCATTTGTTGGAAAAGTAAAGAATCACGACAAACTTCCCACCTTGTCTGGATGAGATGCCATTTGCCGAACAAACTTCTCACCTTGTCTGGATGAGATGCCATTTGCCGAACAAACTTCTCAACTTGTCTGGAAGAGATAGCCATTTGACGGAAATTGGAAATATTCACAACAAACTTCTCAACTTGTATGGAAGAGATAGCCATTTGTTGGAAAAGTAAAGAATCACGACAAACTTCCCACCTTGTCTGGATGAGATGCCATTTGCCGAACAAACTTCTCACCTTGTCTGGATGAGATGCCATTTGTTGAAAGTTGAAGAATCATGACAAACTTCCCACCTTGTCTGGATGAGATGCCATTTTCCGAACAAACTTCTCACCTTGTCTGGATGAGATGCCATTTGTTGAAAGTTGAAGAATCACGACAAACTTCCCACCTTGTCTGGATGAGATGCCATTTTCCGAACAAACTTCTCACCTTGTTTGGATGAGATGCCGTTTGTTGAAAATTGAAGAGAATCATATCAAACTTCTCCGTCGAACGGGGGAGATTCCATTTGTTGATTTACTGGGAAATCCGTGGATAAGAAACAAGCTTCTCAAATAAGGAGACGACCACTTGTTGATTCCGATTAGAGGTCCAGGGATAAGAACAAGCTTCTCCAATAAAGAGACTGCCACTTATTGTCAGGTATAAGTATTCCAAGAGAATGTTGTAACAACACTGCTGGAAAACAAAGTTTGTCTTCAATGGGGAAATCTTTAATAAATTTCTTATGGGAGACAAAGTAATCAAAGATGCAAAGTAAACTCACTTTCCATCTGGAAATGCCGAGGTTGGATCGACTGCTTGGAAAGAGACTGTCATCTGTTGATTTATTCAAAAGTTCAAAACAAAACAAGCTTCTCAAATAAAGAGACTGCCACTTGTTGTCAGGTATAAGTAATCCAAGGGAATGTTGTAGTAACACTGCTGGAGAGCAAAATTCGTCTTCAACGGGAGCCTCCAACAAATTCCTTCTGGGAAACTAAACATCCAAAAGGTGCAAAATAAATGCACTTCCCAATTGGTAGTTCGATCATCAAAATTGCCAAAGACCAAAATTCAATCCAGGAACGAGCTGGAAAGAAACTGTCAATCAAGACACTATCCCCTAAGGAATAAACTCAATTGGGGATTAATCCTATCCAAGTGTGGAAAGGAGAACTAAAGAAAAAATCTTCCACGAGGGTAAGAACTCAGTGGGGAATTAGAAAAAATGTACATTTTCTGCCTAAGGCCGACACTCTATTTGGAGAGAGACACCTCACTTAGGGATAAACACGACCAAGGTTGATGAAGTATGCATTAATGAATGTGACATGAATATGCATATGAATATTAATTCATTTATGATGTACATGTATGTATATGCGTTATGTTTATGCTGACAAACAGACAAAACAGACACAAGAGATACACTGGTGATGAAATAAACATCACAACAAACGAATACTCGACCAATCTTGTCAAAGTGTACGCAATTACTGGAGATAGGGTAAAGAGCCATCCATGTAACAAGTCTTGCTACAAGGCGCGAATCTCTTCGAGGAGAGAAAGATGCTTCAATCGGGAAAATAAAACCAAGCAAATATTCTAACTTCAATGTCTCTTAGAAAGGAAACAAACATACAAACTACATTTGCTTAGGATGAAGTAAATTTGTACTCCGTTGGGGAGAGAAAATCAGATTCAGCTGGAGAAGCTAGAATCAATGCTCAATTGGGGGTACTAGACTTAGTAACTCACTGGAAGCACTAAGTAGTAAAAGAAATCCACCAGAAAATAATGAGTCATGCCCCTGACATATCAAAGAAACTTGGTGTGAGGACCCCGTTATCTGGAGGTACTTGCAAGGTATATCCCAAGAGCGTCTTGCTTAGGGGAACACGTGGTCATGCGCCTACAAAATGGTTTGTGAAAAGATATCATCTCAAGAGGATTTTATAGAAGACTTGTCATTCAAGATGCCCCAGTGTCTTCAAACTCTTGTAGAGATTCGTCGAATCTCGACGTCACTGCCTCAGATTAACTGTGTTTGGCACAAATGGGTCTTCAATACTTATCCTTTTAGGGATGATAAGAATGTGTAAGCACAAATTATGAAACGACTTGCCCCTGTTTAGCAAAGTCTTCAAGCAACATGCCCCTGTCTGGCAAAGTCTTCAAGCAACATGCCATTGGCGATGATCACTCTCTGAAATGGTTGTTCAACTACTCATCAGAGTTTCAAATCTCAAGAGAATAAGCTCATCACTGGTGCTCATACATAGGTTTCTATGATATCAAGCAAATGCTAACAAGCAAAAAGGTTAATGTTAAGACTGCTGATGCAACACACGTGTTTGTCTCGAAGTTTTTTTGTTTTTGAAAAGATTTTCACAATAGCCTGTGACCGAATCACTAACTAGGAGGTGATATTCATTTTTTTTATAAATCCAACACAAATTTTTGAGCCAAGCTCATGGGAGTCGGGAAACACTTTCTCATCGAGTGTGCTTTCGAAATAAACCCTACTTCAATTAGGACTTTTGAGGGTTGTAATGGGGTTTGGTTCACAGTTTTAGAAACAAAGGATAAAGGCTCAAAGTTTATTTGGTGCCCACCCACTCTCCGTGATGTTCTCCAATCCTAGGTTCAGCTAAATTGACACATACATTTGTCTTGATAGCGTAGAGATGATGCTCCAAGGTCCGCTTGAAATGACAGTCATCTTATTTGTCCTCTATGGATATCAGTGACCCCTTTGACTTTGGGTATGGTTGTCACTAAATCTTAAGCTTTTAGGTTGAGGATTGAAAGGCCTCTTCTAACTCGAATTTCTCTTTGGTCCCCGATTTTTGCCTAAGTCTCTTTTTGGGTGCTTGACTTAGCGGGATTTTATTTTCTTTTTTTTTAAATCATTGGAAGGTTGAAAGTTGTGACTGTCAAGTCATTAATTATAGTGGATTCCCTGATGGGATGTTTCATCTTATGATTTGACTGTGTAACCAGATTAACTGAACACTACCCAGCCCCAGGTTAAGCGTAAGGGTTTTGAAATATCTGAAAGAAACTCATACTTCTAGGCTCGAAGTGGTTGACTAGGGATTAACTCCTTATTTCTCCAGTGTTTGGGAATTTGAAACAATGCCTATGCATCATCAGTAGGATTTTATTCAAAAGCATTCAACTAGAGAATTTGTGTTTTAATTTCGTCATCCTCCCTCCAATTCTCTGCCTAGGCAAGATATGGGATAATATTGGAATTATAAAGTTGAAAAAGCATTATGAGTGAATACGAATGGATTACTTCAAGACAAACATATTCATTGCATTAATCATTCAAAACAAATAAGTTCTTACATGCCAAAACAAATGCATTAACAAAACATAGCAAAATACATATGAAAAGCAGCAAATAAGCTAAACATCTGAGAGGATAGCTCCAAAGCATCGAAACGATCAGGTGTATGGAGGAACTGGTCCCAGGCTCCAGTAACAAACTGATTTGGAAATGACTTTCTTGAGTTTTCTATCAGCCCAAAGGTACTCCGTCCATAGATGGGATTCCTCCATTGAAGGCCAACACCCCGTAGTCGATCATCTCTTGAACCTTTTCCTGGAAGACTTTGCACTCTTCAATTGGATGCCCCTGTACTCCACCATGAAATTCACAACTGGTATTTGGATTGAACCAATGAGGGCGAGACCTCATGGCTCTAGTCTTTCTGGGTGTCATTATTGAGTTCTGGGCAAAATGAAACCACAATTGACTGTAAGTCATTGGGATTGGATCAAACTGATGGGCCGCTCCTTCAGGACTGTTTGGAGACCTCCGCTGATTCTGACGCCGCTGACGAGTAGAGGTAGAATTTGACCGACGCTGAGAAATGACCAGATCTTTGGCCAAAGAAATCAGTCGCCCTTTATCAATCTTCAAGATGTGAATCTCTTCCTGGAGTTCAATGTTCTCCTGCACGAGGTTGTCTACTATGGTCTTCATTGTAGTCGAGAATATTCCCATATGATTTCTCAAAGTCGTGACTTCACATCTAAGCTCCATGTTTTCCTGCTCAAGTTGGTCCATCTTTCTCTTGTGACTGGTCGAGTACAGTTGACTGACGGAGAATAAGACATGTGTGAGTTGGATTGTTGGAAGATGATATGCAATGCAAATGAAAATGAAAATGTTATGTGAATGGATGCAAAGCTCAGAATGCTCAAAATCACAAACATAAACAGCTCCAGAATTGGATATAAAGGCAAGGTGTTGGATTCAAGGTACAAGAGCAGCTTGGAATCTCCTAACTGGTAATCCTTAAGTGGAGAGTTCTAAATTCTTTACCCATAAATCCCACTCACAAGGTAGCTTCTATGGTGATGGTATAAGGATACTCAAGGTCACAGACGTTTATCGTACTAACGCCCCGCCGCAAGCTAGCTGCATTGTGACGATAATAACGATAAGGTCTACCTTGAGTGGAGTTCTCATGCTAGGCGTGCAAGGAGCGAGTCCTTGGAGCCTAAAATTACACAACTACCAAAATTGAAACAGGTTCTAGGGGGTCCCAGAATCACAGCCCTTTCGTGAATCAGGTCACGCGACAGGCTAGCTGTGTTGTGACAAGATCTACGAAAAGTCTAACTATCAGGGGGAGATTTCATGCTAGGCGTGCAAGGAGCGAGTCCTTGGAGTCTAACACTAATAACATCCAATTCTAACTTAGGTGTTCCCTCTTCTTTTTCAAAACTCAAGTACAAATTCAAACCCGTGATATCCCGAGATCCAACAGGCAAATATAATGAGCAAATAATAAAGAAGGAAACAACAGATAGAATATCAATAGTAAATAAAGAAGACAATCAAACAAAACAGCAAACAAGCGCAAACTTTCCTAAGCTAGGCTCGACTCTCTTATGCATAAGGCATTTAACTCCCCAGCAGAGTCGCCAGCTGTCGCACCTCGAAAAATACGATCCTAAAACAAACAACAGAGTCGCCACCTACTTCTATTTATTCTACGAGAGAAAAGGGAGATATAGATACAACCTAAATGAAGGATAAGAATGGTCAACGAAACCACTAATCTAAGTTCGGGAGTCAGTTACGCAAGGGGAAGGTATTAGGCACCCCTTACGTCCGTTGTACTCAACGAGAACCTCTTAGTCTAGTTTGCGCTTTAAATGTTAACTTATTATTATTGTCTTCTTTTACTGATTAAGATTGCTTATTAAAGGGAATATTTTAATTATAATTTGCTATGGGAAAATGTTAAGTTTTTTATTATTGTGCTCGCGAAGGATAAAAATCCCCGTGCCTACGTATTCCCTTGTGCAATGGGAAAGTCAGAGCTTCGTAGTTCGTGCTACTACAGTTTGTGATTTTTATTGAACAATTGTTTGGAAATGCTTTCTAATCTGCTAAGCGTTGGCTTATCTGCTCGTGATAGGAGGCCGAAGCGCTAGCTTGTTTGCGAGATAGTAAGATTTAAACAATGTTCGTTTTGAGAAAAGATATTTTATCTTTGTTAAGGATGTTTTAAACGAAAGGGCGAATGAACCATCGCGTGGGGCTAGCCCAATTACGGTCCAATCCAGAAGGTGCAGAATGCTAGACTCCGGAGTTCTGTCTTTCGTGATTTAATTTAAATAAATGATTTGAACATTTTGATATACGAATGATGATTGAACCATCGCGTGAGGCTAGCCCAGTTGCGGTCCAATCCAGAACGTGCGGAATGCTAGACTCCGGAGTTCCTTTTTTCGTAATTTAATTTAAATTAATTGAATTATATTTTTTATACGAATGATGATTGAACCATCGCGTGAGGCTAGCCCAGTTGCAGTCCAATCCAGAACGTGCGGAATGCTAGACTCCGGAGTTCCTTTTTTCGTAATTAATAGCTTGAAAGTTTTTTTAAGTGTTTTATGGACACGATGGTGATATACGGATAATCAAATAAACGCGAATGCGGCATTAGAACTAAATTGAAACGTAAAAGAGATAAAGTTGCCCAACGATACCTAACGGAGAAGGTCCGTTGCCTCTTCGATGCATGCAAAAAAGTTCAATAATATTCATCAGAAATGTTCGCTTTCAGTATCACAAAACCATATTAGATTCCACTATCCAGCACTCAAACTCAATCGGAGTCAACAATTAAAGTTAAAGTAACATTTAAATTTAAAAGAACAAAGGAAGTAAATCAACAAGCACTTAGATCTAACAATTAATCCCAAAACAAAATAATTAATAAATTAAATCAATAATTAATAACTTCTAATTAAATTCTAAAACATAAAAATAATTAAGAATAAATAAGATAACAAGAACCATTAGTAACTACCAATTAACAAATCGGGTGCAGAGTTGAAACCAAATGTGTAAGAAAAAAAATTCAAACGGGCTAAGCCCAAGACAACAATCAACAAGTGATAACATCAATAAAGGTTTTCTGTTGTTTTTCTTTTAAAAACAAAAAAAGAATAAAATAAATAATAAAACAATAAAATAAATAGATAAAGGGAAACGAAAAATGAAAGCATGATATTCTACCCAAAGGTATCCTCTCAGCGAATCACTCTCTCTCTTTCGCGTTACCTTCTCAATCTCGCGCTTGGAATCTCTCTCTCTCAGACTCATGCGATTCTCTCTGCTTTCACTGATTCGCAGAGTTCTCACCCTCGGTTCGCCGTGATTTGATTTTCGAGTTTGATTTGAAGCTCGCGATCGGTTTTTGGAGATTCGGTATGGTGCGATGGCTATGGAGTTCGGGTTAGAGAACCTGGAAGCAGAAGCAGGTACCAGTGATTGTTGGAATGCAGTGACTGAAAATCAAGTTCCTGTGATGGAAGCCATTGAAGAGAGTGATGGTTCGAGAGGCTTGTTGTTTCAGATGGGTTGTGGTTTGATGAGGCTGAACGGTGTGAGTCAGAATGGGTGTGGGTTCCGCGGAGGTGTTGGACGGTTTGTTCGGCGGTTGGCTCGCGGAATTGTGGATGAAAAGTGGTGGTTCGGTTCGTCGGGGGGGTACGGCGGCGAGAGATTTATGGGTTGTTAGTTTATCCCGATGGTGGCTTGTGATTTTTTGAGTGACAGCGGTTCGCGGTGATGGTGATAGGAGTTCGGAGTTCGGAGAAGATGGATGGTTTAAGGATGATTAATAGAGGTGTCGATTGAAGGTGTATTTGTGGTGTTTTACGGTCCAATCTCCTCACCCTGTTTTCTTTGTGTTCTGGTTTTATGAAGTTATGGTTTGTAGAAGGATAGTGAAGGAATAAGGTTTGATGATGGTTTTTGTTTCTTTTTGTTTCTTCTGTGTTTCATGAGGTTGTTGGGTTTTGAGAGAAGAAAGGTGAAGGAAGGTTGAAAGAGTATTAAGGGACGAGTTGAAAGGGTGAGTGGTTTCGGCCATGAGAAAACCAGAGAGAGGTTTTTGGTGATGGTCGTAACAATCTCCTTTTTGATCTTCTGTGATGAAAAGATCACGGTTTTTTGTTGGTTGATGTTTTTTTCAAAAAAAAAGAAAAGGATCCAGGTTGAAGGTCCTGAAGAGTTGAAGGAGTTTCTGGTGATCCCGAAAGGTGTTTCGTGTGGTCCGATTATGGAGAAGGGGATCCGTCCTCTTGAGTGTAGGTTCTTCCTCCCCCTTATAATACACTGTCATTCCCTTTATGTTGTATATCCCTTTTTATTTAAATTGGTTGCCTCCAGCCAACTTTTCTTCTCCCGCCTGTGAAGGTATCCTTTTGCCCTTTGTGTAAATCCTTCTCCTATTTTTCTATTGTCTGAAAAAACTTTTTCTTAATGCAGGTTATCATGTTTCCAATTTAGTGAAAGATGGTGGTAGGTATAGAGTCATTGTTATGCAAGGGTGGTAAGGATGTTGCAGATTTTGGGAGATGAGATCAATGAGGTTGACTGAGACAAAACAAATTTCTATTTTCTTATATTATTTGGATTAAGTCAAATTAATTAAAATTAAAATGCAAACTATTTCTAACAAAAGAAAAGTCTAATTAAATAAACTGAGGTAACCAAATAAAATATCAATTGAAAGTTGGACTAGAAAAAATTAAATAACTGTTAATCTAATAATAAGACCAAATAAGAAACAAATTAATTTAAAAGAAATAAGACTAGATAAATAAATTAAATGACTTACATGCAATATTAAAATTATTAAACTAATTAGAATTAATTGACAACATTGAATTAGAACAACCATTTCTAAACCGAATTAACTTATATTTAAAATTAGATTAAAATTAACTTAAATTGAAATTATATTTAAATATAAATTAACCTAAATAAATAAATAAAAATCTAGATTAGGAATGAATAAAAATAAAAATAAAAAATGAAGATTTAAATTAAACTAATTCTTAAATAATTTAAGGCAATTATTTTACTAACTAAAAGATTGAAACGAAACAATTTCTTGAAATAGAAACGACCGATTATGCATGATTAATGGTAAATGAGATGTAAAATGCAAGAATGATGGATTTAGATATATCGACAAAACGCGTCTATAATGAACAAAGATTGAAAAATTTCTGGTCAAAATTTAGGGTATGACAGTATGCAACTGGCCTGTGGTCAGCGGTCCGACGCTGGTGTGGATCAGATAACCAAGTGTTGGTGAAGAGTCATAATATCATTATCTCTGTGCAGAAATTCCAGAATTCTCAACCAAGTATCATATAGGATCGGATCATATCATGGAGTAGTACTGGCAAAAGCGGGTATGTTGGAAGCTTAGGGTTCCTGCAAACCTGTAAACCCCTCCCAATCTCACGGGTGTGCTACTACGGGTCAACATCACGGACTCTCAAAGCCAAAGAGCAATAATATGTTCACCATTTCCGAGAAATGGCTCATGACCAAATCAGGGAATCGGTTCGGCATTATGTACTACTCAGGGAGGCCTCAGCTGAATTCCTGAAAAACAAGCATCCCTCATAAGTTCCCGGCTTCAAGCACTGAAGTCGAGAAACAATAGTACATTCATCCCGAAGGATACAGTACTACCGTCATACGACCAGTTGCTTTATCTAGGTTCCTATGAAAAAACAAGGTCATCCTATGCGATTTCCTAGTGGGCCCTCGGGTGCGAATGGGTTTGCCACCAAAACATGGTCTGCCACTGTTACCACTAGAGAGGGTTATTTCCACTGAGGTCCTCGATGATCGGTTCCCAGTGTTAGCAGCTCAAGTGGGAACATTTTATGGTCTGCCTAGGAAGTATAGAACATATTCCAAGAGAGCCTGATCTGGGTGTGGGACTAGTGAAAACTACACGTGCTCAAAACCACGCAAGCCACACGACTGCCCACTCTAAATCCTATGTGTATACTCAAGCCGGGTATTTGGCTTATCTCACAATAATCCCGTCCCGCCAAGGAAAACCAGAACAGCCAGTACAGTATATGCCAGTATGTGCGACAATAAAGTAAAGTGCAGAAAGCTGTAAATAAAGTCGTAAAGGAAAGCGATAAACTGTTAATAAAAAATTAAAGCTAAACTTAAGCATAACAGCCAACGAATAAACACCCAAAGGAAACAAAAACAGACAAGCGCTAGGATTGACTCTCAAAGGGGAAATCAGAATTTCTAAGAGTCGCCAGCAGAGTCGCCAGCTATCGCTCACGGGATTTTCATCCTAGTACAAACGCGAAACTAGTGCGGAAAAGTTAGAGTCGCCAGCCAGACATTTTTATCCCGAAGGAATGGGAAAGGTAATGTTGCACAAACCTAAGGAAGAAGGAAAAGGACGAGGCCTTGCGAACCAAAGATCTGGGTCCGGAAGTCGGTTACGAATTGGGAAGGTATTAGCACCCCAATCCGTCCGTCGTACCCGATGGGATCCACACTTATAAGTCTGTTTTCAAAGGGGGAGAAATAATATGATGTTTGAATAAAAGAATGGCTATCTGGAATGAAATGGAACTGAGAAAAGAAATGGAATTGACAAATGGAAATAAAGGGGGGAAATGTAGGGAAAAATAAAGATTGTGCTCGAATGGGCCCTACCCCACTTCCTACGTACCTCATCGGGATAAATGAGGATCAGAGACGCCGTAGTTCGTCTAACTAAGGCTGACACTTGTTTGTGATTTTTAAGATGACATTGTCATAGCTCTAGCTCAGGTGTTACCGGCTCTGACTCGAGGGTGTTTACCGTGTCGCTGTTTGAACTGTCGAGACAAGTCATGTTCGTCCGCAAATAGTATGAGATGAAGAGAAGACGTGACTTCTTAGTTTATTGTCTTTTATAAGAAGTGTTTTGAGTTTGTTTTTTTCGTATGTACAACACTAAAGACTATGACACAGGAGCGAATACTTTCCAAGATCCCCCCCAATGAAACGTTTGTAAAGCATCCTAGAAGAGTGAAGGAGACCTCCACTAATCATTTCCTGTATAGCTTAAGGCTCGTGGCGCATTGTACACCTTTTCCTTTGTTAAGTGTTTTTGATTTTATTTTGAAAATGAGAAATGAGACTCAATTTATCAAAGGAAAACTTCTAAGGGAAACTAGACTTACCCTAAGTTAGTTGAGTTTGAAGATAACCTATGGTTAGTGAGGTTTGAAAGATTAAATCTACCTACGAGATATTAAACTAGAAATGCATGTATAAAAGGCAATAGTGAACATTATGGTCCTCCTAAGTCATGGTGGGAAAAACGTGTATGAAACATAAATGGGATGAAACGATGGATCAGGTGGGTCGATTGCGTGGTGCTAAGATGCACGACTTATGGTGTGCAACATACAAGGGTTGATTTTGGTTGTAATGGAGTGGAACGATGGTAATCGAGGAATCCTAAAGTCACATGAAACTTTATTTATTTATTTGAAAATTCTACTCGACGTTGGATCGAGTATCTTATTTATTTCATTTTTGAGATTTTGGTTTTCTATCGATTTGTTTTATCTTTTCTATCCTAATTATAGAAACTCTACAAGCATACAAGTATTACATCACAAAGTACACAAAATATAATCGAGGCATAACAAAACGCAATCCAAGTCCATAAGCAAATCCTCGGAAAATACCTTGCACAAAAAGGAAATGTTAGTAAGTGAAATGAACATGAATATGCATAATATGATAGAAATGAATTAAAATGACAAAAAATATCAAAAGCCATGGAAAAAATGTGAAATTAATTCCCTAGGGTCGCTAATCTGATTATAACATTGTGTTAAAAAATATCCTAAATATTCAAAGTCTAACTATGTCAAATAGCCACTTAAATCTATCTAAGATTCAATCACAAATTTATACAAATCACACTACCAAAACAGTGGATAAAATGCCCTAAAAAATACACCAAAAATATTTCCATATACTATTATTTGTCCTCTAATTATAGCAAAAAGAATGGATCAAAAATGTTATAGGAAGTAGCTGAAATAAAATGTACAAATTTATGTGTTCATGTGAGAATTCAATGTAAAATCAATTTAAATGAAAAATCGAAATTAAATTGGAAAATGCAAAAATTCAGAAAGTAAAAATTGGGAATGTTTCTAAATTGAATTAATATCCTACTATAATTTTTGGGGATTTTTATTAAGTATTTTGGTATTTTTTGTGAATTAAAATTGAAAGGACGTGAAATAGAAAAAAAATAATAAAAGAGATAGAAGAGGGGGTGGAGATAGAAATGTTTTTTAGTTTAAGAATCAAAATGGGCTGAAAACGGGGGTTCAAATAGCAATCTCATTAGGCCCAATGGCACAGGGATCCTGGAGGTGTATGGAAGTTGCAGTAGGGCGGCACGCATATGATTGGATTCGGTGGTCCAACCGGACGGTGACACTTGTCACCGCCGGAGTGGACCACCCCAAAGGATCTACCAATTAAGAAAGGGCGGTGGAAGATTAAGGTTTTTAATGAGCTGTTTCAAAATTATAACGGTAATTATATCAAATTTAAGACTCTTTAATTTCCATAATAATAATTAAAATCAAATTAATTCCCTAATCCAAAAATTAAACAAAAACCCCAAAGAACCTTATCAGATGGAATTTTTCTCTCTTTCTCACGCTTCATCCCTCATCCCTCTCAAACCCTAATCTCTCTCATTCTCATCGCCGCCGCACACCCTTCTCCTTCTCAATCACCACCGACTGAAAACTTCCCACACCAAACCTTTACTACTCCTCTTCTTCATTATGAATCCATAAACGAAACTCTCTGAGCCTTAGCCACGTGACGGAACCGAGAAAGATAGGAACAAAAGCAACAAAATCAATCGAAACTAAAATATTCCTTCAAAGCTTGTATACATGCGATCAGTGGGGACGAGAATGGTTCAACGAATACAAGACTTCGTTCTTTTTTCCTTCTTCTTCCACTTGTTGCGATCTTGGAAGTTTTTGCGATGATCGTTCAATTTTTGATGATTCTTGTGGTGATTTTCAGGTTTGTTGTTCGTATGATGACGATGAAGATGAAGACGAGTATGGAGCCGTGAAGAAGAAGACTCTAAGGATTTGTTGGAGAGATCTTGACGAAGAGTGATGAAGCAGTCGCGGCTTCGAAGAAATTGTATCTCCGTGCTCGGTTGTCTTATTTTTCCGCCGCGTTTTTGTTGCTTGATTTGGTGGCCTATTTTTTGATTCAACAGTGAAGTGGTTGATGCTATGCGATGATGTTGATGACGACGATCGAAAATGGAGGCCCAGATAATGACGAATGTGATCAAAGCTCGAGGGAGGTGAGGTTTGTAATTCTTTGAACTCATGTGTGTCACTCCCACCAAATGACACCTGGTCAGAAGGGGTACAGACACGAACGGTCGGCGAAAGAGGAAGAGAACACACAGGGGTGAACTCAAAAGACAAGAGTCGCCAGCTAGGCATTTTTATCCCGGAGGAAAGGTAATGCTGCATGGACCTGGAAAGATATGGATAAGACGGTTGCGAACCAGAGAGACTGAGAAAGGGGGTTGGTTACAACCTGGGAAGGTATTAGCACCCAGATTGTCCGTCGTACTCGACGGGATCCACGCTTAAAAGATTTTTGTTTTAAAGGGGTAGTGTCAATGCAATTTGTGTATCAAAGCTGGAAAAGAATGCAAGTGTCAGTGTAAAAGGAATGTGAAGTGTGACATGTACAGTGTCAGTGTAAGAACAAGAGTGAAATGCTCAAGAGTATGAGGCTCAAAGAATGATGCTGGAAGGAGGAATATACAGAGACTTTTGTTCGATAACTGTTAAGTTATGCCTACGTATCCTCTCGTGCAATGAGGAAGTCAGAACACCGTAGTTCGACCCAAAGAGACTGAAAGATAAATTGACTTGTGAATTGCTTACTTATCTATGCTCAAGTGTATGACCTGTCTGGCTCAGGTGCAAACTGTCTTGCATTAGACGGAAGAAGCGAGTTCTCGTTTGTGAGTGAAGATGATGAGAAAAGAATCCCGAAGGAGACGATTATTGTTTGTTTTTGTGTTTTCAGTTTTTTATTGCTTTTTTGGAATTTGTCATAGGAAAATGAGCTTAAGCCTAAACCAATGGGTTAGTAAACTCATCACATCCTCCCTCTAATTAGGGGGAATGAGAATACCTTAAGTGTGAAGTCAGCATCTCACACTTAATTACCATGATGTAGGATTAAGATCATTAACCTACTTGTGATTATTTAGATGTTTTTGTTATTTTTGTTTAGTGTTAAGTAATGAGATTAAGCCATAATCAAGGATTTAATGGACTCATTACACCATCCTAATAGAAGGATAATAGATGAGAACATTTAAGCTGAGGAAAATACCTCAACTTAATCCATGATTAGGGATTAACTTCATGACAAAACAAAACCTTTATTAAATGGATTTCGGTTAATGATAAGATGAAGAAGTGATTTTTATGGTTTGTAAGACAACTTGAGGAGGACTTGTCCATTAACACTAGGGTTAGTCCTTCTTAACCAATTAAGGAAGAATTAGAACCCTAATGCAAGGCCCAAGTTACAAGTTTGATGTCTTAGTGATTATTAAGTGGATTGATTAAGGGATTTAAACACATTAAAGGTTTAACACTTAGGATTAAAGTTATACACTCCATCCTAATAGAAGGATGCAGGCATAAGCTTAATCACAAAGCCTTAAAGACTTTAGGGTTTAGTTCTTGATTATGAGAAGTGAAGGCAAATTCACTTCTCAAACAACTTACCACCTGAAATGTTAGTATAAGAAAATGAAATGCAATGCAAATGAGATGCAATGTTATGATGCAAACCAAAACCAGGAGCAAGAACAAGAAATTAATGATGCTAAGAGATGATGTAAACATAAGGCAAGACAAGAGAATGATCAAGCAAGCATAAGGATGCAAATGAGGCATGCTTTAAACAATGAATGCACATGAAAAGTTATGGAATGTAATGGACATACAACATGGCAAATGAAAGATGCAATGATCAAACATGATTCTAATATGTCCTAAGATGTATTATGAATCATGTGGATGCACAAAATGTCATGGCAAGTCAATGGATGCAAGCAAAGGAGAGATGGATGCAAAGGAAGGCACAAATTAGGGTTACATGCATCATGCAAAGCAAAAATCCAAAACCAGAAGCAAATGACATGATAAAAATTTGAAAATGCAATCAAAGATACCCTAAACCTATACAAACTTACTGCCCAAAGGAGAGGATCCAACTCCTAACCTAGTGAAAGTTATGAATTTTCTAAGATTGCTAGGGTTTTGGGGTGCCTCATCAAGAAAAATGCTAAACAAATTGAAAATGCAAGATTAAATCAAACCAAATTTATCCTATAAACTACATGCTATGAAAAGTGCAATGCAAGAAGAATCATCATTCAACTCTCAATGGTTAGGCATAATGAAATTTTTAAAGATGGAACCAAAATATTGCCTTAAAATGAAATTAATTCCAATGAAAATGATCAAAAGGCATCAAGAACAAAAAAGAAATTTGGTTTTAGAGTTGGACAATGTTTCTAAATGTTTCTAAATGCAATGTAAATTTTTTTTGTGATTTTTAAATACCTAAATGTATTTTTAATTAATTAATTTTCATTAACTAATTAAAAATAAACATTTAAATAATTTAAAAATAATTTTCAGTGTAAAAAATAAAAATAAAAATATTTTTGGGTTTTAAAAATTAATGAAATCTTTGACAAAAAATTTCATAATTTTTAAAGGTATTTTGCTATTTTAAATAAAATGTATAAATAAAATGAAAAGAAAATGAATTTAAAATGAAAATATGGGAAGTAATTCAAAAGGAGGGCCAGGATTTGATCTGGGCTTGGACTGGTTGACTGCGCGCCAGATCCAAAGGCCCAGATTCAAATCTGGCTAATTTGGTTTTATAAATTAATTAAACATGATTTAAATAATTAAATGGAGATTAGGGCTTTAATGAAGCATCCAGACCATTCGTTCACGCGGGAGTCAACCTAAGTCAAACGCATCTACGGTCCACATTTAAACTCTCATTAATGACACAATTAGGGCTAAACACATTCAGGCGACCGGAACAGTGCTCCGGTCGTCTTCTCCGGCGAAACCAAATACCTAGCTTCCACTACAGGCCACCCCAACCCAAATTAATTGCCCAGAAACATTCTCCTATCAAAACTAAACTCAAATCCATCATCAAACATCATTTATCAGGCATGAGCAAGGAGAATCGAAGCAAAACATTTTCACGGGCAAAGTTTCAGAACATCACAACATGCTTGTTTCTGGCTCATTTTCAAAAATAAATAGATCCCCATGATCAGGGCAACATATAGAACAACATTCTAACAATAAACCAAGGTTCTGGAAAATTTGCTCATCATGTTACCTGAGATTGAGCTTTCAGTCCAGGAGCTTTCTGCTTGCCTCTTTGCTTCAAAATGGTCCCAATGATCCTCTTGATGAAGTTATGAAGCTTGGTTGGAGTTTAGAATGGCTGATTTGTGAGTTTGAAGAAGTTCTGTCAGAGAGGGGAAGGAATCGTGTTTCAGTTTAAGGGAGTTTCAAGGCAAGGTGAAGGGTCAGGGATGATCAGTGGAACATGCTGAGATGTTCTATGAAGTTTGTTTTGGTGTTTGTGTCTGTTGTGGCTTGGAGGACGTTTCAGACTTGTGTGTCTGTTGTGTTGTGTTTCTTTTGGTCCACTTATCACTCTTGGATAGGTCAGAGGAGTTGGTGTGGCCTAGCTTGATTGGTACGGGTCTTTTTGAAAAAAGTCCAAGTTAGGTGTACTTGAGGTATGGGCAAGTGTAAGGCTATGATAGGGGCATGGCTTGGCTCAGCTGAGTTTAGGGAGAACCATGGAAATGGATTAGAAGCAATGCAGCAAGTGGATTAGGGTTTGTCATAGGTTTTGCAACTTTGTGACTTTTTGCCCCTTTTGTGATTTCTTGATCCACAAGTCATGAAAATGGGCAAACCTTTGATGCATTCTGACTTTTAGGCATTGGTTTATGTTTTTGAAAGGATTAGAAGTTACTTTGAGGTCTCATTTTGCCTTGGCAAGAGGTTTTGCAACTTTGCCTCTTTGGTACAAGACTTGAAATTATGTGATTTTTCCCAACTTTGACAAGCCATAACTTTTGATCTAAAATGAATTATAATGAGTTCTTGTACTTTTTGAAAAGGGAATGATCCATTCTATAACTTTCATGACCAAAGTTTTCTCATTTGAAGCATTTTTGAATCAAAAAGCAAGGGTTGAAAAACTTTCCCAAAATGGCAAGTTTCCATTACAAGTCATTTTCCCAAAAAGGCAACTTTGCAAATGGCTTGAAATTCTTCAATCTTGTGAACTTATAACATCTTATATGATCAAATAAAGTTCATACACATTCAAAATGATGAAGAACACCCTTTGGTTTGGTCATTGGGGGCCTCAGATGCCCTGATTTTGCACTGACTTGCTCAAGAAGTCAACTCTTGATCAGATGCCTTCCCCATGGAATTTCTTCATGAAAATTGATATGCATGATCCTTATAACATATGGAGACCAATAGAAACAAGAATGACCAAAAAATTTGGAGCTATGGCCTTTGAAACCAAAACGCTAATTCTAGGTCATCTGTGCAGTTAAACTTGGCTCTGCTTCCATGCCTTTCTCAGTTCTTGTGATTCTTTGACTTATTTGATCTTGAGGGGATATAGTATGATGCTTGAACATAAATGGACCCCTTTGAAGTGATTGAAGACCTTTGGAGTGGCTCAAATAGCTCTTGGATTGCTCAGAGCACAAACCCTAGATGCAGATGAATTTGAATCAATGCAGTGAAGCAAAAGTGCAATATGAGATGCTAAGATTGAACTTATGCATATGAAAAGATCACAAGCCATGGTGAAATGGGTGAGGGAAAATTTGGGGTGTTTACATCTGCCCCTATTCAAACATGAGTTAGCTGTGCAGGATGTAAGCAACGGCTTAACAGGCAAACAAGATAACTTGTGGTTGAATACCAAAGAACAGTCCAAAATTTGCACTCACAGAATGAAGAAGAAAAGGGATATAGATTGTAAAGGAAAATAAAGTATGTTTATAAAGTGCGGGCGATTGAGGACGACCGTCGAGCAGAGGACGACTGCTGGGGATGAAGCAATGAGGGGGACGACCGACATGCTGGGGATATAAGAGATTATGATGGGGACGACCATCAAGTAAAGCTATAAGACTCTCTGGGGATTATAGGTAAATGATGGGGACGACCATCAAGCTCAAGGCATAAATGAAATAAATGATGAGGTACGGTCATCAGAGGTGAAGGACGATCACCTAGCAGGGGACGGCTGCTCCGTTGGAGATAAGATGAGGGACGATCATCTAAGGTGAAGGACGATCACCTGGCAGGGTACGGCTGCCGAAAGTACCGCGACATAGGACGAACGTCGGATAACAAAGGTCGACGATGGGGACGGCCATCGGATAAGCATGATGAAGGACGATCATCAAGAGGTGAAGGACGATCACCTAGCAGGGCACGGCTGCTCTCAGGGTTTATCATGACATAGGACGAATGTCAGATAACAAGATCAACGATGGGGACGACCATCGAACAAAATGATAAAGAACGATCATCAAGAGGTGAAGGACGATCACCTATCAGAGGACGACTGCTAAAAATATCATGGCATAGGACAAATGTCAGATAAGAAGGGGTTCTAATGAATAGAGACTCCACTGGGAATGATGAAGGACGATCATCAAAAAGGTGAAGGACGATCACCTGGCAGGGTACGGCTACCGAAAAGGTATCATGACATAGGACAAATGCCAGATAAAAAGGAAATAGTTCAACAAGCTTTGTTGGGGACTTTACTGGGGAATAGTAAACACAGACGGGTGTTTACATCCAAGAAACGAAAGGGTATAAGTGTTTGGGCACTGTGTATAGATTAAAGATGCGGACAAACATCCTTAAGACTATGATACGGACGAGTATCAGGTAGAAACAAACACTGACACATGTTCAGAGATGATGATACGGACGAGTATCAACTGGTTAACAAAGAACACAAACGAGTGTCGGATCTGAAGGGACTCTTATGGGGAATAATGGACACAGAAGAGTGTCTAAATTCTAAAAGGTGGTAACAGTATCTGATATTGCGTATGGATTAAAGATGCGAACGAGCATCCTTAAGACTATGATACGGACGAGTATCAGGTAGAAACAAACGCTTGACGCATGTTCTGAGATGATGATACAGACGAGTACCAACTGGTTAATAGAGAACACGGACGAGTGTCGAATATGAGGGGATTTGAGTGGTGTATACAAGATACGGACGAGTATTTGTATGAGTAAAGAGTGAGACACGGACGAGTGTCTATCTTGCTGGGGAGAGCACGACATGAACGGGTGTCCGAAAAAGTGTATTATAAACAAACATATATGATTTACAAGGTGTTTTGGTAACAATGTTGGGGAATGTGACACGGACGGGTGCCAAGGATTTGTATGTATATGTATTTGTGCGGTGAGTGCAAAGGGGACGCTTTGGCTTTCTGCTGGGGGTATGACACGGACGGGTGTCAAGGGGTATCTGTATCTGTAAGAGAAATGTCTTGGCTCTCTGCCGAGGGATTCGGGGAGTTTTCTGTATATCGTTGATGAATTGTCAGTATTCAGAACATGGCTTATGATTATGCAATATGTTTGATTTTTGCCGTAATGCTCCGTATTAGACGGAATGTTACGCTCTGCGGGGAGAATATGATGAGAATGCTATGATTATGGAAAGATAACGATCCGGGATCCGGATCCCGTTGCTGTGGAGATCTCTGGCTGATCTAATCGAAGTAGACATCCCCAGTTGGGGATGATATCCTTGGTAGATCTGATAAGATGTATGACTCTGCTTGGGGAAATAGGTCACTGATAGACCCGTCTTGGTGATGAGGGACCCAGCTGGGGGTTTGTAGAAGCTTACTTCACTCTGTTGTGATTTCTTCGCGCGTTGCTCTTCTGGATAGAGGTTGACACTCTGTGGGGGGATGGTTCCCTGGCTTTTGTACTTGGCTGAGGAGGAAATAATAAATGGCAACTCAGCTGGGGAGAAAGCACCTCCGGTGCTAAGACTGAGTAGATAATGATTTGCCAGCTTGCTGGGGTGAAGCTTTCATGCCCCATGTTGTGCTTTGAATACCTGCAATCCTGAAAAGACAGAGAAACGCACAAGTAATCCCGAGGTATCCCTTACCAGATTCCATCATAAGAGTTTAGACACTCCCGGGAGTAAGTATATTTTCTACAAGCACGTATTTTTTAGAAGAGAAGCATCTGTATTTATGCAATCAGTATTTTAAAGACATCGGAAATTTTCGCAAATGAAAATAAAATGTACGAGACGAAACATGACTGAAAAATCTGATTTTATTAATTCGTGTGCCCTGAATTGGCAAGATACAGTCAAAGAAACAAATCCCCTAAAATGAGGAGATTGTTACAACTTGAGAAACAAAAGATATTGGCAATGTTGATGACGCTTCAAGGAGCTTCCCTTTGCTACGACTCGCATGACATTTGACGTTCTTCTCGTCTTGCTTTCTGAATGAGGCCGATTCTGAAAGAAGCTTGATCCTTTCGAAGCTTACCAAGTCGTAAGTGATACAGATGAATTCAGAATACAGTTGTTCGCTTATTCCCTTATTTTGCATGGATCGCCCTTTCGGGTTTTCAATCCATCGGGATACCCTTTTTTGCCTGAGTCATCCAATGCGGCTTTTCGACTCAGCGGGTGTACATTTTTTTATTTATTTTCCCTTATTTTTGCCCGAGTCTTTCATTCTGTTTTTGACTCGCCAGGATGCTCTATTTTTGCCTGGACTTACATTCTGTTTTTATGTCCAGCGGGTCATTTTCATGCGAAGTATTTTTTAACTGCATCTGAATTCACAGGGGACAGGAAGTGTTCACCATCCATAGTACTGAGCATCAGTGCTCCACCAGAGAAAACTTTCTTTACTACGAATGGTCCTTCATAGTTCGGAGTCCACTTGCCCCTGTGGTCTGTATGAGGAGGGAGGAGTCTTTTCAGCACAAGATCTCCTACTTGGTACTCTCGGAGCCTGACTTTCTGATCGAAGGCTTTCTTCATTCTTTTCTGATATAGCTGCCCATGGCAAATTGCAGCTAATCTCTTTTCTTCGATCAGATTCAGTTGTTCATATCGGGATCGGACCCATTCTGATTCATTCAGTTTAACATCCATTAGTACCCGCAAGGAGGGTAATTCAACTTCAACAGGTAGGACTGCCTCCATACCATACACAAGCTGATACGGCGTTGCCCCAGTAGATGTTCTGATTGATGTACGGTACCCATGCAAGGCAAACGGTAGCATCTCATGCCAGTCTTTATAGGTGACTACCATCTTCTGCACAATCTTCTTGATATTCTTATTAGTTGCCTCAACAGCGCCATTCATCTTTGGCCTGTAAGGAGAAGAATTGTGGTGTTGGATCTTAAAGTCCCGGCATAGCTCTGCCATCATTTTGTTGTTTAAGTTGGAACCATTGTCAGTAATGATTCGCTCGGGAACTCCATACCGACAGATGATGTCTCTCTTCAGAAATCGGGCTACCACTTGCCTTGTAACATTTGCATAGGAAGCTGCTTCAACCCACTTGGTAAAATAGTCAATGGCTACCAGGATGAATCTGTGGCCATTTGAAGCAGTCGGTTCAATCCTGCCAATCATATCAATGCCCCCCATGGCAAAGGGCCAGGGTGAAGACATCACATTCAGAGGATTAGGGGGCACATGCAATTTATCCGCATAGATCTGGCATTTATGGCATTTTCTGGCATAGGCACAACAGTCTGCATCCATTGTGATCCAGTAATAGCCTGATCTTAACAACTTTTTAGCCATTGCATGCCCTCCTGCATGGGTACCAAAGGATCCTTCGTGCACTTCGTGCATCAACAAGTCTGCTTCTGTCCTATCAACACATCTGAGGAGTACCATATCAAAGTTTCTTTTGTACAGGGAACCGTCAGTATTCAAGAAGAAACTACCAACAAGCCTTCTTAATGTCTTCTTGTCATTGGAAGATGCCCTAGGTGGGTATGTTTGATCCTCCAAGAAGCATTTAATGTCATGGAACCAAGGCTTATCATCTTTGACAGCATCTGCTGCAAATACATATGCTGGTCTGTCAAGTCTGGACATTGAAATCTGAGGTACAAAGTTGGCAGCTTGAACTTTGATCATGGATGAAATGGTAGCCAGAGCATCTGCAAACTGATTCTCATCCCGAAGGATATACTCAAGCTTGACCGTTGTAAAGAAAGTCAATAACCTCCTTGTATAATCCCTGTAAGGTATCAGATGATCCTGGTGCGTGTACCATTTGTCGTTGGTTTGATTGATTACCAAAGCTGAATCTCTGAACACAGTTAAAGTCTTGATCCTGAGGTCAATGGCTTCCTCAAGACCCATAATACAAGCTTCGTATTCAACTTCGTTGTTAGTGCAGTTGAAAGTGAGTTTTGCCGAGAAAGGCATGTGAACTCCCTTAGGCGTAATGAGTACTGCACCAACACCACGACCATTCATGTTAACAGCCCCATCAAACATCATAGTCCATTCTTCTTCTGGGTCAGGCCCTTCAGTGTGAACAGGCTCTTCATGATCTTTTGCTTTTATGAACATGATGTCTTCATCAGGGAAGTCAAATCTCATAGGCTGGTAATCATAAATGGGTTGCTCAGCAAGATAATCAGACAGTACACTGCCCTTGATGGCTTTCTGAGATGTATATTGGGTGTCATATTCTGTGAGGATCATTTTCCATCTTGCAACCCGTCCGGTAAGTGCTGGCTTCTCAAAAATGTACTTAACTGGGTCCATCTTTGAGATCAATAAAGTAGTGTGGGTCAACATATACTGCCTTAGTCGGCGAGCAGCCCACGCTAAAACACAGCAAGTTTTCTCGAGCAGTGAATAACGTTGTTCACAGTCGATAAACTTTTTGCTTAGGTAGTAAATTTCATACTCTTTTCGACCAGACTCGTCATGCTGGCCCAGCACACACCCCATTGACTCTTCTAATACTGTCAAGTACATTATCAGAGGTCTTCCTTCAACTGGAGGCATAAGGATTGGAGGCTCTTGTAAGTATTCCTTGATTTTGTCAAATTCCCTCTGACAGTCTTCGTTCCACCTGACCATTTGTTCTTTTCTTAACAACTTGAACAAGGGTTCACAGGTTGCAGTGAGGTGAGATATGAACCTTGAAATGTAGTTCAATCTACCTAGAAACCCCCGAACCTCTTTTTCTGTTTTTGGTGCAGGCATTTCTTGAATGGCTTTGACTTTGTCAGGGTCAACTTCAATCCCTTTCTCACTTACAATAAATCCCAGCAGTTTACCGGATCGTACCCCGAATGTGCATTTGTTGGGGTTTAACTTCAGTTGGTATTTCCTCAGACGCTTGAATAACTTCAACAGATTTACCAGATGGTCTTCTTCTGTGAGGGACTTGGCTATCATGTCATCCACATAACATTCAATTTCTTTATGGATCATGTCGTGGAATAATGTTACCATAGCCCGTTGATAAGTTGCACCAGCATTTTTCAGTCCGAACGACATCACCTTGTAACAGAATGTGCCCTAGGGTGTGATGAAAAATGTCTTCTCCATGTCTTCAGGTGACATCTTGATCTGATTGTATCCTGAAAATCCGTCCATGAAGGAGAATACCGAGAACTGAGTCGTGTTATCAACCAATACATCAATGCGAGGTAAAGGGAAATCATCCTTCGGGATGGCTCTGTTCAGATCCCGGTAGTCCACACACATTCTCACTTTTCCGTCTTTCTTAGGCACAGGTACAATATTAGCAACCCACGGCGGATAGCTAGTTAAAGCAAGGAAACCGGAATCCCACTTCTTTTGCACCTCTTCCTTTATCTTCATTGCCATATCTGGGCGAGTACGGCGCATCTTTTGCTTTACTGGTGGGCAATCTTATTTTAAAGGCAACTTGTGCATGACAATATCGGTGACCAACCCTGGCATATCCTGATAAGACCATGCAAAGACATCCACATACTCCCGAAGCATATCAATCAGTTTCTCTTTTACTGAATCTTGTAGGCAGACCCCGATCTTAACCTCTTTCACGTCTTCTTCCGTACCAAGATTAACCGTTTCGACCTCCTCCTGATGAGGAGTGATAACCTTCTCCTCTTGCCTTAACAACCTGGATAGCTCTTCAGGAAGCTCATAATCTTCTTCAACCCCTTCATCAGCTTGATTGATTGGATTGTCAAAGTCATACAGAGTCATAGCAGTGTTGTTGTCGGTGTAGTCTGAAAGGCACTCTCTGCAAGGGCTTAGATTGTTCATTTTAGTGATCAATTTTAATCTTGTTTAGAAAAAAGTGAAATGAAGTTATCATTTTGGAAAACATTTCCATTTTATTTTTGTACAAAAAGAAAAATGGAAAACAGTGAGCGGAAAAGGAAAAGACTCATTTGCAAAAGATGTCCGATATTCATTGATTGATCTATTTGCACAAAATTAGAAGATGGCCTGATTACAAAATGAGTCTTGTCATCTTGGGCAAGATGCAAGACTTGATGCATGCTTAAAAATACAGGAAATAATAATTACTCTGCGGGAGTAACCCTTATAATTTCCTGGGAAGACCAGTTAAGGACTTGGCTCCCCGGGATCCTTGGACGTATCCAGCTCTCCAGGTTGCGATCACTTTCCTCCTCGTCTTCCAAGTTGTTCACCGCATCAGGGGTGAGCATTCCCCCGCTGACAAAACTGAGCTTCTTGGCAGCCTCTGATTGATCTTGTTGAGTTGTTCTGTAACCCAACCCAAATCTGTCCTCCTTCTTCTCCACGGGTAGCAGCTTGCCCCAGCCTTGGGCAGTACCCTCTTCAACAACCTTCCTGGCTTGCTGATAAGATGTTATGGAGGTTCCCAGTACAGCAGATGCTTCATTAATGTTCAGGGCCTCAAACCCCTGGCTCATGGTTTCATGGATCTCTCCATCCATCTCTATGTACTTGTACGTAGCCAGATGGCTAACAAAGATGTCTTCTTCACCACAGATGGTGATGATCTGGCCTTCCCACTCGAATTTCAGCTTCTGGTGAAGGGTAGACGTAACAGCGCCAGCAGCATGGATCCAGGGTCTACCCAACAAACAGCTGTAGGCCGGCTGAATGTCCATCACATAGAAGGTAATTTTAAAAGTCTGCGGGCCAATCATCACAGGCAGATCAATCTCCCCTAGCACTGATCTTTTAGAGCCATCAAATGCTCTCACCACCAAATTACTCGGACGCAGTGCCAAGCCATCATACTCAAGCTTCACTAAGGCTTTCTTTGGTAGAACATTGAGCGAAGACCCAGTGTCCACCAGTACATGGGATAGAACAACACCCTTTCATTCCAAGGTGATATGTAAAGCCTTGTTGTGGTTACGCCCCTCCGTTGTTAAGTCATCATTGGTGAAGCCCAGTCCATGACTGGTGTTGACATTTGCCACCACAGTTTCTAGCTGATTAACAGTGATCTCCTCTGGCACGTATGTTGCGTGCAAAACTTTCAGTAATGCATTCCTGTGAGCTTCAGAACACATTAACAGGGATAATATGGAGATCTTTGAGGGAGTTTGGTGAAGCTGATCCACCACCTTGTAATCACTTCTCTTTATAATCCTCATAAACCCGTCTACATCTTGTTCAAAAGATGTCTTCTGAGTTTCCTTGATAATTGGTTCTTCGAATATCACACTCTTCCCCTTTGCTTTGGCAGCAGCTTCTGCTTCGGCATTAGGTCTTTGCAATTGTGAGGAAAAAAGGTGTCCGCTTCTGGTGAAGCCTCCGCCTCCCCCAACATTATCAATCTGTGGAGAAGAAGTTGAAGAATCCAAAGTGATTTTCTCCCCGTTGCAGTAAAGATCAGAGCCATAATGCCAAGGTATGGCATTGCTGCTTTCATATGGAACTGGTCCAGGTACCGTAATGGTAACTGGACTGACTGTTGCAGAGGAGGGTACTGTAACGGTGTGCGGATCATAGTAAATGGTGACTGGTGACCTGGCAGGAGGTGCCACTGTTTGTTGCTGAAAGTTGTTGTTTGGAGGAACATCTGATGGATCATAGTAAATGGTGACTGCTGAGATATCTTCATTAATTTCTGTTGGCGTTGTAGAAGATTCTGCTGAATAAAGGGATGTTGATGTTGTAGAAGAAATGGTTGTTGACATTTGATTTTTTGAAGTGATGGATGAAGCCATTGTTGATGATATTGATGAATTGGTCAGAATGATTGTTGTTGCAGTTGTAGAAAAATCAGGAATTGTTGTCAAAGGAATTGCTGGATTTGTAGGCGCCGTTGTTGTGATCTGAAGTATACCACTTTTGATAAGACCATCTATGCCGCTTCTCAAATTATCACACCCGTTGACCGAAATGTTGCAATACCCACAACCGAGCTCACACCCGGGGAACATCTGGCATTCTAGAAGCTCGGCTTTAATTTCGACCAGAGGTGTTCGAATCTGTCCAACACTGGTGATTAAGAAAGATGGCTTGTCTTCCTCAATGGCATTAATTCTTGGTCCTCCATGATTGGGCATGGGATTCTTGGTGACACTTGGAGGAGGTGCAAAGTTGAGGGCTTTAGAATCCACCAGATCTTGTACCTTCATTTGTAAAGCCCTGCATTTTTCCGTATTGTGGCCAGGTGCATTGGAATGGAAAGCACATCTGGCGTTGACATCATAATTTCTTGGCAGATTGGAGGGGTCTGGCGGTGCCAATGTCCTTAATTCAACCAGGTTGAGCTTCAGGAGTTGTGGCAACAAGGCGGCATAAGGCATAGGGATAGGGTCAATCACCCTATTTGCCTGTGACGGTCTTTGCTGAAAAGGTCTTTGTTGTTGATTGTTGTTGTTATTGTTGTTGTAGGTTCTTTGTGGCGGATACTGAACTTGCGGTTGAAAATGTGGTTGTTGTTGTGGTAGATATGCTGGTTGTTGAGGAATTGGAGCTGGAATAGTAACAGCTGCTACGGATCTGTGGACATACTGAGGTCTACCCCTGCTGGCGTGAATGGCATTTGTCTCACCGGTTCTTCTAGGTCCCACAAAAGGCTTCCTGGGATTACTGGACGAACTTGCACCATTATCAAAAATCTTACCCATCTTCAGAAGGCTTTCAATTCTTTCTCCAGCTATAACTACGTCTACGAAGCTGGTGGAAGAAAAGGCAGCTAGCCTATCAATATATGTTCCTTGCAGAGTGTTCATAAACATGTCGGCCATTTCTCTTTCCGATATGGGTGGCTGGACAGCAGCAGCAAGCTGTCTCCACCTCTGGGCATATTTCCTGAAGCTTTCCCTGGAGGATTGGGACATTCCCATCAGGAGGGTTCTGTTAGGAGCCATGTCCAGATTGTATTGGTACTGCCTGATGAAGGCTTCAGCCAGGTCCTTCCAGCATCTGATAGTATTTCTGGTCAAGTGTGAATACCACTCCCTTGAAGCCCCAGTCAAACTGTCTTCAAAGTAAAACATCCACAGTTTTTCATCCATGGTGTATGCTTTAAGCCTTCCCAGAAATGACTGCAGGTGAGTTCATGGACAGGAAGTGCCATTGTACTTCTCGAAGCACGGGGGTTTAAACTTGTGGGGAATACTTACCCCATCCACTAACCCCATATCCATGACATCAATACCTAGGGAATTTTGAGACTCCAGAGATCTCAACTTCTCATCAATTTTATCAAACCTCCTATCATAGACTTCATCCCCAGCTCCCATTACAGTAAATTGTTCCTCTTGAGGATCTTCTTGCAAGATCCTGCCTGCAGTAGTATTTCCTTGCACATTACTCGGGATGTTGACTTCCGGATGTAGATGAGGCCCATATACTGGTGGATTAACATGAGGCTGACCCCTTTCATTGTTACTTGTTCCTCCAGTTCCCAGATGGGGTTCTTCCGGGGTTTGTCTTTCTACCAATGCCCTCAACCTTTCTTGACTTTGGGCCAAGCCATTCATTACTTCCATGAATTGGGTCATTTGGTTTCTCATCTCCAGCATTTCATTAGCCATCTGAGTTCTGACCTCTGTCAGATCTTGCTGTACTTGATCCATTTGGATACTAGGAAGATTGTTGCGAGTAGGATACCGGTGCGGACAGTTGAGAGGGAACACCCGACGGCGAGCAATAATTCCTGAATCACAACAGAGTTAGTAACAAACAAAACAAAACCCTACAAAACGAAACAAAAGTTAGTATGCAATGCAGTATGCTTATTTGTTTTCCAAAGTATCCGGCTTGGCTCTCGGTTTTGACCTTTCCAGACCCTGAGGAAGATGTTTTGATGTTGCTTGAAAAAAAGAAACTCAATGAAACAAACTAACAAATATATTACAGAATGATGAATAATACATAGTTTTTTTTACAACACATGCCCCTGGGGGGGTCAAAATACAACAAAAAGAAAAGTACATAAGATGGAAATGAACAACAAGCAAAGAAGTCAAACATCCAATCCAAACTCATCCTCCTTAACCTCCTTCAGAAGTGCCTCAGTTACAGGACCAGCCGGACTCTCTGTAATAGTCCTGATGAGAAGGTTCCTAGTGGCAATAGCAGTGGTCAGATTCTTGTTCCTGTCTTGGTCCTTTGACCTCTTCAGACCAGCCCTAAGCTTCAATTCTGAAATCTCCTTCTAGGCTGCTAGCAGAGCTTCCTGTTGTTTCTTTTCATTGGCCTCTAACTGCTCAATCCTGGCTTGAGTTCTCTTATCTTCTTGAGTATGAGCTTCAGTGATCCTGACCCACCTAGCTTGACTTTCTTGCAGATAGAGATCAGTCATAGCCTTCTGGTGCTTGGCCTCCTTACAGGCATTCTTCAATATTTTCTCCCCAGCTCTTGATTTCTTGATGTAGTCCTCTGCTTTCTTGATCTTGGCTAGATGTTCCACCTTAAGTTTTTCCAACCTCTCAATGTCTAGACGACCATCACTCCTCTCCTAGAGGGTCTTCTTCAGAGCTTGAGACAGATTCTCATTCCTTTCCTTCAGCTTCTCAAATTCTTCCAGGCTGACAGTGGCTGGAGGTGGTACTGTGGATGGTCCAGGTGCATCCTCAATGGTGAAAGGCATCCCAGAAATCTGAGCTCTAGCATGGGACCATTCATAGTACTGAGCTGAAGCCACATTATTGCACCTCCCAAGAATGGCCATCCCTTTGGTCTGGATGTTGTCCCAAGCCCAGGATGCTTGTCTGACAACAGCTAGATTAGGTTTTATCTCACAATACAGGGTTTCAGCCAAGTCTTGCACTCTAGGAGGGTGAACCAAAGCATAGCCCAGTTGTCTCTTAAACAGCAAAGGATTGTAGTTGATGCAACCCTTCACTCCTACTAGAGGTACATTGGGGTACTGCCCACAGCTAGTGATTATGTCCTTGCCCTTGGTGCTCTGGGTGCACCATCTGATGTCATCTGAAGTCAAAGCAATAAGTCTTTTAGCCCAATTCTTATGTTGGTGAGGATTCAGGAAGGCATCAGTCCTAGGTAAGTGTTTGAGCAGCCAAGTGTGGAATAGAGGAGCACAGCATCTCACCAACTTCCCTCTCTGCTTCTCATTTCTTTGGTGAACAGAATAATAGAAATCCCCCAGCAATGTGGGCACTGGGTTCCTCATAAGGAAAAGATGGATGGCATTCTTGCTGATAAACTTGGGCTCATCTGCAAATAGTATAACCCCATATATACTGAGGGCTAACAATGCACAAACTGCCCTCCATTCTCCCAAAGAGGCCTTCAGGATGGCCTGAGAAGTCAGAAAGTCCAGGTGCAAACCAGGGATCCCAGCCTTTGTTGTCATGTTCTGCTCAATCAAAATAGGTTACAGGTACAGTGCTTTTGCCACTTCTCCATTGCTGGGAGAAGTCATCTCTGGGTTGAAGGGGACACCACCCCTGACAGGTACTCCAATCAATGATGAGAACTCCTCCAGCAGAGGTCCTAGATGAAAGTTCTGGAAAGTGAAACATCTCAAAGGAGGGTCATAGAACTGTAGGCAGGTGTGGATCATACTCCTCTGAGAAGGGTCCAAGTCCATAACCATATCAAGGATGCCTCCATAATGCTCTCTGAATAATGGGATGTGGTCTGGAGTGATAAGTTCCTGGACCTGCCTGATGCCAGTCAACACAGGCTCAAAGAAATGGTATGAAATATTGCTTTTCCTGGGTGCAGACATGAGTGTTGATGAAGAGCTAAAGATAAGTGCTGATGAAGATCAAGACTGGTATTGGAGATGAGTCACTGATAGGCTGATACTGGTGATGAAGGCAACTGAAGTAGGCAACTGATGAAGATAGTTGAAGCAGGTAACTGATGAACAGAGGTCTATGCAGATGAAGGGGTCAAAACCAAGCCAGATACAATATGGATACCCTGAAAAACAAATAAACAAATGTTAAATGATGCAAATGATGAGTATGCAAATGATATGCAAGGGTTTGTGATTCAAGCTGGATCTGACTAACTGCCTTGATATAAGTCCATGTATGTTTAAGAAGTCCAGATGGAGGTTCAGAAATCCAATAACCAAGGTGGGGGACTCAAATAAAGAGTCACATGTCCAGGGCTCAAATCACAAGAACTGTCCCAAAATGAGGTACTCTTAAACCAAACAAGTAGTAGGGTATGATATGGCTAGAGGTACCTGCAAACCTGTAAACAGCCCAACCCCCCTCACAGGTGATGTTCTAAAACAAGGATCTTCAGACTTGGATCAGTTATGAGAAGTGTAAACACTTCTAACCCGGAGGTACAGTGTTTACAATAACCATAAAGGATCCTCCTCTAATTCACCTCAGTTTCTGAAGGTCATAATAAAGGTCATCCAGACTTAGCAGGCTTCCCAGATAGCCCTGGCACTACAGGAAATCTGTAGCACAGAGTTCTCAAGAAGAAACCCACATCTGAACCGTGTTTCATATTCCCGCACCAGACCGAATGGGATGGGAAAGAACATGAACCACTCTAGCCTAGGTGTCACTCAGGTCCCAGGTATAGGACCTAAAACTCTCAGTAGAACCCCACCCACCAAAACAAAAACCAGATCCAGCCAGATGACAATATGACAATATGATGTATAAAGTTGTAAAGAAAGCAATAAATAACTGTACATAAAGCAGTAAATAAAACGAATATATAAACACAATTAGCACATAACACCCCAGTAAACACAAATCAAACAAGCGCTAGGAGGAACCCACAAAAAGAACCATAAGCCCTGGTTACAGTATAAGGGTCCCCAGCAGAGTCGCCAAGTTGTCGCTCCCACCAAATGACACCTGGTCAGAAGGGGTACAGACGCGAACGGTCGGCGAAAGAGGAAGAGAACACACAGGGGTGAACTCAAAAGACAAGAGTCGCCAGCTAGGCATTTTTATCCCGGAGGAAAGGTAATGCTGCATGGACCTGGAAAGATATGGATAAGACGGTTGCGAACCAGAGAGACTGAGAAAGGGGGTTGGTTACAACCTGGGAAGGTATTAGCACCCAGATTGTCCGTCGTACTCGACGGGATCCACGCTTAAAAGATTTGTGTTTTAAAGGGGTAGTGTCAGTGCAATTTGTGTATCAAAGCTAGAAAAGAAGGCAAGTGTCAGTGTAAAAGGAATGTGAAGTGTGACATGTACAGTGTCAG
Source organism: Lathyrus aphaca (assembly GCA_963966055.1). Lineage (NCBI taxonomy): Eukaryota > Viridiplantae > Streptophyta > Magnoliopsida > Fabales > Fabaceae > Lathyrus > Lathyrus aphaca. The sequence goes on from OZ014524.1 coordinate 340,061,755, forward strand.
TGTAAGAACAGGAGTGAAATGCTCAAGAGTATGAGGCTCAAAGAATGATGCTGGAAGGAGGAATATACAGAGACTTTTGTTCGATAACTGTTAAGTTATGCCTACGTATCCTCTCGTGCAATGAGGAAGTCAGAACACCGTAGTTCGACCCAAAGAGACTGAAAGATAAATTGACTTGTGAACTGCTTACTTATCTATGCTCAAGTGTATGACCTGTCTGGCTCAGGTGCAAACTGTCTTGCATTAGACGGAAGAAGCGAGTTCTCGTTTGTGAGTGAAGATGATGAGAAAAGAATCCCGAAGGAGACGATTATTGTTTGTTTTTGTGTTTTCAGTCTTTTATTGCTTTTTTGGAATTTGTCATAGGAAAATGAGCTTAAGCCTAAACCAATGGGTTAGTAAACTCATCACATCCTCCCTCTGATTAGGGGGAATGAGAATACCTTAAGTGTGAAGTCAGCATCTCACACTTAATTACCATGATGTAGGATTAAGATCATTAACCTACTTGTGATTATTTAGATGTTTTAGTTATTTTTGTTTAGTGTTAAGTAATGAGATTAAGCCATAATCAAGGATTTAATGGACTCATTACACCATCCTAATAGAAGGATAATAGATGAGAACATTTAAGCTGAGGAAAATACCTCAACTTAATCCATGATTAGGGATTAACTTCATGACAAAACAAAACCTTTATTAAATGGATTTCAGTTAATGATAAGATGAAGAAGTGATTTTTATGGTTTGTAAGACAACTTGAGGAGGACTTGTCCATTAACACTAGGGTTAGTCCTTCTTAACCAATTAAGGAAGAATTAGAACCCTAATGCAAGGCCCAAGTTACAAGTTTGATGTCTTAGTGATTATTAAGTGGATTGATTAAGGGATTTAAACACATTAAGGGTTTAACACTTAGGATTAAAGTTATACACTCCATCCTAATAGAAGGATGCAGGCATAAGCTTAATCACAAAGCCTTAAAGCCTTTAGGGTTTAGTTCTTGATTATGAGATGAGAAGAGAAGACTCAAAGATGACACAAAGGTAAAACTAATGGGGGACTAATAAAACCCTAATTGTTATCATGCTTGGAGATCCTAGGGTTTATGAGGCTTAAGAGAAAGATCTTCAGAGAAACCACCAGGAAGGAAGCAGATGAAAGGAGCAAGAAGCAAAGAGAAGCAAAACAACTTGCTTCCCTTAAGAAGACAAGTTGCTTGAAGAAAGAAAGTAAGATGAACAAGAATGAGCAAGCCCATTCTAATAAACATACAAAATGCATCAAAGGAAGTATGGAAGAGATGAAAAGAGATTGTGAGAAGTGAAGGCAAATTCACTTCTCAAACAACATACCACCTGAAATGTTAGCATAAGAAAATGAAATGCAATGCAAATGAGATGCAATGTTATGATGCAAACCAAAACCAGGAGAAAGAACAAGAAATTAATGATGCTAAGAGATGATGCAAACATGAGGCAAGAAAAGAGAATGATCAAGCAAGCATAAGGATGCAAATGAGGCATGCTTTAAACCATGAATGCACATGAAAAGTTATGGAATGTAATGGACATACAACATGGCAAATGAAAGATGAAATGATCAAACATGATTCTAATATGTCCTAAGATGTATTATGAATCATGTGGATGCACAAAACGTCATGGCAAGTCAATGGATGCAAGCAAAGGAGAGATGGATGCAAAGGAAGGCACAAATTAGGGTTACATGCATCATGCAAAGCAAAAATCCAAAACCAGAAGCAAATGACATGATAAAAATTTGAAAATGCAATCAAAGATACCCTAAACCTATACAAACTCACTGCCCAAAGGAGAGGATCCAACTCCTAACCTAGTGAAAGTTATGAATTTTCTAAGATTGCTAGGGTTTTGGGGTACCTCATCAAGAAAAATGCTAAATTAATTGAAAATTCAAGATCAAATCAAACCAAATTTATCCTATAAACTACGTGCTATGAAGAGTGCAATGCAAGAAGAATCATCATTCAACTCTCAATGGTTAGGCATAATGAAATTTTTAAAGATGGAACCAAAATATTGCCTTAAAATGAAGTTAATTCCAATGAAAATGATCAAAAGGCATCAAGAACAAAAAAGAAATTTGGTTTGAAAGTTGGACAATGTTTCTAAATGTTTCTAAATGCAATGTAAATTTTTTTTGTGATTTTTAAATACCTAAATGTATTTTTAATTAATTAATTTTCATTAACTAATTAAAAATAAACATTTAAATAATTTAAAAATAATTTTCAGTGTAAAAAATGAAAATAAAAATATTTTTGGGTTTTAAAAATTAATGAAATCTTTGACAAAAAATTTCATAATTTTTAAAGGTATTTTGCTGTTTTAAATAAAATGTATAAATAAAATGAAAAGAAAATGAATTTAAAATGAAAATATGGGAAGTAATTCAAAAGGAGGGCCAGGATTTGATCTTGGCTTGGACTGGTTGACTGCGCGCCAGATCCAAAGGCCCAGATTCAAATCTGGCTAATTTGGTTTTATAAATTAATTAAACATGATTTAAATAATTAAATGGAGATTAGGGCTTTAATGAAGCATCCAGACCATTCGTTCACGCGGGAGTCAACCTAATTCAAACGCATCTACGGTCCACATTTAAACTCTCATTAATGACACAATTAGGGCTAAACACATTCAGGCGACCGGAACAGTGCTCCGGTCGTCTTCTCCGGCGAAACCAAATACCTAGCTTCCACTACAGGCCACCCCAACCCAAATTAATTGCCCAGAAACATTCTCCTATCAAAACTAAACTCAAATCCATCATCAAACATCATTTATCAGGCATGAGCAAGGAGAATCGAAGCAAAACATTTTCACGGGCAAAGTTTCAGAACATCACAACATGCTTGTTTCTGGCTCATTTTCAAAAATAAATAGATCCCCATGATCAGGGAAACATATAGAACAACATTCTAACAAGAAACCAAGGTTCTGGAAAATTTGTTCATCATGTTACCTGAGATTGAGCTTTCAGTCCAGGAGCTTTCTGCTTGCCTCTTTGCTTCAAAATGGTCCCAATGATCCTCTTGATGAAGTTATGAAGCTTGGTTGGAGTTTAGAATGGCTGATTTGTGAGTTTGAAGAAGTTCTGTTCAGAGAGGGGAAGGAATCGTGTTTCAGTTTCAGGGAGTTCCAAGGCAAGGTGAAGGGTCAGGGATGATCAGTGGAACATGCTGAGATGTTCTATGAAGTTTGTTTTGGTGTTTGTGTCTTGTGGAATGTGTTTCGAATGAAAATGCCTAGGAGGTGAAAGCTTGGAGCTATGGCTTGGAGGACGTTTCAGGCTTGTGTGTCTGTTGTGTTGTGTTTCTTTTGGTCCACTTATCACTCTTGGATAGGTCAGAGGAGTTGGTGTGGCCTAGCTTGATTGGTATGGGTCTTTTTGCAAAAAGTCCAAGTTAGGTGTACTTGAGGTATGGGTAAGTGTAAGGCTGTGATAGGGGCATGGCTTGGCTCAGCTGAGTTTAGGGAGAACCATGGAAATGGATTAGAAGCAATGCAGCAAGTGGATTAGGGTTTGTCATAGGTTTTGCAACTTTGTGACTTTTTGCCCCTTTTGTGATTTCTTGATCCACAAGTCATGAAAATGGGCAAACCTTTGATGCATTCTGACTTTTAGGCATTGGTTTATGTTTGTGCAAGGATTAGAAGTTACTTTGAGGTCTCATTTTGCCTTGGCAAGAGGTTTTGCAACTTTGCCTCTTTGGTACAAGACTTGAAATTATGTGATTTTTCCCAACTTTGACAAGCCATAACTTTTGATCCAAAATGAATTAGAATGAGTTCTTGTACTTTTTGAAAAGGGAATGATCCATTCTACAACTTTCATGACCAAAGTTTTCTCATTTGAAGCATTTTTGAATCAAAAAGCAAGGGTTGAAAAACTTTCCCAAAATGGCAAGTTTCCAGTACAAGTCATTTTCCCAAAAAGGCAACTTTGCAAATGGCTTGAAATTCTTCAATCTTGTGAACTTATAACATCTTCTATGATCAAATAAAGTTCATACACATTAAAAATGATGAAGAACACCCTTTGGTTGGGTCATTGGGGGCCTCAGATGCCCTGATTTTGCACTGACTTGCTCAAGAAGTCAACTCTTGATCAGATGCCTTCCCCATGGAATTTCTTCATGAAAATTTATATGCATGATCCTTATAACATATGGAGACCAATAGAAACAAGAATGACCAAAAAATTTGGAGCTATGGCCTTTGAAACCAAAACCCTAATTCTAGGTCATCTGTGCAGTTAAACCTGGCTCTGCTTCCATGCCTTTCTCAGTTCTTGTGAATCTTTGACTTCTTTGATCTTAAGGGGATATAGTATGATGATTGAACATACATGGACCCCTTTTAAGTGATTGAAGACCTTTGGAGTGGCTCAAATAGCTCTTGGATTGCTCAGAGCACAAACCCTAGATGCAGATGAATTTGAATCAATGCAGTGAAGCAAAAGTGCAATATGAGATGCTAAGATTGAACTTATGCATATGAAAAGATCACAAGCCATGGTGAAATGGGTGAGGGCAAATTTGGGGTTTTTACAATGTGTTATCGCGGTGATGATTATCGTTGTCATGGTTTCTTGCAGAGTAGATTGAAGACGATGAAATCTGAATGTGGTGATAACGCAAAATGCTGGAGGTTCTGCACTATTGTTGCTCTTGATGCAAATTCAAATTTCTGAAGATTTGGCTAGTTTTGCTATGGATGATTGATAAAGATGAAGGTCATGGTGAAATGATGAAGATTATGGAAGAGATGGAGGTGGTGAGGAAATGAAGATGAAGAATGGAGGAAATGGGAGATATTGAAGAAGTTGCAGCATGAGGAAGATGAAGAAGAAGATTGAAGTTTGCAATTGGTGATGATAAAGATTATGAGAAAGTTTGGTCAAGGGGTCATGAAACAACAACCATCTGAATTCTTATAGAAGATCAGGGTCCTGAAACTTATGAGGGCAATTCGGTAATCACCATGGTATTCGGTTAGAAAATTAGTTATAACAGTTAGGAATTCTGTTAGTTTGTTAGATTAGGAATTGGCTCTGATTTTTTGTATTGGATTTTTGATTTCCTTCTTCTCTTGTAATCCTTTGGTCTTTAATTGAAGAGCTTCTTCTAAGCTTGAAGAATTTTTGTTTTGGTATTCAAATTCTTCTAATTTTTGTAACTGATATGCTGAATTTTCCCTCAATTTTCTACGTTTTTTTCGTTTTGTTCTTATGTATGTGAGGAAGCCTCTTTCATTGTGTATGTTATGGAAATTTGAATGAGAATTTTGAGAGAGATCCTTTCCGATTCTGATACTGATTTTCTATTCTCTTGAATTTTTGGATTTATGCAATACTCGACCTTCAAATTTCGATAGGCAATTGAAACATCACACTTCGGAGCCGAACTTTAATGAGCTTGAACCTGTACCATTCTAGGGTATTTTCTCACTTTGGCCATTATTACTATCCTTTCCAACATGATCAACCTTACACTCATTTTCATAAATAAAAAACGTTCAGTATTTCCCAATAATTCCAAGGCAATTATTTTCTTCCATAATTTCACATTTTATTATAATATAAAATAAACAAAAACCAATGACCCCTTACACATGAACCATGAATTTTGATTGACTTAAGGTTGAACTTGGGCTGAATTTAGATCTAATATGTGAGCTTGACTTGGGGAAAATGAGATTCTTTAAGAGAATTAGATGTGGAAATGATCAAAGCGAAATTATATTTACAAAAGTAGAATTAGAAATGAATTTTATTTGAATTCGAATGACGTCTTCCAAATAGATCTTGATAGTTCACCTTTTCCATCCTCGATTCGAACCAAATTCTTGGACCCAAACTTTTTTGCCATGATAAAATCCCTAAAACCAATAAATCGAATCATCTCATTGCTTCACTTGAAACTAATACACACGAATGAACATCTCCATCAAACAAATCCCAATCGAACTTTAAGATAAAGGATCTCAGTTGTTGGAATGCTCTCCAACTCCAAAAACCCTAATTCAACTTGACAATAAGCATGTTGCGCCAATGGACAACCTTTATGAAGGAGTTCCTTTGAGATCACCTAACCAGGGAAATAAACCCTAATCGAGTAGCAAGTGCATAAAGAATGGATGTTGTTAATAGCCACATAACCAGAACTCTGAATCCACCTGAATGATATGATATAAAACCCTAATTTCCTATGGCGTTGATCCCATGACTTAGAAGCCAAAGCACTGCATGATTCAATGTTATGACCCACTGGGAGAATGGCGATGAATGTGAAGTGTAAGCCAATTAGTGATAATAAAATAGGAGGGCAAATTTTGGGGTGTTACACCCTTCCAAGGACAACTTGAGCATCAGGATTAAATCTTCGTGGCGATTAATCCTGAATTGCTTCTGGTAATATCTTGGGCTAAGTACAAGATCTTCGTATCGATCATTTATGTACCATCCCACAGATAAACTGTTGCATAGCCCATTGTAAATAAATCTTCGTAGTGATTATCTCTTCTGGAAATATCTCGGATTAGGTAATAGATCTTCGTATAGACCATTTACATACCTTCCCAAGAACAAAAAGAATATCAGGATTAAATCTTCGTGGAGATTATCCCTGAACTTCTTCTGAAAGAATCTCTTGGATTAAGTGCTAGATCTTCGTATAGATCATTTGATCATCAGAAATAAATCTTCGTAACGATTATCTCCTCTGGAAATATCCTGGATTAAGCATTAGATCTTCGTATAGATCATTTAAGTACCCTTCCACAAATAAACTGTTGTATAGACCATTAGAAATAAATCTTCGTAGCGATTATCTCTTCTGGAAATATCCCGGATTAGGTAATAGATCTTCATATAGACCATTTACATACCTTCCCAAGGACAAAAAGAATATCAGGATTAAATCTTCGTGGCGATTATCCATGAACTTCTTCTGAAAGAATCTCTTGGATTAAGTGCTAGATCTTCGTATAGATCATTTACACACTATCCCAAAGATAATTGACCATCAGAAATAAATCTTCGTAACGACTATCTCTTCTGGAAATATCTTGGATTAAGCACTAGATCTTCGTATAGATCATTTACGTACCCTTCCAAGGACAATTTGAGCATTGATCATCAGAAATGAATCTTCGTAGCGATTATCTCTGAATTAAGTATCAACACTAGATCTTCGTATAGATCGTCTCTGAATTGTTTCAAGGAGTTGATAATGTTTATCTGCCTGCAACTATCCTGAAAAGAAAAGGTTAGCTTATGCAAGATTATTTGATGTATGCATGCATAGCATGATGCTCTTAAGTAAAATGTCATATGTATTATGGATGCGTATGCCGTGATATAATGTAAATGATGTATGTATGACTCATGTAGCCTGAAGTGTCTGGGTATCTCTGTATAACAACTGATGGCTGGGGAAGATAAATCCCGGTTCGTTGCTGAGGAACATGAGGACTTCGTTCCCATCTTGTTTAATAATATGGTACTTATAACCTCCCATCTTTGTTCGTCGTAATTCTTATTGAAGGAATAAGTTCCTGAATATCTTGACTGAGGATAAAAGAGATGGACATAGATCTGGGAGACTTAATTCTTCGGAGGATCTGAAACTGCTTGAAGACTTCGTCGAGTGGGAAGTATAAGATATTACTTGAGGTATTCCGTAAGGATATCCGTAAAGATTAATTTGTGGGGATGAACCGGAGAAGCTTCGTTGAATTCCTTCCCTCGTTCGTCCTCAGTAAATACTATTACTGCATTTTATGAATTTCTGGTAAACATCAATCATATTCAAAAGCATACATACATTCAAACACAACCAATGGACGTTTTCTCTTTAGTAAAAGGGGAAAAGTAATCCTGAATAAAGAGGGAAAAGTAAAGCTGAACTCGAAAACAGAATCGTTTCAACTTTGAGAGTGTATAACCAATTGGATTTAGAGCTCCTAAGATTCTTAACTTTCCTGAATACCTTCCCATAAATCCTCATAGCTAGATCTGAAGACATGATACTGACACCATCTGATACTACTGGCGTAGACAATTAATTTCCACAATGGCTTCTGCTGAGAATCCAATATCAAGGTAATACAATGAGAGGGATGTGTCTTCAAATTGTGATGGACCATATACGCTCTGGGTATTAGATTTGAAAAGAGAGCATTGCCCCTTGGTTGAGGATGAATTGTCCCATAATGGAAGTATCTGAATGTAGTTACCTCAAGAGAAATAAGTAGAATGCCCATAATAATATGCCCCTGACATCATGAACTTTGTAATGTTACCCTTGGTAATTCAAATATATGAGGAGAGTTGCCCCTGGCTACTTAAACATAGTTGAATCCTGTCCTGATTGCCCCAAATGAGTTAGGCAGTATCATGGCCTGACCCCTTGATTTGGAGATAATGACTATGCCCCTTTGTATACATGGACTTTGATCCAGGAAGCAACTTTGTTTATCGGAAGGACTTTGGTTTATTGAACATTCATCCTGTAAGTTTCTCTGTTTATCAAACACTCAGGTATATGCAAACAAATATATTCAAAAATGCAATGCTTATGTCTGTCTTGAAGTTTTGAAAAGAGTTATTTTAGAAAAACAATTTTTGTGAAAACTGTGATATTAACTCAAGTTTTATAATAAGCCCTAAAGGAATCAGGATACCTTTTTGTAGCAGTGCGCTTTCGAACTAACCATGCTTCTGTTAGGACTTTTAAAGGGTTGTAACGTGGTCTGGTTCACGGTTTAAGAAACAAAGGATAAAGGCTCAAATTTATTTGTACCCAACCCATTCTTCATGATGTTCTTCAATCCTATGTTCGGTTAACTTATGCATTGAGGTTCAAAGGAGTTTGGAATTGTAACACTGACATTTGTGATGGTTCAGAAACCAAAAATTTATTTGAACATTCAGTCATCTTTCTTTGTTGAGGATTCATAGTGACCTCTTTTTTTTTCTCTTTTGACTTTATTACCCCTTCTTTTTGCCTGAACTGTTTATTTCAAGGTTACAGTCAGCGGGATGTCTTAATTTTTTACTAAGTCTCCTTCATAGGTTTTGACTTAGTGAGCTTTTCTTTTGCTAGGTATTGACTTGCAGACTTTAGTGATTACAGGGAACCATCATTAGTTTTGTACAACACATACAATTGGCATAGTTGAGTTAAACTAATAACTACCCTGCCCCAGGTTATGAATAAGGGTTTTAATTTGTGCGAGAATGAAAACTCCTACTTCATAGGCTCAAAATGGTTGACTAGGGATTAACTTCCTTATATCTCCACTGTTCAGGAATTGAAACAATGCATGTACATCATTAGCATAGTCTGTTCAAAAGCATACTGCCTAATATTATGGTATTATTTTCGTCATCCTCCATCTACAGGCTTATAGCTTTATCAGGAGTTAAATATCACAAAATAGAAATATGAAGCATAGTTAAAAATATAGGGAAACGAATGGATTAATTCAAGACAAACATATGCAATGCATTAGTGAAAATAAAGTCTAACATAATAGTAAATGTTTAGGCAAACAAAAGACATTACAAACGAAAATTCAAATGTTCTCAAAGCCTCTTCCTCTAAACTCGTCACTCTAGTTATCTGGAAACTTTGATGCTTGATGGACGATAGAAGAACTCAACCTGGCCTTCTGGCGTAACCTCGAGTATTCCTTCGTCAATTAGGTCTTGAATCTTATTCTTCAATGCCCAACAGTTATAAGTGTCGTGTCCGGGACTGTCGGAGTGGTACATACACCTTGCTTTGGGATTATAGTAAGGAGAAGAGGTATTAGGATTTTTAGGAGAATTTTCCAAGGAAATTAGCTTCATTTCCAACAAGCATTGCAGCATTTATGGCATTGGCGTGTTGAATTTGATGACCTGTCTTTTATATTCCTTGTGTCGAAGTGGATTAATCTTACAGGGTCTTCCTTCTTCCATTGAAGAACAATCAGTGGTAGCCTGTCTCTTTCCTTCTCTTATCCTTACTTTCCTTTCAGCCAAGTCGGCTTGTTTCAACGGAGGTTGACTGACGATTAGATTCCTGGCTCCATTACTTTGAAATTTGTGGACAAAGGTTCTTAACTCTTCTTGCCCCTGAGCTAAACTTTGAATAAGAGCCACCTGGTCATTCATCTGGATCCTCATTTCTGTCATCTCAGCTTGCAATTGTTCCAACTGACCATTCTTGTTATCTTCAGGATTTTCAGAGAGAAGTGCTTTTAACTCTTCTTGCCCCTTGGACAAATTCAGGATCACTTCTTGGAACTGAGCATTTTGAGCTTGAAGATCTTTGACAGATTGTTCGAGAGCCATTTCTGCTATAAATAAATAGCGAGAAGATGAGAAACCTGCTCATGAGAAACCTGTGATGCAATGATATGGTATGTAGATGCATATGCAATATTTTCAAGGACCGCAGAATTTAAATTTGTGTAAACAACCAGAAATGAAACTTTTATTAGTAAGCAATAAACTTGTTTGCCTCTTGGGCTTACAATAAAATGAAATAAATAAAAATATGGGGTTTTAAGTCTCACATGGATGTTTCCTCTTTGTATGGAGGTATGTGTTGAGATTCCGCTCTTCGTGAAGTTGTCTTGTCAGCTCCAGGATTCTTTCTTGACTAGCCTTGAAATGAGTCTCAAAAGTATCCCTTTGTTCCTTCAACTGGATCCAGGACCTCTGCAACTCTTCCATGTCAGTGGGTATGTCTGGATGAAGGATGATATAAGGAGTATCTCCTTCAACAACAGGCTCCATGGTAACTGGCAGGATAGCGGGATACGACATTATAAGAGTCTGAGCACGTGCTCGTACCCATCTGAGATAAGGTTCCATAGGAATGGAATACTTTGGTTCCAAAGTCTTGCTGTCAACCTTGTTCACTTTACCCTAAGCTCGTATGAACCTTTGGCGGTAACCCTGCAGATCATTGTCGTAGTCAAACACAATACCTTGAATAAGCATGTCATGAGGACCATTACTCCGAGCATAACCAAACTGGCGTAGAGCTAAAGAAGGGTTGTAAGTAATGCCCCCTCTTATGCCAAGGAGTGGCACATTAGGGAACTCCCCACAACAGTCAATGATAGTAACATTCTCTATGGATCTAGAGCACCAATGAATGTCTGAATGAGAAAGTGACATGATCCTCTTGGACCACCTTAACCCTTGTTCATTCTTCATCACTGATCGAGGAAGGTGAAAAATAAACCACCTAGACAATAGAGGTATGCAGCACTGGGTTGCGAGTCAGAAATATGTTGATGGCGTGTACGTCTATGAGTTGGTATGGATTAGGGAACAACACTAGGCCATAGATTAATAAGGCCAAGATCTCCTCAAAAGCATCATAACTCATAGCCTTCAGGAACACTTGAGCTTTCTCCATCAATACCTTAGCAAGGATACCCTTAACTCCACTTCTCGTTTCTAGGACAATGTTTGATTTCTTCAGATGTAGGGCTGCAGTAATGACTTCGGGTTTAGGCTCTTTTTCTAAGACTGTGAAGAGTCTCTGATCAAGGATAGGTATACCCAATAGTTTGGAGAATTCTTCCATTGTAGGAACCAGCTGATAGTCGGGGAATGTGAAGCAATGATGTTTAGGATCAAAGAACTGAAATAGGACACTCATCATGTCTTTATTGAACCTTGAAGTGACTAGATCCAGTAGGTGACCATGCTTCTTGATGAACTGGCATCTTTCAGAGACTTGAAAGACCAATTCCTTAAGCTTAGGAGGTATCCCTACAAAGTTGATCTAGATAGTATTCCTACGAGCAGAAGCCATGACCTGCAACAAAGAACAAAGATAAATCCTTTGGTCCTTGAAATGGTTAGTGAAAATGATATGCTTATGATGTCATGATGTTATGATGTTATGTTCAATCACAAACATGTGGCACACACAAACAAGTCACACCATAGCCCTAGGTTTAGAGGCTTGCATGCGGTTTAAAGGTAAGTACCCTCCCCTGAAGTTAGTTGGTTCATCATGTCCTACAAAAGTAACCGGGTTCTAAGGTATCTCAATATCACTGATCCTTCCCAAGGGTGGTTGTTCAGTAGGCAACTTACTTTCCAACCAAAACCTTCCAAGTTTAGGATATCAATGAGCGTAGTATCGAGTATCAACCAACTTCTGTCTTCACCAAAGTCGGTTATCTCACTACTTTCTAAAGGCCAAGATGGGATGACTAATGTTCTAAAAGTCAGTTAGTGTATTGACAACATATGGCAGCCCCATATTATCCTTAACTTACTTAAGGAACATAAGCACCAACCAAGAAGTCACATTAAATATGGCCACCAGATCAACCATATCGGTATACACCGTACAATTTCCTTGGTCTATTGCCATTTACCTAAGGTACATTAGATCCGGGTTAGGATCTTTCACACATAAAGCCCAACAAGTAATATAAAGCAAACAAGGCAAACAATTTAAGTGATCTAATTCCTAAGGGTACCCCTCTTTTATTAAATCCCCAGCAGAGTCGCCAGTTCTGTAACACGGTGGGAGAACTGACTTTTAGTCATGTTGCAGATAGCAAGAGTCGCCACCGACATTTATTTTATCCATAAGGAAAGGACATAAAAGAACAGGAAAGACCTATTTTTAAAAGACTTGAGTTAGGGGGGTAGGTTATATAAAGGGAAGGTGTTAGCACCCTTTATATCCATGGTTATCCATGGGCTCTTAGTTACTTAGCTCACTTAAATTGTTCTTTTTTTAAATGTGTAGTGTGTGATTAGAAAAATTTCTTTAAGTACTTTGGAATGACCCTTGTATGGGTGTATACAAAGCCTAGTTTAGAAATTGTGAGGTGTAAAAGTAATTTTGAAGGTGTGAGCAAGTAACTATGAGGTACCTACCCTAGACTAAATCTTTCATGTTCTCGTATGTTCTTTCAATGGTAAGACTATCCCTATTATTAAGGAATAGGTAGTCATTACCTTGGATGTGTTTAAGGGACAAGCGTAGGGTCATCGTATGGTCAATGAAGGCAACAAATAAGGGTGTCTTTAGCAATTCGTATGGACTATCATCATTTATTCGAAGGGACAAGATCTTTATCGTAGGCAACCTCGAAGGGACTTGATCTTTTAAACTATAGGGACTTGATGATTTATACGTGAAGGGACTTTGCTTAAGACACCCCTGTATTCGAGGGACTTGACCAATTAGATAAGGCAACCAAGAGGAATACCCTAGGAAGTGCAAGATGGCGATCAAAGATCGACTTACGTGTGTGAGTGTTTATGTTCAAATATTTATATTATTTTAATTAATTTATCTAAATTATTTTTAAACACATTTAGGTTATACACACCCTAAAATTACTAACCACACAATAAAATATTCATAGTAAAATAAAGAGGGAAAATAAACCTATAAGTATTACATGGCTTTAGCGGATACATAATAATCAAATAAAAATTATAATAATAGATATAATAAAAATAATAAATAAACAATAATAAAATAATAGCAATAATAATAATGATAAAAGAAATCAAGATTAAAATTTAAAAGAGAAATTATTTTAGGTTAGACAAATATTATTAATTTTTTAGAAGTTAATTAAGGAAATAAAAGAATTTAAACAATTTAATAATAATAATAAAATATTAAATTATTTACATGATAATAAAAAAAATAAGAGTTAATATATTAATTAGGGTTTAGAAAAATAAATTAAGTTTTTTAGGATTAATAGAAAAATTAGGGTTTTAGAAAATAATTGGAGTTTTTAAGTAATTAAGGTTTTAAATATTTATTTACAAATTATATAACAAAAATTAATACTATAACAAAAATTATTAGAAAGAATAATTAATATTTATTTACAAAAATATTTTATGATATAATATACTTAAGTTAAAATTAGGGTTATTTAATTAGTTAATTAGTTAATAAGATAATTAAGTAATATAATATAATAATATAATAATATAATAATTAAATTATAAAAAGATAAAGAAAAATAAAATAAAATAGGTTTCAAAAAAAATGGGGGAGGCCTGGATTTGAACCCAGGACCTCCCCATTACCAAGCTGAAGCAAAGACCACTTGGCTACACGCTTGTGGTATGATGTAGGATGATCACGCGTACATATATGTTAAACCTGCTAAAATCAAGAAAAACCAAAAAATATTTGTCAAAACCTGGGATCGAACCCTGGTCTCAAACATCCCAACATACGCTCATTGCCACTATGCCACATGGGCCATCTGATATATATAACCAACATCAAAATATATAAAAATAAAGACTTTTTCAAATTATGGATTTGGCGCCATTCAGGTTTTCTTCTTCCTTGTGACATGCGAAGTTTCCTGCGGTTTTAGCTTAAACATTACCTGCGAAATTAGTTTTGTAGGATTTCCTACGTTTTCTTCAATGATCACCATACCTGTAAAATTTCTTCAAATTAAAAGTACCATTGTACTCAACACAACCAGACTAATTCATTTACGCAATTAGAAGTCATTTATATTGATTAAAACGCGAAGCCCTAAATTGAAGCTAAGAACCCTAGAAATGGCTTCTCCTCACATAAGCACCTAAAGTTCAATTGATGCATCAAGAAATACTCTATACCACAAAACAAACATCATTAGATGGTCATAATTAATTGAAAGTGCACGAAATAGTGAAAACGAAAAAAAAATATTCAAGCATGAAGATGCATTCGGGTTAGTCAATTCACGAAGCATTTGATGAATGTGATGATCTGAGCATGTTCGAAATTCATCAAGGAAGCTATCCCAACCTTCCAAATTGTTTGAAATAAGCTGCAACTATGAAACCGAATTCAACTTTTTGGAATATTTTTTGTGTTCTTCAAGTGCCTCTTTTTTTCAGATTTTTTTCGTCCTCTGTGTTTGTGTTATGTTCCTCTTCATATAGTGAACCCAATTAGGTCAAAAAAACATGTGACTTTGTGGGCTTTTGGATGACTTGAATGTGAAGAAATCTTCTTGCCAAATTAGTCAAAAAATCAAATTTATTCATGCCCAATTGTCTTAGCACGAATTTGTATAGCATCAAATCAATTTAAATGGTCTTTAAGAGTTTCTAGAAGAAGAATCACATTTAAATATTGAGTTTTCATATTTTATTTTTATATAAATTGAATTTTAATGAATAAAATCAAAATAAATATAAAATAAATTATAAAAATCTGAATAAATGAGAATTGGGTCGTGCATGAAATCATGGTAAAGACTGGATCACAAAATTGCAAGCCCATGTGGAAAGCATTGGTTTTAAGACACCATTTACTCAATATACCTCTCAAAAATTTCCCAACTTTGCAAAGACACAAATCCCTCAATTTTAAGGCTATGAAGGTGTTCGTGGACATTTTGGAAATCTTAGAGAGTCCTCTAACCAACCTCTCTGGTCTCATGTCCATATCCTTTACCATTTTCAAATTATGCCCTTTGGAAGATGTTGACTTTTTGTTGACTTGTGAAATGACCTATAATGTTTTAGCTCATTCCTTCCAAATGAAGCATTTTTAGGCTTGGCTTGTGAGACACAAAGTTGTATAGAATTCAATTTCCTTAAAAATGAGCTTTGGATGGGAAATTTTTGATGAAGCATGTGAAAGTTATGGCTGGTCAAAGTTCAGTTGACTTTTCCTGTGAAAACCTTAATTTAGAAACTCATGATTCTTGATGATCTGAAATCTCCTTGATGAGTCATGATCAACCCTTTATAAAATGATGAATTTTACTTCATAAAATTGATGTTGGCAAAAAATCATGAAGTTTGACTTTGGTTTGACCACAGTTGACCTCAGTTTGACTTTTTAACCACTTTGACTGATTTTTCCATATCTGATCATCTGACTGAGCAAACCTTTTGGGAAAGCCTTGAAACTTGACATAGGGATTCTTGAAGACATGTAGGATGTTATGAGTCTTACTTGAGGCCTTGAAAGTCCATTTAGCCTGATGAAATCGAAAACCCTAGTTTAGGGTGCATTGCTTAGGAGGAGGCTTTGTCTGAGGGAATTGTCAAACTTTCTGACTAATTGTGAACCTTGTGAACCTTGTGAACCTATTGAGATACCTTTTGAACCTCTTGATATGCCTTGGTACACAATTCCTTGACTAGGGGAGGTAAAATTTTGGGGTGCAACACTAGTGAGCTTCCTTTGCTATGACCTGTATGACCTTGACGCACTTCTCATCTTGCTTTTTGAAGAAGGTTGATTCTGATTGATGCTTTATCCTTCCGAAACTTGCCATGTTGTAAGTGATACAGACGAATTCAGAATGCAGTTGTTCGCTTATTCCTTGATTTTGCGTGGATCACCCTTTCGGGTTTTCAATCTACCGGGATACCCATTTTTGCCTGAGCTGTCCAATGCGGCTTTTCAACTCAGCGGGTGTACACTTTTTTTTTCAATTTTCCCTTATTTTTTCCCGAGTCTTTTATTCTGTTTTTTGACTCACCGGGATGCCCTATTTTTTCCTGGACTTACATTCTATTTTTATGTCCATCGGGTCATTTAATGCGAAGTATTTTTTAACTGCATCCGAATTCACAAGGGATAAGAAATATTTACCATCCATAGTAGTGAGCATCAGTGCTACACCAGAGAAAACCTTCTTTACTATGAATGGACAATCGTAATTTGGAGTCCACTTGCCCCTATGGTCTGTACGAGGAGGAAGGAGTCTTTTCAGCACAAGATCTCCCACTTGGTATTCTCGAAGCCTGACTTTCTGATCGAAGGCTTTCTTCATCCTTTTCTGATAAAGCTGCCCATGACAAATTGCAGCTAATCTCTTTTCTTCGATCAGATTCAGTTGATTGTACTGAGATCGGACCCATTCTGCTTCATTCAACTTTACATCCATCAGTACTCTTAAGGAGGGTAACTCAACTTCAACAGGTATGACTGCCTCCATACCATACACAAGCTGATACGGTGTTGCCCCAGGAGACGTTCTGATTGAAGTTCGATACCCATGCAAAGCAAACGGTAGCATTTCATGCCAGTCTTTGTAAGTAACCACCATATTTTGCACAATTTTCTTGATGTTTTTGTTAGCTTCCTCAACAGCGCCATTCATCTTTGGCTTATAAGGAGAAGAGTTGTGATGTTGGATTTTGAAGTCCCGACATAGTTCTGCCATCATTTTGTTGTTCAAATTGGAACCATTATCAGTAATAATTCGCTCGGGTACTCCGTATCGACAGATGATGTCTCTTTTCAGGAATCTGGCTACCACTTGTCTGGTGAAGTTTGCATACGAAGATGCCTCAACCCACTTGGAGAAATAATCAATGGCTACCTGGATGAATCTGTGGCCATTTGAAGCAGTCAGTTCAATCTTTCCAATCATGTCAATGCCTATAAACACCCCAAATTTTCCCTCACTAGATTCACACCATGGTTTGTGATCTTCCATCATTGCATTAGTTTAATCATACCATATCATATGCCATTTTTGCTTCACTGTATTAGGTCAAGTTCATCTGCATCTAGGGTTTGTGATCTGAGCAATCCAGGATCCATCTGAGCCACCTCAAAGGTCTTCAATCATCTCAAGAGGGTCCATGTATGTTCAATCGTCATATTATATCCTCCAAAGATCAAGGAAGTCAAAAATCACAAAGAACTAGCAAAGCATGGGGGCAGAGCTAGGGTTTAACTGCACAAATGATCTGAAATTAGGGTTTTGGTTTTAGAGGCCATAACTCCAAATTTTTTAGTCATTTTTGTTTCTGTTGGTCTCAATATGTTATAGGGATCATGTGTACCAAGTTTGATGAAGAAATTCATTGTGGAAGTCATATGTTCATTGGGTAACTTCTTGAGCAAGTTAGAGCAAAATCAGGGCATCTGAGGCCCCATCCATGGAACCAAAGTGGATTTTTCATCAAATTGAAGTTATATGATCTTTATTTGATCATTTAAGTGCTTAGAAGTTCACAAAATTGAAGAAAAGTGAGCTAAAACAAAATTTGCCAAAAATGGAAATGACTTGTAATGTAAACTTTCCATTTTGGGAAAGTTCTTCAACCTCCTCTTTCTCAACCAAAAATGCTTCAAATGAAAAATTGTTGGTCATGAAAGTTTTAGATTGGATCGTTCCCTTTTCAAAAAGTTCAAGAACAAGACCTAATTCATTTTGGAACTCAAGATATGGCTTGTCAAATTTGGCAAAAATCCCATAATTTTAAAGAATGCACCAAAAGGGATTCTTTGCAAAACCACTTTCCAAGGAATTTTGTGACTTCAAACACACTTCTATGTATCATAACATCATAGTGCATTGCTTTAAGATCAGAATTGCCCAAAGAATTGCATCATTCCATGCCTTGAACATCAAGAATTCTCAAAGGGGCCAAAACTTCACATAATTGCAAAACACCACATAACTTTGCTCCCACTTGCTGGATTGCCTCAAGACTGATTTTGTGGACATCCTTGAACTCAGTTGCGCATGGATAAGCCAATGAGCCAGCTACACCATTGCCCATACCTCAAGTACAACACTTTTGACTTTTTTGCAAAAATACCCATACCAATCACAACAGTCCACCACCCACTCTATGCCCAATCCAGACTCTACAAGCATGCTCTAAAGACTCATTTTCATAAGACACACAAGCCTAACTCTCCAAGAACTCAGCATTTCCAAAAATCATCCCTCTTGCATTTTCCTTCGAATCTCCCAGCTCACTCACTCAATCTTCAAACCAATTTCACCATTGATCTCAAAATCAATCACTGACCACAAAGCAACCCTCAAACCAGCCAAGAACACCCCATACACAAAACACGATTCTTGTCCAGTTCAGTTGCTACAACACAAACCAGCCATTCTCAAAGCCTTTGAAGCATTCCATTAGTCTCAGGAGGTCAAAGGGGGTCATTTTGCACAAAGGAAGTGGCTAGAAAGCTCAAGTTTGGAAAGCTCCATCTCAGGTAGTCATCTAAATTCATTTTTCCAGAACTCCTTTTTTATGTTACAATGTGAAAGAGCATGCTTCACCGATCACTCTGAGCTTTGTATTTTCGAAAATGGTTAAGAAATGAGTTTGTATGAATGTTCTGAAATTTCTGCCATTTTTAACCTTTCTTTCGAATCTTGAGTTTGAGCAAGAATAAATGTGTTTTAGAGGTAGATTCGAGTTGAGGGAGATGAGGGGAATTGATCTGGAGCTTTAGAGCTCCAAAAATGACCTAGGGAGAGAGTTTGAGATTTTCAAGGGAGGATGTCACCGGAGAAGACGACCGGAGCTCTTCTCTGGTGACCTGATAGTCATTAACTGTGTTAATTAGGGTTAGAGCTTTGTTTGAATACAGGTCGTTTGATTTCCCTTTCCCGCGTGTGATGGACGCTTGAGATCACTTCATTAACTTTTAATCTGGATTTAATAATTAATTAATTAAGTTTAGTTAGGTTTGAATATTGGCCATCAGATATGGCGCGCAGTTGTTGCGCCCAAAAATTTGCCCTCCACAAGATAAGACATTGTGTACCAAGAGGCTCACAAGTTTCACAAGACATCTCATGAGGTTCACAAGGTTCACAAAGTTCACAATTAGTCAGAAGATGTGACAATTCCCTCAGACAATGTATCCTCCTAAGCAGTGCATCCAAAACTAGGGTTTTGACTATAATCAGGCTAAATGAACTTCCAAGACTTCAAGTGAGCTTCATAACATCTTATATGTGTACAATAATCCCCATGTCAAGTTTCAAGACTTTTCTCAAAGGTTTGCTTAGTCAGATGATCAGATAGGTTAAAATCAGTCAAAGCAGTTAAAAAGTCAAACTGAGGTCAACTGTGGTCAAACCAAAGTCAAACTTCATGTTTTTTTTGCCAACATCAAGTATATGAAGTAAAATTCATCATTTGATCAAGGGTTGATCATGATTCATCAAGGAGATTTCAGATCATCAAGAATCAGGAGTTTCTAAATTAGGGTTTTCACAGGAAAAGTCAACTGAACTTTGACCAGCCATAACTTTCACATGCTTCATCAAAAATTTTCCATCCAAAGCTCATTTTGAAGGAAATTGAATTCTCTACAAATTTGTGTCTCACAAACCAAGCCCAAAAATGCTCCATTTGGAAGGTATGAGCTAAGACATTATAGGTCCTTTTAAAAGTCAACAAAAAGTCAACAACTTCAAAAGAGCATAACTTGATAATGGTGATAGATATGGACATGAAACCAATGAGGTTGGTTAGAGGACTCTTTAAGATTTCCAAAATGTCCAAGAACACCCTCATAGCATCAAAATTGAAGGATTTGTGCCCTTGCAAAGTTGGGAAATGTTTGGGAAGTTTATGAAGCAAATAAGGCCTTAAATCAAATTTTTGCTAAATAAGCCCACCAAATTGCTATCCCATCTTTACAAAAACACCAAGCACGACCCAACCCATCTATTTTATGATTTTGTATTTTTTATTTCATATTTATTTGAATTTTATTCATTAAAATACAATTTAAATTGAAATAAAATATAAAATCATATATTTAAAAAGGGATTTTGCTTCTAGAAAGTCATAAACATTATTTGGATTAGATTGATACACAAGTTATGAGGATTGTTCCAAAATAGCAAGAACTTTGAGCAGCCTAAGGGACACGAAAATTCTGCCTCCAAGTGCACATTCAAGTTTCAAAATTTCATTCAAAAACTCACTTTCGGATTTTAAGGTAGAGGTTATTTCAAGGTGTTCTAAGGATTGCAATACATTCTATGATATTCATTTAACATGTCTGGATCATAAACAACATCAAAAACACCCTAAATCGCATAAACCGAATGGATGTTCATGCCGTATTTGATTTTTTTCGATTTCATGGTTTTGTTGTTTCTTAATTGATTTTGATTGATTGATCTTGTTTGTTTCATTATACTGAAGCTTTCTGGACAATCAGATTGGAGTTTCGTGGACTGAATCCGCATATGCAATAGTTAGGGTTTTGGCCAAGCTTTTAGGGTTTCTTGATTAAGAACATATAAATGACTTTGATTGTTATATTTGAATCGTATAGGTCATAAGAAACCCATTGGCATTATTAATTTAGTGAAATTGTACTGTTTGTATGGTGTATGAGGTTCGCAGGATATATTGGCAGGAATAATCGCAGGAAAAGTTATAGGTAAATTCGCAGGAAAACCTGCGAATCCAAGGTTGAAGATGAAGATCTTCGCGCGCTTCAGATTTTTGAATTTTGATTTATATATTTATTGCATTGTTTGTATATTATTTCACAGGATGATAGGTGGCCTGGTGGTTAATACGTGCATGAAAGATGTCAAGGACGTGGGTTCGAACCTGTCCTCAGTCATGTTTTGATTAAAATTCCATTTATTCTTCAGGTTTAAAATATAATGTTTCATTATCCATTCATAATCACAAATGCGCGCATAGCCCAGTGGTGCTGGTGTTGGTCCAAGAAGGAGAGCCTAGGGCGTGGGTTCGATCCCAGCCCCAGGTATGTTTCTTTTTCTCTTTTTTTTTTCATTTATTTGGTTTTTGTTTATATTATGGTTAATTAATTTAAATAAATGTTTAAAATAAAATAGTTATATTATTTTCTTATATAATTCAAAAACTTATAGTTTTAAAAATAACTCAAACTTTATTAATAAAATTGTTTATATTTATTGTATATATTTAATATTTGTATGTATTTTTGTATGAATAAATTATATTTAGATTAATTTATAAACCCTAATATTTTTATATGTAAAATCTAATTTTTTCTTTATAAACCCTAATTTATTTTAAAACCTAATTTTATGTTATGATTTTAATTTCTTATTTTTGTATAATTATAATTAACAAATATTTTTAATATGTATATATAATTAAATTATTAGAACTATTAATCATATTTATTAGTATATAACTATTATTATTTATTTCTTTTTCTTAAAAATTCTAAAAAATAATTATTTACCTAAATTTAAATTTTCAGTTTATTATTATATGATTATACTAACTTCTTTTCCTTATATTTATTTTGTTTATTATTACTAACCCCTTTATTTATTTATTATGTGTTTATTTATTTATTTTATTTTATTATTATGTAATTGTGCAATTTATGTAGAATTATTCTTATTATTTATTTTTAATTGCCATGGTTAGTAAAATAGGGTGTGAAAACATGTGTGTATTTAAAATTAAATTTAGATCACTAATTTGTAAGATAAACACTTGAATTTGTACACGCACACACGTAAGTCGATCCTGGATCGCCATCTCACATTCTTAAGGATACCTCTCATGTTGCCTAAAGAAAAAGGTCAAGTAAGGTGTATAAAGCAAAGTCCCTTCATTTATTTATATCATCTAGTCCCTTAAAAGATAATAAGATCAAGTCCCTCCATGGTTGCCTTCGTAAATGATCTTGTCCCTTTCGAATAAAGATGATAAGTCCCTTCAAATTGCTAAGTACACCTTACAGTTGCCTGATCACAGATGTCCCTTCATTTGTCCTTCATACATCCAAGGTAATGACTACCTATTCCTTAATAATAGGGATAGTCTTACCATTTAAAGGATATTCAAGAACAGAAAAGATTTAACTTAGGGTAGGTTCCTCTTATGTACTTGCTCACTTTTCAAAACATTTCAAAAACACTTCACATTTTCAAATAAATTTTCAAAAACAAAGTCTTTATATATATATATATATCCGTACATGGATCATTATAAAGTACTTAAGAAAATTTCTAATCACACACTACACTTTTCAAAACAATTTAAAGTGAGCTAAGTAACTAAGAGCCCATGGATAACCATGGATGTAAAGGGTGCTAACACCTTCCCTTTACATAACCTACCCCCCGAACCCAAAAATCTTTTAAGGTCTTTCCTGTTCTTTTATGCCCTTTCCTTTGGATAAAATAAAAGTCGGTGGCGACTCTTGCTATCCGCAACATTTTAACTAAAGTCAGTTCTCCCACCGTGTTACAGAACTGGCGACTCTGCTGGGGATTTAATAAAAGAGGGGTACCCTTAGGAATTAGATCACTTTAAATTGTTTGCCTTGTTTGCTTTATACTTATCTGTTGGTTGCTCTTATGTGTGAAAGATCCTAACCCGGATCTAGTGTACCTTAGGTAAATGGCAATAGACCAAGGAAATTGTACGGCGTATACCGATATGGTTGATCTGGTGGCCATAGTTAGTGTGACTTCTTGGTTGGTGCTTATGTTCCTTAAGTCAAGTTGAGGATAATGAGGCTGCCATATGTTGTCAATGCACTAACTAACTTTTAGAACCCTAGTTATCCCATCTTGGCCTTTAGAAAAGTAGTGAGATAACCGGCTTTGGTGAAGACTGAAGTTGGTTGATACTCGATGCTACACTCATTGAGATTCTAAACTTGGAGGGTTTTGGTTGGCAAGTAAGTTGCATACTGAACAACCACCCTTGTGAAGGATCAATGATATTGAGATCCCTTAGAACCTGGTTACTTTTGTAGGACAGGATGAACCATCTAAACTTCAGGGGAGGGTATTTACCTTTAAACCTCATGCAAGCCTTTAAACCTAGGGCTATTGTGTGACTTGTTTGTGTGTGCCACATGTTTATGATTGAACATAACATCATAGCATCATCATGCATCATAAGCATAGCATTTTCACTAACCATTTCAAGGACCAAAGGATTTATCTTTGTTCTTTGTTGCAGGTCATGGCTTCCACTCGTAGGAATACTATCAGGATCAACTTTGTAGGCATACCTCCTAAGATTAAAGAATTGGTCTCTCAAGTTTCCGAAAACTCTCAGTTCATTAAGAGACATGGTCAGCTGCTGGATCTAGTCACTTCAGGGTTCAATGAAGACATGATGAGTGGCCTGTTTCAGTTCTTTGACCCTAAACATCACTACTTTACATTCCCTGACTATCAATTGAATCCTACAATGGAAGAGTTCTCCAAACTTCTGGGTATACCTATTCTTGATCAGAAACCCTTCATAGGCTTGGAAAGAGAGCCTAAACCTGAAGTCATTGCTGCAGCCTTACATCTGAAGAAATCAGACATTGTCTTAGAAACAAGGAGTGGAGTTAAGGGTATTCTTGCTAAGGTGTTGATAGAGAAGGCTCAAGTATTCTTGAAGGCTATGAGCTATGATGCTTTTGAGGAGATCTTAGCCTTGTTGATTTATGGCTTAGTGTTGTTCCCTAATCCAGATCAGTTCATAGACGTTCAGCCATCAACATATTCCTGACTCATAACCCAGTGCCTACATTACTTGGAGATATCTTACACTCTCTTCACACTCGTACTACGAAGGCACGAGGAACTCTGATGTGCTGCATACCTTTGCTATCTAGGTGGTTTATTTCTCACCTTCCTCGATCAGTGATGAAGAATGAACAAGGGTTAAGGTTGTCTAAAAAGATCATGTCACTTTCTCATTCAGACATTCATTGGTGTTCTAGATCTATGGAGAATGTTACTATCATTGACCGTTGTGGGGAATTCCCCAATGTGCCACTCCTTGGCATAAGAGGGGGCATTACCTACAATCCTTCTTTAGCTCTACGTCAGTTTGGTTATGCTCGGAGCAATGGTCCTCATGACATGCTTATTCAAGGAATTGTGTTCAACTACGACAACGATCTGCAAGGTTACCGTCAAAGGTTCATACGAGCATGGGGTAAAGTGAACAAGGTTGACAGCAAGACTCTGGAACCCAAGTACACTATTCCTATGGAACCTTATCTCATATGGGTGCGATCTCGTGCTCAGACTCTTATGATGCCATATCCTGCTATCCTGCCAGTTACCATGGAGCCTGTTGCTGAAGGAGATACTCCTTATACCATCCTTCATCCAGACATGCCCACTAACATGGAGGAATTGCACAGGTCCTGGATCCAGTTGAAGGAGCAAAGGGATACTTTTGAGACTCATTACAAAGCAAGTCAAGAAAGAATCTTGGAGATAACAAAACAACTTCACGAGGAGCGGAATCTCAACTCATACCTCAACACAAAGAGGAAGTGTCCATGGGAGACTTAAAACCCCATTTTTGTATTCATTTCATTTTTATTGTAAGCCCAAGGGGCAAACAAATTTACTACTAATAAAAGTTTTCAGTTTTGTTTGTTTAAACAAATTTAAATCCTGCGGTCCTTGAAAACATTGCATACGCATTTATACACCATATCATTGCATCACAGGTTTCTTATGTACAGGTTTCTTATCTTCTCGCTGTTTATTTCAGCAATGGCTCTTGAACAAACAGTTAAAGATCTCCAGGTACAAAATGCACAGTTCCAAGAGCTGATCCTGAACTTGTCCAAGGGGCAGGATGAATTGAAGACACAGCTGGCCAAGAAGACCAAGAAGACTAGAAGGTCAGGAGGCCTAATCAACATGGGAAGAAGGTTCAGAGGTCCTGTCAAGACCAAGGAACAGATTGAAGAATATGAGTCTGAAGAGTCTGAGAAAGAGGGAGGCAGTCTCCATAATACCATGGGGGACTCTGATTCTGAAGCTAACTACTATCATGATCCTAACGAAGATAAGTTCAAGATGCTGGTAGATAGAATGGATGCTATGGAATTGCAAAAGTCTTCTGGGTTGGATTTTGAAGACCTGAGTTTGATATCTGGGGTGGTTATACCCATTGGTTTCAAGGTCCCTGCTTTTGTGGTATATGATGGTGTTTCTTGTCCCAAACTGCACCTGAGGTCTTATGTCCTGAGAATCCAACCCCATACTGCTGATAAAAAGTTGTGGATCCATTTCTTCCAAGAGAGCTTGTCTGGATCTCAATTGGAATGGTACTATCAATTGGAGAGTGTCAACATCCGTAATTGGAATGATCTTGTTGAGGCCTTTTATAAGCAATATCAATACAATGCTGATCTAGCACCAACCCGCATGCAACTCCAAAGCATGTCTATGGGTGCTAAGGAGAATTTCAAAGAGTATGCCCAGAAGTGGAGAGATTTAGCTGGTAGAGTACAACCTCCTCTAACTGGCAGGGAGTTAGTGGATATGTTCATGTGTACGTTGAATGGTCCTTTTTACAGTCATCTCATTAGAAGCTCATCATCTGGCTTCACCGAGTTGATAATGATAGGAGAGCGCATAGAAAGTGGTATAAGGAGTGGCAAGATCCAAGTGGGTGCTTCTTCATCCAGTACTACAAAGAAGCCCCCTAGTGGGAAGAAAGAGTCAAATGTTGTTTATGGTCAACCTGACCGTAATAGGAGGCACCAATCTGTGAGTGCAATTCATATCTCCAATCCTACTCCTGCACCACCAGAACAACCACAGAGCAATCAAAAGAGGCCTAGAAGACAGTTCACCAAGTTCAACATGTCACTGGCACAAGCCTTGCAACACTTGTTGAAGGGTGAACTCATCACTTTGAAGGACCCTCCTCAGAATCCCAATGTTACCTCTCGCAGGTATAATCCTAATGCACGATGTGCATATCATTCTAATTGTCAGGGACATGATACCAATAATTGCTGGATATTGAAGAATAAGATTCAGGATATGATTGATGCTGGAGAGATTGAGTTTGACCCTCCGGGTACTCCAAATGTGATTACTGCTCCCATGCCAAATCATGAAAAGACTGTTAATGCCATTGATGAAGTTTCACATATTTCCTCAGTTGCAGATGTAACCACACCATTGTCTGTTATTAAGAAGAAGTTGGTACAAGTTGGTTTCTTTCCAGGTTGTCATGAAGATTGTTTCTATTATGCTTATAAACCGGATAGTTGCTGGAAGTTGAAGGACGGAATTCAACGCCTCATGGATAATTACACAATATTTTTTGAGAGGACACCTTCTGTGGAAAGCATGGTTGAGCATATAACTAAAGGTGCGAAGGTTGAAGAAGTGGATATGGTTGATAAAGTGCCGGTAAGGATTACTTCCAAGGGCCCTATCAAAATCACTCATAAGGGTCCAATTATGATTACTGCTGAAGGCCCTGTGAAGATTGTTGCTGAAGCTAGAGTGGCTCCTATGATCATTACCACTCTTGGTCCTATTCCGTATACTTCTGATAAAGCGGTGCCTTGGTATTATGGCTCCGATGTTTATATTCATGGTGTTAAGCAGGAACCCTTAGCTGAGACACCTGTTGCTGATGAAAACCTTGATGTTGACAATATTGCTGGATCTGGTAAGATCACAAGAAGTGGAAGAATTTTCTCTCCTCCGGCTACCTCTAAGAATACAGTTACTCCAACTACTACCTCCATTGCTGATTCCCGGGGCAAAGGTCCTATTATTGAACCTATACAAACTGATGTACCAACTGCTGATGATCTTTCTAAGCAGATGGAAGAAGTATTGAAGATCATTCGCAAGAGTGATTATGACATTGTTGATCAATTGGGGCATACTCCCTCCAAGATTTCCATGTTGTCTTTATTGTTGTGTTCTGAGGCTCATGCTAAAGCCTTGATTAAATTTTTGAAGACTGCTCACGTACCAAATGAGATTTCTGTAGACCAGTTTGAAAATTGTGTGGCACACTTGACCTATGATAATGGGTTAGGTTTCTCCGATGCTGATTTGACTCCGGCCAAGAGGGATCATAATAGGGCTCTACATATCTCTATTGAATGTAGGGGCACTACCTTATCACATGTGTTAATAGACATGGTTCCTTGCTGAATGTGTTGCCCAAAGAAGTTCTGAATAAGCTTAGTCCTGAAGATGCTATATTGAAGCCCAGTAATATAGTGGTGAAGGCTTTTGATGGCTCGAGAAGAGTGGTGCATGAAGAAATTGATCTCCCAATAAAAGTAGGTTCTCAAGTTTTCAATGCTACTTTTTATGTAATGGATATTCGTCCTTCATATTCTTGTTTGCTTGGGCGTCCCTGGATCCATGGGGCAGGTGCTATAACTTATACTTTACATCAGAAGCTGAGATATCCAGTAGAAGGAAAAGTTGTCATTGTTTACAGAGAGGAAGGATATATGATTAGCCATGTGAACACATTTAAATATCTTGAAGTGGAAGGTGAATATGTTGAAACTCCATGCCAGACGTTTGAAGTAGTTCCTTGGGTTGTTAATAATTTTGAAGCTCCTCCTGTTGTCAAGAAAGTTCCTGTGGTCACCAGAGTACCTCCTACAATGGCCTCCTTCAAGGATGCTAGAGCTGTGGTGGATGAAGGTGGTTGTACTATTTGGGGTCAGCTTCCTGACATTCCTTACAAGTCTGACAAATTTGGTTTGGGTTTCACTGCAGAGTCCCAGAAGGCTGTTCGTCGTGCTCGTGCTATTCGTATCACCAATCAGGGGATTATGAAAGATCAGATCAATGTTGTGGGTGACTATGATGAAGACTACAACTTGGACGCCTGGATTTTTCCTACTATGGATGCTGGACTCAATAATTGGAAAGCTGAAGATGTTATTCCTATCTCCTTTAGTCAGGAGTAAATACTATTACTGTGTTGTTACTTTTAATTTTGTAATTTTTGAACAATTAAACTTTTAAGCCTTGTGCCTTACCCGGGGCACAATGGTATGCTTGTTTCGGGATGTCATTTCATTTGCATACTTCATTCAATAAAAATCAGTGGACGTTTCGTTTTCGTAAATATTATGTTCCTTGTATTTCTTTTATTATTTTTTTTATCAGCTATGTGTTCTTACACACACCCACATCACTAAAATGCAGATCCTCATCCACTCTGAATCTTGTTGATAACAGTTCTACTATTGCCAATTATAATTTCGAGAATCCGATCTATCAAGCTGAAGATGGAAATGAGGACGATTGTGAAGTACCTGTAGAGCTTGCTAGGTTGTTACAACAGGAAGAGAAAGCTATACAGCCACATGAAGAGCCAATCAAAGTTGTGAATCTGGGAACTGAAGAAAATAGGAAAGAAGTCAAGATAGGGGCTGAATTAGAGGATGGTGTTAAGAGCATATTGATTCAGATGTTACATGATTATGTGGAGATCTTTGCTTGGTCCTATGAAGATATGCCAGGGTTGGATACAGACATTGTGGTTCACCGTTTACCGGTAAAAGAAGATTGTCGTCCAAAGAAGCAGAAGGTTCGTCGCATGCGTCCTGAAATGTCAGAGAAGATTAAGGCAGAGGTGATGAAACAGTTTGATGCAAGGTTCTTAGTTGTGACTTCTTATCCTCAGTGGGTTACAAATGTGGTGCCGGTACCTAAGAAATATGGTAAGGTACGTATGTGTGTAGACTACAGGGATTTGAACAAGGCCAGCCCCAAAGATGACTTTCCACTTCCTCATATTGATGTTCTAGTAGACAACACTGCTCAGCATAAAGTATTCTCTTTCATGGATGGTTTCTCTAGTTACAATCAAATCAAGATGGCACCTGAAGATATGGAGAAGACAACATTTGTTACACAGTGGGGCACCTTTTTCTATAAAGTGATGCCATTTGGTTTGAAGAATGTCGGGGCAACATATCAGCGTGCTATGGTGGCTTTGTTTCATGATATGATTCATCATGAGATAGAGGTGTATGTGGATGATATGATAGCCAGGTCCCAGAATGAAGAACAACATCTTGATCATCTGCATAAGTTGTTTGAGAGATTGAAGAAGTACAAGTTAAGATTGAACCCAAACAAACGTACTTTTGGAGTTAGGTCTGGTAAACTCCTGGGGTTCATCGTCAGTGGAAAAGGTATTGAAGTAGACCCTGCTAAAGTGAAAGTGATACAAGAGATGCCAGCTCCCCATACTGAGAAGGAAGTCAGAGGTTTCTTGGGACGATTGAATTACATTGCAGGATTTATTTCCCAATTAACTGCCACCTGTGAGCCAATCTTCAAGTTATTGAAGAAAGATCAGGTGATGAAATAGAATGATGAATGCCACACTGCCTTTGATGAAATCAAGAAATATATGCTAGAACCTCCAATTTTGATGCCACTAGTTGATGGAAGACCCTTGATTATGTACTTAACAGTATTAGACAACTCAATGGGGTGTGTGTTGGGGCAACATGACGAGTCTGGTCGAAAAGAGCAGGCAATATACTACCTTAGCAAAAAGTTTACCGACTGTGAAACAAGATACTCACTGCTCGAGAAAACTTGTTGCGCTTTGGCATGGGCTGCTCGCCGACTAAGACAATATATGTTGACTCATACTACCTTATTGATTTCGAAGATGGATCCAATCAAGTACATATTCGAGAAACCTGCTCTCTCCGAAAGAATAGCAAGATGGAAAATGATCTTGACAGAATATGACATACAGTATACTACTAAGAAGGCCATTAAAGGAAGTGTTGTAGCTGATCATTTGGCTCATCAAGCAGCGGATGATTACCAGTCAATGAGTTTTGAGTTCCCTGATGAAGATATTATGATTATTACCAAAGAACCTAGACAATATGACGGACCTGAACAAGGATCCCGATGGACTATGGTTTTTGATGGAGCTTCTAATTCACTTGGTAATGGTGTTGGTGTTGTGATCAGTTCCCCTGAAGGTTGTCATACCCCGATTACTGCAAGACTTTGTTTCTATTGTACCAATAACATGGTTGAGTATGAGGCATGTATCTTGGGTATCAAAACTGCCATTGATATGAAGATTCAGTTCCTTGACGTGTATGGAGATTCAGCCCTGGTAGTAAGTCAGATCAAAGGAGATTGGGATACCAAACATGATAATCTCATTCCTTACAGAGAGCATGTGTTGTCTTTGATCCCACATTTCAATGAGATTAGCTTTGGACATATTCCACGAAGAGAGAATCAGTTGGCAGATGCATTATCCACCATGGCATCCATGTTTGAGATCAGCTGGGATGATGAGGCTCCCAAGATTACTATTGACAGATTTGAGAAGCCTGCATACTGCAATGAGATTGACACTGAAGAAGTAGAGGAGAAGCCTTGGTTCTATGAAGTGAAAAGATATCTTGAAGCCCAGGAGTTCCCTGAAGGGGCATCTGTCAAAGATAGGAAGTTTCTGAGGAGGCTTTCTGCTAAGTTCTTTTTGAGTAATGGCATTCTGTACAAGCGCAATCATGATTCAACTTTGCTTCGTTGTGTAGATAAGAAGGAAGCAACTGTGATTATGGAAGACATGCATGATGGGATCTTTGGCACTCACTCTAGTGGTCATACTATGGCAAAGAAGATATTGAGAGCAGGTTACTATTGGTCTACCATGGAAGCTGACTGCTACCAACATTCCAGAACATGTCACAAGTGTCAAATCTATGCTGACAAAGTACATATACCTCCATCACCATTGAATGTGTTGACTGCTCCTTGGCCTTTTGCTATGTGGGGATTTGATATGATTGGTGAGATCAAACCTACTGCTTCTAATGGGCATCGTTTCATCCTGGTTGCTATTGATTACTTTACGAAATGGGTAGAGGCAGCTTCATTTGCATCTGTTACTAAGAATGTGGTGGCTCGATTCATTAAGAATAATCTCATATGTAGGTACGACATCCCTGAAAGGATTATTACTGACAATGGCTCTAATCTGAACAACACTATGATTACTGATCTCAGCACGCAGTTCAAGATTAAGCATCACAACTCTTCTCCGTATCGTCCAGAGATGAATGGGGCAGTAGTAGCTTCTAATAAGAACATTAAGAAGATTATACAGAAGATGATTGTTACTTACAAGGATTGGCATGAGATGTTACCATTTGCTCTTCATGGTTATCATACTACAATACGTACTTCAACAGGGGCAACCCCATTCTCCTTAGTATATGGTATGGAAGCAGTTCTGCCCATTGAAGTTCAGATTCCCTCCTTAAGAATTATGAAGGATGCCGGCTTGGATGAAGATGAGTGGATTCATACTCGACTTGACCAGATAAATTTGATTGATGAGAAGAGGTTATCAGCTGTTTGTCATGGCCAGATGTACCAAAAACGGATGATCAAATCTTTTAATAAGAAGGTTAAGCCAAAGGTATATCAGGCTGGTGATTTGGTAATCAAGCGTATCATATTACCACAGGGTGATCCTAGGGGCAAGTGGACTCCTACATATGAAGGGCCATTTGTAGTCAAGACAGTATTCTCAGGAGGTGCCATGATACTTACTACTATGGATGGTGAAGACTTCCCGCAGCCTGTAAACGTAGACATAGTTAAAAAATACTACGCATAAAAAGAGACCCGCTAGGTTGACTGGCCTAGGCAAAAATAAGGGCATCCCGGCGAACCAAAAGGGTTCGGGAAAAAATTAGGGATATATATAAAAAAAATGTACACCCGGCAAGTCGAAAACCTGAAAAGGCGGCTTGGGCAAAAAAGGGTATCCCGGTGGATTGAAAACCTGAAAGGGCATTCCAGGCAAAAGTTAGGGATTAAAGTGTATGACTATGTCTCGTTTGGATCACCCATGAAACTACAACCAGTTGTGCTATCTAACTCAAGCTCGAACAAATAAAGATCAATCCAATCGTTTCTGTCTCGACACCAGAAGATGAGATACTTGAAGATAATGGCAATAGTAGAATTGAAACTCAATAGGATTATTTACCACATAGCTTATTTCCTCTGTTTTGTAAAAAATTATTATGACGAATTCCTCTTACTAGGATTTCTGTCTCCTTGTACAAACTTGCCTATGTATAGGTCACTTTGTGATATAAATAAAATTCCATCTTTGAATCCAGATTTACTTTTACCTTATTTACATAAGCGAAACGTCCATTGGTTGTGTTTGAATGTATGTATGCTTTTGAATATGATTGATGTTTACCAGAAAAGCATAAATGCTTAATATGATTGATGTTTACCAGAAATGCATGAAATGCAGTAATAGTATTTACTAAGGACGAACGAGGGAAGGAATTCAACGAAGCTTCGCCGGTTCATCTCACAAGACAGCTACAAATCCCCCAGTAGGGCAAATCCATCTTCATAAATACTTCGAGTTACATCTCCCCTGGAATTTATGTCCATCTCTTTTATCCTCAGTCGGGATACTCAGGAACTTATTCCTTCAATAGGAGTACGACGAACGAAGACGGGAGGTTATGGATACCATACTATCGAACGAAGACAGGAGGTTATGAATACTATGTTATCGAACAAGACGGGAACGAGTTCCTCATATTTCTTCACTATATTATCAAACGAAACGGGAACAAGCTCCTCATATTCTTCAGCAACGAATCGGGATTTATTTTCCCTAGCCAGTAGTTGTTATACGAAGATATCCAGACGCTTCGGGCTGCACGATTCATACATACATCATTTTACATCATACCATAACATACATATCCATAAGTACATAATACATTACTTAAGTGCATCATACTATGCATGCATACATAATGCATAAACTAACATTCTCCTTGCAGGACAGTTATATGCAGGTAAAACAATATCAACAACTTACAACAGGTCAGAAATGATCCATACATTTGCTCAAGTTGTCTTTGAATAGCAGGAAAACGGACTGTAAAAAGATCCATTCCCTGGTTCAAGACATTTTTTTTCCAGAAGAACAAATCCTAACGTTCTTTTGACCCTTAAGAACAAATCCTGACGTTCTTTTGGCCCTTGAATAGCAGGCAAACGGTCTGTAAAAAGATCCATTCCCTGGTTCAAGACATTTTATTCAGAAGAACAAATCCTGACGTTCTTTTGACCCTTAAGAACAAATCCTGACGTTCTTTTGACCCTTAAGAACAAATA
The DNA here is from genome assembly GCA_963966055.1 of Lathyrus aphaca. Taxonomy (NCBI): domain Eukaryota; kingdom Viridiplantae; phylum Streptophyta; class Magnoliopsida; order Fabales; family Fabaceae; genus Lathyrus; species Lathyrus aphaca. The sequence goes on from OZ014524.1 coordinate 340,095,519, forward strand.
CTGACGTTCTTTTGACCCTTAAGAACAAATCCTGACGTTCTTTTGGTCCTTGAATAACAGGAAACGGTCTGTAAAAAGATCCATTCCCTGGTTCAAGACATTTTATTCAGAAGAACAAATCCTGACGTTCTTTTGGCCCTTGAATAGCAGGCAAACGGTCTGTAAAAAGATCCATTCCCTGGTTCAAGACATTTTATTCAGAAGAACAAATCCTGACGTTCTTTTGACCCTTAAGAACAAATCCTGACGTTCTTTTGGCCCTTGAATAGCAGGCAAACGGTCTGTAAAAAGATCCATTCCCTGGTTCAAGACATTATTCAGAAGAATAAATCCTGACGTTCTTTTGGCCCTTGAATAGCAGGCAAACTGTCTGTAAAAAGATCCATTCCCTCGTTCAAGATATTATTCAGAAGAACAAATCCTGACGTTCTTTTGACCTTGGAAAATAGGCAAACGATCCGTACAAAGATCCATTCCCTAATCCGAAATATTTCCAGAAGAGATAATCATCACAAGAGCTATTCCTACTGGTCCATTCAACAACTCAAATCATGATGCATAAGTGATTCAGAGACGGCTTATACAAAGACCTAGTACTGATATCCAGTATCAACATAAAGACATCATCACATCCTGATACTTTAGATGGCATCTCCAAGGCCATTTCCAGATGGCATCTCTAAGCCCATCTCCAGTTCCTCCAACTGGCATCTTTAAGCCCACTCAAGCATATAAAACTAATCATCAGTATTACTCTATGCACTAGTGAGTGCAAATTTTTAGGCTTTTGTGTTCAATCCCCTTCAACCTTCCAGGTCACGAATGGCACATATACCAATCTAATCCCTCAGGTTTCAGAAAATTGAACAGGGGCAGCTGTTGCACCCCAAAATATGCCATCCACAAGACAAGACATTGTGTACCAAGAGGCTCACAAGGTTCACAAGACATCTCATGAGGTTCACATGGTTCACAAATTTCACAATTAGTCAGAAGATGTGACAATTCCCTCAGACAATGCATCCTCCTAAGCAGTGCCTCCAAAACTAGGGTTTTGACTATAATCAGGCTAAATGAACTTCCAAGACTTCAAGTGAGCTTCATAACATCTTATATGTGTACAAGAATCCCCATGTCAAGTTTAAAGACTTTTCTCAAAGGTTTGCTTAGTCAGATGATCAGATAGGTTAAAATCAGTCAAAGTAGTTAAAAAGTCAAACTGAGGTCAACTGTGGTCAAACCAAAGTCAAAATTCATGATTTTTTGCCAACATCAAGTATATGAAGTAAAATTCATCATTTGATCAAGGGTTGATCATGATTCATCAAGGAGATTTCAGATCATCAAGAATCAGGAGTTTCTAAATTAGGGTTTTCACAGGAAAAGTCAACTAAAATTTGACCAGCCATAACTTTCACATGCTTCATCAAAAAATTTCCATCCAAAGCTCATTTTGAAGGAAATTGAATTCTCTACAACTTTGTGTCTCACAAGCCAATCCCAAAAATGCTCCATTTGGAAGGTATGAGCTAAGACATTATAGGTCCTTTTAAAAGTCAACAACTTCAAAAGAGCATAACTTGAGAATGGTGAAAGATATGGACATGAAACCAATGAGGTTGGTTAGAGGACTCTTTAAGATTTCCAAAATGTCCAAGAACACCCTCATAGCATCAAAATTGAAGGATTTGTGCCCTTGCAAAGTTGGGAAATGTTTGGGAAGTTTATGAAGCAAATAAGGCCTTAAATCAAATTTTTTCTAAATAAGCCCACCAAATTGCTATCCCATCTTTACAAAAACACCAAGCACGACCCAACCCATCTATTTTATGATTTTGTATTTTTTATTTCATATTTATTTGAATTTTATTCATTAAAATACAATTTAAATTGAAATAAAATATAAAATCATATATTTAAAAAGGGATTTTGCTTCTAGAAAGTCATAAACATTATTTGGATTAGATTGATACACAAGTTATGAGGATTGTCCCAAAATAGAAAGAACTTTGAGAAGCCTAAGGGACACGAAAATTCTGCCTCCAAGTGCTCATTCAAGTTTCAAAATTTCATTCAAAAACTCACTTTCGGATTTTAAGGTAGAGTTGATTTCAAGGTGTTCTAAGGATTGCAATACATTCTATGATATTCATTTAAAATGTCTGGATCATAAACAACTTAAAAAACACCCTAAATCGCATAAACCGAATGGATGTTCATGCCGTATTTGATTTTTTTCGATTTCATGGTTTTGTTGTTTCTTAATTGATTTTGATTGATTAATCTTGTTTGTTTCATTGTACTGAAGCTTTCTGGACAATCGAATTGGATTTTCATGGACTGAATCCGCATATGCCATAGTTAGGGTTTTGGCCAAGCTTTTAGGGTTTCTTGATTAAGAACATATAAATGGCTTTGATTGTTATATTTGAATCGTATAGGTCATAAGAAACCCATTGGCATTATTAATTTAGTGAAATTGTACTGTTTGTATGGTGTATGAGGTTCGCAGGATATATTGGCAGGAATAATCGCAGGAAAGGTTGTAGGTAAATTCGCAGGAAAACCTGCGAATCCAAGGTTGAAGATGAAGATCTTCGCGCGCTTCAGATTTTTGAATTTTGATTTATATATTTATTGCATTGTTTGTATATTATTTCATAGGATGATAGGTGGCCTGGTGGTTAATACGCGCATGAAAGATGTCAAGGACGTGGGTTCGAACCTGTCCTCAGTCATTTTTTGATTAAAATTCCATTTATTCTTCAGGTTTAAAATATAATGTTTCATTATCCATTCATAATCACAAATGCGCGCATAGCCCAGTGGTGCTGGTGTTGGTCCAAGAAGGAGAGCCTAGGGCGTGGGTTCGATCCCAGCCCCAGGTATGTTTCTTTTTCTCTTCTTTTTTTCATTTATTTGGTTTTTGTTTATATTATGGTTAATTAATTTAAATAAATGTTTAAAATAAAATAGTTATATTATTTTCTTATATAATTCAAAAACTTATAGTTTTAAAAATAACTCAAACTTAATTAATAAAATTGTTTATATTTATTGTATATATTTAATATTTGTATGTATTTTTGTATGAATAAATTATATTTAGATTAATTTATAAACCCTAATATTTTTATATGTAAAATCTAATTTTTTCTTTATAAACCCTAATTTATTTTAAAACCTAATTTTATGTTATGATTTTAATTTCTTATTTTTGTATAATTATAATTAACAAATATATTTAATATGTATATATAATTAAATTATTAGAACTATTAATCATATTTATTAGTATATAACTATTATTATTTATTTCTTTTTCTTAAAAATTCTAAAAAATAATTATTTATCTAAATTTAAATTTTTAGTTTATTATTATATGATTATACTAACTTCTTTTCCTTATATTTATTTTGTTTATTATTACTAACCCCTTTATTTATTTATTATGTGTTTATTTATTTAATTTATTTTATTATTATGTAATTGTGCAATTTATGTAGAATTATTCTTATTATTTATTTTTAATTGCCATGGTTAGTAAAATAGGGTGTGAAAACATGTGTGTATTTAAAATTAAATTTAGATCGCTAATTTGTAAGATAAATACTTGAATTTGTACACGCACACACGTAAGTCGATCCTGGATCGCCATCTCACATTCTTAAGGATACCTCTCATGTTGCCTAAAGAAAAAGGTCAAGTAAGGTGTATAAAGCAAAGTCCCTTCATTTATTTATATCATCTAGTCCCTTAAAAGATAATAAGATCAAGTCCCTCCATGGTTGCCTTCGTAAATGATCTTGTCCCTTTCGAATAAAGATGATAAGTCCCTTCAAATTGCTAAGTACACCTTACAGTTGCCTGATCACAGATGTCCCTTCATTTGTCCTTCATACATCCAAGGTAATGACTACCTATTCCTTAATAATAGGGATAGTCTTACCATTTAAAGGATATTCAAGAACATAAAAGATTTAACTTAGGGTAGGTTCCTCTTATGTACTTGCTCACTTTTCAAAACATTTCAAAAACACTTCACATTTTCAAATAAATTTTCAAAAACAAAGTCTTTATATATATATATCCGTACATGGATCATTATAAAGTACTTAAGAAAATTTCTAATCACACACTACACTTTTCAAAACAATTTAATGTGAGCTAAGTAACTAAGAGCCCATGGATAACCATGGATGTAAAGGGTGCTAACACCTTCCCTTTACATAACCTACCCCCCGAACCCAAAAATCTTTTAAGGTCTTTCCTGTTCTTTTATGCCCTTTCCTTTGGATAAAATAAAAGTCGGTGGCGACTCTTGTTATCCGCAACATTTTAACTAAACTCAGTTCTCCCACCGTGTTACAGCAGTCAACCCTGGAATCCCCAGAACCAATCTCATCCCTTGGATACGCATACTTCTGTTTATTTCAATTTTAATTTCATATTTTCCTATTTATTTTGCACCATTTATTTAAAATAGCAAGAAAATTCTAAAAAATATTTTGTTCTGCATTTTTATTTCAAATAATTTTTTTAACCCAAAAATATTTTTATTTTTATTTTTCCCATTAAAAAATCATTTTTAAAACATTTAAATGTTTATTTTAATTAATTAATGGGAATTAATTAATTAAAATATCATTTAGGTTTCTAAAAATCCCAAAAAAAAATCACATTGCATCTTTAAACATTTAGAAACATTATCATACAATCCACACAAATTTCTTTTTGGTTTTGAACCATCTTTGATAATTTTCTTGAATTTAGGGTTCATAAAATTCCTATTTTAGAACCCTAACTTCAAGAATTCTTTTCTGCCTAAACAAGAATGGTATGACAATGGTTCTTTTTACATTGATCTTCATTTGTCACAAATTTCTACCATAATTTTGTCACAAATTTCTTCTGCATTTTTGAATTGATTTGCATTTCTTCCCTTTAGGTACCTTAAAACCCTAGATAATTTAGATAAAATCACAACTTTCATTAGGTTAAGAGTTAGGTCTTCTCCTTTGGGGTGTGATATCATATGGGGTTAGGGTTCCTTTGATTGCATTTTCAATTTTTTATCTTGTCATTTGCTTCTGTTTTTGGTTTTTGCATCTCATGTTGTATGAAACCCCTAATTTCCCATCTTCCTTTGCATACATCTTGCATACGCATTCATATAAGAACTTGCCATGACATATTATGCATTCACATGAATTCTAAGACATCTTAGGACACATTAGAATCATGCTTGATCATTTCTTCATCCATGTACCATGTTATGAATTCATTACATTCCATGAACATTCATGAACTTTCATGCTTCTTTCATGCCCCATTTGCATTCTCATCATTGTATGATCATCCATTGCACTTGACATGCCTTTGCATCATATCCTAGCATCATTTACATCTTGAACATGCTTCTGGTTTTGGTTTGCATCCTTACATTCATTTCATTTTCATCTCATCTCTTTCTTCATACTAACCATTTCAGGTGGTAAGTAATTGAGAGGTGAATTTGCCTTCACTTCTCATCCCTCTTATCATTCCCTCTTATGAATTCATTGCTGCATTTTATCTTTGATTTAGAGTGAGATTGCTCATTCATGTTACTCCTTCACCTTCTTTCTTCAAGTAACTTATCTTCTTAAGTGAAGTAAGTTAACTTGTTTCTTCAGCTTCTCCTTCTTTCTTCTGCTTCTTCCTTGGTGGCTTATTCTTGAAGATATCTAGCAAGCCTCATAAACCCTAGGAACACCCAAGCATGATAACAATTAGGGTTTTTATTAGTCCCCCATTAGTTTTACCTTTGTGTCATCTTTTGTGTCTCTCTTCTCATCTCATAATTAGGGACTAAACCTTTAAGGTTTTAAGGCTTTGTGATTAAGCTTATGCCTGCATCCTTCTCTTAGGATGGAGTGCATAATTTTAATCCTACGTGTTAAACCCTTGATTATAAACACCCCAAATTTGCCATCAATAAGTTCAAACCATGGCTTGTGACCTTTTCATTTGCATAAGTTCAATCATATCATATCATGTTGCATTTTTCATTCACTGCATTGGTTCAAAGCCATCTGCATCTAGGGTTTGTGATCTGAGCAATCCATGAGCTATCTGAGCCACTTCAAAGGTCTTCAATCATCTCAATAGGGTCTATGTATGTTCAAACATCATATTATATCTTCCCAAGATCAATAAAGTCAGAAAAACACAAGAACTGGCAAGGGTCTATGTATGTTCAAACATCATATTATTAACTGCACAGATGACCTAAAATTAGGATTTTGGTTTTAGAGGCCATAACTTCAAATTTTTTGGTCATTCTTGTTTCTATTGGCATCAATATGATATAAGGATCATGCATACCAAGTTTGATGGAAAAATTCATTATGGAAGTCATCTGATCACTGGGTAACTTCCTGAGCAAGTCAGAGCAAAATCAGGGCATCTGAGGCCCCCCAACATGGAACCAAAATGGATTTTCATAAAAATGAAGTTATATGGCCTTTATTTGATCATTGAAGTGCTTAGAAGTTCACAAATTTGAGGAAAAGTGGGCAAAACCAAAAGTTGCCAAATATGGAAATGACTTGTCATGTAAACTTTCCATTTTGGGAAAGTTTTTCAACCTCCTCTTTCTTAACCAAAAATTCTTCAAATGAAAAATTCTTGGTCATGAAAGTTGAAGAATGGATCATTCCCTTTTCAAAAAGTACAAGAACAAGATCTAATTCATTTTGGAACTCAAGTTATGGCTTTCCAAAGTTGCGAAAAATCACATAAAAATCACTTTTGCACCAAAGAGGCATTTTGCAAAATGTCATGATAAGGCATTCTAAGGGCTTCAAATATGCACAAACCCCCCACAACTTCCCACAAACTTGCCAAATTGCCTCAAACTGATTTCCATGGTTGTCCATGAATCATGCTGCGCAAGACATGCCCTTGTCCTTGGCCTGAACTTGCCCATACCTCAAAGGACACATAACCTTGACTTTTTGCAAAACAAGCCATACCAATCACACTATGCCATTACCAACTTTCTGACCAATCATCTTTGTTTATACTAATCAAATGCAAGCCAAACATAACAAGAACATAGCCTGAGCTCTCCCACAAGTCAGCATACACAAAAATCTCCCACTTTGCATTTTCATTCGAAACTCTCAGCAAACTCCACAAAATTTAAAACTTCTTCCACCATTCATCTCAGCTTCACTCACTGATCATTTCCCACCCTTCAGTTTGCCCTAAAATCCACCATACCAAAAAAACGATTTTTTGCCCCTTTTGAACTGAACTTCATCAAACTCACAAACTAGCCACAAAAAACTCCAACCAAGCATCAAAGCTTCTTCAGGGAGGTCATTGGAGGTCTTTTGAAGCAAGAAAGCAGCCTGAAAGCTCTAGGGTTGAAAGCTCCATCTCAGGTAGCTCTCTCAAACTTTTTTTCCAGAAATCTTTTTTAAGGTTATAGAAATGTTCCTTGTGATCCCCAGAGTACACTGAGCTTTGTGGTTTTGAAAATGGTTGAGAAATGAAGTTGTATGGTTGTTCTGAAATTTTTTTCATTTTAATACTTTGATTCGAATCTTGTTTGTGAGTGAAAAGAAATGGAGTTTGAGGTTAGGGTTGAGCTTAGGAAGATGAGAGGAAGCAATCTGGAGCCTTAGAGCTCCAGAAATGACCTAGGGAGCATTTTGGGAAATTTTCAGGGGAGGGGTGGCCGGAGAAGATGATCGAAAGTCATTTCCGGCCACCTGAAAGTCATTAATGTTTGATTAGGGTTTAGGGGTGAGTTTAAACGTGAGCCAAAGGATCCAGATTACCCGCGCGTGTGAATGGCCAGGATTCAGTGTTAAAACCCTAATCTTATAATTAATATTAATTAATTAGGTTTAATTTTAAAAATGCCAGATTGAACCACAACCTAAGGATTGCACGCACAGTCAACCACAAACCCCCAACTTTGAATCTGGATCTTTGGATCAGATTACTTTTCCATTTAATTTGTTTTATTTCATTTTGTTTCTATTTAATTTGTACATTTAATTAAAAATAGTAAAAAGCATCAAAAAATTCTGAATATTTTTATCCAAACTTTAATTAATTTTCAGAATCTAAAAATATTTTTATTTTTATTTTTAGCATTAAAAAATTATTGTTAAATCATTTAAATGTTATTTTTAATTAGTTAATGAGAATTAATTAATTAAAAATACATTTAGGTATTTAAAAATCCCAAAAAAATTCAGAGAACATTTACAAACATTTACAAACTCACCACACAAATTTCTTTTTGGTTTTGATCATACTTTGACATTTTTTAATTGAATTAGGGTTCCTAAACTTGAATATTTTTAACCCTAACTTCAAAAATTCATAACTTTTGAACCAAAGTGAGTTTGTGAATGATTCTTTTTTGCATTGTGTTATGCATGACTTCAAGTTCCTAAAAACATTTTTGTTTCATTTTTATAATGCATTTTCAATTTGTTTGGCATTTTACCTTTAGGATCACCCTTAAAACCTTAGAAACTTAGAAAAATCATAAGTCCTTCTAGGTTAAGCTTCTGACCTCCCCCTTTGGATGGTAACTTAGTATAGGTTTAGGGTTCCTTTGAGTTCATTTTCAATTTTTTATCTCATGCTTTGCTTCTGTTTTTGAATTGTGCATCTCACATGATCATATAACCCTAATTTGCATCTTCATTTACATTCATCTTGCATAAACTTGCATATATGAACTTGCCATGACATATTGTGCATCCACATGAAATATAAGACATCTTAGGACATATTGAAATCATGTTTGGTCATTGCATCATCCATTTGCCATGTTTTGCTTTCATTTCATTTCATGTGCATTCATAAACTTTCATGCCTCTTATATGCTTCATTTGCATTCCCATCCTTTGTATGACCATCTTCATTTCATGACATACATTTATGTCATCTCTTTGCATCATTAGCATCATGAACATGCTTCTGGTTTTGGTTTTCATCTTGGCATTTCATCCCATTTTCATTTCATTTCATTTCCTTTTACTAACTTTTCAGGTGGTAAGTGTTTGAGAAGTGAATTTGCCTTCACTTCTCACAATCTCTTCTCGTCTCTCTTATGCATCCTTGCTACATTTTACTTTTGTATTAGAGTGAGCTTGCTCATTTAGTCTCTCTCCTCACTTTCTTTCTTCAAGCAACTTGTCTTCTTACGTGAAGTAAGTTGTCTTGCTTCTTTCTACTTCTCCTCCTTTTCTGCTTCTTCCTTGGTGGCTTTCCTTGAAGACTTCTTGCAAGCCTCATAAACCCTAGGAACACCCAAGCATGTTAACAATTAGGGTTTGATTAGTCCCCCGTTTAGTTTTACCTTTGTGTCATCTCTTTTATCTTCTCTTCTCATCTCTTAACCAATGACTAAACCCTAAAGGTTTTAAGGCTTTGTGATTAAGCTTGTGCCTACATCCTTCTATTAGGATGGAGTGTATAACTTTAATCCTAAGTGTTAAACCCTTAATGTGTTTAAATCCTTTAATCAATACACCTAATAATCACTAAGACATCAAGCTTGTAACTTGGGCCTTGCATTAGGGTTCTAATTCTTCCTTAATTGGTTAAGAAGGACTAACCCTAGTGTTAATGGACAAGTCCCCCTCAAGTTGTCTTACAAACCATAAAATTCACTTCTTAATCTTACCATTAATTAAAATCCACTTTAATAAAGGTTTTGTTTTGTCATGAAGTTAATCCCTAATCATGGATTAAGTTGAGGAGCCTTCCTCAGCTTTAATGTTCTCATCTATCATCCTTCTATTAGGATGGTGTAATGGGTCCATTAAATCCTTGATTATGGCTTAAACTCATAACTTAACACTAAACAAAAGCTCCAAAAACATCTAAATAAATTCAAGTAGGTTAATGAACTTAATCCTACATAATTGTGATTAAGTATGAGGTGTTTACTTCATACTTAAAGTATTCTCATTACCCCTAATCAGAGGGAGGATGTGATGAGTTTACTAACCCTTGGTTTAGGCTTAAGCTCATTTTCTTATGACAAACTTCAAAAGGCAATAAAAGATTGAAAATATCAAAAACAAACAATAACCGTCTCCTTCGGGATTCTTTTCTCATCTCATTCACTCACAAACAAGAACTTGCTTCTTCCGTCTAATGCAAGACAATTTGCACCTGAGCCAGACAGGTCATACACTTGAGCATAGGCAAGAAAGCAGTTCACAAGTCAATTTATCTTTTAGTCTCTTTGAGTCGAACTATGGTGTTCTGACTTCCTCATTGCATGAGAGGATACGTAGGCATAACTTAACAGTTATCGAACAAAAGTCTCTGTATATTCCCCCCTCTTCCAGCTTTATTCTTTAAGCCTCATTGTCTTGAGCATTGCACTATGTTCTTGCACTGACACTTCTTTATTTCACTTCACATTTCTTTTACACTGACACTTGCATTCTTTTCCATCTTTTGCACACAGAATAGCACTGACACTACCCCTCTAGACACAATATTTTTAAGCGTGGATCCCGTCGAGTACGACGGACAATCTGGGTGCTAATACCTTCCCAGGTTGTAACCAACCCCCTTTCTCAGTTTCTCTGGTTCGCGACCGTCTTATCCATATCTTTCCAGGTTTATGCAGCATTACCTTTCCTTCGAGATAAAAATGCCTAGCTGGCGGCTCTTTTCAGTTCACCCTTGTGTTCTCTCTTTCTCCGACCGTTCGCGTCTGTACCCCTCTTGGCCAGGTTTCATTTGGTGGGAGCGACAGCTTGGCGACTCTGCTGGGGACCCTTATACTGCAACCAGGGCTTCTGGTTCTTTTTGTGGGTTCCTCCTAGAGCTTGTTTGATTTGTGTTTACTGGGGTGTTATGTGCTATGTATGTTTATTTTATTTTTGCTTTATTTATTGCTTTATGTACAGCTTTATTTATTGCTTTCTTTACAGTTGTTTGCATATTTCATACTTTCATTGCTGGATCTGGTTTCCTGTTTTGGTGGGTGGGGTTCCACTGAGTGATTAAGGTTCTATACCTGGGACCTGAGTGACACCTAGGCTAGAGTGGTTCATGTTCTTTCCCATTCCATTTCGGTCTGGTGCGGGAATATGAAACACGGTTCAAATGTGGGTTTCTTCTTAAGAACTCTGTGCTACAGATTTCCTGTAGTGTTAGGGCTATCTGGGAAGCCTTCTTAGTCTGGATGACCCTTATTTTTGACCTTCAGAATCTGGGGTGAATTGGAGGAGGATCTTTTATGGTTATTGTAAACATTGTACCTCCGGGTTAGAAGTGTTTACACTTCTCATAACTGATCCAAGTCTGAGGATCTTTGTTCTAGAACATTACCTGTGAGGGGGTTGGGCTGTTTACAGGTTTGCAGGAACCCTTGGCCACATCATACCCAGTTACTGTATTGTTTAAGAGTACTCCATTTTGAGCAGTTCTTGTGATTAACCCTGGACATGTGACTCTTTATTTGAGTCCCCCACCCTGGTTACTGGATTTCTGAGCCTTCATCCGGACTTTTGAACCTACATGGACTTTATATCAAGACAGATTATCAGATCTAGCTCCTTATCACAAACCCTTGCATATCATTTGCATATATCATCATTGCATCATTTGACATTTGTTTATTTGCTTTTCAGGGTATCCACCTCCTTGTATCTTGGTTTTGGTTTTGACCCCTTCTTCTGCTTAGACCTCTACTTCAACTGTCTTCATCAGTTATCTGCTTCAGTCATCTCCATCCCCACCTACTTCAGTCTGTCAGAGACTTACCCCCAGCTTCAGTTTGTGATCTTCATCAGCATTTGTCTTCAGCTTCTTCAGCAGCACTCATGACTACTCCCAGGAAGAGCAACATATCTTATCACTTTTTTGAGCCTGTACTGACTGGTATCAGGCAGGTCGAGTCACTCATCACCCATGACCACATCCCAATGTTCAGAGAGCACTATGGGGGTATCTTGGATATTGTTATGGATCTTGATTCTTCTCAGAGAAGCATGATTCACACATGCTTGCAGTTCTATGACCCTCCAATGAGATGTTTCACCTTTCCTGACTTTCAGATGGGACCTCTGTTGGAAGAGTTTTCTTTGTTGATTGGAGTGCCTATCAGAGGTGGGATCCCTTTCAACCCAGAGATGACTGCTCCCTGAAGTGAAGAGATAGCAAGGGCATTGTACTTGGAGCCTGGCCTTGTTTAGCAAAGCATGACAACAAAAGCTGGGATTCCTGGTTTACATTTGGATTTCTTGATTTCTCAGACCAGCCTGAAGGCTGCAGTGGGAGAGTGGAGGGCAGTTTGTGCATTATTAGCCCTCAGCATATATGGGACTATATTGTTTGCAGATGAGCCTAAATTTATCAGTAAGAATTCCATCCATTTGTTTCTTCTGAAAAACCCAGTGCCTACATTGCTAGGGGATTTTTACTATTCCATCCATCAGAGGAATGAGAAACAAAGGGGGAAGTTGGTTAGATGCTGTGCTCCCTTGTTTTATTCTTGGCTACTCAATCACCTGCCTAAATCAGATGATTTCTTGAACCCACATCAGCAGAGGAATTGGGCCAAGAGGTTCATTGCATTAACTTCAGATGATATCAGATGGTGCACCCAGAGCACCAAAGGCAGGGCATTATCACCAGCTGTGGACAGTACCCTAATGTGCCTCTCATAGGAGTAAAAGGTTGCATCAATTACAACCCTTTACTGTTTAAGAGACAATTGGGCTATGCCTTGATTCACCCTCCCAGAGGACAAGATTTAGCTGAGACCTATACTGTGAAGTGCAACTTAATTCAGCTATTGTCAGACAAGCATCCTGGGCTTGGGACAACATCCAGACAAAAGGGGTAGCTATTCTTGGAAGATGTAACAATGTTGCTTCAACTCAGTACTATGAATTGTCCCGTACTATAGCTCAGTTTACCAGAATGCCTTTCACCTTGGAAGACATACCTGGACCCTCTACAGTACAGCCTACAGCAACTGTTAGCCTAGAGGAATTTGAAAAGTTGAAGGAAAGGAATGAGCAGCTATCTCCAGCCTTGAAAAAGACTCTTTGGGAAAGAAGTTATGGTTGCCTGGACATTGAGAGATTGGAAAAGCTCGGAATTGAGCATCTGGCCAAAATTGAAAAGACAAAGGACTACATAAGGAAAGCAAGGGCTGGGGAACAAATATTGAAGAATGCCTGCAAGGAGGCCAAGATTCAGAAAGCTATGGCTGAGCACTATCTGCAAGAGAGCCAGGCTAGGTGGGTCAGGATCACCAAAGCTCGTGCAAAAGAAAACCAGAGGACTCAGGCCAAGATTGATCAGTTGGAGGCCAATGAGAAGAAGCAGCATGAAGCTTTGTTGGCAGCTCAGAAGGAGATTTCAGAATTAAAGCTTAGAACAGGGTTGAAGAGATCCAAAGATCAGGACTGGCATAAGAAGCTGACTACTGCCCTTGCCACTAGGAACCTCCTCATTAGGACCATTACAGAGCACCCAGCTGGTCCAGTGACTAAGGCACTCCTGAAGGAGGTCAGGGAAGATGATTATGGATTGGATGTCTGATTCCTCTTTTCTTGTTGTTCTTTCCTTTTGATGTACTTTTCCTTTTGTTGTATTTTTGACCCTCCATGGGCATGTATTGCAAAACAAACTATGTATTGTTCATCATTTGTAATATATTTAGTTTGTTTTCATTGGGCTTATTTTCTCAACAATATCAAGCATCTTCCTCGAGATCTGGAAAGGTCAAAACCAAGAACCAAACCGGATACCTTGGAAAACAAATAAGCATGATGCATTGCATACTGACCTTTTTCTTTGTTTTGTAGGTTTTGTTTATTATTATTATGACTAACTTTGTTGTGATCTCAGGAAACATTGGTCGTCGCCGAGTGTTCCCTGTCAACCGTACACACCGGTACCCTACACGTAACAACCTTCCAGGCATTCAAATGGAGCAGGTACAGCAGGACCTGAATGAGGTCAGAAATCAGATGGCAAACGAAAGAGTCGAGAAGAGGAACTAGATGTCTCAGTTTATGGCTGTCATGACTGGCTTAGCCCAGAGTCAAGAAAGACTGAGAGAACTGGTAGAAAGACAGACACCTGAGGAACCCCATCTTGGAACAAGGGGAACCAACAATAATGAACGGGGCCAGCCTCGTATTGACCCTCCAGAGTATGGGCCTCATTTGAATCCAGATGTTAATATTCCAAGAAACGTTCAAGGTAATACTGCTGGGGGCAGAATCCTGCAAGAGGATCCCCAAGAAGAACAATTTAATATTATTGGGGCTGGAGATGAAGTATATGATAGAAGATTGGATTAAATTGCTGAAAAGTTAAGATCTTTGGAATCTCAAAATTCTTTGGGCTTCGACGTGATGGATATGGGACTGGTAGATGGGGTGAGGATTCCCCACAAATTCAAACCCACATGCTTTAAGAAGTATAATGGTACCTCCTGCCCGCGTACTCATCTGCAATCTTTCCTAGGAAGACTCAAGGCTTATACCGTGGATGAGAAGTTATGGATGTTCTACTTTGAGGACAGTCACTGGAGCTTCAAGAGAATGGTATTCACATCTGACAAGGGCCACCATAAGATGTTCGAAAGACTTGGACCGAGGCTTTCATCCGGCAATACCAGTATAATCTAGACATGGCCCCCAATAGAAATCTTCTAATGGGCATGTCTCAGTCTTCAATAGAGAGCTTCCAGGATTATGCTCAAAGGTGGAGACAGCTTGCTGCTGTTGTCCAGCCACCCATGTCAGAAAGAGAAATGGCTTACATGTTTATGAACACCTTGCAAGGGACTTATATTGATAGACTTGCTGCTTTCTACTCTACTAGTTTTGCTGATGTAGTTATAGCTGGTGAGAGAATTGAGAGTCTCTTGAAGATGGGCAAAATCTCCGACAATGGTGCAAGTTCCTCCAGCAACCCCAGAAAACCTTTTGCAGGACCCCGAAGGGCAGGTGAAACAAATGCTATTCATACAAGCAGGGGAAGGCCCCAATACTCTCACAGGTCAGTAGCAGTTGTTACCATCCCAGCTCCAGTTCCACAACAACCATTATATCCTCAACAACAACAACAACATCACTATCAGCAATCATCTCATTTTCCACAACAAAGAACGTATAACAACAATAGCAACCAACAACAACACCCTTCCAACAGAGGCCATCTCAGGAAAATCGGGTGATTGACCATATCCCTATGCCTTATGATGTTTTATTGCCACAACTCCTGAAGCTTAACCTGGTTGAGTTAAGGACGTTGGCACCACCTGATCCTCCCAATCTCCCAAAGAATTATGATGTTAATGCCAGGTGTGCCTTTCACTCCAAAGCACCTTATCACAATATTGAGAAGTGCAGAGCCTTACAGATTAAGGTTCAGGATTTGGTCAATTCCAAAGCTCTCAATTTCGCACCTCCTCCGAATGTTAACAGAAATCCTATGCCTAATCATGGTGGGCCCAAGATTAATGCCATTGAAGAGGACCAACCATCTGCACTAACTGATAATATTGCACAGATTCAAACACCATTGGCTGAAGTCAAAGTTCAACTTTTAAGATGCCAAGTGTTCCCGGGCTGTGGGGCCTGCTGTGAATTGTGCAAGACAACTAGTAATGGTTGTGAGAAGCTAAGGTTTGGCATAGATGGCCACATCAAAGATGGAATCTTAAAAATTACTTCAACAGCTCCTTCAGCAACTCTTGTATCAACAATAATGGATCCTCCTACAACACCAACAATTATCCCTTCAACAGATTCTCCTACAATAGCAACAACAATCATTCCTGCTGATTTATCAACAACACCAGCAATCACTCCGCCCATTATTTCAACAAGTCAAAGTTAAACAACTTTTTATTCTACAACATGAGCACCCCTTTTAACAACGGAATCTTCTACAACGCCAACAAACATTAATGAAGACGTCTCAACGGTCACAATCTACAATGACCCAGCAAATGTTCACAACAACAACAATTTCCAACCACAAGCTACAGCACCTCCTGCCAGATCTCCAGTCACGATTTACTATGACCTGCACACCATTATAGTACCTTCCTCTGCAGCAATCAGTCCAGTTACCATTACGGTGCCTGGACCTGTTCCTTATGAAAGCAGTAATGCCATACCTTGGCACTACGGCTCTGATCTCTACTGCAATGGGGAAAAGATCACTCTGGATTTATCAACCTCTTCATCACAAATTGACAATGTTGGAGGAGGAGGAGGCTTCACCAGAAGCGGACGCATTTTTTCCTCACAAACCCAAAAACCCAATGCTAAAGCAGAAGCTGCTGCTAAGGCAAAGGGAAAGAATGTGGTATCTGAAGAGCCTGCTGTTAAAGAAGCTCAGAAGACGTCTTTTGAACAAGATGTAGACGAGTTCATGAGAATAATAAAAAGGAGTGATTATAAAGTGGTGGATCAGCTTCACTAAACCCCCTCCAAAATCTCCATATTATCACTGTTAATGTGTTCCGAGGCTCACAGGAATGCATTGTTGAAGGTCATGCATGCAGCATACATGCCGGAGGAGATTACTGTTAATCAGTTAGAAACTGTGGTTGCAAATGTCAACACTAGTCATGGACTGGGCTTTACAAATGTTGATTTAACAACGGAGGGGCGCAGCCATAACAAGGCTTTGCACATCACCTTGGAATGCAAGGGTGCTGTTCTTTCTCACGTACTGGTGGACACTGGGTCTTCATTCAATGTCCTACCAAAGAAAGCCTTGGTGAAGTTGGAGTATGATGGATTGGCATTACGTCCGAGTAATTTGGTAGTGAGAGCATTTGATGGCTCTAAAGGATCGGTGCTTGGAGATATCGATTTACCTGTGTTGATTGGCCCGCAGACCTTCAAAACTACCTTCTTTGTGATGGACATACAGTCGGCCTACAGCTGTCTTTTGGGTAGACCCTGGATCCATGTCGCTGGCGCTGTTAAGTCTACCTTTCACCAGAAGTTAAAATTCGAGTGGGAAGGCCAAATCATCACCATCTGTGGGGAGGAGGATATTTTTGTTAGCCAGTTGGCTACGTACAAATACATAGAAATGGATGGGGAGATCCATGAGACCATGAGTCAGGGGTTTGAGGCCCTTAATATTAATGAAGCATCTGATGTGTCTGGGACTTCCATCACATCATATCAACATGCCCGGAAGGTTGTTGAGGAAGGTACCGCTCAAGGCTGGGGCAAGCTGCTGCCAGTGGAAAAGAAAGAAGACCGATTCGGGTTGGGTTACAAACCAACTCGACAAGATCAACCAGAGGCTGCAATGGAGCCCAAATTTGTCAGCGGGGGAATGCTCACCCCAGATGCTGTGAACAGTTTGGAAGACGAGGAAGAAGACGAACGCAAACTGGAAAACTGTATACGTCTAAGGATCCCGGGGAACCATGTCTCAAACTGGTCTTCCCAGGAAATTATAAGAATTACTCCTGCAGAGTAATTATTATTTCCTGTCTTTAAGCATGCATCAAGTCCTGCATCTTGCCCAAGATGTCAGGGCTCATTTTGTAATCGGGCCATCTTGTATTTTGTGCAAACGATCAATTAATGAATATCAGGACATCTTTTGCAAATGGGTCTTTTCTTTTCCGCTCACTGTTTTTCATTCTTTATTTTTTGTACAAAAATAAAATGGCAATGTTTTTCAAAATAATAACTTCATTTTCACTTTTTTCTAAGCAAGATAAAACTGATCACTAAAATGAACCAATCTAAACCCTTGTAGAGAGTGCCCTCCAGACTGCACCGACAACGATACTGCTATGACTTTGTATGACTTCGACAATCCGATTAATCAAGCCGATAAAGGGGTTGAAGAAGATTATGAGCTGCCTGAAGAGCTAGCCATATTGTTAAGGAAAGAGGAGAAGGTTATCACTCCTCATCAGGAGGAAGTTGAGACAGTTAATCTTGGTACCGAAGAAGACTTGAAGGAAGTGAAGATCGGGGCCCGACTGCAAGATTCAGTGAAGGAACAACTTATTGACATGCTTCGGGAGTATGTGGATGTTTTTGCTTGGTCTTACCAAGACATGCCAGGTTTGAATACCGACATTGTTATGCACAAGCTGCCTCTAAAGGAAGACTGTCCTCCAGTAAAACAGAAATTGCGCCGTACTCGTCCGGATATGGCCATGAAGATAAAAGAAGAGGTACAAAAACAGTGGGACGCCGGTTTCCTTGCTGTAACTAGTTACCCGCCGTGGGTTGCTAACATTGTGCTTGTGCCTAAGAAGGATGGCAAAGTACGAATGTGTGTGGATTACCGGGATCTGAACAGAGCCAGCCCGAAGGATGACTTCCCATTACCTCACATTGATGTATTGGTCGACAATATGGCTCAGTTCTCAGTGTTCTCCTTCATGGATGGATTTTCAGGATATAATCAGATCAAGATGTCACCTGAAGACATGGAGAAGACAACTTTCATCACACCCTAGGGCACATTCTGTTATAAGGTAATGCCATTCGGACTGAAGAATGCTGGTGCCACTTATCAACGGGCTATGGTAACATTATTCCACGACATGATCCACAAAGAAATTGAATGTTATGTGGATGACATGATTGCCAAGTCCCTCATAGAAGAAGACCACCTGGTAAATCTGTTGAAGCTATTCAAGCGTCTGAGGAAGTACCAGTTGAAGTTAAACCCCAACAAATGCACATTCGGGGTGCGATCCGGTAAGCTGCTGGGATTTATCGTAAGTGAAAAAGGGATTGAAGTTGACCCTGACAAAGTCAAAGCCATTCAAGAAATGCCTGCACCAAAAACTAAAAAAGAAGTTCGGGGGTTTCTAGGTAGATTGAACTACATTTCAAGGTTCATATCTCATCTTACTACAACCTGTGAGCCCTTATTCAAGTTGTTGAGAAAAGAACAAACGGTCAGGTGGAATGAAGATTGTCAGAAGGCTTTTGACAAAATCAAGGAGTACTTACAAGAGCCTCCAATTCTTATGCCTCCAGTTGAAGGAAGACCTCTAATAATGTAATTGACAGTATTAGAAGAATCAATGGGGTGTGTGCTGGGCCAGCATGACGAGTCTGGTCGAAAAGAGTATGTAATATACTACCTAAGCAAAAAGTTTACTGACTGTGAACAACGTTATTCACTGCTCGAGAAAACTTGTTGTGCTTTAGCGTGGGCTGCTCGCCGACTAAGGCAGTATATGTTGACCCACACTACCTTATTGATCTTAAAGATGGATCCAATCAAGTACATATTTGAGAAGCCAGCACTTATCGGACGGGTTGCAAGATGGAAAATGATTCTCACAAAATATGACATTCAATACACATCCCAAAAAGCTATCAAAGGCAGTGTATTGTCTGATTATCTAGTTGAGCAACCCATTGATGATTACCAGCCTATGAGATTTGAATTCCCTGATGAAGACATCATGTTCATAAAAGCAAGAGATCATGAAGAGCCTGTCCACACTGAAGGGCCTGACCCAGAGGAATAATGGACAATGATGTTCGATGGGGATGTTAATATGAATGGTCATGGTGTTGGTGCAGTACTCATTACGCCTAAAGGAGTTCACATGCCATTCTCGGCAAAACTCACCTTTAATTGCACTAACAACGAAGCTGAATACGAAGCCTGTATCATGGGTCTTGAGGAAGCTTTGAGGAAGCCATTGACCTTAGGATCAAGACTTTAACTGTATTCGGAGATTCAGCTCTGGTAATCAATCAGACCAACGGCAAATGGTACACTCACCAGGAGCATCTGATTCCATATCGGGATTATACGAGGAGATTACTGACTTTCTTCACAACAGTCAAACTTGAGTATATCCCTCGAGATGAAAATCAGTTTGCAGATGCTCTGGCTACCATTTCATCCATGATCAAAGTTCAAGCTTCCAATTTTGTGCCTCGGATTTCAATATCCCGACTTGACAGACCAGCATACGTGTTCTCGGTAGACATTGCTAAAGATGATAAGCCTTGGTTCTATGACATCAAACGCTTCTTAGAGGAGCAAACATACCCACCTGGGGCATCATCCAATGATAAGAAAACATTAAGAAGGCTGGCTGGTAGTTTCTTCCTGAATACTGATGGTTCCTTGTACAAGCGAAACTTTGATATGGTACTTCTCAGATGTGTTGATAAGGCAGAGGCAGACTTGTTGATGCACGAGGTGCATGAAGGATCTTTCGGTACCCATGCTGGAGGGCATGCAATGGCCAAGAAATTGATAAGATCAGGCTACTACTGGATCATAATGGATGCAGACTGTTGTGCTTATTCCAGAAAGTGCCAGATTTATGCAGATAAAGTGCATGTGCCTCTGAACCCTTTGAATGTGATGTCTTCACCTTGGCCATTTGCCATGTGGGGCATTGATATGATTGGCAAAATTGAACCAACTGCTTCAAATGGCCACAGATTTATCCTGGTAGCCATTGACTATTTTACCAAATGGGTTGAAGCAGCTTCATATGCAAATGTCACCAGGCAAGTGGTAGCCCGATTCCTGAAGAGAGACATCATCTGTCGGTATGGAGTGCCCGAGCGAATCATTACTGATAATGGTTCCAATTTGAACAATAAAATGATGGCAGAACTATGTCGGGACTTCAAGATCCAACATCACAATTCTTCTCCTTACAGGCCAAAGATGAATGGCGTTGTGGAGGTAGCTAACAAGAATATCAAGAGGATTGTGCAAAAGATGGTGGTCACATACAAAGATTGGCATGAGATGCTACCATTCGCCTTACATGGGTACCGTACATCAATCAGAACATCCACTGGGGAAACATCGTATCCGCTTGTGTATGGTATGAAAGCAGTCCTACCTGTTGAAGTTGAATTAACCTCCTTGCGGGTACTGATGGATGTCAAATTGAATGAAGCAGAATGGGTCCGATCCCGGTACGATCAACTGAATCTGATCGAAGAAAAGAGTTTAGCTGCAATCTGTCACGGGCAGCTGTATCCGAAGAGAATGAAGAAAGCCTTCGATCAGAAAGTCAGGCTTCGGGAATACCAAGTAGGAGATCTTGTGCTGAAAATAATCCTCCCTCCTCATACAGACCACAGGGGCAAGTGGACTTCGAATTATGATGGTCCATTCATTGTAAAGAAAGGTTTCTCAGGTGGAGCATTGATGCTCTCTACTATGGATGGTGAAGATTTTCTGTCCCCTGTGAATTCAGATGCAGTTAAAAAATACTTCGCATAAAAAGACCCGCTGGACATAAAAACAGAATGTAAGTCCAGGCAAAAATAGGGCATCCCGGTGAGTCAAAAACTGAATAAAAGACTCGGGCAAAAATAAGGGAAATTGGACAGCTCAGGCAAAAATTGGTATCCCGGTGGATTGAAAACCCGAAAGGGTGATCCATGCAAAATAAGGGAATAAGCGAACAACTGTATTCTGAATTCGTCCGTATCACTTACAACTTGGCAAGCTTTGAAAGGTTCAAGCATCGGTCAGAATCAGCCTTCTTCAGAAAGCAAGATGAGAAGAACGTCAATGTCATATGAGTCATAGCAAAAGGGAAGCTCGCTGAAGCGTCAGCAACATTGCCAGCACCTTTTTGTTTCTCAATATGTAACAATCTCCTCATTTTAGGGGATCTGTTTCTTTGACTGTATTTGCCAATTCAGGGCACCCGAATTAATAAAATCAGATTTTCAGTCACATTCAGTCTTGTAAATTTTATTTCACTTGCAAAATGTCCAATATCTTTGATAAAATGTTTGCATAAAAACAGATGCGCCTTTTCTAAATCACATGCTTACAGGAAATATATTACTTACTCCCGGGAGTGTCTGAATTCCTATGATGGAATCCAGTAAGGGATGCCTCGGGGTACTTGTGTGTTTCTTTGTCATAACAGGATTGCAGGTACTCAAAGCGCAACATAGGACATGAAAGATTTCTCCCAGCAAAGCTTCCAAATCATTATTTCCTCAACACATCTTCCAAACAGCACCAGAGAAGCTCTCTCTCCCCCGTCAGAACTATCAGGCATCACTTCTCCAGCACATCTGTCAGAGCAGCATCAGAAGGGGATCAGTTCCCCAGCTAAGTTGTCAAGTATCTTCCTCAGAAATTACCAGGAAGATCGTTCAGTGATCTTTCTCCTCCCCAGCCGAGTGCTAGACAGGGAACCATCTCACCACAAAGCTCCAGCCTCTATCCGGAAGAGCAATGTCTGAAAATCTCACAACAAAGTGACGAAAGCTTCCACAGCCCCAACTGGGTTCCTCATTATAGTAGGTCTATCAGTGACTTATTTCCCCAAGCAGAATCATTTGAATCAGATCTACCAATGATCTCATCCCCAGCTGGGATATCTTTTCAAACAGATCAATCGGAGATCTCTACAGCAGTGGGATCCAAATCCCATATCGGTATCTTTGCATAATCATAGCATCTACATCATATCTCCCCCAGAGCGTAGCATTCCGTCTAAAACGGAGCATTACGGAAAAAATCAAACATATTGCATAATCACAAGCCATGTTTGGAATCAAACACCTGTATATACCAATTTGTCGTCAGCAATGTATATAGAGACTCACAGTCCCAGCAAAAAGCCAAAGCGTCCCTTTTGCAATCACTAATACATACAAATGTATACTCACCCGACACTCGTCCGTGTCATATCATTCCCCTGCAAATATAAACCACAAACAGATATCTATACACTCTCTTTTGACACCCGTCCGTGTCACCACTCCCCAGTAAAGTCGTCAAACACTTGGTTATAATACACTTATTTCGACACCCGTCCGTATCATCTAATCCACACAGATCACCAGATATCTTTTACACTCATAAGTTCATAACTTGTACACTTCCTCTTATGATACTCGTATGTGTCATACTTTCCCCAGCAAGTTGAACACTCATCTGTGTCTCACTCATACTTATTTCTCATACAGATACTCGTCCGTATCTTGTATACACCACTTATCTCTCCTCAGATTCAACACTCGTCCGTGTTCTTTGTTAACCAGTTGATACTCGTTCGTATCATCATCTCTGAACATGCGTCAGCGTTTGTTTCTACTGATACTCGTCCGTATCATGAGCTTAAGGAGGCTCTTCCGCGTCTTTAATCTATACACAGTGTCAAAACACTTAAACCTTTGCTTTCTTGAATGTAGACACTCGTCCGTGTCTACCATTCCCTAGAAAATCCCCATTAAAAAACAAATTTCTCTTCTATCTGATATTCGTCCTATGTCATGATACTTTTCGGCAGCCGTACCCTTCCAGGTGATCGTCCTTCACCTTTAGATAACCGTCCCTCATCTCTTCCCCAGCGGAGTCTCCATTATTGGAACCCTTTCGTATCCGACATTCGTCCTATGTTGTGATATTTTAGCAGCCGTCCCCTGCTAGGTGATCGTCCTTCACCTCTTGATGATCGTCTTTCATCATTTTTATCTGATGGTCGTCCCCATCGTTGATCTTGTTATCTGACATTCGTCCTATGTCATGATAAACTCCAAGAGCAGCCGTACCCTGTTAGGTGATCGTCCTTCACCTCTTGGTGATCGTCCTTCATCATGCTTATCTGATGGCCATCCCTATCGTCGACCTTTTCTATCCGGCATTCGTCTTATGTCGTGATACTTTCGGCAACCGTACCTTGCCAGGTGATCGTCCTTCACCTTGGATGACCGTCCCTCATCCCTATCCCCAACAGAGCAGCCGTCCCCTGCTAGGTGATCGTCCTTCGCCTTTGATGACCGTACCTAATCATTTTATTTCTTCAACCTGATGGCCGTCCCCATCATTACCTTAACCTTTAATCCCCAGAGAATTTTTGTTACTATTTGATGGCCGTCCCCATCATGATCTCTTTATTTCCCCAGCATGTTGGTCGTCCCCGTTATTGCTTTACTCCCAGCAGTCGTCCTCTACTTGACGATCGTCCTCCGTCGCCCGCACTTGATAAACATACTTTACTTCCTTTTACAATCTATATCCCTTTTCTTCTTCATACCCAGTGAGTGCAAATGTTGGACTGTCATTGGTATTCAACCACAAGTTATCTTGTTTGCCTGTTAAGCCGTCGCTTACATCTTGCACAGCTAACTCATGTTTGAATAGGGGCAGTTGTAAACACCCCAAATTTGCCCTCACTAAGTTCACACCATGGCTTGTGACCTTTTCATTTGCATAAGTTCAATCATATCATATCATGTTGCATTTTTGCTTTACTGCATTGGTTCAAAGCCATCTGCATCTAGGGTTTGTGATCCGAGCAATCCATGAGCTATCTGAGCCACTCCAAAGGTCTTCAATCATCTCAAGAGGGTCTATGTATGTTCAAACATCATATTATATCTTCCCAAGATCAAGAAAGTCAGAAAATCACAAGAACTGGCAAGACATGGAAGCAGAGCCAGGTTTAACTACACAAATGACCTAAAATTAGGGTTTTGGTTTCAGAGGCCATAACTTCAAATTTTTTGGTCATTCTTGTTTCTATTGGAATCAATATGATATAAGGATCATGCATACCAAGTTTGATGGAAAAATTCATTATGGAAGTCATCTGATCACTAGGTAACTTCCTGAGCAAGTCAGAGCAAAATCAGGGCATCTGAAGCCCCCCAACATGGAACCAAAATGGATTTTTCATCAAAATGAAGTTATATGGTCTTTATTTGATCATTTAAGTGCTTAGAAGTTCACAAATTTGAGGAAAAGTGGGCAAAACCAAAAGTTGCCAAATATGGAAATGACTTGTCATGTAAACTTTCCATTTTGGGAAAGTTTTTCAACCTCCTCTTTCTTAACCAAAAATGCTTCAAATGAAAAATTCTTGGTCATGAAAGTTGAATAATGGATCATTCCCTTTTCAAAAAGTACAAGAACAATATCTAATTAATTTTGGAACTCAAGTTATGGCTTTCCAAAGTTGCGAAAAATCACATAAAAATCACTTTTGCACCAAAGAGGCATTTTGCAAAATGTCATGATAAGGCATTCTAAAGGCTTCAAATATGCACAAAAACTTCACAACATGCTCATGTGACCTCTAAGGATCAGATTTGTGCTTTGAATCATTCCATTCCATGACTTGTACATGAAGAAATCAAGAAAGGGGCAAACTTTGCCAAAATTGCAAAACCCCCCACAACTTCCCACAAACTTGCCAAATTGCCTCAAACTGATTTCCATGGTTGTCCATGAATTATGCTGCGCAAGACATGCCCTTGTCCTTGGCCTGAACTTGCCCATACCTCAAAGGACACATAACCTTGAATTTTTGCAAAACAAGCCATACCAATCACACTATGCCATTACCAACTTTCTGACCAATCATTTTTGTTTATACTAATCAAATGCAAGCCAAACATAACAAGAACATAGCCTGAGCTCTCCCACAAGTCAGCATACACAAAAACCTCCCACTTTTCATTTTCATTCGAAACTCTCAGCAAACTCCACAAAACTTAAAACTTCTTCCACCATTAATCTCAGCTTCACTCACTGATCATTTCCCACCCTTCAATTTGCCCTAAACGCCACCATACCAAAAACACGATTTCTTGCCCCCTTTGAACTGAACTTCATCAAACTCACAAACCAGCCACAAAAAACTCCAACCAAGCATCAAAGCTTCTTCAGGGAGGTCATTGGAGGTCTTTTGAAGCAAGAAAGCAGCCTGAAAGCTCTAGGGTTGAAAGCTCCATCTCAGGTAGCTCTCTCAAACTTGTTTTCCATAAATCTTTTTTAAGGTTATAGAAATGTTCCTTGTGATCCCCTGAGTACACTGAGCTTTGTGGTTTTGAAAATAGTTGAGAAATGAAGTTGTATGGTTGTTCTGAAATTTCTGCCATTTTTATACTTTGATTCGAATCTTGTTTGTGAGTGAAAAGAAATGGATTTTGAGGTTAGGGTTGAGCTTAGGAAGATGAGAGGAAGTAATCTGGAGTTTTAGAGCTCCAGAAATGACCTAGGGAGCATTTTGGGAAATTTTCAGGGGAGGGATGGACGGAGAAGATGACCGGAGGTCATTTCCGGCCACCTGAAAGTCATTAATGTTTGATTAGGGTTTAGGGGTGAGTTTAAACGTGAGCCGTAGGATCCAGATTACCCGCGTGTGTGAATGGCCAGGATTCAGTGTTAAAACCCTAATCTTATAATTAATATTAATTAATTAGGTTTAATTTAAAAAATGCCAGATTGAACCACAACCTTAGGATTGCGCACGCAGTCAACCACAAACCCCCAACTTTGAATCTGGATCTTTGGATCAGATTACTTTTCCATTTAATTTGTTTTATTTCATTTTGTTTCTATTTAATTTGTACATTTTATTAAAAATAGTAAAAAGCATCAAAAAATTCTGAATTTTTTATCCAAACTTTAATTAATTTTCAGAATCCAAAAATATTTTTATTTTTATTTTTAGCATTAAAAAAATATTTTTAAATCATTTAAATGTTATTTTTAATTAGTTAATGAGAATTAATTAATTAAAAATATATTTAGGTATTTGAAAATCCCAAAATAATTCAGAGAACATTTTCAAACATTCAGAAACATTTACAAACTCACCACACAAATTTATTTTTGGTTTTGATCATACTTTGACATTTTTCAATTGAATTAGGGTTCCTAAACTTGAATATTTTTAACCCTAACTTCAAAAATTCATAACTTTTGAACCAAAGTGAGTTTGTGAATGATTCATTTTGCATTATGTTATGCATGACTTCAAGTTCCTAAAAATATTTTTGATTCATTTTTATAATGCATTTTCAATTTGTTTGGCATTTTACCTTTAGGATCACCCTTAAAACCTTAGAAACTTAGAAAAATCATAAGTCCTTCTAGGTTAAGCTTCTGACCTCCCCCTTTGGATGGTAACTTAGTATAGGTTTAGGGTTCCTTTGAGTTCATTTTCAATTTTTTATCTCATGCTTTGCTTCTGTTTTTGAATTGTGCATCTCACATGATCATATAACCCTAATTTGCATCTTCATTTACATTCATCTTGCATAAACTTGCATATATTAACTTGCCATGACATATTATGAATCCACATGACATATAAGACACCTTAGGACATATTGAAATCATGTTTGGTCATTGCATCATCCATTTTCCATGTTTTGCTTTCATTTCATGTGCATTCATAAACTTTCATGCCTCTTATATGCTTCATTTGCATTCCCATCCTTTGTATGATCATCTTCATTTCATGACATACATTTATGTCATCTATTTGCATCATTAGCATCATGAACATGCTTCTAGTTTTGGTTTTCATCTTGGCATTTCATCCCATTTTCATTTCCTTTTACTAACTTTTCAGGTGGTAAGTGTTTGAGAAGTGAATTTGCCTTCACTTCTCACAATCTCTTCTCATCTCTCTTATGCATCCTTTCTGCATTTTACTTTTGTATTAGAGTGAGCTTGCTCATTCATGATCTCTCCTCACTTTCTTTCTTCAAGCAACTTGTCTTCTTAAGTGAAGTAAGTTGTCTTGCTTCTTTCTGCTTCTCCTCCTTTTCTGCTTCTTCCTTGGTGGCTTTCCTTGAAGACTTCTTGCAAGCCTCATAAACCCTAGGAACACCCAAGCATGTTAACAATTAGGCTTTGATTAGTCCCCCATTTAGTTTTACCTTTGTGTCATCTCTTGTGTCTTCTCTTCTCATCTCTTAACCAAGGACTAAACCCTAAAGGTTTTAAGGCTTTGTGTCGCTCCCCGGATTTCCATACTGGTACATACGCGAAAGTGGCGCGGAAAAGAATAGAGTCGCCAGCCAGTCATTTTTATCCCGAAAGAACGGGAATGGTAATGCTTCACAAACCAGAAGAAAAGAAAAGGAAGGACACGGGTCCTGCGAACCAAAGAGACTGAGTTCGAGAGTCGGTTACAACCTGGGAAGGTATTAGCACCCAGATCGTCTGTCGTACCCGACAGGATCCACGCTTGCAAAGAAATTGTTTCAATGGGT
This sequence comes from Lathyrus aphaca, assembly GCA_963966055.1. Taxonomy (NCBI): domain Eukaryota; kingdom Viridiplantae; phylum Streptophyta; class Magnoliopsida; order Fabales; family Fabaceae; genus Lathyrus; species Lathyrus aphaca. The sequence goes on from OZ014524.1 coordinate 340,123,547, forward strand.
GAAGAAATGAAAACTGCTGCAAATAAAATGAACTGGATAAAAGAAAAGAAAAGGTAACTGAATAAGAAATGAAAAGGAAAAATGTAGGGAAAATAAAGATTATGCTCGAACGGGCCCTACTCCGCTGCCTACGTACCTCATCTGGACAATGAGGATCAGAGTCGCCGTAGTTCCCCTAACTAGGGGTAGAAAAGAAATTGCTTGTGAATTAAGGCTTGAACTGCCTATGCCAATGCTCAGGTGTTACAGACTCGGACGACGAGTGCGTAACCGTCTTGCAAAATGACAAGTAGGAGCAAGTTCGCGTACGGAGCGAAGGAGATGAGAAAAGAATTCCCGAAGGAAAGACGCTTATTGTTTGTTCAGTGTTTTTTATGAGTTTTCTATTTTGAAGTTTGCATAGGTAAGTGTACCTAAGTCTTACTCACTGGGATGTGTACGTCTCACATCATTCCGAAATGGAATGCGCAAGAGGCACACCTATCTATGGAGGAAATCCCCAAATCTAGTCCCACAAGTGAAGGCTCAGACACACTGACCTACTGGCATTTATTAAGTGTTTTTGTGGTTTTTTGGTTGAGAAGTGTTTTTATGCTTTTCTTTGTGAGGTAATCTCATGCTAAGACCTATCCACCACGAGGGATAACTTACACCTCGCCCCGAAACAGAACATGTGTAAGTATCTCGTAGCAAAGTCTCATGTCACATGAGAAGACTCAACCTTTATTAGAGTGAATTAGAATTAAGTTTGAAGATGAGAAGAGAGAGCACCAAAAGGATCTCAAAGGTAAAAAATCTAATGGGGGACTAAGAATCCTAAATGTTGTCATGCATGGTATTCCTAAGTTAGTGAGGTTTGAATTCCATTTTAATGAAGAAGAAAGAAAGGAAAGAAGAAGAAGAAGAAAAAGAATAGGAGGAGAAGAAAGAAGTAAGGCCTAAGCCCATCAATCATAATAAAAGTATTAATGAAGAAAGGAGAAGAGATAAGAATTGTAGATGTGGGAATCACATCCACACCTCTCACTTATCAGAGCCCCTGAAATGGTTAGCGAGCCGCAATAAGCATACAATGAAAATAAGAACATTTACGCAAACCAAAAATGACAATCACAAGCCAAACCAAACAAAAAGGTCAGTATCTAACCCTATAGGTGACCTAAAACAAAGACCCACAAATCCTAATAGGATGGCATTAATGCCTTCCTCAAACTATGTTAGAAAGAAGGAAGAAAGAGGCACGAAACGCTACCTAAGAAACAAAACTCCAAACAAATATCAAATGACATGAGAAAAATAGGAAATTAAATCTCTAAAGCCACCAACCAGCAAAAAACAATGCATCAAAATATCTCACAAAAATTCACAAAGAAACTCCACTAAATAATCGCACAAAATCGCTTAAGAACAAGTAACGGAATCGCACAAATACGACTTACAAAACTATGGATAAAAATGAAATTAAAATATAACAAAAATGTTTTTATGATCTTTTCTGAGTCTATGAAATAATGTAAAAAGAACGGAGTTAAAATAATGAACGAGAGAGGAGAAACAAATTTTACAAGATGATGCGTTATTTATGGAATTTGAATGAAAATAAAATAAAAGAAAATTCGAAATAAAATTGAGAAATTAATTAAATCAGGAAATAAAAAATATGACAAAATTCTAAATGGAGTTATGAAACTAAAATATTTTTTATGTAATTTTTTAATGTATTTTTGTATTTTAAATGCATTAAAACTGAAAATATGAAAAAAAGAAAAATAAAATAAAACAAGAAATGGAGGGGGGGTGCAAAAAATAAAATAAAAAAAGAAGTTAAAACACATATATGGGCCGCGCAAGGGGGTGTGGAAAGCAGGAGGGTAAGGCCCAACACAGAAGAGACAAAGGGAGTTATGGTGAGGAGCGGTCAACAGCTTGACCAAAGCAGGAACGTGTGATCTGGGGATTAGTCAAGGTAATATCATCTTGGGGCTAGAAACGCAGGAGAGCATGGGTGCTATGGTGATACACACGCGCAAGATTAGAATGGGAAGGTCCTACCGGACGGTGACAAGTGTCACCGCCGGTATGGACGGAAACACCAAAAAATCTCCAAGACTCCTATCCTCTTATCATCTCGTTTTCCTCAATCTTTTTTTAATATTCTTTATTGACAAACTTTAATATACTCCTTAAAAATATATTTAACCTAAGGACCCTAATTCCCTAAGAAGACTAACAAAAAACCAGAACAAAAGAAAAGACAAAATGCCTCTCTCTCCACGCCATGTCTGTTGTCTTCTTCAACAGCACCTGCCAGCATCAATCAAACCCCTCCGCCTCCAAGCCACACCGGAGCACCGCCCTCGTCTTCATCTCTTAAACCAAACGCCGCCACCGGCTTCTTCTCACGACCTAGCTCGCCGGCCATAGCATCTTTCTCTGATCTAACAAAACGAACGCATAAAACCTCACCTCCTCCTCGATCCGTAGCCTAACCACCATCTCTAACTACTAAACCAGAACACAAACTCTACCTCTGTTTCTATCCTCTTCACAAATTCGGACCCGAACGAACAAAACAACCAAACAAAATGGATCAAAATCACAACCAGATACAACAAATTCAACACACAGCCCGCGATCGTATCAACTAGAGTATTCGAAATTATACCTGTTATTCGACGGCGCGGCGAACAACTCGTATGTTCACTTCAATTCTGATATTCTTTTCTTCTTCTTCGGATTTGACTCGATGCAGATTCGTTATTGTTATGGAATCTTGCTTCGATTATGCAATCGCGATTTATTCACCCTAGGTTGATATGAACCGCTCTGTGATTGCCGAATCAACTTGCAGGTTTTTGATGTTAAGCTCAAACGAAACGATGAAATTTGGTTCTGTTTTGTGATGGTGTGTGCAGGAGAATGATGAAGATATGCGATTGTTCTTGTTGATGAAGGTGATATGATGAGGAAGAAGAATGAAATTCGTGCTATAAATAATGCCTTGAAGATGCAGGAGAGTGTTTTTTTTTTGCAGCTATGATGATGATGAGATCAATGATGAAGAGAGTAATTTCGTATTATTGTTGTGGTGAAAATTATGATGGGTGAAGTGTGAAATCAACTATGGTGTGAAGAGTGTGATCCGAAATTGTTATTCGTTCTTTTTTTTTTTTGGTAACAGAATTTTTTGTTCTTATTTCTCCTCTTCCTCTCAAATTCTGTTTTGTTTTTGTACATTTTGTGTGATTTCAATCCATTGCATTTTTGTGCTCCTTTTTTCCTTGATTGATTGTGTGTATGTTGTGTGTGTGATGCTTGCTAGGAGGGTGAATATTGCGTGATGCTTTGTGAGTGTAAAAGATGATATGCTGACGTGTGAATTCTGTTGGTTTTCCTCTTGCATTTTCTCTTTTTTTTTTCGTTGCTTTTTTTTCTGTTGGTGATATGCGTGATGCTTTGGCTGGAATATGAATTGGAAAAGTGTGAGTGTTGGGCAGGTCACGTGGCTGGAGAAGAAACGAGATGGGAAATAACTTAAACAGACGAGTCTTCCTCAAATAAACCTGTTACGTCAGGTGAGAAGTAATTAGGACAGGCGAGCCCTCTTCACAAATCTTGTGTAGATATGGGATGCTTAAGACAGACGGGTCAACTGTTACGCCAGGTCCCCTAAACATTTTGACGTAATTCCACCGTCAGGACTTCAAACCTCTTCAACGCAGACGAGTATTGGATGACCATCAAGAGAACACGGAACGAGTGCCATAAATCAATGATGCAAACGAATATCAGATGATGATCTGAGAAACACAGACGAGCGCTTCAGGCGATGATACAGACGAATATCAGCCACTGATACAGACGAATACCAGAAATCCAACCCAGACGAGCATTGGATAAGATCAAACGATCTGCTAAGGAAATGGCACCGAGAGATCCATAACCAAGAACATGAGCACGACTCAAACAACGAGGAGTAATATCACGCGATTTACAACTCGGACAATGTCTTTTGGTACAACGCCAGGCGACTACTGGCTTGCCACAGCGACGGTGGATTTTAACGGCGTTGCAATATCGAGCGATTTGCATCCAAACAAAGTCGAGCGATCTGATAAGATAATGGTATCAAGCGATCCATCCATAATAGGTCCATTGACACGGGACGACGCGATCAATACAAGTTTAGTTGATTTGAGAAAAGAGTAACAACTCTGTCGGGGAATATCACTTAGTGACATCTTGCATTTTCTGGACTATTGACTGCTTGAAGATCAATCCAATAGGATTTTACAGAAGACATGACATCCAAAATTCCCAAGTGTCTTCAAACTCTTAGAGATTCGTCGAATCTTGACATAACTTCCCCAGACTACCTGTACTGTGGAAGAATTTGTCTCGCGAGGATTCATGGAAAACCTCGTATCACTGCGAAATACCATGCCCTGTAAGCACCAAGATATGCACACTTGCCCCGGGCATGAATGAATCCAGTGGTAGAACTTTGATATGACTTTGATTTTATTCTTTGTTTTCATGACAGACTCACTGGGTATCAACTCAAGGGTTGAAGAAGTGAAGACTATGATATCGACTCAAGGGTCGTTAGAAACGGAAATATCGACTCAAGGGTCGAGGAGAACACAACAACATCAACTCGAGGGTTGAGGAATAAAGTGACAACAACATCGTCTCGAGGGTCGACGAAAGAAGGCAACAACATCGACTTGAGGGTCGAGGAAACGAAGGCAGTGGTATCGACTCGAGAGTCGAGGAAAAGCAACATCAACTCGAGGGTTGAGGAGGCGACAACAACAATATCGACTCGAGGGTCGAGGACAACAAAGCAAAATCAACTCGAGGGTTGAGAAAACAAGATAACAATATCGACTCGAGGTTCGAGGAAAATGAAACAACATCAACTCGAGGGTTGAGGGAACGAAGGAAGCAACATCGACTCGAGGGTCGAGAAACAGAAGCGATGATATCGACTCGAGGGTCGAAGCAAACACCAATATCGACTCAAGGGTCGAAGAAAACCAAAACGAAAACTGCCACACTCAACTGTAGTGAGAGGCTGAACGCATATAGATGCCAACTAGTCATAGTTGAAGAAATGCCAACAAAGATTGGACTTTAACTGTGAAGATGCCAATGACTATTGGACTTTAGCCGTGTACAATGGTCAGATGAAGTAACCATAACGACTGAGGAGAAATTCTCTGATCATGGAAACACGCTTCCTGCGCCCTATTGGGATCAATCATCGGACATTCATTCTGGGAACGGCCTTGCATACTGTAAGATTGTCTCAAGGGGATTTTACAGAAAACCCGGCATCCGAAATGCTTCAGTGTTTTCAAACTCTTGAATATCTCGAAGTAACCACCTCAAACTGTATGGTCTATGAAGGAATTTGCCCCAAGATCTTGCATCATTATGAGGTGTCCTGCCCCAGTAATCTGAACCTTGGGTAGGTGCATCTGATTAACCGTCTTCCGGAGAGAGTAACCTCTAGTGCTTCTAGGGTGACCTGCCCCAGTACGAGCCTCGCTTCGGAGAAAATGCCCAGGCTAACTGCTCTGCGAGAGATTTAAATCTCGAAGTGATTGCCCCAGTCTGGCTGTAATTTGAAGAGATTGATCGATGTTATTGCCCCGGGTTGGCTGCATTTAACCCAACTGGTTGGAAAAGTCCTTATCCAACGAAGTTTCTTGGAAAAGTGCCCCTTGACATGAATGTCCTTCAGAAGTTTCCACCATCTCAACTTGGCAAGATTAAGCTTCTAGACTGAGGTTCCACATGTGAAATTCTTTGATGCCAAACAAATGTATGCAAACAGAAAATGTTTTATTCCGAGAATGAAAATTCTAATGCAACACATGTTAATCTCGAAGTTCTTATTGAAAAAATGTCGCAAAGCTCATTGGTTAAGATACGACAGGTATTATTATTTTTAGAGAAAGCATGCATATGCAATACCAACAAAGATCTTTTAACATAACTCATAGGAGTCAGGAACGCTATCTTGTGGTTGTACACTCTCAAATTAACCCTATTTCAGTTAGGACTTTTGAGGGTTGCATCGTGGTCTGGCTCACGGTTATAGAAACAAAGATATAGGCTCAAAGTTAATATGTTCCCACCCATCTTCGTGATGTCCTTCCATTCCTATGTTCAACAAGTTTTCACAAGCACTTACCTTTCCTAAGGGTTTCATGATGGTTGAGGAACCATTACTACCAACGGTTTAAGCACCACTGAGGTTGTTGTGGGTATAATAGTCACCCTTATTGTCTTTTGTGTCTGTATCACACAACTTGATTTGCTTAAGGATCTTTCATGTGTAATCCTTTCCGTTTTTCGCTTTCATCATTTTTTGTTTATCCCTAACTTTTGCCTGGACTGATTCTTGTGAATCTTTTGCAATTGGAGTCCAGCGGGATGCCCTAATTTTTGCCTAAGTCGCTTGTTTTCAAGTTTCGACTTAGCAGGCTTTTTATTTCTTTTTTTCTTTTTTCGAACAAATCGTGTGATACAAGTTTATCCTGATTGTTTTGTAAGGGTTGTGACTGTCTCACTTTTTGGTCGCTGATGGATAACCGTTGTAGTTTCTGGTCTTTGGACCTCTTGATGTGCTGGAAGGAAAGGTAATGGATCCTCAAATACACTCCTTTGTGAAATTCTGAACGTTTGGTCCAACTAGCTGACACCTACCCTGCCCCGGGTTAAATGTGAGGGTTTTTTGTTATGTGAAAAGAAACTCCTACTTCAAGGCTCAAAGGGGTTAGCGAGGGTCTATCTCCCTTATATTCCCGGTGTTTGGGAATTTGAAACAAAGCTTGTACATCGTCAACAGGGTCTTATTCAAGAGCACACGAATGAAGATTTTTGCGTTTTCATTTCGTCATCCTCCATCACAGAGTTTAAGAACAACAGTTGGCATTGCAATGCACGTACAAAATTATAAGTAAAATATAAATGCATTACTTCAAGAAAAACACGTGTTTCATTAATTAACATTCAGAACAAACAAACTTCATGCAAGCATACAAATGTTCAAACAAACATATAAAAGTGACACATGAAAATGCAGTAAAGAAAGTTGAGCAATGCCATTGTTGAGGAGACTTGACTCCGTCTGGACCTGTTGATCTTGAATACTTTCAGTAGTCAGCAGCCTTTTCCTGATGGAATTTTCAGTCTTCAATCAAATGACCACATGTCATCACCTTACTTCATTCCCAATTATTCTGACCTTAAGCCTTCGACGTTTAAACATTGACATGAGACGTCTGAAGAAAAGAGTGACACTGAAAGGAAGTTGCCACATAAGTTTGCTCGGAAAGACTTGACGATCTTCTGCCTTCATATCTCCATTGATCAAAGACCAATGAAGAATCAGAGCGACGTAGTTCCCCTCAATAGGGATAAAAAAGAGGTACATAAACTAACCATCCTCATAGCCACTCTTCCAAATCAAACTGAGAATCACCTTCACACGTATCCTCAATAATTTCCTCCATAACATGAGCTGACGAACCCACATGACCAAGAGAAAACTTGTTAACTTGAATGCCTTGAGGCGTCACTGAAATCAAACCAGACTCAATTAAATCCTGAACCTTATCCCTGAGAGGCTTGCATCCTTCAGCCGAATGTCCTGGTGCATTGCCATGGAAACCACATCGAACACTGGGATCAAAACTTGGTGGGTATGGAAAAGGAATCGGGCCCGGTTTCTTCGGCACTATCAATCCATTATCGACCAGGCTTGGAAGTATCTGACTGTATGGCACTGACAATGGATCAAAATACCTCTTGGATCTCTTAGTGTAGTAACGACGCCTTTGTGGAGTATGCTGCTATTGGCATGGTCGCTGTTGATACTGAGGAGGTTCACCATTCACTGAAATCTGACATACGAATTCAGAAGGTTGCTGACTCTGAGCAGTTGAGATGCGCGGGTACTGTGGATAAGTCAATGGAGTTTGAGGATCTTCCCAGATTGCATCAATCACATCCTTTCCTTGGGAACTGATAAAAAATTCATTCTCTTCAGCTGAGCTATTTGAAATTCCTTGGATCTTTCCTATCTTGATAAAACTCTCAATGCGTTCTCCAACTATCACCAAGTCCGAGAAACTCAAAGTTCCACTGCCACTCAACCTCTCCAAGTACGCCCCCTGTAAGGTTTCTATGAAAAGATCAACCAATTCTCAGTCTGATAGTGAGGGTTGCACCCGAGCAGCTACTTCTCTCCACCTCTGGGCATACTCTCTGAAAGATTCACCATCTCCTTGGGATAAAACTTGCAAATCCATGAGGCTAAGAGCCCTGTCAAGATTGTAGTCATACTGCTTCACAAATGCATTGGCTAGGTCTGACCATGATTGGATACGACTACCCTCTAACTGCATGTACCAACTCGATGATGCCTCACTCAGACTGTATTGGAAACAATGAATCATCAATTTGTCATTATGCTCATATGAGGTCATCCTTCTGCAAAATTTCACTAAATGTTGCCTTGGACAACTATCCCCTTTGTACTTTTCAAACTTCGGTACTTTGAACTTTGGAGGTATTACAAGGCCATGTACCAGACACATGTTCGCAGCACTTAGATCAATGACATTACGACTTTGAAGGGCTTTGATTTCTTCCTCCAACATACGGAATCTTTCCTCCCTCTCCACAACTCGTGAATCTTGGATTCTCACCACAGGGATTGCCTCTTGGGAACCTGGCATAGAGAAAGCCAAACTGTGATAATCTGCAGCATCAACAGAAAAAGAATGTCCACTTCGGGCAACCTGGCACTCTTGAACATCTGGATTCTCAACTGGGATCTGTGCGGGCTGAGCTTGAGTGGAATTACGGCCATCCTACCTTGCCAAAATTTCCATAGCCTCTAAAAGTTGGTCCCACTGATCTCTTGTCAATCCAAGACTCACAGACTGGCTTTGCTCTCCAGGGTCCATGATCTTCTCAAAAGTTGCTTCAAGTCTGATACAAGAGCTGGAGTCTCAATTGTGGATGGTGAACAAAGAACAGATGAGCCCTGCTTGTGAAACAGAAATGCAATGCAAATGATATGAGATGCCATGTTCGGTTACTTCCAAAGAATCTATCTGCTTCGATCCACATTATGATACAAAAATCCAACATAAATAATTCAGATATGAGATCCTCGGAAATAACTGAACATGTTTGCTAGAATGATATGATGGCATGTATGCAACTGGCAAGTGATCGAGAACTGGTGTCTGTCTAGATACGGAACACTGAGCTGAGAACCAAGTAACTGATGATGTATGTCCTCTGAATAATAACCATATGATAAGAACTCAAAACCAAGGATCAAGAACTCCAGGATTATAGTAACCGGATCAAAACATAAGATCACACTGATGATGAAGGGTATGTTGAGGTCAAGGGTTCCTGCAAACCTGTAAACTCCTCCCAATCTCACGGGTGTGCTCCGGATTAGACATCACGGACTCTCAAAGCCGAATAGCAATAATACTTTCACCATTTCCGAGAAATGGCTCATGACCAAATCAGGGAATCAGTTTGGCATTATGTACTACGCAGGGAGGCCTCAGTTGAGTCCGGGAAAAACAAGCATCCCTTATAAGTTTCCAGCTTCGAGCGCTGAAATCGAGAAACAGTAGTACATTCAGCCCGTAGGATACATTACTATTGTCATATAATCAGATGCTTTGACTGAGTTCCTATAAGAGAACCAGGCCATCCTATGCGAGTCCCCAGTGGACCCTCGGGTGTGAATGGGTTTGCCACAAAATGTGGTCTGCCACTGTCACCACGGGAGAGGGTTGTTTCCACAAAGGTTCTCAATGATCGGTCCCCAGATGCACATAAATATCAAGTTCCTATCCCGAAGTGGAGGAAATCCCCACACAAGATATTTCCAAGACGGTCGGAATCTGGGCGTGAAACACATCGCCACTCATCATGTCACATGTGAGTACAATATGTCCACTCTAATCCTATAGTGCACTCAAGCCGGGTACTTGGCTTATTGTAAACACCCCAAATTTTCCCTCACTCATTTCACCATGGCTTGTGATCTTTTCATTAGCATAAGTTCAATCATATCATCTCATATTGCATTTCTGCTTCATTGCATTGATTCAAAGTCATTTGCATCTAGGGTTTGTGATTTGAGCAACCCCTGGGCTATCTGAGCCACTCCAAAGGTCTTCAATCATCTCAAGGGGGTCCATGTATGTTCAATCATCATATCATATCCCTCAAAGATCAAGGAAGTCAAAGAATCACAAGAACTGAGAAAGGCATGGAAGTAGAGCCAAGTTTAACTACACAGATGACCTAAAATTAGGGTTTTGGTTTCAGAGGCCATAACTCCAAATGTTTTGGTCATTCTTGTTTCTATTGGTCTCTATATGTTATAAGGATCCTACATACCATTTTTCATGAAGAAATTCAATGGGGAAGGCATCTGATCAATAGATGACTTCTTGAGCAAGTCAGTGCAAAATCAGGGCATCTTAGGCCCCCAATGACACAACCAATGGGTCTTCTCCATCATTTTGGGTGTATATGATCTTTATTTGATCTTAGAAGAAGTTAGAAGTTCACAAAATTAAAGAATTTCAAGCCATTTGCAAAGTTGCCATTTTGGGAAAGTGACTTGTAATGCAAAGTTGTCATTTTGGGAAAGTTTTTCAACCTCCTCTTTTTGATTCAAAAATGCTTCAAACGAAAAATTCTTGGTCATGAAAGTTGTAGATTGGATCATTCCCTTTTCAAAAAGTACAAGAACTTAATTTAATTCATCATAGAACTCAAGTTATGGCCTTGCAAAGTTGGGAAAAATCACAAAATTTCACTTATGCACCAAAGAGGGAAGTTTGCAAAAACACTTGCCAAAGCATTTTGTGACCTCAATTTGACTTCTAACCATTACACAAGCATCATACATGGTCCATAATTCAGAATTGCACAAAGAAATCCCAAGTTTCATGCCTTGAACTTCAAGTAATTCAAAAGGGGCCAAACTTCCCCAAAATTGCAAAATGGATCAAATCTCTTCAGCCACTTGTGCCAGCTACAAACTATGACTTCCATGGACCTCCTTGAAGCAAGCTGACTCGATCCATGCCTTGAAACAGCCACTGAACCAGCCCATACCTCAAGTACACAAGTTGGTGACATTTTTGCAACTTGCCCATACCAATCAACCTAGGCCAGCACCTACACTCTGACCTATCCAAACATGATATGTGTACCAAAAGGAACCCAACACATAACATAACACAAGCTGAAACCTCCAAGAAGACAGCATACACAAAAATCCCCAAATTTGCAAGAGCCTTCGAAATTCACCACTCAGCCATCAAACCTCAAAACAAATTCCATAGAACAACTCCATAAACATCACTGATCATTTCCCACCCTTCATTTTGCCCTAAAACATTCAGAATCAAAAACACGATTTCAACATTTCATGAACTGAACTTCTGCCAACTTCCTTTTGAGGCCATTTAAGCTCCAACCAAGCATCACAAGCTCTTGAGGGGAATCATTGGAGTGGATTTGAGGCAAAAAACTTGCTAGAAAACTCCTGTTTTGAAAGCTCAGCTTCAGGTAGCCATGGCATTTATTTTTCCAGAACTCTCATTTTATGTTATAGAATGATTCTATGTGTTCCCCTGATTTCCATGATATGTTTGGTTTCGAAAATAGTTGAGAAATAAGCATTTCATAAGCTTCTGAAATTTTTGCCATGTTTTCCGTTTTGCTTCGATTCTTGTTTTTGATGATGAATAAATGAATTTTGATGGCTGATTCTTGTTGGGGTTGAGGAGAGGATCATTTCTGGAGAGTTTTAGGGCTTGGGGTTGCGTATTGGGTGAGATAGCTTGAGAGGCTAGCCGGAGAAGATGACCGGAACACTGTTCCGGTCACCTGAAAGTGTTTACGGTTCAGATTAGGACTTAATGACGTAATTAGTGTAGTTTGAATGTGAGCCGTTCATTTGCACGCGCTGGTCAATTCCCTCCCTTTTGAGTTTGAATCTGGGCCACTGGATCAGCATACTTTCATTTTAATTCATTTAATTTTCATTTTTATTGCATTTCTTTCTACATTTTATTAAAAATAGTAAAACACTTCTAAAAATTTTCATTTTTTGCATCATGACTTAAAATATTTTTCTCATTTTGAAAATAATTTTTATTTTATTTTTTGCATAAATTTTGTATTTTTAAAATATTTAAATGTTTATTTTAATTAATTAATAAGAATTAATTAATTAAAATACCATTTAAGTTTCTAAAAATCACCAAAAAAATCACATTGCACCTTGATACATTTAGAAACATTATCAAACCCTTCAAACAAATTTCTTTTTGGTTCTTGACCTACTTTGACATTTTTCTTTGGAATTAGGGTTCTTAAAAGTCAATATTTTTACCCTAACTTAGAAAAATCCATTATGCCTAACCATGAAGAGTTTGATGATGGTTCTTTTTGCATTGCATTCCTCATGTCATGTAGTTTCTAGGATACAATTGGTTTGAATTTATCTTTCATTTTCAATTTGTTTTGTATTTATCTTTTGAGAGGTATCCTAAAACCCTAGCAAGCTTGAGAAAATCATAACTTCCATTAGGTTAAGATTTAGGTCTCCCCCTTTGGGCAGTGAACTTGTATAGGTTTAGGGTATCTTTGGTCCCATTTTCAATTTTTTATCTTGTCATTTGCTTCTGTTTTTGAATTTTGCTTTGCATATTATGCATAAACCCTAATCTTTGTCTTCATCTGCATTCATTCTTCATATGCTTGCATATATGAACTTGACATGACATTTTGTGCATCCACATGACATTTAAGACATCTTAGAACACATTAGAATCATGTTTGATCATTGCATCATTCATTGGCCATGCTTTTTCTTTCATTGCATGTCATGTGTTTCCATGAACTTTCATGCTTCTTACATCTCTCATTTGCATTCTCATCTCTTGTATGGTCATCCACATCTCATGGCAATCATTTGTATCATCTATTAGCATCATTTACATCTTGACATGCTTCTGACTTTGGTTTTCATCTTTGTATTTCATCTCATTTTCATTTCATTTCATTTCTTGTTGCTAACTTTTCAGGTGGTAAGTGTTTGAGAAGTGAATTTGCCTTCACTTCTCATAATCTCTTCTCATCTCTTTTATGCATCATTGCTGCATTTTATCCTTGTGAATTAGAGTGAGCTTGCTCATTCATGTTCCTTATCCTCCTTATTTCTTCAAGGTACTTATCTTCTTAAGTGAAGTAAGTTGTCTTACCTCTTGCTGCTTCTTTTCCTTTCATCCTGCTTCTTCCATGGTGGCTTCTCCTTGAAGATATTTTGCAAGCCTCATAAACCCTAGGAACACCCAAGCATGATCACAATTAGGGTTTGATTAGTCCCTCCTTAGTTTTTAACTTTGTGTCATCTTTGAGTCTTCTATTCTCATCTCTTAATCAAGGACTAAACCTTAAATGTTTTAAGGCTTTGTGATTAGGGTTATGCATGTATCCTTCTATTAGGATGGAGTGTATAACTTTAATCCTAAGTGTTAAACCCTTAATGTGTTTAACTCCTTTAATCAATCCACTTTAATAATCACTAAGACATCAAGCTTGTAACTTGGGTCTTGCATTAGGGTTCTAATTCTTCCTTAATTGGTTAAGAAGGACTAACCCTAGTGTTAATGGACAAGTCCCCCTCAAGTTGTCTTACAAACCATAAAGGTTCACTTATTAATCTTACCATTAACTAAAATCCACTTTAATAAAGGCTTTGTTTTGTCATGAGGTTAATCCCTAATAATGGATTAAGTTGAGGAGCCTTCCTCATCTTAAATGTTCTCATCTATCATCCTTCTATTAGGATGGTGTAATGGGTCCATTAAATCCTTGATTATGGCTTAAACTCATTACTTAACACTAAACCAAAACTCCAAAAACATCTAAATAATCACAAGTAGGTAAATGATCTTAATCCTACATCAAGGTGGTTAAGGGTGAGGTGTTTACTTCACACTTAAGGTATTCTCATTACCCCTAATCAGAGAGAGGATGTGATGAGTTTACTAACCCTTGGTTTAGGCTTAAGCTCTTTTTCTTATGACAAACTCCAAAATGCAATAAAAGATTGAAAACACAAAAAAACAAACAATAATCGTCTCCTACGGGATTCTTTTCTCACCTCATTCACTCATAAACGAGAACTCGCTTCTTCCGTCTAATGCAAGACAGTTTGCACCTGAGCCAGACAGGTCATACACTTGAGCATAGACAAGTAAGCAGTTCACAAGTCAATTTATCTTTCAGTCTCCTTGAGTCGAACTACGGTGTTCTGACTTCCTCATTGCACGAGAGGATACGTAGGCATAACTTAACTGTTATCGAAAAAAAGTCTATGTTTGTTCCCCCTCCTCCTGCCTTATTCTTTTAGCCTCACGATCTTGAGCTTTGCACTCTTGTTCCAGCACTGACACTTCACATATTTCCCTTCACTTTTTTTTAGCACTGACACTTGCATTCTTTCCAGTTTTGATACACAGATTGCACTGACACTACCCCTTTGAAATACAAATCTTTTAAGCGTGGATCCCGTCGAGTACGACGGACAATCTGGGTGCTAACACCTTCCCAGGTTATAACCAACCCCCTTTCTCAGTTTCTCTGTTTCGCAACCATCTTATCCATCTTTTCTTAGGTTTATGCAGCATTACCTTTCCTTCAGGATAAAAATGCCTAGCTGGCGACTCTTTTCTTTTCAGTTCACCCTTGTGTGTTCTCTCCTCTTTCGCCGACCGTTCGCGTTTGTACCCCTCTTGACCGGGTGTCATTTAGTGGGAGCGACAGCTTGGCGACTCTGCTGGGGACCCATATATTGTAACCAGGGCTTCTGGTTCTTTTTGTGGGTTCCTCTTAGCGCTTGTTTGATTTGTGTTTACTGGAGGTGTTATGTGCTATGTGTGTTTATGTTTTTATCTTATTTATTGCTTTATGTACAATTTTGTTTATTGTTTTCTTTACAGTTTTATACATCATACTGTCATACTGTCTTTACTGGATCTGGTTTGTTGTTTTGGTGGGTGGGGTTCCATTGAGAGTTTAAGGTCCTATACCTGGGACCTGAGTGACACCTAGGCTAGAGTGGTTCATGTTCTTTCCCATTCCATTTCGGTCTGGTGCGGGAATATGAAACACGGTTCAGATGTGGGTGTCTTCTTGAGGACTCTGTGCTACAGATTTCCTGTAGTGCTAGGGCTATCGGGGAAGCCTGCTAAGTATGGATGACCTTTATTATGACCTTCAGAAACAGAGGTGAATTAGAGGGGGATCTTTTATGGTTATTGTGAACACTGTACCTTCGGGTTAGAAGTGTTTACACTTCTCATAACTGATCCAAGTCTGAGGATCTTTGTTCTAGAGCATTACTTGTGAGGGGGATGGTTTGTTTACAAGTTTGCAGGAACCCTTGGCCACATCATACCCTGTTACTGTTTTGTGTAAGAATACCTCACTTTGGACAGTTCTTGTGATTAACCCTGGACATGTGACTCTTTATTTGAGTCCCCCACCCTGGTTATTGGATTTCTGAACCCCCATCTGGACTCTTTTGAACATATATGGACCTTGTATCAAGACAGATAATCAGATCCAGCTTGGTCACAAACCCTTGCATATCATTTGCATATTCATCATTGCATCATTTGACATTTGTTTATTTGCTTTTCAGGGTATCCATAATATCATATTTGGTTTGGTTTTGACCCCTTCTACTGCATAGACCTTTGCTTCAGTTATCTTCTTCAGCATCTGCTTCAGCTATCTCCTTCAGCACTTGCATCAGTCTGTGATCTTCATCAGCATTTGACTTCAGTTTTCTTCATCAGCGCTCATGACTACTCCCAGGAAGAGCAACATATCTTATCACTTCTTTGAGCCTTCTTTGACTGGCATCAGGAAGGTCCAGTCACTTATCACACCTGACCACATCCCATTGTTTAGAGAACACTATGGAGGTATCCTGGATATGGTTATGGACCTCGACCCTTCTAAGAGGAACATGATCCACACATGCTTACAGTTTTATGACCCACCACTGAGATGCTTCACATTTCCAGACTTCCAGTTAGGGCCTCTGCTGGAAGAGTTTTCTTCATTGATTGGAGTACCTATCAGAGGTGGAATCCCCTTCAACCCAGAGATGACTGCTCCTAGGAATGAAGAGATAGCAAGGGCACTGTACTTGGAGCCTGCCCTGATTGAGCAAAGTATGACCACAAAGGCTGGGATCCCTGGTTTGCACTTGGACTTCTTGATTCCTCAGGCCATCCTGAAGGCCTCATCAGGAGAATGGAGGACAGTCTGTGCACTGTTATCCCTCAGCATATATGGGGCTATATTGTTTGCAGATGAGCCCAAATTTGTCAGCAGGAATTCCATCCATTTGTTTCTCCTGAAGAACCAAGTACCTACATTGCTGGGAGATTTCTATTATTCCATCCATCAGAGGAATGAGAAACAAAGGGGGAAGTTGGTGAGATGTTGTGCTCCTTTGTTCTACACTTGGATGCTCAGACACTTACCTAAGTCTGATGCCTTCCTGAACCCTCACCAACAGAATAATTGGGCCAAGAGGCTCATTGCCTTGACTTCAGATGATATTAGATGGTGCACCCAGAGCACCAAAGGCAAGGACATTATCACCAGCTGTGGACAATACCCAAATGTACCTCTGATAGGAGTAAAGGGTTGCATCAACTACAATCCTTTGTTGTTTAAAAGACAACTGGGCTATGCTTTGGTTCACCCTCCCAGAGGACAAGACTTAGATGAGACCCTGTATTGTGAAGTGAAACCTAATTCATCTGCTGTTAGACAAGCATCCTGGGCTTGGGACAACATCCAGACAAAAGGGGTAGCTATTCTTGGAAGATGTAATAATGTTGCTTCAGCTCAGTACTATGACTGGTCCCGTACCAGAGCTCAAATTACCAGAATGCCTTTCATCTTGGAAGACATACCTGGACCATCTACAGTACAGCCAGCAGCAACTGTCAGCCTAGAAGAATTCGAGAAGCTAAAGGAAAGGAATGAGAACTTATCTCAAGCCTTGAAAAAGACTCTTTGGGAAAGAAGTGATGGTCTTCTGGACATTTAGAGATTGGAGAAGCTTAGGGTTGAGCATCTGACCAAAATTGAGAAGACGGAGGACTACATCAGGAAAGCAAGAGCCGGGGAGAAAATATTGAAGAATGCCTGTAAAGAAGCCAAGATTCAGAAGGCCAGGACTGAGCTCTATCTGCAAGAGAGTCAGGCTAGGTGGGTCAGAATTACTGAGGCCCGTACACAAGAAGACCAGAAGACTCAAGCCAAGATTGAACGGCTAGAGGCCAATGAGAAGAGGCAACAGGAAGCTTTGTTGGCATCCCAGAAGGAGATTTCAGAGTTGAAGCTCAGAGCAGGATTGAAGAAATCAAAGGACCAGGACTGGCACAAGAAGCTGACCACTTCTATTGCCACCAGGAACCTCCTTATCAGGACCATTACAGAGCACCCAGCTGGTCCGGTGACTGAGGCCCTCCTGAAGGAGGTCAGAGAGGATGAGTTTGGGCTGGATGTCTGATCCTTTGCTTGTTGTTTGTTTCCATTTGATGTACTTTTCTTTTGTTATGTTTTGACCCTTCAGGGGCATGTATTGTAAAACGAACTATGTTTTGTTCCTCATTTGTAATATATTTTAGTTTGTTTTTCATTTGGGCTTTCTCTCAACAACATCAAGCATCTTTTGCGAGGTCTGGAAAGGTCAAAACCAAGAACCAAACCGGATACCTTAGAAAACAAATAAGCATAGTGCATTGCATACTAACTTTGCTTTTGTTTTGTAGGTTTTGTAATTATTATTGTTTCTAACATTGTTGTGATTTCAGGAAACATTGCTCGTCGCCGAGTGTTCCCTGTCAACCGCGCGCACCGGTATCCGACTCGTAACAACCTTCCCGGTATTCAAATGGAACAAGTACAGCAGGATCTAACTGAGGTCAAAAATCAGATGACCAACGAGAGATTGGAGATGAGAAATCAGATGTCTCAATTCATGGCAGTGATGACTGGCTTAGCCCAAAGTCAAGAAAGGTTAAGAGAGCTGGTGGAAAGACAAACTCCTGAGGAGCCTCACCTTGGAACAGGAGGAACTAGAAACAATGAACGGGGCCAGCCTCGTATTGACCCACCAGTATATGGACCTCATCTGGATCCTGAGGTTAATATCCCAAGAAATGTTCAAGGTAACACTACTAGGGGCAGAATCCTGCAGGAGGATCCCCAGGAAGAACAATTCACTGTCATAGGAGCTGGAGATGAGGTATATGACAGGAGATTGGATGAGCTTGCTGAAAAGTTAAGGTCTTTGGAATCTCATAATTCTTTGGGCTTCGATGTGATGGACATGGGATTAGTGGATGGGGTGAGAATTCCCCACAAATTCAAACCCCCATGCTTTGAAAAATACAACGGTACCTCCTGTCCACGAACTCACCTGCAGTCTTTCCTAGGAAGACTCAAAGCGTATACCATGGATGAAAAGCTATGGATGTTCTACTTTGAGGACAGTCTAACTGGAGCTTCGAGAGAGTGGTATTCACATTTGTCTAGGGCCACCATAAGGTGCTGGAAAATTTTGGCTGAAGCTTTCATCAGACAATATCAGTACAACCTAGACATGGCTCCCAATAGAACTCTTCTAATGGGCATGTCTCAGTCTTCCAGAGAAAGCTTCAGGGAATATGCCCAAAGGTGGAGACAGCTTGCTGCTGCTGTCCAGCCACCCATGTCAGAGAGGGAAATGGCTGACATGTTCATGAATACATTGCAAGGGACCTATATTGATAGATTGGCTGCCTTCTCCTCTACCAGTTTTGCTGATGTGGTCATAGCTTGTGAGAGGATTGAAAGCCTCTTAAAGATGGGCAAAATTTCCGTCAGTGGCGCAAGTTCATCCAGCAATCCCAGAAATCCTTTTGTGGGACCCCGAAGGGCCGGTGAAAATAATTCCATTCATGCAAGCAGGGGCAGGCCTCAATATGCTCATCGGTCAGTAGCAGCTGTTACCATTCCGGCACCAATTCCTCAGCAACCAACATATCCTCAACAACAACAACCACAGTATCAACAGCAACCTTACTATCAGCAACAATCTCATTTTCCGCAACAGAGAACCTACAACAACAGTAATAACAACCAACAACAGCGTCCTTTCCAGCAAAGGCCATCACAAGCAAACAGGGTGATTGACCCAATTCCAATGCCTTATGTTGCACTCTTGCCACAACTCCTGAAGCTCAACCTAGTTGAGTTAAGGACATTGGCACCTCCAGATCCTCTTAATATGCCAAAGAACTATGATGCAAATGCCAGGTGTGCATTCCACTCAAATGCACCGGGGCATAACACTGAAAAATGCAGGGCCCTACAGATGAAAGTCCAGGATCTGGTGGATTCAAAAGCTCTCAACTTTGCACCTCCTCCGAATGTCACAAGAAATCCAATTCCTAGTCACATCGGGCCTAGGATTAATGCTATTGAGGAGGAAAAACCATCCACATTGATCACCAGTGTTGCACAGATCCGAACACCTCTGGTTGAAATCAAAGCTCAGCTGTTAGAATGCCAAGTGTTCCCTGGATGTGAGCTCGGCTGTCGATATTGCAACATTGTTGTTAATGGATGTGAAAGACTGAGAAACGGCAGAGATGGTCTTATTAAGGATGGTATCCTTCAGATTACGACAACAGCGACTACAACATCAACATTTCCTTCATCAACAATCACAGATACTCCTATAACGTCAGCAACCATTGTTCCAATAGATTCTACTACAACTCCAACAACTGCTCAATCAATCACTTCAACGGATGCAAGTTCAGTCACCATTTCTTCTACAACGACAACACCCATTATTCCATCAGTTCCTGCTACAACTTCAACACTTTCTACAACACCAGCAACAATGAATGAAAGTGTCTCAACGGTTACAATATACTATGATCCCGCAAATGTTCCTTCCAACAACTCACAACAAATTACTTCTCCTGTCAGAGCACCAGTTACCATATACTATGATCCACACACCATTATGGTCCCCTCTGCAGCTGCTATCAGTCTGGTTACTATCACAGTGCCTGGGCCAGTTCCTTACGAAAGCAATAATGCCATCCCTTGGCATTATAGCTCAGATCTATACTGCGAGGGGCAGAAAATCACTTTAGAATCATCAACTTCTTCACCTCAGATAGACAACGTGGGGGGAGGCGGAGGCTTCACTAGAAGCGGACGTCTCTTTGCCTCGCAAATACCAAGACCCATTGCTGAAGCAGAAGCTGCTGCTAAGGCAAAAGGGAAGAGCATGGTACAAGAAGAACCAGTTGCTAAAGAAGCTTTGAAGACTCCTTTCGATCAAGAGGTTGATGAATTCATGAGAATCATAAAGAAAAGTGATTACATGGTGGTAGACCAGCTTCACCAAACGCCTTCCAAAATCTCCATACTATCATTACTAATGTGCTCTGAAGCTCATCGGAACGCACTATTAAAAGTCCTGCACGCAGCTTATGTGCCAGAGGAGATTACCGTCAATCAGTTAGAGATTGTGGTTGGAAATGTCAACGCTAGTCATGGACTAGGATTTACCAACACTGATCTGACAGTGGAAGGTCACAACCACAACAAGGCTTTGCACATTACCTTGGAGTGTAAGGGTGCAGTTCTTTCTCACGTACTGGTAGACACAGGGTCATCTCTCAACGTCTTGCCTAAGAAAGCCCTTGTGAAGCTGGAGTATGACGGATTGGAACTATGCCCTAGCAACTTGGTAGTGAGAGCCTTTGACGGTTCTAAGAGATCAGTTCTGGGATAGATAGAGTTGCCTATAATGATTGGCCCACAGGTTTTCAAAACGACCTTCTTTGTGATGGATATACAGCCTGCCTACAGCTGTCTATTGGGTAGACCATGGATCCACGCCGCTGGCGTCGTGACGTCCACCCTTCACCAGAAGTTAAAATTCGAGTGGGAAGGCCAAGTCATTACTATTTGTGGGGAGGAGGATATCTTCGTTAGCCAGCTGGCTACGTTCAAATACATTGAAATGGATGGGGAGATACATGAAACCATGAGTCAAGGGTTTGAGGCCCTTAATATCAATGAGACATCTGTTGTACTGGGAACTTCCATCACCTCCTACCAACAAGCCCGGAAGGTTGTTGAAGAGGGTACCGCTCAAGGCTGGGGAAAGCTGTTGCCAGTTGAAAAGAAAGAAGACCGATTCGGGTTGGGTTACATACCAACTCGACAAGATCAACCAGAGGCTGCAACAGAGCCCAAGTTTGTCAGCGGGGGAATGCTCACCCCGGATGCTGTGAATAGCATGGAAGATGAGTCAGAAGACGAGCGCAACCTGGAAAGCTGGATACGTCCAAGGATCCCGGGGAACCATGTCTCAAACTGGTCTTCCTAGGAAATTATAAGAGTTACTCCTGCAGAAGAGTGCCTTCTAGACTGCACCGACAACAACACTGCTATGACTTCGTATGACTTTGACAATCCGATTAATCAAGCTGATGAAGGGGTTGAAGAAGATTATGAGCTACCTGAAGAACTAGCCAGGTTGTTGAGACAAGAGGAGAAGGTTAAAACTCCTCATCAGGAGGAAGTTGAAACGGTTAATCTTGGTACAGAAGAAGACCTGAAAGAGGTTAAGATCGGGGCCTGCCTGCAAAATTCAGTGAAAGAGCAACTGATTGACATGCTCCGGGAGTATGTGGATGTTTTCGCTTGGTCTTATCAGGATATGCCAGGGTTGGACACCGACATTGTTATGCACAAGCTGCCTCTAAAATAAGACTGTCCGCCAGTAAAACAGAAGCTTTGCCGTACTTGCCCGGATATGGCAATGAAGATAAAAGAAAAGGTACAAAAGCAGTGGGACGCCGGTTTCCTTGCTGTGACCAGTTACCCGCCATGGGTTGCTAACATTGTACCTGTGCCTAAGAAAGATGGTAAGGTGAGGATGTGTGTGGATTACCGGGACCTGAACAGAGCCAGCCTGAAAGATGACTTCCCATTAACTCACATTGATGTATTGGTCGACAATATGGCTCAGTTCTTGGTGTTCTCCTTCATGGATGGATTTTCAGGATATAATCAGATCAAGATGTCACCTGAAGACATGGGGAAGACAACTTTTATCATACCCTAGGGCACATTTTGTTATAAGGTGATGCCATTCGGACTGAAGAACGTTGGTGCCACTTATCAACGGGCTATGGTAACATTATTCCACGACATGATCCACAAAGAAATTGAATGCTATGTGGATGACATGATTGCCAAGTCCCTCACAGAAGAAGACCACCTGGTGAATCTGTTGAAGCTATTCAAGCGTCTGAGGAAGTACCAACTGAAGCTAAACCCCAACAAGTGTACATTCGGGGTTCGATCCGGTAAGCTGTTGGGATTTATTGTAAGTGAGAAAGGGATTGAAGTTGGCCCTGACAAAGTCAAAGCCATTCAAGAAATGGATGCACCGAAGACTGAAAAAGAAGTTTGGGGGTTCTTAGGTAGATTGAACTACATTTCAAGGTTCATATCTCACCTTACTGCAACCTGCGAGCCTTTGTTCAAGCTGTTGAGAAAAGAACAAACAGTCAGGTGGAATGAAGACTGCCAGAGGGCTTTTGACAAAATCAAGGAATACTTACAAGAGCCTCCAATCCTTATGCCTCCAGTTGAAGGAAGACCTCTAATCATGTACTTGACAGTATTAGAAGAGTCAATGGGGTGTGTGTTTGGCCAACATGACGAGTCTGGTCGAAAAGAGTATGCAATTTACTACCTAAGCAAAAAGTTTACCGACTGTGAACAATGTTATTCATTGCTCGAGAAAACTAGATGTGCTCTAGCGTGGGCTGCTCACCGACTAAGGCAGTATATGTTGACCCACACTACCTTATTGATTTCAAAGATGGACCCAGTCAAGTATATATTTGAGAAGCCAACACTTATCAGACGGGTTGCAAGATGGCAAATGATCCTCACAGAATACGACATTCAGTACACATCTCAGAAAGCCATCAAAGGCAGTGTGTTGTCTGATTATCTTGTTGAGCAACCCATTGATGATTACCAGCCTATGAGATTTGACTTCCCTGATGAAGACATCATGTTCATAAAAGAAAAAGATCATGAAGAGCCTATTCACACTGAAGGGCCTGACCCAGAAGAAGAATGGACCATGATGTTTGATGGGGCTGTTAATATGAATGGTCGTGGTGTTGGTGCAGTACTCATTACACCTAAGGGAGTTCATCTGCCTTTCTCAGCAAAGCTCACCTTCAACTGCACTAACAACGAAGCTGAATACAAAGCTTGTATTATGGGCCTTGAGGAGGCCATTGACCTCAGGATCAAGACTTTAACTATGTTCGAAGATTCAGCTCTGGTAATCAATCAGACCAACGGCAAATGGTATACTCACCAGGAGCATCAAATACCTTACCGGGATTATACGAGGAGATTACTCACATTCTTCACAACAGTCAAGCTTGAGTATATCCCTCGAGATGAAAATCAGTTTGCGGATGCTCTGGCTACCGTTTCATCCATGATCAAAGTTCAATCTGCCAACTTTGTGCCTCGAATTTTGGTATCCAGACTTGACAGACCAGCATATGTATTCTCAACAGACCTTGTCAAAGATGGAAAGCCTTGGTTCTACGACATCAAATGCTTCTTAGAGGGTCAAACATACCCACCGGGGGCATCATCCAATGACAAGAAGACATTAAGAAGGCTAGCTGGTAGTTTCTTCCTGAATACTGATGGTTCCTTGTACAAGAGAAACTTTGATATGGTACTTCTCAGATGTGTTGATAAGGCGGAAGCAGACTTGTTGATGCACGAGGTGCACGAAGGATCCTTTGGTACCCATGCTGGAGGACATGCAATGGCTAAAAAGTTGTTAAGATCAGGCTATTATTGGATCACAATGGATGCAGACTGTTGTGCTTATGCTAGAAAGTGTCATAAATGTCAGATCTATGCAGATAAAGTGCATGTGCCTCCAAATCCCCTGAATGTGATGTCTTCACCCTGGCCCTTTGCCATGTGGGGCATAGATATGATTGGCAAGATTGAACCAACTGCTTCAAATGGCCACAGATTCATCCTGGTAGCCATTGACTATTTTACCAAGTGGGTTGAAGCAGCTTCCTATGCAAATGTCACCAGGCAAGTGGTAGCCCGATTCCTGAAGAGAAACATCATTTGTCGGTATGGAGTGTCCGAGCGAATCATTACTAATAATGGTTCCAACTTAAACAATAAAATGATGGCAGAACTATGTCGGGACTTCAAGATCCAACACCACAATTCTTCTCCTTACAGGCCAAAGATGAATGGCGCTGTGGAGGAAGCTAACAAGAATATCAAGAAAATTGTGCAGAAGATGGTGGTCACCTACAAAGACTGGCATGAAATGCTACCATTTGCCTTGCATGGGTACCGAACGTCAATCAGAACATCCACTGGGGCAACACCATATCAGCTTGTTTATGGTATGGAGGCAGTCCTACCTGTTGAAGTTGAATTACCCTCCTTGCGGGTATTGATGGATGTTAAACTGAATGAAGCAGAATGGGTCCGATCCCGATACGAACAACTGAGTCTGATCGAAGAAAAAAGATTAGCTGCAATCTCTCATGGGAAGTTATATCAGAAGAGAATGAAGAAAGCCTTCGATCAGAAAGTCAGGCTTCGGGAGAACCAAATAGGAGATCTTGTGCTAAAAAGACTCCTTCCTCCTCATACAGACCACAGGGGCAAGTGGACTCCGAATTACAATGGTCCATTCATAGTAAAGAAAGTTTTCTCCGGTGGAGCACTGATGCTCAGTACTATGGATGGTGAAGACTTCCTGTCCCCTGTGAATTCAGATGCAGTTAAAAAATACTTTGCATAAAATGACCCGCTGGACATAAAAACAGAATGTAAGTCCAGGCAAAAATAGGGCATCCCGGCGAGTCAAAAAACAGAATAAAAGACTCGGGCAAAAAATAAGGGAAAATAAACAAAATAAAATGAACACCCGCTGAGTTGAAAAGCCACATTGGACAACTCAGGCAAAAATGGGCATCCCGGTGGATTGAAAACCCGAAAGGGCGATCCACGCAAAATAAGGGAATAAGCGAACAACTGCACTCTGAATTCGTCTGTATCACTTGCAACATGGCAAGCTCCGAAAGATTCAAGCATCGGTCAGAATCAGCCTTCTTCAAAAGCAAGATGAGAAGAACGTCAATGTCATACGAGTCATAGCAAAAGGGAAGCACACTGAAGCGTCATTAACATTTCCAGCACCTTTTTGTTTCTCAATTTTTGTAACAATCTCCTCATTTCAGGGGATCTGTTTCTTTGACTGTACTTGCCAATTCAGGGCACACAAATTAATAAAATCAGACTTTGAATCACGTTTTGTCTCATACACTTCATCTTTATTTGCAAAAATGTCTGATGTCTTTAATATAATGATTGCATAGATACAGATGCGTATTTTCTAAATTACATGCTAGCAGGAAATGTATTTGTTCCCAGGAATGTCTAAGTTCCTATGACGAAATCCGGTAAGAGACACCTCGGGGTACCTATGTGTTTCTTTGCTTTAACAGGATTGTAGGTATTCAAAGTGCAACACGGGGCATGAAAAACATCTCCCCGGCAAGCTGCCAAATCATTGTTCCCTCAGCACATCTTCCAAACAGCACCAGAGAAGCTCTCTCTCCGCATCAGAAGGTGCTCTTTTTCCAACTGAGTTGTCAAATATCATCGTCAACAAAATCCATGCAGAAGTCTATAGAAAGATCGATAAGTGATCTTCCTCCTCCCCAGTCAAGACAGGGAATCACCTCCCCGCAGAATTCCAACCTCTCTCCTGAAGAGCAATGTTGGAGATCTCACAACGAGGTGACGGAAACTTCCACAAGACCCCAGCTGGGCTCCTCACCAATAATATAGGTCTATCAGTGACTTATATCTCCAAGAAGTCATACATCTTAATAGATCTACCAATGATCTTATCCCCAGCTGGGATATCACTGCAACCAGATCAGTCAGAAATCTCTACAGCAACGGGATCCGAATCCCGGATCGGTATCTTTTGCATAATCATAGCATTCGCATCATATCTTCCCCCAAAGCGTAGCATTCCATTTAACACGGAGCATTATGGCAAAAATCAAACATATTGCATAATCACCAAGCCATGTTTTGAATCAGTCACTTGTGAATACTAACATCCCATCAACAATATACAGGATACCACTCAAATTCCCCGGCAGGATGTCAAAGCATTTTCTTTACATTCCCAAATATACAGATACATGCTCCTTTTGGCACTCATCCGTGTCATCTTTCCCCAGAAAGTCACCCTAATATTTGCTACAAATAGATACTTATCCATAACAAGATACCTCTTGACGCTCGTCTGTGTCATATTCCCAGCAGAAAGCCAAGGCGTCCCTTCTGCACTCACAAAAACATATTGATACACTCTCCTGACGCCCGTCCGTGACACCTATCCCCAGCACAGTCGCCTAAACCTTCGCTTATTATGCTTTCCAGACACTCGTCTGTGTCATCCTATCCCCACTAGTCGTCAAACAACTTTTATATTTATGAATTCATAACTCAGTTGATACTCGTCCGTATCATCATCCCTGAATATGTGTCAGCATTTGTTTCTACCGATACTCGTCCGTATCATAGTCTTAAGGATGCTTGTCCGCATCTTTAATCTATACACAGTGTCAAACACTTATACATTTTCTTTCTTTTTAGACACTCGTCTGTGTCTTCCATTTCCTAGAGGAATCCCCAACAAATCTCAATAAATTATTTCCTTTCTATCTGACATTCTTCCTATGTCATGATACTTCCGGCAGCCGTACCCTGCCAGGTGACCGTCCTTCACCTTTTTGATGATCGTCCTTCATCATTCCCCCAACGGAGTCTCCATTATCGGAACCCTTTCCTATCCGACATTCGTCCTATGTCGTGATATTTTTAGCAGCCTTACCCTGCTAGGTGATCGTCTTTCACCTCTTGATGATCGTCCTTCATCATTTTATCCGATGGCCGTCCCCGTCGTTGATCTTGTTATCTGACATTCGTCCTATGTCATGATAAACCCCGAGAGCAGCCGTACCCTGCTAGGTGATCGTCCTTCACCTCTTGATGATCGTCCTTCATCATGCTTACTCGATGGCCATCCCCATCGTCAACCTTTTCTATCCGGCATTCGTCTTATGTCGTGATACTTGTGGCAGCTGTACCCTGCCAGGTGATCGTCCTTCGCCTTAGATGACCGTCCATCATCTCTCTCCCCAACAGAGCAGCCGTCCCCTGCTAAGTGATCGTCCTTCACCTTTGATGACCGTACCTCATCATTTTATTTCATTTATTAACCTGATGGTCATCCCATCATTACCTTTGTCCTTAAAACCCCAGAGAACCATGTTACTGTATTTGATGGTCGTCCCCATCGTAATCTCCTTTATTTCCCCAGCATGTCGGTCGTACCCGTCATTGCCCTATCCCCAGCGGTCGTCCTCTGCTCGACAGTCGTCCTCCGTCGCCCGCACTTTATAATCATACTTTACCTCCTTTTACAATCTATATCCCTTTTCTTCTTCATTCAGTGAGTGCAAATTTTGGACTGTCTTTGGTATTCAACCATAAGTTATCTTGTTTGCCTGTTAAGTCGTCGCTTACATCCTGCACAGCTAACTCATGTTTGAATAGGGGCAGCTGTAAACACCCCAAATTTTCCCTAACTCATTTCACCATGGCTTGTGATCTTTTCATTAGCATAAGTTCAATCATATCATCTCATATTGCATTTCTGCTTCACTGCATTGATTCAAAGTCATCTGCATCTAGGGTTTGTGATTTGAGCAATCCTTGGGCTATCTGAGCCACTCCAAAGGTCTTCAATCATCTCAAGGGGGTCCATGTATGTTCAATCATCATATCATATCCCTCAAAGATCAAGGAAGTCAAAGAATCACAAGAACTGAGAAAGGCATGGAAGTAGAGCCAAGTTTAACTGCACAGATGACCTAAAATTAGGGTTTTGGTTTCAGAGGCCATAACTCCAAATTTTTTGGTCATTCTTGTTTCTATTGGTCTCTATATGTTATAAGGATCCTACATACCATTTTTCATGAAGAAATTCAATGGGGAAGGCATCTGATCAATAGATGACTTCTTGAGCAAGTCAGTGCAAAATCAGGGCATCTGAGGCCCCCAATGACACAACCAATGGGTCTTCTCCATCATTTTGGGTGTATATGATCTTTATTTGATCTTAGAAGAAGTTATAAGTTCACAAAATTAAAGAATTTCAAGCCATTTGCAAAGTTGCCATTTTGGGAAAGAGACTTGTAATGCAAAGTTGCCATTTTGGGAAAGTTTTTCAACCTCCTCTTTTTGATTCAAAAATGCTTCAAATGAAAAATTCTTGGTCATGAAAGTTGTAGATTGGATCATTCCCTTTTCAAAAAGTACAAGAACTTGATTTAATTCATCATAGAACTCAAGTTATGACCTTGCAAAGTTGGGAAAAATCACAAAATTTCACTTATGCACCAAAGAGGGAAGTTTGCAAAAACACTTGCCAAAGCATTTTGTGACCTCAATTTGACTTCTAACCATTACACAAGCATCATACATTGTCCATAATTCAGAATTGCACAAAAAAATCCCAAGTTTCATGCCTTTAACTTCAAGTAATTCAAAAGGGGTCAAACTTACCCAAAATTGCAAAATGGATCAAATCTCTTCAGCCACTTATGCCAGCTACAGACTATGACTTCCATGGACCTCCTTGAAGCAAGCTGACTCAAGCCATGCCTTGAAACAGCCACTGAACCAGCCCATACCTCAAGTACACAAGTTGGTGACATTTTTGCAACTTGCCCATACCAATCAACCTAGGCCAACACCCACCCTATGACCTATCCAAACATGATATGTGTACCAAAAGGAACCCAACACATAACATAACACAAGCTGAAACCTCCAAGAAGACAGCATACACAAAAATCCCCAAATTTGCAAGAGCCTTCGAAATTCACCACTCAGCCATCAAACCTCAAAACAAATTCCATAGAACAACTCCATAAACATCACTGATCATTTCCCACCCTTCAATTTGCCCTAAAACATTCAGAATCAAAAACACGATTTCAATATTTCATGAACTGAACTTCTGCCAACTTCCTTTTGAGGCCATTTAAGCTCCAACCAAGCATCACAAGCTCTTGTTTTGAAAGCTCAGCTTCAGGTAGCCATGGCATTTATTTTTCCAGAACTCTCATTTTATGTTATAGAATGATTCTATGTGTTCCCCTGATTGCCATGATATGTTTGGTTTCGAAAATAGTTGAGAAATAAGCATTTCATAAGCTTCTGAAATTTTTGCCATGTTTTCAGTTTTGCTTCGATTCTTGTTTTTGATGATGAATAAATGAATTTTGATGGCTGATTCTTGTTGGGGTTGAGGAGAGGATCATTTCTGGAGAGTTTTAGGGCTTGGGGTTGCGTATTGGGTGAGATAGCTTGAGAGGCTAGCCGGAGAAGATGACCGGAACACTGTTCCGGTCACCTGAAAATGTTTAGGGTTCAGATTAGGGCTTAATGACGTAATTAGTGTAGTTTGAATGTGAGTCGTTCATTTGCGTGCGCTGGTCAATTCCATCCCTTTTGAGTTTGAATCTGGGCCACTGGATCAACATACTTTCATTTTAATTCATTTAATTTTCATTTTTATTGCATTTCTTTCTACATTTTATTAAAAATAGTAAAACACTTCTAAAAATTTTCATTTTTTGCATCATGACTTAAAATATTTTTCTCATTCTGAAAATGATTTTTATTTTATTTTTTGCATAAATTTTGTATTTTTAAAATATTTAAATTTTTATTTTAATTAATTAATAAGAATTAATTAATTAAAATACCATTTAAGTTTCTAAAAATCACCAAAAAAATCACATTGCACCTTGATACATTTAGAAACATTATCAAACCCTTCAAACAAATTTCTTTTTGGTTCTTGACCTAGTTTGACATTTTTCTTTGGAATTAGGGTTCTTAAAAGTCAATATTTTTACCCTAACTTAGAAAAATCTATTCTGCCTAACCATGAAGAGTTTGATGGTGGTTCTTTTTTCATTGCATTACTCATGTCATGTAGTTTCTAGGATAAAATTGGTTTGAATTTATCTTTAATTTTCAATTTGTTTTGTATTTATCTTTTGAGAGGTATCCTAAAACCCTAGCAAGTTTGAGAAAATCATAACTTCCATTAGGTTAAGATTTAGGTCTCCCCCTTTGGGAAGTGAACTTGTATAGGTTTAGGGTACCTTTGGTCCCATTTTCAATTTTTTATCTTGTCATTTGCTTCTGTTTTAGAATTTTGCTTTGCATATTATGCATAAACCCTAATCTTTGTCTTCATCTGCATTCATTCTTCATATGCTTGAATATATGAACTTGCCATGACATTTTGTGCATCCACATGACATTTAAGACATCTTAGAACACATTAGAATCATGTTTGATCATTGCATCATTCATTGGCCATGCTTTTGCTTTCATTGCATGTCATGTGTTTCCATGAACTTTCATGCTTCTTACTTGTCTCATTTGCATTCTCATCTCTTGTATGGTCATCCACATCTCATGGCAATCATTTGTATCATATCTTAGCATCATTTACATCTTGACATGCTTCTGACTTTGGTTTTCATCTTTGTATTTCATCTCATTTTCATTTCATTTCATTTCTTGTTGCTAACTTTTCAGGTGGTAAGTGTTTGAGAAGTGAATTTGCCTTCACTTCTCATAATCTCTTCTCATCTCTTTTATGCATCATTGCTGCATTTTATCCTTGTGAATTAGAGTGAGATTGATCATTCATGTTCCTTCTCCTCCTTCTTTCTTTAAGCAACTTATCTTCTTAAGTAAAGTAAGTTGTTTTGCCTCTTGCTGCTTCTTTTCCTTTCATCCTGCTTCTTCCATGGTGGCTTCTCCTTGAAGATCTTTTGCAAGCCTCATAAACCCTAGGAACACCCAAGCATGATCACAAATAGGGTTTTATTAGTCCCCCATTAGTTTTTACCTTTGTGTCATCTTTGAGTCTTCTATTCTCATCTCTTAATCAAGGACTAAACCTTAAAGGTTTTAAGGCTTTGTGATTAGGGTTATGCATGTATCCTTCTATTAGGATGGAGTGTATAACTTTAATCCTAAGTGTTAAACCCTTAATGTGTTTAACTCCTTTAATCAATCCACTTTAATAATCACTAATACATCAAGCTTGTAACTTGGGCCTTGCATTAGGGTTCTAATTCTTCCTTAATTGGTTAAGAAGGACTAACCCTAGTGTTAATGGACAAGTCCCCCTCAAGTTGTCTTACAAACCATAAAAGTTCACTTCTTAATCTTACCATTAACTAAAATCCACTTTAATAAAGGCTTTGTTTTGTCATGAGGTTAATCCCTAATAATGGATTAAGTTGAGGAGCCTTCCTCATCTTAAATGTTCTCATCTATCATCCTTCTATTAGGATGGTGTAATGGGTCCATTAAATCCTTGATTATGGCTTAAACTCATTAATTAACACTAAACCAAAACTCCAAAAACATCTAAATAATCACAAGTAGGTTAATGATCTTAATCCTACATCAAGGTGGTTAAGGGTGAGGTGTTTACTTCACACTTAAGGTATTCTCATTACCCCTAATCAGAGGGAGGATGTGATGAGTTTACTAACCCTTGGTTTAGGCTTAAGCTCTTTTTCTTATGACAAACTCCAAAAAGCAATAAAAGATTGAAAACACAAAAAAATAAACAATAATCGTCTCCTCCGGGATTCTTTTCTCACCTCATTCACTCATAAACGAGAACTCGCTTCTTCCGTCTAATGCAAGACAGTTTGCACCTGAGCCATACAGGTCATACACTTGAGCATAGACAAGTAAGCAGTTCACAAGTCAATTTATCTTTCAGTCTCCTTGAGTCGAACTACGGTGTTCTGACTTCCTCATTGCACGAGAGGATACGTAGGCATAACTTAACTGTTATCGAACAAAAGTCTCTGTTTGTTCCCCCTCCTCCTGCCTTATTCTTTTAGCCTCACGATCTTGAGCTTTGCACTCCTGTTCCAACACTGACACTTCACATATTTCACTTCACTTTCTTTTAGCACTGACACTTGCATTCTTTCCAGTTTTGATACACAAATTGCACTGACACTACCCCTTTGAAACACAAATCTTTTAAGCGTGGATCTCGTCGAGTACGACGGACAATCTGGGTGCTAACACCTTCCCAGGTTGTGACCAACCCCCTTTCTCAGTTTCTCTGGTTCGCAACCATCTTATCCATCTTTTATTAGGTTTATGCAGCATTACCTTTCCTTCGGGATAAAAATGCCTAGCTGGCGACTCTTTTCTTTTCAGTTCACCCTTGTGTGTTCTCTCCTCTTTCGCCGACCGTTCGCGTCTGTACCCCTCTTGACCGGGTGTCATTTGGTGGGAGCGACACTTATCTCTCAGAAACAGTATCACCCGAGCCCACCAAACAGAAAACCAGTCCAGACAGTCCAGTATTATATATATGATGCGGAAAATAAATATTGAAAATTGTAAATAAAGCTGTAAATAAAACTGTAAACAACAGTAAAATACAACACACAACAGTAAACAGTCAACACCCAAAGAAACAGAAACACGCAAGCGCTAGGAGAGACTCGCAGGGGAACCAGAGATACTCTGGAACACATTTTCCCCAGCAGAGTCGCCAACTGTCGCTCCCCGGATTTCCATCTTGGTACAAACGCGAAAGTGGCGCGGAAAAGAATAGAGTCGCCAGCCAGGCATTTTTATCCCGAAAGAATGGTAATGGTAATGCTGCACAAACCAAAAGAAAAGAAAAGGAAGGACACGGGTCCTGCGAACCAAAGAGACTGAGTTCGGGAGTCGGTTACAACCTGGAAAGGTATTAGCACACAGATCGTCCGCCGTACCCGACGGGATCCACGCTTGCAAAGAAATTGTTTCAATGGGTGAAGAAATGAAAGTTGCTGCAAAGAAAATGAACTGGATAAAAGAAAAGAAAAGGGAACTGAATAAGAAATGAAAAGGAAAAATGTAGGGAAAATAAAGATTGTGCTCGAACAGGCCCTACCCCGCTGCCTACGTACCTCATCTGGACAATGAGGATCAGAGTCGCCGTAGTTCCCCTAAATAGGGGTAGAAAAGAAATTGTTTGTGAATTAAGGCTTGAACTTCCTATGCCAATGCTCAGGTGTTGCAGACTCGGACGACGAGTGCATAATCGTCTTGCAAAATGACAAGTAGGAGCAAATTCGCGTACGGAGCGAAGGAGATGAGAAAATAATTCCCGAAGGAAAGATGCTTATTGTTTGTTCAGTGTTTTTATGAGTTTTCTATTTTGAAGTTTGCATAGGTAAGTGTACCTAAGTCTTACTCACTGGGATGTGTACGTCTCACATCATCCCGAAATGGAATGCGCAAGAGGCACACCTATCTATGGAGGAAATCCCCAAATCTAGTCCCACAAGTGAAGGCTCAGACACACTGACCTACTGGCCTTTATTAAGTGTTTTTGTGGTTTTTGGTTGAGAAGTGTTTTTATGCTTTTCTTTGTGAGGTAATCTCATGCTAAGACCTATCCACCACGAGGGATAACTTACACCTCGCCCCGAAACGGAACACGTGTAAGTATCTCGTAGCAAAGTCTCATTTCACATGAGAAGACTCAACCTTTATTAGAGTGAATTAGAATTAAGTTTGAAGATGAGAAGAGAGAGCACCAAAAGGATCTCAAAGGTAAAAAAATCTAATGGTGGACTAAGAATCCTAAATGTTGTCATGCATGGTATTCCTAAGTTAGTGAGGTTTGAATTCCATCCTAATGAAGAAGAAAGAAAGGAAAGAAGAAGAAGAAGAAAAAGAACAGGAGGAGAAGAAAGAAGTAAGGCCTAAGCCCATCAATCACAATAAAAGTATTAATGAAGAAAGGAAAAGAGATAAGAATTGGAGATGTGGGAATCACATCCACACCTCTCACTTACCAGAGCCCCTAAAATGGTTAGCGAGCCGCAATAAGCATACAATGAAAATACGAACATTTACGCAAACCAAAAATGACAATCACAAGCCAAACCAAACAAAAAGGTCAGTACCTAACCCTATAGGTGACCTAAAACAAAGACCCACAAATCCTAATAGGATGGCATAAATGCCTTCCTCAAACTATGTTAGAAAGAAGGAAGAAAGAGGCACGAAACGCTACCTAAGAAACAAAACTCCAAACAAATATCAAATGACATGAGAAAAGTATGAAATTAAATCTCTAAAGCCACCAACCAACAAAAAACAATGAATCAAAATATCTCACAAAAATTCACAAAGAAACTGCACTAAATAATCGCACAAAATCGCTTAAGAACAAGTAACGGAATCGCACAAATACGACTTACAAAACTAAGGATAAATATGAAATTAAAAATATTACAAAAAAAATTTTATGATCTTTCCTGTGTCTATGAAATAATGCAAAAATAACGGAGTTAAAATAATGAACGAGAGAGGAGAAACAAATTTTACAAGATGATGCGTTATTTATGGAATTTGAATCAAAAGAAAATAAAAGAAAATTCGAAATAAAATTGTGAAATTAATTAAATCATGAAATAAAAAATATTACAAAATTCTAAATGGAGTTATGAAACTAAAATATTTTTTATGTAATTTATTAATGTATATTTGTATTTTAAACGCATTAAAACTGAAAATATGAAAAAAGAAAAATAAAATAAAACAAGAAATGGGGGGTGCAAAAAATAAAAAAAAAAGAAGTTAAAACACACATATGGGCCGCGCAAGGGGGGTCTGGAAAGCAGGAGCGTAAGGCCCAACTCGGAAGATACCAAGGGAGTTATGGTGAGGAGCGGTCAACAGCTTGACCAAAGCAGGAACGTGTGATCTGGGGATTAGTCAAGGTAATATCATCCTGTGGCTGGAAACATGGGAGAGCATGGGTGCTATGGTGATACACACGCGCAGGATTAGAATGGGAAGGTCCTACCGGACGGTGACAAGTGTCACCGCCGGTATGGATGGAAACACCAAAAAATCTCCAAGACTCCTATCCTCTTATCATCTCATTTTCCTCAATCATTTTTTAATATTCTTTATTGACAAACTTTAATATACTCCTTAAAAATCTCTTTAACCTAAGGACCCTAATTCCCTAAGAAGACTAACAAAAAATATAAACAAAAGAAAAGCCAAAATGCCTCTCTCTCCACGCCATGTCTGTTGTCTTCTTCAACAGCACCCGCCAGCATCAATCAAACCCCTCCGTCGCCAAGCCTCACCGGAGCACCGCCCTCGTCTTCATATCTTAAACAAAACGCCGCCACCGGCTTCTTTTCACGACCTAGCTCGCCAGCCATAGCATCTTTCTCTGATCAACAAAACAAACGCATAAAACCTCACCTCCTCCTTGATCCGTAGCCTAACCACCATCTCTAACTACCAAACCAGAACCCAAACTCTACCTCTGTTTCTATCCTCTTCACAAATTCGGACCCAAACAAACAAAACAACCAAACAAAACGGATCAAAATCACAACCAGATACAACAAATTCAACACACAGCCCGCGATCGTATCAACTAGAGTATTCGAAATTATACCTGTTATTCGATGGTGCGGCGAACAACTCGTATGTTCACTTCAATTCTGCTATTCTTTTCTTCTTCTTCAGATTTGACTCGATGCAGATTCGTTATTGTTATGGAATCTTGCTTCGATTATGCAATCGCGATTTATTCACCCTAGGTTGATATGAACCGCTCTGTGTTTGCCGAATCAACTTGCAGGTTTTTGATGTTAAGCTCAAACGAAACGATGAAATTTGGTTCTATTTTGTGATGGTGTGCGCAGGAGAATGATGAAGATATGCGATTGTTCTTGTTGATGAAGGTGATGTGATGAGGAAGAAGAATGAAATCCGTGCTATGCAGAATGCCTTGAAGATGCAAGAGAGTGTTTTCTTTTTTGCAGCTATGATGATGATGAGATCAATGATGAAGAGAGTAATTTCGTATTATTGTTGTGATGAAAATGATGATGGGTGAAGTGTGAAATCAACTATGGTGTGAAGAGTGTGATCCGAAATTGTTATTCGTTCTTTTCTTTTTTTTTGCTAACAGAATTTTTTGTTCTTATTTCTCCTCTTCCTCTCAAATTCTGTTTTGTTTTTGTCCATTTTGTGTGATTTCAATCCATTGCATTTTTATGCTCCTTTTTTCCTTGATTGATTGTGTGTATGTTGTGCGTGTGATGCTTGCTAGGAGGGTGAATATTGCGTGATGCATTGTGAGTGTAAAAGATGATATGCTGACGTGTGAATTCTGTTGGTTTTCCTCTAGCATTTTCTCTTTTCTTTCGTTGCTTTTTTTCCGTTGGTGATATGCGTGATGCTTTGGCTGGAATATGAATTGGAAAAGTGTGAGTGTTGGGCAGGTCACGTGGCTGCATGATGTCATAAAGTGTGTGTGGTAACTGAAAAAATATAATATTGGTTGATGTAGATGATTCTAATGTACAAAGAAAAAACAAGAAATATGGATAACAATATGACGTTGAAAAGAAAATGAATGGTTGGATAGAAATGAATCATGATAAAAATGGAATATAGAAGAATGAAATTAAAATTTTGGTTTTGGATTAATAGAAATTGATTTCGACTAGTTGATATGGATTAGAAATAATTTGGTAAACAAATAATGGATGACGAAATGGATGTAGAAAATGGATTTTGAATATTTGTATAAAAAGGATAAAGGATAATTGGTGATATGGGCATTGGATAAATTCAATTAATTAAAAAAAGGGTGTGAAAAAGGTGTAAAACAGATAGAAAATAATGATTTAATTGGATAATGGGAAGTATGGACTAAGTAAAATGGATATGA
Organism: Lathyrus aphaca; assembly: GCA_963966055.1. Taxonomy (NCBI): domain Eukaryota; kingdom Viridiplantae; phylum Streptophyta; class Magnoliopsida; order Fabales; family Fabaceae; genus Lathyrus; species Lathyrus aphaca. The sequence goes on from OZ014524.1 coordinate 340,160,721, forward strand.
TGTCATGATATTAGCCCGAAATAAATCTTAAACTTTTCCACAGCCTCTGATGAGAAAAGCACGACCACGACTAGACAAATTGCAACTGAAGCAACATCTATCCACTTGGACCTTCTGAATCTTTTCTCAATAAGCCTTGAATCATTTTAAATCCATCTGAATCAATCTAAGGGAAAATGAATCTATAGATGAACCACTGATGAGTTATCACAGTCTCAATCAAGCCAATATGAATCAAACTCCAACATGAACCATTGTTTGATAAACCAAAGAACTTCCGCATGCCACACATCTTAACACTGAATACGCACTGCCTGAGACCTAACCATTGAATCAGATAACTTGCAATTAAAGGAATCCTGATAGTTTGACCAAGCTAGGTCAAATATCCATCTGAATCAAATCGCGAACTGAATAGTTGAACTGAAATGAAATCACTGCCGGCTTATGCTATGTTATGGATGTTATGTTTCATCTTTCTATGCTAATGATGCAGTGCGAAATATGAAAATGATATGGAATGAAGCATATGCAAAAGTAAAAACCAAAACCAGAAGCATACACATGATGTAAATAATGCTATGACATGATGCAAAAGCATACCAAGTGCAATGAATGATCATACAAGAGAATGGATGCAAATGAAGCATGCTTTGAAGTATAAAAACACATGGATGTTTATGAAATGAAATGGATGCAAAGCATATCAAATGTATGAATAAATGACCAATAAATGTTCAATCAATGTCTTAAGATGTCTAAGATGGCATACAAGTGCTTAGAATGTCATGGCAAGTTCATATGTTCATGCAATGCAATGTAAGATGCAAGTATGAATGCAAAATTAGGGTTACATGAAAGGATGAGATGTAAATGATCAAAACAGAAGCAATTCACATGATAAAAATTTGCAAATGAGATCAAACAAACCCTAACCCCATATGATATCACACCCCAAAGGAGAAGGTCTAACTCTTAACCTAAAGGAAGTTATGATTTTTCTAAGTTAACTAGGGTTTTTGGGTACCTTAAGAGGAAAAATGCAAATCAATTTGAAAATGAAAGATAAATTCATGACAAAAATTTCCTAGAAACCACATGTTATTTGGAAAATAATGCAAAAAGAACCATTGTCAAACCCTTCATAGTTAGGCAGAAAAGAATTTTCAAAGTTAGGGTTCCAAAAAGGGGATTTTATGAACCCTAAATTCAAAGAAAATGTCAAAGTAGGATCAAAACCAAAAAGAAATTTGTATGAATGGTTTGACAATGTTTCTAAATGTCTTAAGATGCAATGTGATTTTTTTGGGGATTTTTAGAAATCTAAATGATATTTTAATTAATTAATTTCCATTAATTAATTAAATAAACATTTAAATATTTTTAAAATGATTTTTTAATGCAAAAAATAAAAATAAAAATGTTTTTGGATGAAGAAAAATATTTTAATCAGAAATGCAAAGTTTGAAATTTTTTTGATAAGTTTTGATATTTTAAAATAATTATGCAAAAAATGGAATAAAATGAAAATAAAATCAATTTAAATGGAAAGTAATCTAATCTGATGGATGAGATTCAAACTGGGGAGGAAACCATTGACTGCGCGCGCAATCCAGTGGTCAGGATTTAAACTTGCTTAATTATCTAATTAAATTAATTAAATGAAAATTAGGGTTAACTGAAATGATCCAGGTGTCGCTCCCGATAGATGGGACCTGGCCCAGATAAAGGTACAGACGCGAACGGTCGGCGAGAGGGAACAGTGAGAACACACAGCCGTGAACCCACTGGAGATGAATAGAGTCGCCAGCTAGGCATTTTTATCCCGGAGGAAAGGTAATGCTGCATAGACCTAGAAAGAGATGGATAAGACGGTTGCGAACCAGAGAGACTGAGAAAGGGGGTTGGTTACAACCTGGGAAGGTATTAGCACCAAGATTGTCCGTCATACTCGACGGGATCCACGCTTAAAAGATTTGTGTTTTAAAGGGGGAGTGTCAGTGCAATCTGTGTATAAAATAGCTGGAAAAGAATATGTACAAGTGTCAGTGCAAAAGAAGAGTGAAGTGTATAAATATAGTGTCAGTGTAGGAACAGGAATAAGATGCTCAAAATCATGAGGCTAAAGAATGATGCTGGAAAGAGGGGGAATGTACAGAGACTTTTGTTCGATAACTGTTGAGTTATGCCTACGTATCCTCTCGTGCAATGAGGAAGTCAGAACACCGTAGTTCGACCCAAAGAGACTGAAAGATGGATTGACTTGTGAACTGCTTGCTTGTCTATGCTCAAGTGTATGACCTGTCTGGCTCAGGTGCAAACTGTCTTGCATTAGACGGAAGAAGCGAGCTCTCGTTTGTGAGTGAATGAGATGAGAAAAGAATCCCGAAGGAGACGATTATTGTTTGTTTTTGAGTTTTCAGTCTTTTATTGCTTTTGGAAGTTTGTCATAAGTTAATGAGCTTAAGCCCAAACCAATGGATTTAGTAAACTCATCACATCTTCCCTCTGATTAGGGGTAAGGAGAATACCTTAAGTGTGAAGTCAGATTCTCACACTTAGACACCTTTGATGTAGGATTAAGATCATTAACCTACTTGTGATTATTTAGATGTTTTTGTTGTTTTTGTTTAGTGTTAAGTAATGAGGTTAAGCCATAATCAGGGATTAAACAGACTCATTACACCATCCTAATAGAAGGATAATAGATGAGAATGTTTAAGCTGAGGAAAACTCCTCAACTTAATCCATGATTAGGGATTAAGCTCATGACAAAACAAGCCTTTGATTAAGTGAATTTTATTTAATGATATGATGATGAAGTGGATTTTATGATTTGTAAGACAACTTGAGGGGGACTTGTCCATTAACACTAGGGTTAGTCCTTCTTAACCAATTAAGGAAGAATTAGAACCCTAATGCAAGGCCCAAGTTACAAGTGTGATGTCTTGATACTTATTAAGTGGATTGATTAAGAGATTTAAACACATTAAGGGTTTAACACTTAGGATTAAAGTTATACACTCCATCCTAAGAGAAGGATGCAGGCATAAGCTTAATCACAAAGCCTTAAAGCCTTTAGGGTTTAGTCCCTGATTATGAGATGAGAAGAGAAGACACAAAGAGACACAAAGGTAAAACTAAGAGGGGAAACTAATCAAAACCCTAATCATTGTCATGCTTGGTTGTTCCTAAGGTTTGTGAGGTTTTCAAGAGAAGTCTTCAATGGAACCACCAGGAAGCAGATGAAAGGATCAAGAGAAGCAAAGTAACTTGCTTCATTCAAGAAGTCAAGTCACTTGAAGAAAGAAAGTAAGAAGAAGAGGAATGAGCAAGCTCAAACTCAAACACAAACAAAAATGCAGCAATGGATGCAAAAGAGATGAAAAGAAAAGTTATGAGAAGTGAAGGCAAATTCACTTCTCAAAGTCACTTACCACCTGAAAGGTTAGAAAAAGAAATGCAATGCAATGCCAAATGGGATGAGATGACATGATGAGAAACAAAACCAGAAGCATAAACATGATGCTAATGATGCTATGAGGTGCTACAAACATGAGGCAGCACATGGAAATGATCATACAAGTTCATGAATGCAAATGAAGCAAGTTAGGAAACATGAACATACATGAAAAGTTATGAAGTGCACATGACATACAACATGGAAAATACAAGATGCAATGATCAAACATGCTTTCAATATGTCTTATGATGTCAAATGAATCAAAAAGATGCTTGAAATGTCATGGCAAGTCAAGTTATGCAAGAGAATGCAAGATGGATGCAAATGGAAGCCCAAATTAGGGTTTATGAACCATACATCAAACAAAAATCAAAACCAGAAGCAAACCCTAAGATAAAAAATTGAAAATTCCCCTCAAAGGACCCCTAATCCTATACTAAACCAAATCCCAAAGGAGAGGTCTCAACTCTTAACCAATTCCAAGTTATGATTTTTCTAAGTTTTCTAGGGTTTTAGGGTTTCCAAACAAGAAAATTATCAAACAAATTGAAAATGAAATATCAAATCATGGCCATTTAATCTCACAAACTACATGCTAAACACAATGCAATGCAAAAAGAATCAATGTCCAACTCTACATGGATAGGCAGAAATGATTTTTTGAACTTAGGATCAAAATAATGCATAAAAATGATTTTTATTCAATGGAAAATTCTTAAAATGCATCAAGATCAAAAAATAAATTTGGTTTGAAGGTTGGACAATGTTTCTAAATGCCTTAGAACATTTCATGAATTTTTTGGTGATTTTTAAATACCTAAAAGTATTTTTAATAAATTAATTTTCATTAATCAATTAAAAATAAACTTTTAAATATTTAAAAATACATTTTAAATGCTAAAAATGAAAATAAAAATATTTTTGTGTTTTAAAAATTAGTGAAACTCTTGACAAAAAGTTTCATAATTTTTAAAACAATTTTACTATTTTTAATAAATTGTACAAAACAAATGAAATAAATATGAAAATAAATGAATTTAAATGAATTATTGAAGAAGTCAACAGATCCTAAGGCCTAGATTCAAAGTCACATGCGCGGGAGTTGACTTGGCGCCACATCCTACGGCTCAAATTCAAAAATGACTAATTAATGTTTAAACCCTAACCCTGCCGTTAATCACTTTCAGATGACCGGAACAGTGTTCCGGTCATCTTCTCCGTTCACCCCAAACCTCAAACTCCTTCAAAACGCATCTAAAATGAAATCTAAAAACACAGAAATGATTCCCACTCACTCACGAATCAAAACCCTAAATCAAAACACATTTATCATTCATAAAATGGCTGAATCGAATCAATCTATTTCTAGGGCAAAAAGTTTCAGAAGCATGGTAAACTCTCATCTCTCCACCATTTTCAAAACTAAAGGCATCAGAACAATCAGTGAAGCATAGAGAACAACTTTAGAACATAAAAAATGATTTCTGGAAAAAAAGTTCTTGAGCTACCTGAGTTTCGAAGCTTTCACTCCTGCAACTTTCTGACCTCCCCTCTTGATGTAATCCACTCTACTTGATCCTCTGATGATGTTTGAATGCTTAGAAAGAGTTTAAGTTGGCTGGTTAAGGAGTTTGCACAGCTTCTGCTCAAGCTCAGTTAAAAATGGTGATGGTGATTCAAGCTGTTTCAGGCAAATGTGAAGGGTTCTTTATGACCAGTGTGGTGAATGGAGAAGGTTTATGAAATTTGTTTGAGTGTTTATGGCCTGTGGAAGATGTTTCGAAGGAAAATGCAGGTTGGAGTGAAAATGGAAATGAGGTGTTCTTGCTTGATTCAGGCTTGTGTCTTGTTGGGTTTTGCTCAGTGAAGCAAGGTGAGTTGAGGTGTGGAATTGGTTTGAATGTTTGTGAGTTATGCAGAGAGATTCGAAGAGAAATGCTTGAGGGAGTGAGTTTGTGTATGCTGTCTTAGGGATTGCTTCAGGCTGGCTTGATGTTATGTTTAGCTTGCAAATGGATAGTATAAAATAATCTCATAGGTCAGATGATGTGACCTGGCCTTTATTGATTGGTAAGTTCACTTTTGCAAAAAGTCCACTTTGTTGTAAGGAAGGCATGGGCTAAGTTCTAGCTTGGTACAAAAGGCATGGGCTGCGCAGCAAGGTGAGTGAGTGATGCTAGGAAGGTTCAAGGGCCAATGCAGCAAGTGGTAGGAGGTGTCATGATGGTTTTGCAAGTTGGTTCCTCTTTGGTTCACATGTAACTATCTTGCTACACAAGCCATGAAACATGAGAAGTTTTGGTTCAAATCTGATTTTTAGGTCACATGTAATGTTTATGTGATGGTTTGATGCCAATTAGAAGTCACAAGAATGTTTGTTTCATGAAATTGCAAGTTTTCCTTTTAGTGCATAACTTGAAAATTAGTGATTTTTGCCAACTTTAACACACCATAACTTTTGATCCAAAATGAATTAGATCATGTTCTTGTACTTTTTGAAAAGGTAAAGATCTAATCTACAACTTTCATGACCAAAGTTTTTCCATTTGAAGCATTTTTGGATCAAAAAGCAAGGCTTGAAAAGTGGCATAAAATGACATATTCTTTAAAAGTCAACCATGCCCTAAAAAGTCAACTTTGCAAAAACATCAAATTCTTGATTTTTGTGAACTTCAAACTTCTTCCATGATCAAATAAAGATCACATACACTCAAAATGATGAAGATCACCCCTTGGTTGGGTCATTGGGGGCCTCAGATGCCCTGATTTTGCACTGACTTGTCCAGAAAGTCAACCCTTGATCAGATGACTTCCCCATGGAATTTCTTCATGAAAATTGATATGCATACTCCCTATACCATATAGAGACCAATAGAAACAAGAATGACCAAAAAATTTGGAGTTATGGCCTTTGAAACCAAAACCCTAATTTTAGGTCAACTGTGCAGTCAAACCTGGCTCTGCCTCCATACCAATCCCAGTTCTTGTGATTCTTTGGCATTTTTGACTTTGAGAGGATATAATATGATGCTTGAACACACATAGACCCCTTTGAAGTGATTGATGGCCTTTGGAGTGGCTCAAGAAGCTCTTGGATTGCTCAGATCACAAACCCTAGGTGCATATGACCTAGAAACTATGCAATGAACCAAAAATGTAATATGAGGTGATATGATTGTGTTTATGCATATGAAATGATCACAAGCCATGGTGTGAATGGGTGAGGGCAAATTTGGGGTGTTTACAGCTGCCCCTATTCAAACATGAGTTAGCTGTGCAGGTTGTAAGCAACGGCTTAACAGGCAAACAAGATAACTTGTGGTTGAATACCAAAGACAGTCCAAAATTTGCACTCACAGAATGAAGAAGAAAAGGGATATAGATTGTAAAAGAAAATAAAGGTATATATTGTAAAGTGTGGGCGACGGAGGACGACCGTCGAGCAGAGGACGACTGCTGGGTAAGTAGCAATGACGGGGACGACCGACATGCTGGGAAAAGTGCGAAAAACAAAGCAATGACGGGGACGGCCGACATGCTGTGGGTAACAGAATAAAGCCAAGACGGGGACGGCCAACTAGCTGGGAAAATAAGATTATGATGGGGACGGCCACCAAGATAAAGCTTCAAGACTCTCTGGGGATTGAATGAATCATGACGGGGACGGCCATCAAGTTCATAAAGTAAAGTAACCAACGATGGGGACGACCATCGGGCTAAACTGAAAGGAAAAGGGACCACGACGGGGACGGCCATCGGGTTAAAGAATAAATGAAATAAACAGATGATGAGGTACGGTCATCAAAGGTGAAGGACGATCACCTAGCAGGGGACGGCTGCTCTGTTAAGGGGTAAGATGGGGGACGGCCATCTAAGGTGGAGGACGACCACCTGGCAGGGTACGGCTGCCAAAATATCACGACATAGGACGAATGTCGGATAGAAAATCAACGATGGGGACGACCATCGGATGAGCATGATGGAGGAAGACCATCAAGAGGTGGAGGACGACCACCTAGCAGGGGACGGCTGCTCTCGAGGTTTGTCATGACATAGGACGAATGTCAGATAACCAAAATCAACAATGGGGACGGCCATTGGATAAAAAGATGAAGGACGATCATCAAAAGGTGGAGGACGACCACCTAGCAGGGGGCGGCTGCTAAATATCAACGATGGGGACGGCCATCGGATGAGCATGATGGAGGACGACCATCAAGAGGTGGAGGACGACCACCTAGCAGGGTACGGCTGCTAAATATCAACGATGGGGACGGCCATCGGATGAGCATGATGGAGGACGACCATCAAGAGGTGGAGGACGACCACCTAGCAGGGTACGGCTGCTCTCAAGGTTTATCATAACACAGGGTGAGTGTTAGATAAGCAGAAAATTTTTTTTGTTGGCGATCTACTGGGGAGTAGTAAACACGGACGAGTGTTTACATCCAAGAAACAAAAGGTATAAGTGTTTAGATATTGGTGTATAGATTAAAGATGCGGACGAGCACCCCTAAGATTATGATACGGACGAGTATCGGGTAGAAACAAATACTGACACGTGTTCAGAGATGATGATACGGACGAGTATCAACTGGTTAACAGAGAACACGGACGAGTGTTGAATCTGAAAGGATTCTTCTGGGGAATAGTAGACACAGGCGAGTATCTATATTCAAGAAGACAGAAGTTTTTTGACACAGTGTATGGATTAAAGATGCGGACAAGCATCCTTAAGACTATGATACGGACGAGTATCACGTAGAAACAAACTATTGACGCATGTTCTGAGATGATGGTACGGACGAGTACCAACTGGTTAACAAAGAACATGGACCAGTGTTGGATCTGTGGGGATATAAATGGTGTATACAAGATACAGACGAGTATCTGTATAAGTATGAGTGGTGTATAGATGAGTGTTTAACTTGCTGGGGAGAGTGACACGGACGAGTGTCGATAGGAGAAAAGTATAGTATGAATAAGTATCTGATATACAAAGGGTTTAGGTTACTGTGCTGGGGAGAGTGACATGGACAGATGTCAAGGAAATGTATATATGTGAGCGCAAAGAGGATGTCTTTGGCTTTCTGCTGGGGTATGACACGGTCGGGTGTCAAAATGTATCTGTAATACGGGTGATCTTGTTCGTAAAGAGTGTTCAGGTGACTTTACTGGGGAAAAATGGCACGGACGGGTGTCAAAATGAGTATATACTGGTGTTGGTGGATTGTGAGGCAGCTGCTTTTACTGGGGACTCTGGTGGGGATTTTTCTGTACGTTGATGAACTGTCATTATTCACGAGTGTTGATTTAAAACATGGCTTATGATTACGCTATATGCTTGATTTTTGCCGTAATGCTCCGTGTTAGACGGAATGCTACGCTTTGTGGGTGAATATGATGCGAATGCTATGATTGTGCAAAGATACAAAACCGGGATTCGGATCCCGCTGCTACGAAGATCTTCGATCGTTTTGTTGAAGTGGACATCCTAGCTGGGGATGAGATCATTGGGAGATCTGATGAGATGCTATCTGCTTGGGGATATGGGTCGTTGATAGACCTATCCCTATAAATGAGAGACCCAGCCGGGGTTTGTAGAAGCTTTCTTCACTCTGTTGTGATCTCCTATGCGCTGCTCTTCTGGATAGAGGCTGGAACTCTGTGGGGGATAGCTCTCTGACTTTTGTACCCGACTGAGGATGAAATGGCAACTGGGCTGGGGAGGAAGAGAGGTCACTGAGAGACCTCCCTAGGGATTCTGTTGTAGAGGATCATTGACTCAGCCGGGGATATAGGTGCCTTCTGTGATGCCTGGCAACTCTGATGAGAATAAGTAATAAGTGGCAACTCAGCTGGGGAGAGAGCACTTCGGGTGCTAAAATTGAGTGTGGATTTTCCAGCTTGCTGGGATGAGGCTTTCATGTCCCAAGTTGCGTTCTGGATACCTGCAATCCTGAAAAAGACAGAGAAACGCACAAGTAATCCCGAGGTATCCTTTACTGGATTCCGTCATAGGAGTTAGACACTTCTGAGGGTAAGCATATTTCCTGCAAGCACGCTTTTTATTTGAGGATAAAACATCTGTATTCTATGCAACCAGTTTTTTTTTTTTTAGACATCAGACATTTTCTTGCAAATAAAATATATAAAATGAGACATGACTGAAAATCTGATTTTATTAATTCATATGCCCTGAATTGGCGAGATACAGTCAAAGAAACAAATCCCCTTAAATGAGGGGATTGCTATAAATTGAGAAACAAAATGCTGGCAGTGTTGATGACGCTTTAAGGAGCTTCCTCTTTACTATGACTCGTATGACTTTTGACGTTCTTCTCATCTGGCTTTCTGAAGAATGCTGATTCCGATTGAAACTTGATCCTTTCGAAGCTTACCAAGTTGTAGGTGATACAGACGAATTCAGAATGCAGTTGTTCGCATATTCCCTTATTTTGCATGGATCGCCCTTTCGGGTTTTCAATCCATCGGGATACCCATTTTTTGCCTGAGCTGTCCAATGCGGCTTTTCAACTCAGCGGGTGTACATTTTTTTGTTTATTTTCCCTTATTTTTGCCCGAGTCTTTTATTCTGTTTTTGACTCGCCGGGATGCCCTATTTTTGCCTGGACTTACATTCTGTTTTTATGTCCAGCGGGTCATTTTTATGCGAAGTATTTTTTAACTGCATCCGAATTAACAGGGGACGGGAAGTCTTCACCATCCATGGTGCTGAGCATCAGTGCTCCACCGGAAAAAACTTTCCTTACCACAAATGGTCCTTCATAATTTGGAGTCCACTTGCCCCTGTGGTCTGTATGAGGAGGGAGGATTCTTTTCAACACAAGATCTCCTACTTGGTACTCTCGGTGCCTGACTTTCTGATCGAAGGCTTTCTTCATTCTCTTCTGATACAACTGCCCATGACAAATTGCAGCCAATCTTTTCTCTTCAATCAGACTCAGCTGTTTGTATCGGGACCTAACCCATTCTGCTTCACTCAGTTTAACATCCATTAGTACCCGTAAAGAGGGTAATTCAACTTCGACTGGTAGGACTGCTTCCATACCATACACGAGTTGATACGGTGTTGCCCCAGTGGATGTTCTGATTGACGTGCGGTACCCATGCAAGGCAAACGGTAGCATTTCATGCCAGTCTTTGTAGGTGATTACCATCTTCTGCACAATCTTCTTGATATTCTTGTTAGCTGCCTCAACAGCGCCATTCATCTTTGGCCTGTAAGGAGAAGAATTGTGATGTTGGATCTTGAAGTCCCGGCACAGTTCTGCCATCATTTTGTTGTTTAGATTGGAACCATTATCAGTAATGATTCGCTCGGGCACTCCGTATCGACAGATGATATCTCTTTTCAAAAATCTGGCTACCACTTGTCTTGTAACATTTGCATAAGACGTTGCTTCGACCCACTTGGTGAAATAGTCAATGACGACCAGGATGAACCTGTGGCCATTTGAAGCAGTTGGCTCAATCTTACCAATCATATCAATGCCCCACATAGCAAATGGCCAAGGTGAAGACATCACATTCAAAAGATTGGGAGGCACATGCACTTTATCTGCATAAATCTGGCATTTATGGCATTTTCTGGCGTAGGCACAACAGTCAGCATCCATTGTGATCCAGTAATAACCTGATCTTAGCAACTTTTTAGCCATGGCATGCCCTCCAGCATGGGTACCAAAGGATCCTTCGTGCACTTCATGCATCAATAAATCTGCTTCCGTCTTATCAACGCACCTGAGGAGTACCATATCAAAGTTCCTTTTGTACAGAGAACCATCAGTGTTCAAAAAGAAACTACCAGCAAGCCTTCTCAAAGTCTTTTTATCATTGGAAGATGCCCCAGGCGGGTATGTTTGATCTTCCAAGAAGCACTTAATGTCGTGGAACCAAGGCTTATCATCTTTGACAACATCTGTTGCGAACACATATGCTGGTCTGTCAAGTCTGGACACTGAGATCTGAGGTACAAAGTTGGCAGCCTGAACTTTGATCATGGATGAAATGGTAGCTAGAGCATCTGCAAACTGATTCTCGTCCCGAGGGATATACTCAAGTTTGACCGTTGTAAAGAAAGTCAATAACCTCCTTGTATAATCCCTGTAAGGTATCAGATGATCCTGGTGTGTATACCATTTGTCGTTGGTCTGATTGATTACCAAAGCTGAATCTCCGAATACGGTCAATGTCTTGATCCTGAGGTCAATGGCTTCCTCAAGACCCATAATACAAGCTTCGTATTCAGCTTCGTTGTTAGTGCAGTTGAAAGTGAGTTTTGCCGAGAAAGGCATGTGAACTCCTTTAGGTGTAATGAGTACTGCACCAACACCGCGACCATTCATGTTAACAGCCCCATCAAACATCATAGTCCATTCTTCTTCCGGGTCAGGCCCTTCAGTGTGAATAGGCTCTTCATGATCTTTTGCTTTTATGAACATGATGTCTTCATCAGGGAAGTCAAATCTCATAGGCTGGTAATCATCAATAGGTTGCTCAGCAAGATATTCAGACAATACACTGCCCTTGATGGCTTTCTGAGATGTGTATTGGATGTCATATTCTGTAAGGATCATTTGCCATCTTGCAACCCGTCCGGTAAGAGCTGGCTTCTCAAATATGTACTTAACTGGGTCCATTTTTGAGATCAACAAAGTAGTGTGGGTCAACATATACTGCCTCAGTCAGCGAGCAGCCCACGCTAAAGCACAACAAGTTTTCTCGAGCAGTGAATAGCGTTGTTCACAGTCGGTAAACTTTTTGCTTAGGTAGTATATTGCATACTCTTTTCGACCAGACTCGTCATGCTGGCCCAGCACACACCCCATTGACTCTTCTAATACTGTCAAGTACATTATCAGAGGTCTTCCTTCAACTGGGGGCATAAGGATTGGAGGCTCTTGTAAGTATTCTTTGATCTTGTCAAAATCCTTCTGGCAGTATTCGTTCCACCTGACCGTCTGCTCTTTTCTTAACAATTTGAACAAGGGTTCACAGGTTGCTGTAAGGTGAGATATGAACCTTGATATGTAGTTCAATCGACCTAGGAACCCTCGAACTTCCTTCTCTGTCTTTGGTGCAGGCATCTCTTGGATGGCTTTGACTTTATCAGGGTCAACTTCAATCCCTCTCTCGCTTACAATAAAACCCAGCAGCTTACCAGATCGCACCCCGAATGTGCATTTGTTGGGGTTCAGCTTCAGTTGATATTTCCTCAGACGCTTGAACAACTTCAGCAGATTTACCAGGTGATCCTCTTCAGTAAGGGACTTGGCAATCATGTCATCCACGTAACATTCTATCTCTTTATGGATCATATCGTGGAATAATGTTACCATAGCCCGTTGATACGTTGCACCGGCATTCTTGAGCCCAAATGGCCCTTGTAGCAGAACGTGCCCCAGGGTGTGATGAAGGTTGTCTTCTCCATGTCTTCAGGTGACATTTTAATCTGGTTGTATCCTGAAAATCCATCCATGAAGGAGAATACCGAGAACTGAGCCGTATTATCAACCAATACATCAATGTGAGGTAAAGGGAAATCATCTTTCGGGCTAGCTCTGTTCAGATCCCGGTAGTCAACACACATCCTTACTTTGCCGTCTTTCTTAGGCACAGGCACTATGTTAGCAACCCACGGTGGATAGCTAGTTACAGCAAGGAATCCGGCGTCCCATTGCTTTTGTACCTCTTCCTTGATCTTCATTGCCATGTCCGGGCGAGTACAGCGTAGTTTCTGTTTAACCGGCGGGCATTCTTCTTTTAAAGGCAGCTTGTGCACAACAATGTCGGTGTCCAACCCTGGCATATCTTGATAAGACCAAGCAAACACGTCCATATACTCTTGAAGCAGGTCGATCAGTTGTCTTTTCACTGAGTCTTGCAGGCAGGCCCCGATTTTAACTTCTTTCACGTCTTCGTCTGTACCAAGATTGATCACTTCAACCTCCTCCTGGTGAGGAGTGATAACCTTTTCCTCTTGTCTTAACAACCTAGCTAGCTCTTCAGGAAGCTCATATTCTTCTTCAACCCCTTCATCAGCTTGATTGATTGGATTGTCAAAGTCATACGAAGTCGTAGCCGTGCTGTTGTCGGTGCTGTCCGGAAGGCACTCTCTGCAAGGGTTCAGTTTGTTCATTTTAGTGATTTGATTTTAATCTTGTTTTAGAAAAGTGAAATAAAGTTGTCATTTTGAAAACACTGCCATTTATTTTTTTGTACAAAAAGAAAAATGGAAAAACAGTGAACGAAAAGAAAAAGACTCATTTGCAAAAAGATGTCTGATATTTCATTGATTAATCTTGTTTGCACAAAAAGTACAGATGGCCCGATTACAAAATGAGTCTTGTCATCTTGGGCAAGATGCAAGACTTTGATGCATTCTATAAAAATACAGGAAATAATAATTACTCTGCATGAGTAACTCTTATAATTTCCTGGGAAGACCAGTTTGAGATACTGCTCCCCGGGATCTTTGGACGAATCCAGCTTTCCAGGTTGCGTTCTTCTTCCAGCTCGTCTTCCAAACAGTTGACAGCATCAGGGGTGAGCATCCCCCCACTCACAAAGTTGGGCTCTTTTGCAGCCTCTGCTTGATCTTGTTGAGTTGGTCTGTAACCCAACCCAAATCTGTCCTCTTTCTTCTCCACCGATAGCAGTTTGCCCCAGCCTTGGGCAGTTCCTTCCTCAACAACCTTCCGGGCTTGTTGGTATGATGATATTGAGGTACCAGGTACAGCATATGTTTCATTGATGTTCAAGGCTTCGAAACCTTGGCTCATTGTTTCATGGATCTCCCCGTCCATCTCAATGTACTTATAAGTAGCCAGGTGGCTAACAAATATATCCTCCTCTCCACAGATTGTAACAATTTGACCCTCCCACTCGTATTTTAACTTCTGGTGAAGGGTAGAGGTCACGGCGCCAGCGGCGTGAATCCATGGCCTACCCAATAGACAGATGTAGGCAGGCTGTATATCCATCACGTAGAAGGTCGTTTTAAAGGTCTGCGGGCCAATCGTTATGGGCAACTCAATTTCTCCCAGAACCGATCTCTTAGAACCATCAAAGGCTCTTACCACCAGGTTGCTGGGTCTCAATGCCAATCCGTCATATTCTAGCTTCACCAGGGCCTTTTTAGGTAAGACATTGAGGGATGACCCCGTGTCCACCAGCACATGGGAAAGGACAGCACCTTTACATTCCATGGTTATGTGCAAAGCTTTGTTATGGTTGCGGCCTTCCGTTTGTCAAATCAGTGTTGGTGAACCCTAGTCCGTGACTAGCATTAACATTTCCAACTACAGCTTCCAGCTGATTGACAGTGATCTCTTCAGGCACATAAGCTGCGTGCAAGACTTTGAGTAGTGCATTCCGATGGGCCTCGGAGCACATAAGCAATGATAGGATTGAGATCTTGGAAGGCGTCTGATGAAGCTGATCCACTATTTTATAATCACTCTTCTTGATGATTCGCATGAACTCATCAACCTCTTGGTCAAAGGGTGTTTTCAAAGCTTCTTTAACAATCTGCTCTTCCTGCACCAAGCCTTTCCCTTTTGCCTTGGCAGCAGCTTCTGCTTCGGCAGTGGGTCTCTGAATTTGTGGAGCAAAGAGACGTCCGCTTCGAGTGAAGCCTCCGCCTCCTCCCACATTGTCTACTTGTGGTGCAGGGGTTGATGATTCAAAAGTGATTCTTTGTCCTTCGCAGTACAGGTCAGAGCCGTAATGCCAGGGGATGGCATTACTACTTTCATAAGGTACTGGTCCAGGCACCGTGATAGTGACTGGACTGGTTGCAGCTGCTGAAGGAATTGTGATAGTCTGTGGATCGTAATAAATTGTGACTGGTGCTCTGATGGGAGCAGCACTTTCTGAGTTGTAGACAGAGTTGTTTTCAGGATCATAAAATATTGTGACAGTTGAGACATCTTCATGATTTGTTGCTGATGTTGTAGGAGACATTGGTGGAAGGATGGATGTTGTTGTTGTAGGAGTTTCAAAATGGAGTGGTGCTGGAGTTGTAGAAGGAACATTTGTTGATATCTGGTCAGTTGAAATGACAGATGAAGTACTTGTTGATGAAACCGAAGAATTGTCAGGAACAATGGTTGTTGCAGTTTTAGGAGGTTCTGGAGTTGTTGCTGATGAGATTGCTGGATTTGTAGGAAATGATGTGGTGATCTGAAGCTGGCCACTCTGAATGAGACCATCTATGCCATTCCTCAGGTTATCGCACCCATTTACCGAGATATTGCAGTAAGCACACCCCAACTCACACCCCGGGAACATTTGACATTCGAGGAGTTGAGCCTTGATTTCCACCAACGGTGTCCGGATCTGACCCACACTGGTTATTAAATAAGACGGTTTGTCTTCTTCAATAGCGTTAATTCTGGGACCACCGTGGTTTGGCATTGGGTTCTTATTGACATTGGGTGGTGGTGCGAAATTCAGAGCTTTCGAGTCTACCAGGTCTTGTACCTTCATGTGCAGGGCTCTGCACTTTTCTGTACTGTGGCCAGGTGCGTTCGAATGAAAAGCACATCTGGCGTTGGAGTCATAATTCCTGGGTAGACTGTTGGGATCTGGAGGTGCCAACGTCCTTAGCTCAACTAGGTTGAGTTTCAGGAGTTGTGGCAGCAATGTAGCATATGGCATAGGGATCGGATCGATCACCCTATTAGCTTGAGATGGCCTCTGCTGAAATGGCCTTTGCTGACTGTTGTTGTTGGCATTGTTGTAATTCCTTGGAGGATACTGAGCTTGTTGATGGTACTGAGGTTGTTGCTGATAGTTTTGCTGCGGAGGTTGATAAGCCGGTTGTGGATGAGCTGGAGCGGGAATGGTGACTGCTGCCACAGATCTATGGACATATTGGGGCCTGCCCCTGTTGGTGTGGATGGCATTGGTCTCGCCAGTTCTTCTTGGGCCTGCAAAAGGCTTCCTTGTACTACTGGACGAGCTGGCACCATTGTCAGAAATCTTGCCCATCTTTAACAGGCTCTCAATTCTCTCCCCAGCTATGACAACATCTGCAAAGCTAGTGGAAGAGAAAGCAGCCAGCCTGTCAATATATGTTCCCTGGAGGGTATTCATGAACATATCTGCCATTTCCCTTTCAGACATAGGTGGCTGAACAGCAGCAGCCAATTGCCTCCATCTCTGGGCGTATTCTCGGAAACTTTCTCTTGACGACTGTGACATTCCCATTAGGAGGGTCCTGTTGGGTGCCATATCTAAGTTATACTGATACTGTCTAATAAAGGCTTCTGCCAGGTCCTTCCAACACCTGATAGTTGCCCTTGTCAGGTGAGAGTACCATTCTCTTGACGCTCCAGTTAAGCTATCCTCGAAATAGAACATCCAGAGCTTCTCATCCATAGTATAGGCCTTCAGCCTCCCCAGAAATGATTGTAAATGAGTCCGGGGGCATGAAGTCCCGTTGTATTTTTCAAAACAAGGAGGCTTGAACTTATGGGGAATCCTGACCCCGTCTACCAAGCCCATGTCCATGACATCGAAACCCAGAGAGTTTTGAGATTCTAAGGACCTCAACTTCTCAGCTATCTCATCCAGCCTTCTATCATAAGCTTCCTCCCCAGCACCCATTACTGTGAATTGATCCTCTTGGGGGTCTTCTTGCAGTACCCTGGCTGCAGTGGCAGTCCCTTGAACATTTGCAGGGATGTTGACCTCAGGATGGAGGTGTGGTCCAAAGACTGGGGGATTGACATGAGGTTGGACCCTCTCGTTGTTGCTCGTGCCAGCAGTTCCTATATGTGGATCTTCTTGATTTTGCCTTTCCACCATGGCCCTCAATCTTTCCTGGCTCTGAGCCATGTTGTTCATCACTTCCATAAATTGAGTCATCTGCGTTCTCATTTCCAATCTTTCGTTTGCCATTTGATTTCTAACCTCTGCAAGGTCCTGTTGTACCTGATCCATTTGAATGCCCGGAAGATTGTTACGGGTTGGATAACGGTGCGGACGGTTGAGGGGAAATACCTGGCGCCGAGCAATAGTTCCTGATCATCACAACAGAGTTAGTAGCAATAAAACAAAAACCTACAAAACAAACAAAGGGTTAGCATGCAATGCAGTATGCTTATTTGTTTTCAAGGTATCCGGCTTGGCATTCAGTTTTGACCCTTCCAGACCCTTGAAGATGCTTTTGATGTTGCTTTTGAAGTGAAACTTGGAACAAACTAAAACATATATTACAAAAAGCAAAATGGTACATAGTTTGTTTACAAGTACAGGCCCTCTGAGGGGTCAAAATATATTACAAGAAAAAATAAAAGTACATGGAATGAAAGCAACAACAAGCAAATGGTCAAACACCAAGACCAAACTCATCCTCCCGAACTTCCTTGAGAAGTGCTTCGGTCACAGGATCAGCTGGACGCTCCGTGAGATTCCTGATGAGGAGATTCCGGGTCGTAACAGCTGCTGTTAGCTTCTTGTGCTGACTTTGATCTTTTGACCTCTTCACTCCAACTTTGATCTTCAGCTCTGATATCTCCCTCTGGGCTGCTGCCAGGGCTTCTTGCTGCTCTTTTGCACTAGCTTCCAGTTGCTCCATCTTGCCTTGGACCCTCTTGTCTTCCAGAGTACGAGCCTCGGTGATCCTGACCCACCGAGCCTGACTCTCCTTCAGATACAAGTCTGTCCTTGCTCTCTGGAACTGGGCTTCCTTGCAAGCATTCTTCAGAATTTGTTCTCCAGCCTTAGACTTTTTGATATAATCCCCAGACTTCTCAATCTTAGTCAGATGCTCCACTCTCAGCTTCTCTAACCTCTCAATCTCCATCCTACCCTCACTCCTCTCCCGGAGGGTCTTCTGCAAAGCCTGAGTTAACTTCTCATTTCTTTCCTTCAAGCTCTCAAACTCCTCCAAACTGATAGTGGCAGGGGGTGGTGCTGAAGATGATTCAGGCATATCTTCTATGGTAAAGGGCATCCCAGAGAATTGAGCCCTGGTGTAACACCCCAAATTTGCCCTCTTCATTTTAAGCATCATATCGCATCATATTCATCATATCATACCATATCTTTAGCATTTTGCATAGAAAAATGAAGCATAACACTCACATGTTCTAGCATGGGGCATATGACCAACCATCGGGAAGGTTTGAAGCACCGCAGATAAAAATCAAGAGCATGGTGACCAGGCAAAAAGTCTCACAGGATCACTCTGCACAAGCTCTGTATCAGGTTCAAAGCTTAAAAAGAAAGAAAGGATCAAAATCAGCTTGAAACGGCGGGCGCCGATGCATTTTTGAGGTTTCCCTCCAAAAGGGGGGAAATTCAAATTTTGCATGCGTTAACCGGTTAACGCATATGGTTAACCGGTTAACAGCTGCGAAATTTGAATTTCCAGCAGCATTTCCAGCATGTGGGATTTGGCTCCATTTTCCAATTTTCTGAATTTTATTCATTTGAATTTCATTTGAATTTAAGAAGGATCTAGGGCATGTATCCAAACCTCTTGCCAACCCTAGATCCAAATCACATTACCAAGCCATATTTTTTGGATCCCAAACCAAAATTTTGGGCCCCAACCCTAAACCATATTTATTTCATTTCCCTCCAAACCAAAGGGCTCTCTCATTTTTTTTCACTCTCATTTCTGAATTTTCATTGCTCTCACTCACAATTCTCTCACTTTTCTCTCCCAATTTTCCAAATTACTCAAAGTTCCTCTTTGAAGATCACATAACCTTGCATTGAGGTGTGTAGATCTTGGAACTAGACCTCCATCCATAGCTTCATTGCATCTTTTTGCTGGTTTAATTGGTGATTCAGATCTGGTTTGGGATCTAGAAGTGCTTTTGGATCCAAAATTCTGCATCAAGAGCTTGATCTTGCAT
This sequence comes from Lathyrus aphaca, assembly GCA_963966055.1. Lineage (NCBI taxonomy): Eukaryota > Viridiplantae > Streptophyta > Magnoliopsida > Fabales > Fabaceae > Lathyrus > Lathyrus aphaca. The sequence goes on from OZ014524.1 coordinate 340,180,080, forward strand.
TTATTTTGCATGGAGTGTGGAGCTTAGCATCGGATCTTCAAAGTTTTGCGCGAGATCTATCATTTTCAGCATAATCAACAATTACCAAAGCATACCTCCGCTTTGTAGGTTGGTTAATTCCAGATCCAACTCTGTTTTTAGCTTATTTGCATTGCTTGAGCTTTGAACCTACCATGTGTTTGTGTAATTGATTGTGTTGCATGATTTGATTGGTTGTTTGGTATCCGGATCCGATTGTTTTTGTTCATGAGCATAATGTTATGGATTGATGTGCATTGATCTATTTTTTCCATGTGTAATTGAGTGCTGGTCTGGTGCAGCTTATTTGAATAAGCTGTTTTTGAGCTGCTGTTTTCTGCAGGAATTTGCTGCTGTTTTTACAGTGTTAACCGGTTAACGTATATGGTTAACCGGTTAACGCCCTGTTTTCATGCGTGTTTTGTGCAGGTTTTGACTGGTTAACCGGTTAACGCATATGGTTAACCGGTTAACACTGATGCAGAATGGTTTTTCAGGGCTGTGTTGAGTTTGTTTGATCCCTTTGCTTGTTCTAATTGCCATGAATCATTGTATGATCATTAGGCATGATATTCTAAGGTGTTTGCTTGCTGGTTGATGTATGCTTGCATGTTTTCGACGCGTAAGTCGTGCATTCGCAATGTTTGGCATGATGTTCGGTTTTCATTTTCAAGAACCTTTGAGCATGTTTAATTCCATGATTGTTTCTTGGTCAATTTGCTGGATTTTTGCTAACATTTCAGGGGCTCATGGTAAGAGAAGTGTGGATGTTTATCCACATTTCAACTTTTCATCTTTCCTCTTTTGTTTATGTTACTAACCCTTTGTTGTTGGGCTTAGGCCTTTCTCATCTCTTCTTCTATCTTCTTCTTCTTTCTTCATTAGGATAGAAACCTCACAAACCCTAGGACATCCATGCATGCTAACTTAGGATAGAAACTTTCCTCTAGTTTTTTTTCCTTTTGCTCCTTTGGTGCTCTCTCTCTTCTCATCTTCAAACTTAATTTTAATTCACTTAATAAAGGTTGAGTACTTTCATGTGACATGAGACTTTGCTATGAGATGCTCACATGCGTTCCATTTCGGGGCGAGGTGTGAGTCATCACTCGTGGTGGATAGGTCTTAGCATGAGTACCTCACAAAGAAAAACTAAAAAACACTTCTTAACCAAAGAACCACGAAAATACTTACTAATGATAGTAGGTTAGTGTGCTTAAGCCTTCACTTGTGGGACTAGCTTTGGGGATTTCCTCCATCGATAGGTGTGCCTCTTGCGCATTCCATTTCGGGATGATGTGAGATGTACACATCCCATTGAGTAAGACTTAGGTACACTCACCTATGCAAACTTCACTCATAAAAGCTTCTAAAAAACACCAAACAAACAATAAGCGTCTTTCCTTCGGGAATTCTTTTCTCATCTCCTTCGCTCCGTCCGCGAACTTGCTCCTACTTGTCACTTTGCAAGACGGTTACGCACTCGTCGTCCGAGCCTGCAACACCTGAGCAATGGCATAGGCAGTTCAAGCCTTAATTCACAAGCAATTTCCTTTTAGTACCCCTAGTTAGGGGAACTACGGCGTCTCTGATCCTCATTATCCCGATGAGGTACGTAGGCAGCGGGGTAGGGCCCGTTCGAGCACAATCTTTATTTTCCCTACATTTTTCCTTTGCTTTTCTTATTTCAGTTCTTTTCCAGTTCCAGTTTCTTTTCTTTTCTTTTGCTGTAGCTTTCATACCCTCACCCTTTGAAACAGTTTCTTTTGCAAGCGTGGATCCCGTCGGGTACGGCGGATGATCTGGGGTGCTAATACCTTCCCAGGTCATAACCGACTCCCGATCCCAGTCTCTTTGGTTCGCAGGACCCGTGTCCTTCCTTTTCTTTCTTCTGGTTTGTGCAGCATTACCATTCCCTCTCTTCGGGATAAAAATGCCTGGCTGGCGACTCTATTCTTTTTCCGCGCCACTTTCGCGTTTGTACCAGGGATGGAAATCCTCGGGAGCGACAGCTTGGCGACTCTGCTGGGGACCGAACCCAGAATCTCTGGTTCCCCTGTGAGTCTCTCCTAGCGCTTGTTTGTTTCTGTTTCATTGGGTGATGTTTGTTTGATGTGGCTTGTTGTATTTTATTGTTGTTTATTTACAGCTTTATTTACAGCTTTATTTACAGTTTTCAGTACTTATTTTCCGCATCATATATATCATACTGGACTGTCTGGACTGGTTTTCTGTTTGGTGGGTTTGGGTGATACTGTTTCTGAGAGATAAGCCAAGTACCCGGCTTGAGTGCACCCTAGGATTAGAAGTGGACATATTGTACTCGCATGTGGCATGATGAGTGGCGATGTGTTTCACGCCCAGACTGCGACCGTCTTGGAAATATCTTGTGTGGGGATTTCCTCCACTTCGGGATAGGACCTTGATGGTTATGTGCATCTGGGGACCGATCATTGAGAACCTTTGTGGAAACAACCCTCTCCAGTGGTGACAGTGGCAGACCACATTCTGTGGCAAACCCATTCGCACCCGAGGGTCCACTGGGAACTCGCATAGGATGGCCTGGTTTTCTTATAGGAACTCAGTCAAAGCATCTGGTCGTATGACATTAGTACTGTATCCTACGGGCTGAATGTACTGGTGTTTCTCGATTTCAGCGCTTGAAGCTGGGGACTTATAAGGGATGCTTGTTTTTCCCGGACTCAGCTGAGACCTCCCTGCGTAGTACATAATGCCTAACCGATGCCCTGATTTGGTCATGAGCCATTTCTCGGAAATGGTGAAAGTATTATTGCTATTCGGCTTTGAGAGTCCGTGATGTTTGACCCGGAGCACACCCGTGAGATTGGGGATGGGTTTACAGGTATGCAGGAGCCCTTGACCTCATCATACCCTTGTCATCAGTGCAGTTCATGATATGATACAGTTACTTTGGTTCCGGAATTCTGGTTTTCTGGTTCTGGTATTCGTGATATTGTGGTCCAGAGATTCTCTTCAGAGGGTTATGACTATCAGAGAGTGTGATTCAGTGGACTTTTGGGTTGTCAGTTGTTCAGAGGGGCTTTGTCAGTAGCCAGACTCCAGATGGTCCCAGTTGGTCATATGCCCTTGCATTTGCATCTGCATTGCATCATTGCATCATTAATCATTGTTTTTGTTTTCATTCACAGGTTCATATCTCTGCTTCCGGTTCCGGTATTATCTTCAAAGATGGAAGATCCTCGCAAGCAGAATATCCACTTCAAGTTCTTTGATGTCAAGATTGGTTTGTTGAAAAAGATGGTAAAGCTGATTACACCCAATCAGGTAGAGAGATTCAGAAAGGCTTACGGGAGTATTCTTGATGTGGTGATAGAGTTAGATTCTTCAGAAAGGAGTGCCATTCATACGTTGCTTCAGTATTATGACCCTCAGCTCCGTTGCTTCACCTTTCCTGATTTCCAATTGGGCCCTATGCTGGAGGAGTATGCTTTGATCTTGGGTGTGCCAGTTCAAGATCAGATTCCTTTCAATTCTGAGATGAGTAGGCCTGCGCCTGAAGCTATTGCTGAAGCTCTTTATTTGAGCCCTGCTACTGTGAAGTCTTTGACCATTATTAAAGGAGGTGTGTCCGGGTTTTCTTTGGAGGTGCTGGTAAAGAAGGCGGAAGAATTGGCTGTTGAAGAGGAATGGGATGCTGTTTGTGCTATCTTGGCTCTTTCCATCTATGGCATCATTTTGTTTGCTGATATGGAGAGGTTCATAGATATAAATGCCATACATCTCTTTTTGCTGAAGAACCCGGTGCCTACCTTACTCGGGGATTTGTATTATTCGGTTCATTACAAGACTGAGAAGAAGAGGGGAGGTTTGGTCCGTTGCTGTGCTTCCTTATTTCACATGTGGTTCATGAGGCACTTGCCCATTACGGGAGTATTTAGTGACCATAGTTTGATATGGGCTCAGAAGCTGGAAAGGTTGTGGGCTAAAGATGTTAGATGGTTCACTCAAAGGCTGCAAGGGGCACGTTTTATCACCAGCTGCGGAAGTTATCATAGTGTGCCTTTGTTGGGAGTAACTGGAGGGATTAATTACAATCCAATCTTGTTAAGAAGACAGTTAGGATACGCTTTGAGAGAGGTGCCAGAAGATTTGAAGCTGACCCCTATTTTCTACTTCCCCGTGAAAGATAATGTGCCCTTAGTGAGGAAGGTCGCTGGAGCTTGGAAGAACATCAAAGGAGAAGGAATAGCTAGTTTCGGGAGGTGTAACAATCAGACATTCCCAGAGTACGAAGCTTGGTTGAAAGACAGAGCCAGAAGAGTTTTGTTACCGTTTTCAGCACCAGTTCCCCCAGTTGCTGAGTCCATTGATACTGTGCCTTTAGAGGAATTCCAGAAGTTAGAAGCTCAGTTACATGCAGTTAGAGTTGAAAATGCCGAGGTGGTAAGCTTGTATCACCAAGCTAACAGGGCCAAGAAGGAAGCTGAGGAGAAGTTGCTGAAGGTACAGATGACTTTGGAGGCTAAGGAGAAAGATTTTGCAGGAAAAGCAGCACATTTCCACAGATTAGGGTTGATGGAAGCCCAAAGAGAAGTTGAGCGCAAGAAGAAGTCAAAGACCCTTAGAGATGCTCGTCAGTCTATTGTCTGGTTGAAGGGACAAAGAGAGCAAGAGTTGAAGCAGTATAAGGAAAAAGAAGAATTCTTCGAGACTCAGATGGCTCACAAGAAAGAAGAGGTGGAGCAGGCCCACAGGATTCGCAGAGAGAAGACCCAACAGCTTGCAGACAGTCAACAAGCCCTCGAAGCAGCACTCAAAGAAATTGAAGACCTCAAGTTGATGGCAGGAGTCAAGAAGGTCAGGTCTGATGATGGAGTTTCAGGATCCTCAGGAGGCGGTTATGATTCTTAGTTTGTGTATTTGGATTACCTACAGGCCTGTTGTAGGAGTCCTAGCTGTTTGTTTTTCTTTGTAAGAGCTCGTACTCTATGAGGAATTCTGTTTTATTGTGCCTATTGGGCTGATCTATGTTGTGATGTTTCCCACCATTTCTTGGTATTCTTGCTATTATGGTCTGAATGTGGTTTCCCGCAAAGGTTCCTGAAAGTCGAGGATCAGTGCCCATCTGGTTTTCTCTGCTAAATACCGGAACCGGGGCATAAAATGACCTGTGATTGGAAACATAAACAACTGCATTGCATCCATATAACTTGTTTGTTGTTTTGCAGGTGTCGCATCAGATACTAATGTGTTTTGTGTTCTCAGGCGCAATAGCTCCTCGAAAAGTTCGAGGTCAACCAACAGCGCACAGATACCCAACTAAGATTAACAGAGAGCGGGTCATGGATCAAATGCAGGCAGATTTGGCAGATCTAAGGCAGAGGATGGACAATTTCATGACGTTGATGGTCGGTATGGGGCAGAATCAAGAACGTCTGCGAGAGATGGTGGAGAATCAGAACAGAAATGCTGCTGCTGCTGCTAATGCTGATAATCATGCCGGTGCGGGCGCACGTCAGGCTGGACCTCAAGTTATACAACCAGGGGCGACCGTAGTCAATGACGGGATGCACAACAGTCATGTGGACCATCAGGAGGACCAGTTCACTTTGCTTGATGAAGCCGAGGGTCAAGGGGTCGAAATGAACAAGAGATTTGAAGAGATGGCCGAGCAGATCAAGGCTATTCAGTCCCAGAGTTCTTTGGGATTCGATATAACAGACTTGGGCTTGGTTCCTGGAGTCAGGATTCCGTATAAGTTCAAAGTTCCTACTTTCGAGAAGTACAACGGCACTGCTTGCCCAAAAACCCATCTGCAATCATATGTTGGGAGAATTGCTGCGCATACAGACGACGAAAAACTGTGGATGTATTACTTTCAGGACAGTTTGGTGGGAGCTTCCCTTGAGTGGTACATGAAACTCAGCAGGGTCAATGTCAAGAGCTGGAAGGATCTCGCTGAGGCCTTCGTGAAGCAATACCAATACAACATGGATATGGCGCCAAATCGCACCCAATTGCAACATATGGCTCAGACAGCAAAAGAAGGCTTCAAAGAGTACGCTCAGAGATGGCGTCAGCTAGCTGCCAGGGTGCAACCACCTTTGTTAGAGAATGAGATGGCCGATATGTTTATGGGTACCCTCCAAGGGGTATTTCTTGAGAAACTGGCGTCAAGTTCTGCTACAAAGTTCAACGATATTGTCATTGCGGGAGAAAGGGTTGAAACGCTGTTGAAAATGGGGAAGATACAAGACCCCGGTGCTAGTAGTTCAAGTGGAGCGAGGAAAGCTTTCAGCGGACCTCCGAGAAGGCGAGAAGGTGAGACCAATGCTGTATTCGGTCGAAGCCAGGGCCGTGGTTACAGAAGACCTTATGGGCATGTGGCTGCTGTCACTATTCCTGCAGCTCCCGTACAACAAATGTTACCTCCACCACAACAACAGCAGCAACAACAGCAACCTCGAGCCAACTACCAGCAAAGGCCTTATCAGCCGAGGCCGACTCGTCCTGCTAACAGGGTGATTGAAGCTATTCCGATGACATATGCTGCCTTGTTGCCGAGACTACTAGACTTGAACCTTATTCAATTAAGGACTTTGGCACCACCACCTCCTGGAGAGTTTCCAGTTGGCTATGACGTTAACGCGCGATGCGCTTTTCATTCAGGGGCACCCGGGCACTCAACCGAGAAGTGCAGGGCGCTACATCACAAAGTTCAAGATCTCGTGGATTCAAAGGCAATCAATTTTGCGCCACCACCGAATGTCCACTCGAACCCTATACCTAATCATGGCGGGGCAAGAGTTAATGCTGTTGAGCGTGATGACAAGTTGAGTTTGGTACTGAGTATTGATGAAGTCAAGACGCCGTTGAAAGTGGTGAAAGAGAGACTGTTGAAGGGTCAAGTGTTTCCTGGTTGTTCTCTCGATTGTGAAGACTGTGCAAGTGCTGTGAATGGCTGCGAGAAATTGAAGACGGGTTTGCAAGAGTTGATTGATGATGGATCTCTGCAATTTAGCAAGATTAGTAATGAAGAGGCTGATGATGTGTCAACCGTTACTATCTTCTATGATGAAGCTGATATGCCCGTCAGACAGAGGCCGGTTATCACCTACGCTCCTCAGATTAGTCCTGTGACTATAACTGTACCTGGGCCAATGTCGTATAACGATGATAGAGCCATTCCGTGGCATTATGGTTCTGATGTCTATGTGGCGGGACAGAAGATGGAAAGTAGACCTGTTGTTGATTTGACTATTGAGAATGTGGGAGGTGTTGGAGGTTTTACTCGAAGTGGCCGTTTGTTTGCTCCTCCTGCACTGAGAAAGGATCCCGAGGCCGAAGCTTCATCTAAAGACAAAGGAAAGCAGACTGCGAATGATGAGTCGAATACCCCTGTGGCTGGGCAGGGGACGTTTGAGAAAGAGGTAGAGGAATTTATGAAGATCATCAAAAGGAGTGACTATAAGGTGGTTGACCAACTGAATCAGACGCCTTCGAAGATTTCTATCTTGTCACTGTTGATGTGCTCACCCGCGCACCGAGAAGCCTTGCTGAAAGTACTTCAAATGGCTTACGTTCCTCAAGAGATTACGGTCAATCAACTCGAAGCTGTTGTCGGAAGTGTCAATGCTAGCCATGGATTGGGCTTCACTGACAGAGATCTTACTTTGGAGGGAAGAAATCACAATAAAGCACTGCATATCACGATGGAATGCAGGGGCGCTGTGTTATCCCATGTTCTGGTGGACACAGGCTCTTCTTTGAACGTGCTCCCGAAAAAGGCGTTGATGAAGCTTGACATTGATGGGGTTATCCTGACACCGAGTGATCTAGTGGTTAAAGCTTTCGATGGTTCAAGAAGATCAGTTTTCGGAGAAGTTGAGTTGCCTGTTAAGATAGGCTCTCAAGTCTTCAAGAGTGTCTTCTATGTCATGGATATCCAGCCTGCGTATAGCTGCTTGTTGGGCAGACCGTGGATACATGCAGCTGGAGCTGTCACCTCAACTCTGCACCAGAAGCTTAAGTATGTGGTGGACGGCCAAGTCATCACAGTGTGCGGGGAAGAAGATATATTTGTCAGTCACCTGTCGACGTTTAAATATGTAGAGATGGACGGAGAAATTCACGAGACTTTGTGCCAAGCTTTTGAGGCAGATGTCAGTATCTTGACTCCGGTGAAGAAAAACAACGAAGGCACGTCAATTCATTCCTACCGGGAAGCAAAGGATGTCGTTCAATCAGGCAATGCCCAGGGCTGGGGCAAGCTACTGGACGTGGAAAAGAAGGGTGACAAATTCGGCTTAGGGTATCAGCCTGGGGGGTCTACTCGGAGTGGTAAAGCTGTCGCATTCACAAGTGCTGGGTTGCTCAACCGTGATCAAATCTGTATGGCAAGTCAAGACGGGGATAGTGACAGAGATTGGGACAACAACTGGATCCGCCCGTGTGCACCCGGTGAGGAGCTAGGAAACTGGTCTGCTGAAGACATTGTCCAAGTTACCTGGCTCTCAAAGTAATTATTTTGTTTCCTTTTATTTAGCATACTGCATTGTCAAATCCAGCATTCTGCCCAAGATGCTTGGATCCATTGTATTGGGCCACCATGTTTTGTTTCGCATTGTTATTTTGCTATGAAATAAAAGGACATTTTTCAGACAAACTGTGTTCTCTTTCTTTGTTTTTAAACTTTTTCACAAAAAACAATATAAAAATGGCAATGTGTTTTCATTTTTGCTTTGTGTTAGCGTCTCTTTAAGCAGATTCTGAATAAGCACATCATTTGTGCAGTGCCGATCATCCGGATTCCACGGATAACGTTCCTGCTATGACTATGCATGACTTTGATAATCCAGTCTACCAAGCTGATGAAGGGGTTGAGGAAGACTGTGACCTCCCTGAAGAGTTGGTCAGATTGTTGAAACAAGAGGAACGGGTTATTCAGCCTCATCAAGAAGAGATTGAGACCGTCAACATTGGCAGTGAAGATGCAAAGAAAGAGATCAAGATAGGGGCCAATCTGCAGGCCGACGTCAAACAAGAACTGATCAGTATGCTGAGAGAGTATGTGGATATCTTTGCTTGGTCATATCAAGATATGCCAGGTTTAGATACTGACATCGTGATGCATAAGCTACCCCTGAGAGAAGACTGTCCTCCTGTAAAGCAAAAGTTGAGAAGAACTCGCCCGGATATGGCGATGAAGATCAAAGAGGAGGTGCAAAAGCAGTGGGATGCCGGATTCCTTGCCGTGACTAGTTACCCGCCTTGGGTAGCTAACATCGTACCAGTACCTAAGAAGGACGGCAAGGTCCGAATGTGCGTTGACTATAGAGATTTGAACAGAGCAAGCCCGAAGGATGATTTTCCGTTGCCACACATCGACGTGTTGGTCGACAATACTGCTCAATTCTCAGTGTTCTCCTTCATGGATGGATTCTCCGGTTATAATCAGATAAAAATGGCGCCGGAGGACATGGAGAAGACAACGTTCATTACCCCGTGGGGAACATTCTGCTATAAGGTCATGCCCTTTGGTCTGAAGAATGCCGGGGCAACTTATCAACGGGCGATGGTCACGCTGTTCCATGACATGATCCACAAGGAGATCGAATGTTATGTGGATGATATGATTGCAAAGTCCAAAGACGAAGAGGAGCATTTGGTTAATTTGAAGAAGCTGTTTGACAGATTGATCAAGTACAAACTGAGGTTGAATCCGAACAAGTGCACTTTCGGGGTGCGTTCCGGAAAATTGCTGGGTTTCATTGTAAGTCAAAGGGGAATTGAGGTAGACCCTGCTAAAGTGAAAGCTATTCAAGATATGCCTGCACCAAAGACAGAAAAAGAAGTGCGCGGGTTCTTAGGTAGATTGAACTACATTTCTCGGTTCATATCTCACCTAACTGCCACGTGCGAACCGATATTCAAATTGCTAAGAAAAGAGCAGACGGTCAGGTGGAATGATGATTGCCAAAGAGCTTTCGACAAAATAAAGGAATACTTGCAGGAACCTCCAATTCTGATGCCTCCAGTGGAGGGGAGACCATTAATCATGTACTTGACCGTGCTAGAAGGGTCGATGGGGTGTGTGCTCGGCCAACATGACGAGTCTGGTCGAAAAGAGTACGCCATTTATTACCTTAGCAAAAAGTTTACCGACTGTGAATCCCGATACTCACTGCTCGAGAAAACTTGCTGCGCTTTGGTATGGGCTGCTCGCCGACTGAGGCAGTATATGTTGACCCATACCACACTTCTCATTTCCAAGATGGACCCCGTCAAGTACATCTTTGAGAAACCAGCATTGACCGGAAGGGTTGCTAGGTGGCAGATGATTTTAACTGAATACGACATCCAGTACACTTCTCAGAAAGCCATCAAAGGAAGTGTATTGTCGGATTACCTTGCTCAGCAACCTCTTGAGGATGACTATCAGCCGATGAGATTTGATTTCCCTGATGAGGACATCATGTACCTCAAAACAAACGATTACGAGGAATCACTTCTGGAGGAGGGGCCTGACCCTGAATCCAAATGGAAGCTGATGTTTGATGGGGCTGTCAATATCAATGGTCGTGGAGTTGGTGCCGTACTCATTACTCCTGAAGGTGTTCACTTACCCTTCGCTGCCAGAATTACTTTTGGCTGCACCAACAATGAAGCGGAATACGAGGCGTGTATAATGGGAATAGAGGAGGCAATTGATCTTCGGATTAAGAACCTCGATATATTCGGAGATTCAGCCCTCGTCATTAACCAAATTACCGGCAAGTGGTATACACATCAAGAGCATCTGATTCCGTACAGGGATTATGCTAGAAAGCTGTTGACATTCTTCACAACAGTTGAACTCAAATACATACCACGCGACGAAAATCAATTTGCCGATGCTTTGGCTACTCTCTCTTCGTCGATTAAGGTCATGTGTTGGAACTTTGTGCCCAGAATTGACATCTCCAGGCTTGACTCTCCAGCTTATGCTTTCTATGTAGACGCCGTGTCTGACGAGAAACCTTGGTATTTCGACATTAAGTTATTCCTGGAGAAGCAAGAGTACCCAACAGGGGCATCTTCCAAAGACAAAAAGACCATGAGACGACTCGCTGCTAGTTTCTTCTTGAACACAGACGGGGTTTTGTATAAGAGGAACTTCGACATGGTCTTGCTCAGATGCGTGGATAGACACGAAGCAAGCCTGTTGATGCAGGAAGTCCATGAGGGATCTTTTGGTACCCATGCAGGAGGGCATGCCATGGCAAAGAAACTGCTGAGATCAGGGTATTACTGGATGACAATGGATGCAGACTGTTGTTCATTCGCTCGTAAATGCCACAAGTGCCAAATATATGCAGATAAAGTGCATGTTCCTCCTAACCCGCTGAATGTCATGTCATCTCCTTGGCCTTTCTCTATGTGGGGCATTGACATGATCGGGAAGATCGAGCCAACTGCTTCGAACGGTCATCGCTTCATTCTGGTCGCGATTGATTACTTTACCAAGTGGGTAGAAGCAGCGTCTTATGCCAATGTCACTCGTCAAGTGGTGGCAAGATTTCTGAAAAGAGATATCATATGCAGATATGGAGTGCCCGAAAGGATCATTACTGATAATGGTTCTAATCTCAACAACAAGATGATGGCAGACTTATGTCGGGACTTCAAAATACAGCATCACAATTCTTCTCCTTACCGACCAAAGATGAATGGTGCGGTAGAGGCAGCTAACAAGAATATCAAGAAGATTGTGCAGAAAATGGTTGTCACCTACAAGGATTGGCATGAGATGCTACCGTTTGCTTTGCATGGGTACCGAACGTCGGTCAGGACGTCGACAGGGGCAACTCCCTTCTCTCTGGTGTATGGCATGGAAGCAGTCCTGCCTGTTGAAGTAGAGATTCCTTCACTGCGCGTGATGATGGATGTCAAGTTGGATGAGGCTGAAGGGGTGCGTGCTCGTTACAATCAGCTATGTCTAATTGAGGAAAAGAGATTAGCGGCTATCTGTCATGGTCAGCTTTATCAGAGGAGAATGAAGCGGGCATTCGATCAACGAGTACGTACTCGAGAGTATCAAGTGGGAGAGCTTGTATTGAAGAGGATCGTTCCTCCAGGTTCAGATAACAGGGGCAAGTGGACCCCAAATTACGAAGGACCATTCATAGTGAAGAAAGTATTCTCAGGAGGAGCACTGATGCTCACCACTATGGATGGAGAAGACTTCCCATCCCCTGTTAACTCGGACGCAGTTAAAAAATACTTCGCATAAAGAGACCCGCTGGACACAAAAACAGAATGTAAGTCCAGGCAAGAAAAGGGCATCCCGGCGAGCTAAAAACAGAATAAAAAGCTCGGGCAAAAATTAGGGAAAAATAAAAAAATGTACACCCGCTGAGTTGAAAAGCCGCATTGGACAGCTCAGGCAAAAAAGGGTATCCCGGTGGATTGAAAACCCGAGAGGGCGATCTACGCAAAATAAGGGAATAAGCGAACAACTGTGATCCGAGTTATCTGAACCACGTCATCGTTTTGTACAGTTTGACAATACCGGAAGGGTAGGAAACAGTCCCCTCGTCTTCTCAGAAAGCCGAAACAGAATGGAGAGTCTTGAAGGCATGCAGGTCATAGCAGAAATGGAACTCCTTGGAATGCCGTGTACATTGCCATTAGGATAGTTTCTTTTCTCAATTTTTATAGTGGCTACCTCTTTCCAGGTGGTTGCTTCCTGATGTAAATCTTTGCCTATTCAGAGGCCATTCAATAAAAGTAATATTCAGTCAAAAAGCTGTGTGTGTTTATTTTTGTTTACAAAATGTCCTGAGTTTTGGCAAAAATAGCATTGCATCTAAACATGGTGATAATTTTGAAAAGAAAACTGACATGCAGGGAAACTGTAATCCTCTTTGAGCGTCGGGAGACGATGGATGAACCGATCATTCCATGCAAATCCCCGGGACACGCGGGTGTGTTCTGTTGTTGCAGGTTGCAGGTTGGTGTCACATTCTCGCAAGCGATTTAATACTCCCCGACAGAGTACCTCCCCAGTTGAGTACTTCACCAGTAGGGTATCTCCCCAAGCAGAGATTTCCTTTCCCAGCAGGTATCTGAAGCCTGGCATCCCAAGCAGAGATTTTCCTCCCAGCAAGCCTTGACAGCCGCCCAAGCAAGCTTTTCTTCCCCGGTGAAGTAGCATTTCATTCTTCCCCAGCGGAGTATATCCTAGCAGGTGCATGAAAGCCTGGCATCATCAGAGATGGAATTAGCACTCCCCTATCCCCATCAGAGTATGCCTATCAGGTACCTGAAAGCCTGGTATCCCCTCAGAGTCTTGAACCATCAGATGCTCCCCAGTCAGAGTGTTTGCCCAAGAAGCTTCTCCAGCCAAGTCTGAGGATGTTCCTGTTCCCACAGCAGTCATATTTGATTTTCGCTTCCGTCAGTGAAATATGTCCCCAGCAAAGTTGCCGTACTTTGGGTATTTGATGATGCAGCCAGGTATTCATCACCTCAGTCAGAGTGTGTATCCAGACCTCTTGACTTGTTTTCCCCTGCAGAGTCGTATCTCTTATTGCCGATCAGGCATCCGTTTGTTGCTCGTCTGCAATCTTCAACACTTGTATGTGTTATCTTTAAGCGGAGTTATCCCCAGCAATAATGTATCATGTGTTATTGCTGCTCGTTTGCATCTTTCAACACTCGTATGTGTTAGCCCGGTGGTATTGCTCGTTTGCTTTCCCCAGTAGAGTCTATATCTACTAGCACTCGTCTGTGCTCGCATCTTTATTTGATGCTCATCCTCTTTCAGCACTCGTCCGTGCCTTTTCCCCAGCAGTTTCCTCTTTATTTGAGGTACTCGCCAGCAATCTTCTGTGCTAGCATCTTTGTTTGATGACCATTCGCAGCTCTCAGCACTCGTCCGTGCTTGTTAGTCTTTGAAGTTTTCTTTCCCCAGCGAAGTTGCCTGTACTCGTTGGGGCGCGTATCTTCATTTGGTGCTCGTCCGCATCCCTGCAGCACTCGCCCGTGCATGTCGTTCCTCTTTATTTGAGGCGTATTCCCTAAGAAGCGCCCAGTGCTCGTCCGTGCTCGCATCTTTATTTGATGCTCGACCGCATCTTTTAGCACTCATATGTGCTTGTTACTCCTTTGAAGGTTGCTCGGCGCCCGTCCGTGCCTGTTGCTCATCTGTTGCTCGTCCGCAACTCCTCAACACTCGTCTGTGTTTGATCGTATCGACTGCTCGTCTGCAAATTCCGGCACTCGTCTGTGCTTGGAGATGTCCCCAGCCTCGTCTGCAACCTCCCCAACACTCGTCTGTGTTTGGTATTGGATCCTTCGTTGCACTCGTCTGTGCCTTGATATGTATTCTTTGTTGTTGCTCGTCTGCAACTGCCCAGCACTCGTCTGTGTTCGGTTGAAGCTCGTCTGCTTTTATCCCCCAGAAGTCGTTTGTGTCTTGAAGCTCGTCTGCTTTGCCTGGATACTCGTCTGTATCGTCCTCAGCACTCGCCTGTGCTAGCTTGCACCTGAATGTGAAGATATCTCTGTGACTACTTCAAATGCTCGTCTGTGTTTGAACTTCTGGTATTCGTCTATACCAGTGGCTGGTACTCGTCTGTATCATCGCCTGAAGCGCTCGTCTGCGTTTCTCAGATCATCGTCTGATACTCGTCCGTATCATTGACTTAGGGCACTCGTCTGTGTTATCTGGATGATCACCCAATACTCGTCCGTATTGAAGAGGTTTAAAATCCTGACAGTGGGAATTGAATGTCGAAATGGTTACCGGTCCTGGCGTAACAGGTAAATCCGAAGGAGGCTCGTCTGTCTCAAGCACCAATTGTGGTTGCTGCACCTGGCGTAACAGGTTTGCTCAGAAGACTCGTCTGTCTTGTGCCATATATCCGCGGATAATATATGAAGAAGGTTCGTCTACCTTGATTGCATGTCTATCCCACAGACTTATATGCATTCCCGGAGCCTGCGTAAGGGTTATCCGAAGAAGACTCGTCCGTCTTATTCCACTTATCTGCGTAAGGATTAGTGAAGGAGATTCGTCTATCTCAGGATATTTTGAAGATCCTTGAGGGCTCGTCCGCTCTCTGCACCTGGCGTCACAGGTCATTCAAAGACTCGTCTGTCTCAGATTGTCGTATTGCAGTGTTTTGAGGACTCGTATGTCCAGCTCCTGGCGTCACAGGATTGTTTGAAGACTCGTCTGTCAACATGTCTTTATTTCAGCTATCAACCTTAGCTGGGAGGAAGCTCGTTCGCTTCTTTCTCCCCTGCAGTTCCCAGAGCGTCATCTGGTCGGGTTTATTTCCCGGTGTTGCATTCTTCGTCAGAGTGCAAATTTCTGGTCTTCTTGGTATTCAATCACAGTTTATCTCGAATGTCCGATAGTCCGTACTATCGTCCTTTTCAGATTAACTGATGATTGAATAGGGGCAGCTGTAACACCCCAAATTTGCCCTCTTCATTTTAAGCATCATATCGCATCATATTCATCATATCATACCATATCTTTAGCATTTTGCATAGAAAAATGAAGCATAACACTCACATGTTCTAGCATGGGGCATATGACCAACCATCGGGAAGGTTTGAAGCACCGCAGATAAAAATCAAGAGCATGGTGACCAGGCAAAAAGTCTCACAGGATCACTCTGCACAAGCTCTGTATCAGGTTCAAAGCTTAAAAAGAAAGAAAGGATCAAAATCAGCTTGAAACGGCGGGCGCCGATGCATTTTTGAGGTTTCCCTCCAAAAGGGGGGAAATTCAAATTTTGCATGCGTTAACCGGTTAACGCATATGGTTAACCGGTTAACAGCTGCGAAATTTGAATTTCCAGCAGCATTTCCAGCATGTGGGATTTGGCTCCATTTTCCAATTTTCTGAATTTTATTCATTTGAATTTCATTTGAATTTAAGAAGGATCTAGGGCATGTATCCAAACCTCTTGCCAACCCTAGATCCAAATCACATTACCAAGCCATATTTTTTGGATCCCAAACCAAAATTTTGGGCCCCAACCCTAAACCATATTTATTTCATTTCCCTCCAAACCAAAGGGCTCTCTCATTTTTTTTCACTCTCATTTCTGAATTTTCATTGCTCTCACTCACAATTCTCTCACTTTTCTCTCCCAATTTTCCAAATTACTCAAAGTTCCTCTTTGAAGATCACATAACCTTGCATTGAGGTGTGTAGATCTTGGAACTAGACCTCCATCCATAGCTTCATTGCATCTTTTTGCTGGTTTAATTGGTGATTCAGATCTGGTTTGGGATCTAGAAGTGCTTTTGGATCCAAAATTCTGCATCAAGAGCTTGATCTTGCATTTATTTTGCATGGAGTGTGGAGCTTAGCATCGGATCTTCAAAGTTTTGCGCGAGATCTATCATTTTCAGCATAATCAACAATTACCAAAGCATACCTCCGCTTTGTAGGTTGGTTAATTCCAGATCCAACTCTGTTTTTAGCTTATTTGCATTGCTTGAGCTTTGAACCTACCATGTGTTTGTGTAATTGATTGTGTTGCATGATTTGATTGGTTGTTTGGTATCCGGATCCGATTGTTTTTGTTCATGAGCATAATGTTATGGATTGATGTGCATTGATCTATTTTTTCCATGTGTAATTGAGTGCTGGTCTGGTGCAGCTTATTTGAATAAGCTGTTTTTGAGCTGCTGTTTTCTGCAGGAATTTGCTGCTGTTTTTACAGTGTTAACCGGTTAACGTATATGGTTAACCGGTTAACGCCCTGTTTTCATGCGTGTTTTGTGCAGGTTTTGACTGGTTAACCGGTTAACGCATATGGTTAACCGGTTAACACTGATGCAGAATGGTTTTTCAGGGCTGTGTTGAGTTTGTTTGATCCCTTTGCTTGTTCTAATTGCCATGAATCATTGTATGATCATTAGGCATGATATTCTAAGGTGTTTGCTTGCTGGTTGATGTATGCTTGCATGTTTTCGACGCGTAAGTCGTGCATTCGCAATGTTTGGCATGATGTTCGGTTTTCATTTTCAAGAACCTTTGAGCATGTTTAATTCCATGATTGTTTCTTGGTCAATTTGCTGGATTTTTGCTAACATTTCAGGGGCTCATGGTAAGAGAAGTGTGGATGTTTATCCACATTTCAACTTTTCATCTTTCCTCTTTTGTTTATGTTACTAACCCTTTGTTGTTGGGCTTAGGCCTTTCTCATCTCTTCTTCTATCTTCTTCTTCTTTCTTCATTAGGATAGAAACCTCACAAACCCTAGGACATCCATGCATGCTAACTTAGGATAGAAACTTTCCTCTAGTTTTTTTTCCTTTTGCTCCTTTGGTGCTCTCTCTCTTCTCATCTTCAAACTTAATTTTAATTCACTTAATAAAGGTTGAGTACTTTCATGTGACATGAGACTTTGCTATGAGATGCTCACATGCGTTCCATTTCGGGGCGAGGTGTGAGTCATCACTCGTGGTGGATAGGTCTTAGCATGAGTACCTCACAAAGAAAAACTAAAAAACACTTCTTAACCAAAGAACCACGAAAATACTTACTAATGATAGTAGGTTAGTGTGCTTAAGCCTTCACTTGTGGGACTAGCTTTGGGGATTTCCTCCATCGATAGGTGTGCCTCTTGCGCATTCCATTTCGGGATGATGTGAGATGTACACATCCCATTGAGTAAGACTTAGGTACACTCACCTATGCAAACTTCACTCATAAAAGCTTCTAAAAAACACCAAACAAACAATAAGCGTCTTTCCTTCGGGAATTCTTTTCTCATCTCCTTCGCTCCGTCCGCGAACTTGCTCCTACTTGTCACTTTGCAAGACGGTTACGCACTCGTCGTCCGAGCCTGCAACACCTGAGCAATGGCATAGGCAGTTCAAGCCTTAATTCACAAGCAATTTCCTTTTAGTACCCCTAGTTAGGGGAACTACGGCGTCTCTGATCCTCATTATCCCGATGAGGTACGTAGGCAGCGGGGTAGGGCCCGTTCGAGCACAATCTTTATTTTCCCTACATTTTTCCTTTGCTTTTCTTATTTCAGTTCTTTTCCAGTTCCAGTTTCTTTTCTTTTCTTTTGCTGTAGCTTTCATACCCTCACCCTTTGAAACAGTTTCTTTTGCAAGCGTGGATCCCGTCGGGTACGGCGGATGATCTGGGGTGCTAATACCTTCCCAGGTCATAACCGACTCCCGATCCCAGTCTCTTTGGTTCGCAGGACCCGTGTCCTTCCTTTTCTTTCTTCTGGTTTGTGCAGCATTACCATTCCCTCTCTTCGGGATAAAAATGCCTGGCTGGCGACTCTATTCTTTTTCCGCGCCACTTTCGCGTTTGTACCAGGGATGGAAATCCTCGGGAGCGACAGCTGGCACGGGACCACTCATAATATTGCGCTGATGCCACATTGTTGCACTTCCCCAGAATGGTTATTCCCTTGGTTTGAACATTATCCCAGGCCCAAGCAGCCTGCCTAACAATAGCCAGATTAGGCTTGTTCTCGCAATAAAGAGTTTCAAACAAGTCCTATGCCTTAGGAGTGTGGACCAGTGCATAGCCCAGTTGTCTTTTGAATAGCAGAGGGTTGTAATTAATACTACCCTTAACTCCTATTAGGGGCACATTGGGAAAATGCCCACAGCTGGTGATGATATCCCTGCCCTTGGTGCTTTGGGTGCACCATCTGATATCAGCAGAAGTTAGAGCAGTGAGTCTCTTAGCCCAGTTTTTCTGCTGATGAGGGTTCAAAAATGCATTTGTCCTGGGTAAATGCTTGAGAAGCCAAGTGTGGAACAATGGAGCACAACATCTCACTAATCTTCCCCTCTGCTTTTCATTCCTCTGATGCACTGAGTAGTAGAGATCCCCCAACAAGGTTGGCACAGGGTTCTTTAGAATGAATAAGTGGATTACATTCTTGCTAATGAATCGAGGCTCATCTGCAAACAATACAATTCCATATATACTCAAGGCCAATAAAGCACAGACAGCTTTCCACTCTCCTAGAGAAGCTTTCAGGGTAGCTTGAGAGATCAAGAAATCCAGATGGAAGCCAGGGATTCCAGCTTTAGAAGTCATATGCTGCTCAATCAGAACAGGTTCCAAATGCAAAGCCTTTGCTACTTCTCCATTACCAGGAAAGACCATTTCAGGGTTGAAAGGGATTCCACCCCTGATAGGTATACCAACCAATGATGAGTATTCTTCCAATAAAGGGCCCAGCTGAAAGTCTTGGAAAGTGAAACACCTCAGTGGTGGATCATAGAACTGAATGGAAGTGTGGATCAGGCTTCTCTGTGAAGGGTCCAGATCCATAACCATATCAAGTATATCTCCATAATGTTCCCTGAACAATGGTATGTGATCTGGAGTGATCAGGGTCTGAATCCTCCTGATGTCAGATAGCTCTGGCTGGAAGAAGTGGTAGGTGATGTTGCTCTTTTTAGGTGCCATGATGCTGAGACTGAGTAGAGACAAGTGCTGATGATGATGCTGAGGAAGTGGGCCACTGATTAGCTGGTGCAGGTAGCTGGTAACTGAAGCAGATGCTGATGAAGATAGGTCAAAAACTGAAGATAGGGCCAAAACCAAACCAAAAATGAAGGTGGATACCCTGAAACACAAATAAGCAAATGTCAATATGATGCAATGGTTATGTATGCAAATGATATGCAAGGGTTTGTGACTGAGCTGAATCTGATCAAATGCCCTGATATAGGCCCAAGTATGTTCAAGAATTCCAGATGGGGGTCTATAAATCCAGTAACCAAGGTAGGGGGGCTCAAATAAAGAGCCACATGTCCAGGGTTTTAGAATCACAAGAACTGTTCCAACATGGAGTATTCTTAATCAAAGCAAAGTAACAGGGTATGCTGAGGTCAAGGGTACCTGCAAACCTGTAAACAGTCCAACCCCCTCACAGGTGATGTTCTAAAACAAGGATCCTCAGACTTGGATCAGTTATGAGAAGTGTAAACACTTCTAACCCGGAGGTACAGTGTTTACAATAACCATAAAAAGTCCTCCTCTAATTCACCTCAGTTTCTGAAGGTCAATACTAAAGGTCATCCAGACTTAGCAGGCTTCCCAGATAGCCCTAGCATTGCAGGAAATCTGCAACACAGAGTTCTCAAGAAGAAACCCATATCTGAACCGTGTTTCATATTCCCGCACCAGACCGAGATGGAATGGGAAAGAATATGAACCACTCTAGCCTAGGTGTCACTCAAATCCCAGGTATAGGATCTTAACTCTCAGTAGAACACCCACCCACCAAAGCAAAAAAACAGATCCAGCCAGCACAGTATGACAGTATGATATATGTAAATCTATAAAGAAAGCAGTAAAGCAACTGTACATAAAGCAAAAATAAAACATATACAAACACAAATAAACACATAACACCCTAGTAACCACAAATCAATCAAGCGCTAGGAGGAACCCACAAAAGAACCAGAAACCCTGGTTGCAGTATAAGGATCCCCAGCAGAGTCGCCAAGCTGTCGCTCCCGATAGATGGGACCTGGCCCAGATAAAGGTACAGACGCGAACGGTCGGCGAGAGGGAACAGTGAGAACACACAGCCGTGAACCCACTGGAGATGAATAGAGTCGCCAGCTAGGCATTTTTATCCCGGAGGAAAGGTAATGCTGCATAGACCTAGAAAGAGATGGATAAGACGGTTGCGAACCAGAGAGACTGAGAAAGGGGGTTGGTTACAACCTGGGAAGGTATTAGCACCCAGATTGTCCGTCGTACTCGACGGGATCCACGCTTAAAAGATTTGTGTTTTAAAGGGGGAGTGTCAGTGCAATCTGTGTATAAAATAGCTGGAAAAGAATATGTACAAGTGTCAGTGCAAAAGAAGAGTGAAGTGTATAAATATAGTGTCAGTGTAGGAACAGGAATAAGATGCTCAAGATCATGAGGCTAAAGAATGATGCTGGAAAGAGGGGGAATGTACAGAGACTTTTGTTCGATAACTGTTGAGTTATGCCTACGTATCCTCTCGTGCAATGAGGAAGTCAGAACACCGTAGTTCGACCCAAAGAGACTGAAAGATGGATTGACTTGTGAACTGCTTGCTTGTCTATGCTCAAGTGTATGACCTGTCTGGCTCAGGTGCAAACTGTCTTGCATTAGACGGAAGAAGCGAGCTCTCGTTTGTGAGTGAATGAGATGAGAAAAGAATCCCGAAGGAGACGATTATTGTTTGTTTTTGAGTTTTCAGTCTTTTATTGCTTTTGGAAGTTTGTCATAAGTTAATGAGCTTAAGGCCAAACCAATGGATTTAGTAAACTCATCACATCTTCCCTCTGATTAGGGGTAATGAGAATACCTTAAGTGTGAAGTCAGATTCTCACACTTAGACACCTTTGATGTAGGATTAAGATCATTAACCTACTTGTGATTATTTAGATGTTTTTGTTGTTTTTGTTTAGTGTTAAGTAATGAGGTTAAGCCATAATCAGGGATTAAACAGACTCATTACACCATCCTAATAGAAGGATAATAGATGAGAATGTTTAAGCTGAGGAAAACTCCTCAACTTAATCCATGATTAGGGATTAAGCTCATGACAAAACAAGCCTTTGATTAAGTGAATTTTATTTAATGATATGATGATGAAGTGGATTTTATGATTTGTAAGACAACTTGAGGGGGACTTGTCCATTAACACTAGGGTTAGTCCTTCTTAACCAATTAAGGAAGAATTAGAACCCTAATGCAAGGCCCAAGTTACAAGTGTGATGTCTTGATACTTATTAAGTGGATTGATTAAGAGATTTAAACACATTAAGGGTTTAACACTTAGGATTAAAGTTATACACTCCATCCTAAGAGAAGGATGCAGGCATAAGCTTAATCACAAAGCCTTAAAGCCTTTAGGGTTTAGTCCCTGATTATGAGATGAGAAGAGAAGACACAAAGAGACACAAAGGTAAAACTAAGAGGGGAAACTAATCAAAACCCTAATCATTGTCATGCTTGGTTGTTCCTAAGGTTTGTGAGGTTTTCAAGAGAAGTCTTCAATGGAACCACCAGGAAGCAGATGAAAGGATCAAGAGAAGCAAAGTAACTTGCTTCATTCAAGAAGTCAAGTCACTTGAAGAAAGAAAGTAAGAAGAAGAGGAATGAGCAAGCTCAAACTCAAACACAAACAAAAATGCAGCAATGGATGCAAAAGAGATGAAAAGAAAAGTTATGAGAAGTGAAGGCAAATTCACTTCTCAAAGTCACTTACCACCTGAAAGGTTAGAAAAAGAAATGCAATGCAATGCCAAATGGGATGAGATGACATGATGAGAAACAAAACCAGAAGCATAAACATGATGCTAATGATGCTATGAGGTGCTACAAACATGAGGCAGCACATGGAAATGATCATACAAGTTCATGAATGCAAATGAAGCAAGTTAGGAAACATGAACATACATGAAAAGTTATGAAGTGCACATGACATACAACATGGAAAATACAAGATGCAATGATCAAACATGCTTTAAATATGTCTTATGATGTCAAATGAATCAAATGGATGCTTGAAATGTCATGGCAAGTCAAGTTATGCAAGAGAATGCAAGATGGATGCAAATGGAAGCCCAAATTAGGGTTTATGAACCATACATCAAACAAAAATCAAAACCAGAAGCAAACCCTAAGATAAAAAATTGAAAATGCCCCTCAAAGGACCCCTAATCCTATACTAAACCAAAGCCCAAAGGAGAGGTCTCAACTCTTAACCAATTCCAAGTTATGATTTTTCTAAGTTTTCTAGGGTTTTAGGGTTTCCAAACAAGAAAATTATCAAACAAATTGAAAATGAAAGATCAAATCATGGCCATTTAATCTCACAAACTACATGCTAAACACAATGCAATGCAAAAAGAATCAATGTCCAACTCTACATGGATAGGCAGAAATGATTTTTTGAACTTAGGATCAAAATAATGCATAAAAATGATTTTTATTCAATGGAAAATTCTTAAAATGCATCAAGATCAAAAAATAAATTTGGTTTGAAGGTTGGACAATGTTTCTAAATGCCTTAGAACATTTCATGAATTTTTTGGTGATTTTTAAATACCTAAAAGTATTTTTAATAAATTAATTTTCATTAATCAATTAAAAATAAACTTTTAAATATTTAAAAATACATTTTAAATGCTAAAAATGAAAATAAAAATATTTTTGTGTTTTAAAAATTAGTGAAACTCTTGACAAAAAGTTTCATAATTTTTAAAACAATTTTACTATTTTTAATAAATTGTACAAAACAAATGAAATAAATATGAAAATAAATGAATTTAAATGAATTATTGAAGAAGTCAACAGATCCTAAGGCCTAGATTCAAAGTCACATGCGCGGGAGTTGACTTGGCGCCACATCCTACGGCTCAAATTCAAAAATGACTAATTAATGTTTAAACCCTAACCCTGCCGTTAATCACTTTCAGATGATCGGAACAGTGTTCCGGTCATCTTCTCCGTTCACCCCAAACCTCAAACTCCTTCAAAACGCATCTAAAATGAAATCTAAAAACACAGAAATGATTCCCACTCACTCACGAATCAAAACCCTAAATCAAAACACATTTATCATTCATAAAATGGCTGAATCGAATCAATCTATTTCTAGGGCAAAAAGTTTCAGAAGCATGGTAAACTCTCATCTCTCCACCATTTTCAAAACTAAAGGCATCAGAACAATCAGTGAAGCATAGAGAACAACTTTAGAACATAAAAAATGATTTCTGGAAAAAAAGTTCTTGAGCTACCTGAGTTTCGAAGCTTTCACTCCTGCAACTTTCTGACCTCCCCTCTTGATGTAATCCACTCTACTTGATCCTCTGATGATGTTTGAATGCTTAGAAAGAGTTTAAGTTGGCTGGTTAAGGAGTTTGCACAGCTTCTGCTCAAGCTCAGTTAAAAATGGTGATGGTGATTCAAGCTGTTTCAGGCAAATGTGAAGGGTTCTTTATGACCAGTGTGGTGAATGGAGAAGGTTTATGAAATTTGTTTGAGTGTTTATGGCCTGTGGAAGATGTTTCGAAGGAAAATGCAGGTTGGAGTGAAAATGGAAATGAGGTGTTCTTGCTTGATTCAGGCTTGTGTCTTGTTGGTTTTTGCTCAGTGAAGCAAGGTGAGTTGAGGTGTGGAATTGGTTTGAATGTTTGTGAGTTGTGCAGAGAGATTCGAAGAGAAATGCTTGAGGGAGTGAGTTTGTGTATGTTGTCTTAGGGCTTGCTTCAGGCTGGCTTGATGTTATGTTTAGCTTGCAAATGGATAGTATAAAATAATCTCATAGGTCAGATGATGTGACCTGGCCTTTATTGATTGGTAAGTTCACTTTTGCAAAAAGTCCACTTTGTTGTAAGGAAGGCATGGGCTAAGTTCTAGCTTGGTACAAAAGGCATGGGCTGCGCAGCAAGGTGAGTGAGTGATGCTAGGAAGGTTCAAGGGACAATGCAGCAAGTGGTAGGAGGTGTCATGATGGTTTTGCAAGTTGGTTCCTCTTTGGTTCACATGTAACTATCTTGCTACACAAGCCATGAAACATGAGAAGTTTTGGTTCAAATCTGATTTTTAGGTCACATGTAATGTTTATGTGATGGTTTGATGCCAATTATAAGTCACAAGAATGTTTGTTTCATGAAATTGCAAGTTTTCCTTTTAGTGCATAACTTGAAAATTAGTGATTTTTGCCAACTTTAACACACCATAACTTTTGATCCAAAATGAATTAGATCATGTTCTTGTACTTTTTGAAAAGGTAAAGATCTAATCTACAACTTTCATGACCAAAGTTTTTCCATTTGAAGCATTTTTGGATCAAAAAGCAAGGCTTGAAAAGTGGCATAAAATGACATATTCTTTAAAAGTCAACCATGCCCTAAAAAGTCAACTTTGCAAAAACATCAAATTCTTGATTTTTGTGAACTTCAAACTTCTTCCATGATCAAATAAAGATCACATACACTCAAAATGATGAAGATCACCCCTTGGTTGGGTCATTGGGGGCCTCAGATGCCCTGATTTTGCACTGACTTGTCCAGAAAGTCAACCCTTGATCAGATGACTTCCCCATGGAATTTCTTCATGAAAATTGATATGCATACTCCCTATACCATATAGAGACCAATAGAAACAAGAATGACCAAAAAATTTGGAGTTATGGCCTTTGAAACCAAAACCCTAATTTTAGGTCAACTGTGCAGTCAAACCTGGCTCTGCCTCCATACCAATCCCAGTTCTTGTGATTCTTTGGCATTTTTGACTTTGAGAGGATATAATATGATGCTTGAACACACATAGACCCCTTTGAAGTGATTGATGGCCTTTGGAGTGGCTCAAGAAGCTCTTGGATTGCTCAGATCACAAACCCTAGGTACATATGACCTAGAAACTATGCAATGAACCAAAAATGTAATATGAGGTGATATGATTGTGTTTATGCATATGAAATGATCACAAGCCATGGTGTGAATGGGTGAGGGCAAATTTGGGGTGTTTACACCAGGCCACACAATCACGCGCTAATCACCATCCTACGGCTAGAATTCAAACTGGGCAACTAAACCCTAGTTAGGGTTCTAATTATTTTCAGGTGACCGGAGCAAGCTCCGATCATCTTCTCCGGTGACCCCAAACATCAAACATCTTCCCTAGGCTATTTCCAGAGCTCTAAATCTCCAGATTACATCATCTAACAACCCTAAGCACGAATCAAGCATCAAAACACATTTATCAAGCATGAACAGCATGAATCGAATCAAACAAGTTTTAGGTCAAAAGTTTCAGAAACTCATGAAATCCTCATTTCTCAACCATTTTCAAAAATAAAGACATCAGTATGATCATCACATCACATAGATTCATTTAGGAACTTAAAATTACATTTCTAGAAAAAAAACGTTCTTGATGATACCTGAGCTTGAGCTTTCTCAGTTTGAGCTATCTGGGCCTTTTCTTGGTGTCAATCAACTCCAATGGACCTCCTGAGTAAGCTTTGATGCTTGAAATGAGTTTATATGGTGTGTTTTAAAGATTTCGGTTCAGGGGTTCAGGAAATCGTGTTTTGGTTTGAGGGGTTTTCAGGCCATTGTGAAGGGTGGTTTGTGTTCCTTGAGTGATTTTGAGATGAATGGTGAAAAGAGTTATGAGTTTTGAGGCTTGTGATGTGTGATGTGTGAATCGAAGAAAGGAAAGTCTTGAGTGATTTTGTGAAACTTTGTGTATGAGAGGTTCTGAGCTCCAAGATTATGTGAGTTAGTTTCCTTTTGGTCCATATAACAAGTCCCTATATGTCAGAAAGTGGGTGGTGGCATGTGGTGATTGGTATGGGGCAAGTTGAAAAAAGTCAAAAACTTGTGTACTTGAGGTATGGGCTCATGCAGCAGCTGTTTTAGGGCATGTCCTGGTTCAGCATTGATCAAGGAGAGCCATGGGATTGAAATTATGCAGCTGGATAGCTTAGAGGCATGGCTTTCATAGGTTTTGCAAGTGCTATGCATTTTGCCCCTTTTGAGAAATCT
Source organism: Lathyrus aphaca (assembly GCA_963966055.1). Taxonomy (NCBI): domain Eukaryota; kingdom Viridiplantae; phylum Streptophyta; class Magnoliopsida; order Fabales; family Fabaceae; genus Lathyrus; species Lathyrus aphaca. Next base: position 340,206,615 of record OZ014524.1, read on the forward strand.
TGTGATGCAAGCCATGAAAACAAGTGATTCCTTGGGTAATTCTGGTCACAATGAAATGTACTATGTTTGTATGATGCTTAGAGATGCATTAGAGGTAACAAAATGGCTTGGTATGTGAAATTGCAAAAAATCCTCTTTGGTGTGAAAGTGAAAATTATAGGATTTTTGCCAACTTTGCAAGGCCATAACTTGAGTTCCATAATGAATTAGAACATGTTCTTGTACATTTTGAAAAGGGAATGATCCAACCTACAACTTTCATGACCAACAATTTTTCATTTGAAACATTTTTGGTTGAGAAAGAGGAGGTTGAAGAACTTTCCCAAAATGGAAAGTTTCCATTACAAGTCATTTCCATTTTTGGCAAATTTTGGTTTAGCAAAAATTTATTCAATTTTGTGAACTTCCAAGCACTTAAATGATCAAATAAAGATCATATAAATTCAATTTGATGAAAATACCCCTTGGGTTCCATTGTTGGGGGCCTCAGATGTCCTGATTTTGCTCTGACTTGCTCAAGAAGTTACCCAGTGAACAGATGACTTCCACAATGAATTTCTTCATAAAACTTGGTACTCAATATCCTTATAACATATTGAGACTATTAGAAAATATAATGACCAAAAAATTTGGAGTTATGGCCTTTGAAACCAAAACCCTAATTTCAGGTCATCTGTGTAGTGAAACCCTAGCTCAGCTTCCATGCTTTCCAAGTTCTTGTGATTTCTTGACTTCCTTGATATTTGAGGGATATAATATGATGATAGAACACAAATGTACCCTCTTGGAATGATTGGAGAACTTTGGAGTGGCTCAGATGAATTCTTGGATTGCTCAGATCACAAACCCTAGATGCAGATGAACTTGAACTATGTAGATGAAACAAAAATGCAATATGAGGTGGTATGCTTAAAATAATGCAAATATGAAAGATCACAAGCCATGGTGTGAAATGAGTAAGGGCAAATTTGGGGTGTTTACACCTACAATTCAACAAACATGGAAAAATATTGGGCAACCAAGTTCCTTGTTTGTACTATGTTGTAGTTCTCTTCGTTAACTTTCTGATGCTTCGAATAAAGACTAAAACATACTTACAGATCAAAAGTTATGATTGAAACAAGTTCGGTTATAAAATCCATCGAGCTGACACGGTCGCCCGTGTTACGGGACACGGCCCGTGTTAGCAGGTGACGCTGATTTCCTGATTTTTTCATATTTTCACCATATGTTAAGTTGTGGGGCGCTTTGGGTATTTCCAATCGAACTGGGAAATTTTCTATTATTTAGATGTGTTTTTAGGAGAGGAGAGGACTTTTGATTTTACGATTAATTTTTACTTTCTGCTCTGGAGATTGTACGCACTCGTTTTAGGAGAAAGGCGATCTTGGTACAGCGGAAGCCATTGAAGATCAACTAAAACCTATTACAAGTGTAATGTCTTTTCCTTATGAATATGAGAGGCTAAACCCCCCAATGCTAGGGGTGTCCTTGATTATCTTTGTAATGACATTGAACATTTTGTTATAATAATTTCATTGCTTTCTCATAATCATTATGTTATTTGATTGTTCGTAATGCAAAACCCCATTTGGAAAATAATGTTTTTGATCTAATGTTAATCGTAGGTAGGAATACCATTGTTAACACTTTTTAAAAAACATTATTTTATTAGAAATTACCAAGAAATTGGGATGCCATAATATAACCGTAAAACCTTTGGTATTCTAAAAGTTTTGTATTCTTTCTATACAACCAAGGAATTGGGGTATAGAGGGAATACCAAAGGGTTTTCTTTAAAGGAATTTTGGAAAACTATTTTAATAAGGCGGTAATGATTTAGCCTTGTGATGAAATTGATAATAATAATTTATGTGTCATTATAAGGGTTTTTATACACGTTCCCTAGTATTATTCTCACATTTGTCATAACAACTTATTTTATTAAGTACTTTTACTTTGTTAATTGTAATTTCAAAAGTCAATCTTAAAACAACCCAAGGACTTTTTGTTCAATTGAATTTATTAAGAAAATTATTTTTCCTGCGCAGTCATCAAGAGATCGACACTGGGAAAATCCTTTTTTATTACTACATCAATAAAATAGTACACTTGCTATTTTACCGATCAAATTTTTGGCGTCGTTGCCGGGGACTGCCAAATTATATGTTTTTCTTAATTCAATTGAAATTTTGTTGCTCTGCAACCATAATTTTATTTTAATTTTATTATTATTTGTTTCCTGTTAATTTTTTGTTATAATTTGTTATTATTACTAATATTTGTTAATTTGTTAATTTTATAATTTTTATTATTATTATTACTAATAATTGTCTAACCTGTGTATGCGAGGAAAACCCTCAGCTTAATTTCTTTTTGGCACAGATTCAGGTTCCGACTCAGATAAAGAGACTGTTATTATGGCTGAAGATCCACAGCAGAGAGACTCCTTGGTGATTATGGTGGAGCAAATGCATAGGCTGGAAGGTTAACAATTTTAAGCCAACCGGTGAAGGTGACGAATTTCCAGTTGCATCTGAACACCATCACTCTACTTGAGAGAAGACCTTTCACCAGAAAGGTTAACGAAGATGCCAGCAAACATATGCAAAGATTTATGACTATGAGCACTACTCTCAAGATTGATAGACACACCGATGAAGCAAAAAAATTAAGAATGTTTTCGTTCGCTCTCTCTGAAGATGCTGAAGAGTGGTTCTACTTGTTATCTGCCGAGAGTATTACTACCTAGGAAGAGAGGGAGAATGATTTTCTTAATGAGTGTTTTCCTATCTCTATTTATATTTGAAAAAGATATGATATTGTGAATTTTAAACAGAAGGAGGGAGAGTCACTCAGAGATGCTTATAAGAGATTTAAGAGGTTGTTGGTTGCATGTCCTACTCACAACATGGATGCAACTGAACAGATACAAAACTTTGTAAATAGCCTGAAGATGAAGACTAAGCAACTAATTGATACATCTGTCGGTGGCTCATCTAACTTTTCAACTGCCACTGGTATCAAGAAGATCATCGAAGCTATTGTTGCAAATGAGCATTTGGAATTATATGACCGTACTGTGAGTCAACCTAAAGGAAAAATTGACTTGAATCTGGATAATCAAGTGGTGCACATGAAAGATCAGAATAAAGCTGAAGTTTCGAAAAGATTGAAAGGTATGAATATTAGCACTCAGACTATGGCACAGGTTCAACCGGTTCAAGATGTTAGTTGTGAAATCGGTGGTGGACCGCGTGTTGTTATGCATTGTGTGGCAATTGCGAAACAAATTGAAAAGATCAAGTTTCTGAAGTAGGATAACCCATATTATAATGCTTACAACCCAAGTTGGAAGAACCATCCAAATTTCTCCTGGAAAGATCATCAAGGGAATGTTCAGCAACAGGGACCGATGCATTATCAGATGCCACCACAATAATAATATCAATATCCACAACAACCGTATCAGCAACAGGTACCGAAGAAAGCAGATTGGGAGATAGTTGTTGAAAAGATGGCTATTGTTAACTCTCAGTTCCAAGAAGAGACCAGGAATAACCAGAGGAACATGAATGCTTCTATTAAAAATTTGGAAGTTCAACTGGGTCAGATAGAAGCAAAAATTACAAATGTTCAAGCACCAGGTGCTCTACCTAGTGCAACTGTGACAAATCCAAGAAATCAAGAGAATGTGAATATGGTCCCCACTAGAAATCAAAAAGTGGTGGAAAAAGAAGAAGAAATAGAAGCTGAAGAGGATCATGTTATTGAGGTAAATCTCGAAGTGAGAGAAAATGAAAAAGAACCAATAAAAGCTACACCTCTAGTTAATCCAATAGATGAGAAAAAGAAAGTGGAGATTAAACCAAAAATTAAGCTACCCTTCCCTCATAGAGTGAAGAAGAAAAAGCCAGAGGAAAAAGACTTTTAGAAATTCAGTAAAATGATCAAAAAGTTAGAAATTAATATGCCTTTCTTTGAAGCACTCGAGCAAATGCTAGTGTACAAGAAGTTCATGAAGGAAGTGATTGGTAAAAAGAGATCCAGTGGAGAGGGGCTGAAAAGTGTAACTGAAAAGTGTAATACAATGTCACAAGGTAAAAGAACTCCAATCAAGCAGGAAGACCCTGGAGCTATCACCATCCCATGCACTATAAAATACAAAACATTCAAGAAGGTCCTTATTGATTCAGGTGTCAGTGTAAGTCTCATGCCTTTATCTGTTTTCAAAAAACTGGGTATTGGAAAAATTAGTGATACAGGTACAAATGTGAAGTTTTCCAACCACACGAATGAGATGTCATATGTAATAGCAGAAGATGTGTTGGTGACAATTGAGAATTTTACCTATCCAGTTGATTTTGAGGTCGTGGACATTTCTGAAGATGAGGAAATTCCAATCATACTTGGCCGACCCTTCATGCGTACGAGTCAGTGCAATATTGATATGGAAACAGGTAAAGTCACTATGAAATTGTTTGAGAAAAAATAACTGTAAACATGGTAAACATCAAAGAGCCAGGTAAAGAGAAAAAGAGTAAAGCTTCAATCGGAAAAATCAAAACGGAGAAAAAGGGAAAGAGCTTAAAGCCATTGCGGAAACAAATCTCTGGAATAATCTCTCAGGTTGCAGCAATTCAGCCATTTAAGGTAACCAACAAGGTGTGGAAATTGAAATATCCTCCCTAAGAGAGGGAATGAGGTAACCCGTTGAGCCATGCGACGTTAAATGCAGCGCTGCATGGGAGGCAACCCACGATTTTTTTCATTCTTATTATTGTTTTGTCTATTTTGCATATGTCTATTTTGTTGTCACTCACATAGAAAACTTAAGGGAAGATCATAGACAAGATTCACCAATGGATGCATCATATGAGGGTGTACTTCCATTCGCCTCAGTGAGCTATGTGAGTCCCTTCTCATTCTTTCTCTAAAACATTGAGGACACTGTTTAGTTCAAGTGTGAGGGGTTTAGTTTACTTGTTTTTCGTCTAGCTTTCATGTTTTGTTTAAATTCAGTCAGTTTTGTTTCAATTGTTTGCTTTGATTTGTTATGTTTTATGTTTGTGTGTGTTACAGAATAAAGATATTTGTGAATAATGAATGATGAGGCTTGTAGTTAGTGGATTAAAATACACAACCCATGTTTGTTCTCCGGGAAACCCCAGAAAGTTGGTACTGCTGAAGTGAATGATTGGACGCGACTTTCCAACACTGGACTAATACGGGAGTACTGTGCACCTGAGACGGAAATGAAACGACATTACACTAGAGGTACCTTGGAATTTTTCAGTATGCTAAACATGGTGAGGATAATAAAAAGACAAAAACCTTATTATCATGAGAGTTCGTCAGGTATGTCTCTGTCACTCTTAGTTTGCGTACTCGTCTGTTGAAATTTCAATGCACACATATACACACTAAGGCACTTGTTTATTTTTAACTCTGAGCCTTTCCAGCCTACCCTTTTATGTTATCCTTCGTTAACCCCCTCAAGCCTTATTCCCTTTGTTTGTTTATTAACCGCACAATTAAGCCATGAACCCAAACACTCCCTTGCCCTGCTCAGATAAGTGTTGTTGATTTTTTTATTTATGAAAAATTCTAAGTTTGGGGTTGGGATACTTATAAGAACTAGGAAAGTGCAAAAAGAAAAAAATGGAAAGAAAAGTTTTGAAAAAGAAAGAAAAAGAGAAAAGAAAGAAGAGAAAAAATAGAATAAAGCACTTACCTAAAGGAGGATTTAGTTAGAAGAACTCAAAAAAATATAAGCTCAAAGAAGAAATTGAGTAGAAACTAAAAGGTCCTAGTAAAATGGTGTCTGATATCTGTGATTGTGAAAAAGAACAAATAACATAGTGAAAAGAATGACGACACGGAGTCTGAGCCAAAAACCACTCGTTTTTTTCTTTTGTTTGTTTATCCCCCCTTGTCCCTAAGCCAAATTGCAACCATAAAAGTCCTCAAAAAGTGTGTGTTGTGTGCGTTTGAGTTGAAAATAGATGTTATTCAAGCTTATGAGTTAACTTTACATCCTATGATTATTGAGTGTAAACACTTTAACCTGAGAGATTTGGTAAGAATGTGAAAAACTAACAGGAAAAGAGGTACTTTGATGTGGAAGTGTAGCGGACCGTCAAAACTCAGGAAAGAAGGAAATGTTGAAAGAAAAGTGGAAAGAAAATCGCGAAATATCTCAACGATGTTGTGGTAAGAACATTTTAATTAATTTGGGGGTGACCTTTCTGCTGTCTCGAACATTACTTGAGGACAAGCAATGAAATAAGTTTGGTGTAGGACAGAAGTGGAGATAATTTGAGGTTGAAAGAGGACCCTCAATGGGATACACGAAGGATGTTAGAACCTCTAACAAAGTTGCGTATGTATCCGAGAATTGTAAGGGTAATAATCATATGTCTAGGTCACAATGGCATAGGGAGCAACGCATGAGGACGGCTCAAAGGGAGGCCTCCATAGGTGATTGTGTTGAATCCAGCATGAGTGTCCTTGGTGAAGCTAGGGACAATATTAAAGTGAATAAAAAAGTTCTTGTAGGGCAGAAAGGACTTTCTTTCAGGAACAAAAAAGATGACATTAAGGCAGAAATAAAAGATGAGTTGAAGGTTGTCGAAGATGAAGAAATGACAGATAACTTTGAATGTGAATCTGAGGCTTCTCTGGACATATTGGTCAATGTAGTTTCGGTAATGCCTAGAGAGTACGACTGCATCACTGAATTCGAAAATTTGGACGCTAATACTGAAGCAGAAATGGCAGCATATCAACCAGTGTTCTACTATGTAATGAACAACGGTCGCATCGAAGAGTATAATGCTTTCTTCGAAAGACCCACTGGGGCCATGAGGGGCACCTGAAATCCCTTTATATTACTGGAAAAGTAGTAAATGTGGCCATCAACAAGATTCTAGTTGATTATGGCGCTACAGTAGACATAATGCCACATTTCTTGCTACCCAAAATTGACAAATTTGACACATACCTAAAGCCCCACAACTTGGTCCTATTGAACTATGAGGGCAAGAATGGACCAACTATGGGGGTCCTACAATTTGACTTGATTGTGGGGAAAGTCACAAGGTCCACTCTCTTTATGGTGGTAGAGAGTAAGGCTGACTATAACCTCTTGTTAAGGAGAGAATGGATACATGGCATAGGGGTAGTGCCATCTTCAATGCACCAAAGGGTCACCATATGGAGGCCAGATGGTATTGTCTAAAACATCGAAGTTGATCAGGGGTACTTTAAGGTACCAGTGAATCACATAGAAGGTGTGGAGTTCGACAAGATTCAAGCACATATTGTCCATGTGCACCAGCAGGATTCGAGTTCACACCAGATGATCACGCATACTTCACATTGAACCTTCATCTTATTGAAGGATTCCACTGGGATAGAAAGCTTGTATGAGAAGCAAGAAATTTCACACCTTATTTCCCTGATCCTGAAATCTGTCCCACAATCTGGGGAAGCGAAGGTAGTAATAATGACTGACTTCGACGCGTTAAAAATAATTTCGGCCTATGTGGCTGAAACAAGGATACATGCGGCCTTGGAGGCTGCAGGAAATGATATGGATGTAGAGGCCATCACTGAATTTGTTGAAGAAACTCCTGCAAAGGATTTCGACCAAGATCCCTCAGATAAGGCTCAAGGAGATTCATACCAGAGGTTTGATTCCATTTATGATAATGAGCCTTTGGGATTTGAGAAGGACCCTTTGTCAGAAAGTACCAAAATGTTGGCTCAGGATCCTTTAGAAGAAAAACACCTGGGGGAAGGGGGATTGAAAAGGCCTACATACATCGGTGCCAACCTCGACCCAGAACTTAAAGCCGAAGTGGTCCACCTGCTGAAAGAATTCAAAGATTGTTTTGCATGGGAATACAATGAAATGCCTGGTTTGGAAAGAGAGCTCGTCGAACATAAGCTACCAATCATACCTTGGAAGAAACCTGTCAAACAAAATCCAAAATGGTTTTCCCCAACAATCCTCACGAAAATTAAAGAGGAGATTGAAAGGATGCTTCGTTGCAAGTTCAGGCGCAAAACTAGGTATGTCGAATGGTTAGAAAATATTGTGCCAGTAATTAAAAAGAATAGTTCTTTAAGGGTGTGCATAGAATTTAGAGATCTAAATTCAGCAACCCCTAAAGATGAGTACTCAATTCCTGTGGCAAAAATGTTGATTTATTCTGTTGCGGGACATGAGCATCTAAGTATGCTAGATGGCTACTCAGGATACAATCAGATATTCATTGCTGAGGAAGATGTCCCTAAAACTGCTTTTCGATGCCCAGGGGCCTTAGGCACCTATGAATGGGTAGTTATGCCTTTTGGTTTGAAAAATGCAGGGGCAACTTATCAAAGAGCAATGAATTCAATTTTTCATGATTTCATAGATACGTTTACGCAAATTTACATTGATGACATAGTTGTAAAGTTTATCTCTAGACTCTACCATGTCGATCATCTTAGACGTTCCTTTGAAAGAATGAGAAAATATGGTCTTAAAATGAATCCTCTCAAATGTACTTTTTGTGTGCAGGCATGGGACTTTCTGGGATTTGTGGTCCACAAAAAGGGGATCAAAATCAATCAGAATAAGACTAAAGCTATCATGGAGGCTAAAGCACCTTCGACAAAGAAGGGGCTCCAATCACTCTTAGGCAAGATCAACTTCTTAAGGAGGTTCATATCAAACTTGAGTGGAAAGACTCAAGCTTTCTCACCTTTGCTGCGTATAAGTAAATAAGGATTTAGTGGGGGCAAGCTCAACAGGAAGCCTTCGACAAGATCAAGGAGTACTTGAGTCATCCTCCAATTCTTTCTCCACCTTGTAGAAAGAAGAGTATGAGATTTTACATAGCTGCTTCAAAGAGAACTTTAGGGAGTATGTTAGCCCAAGAGGATGATGATGGCGTTAAAAGGGCCATTTTTTTACCTTAGTAGAGTTTTAAATGATGCAGAAACTAGGTATAGTATGATAGAAAAATTATGCCTATGTTTGTATTACTCTTGTACTAAATTGAAACAATATATAAAACCAGTTGATGTTTATATTTCTTCTCGTTTTGATGTTATTAAACATATGTTGCCCAAACCTATTTTGCATAGTCGAATTGGAAAATGGACACTAGTATTAACTGAGTACTCTTTAACTTATAAACCCTTAAAAGATGTTAAGGGGCAAGTGGTTGCAGACTTTATAGTCAACGATTCTATAAATGAGAGTCCCTTGAATTATCTTGAGATTGAGCCATGGAAGTTATACTTCGACGGGTCTATTCATAAAGATGGGACTGGAATTGGAGTGCTTGTTATTTCTCCTAATAAAATTCCAACAACACTCAAGTATGAAATCAAAGGTCATTGTTCTAACAATGAGGCCGAATATGAAGCTTTAATATGTGGACTTTAGGTATTGTTGCAATTGGGGGCAACTCATGTCAAAATAATTGGAGACTCAGTGTTGGTAATAAAACAAGTCACCAAAGAATACAAATGCATAAAAGAAAATTTAATCATGTACTTTGTAGTAGTAAATAGACTGTTGAAAAAATTTCAATCGATCACCTTTCGACACATTCCTAGATTACAAAATCAAGTCTCAAATGACTTAGCTCAAATTGCATCAGGATACAAAGTTTCAAAAGAAAAAATACAAAATGAAGTTGAGGTTAGAGGAAAGGTTATGTCAGTGGGTTTAGCCCCATTAGACTTAGAATAAACTAAGCTCGGGTATGTTGACAAAGAAAACTTTGCAATATTGATGGTCGATAGCATAAGTTACAAAGATTGGAGGAAGACCTTTGTGGACTACCTAGAAAACCCAACAACTTCGACGGAAAGGAAAGTCAAATACCAAGCCTTAAGCTATGTTCTTATGGGGAATGAATTATTTAAAAAGACTGCTGAAGGACTATTGCTTAAATGCCTTAGTGAGGCTGAAGCATATTTAGATCTTTCAAATTTCCACAGTGGGGCATGTGGAGCACACCAAATAGGCCACAAAATGAAGTGGCTTTTATTTCGTCAAGGTGTGTATTGGCCTGCTATGTTGAAAGACTGCATAGAATTTACCAAAGGATGTCAAGAATGTCAAGTACACGCTAGCATCCAACATGTGTCTGCAAGTGAATTACATTATATAATAAAACCTTGGCCTTTCATAGGATGGGATTTGAATTTGGTTGGAGAAATTCGACCAGCATCTTCAAAAAATCATAAGTACATTTTGGTAGGGATTTATTATTTCTCCAAATGGGTCGAAGCGATCCCATTGCCAAATGTCGACCAAGACGGTGTAATTGAATTTATTCAAGAACATATCATATATAGATATGGCATCCTAGAAACAATCACTACAGATCAAGGGTCTGTATTTACTGGTCGAAAGATGCAAGAGTTCGCCATAGAAATGGGTTTTAAACTTTTGACATCTACAACTTATTATGCCTAGGGCAATGGCTAGGTCGAAGCAGCGTGTTGTACCCCAAAATTTTCCCTCACATATTCAATACAATATGTCGCAAGAGGTCTCTTAATGGTCACAAGATTCTCAATTGCTCAAAGGGATTCAAGGTTTCATCAGACAAAGCCTCCTCCTAAGCAATGGATCTTAAATTAGGGTTTTGTGTTCCTCAAGGTAAATTGGACTTCCAAAGCCTCAAGTGGACTTCATGATATCCTATATACTTCAAAGGATCCTCATGTAAAGTTTTAAGAATTGCCCTACAAGTTTGGTCAGTCAAATGCTCAAATAATCAAAAATCGGTTAACTTGGTCAAAAAGTCAACTTTGGTCAACATACAATCAAAATTCAATATTTTTTGTCAACATTAAGATTATAAGGTGAAATTCATCATTTGATCAAGTTTTGATCATGATTCATCAAGGAAACCTCAAATTCATCAAGAACCAGAAGTTACTAAATTAGGGTTTGTGTAGGAAAAGTCAACTGTACTTTGACCAACCATAAATTTCACATGCTTCATCATAAATTTCCCATCCAAAGCTCATTGTGAAGGAAATTCAATTCTCTACAACTTTGTGTCTCACAAGCTAAAGCCAGAAATGCTTCATTTGAGAGATATGAGCCAAGACATTACAAGTCCTTTAAAAAGTCAACAAAAGTCAACTTTTTTCAAAAGCTCATAACTTGAACATGGAAGACCAAATGGACATTGGACCAAAAGGAGTAGTTATAGGACACTCTAGATTTCGAAAAAGTCCAAGAACACATACATGGGCCCATATTTGAGGAGGTGTATAAGGCAAATAATGACCAAAACTTAAGTTTTTGCCAAATGGGCCCATATTTTTCTAACCCAAACTTAATCATGAGATAATCCACGACCCATAAGTCATATATTCTGATTTTTAATATTTATTTTATATTTTATTGGATTTAATTTATTTAAATTCAATTTTAATTAGAATAAATATTAGAAAATCAAATATTTGATCTTAGGATTATTTTAGGATTAGATTTTGGTGTTTATGATCATAATAAGGATCTCAAATTCATGCACATCAAGGGAAAGACCATAATATCAAATTTTTCATTAAAATAGAAAGTTTCTTTCTTCACTCCAAAGCAACCAAGCTTCCTTCACCCAAGCCCAAACTTTTGGACCTAAAATACACTTCCATATATACTCATGAACATCTTAAGTTACAAGGACGAAAATTCTTACAAAAAAAACCCAAAAAGATTTTTTTCAAAAAAGGGAAAATTAGGGCAAAATCCAAAAAGACTCCATAGCAAGTTTTCAGCCTCCCTCTTCATCCAATTATCATCAAGAAACTTCCAAGAGGCCATCCTGTCGCTCCCGAACTTACGTCCAAGTGCAAACGCGAACCGTCGGCGAAGAGAAAGGGTTGAATAGAGTCGCCAGCTATGCATTTTTATCCCGAAGGAAAGGTAATGCTGGATAAACCTGGAAAGAGATGGATAAGACGGTTGTGAACCAAAGAAACTGAGAAAGGGGGTTGGTTACGACCTGGGAAGGTATTAGCACCCAGATCGTCTGTCGTACTCGACGGGATCCACGTTTACAAGATTGTGTTTAAAAGGGGAAGGTGTATGTGTTATCTGTGTGCAAAAGCTAGGGGAAGAAAGTACAGGTGTCAGTGCAAAAGGTGTGAATTACTCAGGAACGGAGGCTTAGAAAAGAATGCTGAAAGAAGGGGATGATAAAGAGACTTTTGTTCGATAACTGTTAAGTTATGCCTACGTATCCTCTCGTGCAATGAGGAAGTCAGAACACTGTAGTTCGACTCAAAGAATCCCAGAGGAGACGATTATTGTTTGTTTTTGTGTTTTCAGTTTTTTATTGTTTTTGGTGTTTTGCATAGGATTATGAGCTTAAGCCTAAATCAAGGGTTTGTAAACTCATTATATCCTCCCTGATTAGGGATAATGAGCCTACTTAAGTATGATATAAGCATCTCAAATTAATTACCATGATGATGTAGGATTAGGATCATTAACCTACTTGTGATTATTAAGTGTTTTTGGATTTTTTTTTAGTTTTAAGTAATGAATTTAATCTCTAATCACGGATTAGTGAACTCATTACATCATCCTAATAGAAGGATGATAGATGAGAACACTTCAGCTGAGGAAGATACCTCAACTTAATCCATGGTTAGGGATTAAATTCATTATATAACAAGCCTTTATCAAATGGATTTTAATTAAAGGATGAGATTAAGAAGTGGATTTTATGGTTTGTAAGACAACTTGAGGGGGACTTGTCCATTAAACACTAGGGTTAGTCCCTCTTAACCATAAGGAAGATATAGAACCCTAAAGAAGATAAGTAACTTAAAAGAAAGAAAGAAAAAGGAGAGAATATAAGTGAAGCAATTTCACTTCAAAGACAAATCAGAAATGCATATGAAGAGATGAGAAGAGATGGGATGTCAAGTCAAATCCACATCCCAAACAACTTACCATAAGCCCCTGAAATGTTAGTATGAATGCATAAGACATAAAGCACAAAGAAATGAGATGAAATGAGATGCAAAGACTAAAACCATACGTGATTGTGCAATGAAAATGTGTTATGATATGATGCAAAGTCATACAAGATGCATATGAATGATCATACAAGGATGAGATGAAATGGAAGCATGTTTAGGAGCATGAAAACACATGGATGTTCATGAAATGTAATGAATGCAAAACATAGCAAATGAATAAAGAAATGATCAAGAAATGTTTAAAACATGTCCTAAGATGTCTAATATGACATACAAAAGAATGGAATGGCATGGCAAGTTCATAAGTTCAAGATATGCAAAGAAGAATGCAAATGAAGATGCAAAATTAGGGTTTTAAGGCAACATGAGATGCATATGACCAAAACAAAAGCATTCACCATGATAAAAAATTGAAATTGAGCTCAAACAAACCCTAAACCTATACAAGATCACACCCCAAAGGAGAAAGTCAAAAGCCAATCCTAGTGAAACTTATGAAATTTCTAAGTTAACTAGGGTTTTTGGGTGCTTCTAAAGGGAAAATGAAAATCAAATTGAAAATACAAGATAAAAATATGAGATAAATAACCTAAAAACTATATGCAATATGTGAAACAATGCAAAAAGAAACAAGTTCAAACTCATCATGGTTAGGCAGAAAGGAATTTTTCAAGTTACAGTTAAAAAATAAGAAATTTAAGAACCCTAATTCAAAGAAAATTGTGAAAATGTGATCAAACCTAAAAAGAAATTTGTATGGTAAGTTTGAAAATGTTTCTAAATGTATTGGAATGCTTCATGAATTTTTTTGTGATTTTTAGAAACCTAAATGCATATTTAGTTAATTAAAATCAAATAATTATGAAAATAAAATGAATTAAATGGATAGTATGAAGATCCAGTGGTCCAGATTCAAACCTAGGGGAAAGGGGTTGACTGCGCGCGTATTTTGATGGCTAGGATCTAATCTGGAAAAAAATTAATTAATAAACCTAATTAATCTAATTAATCAGATTTAGGGTTTTAATGAATCAATCTGGACCCTCCATATGTGCGCTAAGCAAGATCCTACGGCCTACATTCAAACTGGCAAGATTAACCCTAATCCTAACCCTAAACACTTTCAGGTGACCGGAGCAAGCTCCGATCATCTTCTTCGGCGAACCCTTCAACCTATCTTATTCCCTAGGCTACCCCAAACCCCCTAAATCTCCAGAATCAAACATCTACAACCCTAAACACGAATCCAGCCCCAAAAATAATTTATCATGCATCAAATCCATGAATCGAATAAAAACATTTTCAGATCAAAAAGTTTCAGAACATCAATACATCCTGGTTTCTCAACCATTTTCAAAAATAATCATATCAACATGATCAGGGAGACACATAGAATCATTCTAGAACTTAAAACAAGAGTTCTGGAAAAAAGTTTGAGGGTGACTACCTGAGATGAAGCTTTCTGATACTGAGCTTTCTGACCCTTCCTATGATGCAAAACCACTCCAATGGTTCCCCTTGAGATTATGAAAGGCTTGAATGAAGCTTGTATGGCTTGGTTTGTGTGTTTCAGTTCTGATAACTCAGAAATTGTGTTCTTGTTTTGTGAGGTTTTGGGCCATGGCAAGGGTGGGAAATGATCCTTATGATGTGTAGAGATGATTGGTGGTGAAAGTTTTGAGTTTAAGTGGTTGAGGAGTGAGTTTCGAAGGAATGAAGATTTTTGGGGATTTTTGTGAAACTGAGCTTGTGGAATGATTCAGCCTTGTGTGTGTTATGGAATGAGCTCCTTAGGATTTGCATAAGAGGTCTTGATTGGTCCAGAGAGTTGTTGTGGCTCAGTTTGATTGGAATGAGCCAAGTTGAAAAAATGTCAACATTGTGTACTTGAGGTATGGGCATGGTTTAGAGCTGTTTCAAGGGGTGTCTTGGGCTCAGCTGAGTTCATGGATGGCCCTTAGATCAATAGAGTGCAACTGGATGGCCTTGATCAAGTGTTTGCAAGCTTTATGCATTTTGACAACTTTGAAATTTCTTGAGAAATTGGCCATGAAAACTTGTGATGCAAGGCATGATTCTGATCCAAATGTGTTGCACTATGTTGGTATGATGTTTAGAAGTTGATTAGAGGTCAGGAAAGGGTTTGGCAAGTGAAATTGCAAAAATCCCTCTTTGGTGCACACTTGAAAATTATAGGATTTTTGCCAACTTTGAAAGGCCATATCTTGAGTTCTAGGATGAATCAAGACATGTTCTTGTACTTTTTTAAAATGGGAAGACATAATCTACAACTTTCATGTCCAAGGATTTTTCATTTGAAGCATTTTTGGTCATGAAAGAATAGGTTGAATAACTTTCCTAAAATGGAAAGTTTCCATTACAAGTCCTTTCCAAAAATAGCAAGTTTGCATTTGGCTCAAAATTATTCAACTTTGTGAACTTACAACCACTTCTAAGATCAAATAAAGATCATAGAACCTCAAAATGATGAATGATGACCCTTTGGTACCATTGATAGAGGCCTCAAATGCCCTGATTTTGACTTTACTTGCTCAAGAAGTTACCCAATGATCAGATGACTTCTAGAGTGAATTTATTCATCCAATTTGGTACACATGAACCTTATAACATATTAAGACCATTAGAAACAAGAATGACCAAAAAAATTGGGATAAAAGCCTCCGAAACCAAACCCTAATTTTAGGTCATTTGTGTAGGAAATCTTCAGTCAGCCTCTATGCCTTTGCCATGGTTTGTGATCCCTTGACTTTTATGAACATTGGGGAGAATATTATGATCATAGAACACACATGGACCCTATTGGAAAGCTTCAAGACCATTGGGATGCCTCAAATCACTTCTTGGATTGCTCATATCACAAACCCTAGATGCAGATGAAATGAACTATGCAGTGGGATATGATATGCTTATCCTAATGCAAAAATGAAAGATCACAAGCCATGGTGTGAGAAAAAGTGAGGGAAAATTTAGGGTGTTTACAACTGCCCCTATTCAAGCATGAGTTAGTTGTGCAGGATGTAAGCGCCTGGCTTAACAGACAAACAAGATAACTTGTGGTTGAATACCAAAGTCAGACCGAACTTTGCACTCACTGGGGAGAAGAAGAAAAGGGATATAAATTTTAAAAGATAGTATAGTATGAGTATCAAATGAAAGCGATGGAGGACGACCATTGAGCAGAGGACGACTGCTGGGGGTAAAACGGTAAGCAAAGCAATGACGGGGACGGCCATCATGCTGGGAAATAAAGAAACCGCGACGGGGACGGCCATTGGGTAAGGAAATAAAATTCTCTAGGGATCAAAGGAATGACGGAAACACTGAAAGGGATGGCCATCAGGTTAAATAGAAAAGATCAACAATGGGGACAGCCATCGGGTAAAACTGATGAAGGACGATCATCAGGAAAAGGAAAAGGGACCACGACGGGGATGGCCATCGGGTTAAAGAATAAATGAAATACTTGATGAGGGACGGTCATCAAAGGTGAAGGACGATCACCTAGCAGGGGACGGCCTGCTCTTTATCACGACATAGGACGTATGTCGGATAGAAAAGATCAACGATGGGGACGGCCATCAGATAAGCATGATGAAGGACGATCATCAAGAGGTGAAGGACGATCACCTAGCAGGGTACGGCTACTCTTGGGGATTATCGCGACATAGGACGAATGTCAGATAACAAGATCAACGATGGGGACGGCCATCGGATAAATGATGAGGGACGATCATCATAAGGTGAAGGACGATCACCTAGCAGGGGACGACTGCTGAAAACATCACGACATAGGACGAATGCCGGATAGAAAGTTCCAACAATGGGGATTCCACTGGGAAAAGGATGATGAGCGGTCATCCAAAGGTGAAGGACGGTCACCTAGCAGGGGACGGATGCCGAAAATATCACGACATAGGACGAATGTCGGATAGAAAAAGTTGTTTTGTCTTTGTGGGGATGTAAACATGGACGAGAGCTTACGCTCTAAAATAAAAGATATAAGTGTTTGACAGTGTGTATAGACCAAAGACGCGGACGAGCATCCTTAGAACCATGATACAGACGAGTATCGGTAGAAACAAATGCTGACACGTGTTTAAGAATGATGATACAGACGAGTATCAATCGGATCAGCAAAGAACACGGACGAATGTTGAATCTGCTTAGGGGTGATATATACAAGATACGGACGAGTATCAAAGACTTCTGTATAAGTATGTACAAGTATTGATCTGCTGAGGAGGTATGTGCAAGACACTGACGAGTGCCAAAATATCGAGCAAGGGATACAGACGAGCGTTTGACTTGCTGGGGAAATATGACACGGGCGAGTGTCAAAACGAATATGTACAGGTATGAACAAGTGTTTGAGAATTATGAAGGATTTATGGCGACTTTACTGGGGAAAGATGACACGAGCGAGTGTCGAAAAGAGCATGTATAAATATGAACGGGAATCTGTGTTGAGAATGCAGAAGGTATTCTGGCTTTGTCTGCAGGGGATAAGTTTTATATATTGCTGGTGGAGTGATTATTGTATTTGCAGGTGACTGGCTCGAACCTGGCTTATGATCATGCAAATGTTTGATTTTTGTCGTAATGCTCCATATTAGACAGAATGCTACGCTTATTTTGGGGGAAAATGATGTGAATGCTATGATTATGCAAATGAGAAACCTGATCCGAGATCCGGATCCTGCGGGGATAAAGATCTCTGGTTTATTTGTCCGGAGGGAGAACTCCGCTGGGGATGAGGAAGTTTCAGCAACTCCGCTGGGGAAGTATTTAATGCATTGCTCTACTGGGGAGAGAATGGAAACTCTGACAGGGAAAAGAAAGTTCATGACCACTTTGTTGGGGAAAAGCCGCCAGGCATTGCTCGGGAGATCCTGCTTGGGGAGGAGATAACTTCTGGGAAGTAATCTGTTGCCACTCCTTCGTCTAGGTGATATGTTGGGGATTGATGAATTCCTTAAGGGACTCTCTAGGGGGATAAAAACTTCACGAGGAAATACTTCTTGTCAAGGAGCCCTGCTGATGATGTGATTGCTGGCTTGGCTGAGGAATAATGCTTGATATGCCCCATGCTGTGAAATGGTCTGCCTTGAGTACCTACAACCTGTTAAAAAAAGGAAACGCACAAGTGTCCCGAGGAATTCTTAACTGGATTCCGTCATAGGAGTTAGATTTGTCTGAGAGCAACATATTTCCTGCAAACATTTATTAAAATGGCTCATATGTTTTCATGCAAATGTTGTGTTACGAACTCTGGACATTTTGCAAACAAGAGGTAAAAACAAATGGTGACCGAATATTCTGATTTTATTAATTTGTGTGCCATGAATAGGCAAGTATAGTCAAAGAATCGAATCCCATGAAAGGAGGAGATTGCTGTAAATTGAGAAAATAAAAGCGTTGGCAATGTTCGAATTTGACGCTCCCGTGAGCTTCCTTTGCTATGACCTGTATAACCTTGACGTTCTTCATATCTTGCTTTCTGAAGAAGGTTGATTATGACCGATGCTTTATCCTTTCGAAGCTTGCCATGTTGTGAGTGATACAAACGAATTCAGAATGCAGTTGCTCGCTTATTCCCTAATTTTGCATGGATCGCCCTTTCGGGTTTTCAATCCACCAGGATACCCATTTTTGCCTGAGCTGTCCAATGTGGCTTTTCAACTCAGCGGGTGTACATTTTTTAATTTTTCCCTTATTTTTACCCGAGTCTTTTATTCTGTTTTTGACTCGCCGGGATGCCCTATTTTTGACTGGACTTACATTCTGTTTTTGTGTCCAGCGGGTCATTTTATGCGAAGTATTTTTTAACTGCATCTGAATTCATAGGAGATAGGAAGTCCTCGCCATCCATAGTAGTGAGCATCAGTGCCCCACCAGAGAAAACTTTCTTTACTATGAATTGGCCTTTGTAGTTTGGTGTCCATTTGCCCCTATGGTCTGTATGAGGAGGAGGAATTCTTTTCAGAACAAGCTCTCCCACTTGGTATTCCTGAGGTCTGACTTTCTGATCGAAGGCTTTCTTCATTCGTTTTTTATACAACTGCCTATGACAGATAGTTGCTAATCTCTTCTCTTCAATTAGGATCAGTTGATTATATCGAGATCGGACCCATTCTGCTTCATCCAATTTCATATCCATCATTACCCGTAAGGAGGGTAATTCAACTTCAACGGGTAGGACAACTTCCATACCATATACAAGCTGATAAGGTGTTTCCCCAGTAGATGTTCTGATATAGGTTCGGTATCCATGCAAGGCAAATGGTATCCTTTCGTGCCAGTCTTTGTAGGTGACTACCATCTTCTGCACAATCTTCTTGATATACTTGTTAGTGGCCTCAACATCGCCATTCATTTTTGGTTTGTAAGGAGAAGAGTTGTGATGTTGGATTTTGAAGTCCCGACAAAGTTCTGCCATCATCTTGTTGTTCAAATTGGAACCATTATCAGTAATGATTCGCTCGGGAACTCCATATCGACAGATGATATCTCTTTTTAGAAATCGAGCTACCACTTGCCTGGTGACATTTGCATACGAAGCTGCTTCGACCCATTTGGTGAAGTAATCAATGGCTACCAAGATAAATCTGTAACCATTTGAAGCAGTTGGTTCAATCTTTCCAATCATATCAATGCCCCTCATGGCGAAGGGCCAAGGTGAAGACATTACATTCAAAGGATTCGGAGGCACATGCACTTTATCTGCGTAGACCTGGCATTTGTGGCATTTTATGGCATAAGCACAACAGTCTGCATCCATTGTGATCCAGTAGTAACCTGATCTTAATAACTTCTTTGTCATTGCATGTCCTCCAGCATGGGTACAGAAATAACCTTCATGTACTTCGTGCATTAGTAGGTCTCCTTCCTTCTTGTCAACACATCTGAGCAAGACCATGTCGAAGTTTCGCTTGTACAAAGAGCCATTAGTATTGAGGAAGAAACTGCTGGCTAGCCTTCTTAATGACTTCTTATCATTTGACGATGCCCCAGGTGGGTACGTCTGAGTCTCCAGGAAGCATTTGATGTCATGGTACCAAGGCTTGTTATCAATGATAGTGTCCATAGAGAATACATATGTCGGTCGGTCCAGTCTGGATACCAAAATCTGAGGTACATAATTAGTAGCTTGTACTTTGATCATGGATGAAATGGTAGACAAAGCGTCTGCAAACTGATTCTCATCTCAAGGGATGTATTCAAGCTTAACTGTTATGAAGAAGGTCAACAATCTCCTCGTATAGTCACAGTAGGGAATCAGATGCTCCTGATGAGTGTACCACTTGTTGTTGATCTGGTTGATTACCAAAGTTGAATCTCCGAATACATTCATGGTTTTGATCCTGAGGTCTATGGCTTCCTCAAGACCCATGATACAAGCTTCGTATTCTGCTTCGTTGTTAGTGCAGGCAAAGGTGAGTTTTGTTGAGAAAGGCATGTGAACTCCTTTAGGTGTGATAAGCACTACACCAATTCCACGACCGTTGCAATTAACTGCCCCGTCGAACATCATAGTCCATGCTTCTTTTGGGTCAGGCCCTTCATTGTGAATAGGCTTTTCGCAATCTTTCGACTTTAAGAACATGATGTCTTCATCGGGGAAGTCAAATCTCATAGGCTGGTAATCATCAATGGGTTGCTCATCCAGATAGTCAGACAATACACTGCCCTTGATGGTCTTTTGAGAGGTGTACTGAATGTCGTATTCTATAAGAATCATTTGCCACCTGGTAACCCTTCTGGTAAGTGTTGGCTTCTCAAATATGTATTTGACTGGATCCATCTTTGAGATCAATAAGGTAGTATGAGTCAACATATACTGTCTTAGTCGGCGAGCAGCCCATGCTAAAGCACAGCAAGTTTTCTTGAGCAGTGAATAACGTTGTTCACAATCGGTAAACGTTTTGCTTTAGTAGTATATTGCATACTCTTTTCGACCAGACCCGTCATGCTGGCCAAACACTCACCCCATTAACTCTTCTAATACTGTTAGATACATGATTAGAGGTCTTCCTTCGATTGGAGGCATGAGAATTGGAGGTTCTTGCAGATACTCCTTGATCTTGTCAAAAGCTCTCTGACAATCATCGTTCCACCTAACTGTTTGTTCTTTTCTTAATAGCTTGAACAAGGGTTTGCAGGTTGCAGTGAGATGAGATATGAACCTTGATATGTAGTTCAATCTACCTAAGAACCCTCGATTCCTGAATGGCTTTCACTTTGTCGGGATCAACCTCAATTCCTTTTTCACTTACAATAAAACCCAGCAGCTTACCAGAACGTACCCCGAATGTGCACTTGTTGGGGTTCAACTTCAACTGATACTTCCTCAGGTGCTTGAATAGTTTTAGAAAATTTACCAAATGATCTTCTTCTGTAAGGGACTTGGCAATCATATCATCTACATAGCACTCGATTTCTTTATGGATCATATCGTGGAATAATGTTACCATAGCCCGTTGATATGTTGCACCGGCGTTCTTCAGACCAAACGGAATTACCTTGTAGCAGAATGTGCCCCAGGGAGTGATGAAGGTTGTCTTATCCATGTCTTCAGGTGACATCTTAATCTGATTGTATCTAGAAAATCCGTCCATGAAAGAAAATACCGAGAATTGAGTTGTGTTGTCTACCAATACATCAATGTGAGGTGATGGGAAATCATCCTTCGGGCTTGCTCTGTTCAGATCCCGGTAATCCACATACATACGCACAATGTCATCCTTCTTAGGTATGGGTACAATGTTAGCAAACCACGGTGGGTAACTAGTTACAGCAAGAAAACCGGCGTCCCACTACTTTTGTACTTCTTATTTAATTTTCATGGCCATATCTGGGCGAGTACAGCGTAATTTCTGTTTAACTGGCGGACTGTCTTCTTTCAATGGCAGTCTGTGCATGACAATATTTGTATCCAAACCTGGCATATCTTGATAGGACCAAGCAAAGACATCAACATATTCCCAAAGCATATTGATAAGCTGTTCTTTCACCATAGCATGCAGACTGGCCCCGATCTTCACCTCTTTCACATCTTCCTTGGTACTAAGTTTGACAGTTACAACCTCCTCCTGGTGAGGAGCAATCACTTTTTCCTCTTTCCTTAACAACCTTGCCAACTCTTCAGGCAAATTATAGTCTTCATCAACCCCTTCTTCTGCTTGATTAATCGGATTGTCGATGTCATACAAGGTCATAACAGTGTCTTTGTCGGTGCAATCTGGAGGATTATCTCTGCAAGGGTTGAGATTTGTTTATTTTAGTGATTGATTTTATCTTATTTAGGAAAAAGTGAATGAAGTTATTTATTTTGAGAAAAACATTGCCATTTATTGTTTTGTGCAAAAATAACAAAAATGAAAGACAGTGAGCGGGAAAAGATTGTTTGCAAAAGATGTCCATTTGTTTATTAATCATTCGTTTGCACAAAATACATATATGGCCCTATTACAAAATGAGTCGTGACACCTTGGGCAAGATGAAGGACTTGATGCATGCTTAAACAGGAAATAATAATTACTCTATAGAAGTAATCCTTATAATTTCTTGGGAAGACCAGTTGAGGACTTGCTGGCCTGGGACTCTTGGACGAATCCAGCTTTCCAGGTTGAAGTCGCTTTCAGCCTCGTCTTCCACATTGTTGATTGCATTTGGGGTCAGCATACCCCCACTGATAAACTTGGGAGCTTCAGCAGCCTCCTCTTGGACCTGTCGGGATGGTTTGTAACCAGACCCGAACTTGTCTTCCTTGACCTGAACTTGCAACAGCTTGCCCTAGCCCTGGGCATTCCTGTCTTCAACAACCTTCCGAGCTTGCTTATAAGAAGAGATTGAAGTACCAGACACTTCATTTGTGGCTTCATTAACATTGAGGGCCTCAAACCCTTGGCTCATTGTCTCATGGATCTCTCTGTCCATCTCAATATACTTGTAAGTAGCTAGATGACTGACGAAGATATCCTCCTCCCCACAGATTGTGATAACTTGGCCCTCCCATTCATATTGTAACTTCTAGTGAAGGGTCGACATCATAGCTCCAGTGGCATGAATCCATGGCCGACCCAACAAACAGTTATAGGCAGGCTGAATGTCCATCACGTAGAAGATAATTTTGAAGATCTGTGGGCCAATCACCACAGGCAGCTCAATTTACCCAAGAACCGATCTTTTAGAACCGTCAAAGGCTCTCACCACAGGTTACTTGGATGCAGTGAAAGGCCATCATATTCCATCTTGACCAAGGCTTTCTTTGGAAGGACATTGAGAGATGACCCAGTGTCAACCAAGACATGAGAAAGAACAGCACCTTTACACTCCAAGGTGATATGCAAAGCCTTATTATGGTTACGGCCCTTCGTAGTTAGATCAGCATCGGTGAACCCTAGTCCATGACTAGTGTTGACATTAGAAACCACCGTTTCTAGCTGATTAACTGTAATCTCTTCTGGCACGTAAGCTGCGTGTAGGACTTTGAAAAGTGCATTCATGTGAGCTTCGGAACACATTAGCAGTGATAAAATAGAGATTTTGGAGGGTGTCTGATGGAGCTGGGTCACAACTTATAGTCATTCTTCTTGATTATTCTCATGAACTCGTCTACATCCTAGTCAAAGGATGTCTTCTGAGTTTCCTTGGTAATAGGCTCTTCAGGCACCACACTCTTGCTTTTAGCCTTGGCATCAGCTTCTGCTTCAGCGTTAGTTCTTGGGAATTGTGAGGCAAAGAGACGTCCGCTTTGAGTGATGCCTCCGCCTCCCCCCCACATTATCAATCTATGGTGTAGAAGTGTCAAGAGTTACTTTCTTTCCGTTCCAATATAAATCTGAACCGTAATGCCAAGGCACGGCACTGCTGCTGTCATATGGAACTGGTCATGGTACCGTGAAAGTAATCGGACTGATTGTTGCGGAAGAAGGAGTTGAGACAGGTTGAGGTTCATAATAAATTGTGACAGGAGGTCTGACCAGAGATGGTGCTGGTGATGAAGGTTTCTGATGTTGATGGAGATGTTGATGTGAGTTATTGAAAGAATTTGGAACGTGGATTGTTGTCGGATCATTGTAAATGGTAACTGTGGAAATGTCTTCATTGATGGTTGTTGTTGTTGTAGAAGGATGTGTTGAACTGACGTCCATTGAAGTTGAAGAAGGGATGGTTGTTGATGTTGTAGAAGAATTTGTTGGAATGATTGTTGTTGAAGTTGTAGGAGTGATATCTGTTATATCTGATGGAATGATATGTGCTGGAGTTGTAGGAGGAATGGTTGTTGATGTTGTAAGAGCTAGAACTGTTGAAGTGATCTGTAAAGTGCCTTCCTTGATAAGATTGTTGATACCGGTCTTCATATTTGCACAACCGTTGATGGAAATCTTGCAAGCTTCGCAATGGGCCTCACAACCCGGGAACACTTGGCACTTTAAAAGATGGGCTTTAACCTCGGCCAGAGGTGTTTGAATACTTGCAACACTGTCAATTAGGCTTACCGATTGATCCTTCTCAATGGCATTTATCCTAGGCCCACCATGGCTAGGCATAGGATTCTTGGTAACACTTGGGGGTGCAAAGCTGACTTCCTTAGAATCAATCAAATCTTGAACCTTCATGTGTAAGGCTCTGCACTTCTCTGTTGTATGGCCAGGTGCATTGGAGTGGAAGGCATACCTGGTGTTGATATCATAGTTTCTTGGGAGATTTTGAGGATTTGGTGGAGCCAGAGTCCTCAATTTGATCAGATTGAGCTTTAATAATTATGGAAGTAAGGCAGCATAGGGCATCAGAATGGGATCGATAACCCTGTTGATTTGTGAAGTCCTCTGTTGAAACGGACGTTGTTGCTGATTGTTATTATTGTAAGATCACTGTTGAGGAAATTGTTGTTGCGGTGGGAAGTTTTGTGGTTCTGGAGGATACTGTTGTTGAGGTGCTGGAGCTGGAATGGTAACAGCAGCTACTGATCTTGGCATGTATTGAGGCCTACCTCTGCCCATGTGTATTGAGTTGGTCTCACCTGTCCTGCGAGGTCCTGAGAAAAGTTTCCTGGCATTGCTGGAACTAGCACCGTTGTCTAAAATTTTGCCCATCTTCAAAAGACTCTCAATTCTCTCTCCATATATAACTACATCCGCAAAGCTGGTGGACGAGAAAGCAACAAGTATGTCAATGTAAGTTCCTTGCAACGTGTTCATAAACATGTCGGCCATTTCTCTCTCAGACATCGGAGGTTGGACAGCAGCATCAAGATGTCTCCATCTTTGGGCATACTCCCTCTCTTGATAATTGAGACATACCCATCAGGAGGATCTTGTTGGGAGCCATGTCCAAGTTATATTGATACTGGCGTATGAAAGCTTCGGCCAAATCCTTCCAGTTTCTGACTGTTGCTCTGGACAAGTGAGAATACCATTCACAGGATGCCCCAGTCAGACTGTCTTCGAAGTAGAACATCCACAACTTTTTGTCCATGGTATAAGCTTCCAGTCTCCCTAGAAAGGATTACAGGTGAGTACGTGGACAAGAGGTACCATTATATCTCTCAAAGCAAGAGGTACCATTATATCTCTCAAAGATATCAGCTTCTCTGCTATTTCGTTCAGACGACGATCATAGGCTTCGTCCCCAGCACCAATTACTGTAAACTGTTCTTCTTGAGGGTCCTCTTGAAAGGCACGACCTCCAGTGTTTCCTTGGGTATTTCTGATAGCATTGACTTCAGGATTGAGATGAGGCCCAAACTCTGGCGCATTTGTTCGTGGCTGCCCGTGATCATTGTTGCTAGTACCTCCTATACCTGGATGATTCTCTTTTGGAGTTTGCCGCTCGACTAACTCTCTTAATCTTTCTTGGCTTTAGGCCAACCCAGTCATTACTGCCATGAACTGGTTCATCTGAGACCTCATCTCAGTTCTTTCATTAGCCATCTGAGTTCTCACGCCAGTCAGATCTTGTTGAAATTGGTCCATCTGTAAGCTCGGAAGGTTGTTTCTGGTCGGATACCGGTGAACTCTGTTGATGGGGAAAACCCTCCTACGAGCAATGTTTCCTAAAATAACAGCAAAGTGAGAAAACAACAACAAAAATACCTACAAAACAAAGAAAGAGGTTAGTATGCAATGCAGTATGTCTATTTGTCTTCCAAGGGTAACTGGTTTGGTTCTTTGGTTTTGACCTTCTAGACCTCTAGGAATGAAGATGTTGAAGAGAAATGCAGTCCAAGAAGAAAATCCAGGTAATATATAAACCATACATTACAAATGCAAAAGATACATAGTTTATGATTACAACAAGTTCCCATGGGGGGTCAAAATATAATTAAGTCGAGAAATACAACAAAATCACCATGAGAAATAAAGTACAACCAAAATGAAATATATGTACAAAGAAATCAAACATCTAGCCAAAAGTCATCCTCCTTGACTTCTTTCAGGAGAGCATCAGTCACTGGTCCAACTGGATGCTCTGTGATGGTCCTGATAAGAAGGTTCCTGGTGGCAATGGCACTTGTCAACTTCTGGTACTTGTCTTGGTCCTTTGATCTCTTCAACCCCGCCCGGTGTTTCAACTCGGAGATTTCCTTTTGTGCCGCTAACAGGGCTTCCTGACTCTTCTTCTCATTAGCTTCCAATTGCTCTATCTTAGCCTGGGTCTTCTGATCTTCTTGCAAACGAGCCTCAGTAATTCTGATCCATCTAGCCTGACTCTCATCTAGGTAATGCTCAGCTCTCGCTTTCTGAATCTTAGCTTCTTGTCGCTCCCGATAAATAGGAATCGGCCCAAATAAAGGTACAGACGCGAACGGTCGGCGAGAGGGACAATGAGAACACACAGCTGTGAACTCACTGGAGATGAATAGAGTCTCCAGCTAGGCATTTTTATCCCGGAGGAAAGGTAATGCTGCATAGACCTAGGAAAAGATGGATAAGACGGTTGCGAACCAGAGAGACTGAGAAAGGGGGTTGGTTACAACCTGGGAAGGTATTAGCACCCAGATTGTCCGTCGTACTCGACGGGATCCACGCTTAAAAGATTTGTGTTTTAAAGGGGTAGTGTCAGTGCAATTTGTGTATAAAAGAGCTGGAAAAGGATGTACAGGTGTCAGTGTAAAAGAAGTGTAAAGTGTGATATGTATAAATAATGTGTCAGTGTAAGAATGAGAATGAATTGCTCAAGATTATGAGGCTTAAAGAAATGATCTGGAAGGAGGGGGAATATATAGAGACTTTTGTTCGATAACTGTTAAGTTATGCCTACGTATCCTCTCGTGCAATGAGGAAGTCAGAACACCGTAGTTCGACCCAAAGAGACTGAAAGATAAATTGACTTGTGAACTGCTTGCTTGTCTATGCTCAAGTGTATGACCTGTCTGGCTCAAGAGCAAACTGTCTTGCATTAGACGGAAGAAGCGAGCTCTCGTTTATGAGTGAATGAGATGAGAAAAGAATCCCGGAGGAGACGATTATTGTTTGTTTTTGAGTTTTCAGTCTTTTATTGCTTTTTGAAGTTTGTCATAAGTTAATGAGCTTAAGCCTAAACCAATGGGTTAGTGAACTCATCACATCTTCCCTCTGATTAGGGGTAATGAGAATACATTAAGTGTGAAGTCAGCTTCTCACACTTAATCACCTTTGGTATAGGATTAAGATCATTAACCTACTTGTGATTATTTAGATGTTTTTGTGGTTTTTGTTTAGTGTTAAGTAATGAGATTAAGTCATAATCAGGGATTAAACAGACCCATTACACCATCCTAATAGAAGGATAATAGATGAGAATGTTTAAGCTGAGGAAAGCTCCTCAACTTAATCCATGATTAGGGATTAAACTCATGACAAAACAAGCCTTTGATTAAGTGGATTTTACTTAATGATAAGATAAAGAAGTGATTTTTATGGTTTGTAAGACAACTTGAGGGGGACTTGTCCATTAACACTAGGGTTAGTCCTTCTTAACCAGTTAAGGAAGAATTAGAACCCTAATGCAAGGCCCAAGTTACAAGTGTGATGTCTTGATGATTATTAAGTGGATTGATTAAAAGAGTTAAACACATTAAGGGTTTAACACTTAGGATTAAAGTTATACACTCCATCCTAATAGAAGGATGCAGGCATAAGCTTAATCACAAAGCCTTAAAGCCTTTAGGGTTTAGTCCCTGATTATGAGATGAGAAGAGAAGACTCAAAAGAGACACAAAGGTAAAACTTAATGGGGGACTAATCAAAACCCTAATAATTATCATGCTTGGTTGTTCCTAGGGTTTGTGAGGTTTACAAGAGAAGTCTTCAATGGAACCACCAGGAAGCAGATGAAAAGATCAGGAGAAGCAAAGTAACTTGCTTCATTCAAGAAGTCAAGTCACTTGAAGAAAGAAAGTAAGAAGAAGAAGAATGAGCAAGCTCAATCTCAAACACATATCAAAATGCAGCAATGGATGCAAGAGAGAGATGAAAAGAAATTGTGAGAAGTGAAGGCAAATTCACTTCTCAAAGTTACTTACCACCTGAAAGGTTAGTGAAAGAAATGCAATGCAATGCAAAATGAGATGAAATGGCATGATGAAAATCAAAACCAGAAGCACATTCATGATGTTAATGATGCTATGAGATGATGCAAATATGAAACAACACATGGGGATGATCATACAAGCTCATGGATGCAAATGAAGCAAGTTAAGACACATGAACATACATGAAAAGTTATGACATGCAAATGGCATACAACATGGCAAATGCAAGATGCAATGATCAAACATGCTTTCAATATGTCTTATGATGTTAAATGAATCACATGGAGGCATAAAATGTCATGGAAAGTCAAGGTATGAATGCAAATGCAAGATGGATGCATATGGAAGCCTAAATTAGGGTTTATGATCAAAGCATCAAACACAAACCAAAATCAGAAGCAAACATCAATACAAAAAATTGAAAATGCACTCAAAGGACCCCTAATCCTACACTAACTCACTGCCCAAAGGAGAGGTTCCAACTCTTAACCAAGTTCTAGTTATGATTTTCCTAAGTTTTCTAGGGTTTTAGGGTTCCTTAACAAGAAAAATGCCAAACAAATGGAAAATGAAAGATCAAATCATGGCCATTTAATCTCACAAACTACATGATATGCTAAACACAATGCAAAAAGAATCAAAGTCCAACTCTTTAGGGTTAGGCAGAAATGATTTTTGGAAGTTTGGATCAAAATAATGCATCAAAATGATTTTAATTCCATGGAATATTCTTAAAATGCATCAAGATCAAAAAAGAAATTTGGTTTGAGGGTTGGACAATGTTTCTAAATGTTTTTAAAGGTTTCAAGAATTTTTTGGTGATTTTTAAATACCTAAAAGTATTTTTAATTAATTAATTCCCATTAATTAATTAAAAATAAACTTTTAAATATTTAAAAATACTTTTTTAATGCGAAAAATAAAAATAAAAATATTTTTGTGTTCTGAAATTAAATAATAACTTGTATAAAAAAATTCAGAATTTTTAAAGTATTTTTGCTATTTTTAATAAATTGTGGAAATTAAATGGGAAAAAATGAAAATAAAAATAAATAAATGAAGAAGTAAGCAGATCTGATGGCTGATATTCAAACTGGGGTGAAATTGGTTGACTGGCGCGTCATCCAAGGGCTGAGGCTTGTCCTGATTAAATTAACTTAATTATGATTAATTAAACTAATAAATGAGGATTAGGGCAAAATGAATGAATCTGGGCCAGACAATCACGCGCCAAGTCAAAGGAGTCAACTAATCCAACGCATCAGATTCAAATGCCATTAATGACTGGGATTAGGGTTAAGCATTTTCAGGTGACCGGAGGGAAGCTCCGGTCATCTTCTCCGGCGGGTTGAAAACCCTAGAACATGATTCAGGCTACCATTCATCAAATTGAAAGCAGGGAAATGTTCCTCTACCCAAACCCCACTCAAATCACCTCTCAAACTAAATTTATCATGCACAAACAAAGAGAATCGAAGCCAACAAGATTCACGGGCAAAATTTCAGAGCCTTGGTAAATCCTCATTTCTCACTCATTTTCGATTCTAAGCACATCCCCATGATCAGCAAGACATACACAACCAATTTATAACATAAAATGCAAGCTCTGTGAGAAAAAGTTCATAGCCATACCTGAGGTGGAAGCTTCTGATTCTGGGCTTTCTGGGCTGTTCTTTGGTGCAGACTCACTCCAATGGTTCCCCTGGTGCTAATGGCAAGCTTGGATGGAGCTCAAGCAAGCTATTTTGAGAGGTCCAGTTCTGGTGTATCAGAAAATGAGGTCTGTGTGTATGAGGTTTCAAGCTCTACCAATGGTCGATTCTGGTTCCTTTTAGTGTGTTTGATTTGTTGGTGAAGAGAAATTGGATGTCTGATGGCTGAAAAATGAGATTCGAAGAAGGGAAGCCCTTTGACAGTTTTTGTGGGGACTGAGTTCTAGCTTGCTTCAAGGGCCAATGTTGTGCTATAACATTCCCACAATGTGTGAATAGCCTGTGGAGCAGGTCAGTAGGGGTGGCTGCTTACTGTTCCATGAGTATGGGAGTTTTGGCCAAAAAGTCAAGTTGGCTTGTACTTGCAGCATGGGCTATGGCAGCAGCAGTTTGAGGTCATGTCTTGCTTCAGCTTGGGTCAAGGATGACCCTTAGATTGCTTGAGAGTGACTGCAACATATGGATCATGAGCTATGCTAGCTTTTGCAACTTGCCCACTTGTGCTTTCTTGTGATTTTATGCTATGTACATGAGGCATTTCTTGCTGAATTTTGTTACATGATGTCTCAATTGGTCATGGCAATGCATAGAAATCAGTTGGTAATCACATAGCTCTTTGGAAAATGACTTTGCCAAAAATCCATATTTTGCACTTGTAATGGAAAATGACTTAAGGATCTTTGAAAACCAAAGCAAACATTGCAAAATCCCTTGGGCCAATTCTGTTTTTTGGGTTATGTATGATCATGTGATGAAGTTTTGAAGCCATTTTGAAGTCAATAGAATGCTTGGTACATGAATTTGCAAGTTTTCCATTTGGTGCCTAACTTGAATTTTAGTGATTTTTGTCAACTTTGACAAACCATAACTTTTGATCCAAAATGAATTAGGTCATGTTCTTGTACTTTTTGAAAAGGGAAAGATCTAATCTACAACTTTCATGACCAAAGTTTTTCCATTTGAAGCATTTTTGGATTAAAAAGTAAGGATTGAAAAGTTGTCCAAAATGACAAATTCCTTAAAAGTCAAACTTGCCTCAAAAAGTCAACTTTGCAAAAACTTGTAATCCTTGAATTTTGTGAACTTCCAACCTCTTCCATGATCAAATAAAGATCATATACACTCAAAATGATGAAGATCACCCCTTGGTTGGGTCATTGGGGGCCTCAGATGCCCTGATTTTGCACTGACTTGTCTGAAAAGTCAACTCTTGATCAGATGACTTCCCCATGGAATTTCTTCATGAAAATTGATATGAATACTCCCTATACCATATAGAGACCAATAGAAACAAGAATGACCAAAACTTTTGAAGTTATGGCCTCTGAAACCAAAACCCTAATTTTAGGTCAACTGTGCAGTCTAGCCTGGCTCTGCCTCCATACCAATCCCAGTTCTTGTGATTCTTTGGCATTCTTGACTTTGAGAGGATATAATGTGATACTTGAACACACATGTACCCCTTTGAAGTGATTGTTGCCCTTTGGAGTGGCTCAAGAAGCTCCTGGATTGCTCAGATCACAAACCCTAGATGCAGATGACTTTGAACCAATACAAAGACTCAAAATTGTGGTATGAGATGTTATGATTGTGTTTATGCATATGAAATGATCACAAGCCATGGTGTGAATGGGTGAGGGCAAATTTGGGGTGTTTACAGCTGCCCCTATTCAAACATGAGTTAGCTGTGCAGGATGTAAGCAACGGCTTAACAGGCAAACAAGATAACTTGTGGTTGAATATCAAAGACAGTCCAAAATTTGCACTCACAGAATGAAAAAGGGATATAGATTGTAAAAGAAAATATAGTATATTTTGAAGTGTAGGCGACGGAAGAAGACCGTCGAGCAGAGGACGACTGCTGGGTAAAGAGCAATGACGGGGACGGCCGACATGCTGGGAAAAGTGCGGAGAGTAAAGCAATGACGGGGGCGGCCGGCATGCTGGGGATAAAAGATATTATGATGGGGGAGGCCATCAAGTAAAGCTGTAAGATTCTCTGGGGATTGATGAAACATGACGGGGACGGCCATCAAATTCATAAAGCAAAGTAACCAACGATGGGGACGGCCATCGGCTAAAAAGAAAAGGGACCACGACGGGGACGGCCATCGGGTTAAAGAATAAATGAAATAAACAGATGATGAGGTACGGTCATCAAAGGTGAAGGACGATCACCTAGCAGGGGACGGCTGCTCTGTAAGGGTTAAGATGAGGGACGATCATCTAAGGTGGAGGACGACCACCTGGCAGGGTACGGCTGCCGAAAATATCGCGACATAGGACGAATGCCGGATAAAAGGTCAACGATGGGGACGGCCATCGGATGAGCATGATGGAGGACGACCATCAAGAGGTGGAGGACGACCACATAGCAGGGGACGGCTGCTCTCAAGGTTTATCATGACATAGGACGAATGTCAGATAACCAAAATCAACAATGGGGACGGCCATTGGATAAAAATGATGAAAGACGATCATCAAAAGGTGAAGGGCGATCACCTAGCAGGGGACGGCTGCTAAATATCACGACGTAGGACGAATGTCGGATAGAAGAGTCGACGATGGGGACGGCCATCGGACGAGCATGATGAAGAACGATCATCAAGAGGTGGAGGACGACCACCTAGCAGGGTACGGCTGCTCTCAAGGTTTATCATGAAGTAGGACGAACGCCAGATAAAAAAAAGAAAATTGCTTTGTTGGTGATTTACTGGAGAATAGTAAACACGGACCAGTGTTTATATCCAAGAAACGAAAGGTATAAGTGTTTAGATATTGTGTATAGATTAAAGATGCGGACGAGCATCCCTAAGGTTACGATACGGACGAGTATCGGGTAGAAACAAATACTGACACGTGTTCAGAGATGATGATACGGACGAGTATCAACGGGTTAACAGAGAACACGGACGAGTGTTGAATCTGAGGGGACTCTTCTGGGGAATAGTAAACACAGACGAGTATCTATATTCAAGAAGACAGAAGTGTTTGACATCGTGTATGGATTAAAGATGCGGATGAGCATCCTTAAGACTATGATACGGACGAGTATCATGTAGAAACAAACACTTGACGCTTGTTCTGAGATGATGGTACGGATGAGTACCAACGGGTTAACAAAGAACAAGGACTTATTGTTGAATCTGTGGGGGTGTAAGTGGTGTATACAAGATACGGACGAGTATCTGTATAAGTATGAGTAGTGTATATGTGAGTGTTCAATCTGCTGGGGAGAATGACACAGTGCGAGTACCAAAAGGTATAGTATAAACAAGTATCTGGTATACCAAGTGTTTTAGGTTACTGTGCTGGGAAAAGTGACATGGACGGATGTCGAGAAAATTATATATATAAGTATCTGTGAGTGCAAAGAGGATGTCTTTGGCTTTCTGTTGGGGATATGACACGGACGGGTGCCACAAGGAGTGTGTATTTGTATTGGTGAATAGAAGGCAACTGCTTTCGCTGGGGACTCTGGGGGAAAAGTTTTCTGTATACTGATGGATTTTTATTATTCACGAGTGTTCGATTCAAAACATGGCTTATGATTATGCTATATGTTTGATTTTTGCCGTAATGCTCCATTTTAGACGGAATGCTACGCTTTGTGGGGTGAATATGATGCGAATGCCATGATTATGCAAAGATACCAAACCGGGATTCGGATCCCGTTGCTGTGAAGATCTCTGGTCGATCTGTCTGAAGTGATCATCCCAGCTGGGGATGAGATCATTGGTAGATTTGGTGAGATGATTCTGCTTGGGGAGATAAGTCACAGATAGACCCATCCTTGGCAATGAGGGGACCTGTAACCCGGTGAACTGACTTTAAACAATGTTGCGGATAGCAAGAGTCGCCACCGACTTTTATTTTATCCATAAGGAAAGGTTATAAAAGAACAGGAAAGACCTTAGAGAATATTTTGGGTCCGGGGGGGTAGGTTATGAAAAGGGAAGGTGTTAGCACCCTTTTCATCCATGGTTATCCATGGGCTCTTAGGTACTTAAGCTCACTTTTGAATTGTTTTGAAAGTGTAGTGTGTGAATAAGAAAATTTTCAGAATAGTTAATAAATAATCCATGTAAGGATGTGTTAAAAACATGTTTGAAAATTTGTTGAGAATTTGTTTAAGTGTGAAACAGTTTTAAAGTGAGCAAGCACCTAGGAGTAACCTACCCTAATGTTTAAAGGTCTTTCTTGTTCTTTATTCTTTCCTTAGTAAGACTATCCCTACTATTAAGGAGTAGGTAGTCCTTACTTTGGATGTTAAGGGACATGTGAGGGACAATTTGATTTTTGAAGGCAATGGTGGGGTGTAATAAGCAAACTTGAGGGACTATCATCATTTTTTCGAAAGGGACTCGATTCGTAAAGGCAACCAAAAGGGACTTTGATGATTTTTCTATTTGAGGGACTTGCTTTATACACCCCACTTAACCATTATTCGTAGGCAACTGGAGGGGTATCCCTAAGGAAGTGAGATGGCGATTAGAATCGACTTACGTGTGTGAAGTGTTTAATTTAATTATCTTTGATTAAAAATTTTCTAAATTTATTTTAAATAACAAACATATTGTTTACACTCCCTAATTACTAACCATAATAACAATAATAATTAAATAATTACATCCGGGCAACAATTACAAGAAATTATAAGCAAAATAATTAAATAAAAATAAACCAAATATAAATAAGCAATAAAAAATAAAGGGGTTAGTAAATAATAATAAAGAAAATTAGCAAAAATAATAATAGTAAACATAATTAAATTATAAATGGGTTAGTGATAAAAAATAAATAAGGTTAGTAATAATAATAATTAAAGATAAATAATGGTTAGTAATAAAAATTAAATACAAGATTAATAAAATTATAATAAGCAAAATTAATAACGAATTAATAGTAATAATAAAAACCAAAAATAATATCAAAAGAAATTAACATGCATAACTAAATAACAATTTTTTTTAATTCATATGCTAATTATTAAATTATTCTTTTCAAATGTATTATAATTACAAAATTTTAATCATTATAAATATATATTTACATTTATATACATATTATAAGAAAAAGATAAATTTTAAATATATAAAAAAAAAATTAATTCTATTAATTATTATATTTACAAATTATTTTTAACTATATACAAAGATATGATTATCCTAAATTAATTTATTTCCTAAACATTAAAAGAAAGTTAATTTAAATTACAAATACAAAATTTTATGAAAAAAATATAATCATGTTAAAAAAAAAACAGAATTAAATTTTATTTAGAAAAATATTTTAGGATTAGAAAACTAGGGTTTTATATTTTTTAGGGTTTTAGAATTAGGGTTTGATATTTTTAGGGTTTATATATATAAAAATTTATTTTTACATAACACTATTTTAATTAATATAAACTATACAAGAATAAAATTTTTAAAAATAAAAGAAAAACAAGAGTTTTATTTTTTCCTAGAAAATTATTCAAGATTAACATATATACATATTTCATAATATAAATTATTTTAAATTAATTGAATTAAAATAGAAAACAAAAGAAAACAAAGAAAAAGAGAAAAGGAACCTGATGGGATTTGATCCCAGGACCTCTTACTTGCAGGCAGCAGCAAGAACCACCAGGCCAGCCAGGCGTAGGTGCTAGAAGGATGAGTCCAGTCTATTTTGTGCTTTGGCATTGCAAATTCTGGAAAAAATAAAAGAACAAAAGGCCTGGGGGAGGTTTTGATCCCAGGACCTTTTGTTCACAAGACACACGCGCTACCGCTGGGCTGGGAGAGCCAATTCTATCAGTTTGTTGACCACAATAGATAATATATTACACCTGAAAAAACAAACAGAATAAAAGAGAAAAATATCATGAGCGGGGGATCGAACCCCAGACCATGCCAATATACGCACAAGCTTCTAACCACTGGGACACCTGCGTTGGTGTGATAAATGAACAAGACATTAAAATAATATTTCAAGTCAAAATTTTGAATATAATTTTCGCGCCCAACAGTGTTCGTCTTCAACCTCTTATCCTTCAAAATTTGCTGCGAATTTTTATGCGAGTTTTCCTGCGAAAATAGAATCGTAACAAATCCTGCGAAATTCAAACATAGGCAAAACAGCAAGGTTTCTTAAAATTGATTAGTCCATTAAGTTTGTAATGAGTTTTCCAATCAATTCACGTCCCTGGAATTCGTTTATATGGAAGGTATTGGAAAACCCTAATCTGAGCTATAAACCCTAAAAATGGCAGTCTCATGATTTGGCCATGGTTCTTCACAAAACATTCCAGAAATCATCTATGAACAATAACAAACATTAATACACAGCCAAAATTCATTATAAACAAACAAATATGATGAATCGAAGAAAAATAGTTTGAGAGCATGAATGGTTCGGATTATGCAAATGAGGATGAACCAATGGCATGTAAAGGTTGGTTTCGATTCAGGGAAGCTTAAGGAAACTTCTTGTGTTCTTAGAATACCTTGAAAACCCTTGCAAAGATCAAACCGAAAATTGATTTTGTGATGTATTTTATGAAGTTTGAAATATGGTTTGAGGCTGTCAAAATTCGTGTCCAAGCTTAGGTTTGTGATCAGTATATATGTGGGATTGATTTAGGTTAAAAACATGAATGTCTTGTGTGGATATTTGATCCAAAAAATATTCAAAAAGATCAAGTGTTAAAAACCAAATATTTGATCATAAGGCCTTGCTATTTTGGGAGGGATCTCATGATTTCCTTCTCTTTTGACTCCAATCACCATTTATGATTTTCTAGATTCAATCACAAAAATATCTTTTCATGTTTAATATTTTTTTTTTAAATTTAAAATGATTTAAAATGTAATAAATCATAATAAATTAATAAAATAAAATAAAAAATATGAAAATATCATGATAATTTCGTGCAAACCATTATGAAGTGGATTGGGTCATAATTTGAGTGGCCCATTTGAAAAGAAATGATTTTGAACCTCCCTTTTCAACATAAACCATCACAAAATTTCTTAACTTTGCAAAGGCACATCTCCCTCAATTTTAAGGGTATGAGGGTGTTCTTGGACTTTTTGGAAAGCTTGAAGAGTCCTCTAAACAACCCCACTGGTTTCAGGTCCATATCATTTACCAATCTCAAGTTATGCCCTTTTGAAGTTGTTGACTTTTTGTTGACTTTTGAAATGACCTATAATGTCTTAGATCATATCTTTCAAATGAAGCATTTTTGGGCTTAACCTTCAACATCAAAGTTGTAGAGAATTAAATTTCCTTCAAAATGAGCTTTGGATGGAGACTTGGTGATGAAGTATGTGAAAGTTATGCTTGGTCAAAGTTCAGTTGACTTTTACTGAGGAAACCCTAATTTAGAAACTCCTGATTATTGATGATCTGGAATCTCCTTGATGAATCATGATCAACCCTTGATCAAATGATGAATTTTACTTCATATACTTGATGTTGGCAAAAAATCATGAAGTTTGACTTTGGTTTAACCACAGTTGACCTCAGTTTGACTTTTTAACTGCACTGACTGATTTTGACTTATCTGACCATCTGACTGAGCAAACTTTTGAGAAAAGTCTTGAAACTTGACATGGGGGTTCTTATACACATATAATATGTTATGAAACTCACTTGAGGTATTGGAAGTCCATTTAGCCTGATTAAAGTCAAAACCCTAGTTATGGATGCACTGCTTAGGAGGTGCATTGTCTGAGGGAATTGTCAACTTCTTTGACCAATTGTGAACTATGTGAACCTTGTGAATCTTCATAAAATGTTTTATGATACTTATGGGAAGTATTGTGAAGCTTGTGAACCTTGTTAACCTCATGAAGTGGCTTTGTAGACCTCATAACCCTTAGGAAAGCTTTGTAAACACTGTGGATCTTGTGAACCTTGTGAACCTTCAAGAAGTAACTTGTGGACTTCATGAACCTCATGAAAGGTCTTGTAAATGTTGAGAAGATTGTGAACCTTGTGAACTTTCATAAAGTAACTTAGGGACTTCATGAACCTCATGAAAGGTTGTATAAGCATTGAGAAACTTGTGAACCTTGTGAACCTTCAAGAAGTGACCTGTAGACCTCCTGAACCTCATGAAAGGTTATGCAAGTGTTGGGGAACTTGTGAACTTTGTGAACCTTCTTAGAACACAAAGTCTTGTATTGTGAGGGCAAATTTTGGGGTGCAACAGCTGCCCCTGTTCAATTTTCTGAAACCTGAGGGGTTAGATTGGTATATTTGCCAGTCGTAACTTGGAAGGTTGAAGGGGATTGAACACAAAAGCCCAAAAATTTGCGCTCACCGGTGCATGGAGTGATATTGATGGTTGGTTGAACATGATTGAGTGGGCTTAAAGATGCCACTAAGGGAAAGTTCTTCAGTAGTACAATAAGATCTGTCAGGAGTCTGAGTAATGCTGATGTATGAGCATGTCTTCATGAGGATAGAGCAATCAATAGTGATAACCCTAAAGCAGTTTTGAAGTAATGATATGATTTCAGGAGGATAGAGCAATGAATAGCTCTAAAGCAGTCTTGAAATAATGATATGATTCCAGGAGGATAGAGCAATGATCACTCTAAAGCAGTCTTGAAATAATAATGTGATATATCTTCAAGAGGATAGAACAATCAATAGCTCTAAAGCAGTCTTGAAATAATTAGATGGCTTCAGGAGGATAGAGCAATGAATAGCTCTAAAGCAGTCTTGAAGTAGTAATATGACCTCATGAGGATAGAGCAATGAATAGCTCTAAAGCAGTCTTGAAGTAATAGGATGATTTCAGGAGGATAGAGCAATGAATAGCTCTAAAGCAGTCTTGAAGTAGTAATAGGACCTCATGAGGATAGAGCAATGAATAGCTCTAAAGCAGTCTTGAAGTAATAGGATGATTTCAGGAGGATAGAGCAATGAATAGCTCTAAAGCAGTCTTGAAATAATAATGTGATATGTCTTCAGGAGGATAGAGCAATCAATAACTCTAAAGCAGTCTTGAAGTCATGAGATGTTATCAGGAGGATAAAGTAACCCTGAGGTTACAATAAAGCAGTCCCAAAGATCATGAGCTTGTTTGTTGGATAATTAACCTGAAAACAAGGCAGCATTCTGTATAATAATATTAGTTTATGCTTTATGCATGCATGTATGATATGATGCACTTAGGTAATGTACTATATGTCTACGGATATGTATGTTATGGTATGATGTATATGATGTATGTATGATATGATACTGCCGGAAGCGTCTGGATATCTTTGTATAACAACTGCTGGCCAGGGAAAATAAATCCCGATTCGTTGTTGAAGAATATATATAACCCTCCGTCTGCTGGGGATAACAGGGTATAGATAACCTCCCGTTGTTGGGGATGGTAAGGTATATATAACCTCCCGTCTTCGTTCGATAGTAGGATAAGTATAGCATCCCGTCTTCGTTCGTCGTGCCTTTATTGGAAAGTAATTTCCCGTATATCCGTATGAGGATAAAAGAGATGGATATAAATTCCAGGGGAGTTTAGACTTTGTGAAGATGGATTAGTCCTACTGATGGTTTTGTAACTGTCTTGTAAAGATGAACCGGCGAAGCTTCGTTGAAATCCTCCCCTCGTTCGTCCTTAGTAAATACTATTACTGCATTTTCATGCATTTCTGGTAAACTTCAATCATATTAAAAAGCATACATGCATTTCTGGTAAACATCAATCATATTCAAAGGCATACATACATTCAAACACAACCAATGGACGTTTCGCTTATGTAAATAGGGTAAAAGTAAATCTGGATTCAAAAGATGGAATTTATTTATATCAAAAAGTGACCCATACGCGGGTAAGTTTGTACAAGGAGACATAAACCCTAGTAAGAGGATTTTGTCATAAAGTTTTACAAAAAGAATCAGCTATGTGGGAAACAATCCTATTGAGTTTCAATTCTACTATTGCCACTCAAGTATCTCATCTTCTTGCTGTTGAGACGGAAACGATTGAATTGAGCTTTATCTATTCGAGCTTGAATAAGTAGTACAACTGGTTGCAGTTTCCTGGGTGATCCGAACGAGACATAGTCATACGCTTTAATCCCTAACTTTTGCCTGGATTGCCCTTTCAGGTTTTCAATCCACCGGGATACCCTTTTTTGCCCAAGCCGCCTTTTCAGGTTTTCGACTTGCCGGGTGTACATCTTTTTATATATATCCCTAATTTTTGCCCAAACCCTTTTGGTTTGCCGGGATGCCCTTATTTTTGCCTAGGCCTGTCAGCCTAGCGGGTCTCTTTTTATGCGTAGTATTTTTTAACTATGTCTGCGTTCACAGGTTGTGGGAAGTCCTCACCATCCATTGTAGTCAGTATCATGGCACCTCCTGAGAACACTGTCTTGACTACAAATGGTCCTTCATATGTTGGAGTCCACTTGCCCCTAGGATCACCCTGTGGTAATATGATACGCTTGATTACCAAGTCACCAGCCTGATATACCTTTGGCTTAATCTTCTTGTTAAAAGCTTTAATCATTCGCTTCTGGTACATCTGGCCATGACAAACTGCTGCTAACCTTTTCTCATCAATCAAGTTTATCTGGTCCAGTCGAGTCTGAATCCACTCATCTTCATCCAAGCCTGCATCCTTCATAATTCTCAAGGAGGGGATCTGAACTTCAATGGGCAGAACTGCTTCCATACCATAGACCAAAGAGAATGGGGTTGCCCCTGTTGAAGTACGTATTGTAGTACGATAACCATGAAGAGCAAATGGTAACATCTCGTGCCAATCCTTGTAAGTAACAGTCATCTTCTGTATAATCTTCTTAATGTTCTTATTAGCAGCTTCAACTGCCCCATTCATCTTTGGACGATACGGAGAAGAGTTGTGGTGCTTAATCTTGAACTGCGTGCAGAGATCAGTAATCATAGTGTTGTTCAGATTAGAGCCATTGTCAGTGATAATCCTCTCAGGGATGCCATACCTACATATGAGATTATTCTTAATGAACCGAGCCACGACATTCTTAGTCACAGATGCATATGAAGCTGCCTCTACCCACTTCGTAAAATAATCAATAGCTACCAGGATGAAACGATGCCCATTAGAAGCAGTAGGCTTGATCTCACCAATCATATCAATGCCCCACATGGCAAAGGGCCAAGGAGCAGTCAACACATTTAATGGTGATGGAGGTACATGAACTTTATCAGCATAGATTTGACATTTGTGACAAGTTCTGGAGTGTTGATAGCAATCAGCTTCCATGGTAGACCAATAATAACCTGCCCTCAAAATCTTCTTTGCCATGGTATGACCACTAGAATGAGTGCCAAAGGTCCCATCATGCATCTCTTCCATAATCTCAGTTGCTTCCTTCTTATCCACACAACGAAGCATAGTTGAATCATGATTACGCTTGTACAGAATCCCATTACTCAAAAAGAACTTGGCAGAAAACCTCCTCAGAAACTTCCTATCTTTGACAGATGCCCCTTCAGGAAACTCCTGAGCTTCAAGATATCTTTTCACTTCATAGAACCATGGCTTCTCCTCTGCCCCTTCAGTGTCAATCTCATTGCAGTATGCAGGCTTTTCAAATCTATCAATGGTAATCTTAGGAGCTTCATCATCCCAACTGATCTCAAACATGGATGCCATGGTGGCCAATGCATCTGCCAACTGATTCTCTCTTCGTGGAATATGTCCAAAGGTAATCTCTTTGAAATGTGGGATCAAAGACAACACATACTCTCTGTAAGGAATGAGGTTATCATGCTTTGTGTCCCAGTCTCCTTTGATCTGACTCACTACCAAGGCTGAATCTCCATACACATCAAGGAACTGAATCTTCATATCAATAGCAGCTTTAATACCCAGGATACATGCCTCATATTCAGCCATGTTATTGGTACAATGGAAACAAAGTCTGGCAGTAATCGGGGTATGACCACCTTCAGGGGAACTAATCACAACACCAACACCATTACCAAGTGCATTAGAGGCACCATCAAAAACCATAGTCCATCGGGATCCTTGTTCAGGTCCGTCATATTGTCCAGGTTCTTTGGTAATAATCATAATGTCTTCATCAGGAAATTCAAAATTCATTGACTGATAATCATCCACTGCTTGATGAGCCAGATGATCAGCAACAACACTTCCTTTGATGGCCTTCTGAGTAGTGTACTGTATGTCATATTCTGTCAAGATCATTTGCCATCTTGCAATTCTTCCGGAGAGAGCAGGTTTCTCAAATATGTACTTGATTGGATCCATCTTCGAAATCAACAAGGTAGTATGAGTCAACATATACTGTCTTAGTCGGCGAGCAGCCCATGCCAAAGCGCAGCAAGTTTTCTCGAGCAGTGAGTATCTTGTTTCACAGTCGGTAAACTTTTTGCTAAGGTAGTATATTGCCTGCTCTTTTCGACCAGACTCGTCATGTTGCCCCAACACACACCCCATTGAGTTATCTAACACTGTTAAGTACATAATCAAGGGTCTTCCATCAACTGGTGGCATCAAAATTGGTGGTTCTAGCAAATATCTCTTGATTTCATCAAAGGCAGTCTGGCACTCATCATTCCATTCCATCACCTGATCCTTCTTCAACAACTTGAAAATTGGCTCACAGATAGAAGTTAATTGGGAAATAAATCTTGCAATATAGTTCAATCGTCCCAAGAAACCTCTAACCTCCTTCTCAGTGCGGGGAGCTGGCATCTCTCGTATAGCTTTCACTTTTGCAGGATCCACTTCAATACCTTTGCCACTGACAATGAAACCCAGGAGTTTACCAGATCTAACTCCAAAAGTACATTTGTTTGGATTCAATCTCAACTTGTATTTCTTCAACCTCTCAAACAACTTGTGCAGATGATCAAGATGTTGCTCTTCATTCTGAGATCTGGCTATCATATCATCCACATATACCTCTATCTCATGATGAATCATATCATGAAACAAAGCCACCATAGCACGCTGATATGTTGCCCCTGCATTCTTCAAACCAAATGGCATTACCTTATAGCAAAAGGTGCCCCACTGTGTCACAAATGTTGTCTTCTCCATATCTTCAGGTGCCATCTTGATTTGATTGTAACCAGAGAAACCATCCATAAAAGAGAATACCTTATGCTGAGCAGTGTTGTCTACCAGAATATCAATATGGGGAAGTGGAAAGTCATCTTTAGGGCTAGCCTTGTTCAAATCTCTGTAGTCCACACACATACGTACCTTACCATCTTTCTTAGGAACTGGTACCACATTTGCAACCCACTGAGGATAAGAAGTCACTGCTAAGAACCCTGCATTGAACTGTTTCATTACCTCTGCCTTGATCTTTTCTGACATTTCAGGACGCATACGACGAACCTTCTGCTTCTTTGGACGACAATCTTCTTTCACTGGCAAACGGTGAACCACAATGTCTGTATCCAACCCTGGCATGTCTTCATAAGACCAAGCAAAGATCTCCATATAGTCACGTAACATCTGAATCAACCTGCTTTTGACACTGTCCTCTAAATCAGCCCCTACCTTGACCTCTTTTCTGTTTTCTTCAGTTCCCAGATTCACAACTTCGACTGGCTCTTCATGTGGCTGTATAGCTTTCTCTTCTTGTTGTAACAACCTAGCAAGCTCTACAGGTATTTCACAATCGTCCTCATTTCCGTCTTCAGTTTGATAGATCGGATTCTCGAAATCATAATTGGCAATAGTAGAACTGT
This sequence comes from Lathyrus aphaca, assembly GCA_963966055.1. Lineage (NCBI taxonomy): Eukaryota > Viridiplantae > Streptophyta > Magnoliopsida > Fabales > Fabaceae > Lathyrus > Lathyrus aphaca. Next base: position 340,250,601 of record OZ014524.1, read on the forward strand.
TATCAACAGGATCCAGAGTGGATGAGGATCTGCATTTTAGTGACGTGGGTGTGTGTAAGAACACATAGCTGATAAAGCAAAAATAAAAGAAAAAGAAAGACAAGGAACACAATATTTACGAAAGCGAAACGTCCACTGATTTTATTGAATGAAATATGCAAATGAAATGACAACCCGTAACAAGCACACCATTGTGCCCCGGGTAAGGCACATGGCTTAAAAGTTTTAATTGTTCCAGAAATTACAAATTTAAAAACATAACACAGTAATAGTATTTACTCCTGACTAAAGGAGATAGGGATAACATCTTCAGCTTTCCAATTATGGAGTCCATCACCCACAGTAGGAAAAATCCATGCCTCCAAATTGTAGTCTTCATCTTGATCTCCCACAGCATTGATAACCCCTTGATTGGTGATACGAGCAGCACGAGCACGACGAACAGCCTTCTGGGACTCTGCAGTGAAACCCAAACCAAACTTGTCAGACTTGTATGGGATATCAGGAAGCTGACCCCAAATAGTACAACCACCTTCTTCCACCACAGCTTTTGCATCATTGAGGGAAGCCATTGCCATTGTTGGAGGGTTTCTGATGACCATAGGAACCTTCTTCACAGCAGGAGGAGCTACACCATCATTACCAACCCAAGGAATCACTTCAAATGACTGACATGGAGTCTCAATGTATTCACCTTCCACTTCCAGATACTTGAAAGTGTTTACATGGCTGACAAAGTATTCTTCCTCTCCAAAGACAGTAACAACCTTTCCATTCACCGGATATCTCAACTTTTGATGTAATGTGGAGGTCACAGCACCTGCCCCATGGATCCAGGGACGACCAAGCAGACAAGAGTATGAAGGACGAATATCCATCACATAGAATGTAGCAGTAAACACCTGAGAGCCAACCTTGATTGGAAGATCAATTTCCCCATGCACTACCCTTCTAGAACCATCAAAAGCCTTTACCACAATATTACTGGGCTTCAACACAGTATCTTCAGGACTCAGTTTATTCAGGACTTCCTTAGGCAACACATTCAAAGAGGAACCATTATCTATCAGCACATGAGACAGGGTAGTGCCCCTGCATTCAATTGAAATATGCAAGGCCCTGTTATGATCCCTCTTGGCAGGGGTCAAGTCAGCATCAGAAAATCCTAACCCGTTGTCATAGGTCAGGTGGGCAACACAGTTTTCAAATTGGTCAACAAAAATTGCACTGGGTACATGAGCCATCTTCAGAAACTTGATCAATGACTTGGCATGAGCCTCAGAACATAATAATAAGGAGGGCATAGAAATCTTTGAGGGAGTATGCCCCAACTGATCAACAATGTCGTAATCACTCTTGCGAATGATTTTCAATACTTCTTCCATCTGCTTAGAGAGATCATCAGCAGCTGGCACATCAGTAGATACAGGCTCAATAACAGGACCTTTGCCCCGAGCATCAGTGGTGGAAGTAGCAGCAGGAGTAGCTGCATTCTTGGAAGTAACTGGAGGAGAGAATACTCTTCCACTACGAGTGATCTTGCTAGATCCAGCAATATTATCAATGTCAACAGGTACATCAGCTACAGGCTCTTGCTTAACACCATGGATGTAAACATCAGACCCATAGTGCCAAGGCACAGCTTTGTCAGATGTATAAGGAATAGGACCAGGAGTGGTAATGATCAGAGGAGCCACTCTGGCTTCAGCAACAACTTTCACGGGACCTTCAGCAGTAATCTTGATTGGGCCCTGATGAGTAATTTTAATGGGACCCTTTGAAGTGATTCTTAGTGGTACTTTGTCAACCATGTCAACCTCTTCAATCTTCTTATCCTGAGTCAGATGGTCCACCATATCTTCTACAGATGCTGGTCTTCTTTCAAACACTATAGTATACTTATCCATGAGACGTTGAATTCCATCTCTCAAAATGAAGCAACTATCCGGCTTATAAGTGCAATATAGACAATCTTCACGACAACCTGGAAAGATCCCAGCTTGTACTAATCTCTTTTTGATAACAGACAGAGGTGTGCTCAACTCCATAACTGAGTAGACATGCAGATCTTCATCAATATCTTCATCAATGGCGTTGACAGTCTTCTCGTGATTTGGCATTGGAGCTGTAATCACATTTGGAGTACCTGGTGGATCAAACTCAATTTCTCCAGCATCAATCATATCTTGAATTTTGTTCTTCAAGACCCAGCAGTTATTAGTATCATGTCCTGGACAGTTTGAATGATATGCACACCGCGCATTGGGATTGTACTTGGGGGAGGTAACATTGGGATTCTGAGGAGCCTCCCTCAGGGTAATAAGTTCAGCCTTCAACAAGTGTTGCAATGCCTGAGCCATTGACATGTTGATCTTCGTGAACTGTCTTCTAGCCCTCTGTTGGTTGCCTTGAGGCTGCTCTGTTGTTGCAGGAGTTGGATTTGAAATATGAACTGCACTAACAGACTGATGCCTTCTGTTACGATCAGGCTGACCATAAACAGCATTAGATTCTTTCTTTCCAGTGGGAGGCTTCTTTGCAGTACCTGACGAAGAAGTGCCCACTTGGATCTTACCACTCTTGATACCATTCTCTACCCGCTCTCCTGTCATGATCAAGTCAGTGAAGCCAGATGATGAGCTTCCAATGAGATGACTGTAGAACGGACCATTCAGCGTACACATGAACATATCAACCAGCTCCCTATAAGTCAAAGGGGGTTGAACTCTTCCAGCTAAGTCTCTCCATTTCTGAGCATACTCCTTAAAGCTTTCTTTGGCACCCATAGACATGCTTTGAAGTTGCATGCGAGTGGGGGCCAAGTCAGCATTGTATTGATACTGCTTGTAGAAAGCTTCAGCAAGGTCATTCCAATCTCTGATGTTGACACTCTCCAACTGATAATACCACTCTAGCTGAGCTCCAGATAAGCTCTCTTGAAAGAAATGGATCCACAACTTTTTATCAGCAGTGTGGGGTTGAATTCTTCTGACATAAGACCTCAGATGCAATTTGGGACAAGAGACCCCATCATAGACAACAAATGTAGGAACTTTGAACCCAATGGGTATCACAACCCCAGATATCAAACTCAAATCCTCAAAATCCAGCCCAGATGATTTCTGTAATTCCATAGCATCCATTCTATCCACCAGCATCTTGAACTTGTCTTCATTAGGCTCATGGTAGTAATTAGCCTCAGAATCAGAGTCTCCCATAGTGTTGTGGAGACTGCCCCTCTCTTTCTCAGATTCCTCAGATTCATAGTCTTCAACCTCTTCCTTGGTCTTGACAGGACCTTTGAACCTTCTTCCCATGTTGAGCAACCCAGCAGACCTTCTAGTCTTCTTAGTCTTCTTGGCCAGCAGTGCCTTCAGATCATCTTGCCCCTTGGATAGGTTCAAGATCAGCTCTTGGAACTGTGCATTTTGTGCCTGGAGATCCTTAACTGATTGTTCAAGTGCCATTGCTGAAATAAACAGCGAGAAGATGAGAAACCTGTGCACAATTATAAACCTGTGATGCAATGAAATGATATGGGAATGCATATGTAATGTTTTCAAGGACCGCAGAATTTAAATTTGCTTAAACAAACAAGAAAGTAACTTTTTATTAGTAATAACTTGTTTTGCCTTTTAGGCTTACAAATAATGAAAGTAAAATAAGTACAAAATATGGGGTTTTAAGTCTCCCATGGACGTTTCCTCTTTGTGTTGAGGTATGAGTTGAGGTTTCGTTCCTCGTGAAGTTGCTTTGTTAGCTCTAGGATCCTTGCTTGGCTTGCTTTGTAATGAGCCTCGAAAGTATCCCTTTGCTCCTTCAGTTGAATCCATGATCTCTGCAAATCTTCCATATCAGTAGGCATGTCTGGGTGAAGGATGGTATAAGCTGTGTCTCCTTCAGCAACAGGTTCCATGGTAACTGGTAGGATGGCAGGATATGGCATCATGAGTGTCTGAGCACGAGATCGTACCCATCTGAGATAAGCCTCCATAGGAATAGTGTACTTAGGCTCCAGTGTCTTGCTGTCAATCCTGTTTACCTTTCCCCAAGCTCGTATGAATCTCTGACGGTAACCCTGAAGATCGTTGTCGTAATCAAACACAATGCCCTGAATCAACATGTCATGTGGACCATCGCTCCGGGCGTAACCAAATTGTCGTAAAGCTAGAGATGGGTTGTAGGTGATGCCTCCCCTTATACCTAGAAGTGGCACATTAGGAAACTCCCCACAACGGTCAATGATGGTGACATTCTCCATAGATCTGGAGCACCAATGGATATCTGAGTGAGATAGTGACATAATCCTTTTGGACCATCTGAACCCTTGCTCATTCTTCATTACTGAGCGAGGAAGGTGAGAAATAAACCACCTGGATAGTAAAGGTATGCAGCACATCAAAGTTCCTCTTGCCCTTATAGTACGGGTATGAAGAGAATGCAGGATGTCTCCAAGCAATGTAGGCACTGGATTGTGACTCAGGAAGATGTTGATGGCATGAACATCTATGAACTGATCTGGATTGGGGAACAATACTAAGCCATATATCAGCAAGGCTAAGATCTCCTCAAAAGCATCATAGCTCATGGCCTTCAAGAACACTTGAGCTTTATCCATTAATACCTTAGCAAGAATACCCTTAACTCCGCTTCTCGTTTCTAGAACAATGTCAGACTTCTTCAGATGTAGGGCTGCAGCAATAACCTCTGGTTTAAGCTCCTTCTCCAAGCCTGTGAAGGGTCTTTGATCAAGAACAGGTATACCCAGAAGTTTAGAGAACTCTTCCATTGTAGGAACCAGCTGGTAGTCAGGGAATGTGAAGCAATGATGCTTAGGGTCAAAGAACTGAAACAGAACACTCATCATGTCTTCATTGAACCCTGAAGTGACTAGATCCAGTAAGTGACCATGTCTCTTGTTGAACCGGGAGTGATCAGACACTTGAGAAACCAACTCTTTAAGCTTGGGAGGTATCCCCACAAAGTTGATCCTGATGGTGTTTCTACGAGTTGAAGCCATGACCTGCAACAAAGAACAAAGATAAATCCCTTGGTCCTTGAAATGGTTAGGGAAAATGATATGCTCATGATGCATGATGATGTCATGATGTTATGTTCAATCACAAACATGTGGCACACACAAACAAGTCACACCATAGCCCTAGGTTTAAAGGCTTGCATGAGGTTTAAGGTAAGTACCCTCCCCTGAAGTTAGATGGTTCATCCTGTCCTACAAAAGTAACCAGGTTCTAAGGGATCTCAATATCATTGATCCTTCACAAGGGTGGTTGATCAGAAGGCAACTTACTTGCCAACCAAAACCCTCCAAGTTTAAGATCTCAATGAGTGTAGTATCGAGTGTCAACCAACTTCAGTCTGCACCAAAGCCGGTTACCTCACTACTTTCTAAAGGCCAAGATGAGTTAACTAGGGTTCTAAAAGTCAGTTAGTGCATTGACAACATATGGCAGCCTCAATATTATCCTCAACTTGACTTAAGGAATATAAGCACCAACCAAGAAGTCGCACTAACTATGGCCACCAGATCAACCGTATCGATATACGTCGTACAGTTTCCTTGGTCTATTGCCATTTACCTAAGGTACACTAGATCCGGGTTAGGACCTTTCACACATAGGAGCACTCCAACAAGTAATATAAAACAAACAAGGCAAACAATTTAAAGTGATCTTAATTCCTAAGGGTACCCCTCTTAAATTTTGGTCCCCAGCAGAGTCGCCAGTTCTGTAACCCGGTGAACTGACTTTAAACAATGTTGCGGATAGCAAGAGTCGCCACCGACTTTTATTTTATCCATAAGGAAAGGTTATAAAAGAACAGGAAAGACCTTAGAGAATATTTTGGGTCCGGGGGGGTAGGTTATGAAAAGGGAAGGTGTTAGCACCCTTTTCATCCATGGTTATCCATGGGCTCTTAGGTACTTAAGCTCACTTTTGAATTGTTTTGAAAGTGTAGTGTGTGAATAAGAAAATTTTCAGAATAGTTAATAAATAATCCATGTAAGGATGTGTTAAAAACATGTTTGAAAATTTGTTGAGAATTTGTTTAAGTGTGAAACAGTTTTAAAGTGAGCAAGCACCTAGGAGTAACCTACCCTAATGTTTAAAGGTCTTTCTTGTTCTTTATTCTTTCCTTAGTAAGACTATCCCTACTATTAAGGAGTAGGTAGTCCTTACTTTGGATGTTAAGGGACATGTGAGGGACAATTTGATTTTTGAAGGCAATGGTGGGGTGTAATAAGCAAACTTGAGGGACTATCATCATTTTTTCGAAAGGGACTCGATTCGTAAAGGCAACCAAAAGGGACTTTGATGATTTTTCTATTTGAGGGACTTGCTTTATACACCCCACTTAACCATTATTCGTAGGCAACTGGAGGGGTATCCCTAAGGAAGTGAGATGGCGATTAGAATCGACTTACGTGTGTGAAGTGTTTAATTTAATTATCTTTGATTAAAAATTTTCTAAATTTATTTTAAATAACAAACATATTGTTTACACTCCCTAATTACTAACCATAATAACAATAATAATTAAATAATTACATCCGGGCAACAATTACAAGAAATTATAAGCAAAATAATTAAATAAAAATAAACCAAATATAAATAAGCAATAAAAAATAAAGGGGTTAGTAAATAATAATAAAGAAAATTAGCAAAAATAATAATAGTAAACATAATTAAATTATAAATGGGTTAGTGATAAAAAATAAATAAGGTTAGTAATAATAATAATTAAAGATAAATAATGGTTAGTAATAAAAATTAAATACAAGATTAATAAAATTATAATAAGCAAAATTAATAACGAATTAATAGTAATAATAAAAACCAAAAATAATATCAAAAGAAATTAACATGCATAACTAAATAACAATTTTTTTTAATTCATATGCTAATTATTAAATTATTCTTTTCAAATGTATTATAATTACAAAATTTTAATCATTATAAATATATATTTACATTTATATACATATTATAAGAAAAAGATAAATTTTAAATATATAAAAAAAAAAATTAATTCTATTAATTATTATATTTACAAATTATTTTTAACTATATACAAAGATATGATTATCCTGAATTAATTTATTTCCTAAACATTAAAAGAAAGTTAATTTAAATTACAAATACAAAATTTTATGAAAAAAATATAATCATGTTAAAAAAAAACAGAATTAAATTTTATTTAGAAAAATATTTTAGGATTAGAAAACTAGGGTTTTATATTTTTTAGGGTTTTAGAATTAGGGTTTGATATTTTTAGGGTTTATATATATAAAAATTTATTTTTACATAACACTATTTTAATTAATATAAACTATACAAGAATAAAATTTTTAAAAATAAAAGAAAAACAAGAGTTTTATTTTTTCCTAGAAAATTATTCAAGATTAACATATATACATATTTCATAATATAAATTATTTTAAATTAATTGAATTAAAATAGAAAACAAAAGAAAACAAAGAAAAAGAGAAAAGGAACCTGATGGGATTTGATCCCAGGACCTCTTACTTGCAGGCAGCAGCAAGAACCACCAGGCCAGCCAGGCGTAGGTGCTAGAAGGATGAGTCCAGTCTGTTTTGTGCTTTGGCATTGCAAATTCTGGAAAAAATAAAAGAACAAAAGGCCTGGGGGAGGTTTTGATCCCAGGACCTTTTGTTCACAAGACACACGCGCTACCGCTGGGCTGGGAGAGCCAATTCTATCAGTTTGTTGACCACAATAGATAATATATTACACCTGAAAAAACAAACAGAATAAAAGAGAAAAATATCATGAGCGGGGGATCGAACCCCAGACCATGCCAATATACGCACAAGCTTCTAACCACTGGGACACCTGCGTTGGTGTGATAAATGAACAAGACATTAAAATAATATTTCAAGTCAAAATTTTGAATATAATTTTCGCGCCCAACAGTGTTCGTCTTCAACCTCTTATCCTTCAAAATTTGCTGCGAATTTTTATGCGAGTTTTCCTGCGAAAATAGAATCGTAACAAATCCTGCGAAATTCAAACATAGGCAAAACAGCAAGGTTTCTTAAAATTGATTAGTCCATTAAGTTTGTAATGAGTTTTCCAATCAATTCACGTCCCTGGAATTCGTTTATATGGAAGGTATTGGAAAACCCTAATCTGAGCTATAAACCCTAAAAATGGCAGTCTCATGATTTGGCCATGGTTCTTCACAAAACATTCCAGAAATCATCTATGAACAATAACAAACATTAATACACAGCCAAAATTCATTATAAACAAACAAATATGATGAATCGAAGAAAAATAGTTTGAGAGCATGAATGGTTCGGATTATGCAAATGAGGATGAACCAATGGCATGTAAAGGTTGGTTTCGATTCAGGGAAGCTTAAGGAAACTTCTTGTGTTCTTAGAATACCTTGAAAACCCTTGCAAAGATCAAACCGAAAATTGATTTTGTGATGTATTTTATGAAGTTTGAAATATGGTTTGAGGCTGTCAAAATTCGTGTCCAAGCTTAGGTTTGTGATCAGTATATATGTGGGATTGATTTAGGTTAAAAACATGAATGTCTTGTGTGGATATTTGATCCAAAAAATATTCAAAAAGATCAAGTGTTAAAAACCAAATATTTGATCATAAGGCCTTGCTATTTTGGGAGGGATCTCATGATTTCCTTCTCTTTTGACTCCAATCACCATTTATGATTTTCTAGATTCAATCACAAAAATATCTTTTCATGTTTAATATTTTTTTTTAAATTTAAAATGATTTAAAATGTAATAAATCATAATAAATTAATAAAATAAAATAAAAAATATGAAAATATCATGATAATTTCGTGCAAACCATTATGAAGTGGATTGGGTCATAATTTGAGTGGCCCATTTGAAAAGAAATGATTTTGAACCTCCCTTTTCAACATAAACCATCACAAAATTTCTTAACTTTGCAAAGGCACATCTCCCTCAATTTTAAGGGTATGAGGGTGTTCTTGGACTTTTTGGAAAGCTTGAAGAGTCCTCTAAACAACCCCACTGGTTTCAGGTCCATATCATTTACCAATCTCAAGTTATGCCCTTTTGAAGTTGTTGACTTTTTGTTGACTTTTGAAATGACCTATAATGTCTTAGATCATATCTTTCAAATGAAGCATTTTTGGGCTTAACCTTCAACATCAAAGTTGTAGAGAATTAAATTTCCTTCAAAATGAGCTTTGGATGGAGACTTGGTGATGAAGTATGTGAAAGTTATGCTTGGTCAAAGTTCAGTTGACTTTTACTGAGGAAACCCTAATTTAGAAACTCCTGATTATTGATGATCTGGAATCTCCTTGATGAATCATGATCAACCCTTGATCAAATGATGAATTTTACTTCATATACTTGATGTTGGCAAAAAATCATGAAGTTTGACTTTGGTTTAACCACAGTTGACCTCAGTTTGACTTTTTAACTGCACTGACTGATTTTGACTTATCTGACCATCTGACTGAGCAAACTTTTGAGAAAAGTATTGAAACTTGACATGGGGGTTCTTATACACATATAATATGTTATGAAACTCACTTGAGGTATTGGAAGTCCATTTAGCCTGATTAAAGTCAAAACCCTAGTTATGGATGCACTGCTTAGGAGGTGCATTGTCTGAGGGAATTGTCAACTTCTTTGACCAATTGTGAACTATGTGAACCTTGTGAATCTTCATAAAATGTTTTATGATACTTATGGGAAGTATTGTGAAGCTTGTGAACCTTGTTAACCTCATGAAGTGGCTTTGTAGACCTCATAACCCTTAGGAAAGCTTTGTAAACACTGTGGATCTTGTGAACCTTGTGAACCTTCAAGAAGTAACTTGTGGACTTCATGAACCTCATGAAAGGTCTTGTAAATGTTGAGAAGATTGTGAACCTTGTGAACTTTCATAAAGTAACTTAGGGACTTCATGAACCTCATGAAAGGTTGTATAAGCATTGAGAAACTTGTGAACCTTGTGAACCTTCAAGAAGTGACCTGTAGACCTCCTGAACCTCATGAAAGGTTATGCAAGTGTTGGGGAACTTGTGAACTTTGTGAACCTTCTTAGAACACAAAGTCTTGTATTGTTAGGGCAAATTTTGGGGTGCAACAGGACCCAGCTGGGGTTTGTAGAAGCTTTCGTCACTCTGTTGTGACTCTTTCGTGCGTTGCTCTTCTGGATAGAGGCTGAGGATTCTGTGGGGAGATGGTTCCCTGGCTTTTGTACTTGACTGAGGAAGAATGGTTAGCAACTCGGCTGGGAGAAGCAACAAGTGGCAACTCAGCTGGGGAGAAAGCACTTTGAGTGTTAAGACTGAGTGAGTGTTGATTTGCCAGCTTGCTGAGATGAAGCTTTCATGCCCTATGTTGCGCTTCGGATACCTGCAATCTTGCAAAGACACGAAACGCGCAAGTAATCCCGAGGTATCCCTTACCGGATTCCGTCATAGGAGTTAGACACTTCTGAGAGTAAGTATATTCCCTGCAAGCACGCGTTCTATATTTTTTTATTTTTAAAGATAACATCTGTATTCATGCAATCATTTTTCTTAAGACATCAGACATTCTTTGCAAACAAAAATGTACAAGACAAAACATGACTGAAAAATCTGATTTTATTAATTCATGTGCCCTGAATTGGCAAGATACAGTCAAGGAAACATATCTCCTGAAATGAGGAGATTGTTACAAATTGAGAAACCAAATGCTGGCAATGTTGACGACGCTTTGAAGGAGCTTCCCCCTTGCTATGACTCGTATGACTTTTGACGTTCTTCTCGTCTTGCTTTCTGAAGAAGGTTGATTCTGAAAGAGGCTTGATCCTTTCGAAGCTTAACGAGTTGTAAGTGATACGGACAAATTCAGAGTGCAGTTGTTCGCTTATTCCCCTATTTTGCATGGATCGCCCTTTCGGGTTTTCAATCCATCGGGATACCCATTTTTGCCTGAGCTGTCCAATGCGGCTTTTCAACTCAGCGGGTGTACATTTTTGTTTATTTTCCCTTATTTTTTCCCGAGTCTTTTATTTTGTTTTTGACTCGTCGGGATGCCCTATTTTTGCCTGGACTTACATTCTGTTTTTATGTCCAGCGGGTCATTTTTTATGCGAAGTATTTTTTTACTGCATCTGAATTCACAGGGGACGGGAAGTCTTCACCATCCATGGTGTCACTCCCGACAAATGAAACGGATCAAATGAAGGTACAGACGCGAACGGTCGGCGAAGGAGACAGTGAGAACACACAGCCGTGAACCCACTGGAGGATGAATAGAGTCGCCAGCTAGGCATTTTTATCCCGGAGGAAAGGCAATGCTGCATAGGCCTAAAAAAGGATGGATAAGACGGTTTGCGAACCAGAGAGACTGAGAAAGGGGGTTGGTTACAACCTGGGAAGGTATTAGCACCCAGATTGTCCGTCGTACTCGACGGGATCCACGCTTAAAAGATTTGTGTTTTAAAGGGGTAGTGTCAGTGCAATCTGTGTGTAAAGGAGCTGGAAAGCAATATGTACAGGTGTCAGTGTAAAGTGTATAAGTGATGTGTATAAATGAAGTGTCAGTGTAAGAATGAGAATGAATTGCTCATGATAATGAGGCTAAAGAAAAAAGCTAGAAAGAGGGGGAATATACAGAGACTTTTGTTCGATAACTGTTAAGTTATGCCTACGTATCCTCTCGTGCAATGAGGAAGTCAGAACACCGTAGTTCGACCCAAAGAGACTGAAAGATGAATTAACTTGTGAACTGCTTGCTTGTCTATGCTCAAGTGTATGACCTGTCTGGCTCAGGTGCAAACTGTCTTGCATTAGACGGAAGAAACAAGTTCTCGATTGTGAATGAAGGTGATGAGAAAAGAATCCCGGAGGAGACGATTATTGTTTGTTTTTGTATTTTCAGTCTTTTATTGCTTTTGAAGGTTTGTCATAAGATAATGAGCTTAAGCCTAAACCAATGGGTTAGTAAACTCATCACATCTTCCCTCTGATTAGGGGTAATGAGAATACCTTAAGTGTGAAGTCAGATTCTCACACTTAATCACCTTTGGTGTAGGATTAAGATCATTAACCCATTTGTGATTATTTAGATGTTTTTGTGGTTTTTGTTTAGTGTTGAGTAATGAGGTTAAGCCATAATCAGGGATTTAACAGACTCATTACACCATCCTAAAAGAAGGATAATAGATGAGGGTGTTTAAGCTGAGGAAAGCTCCTCAACTTAATCCATGATTAGGGATTAAACTCATGACAAAACAAGCCTTTGATTAAGTGGATTTTATATAATGATATGATGATGAAGTGATTTTTAGGGTTTGTAAGACAACTTGAGGGGGACTTGTCCATTAACACTAGGGTTAGTCCTTCTTAACCACTTTAAGGAAGAATTAGAACCCTAATGCAAGGCCCAAGTTACAAGTGTATTGTCTTAATGATTATTAGGTGAATTGATTAAGAGATTTAAACACTTTAGGGGTTTAATACTTAGGATTAAAGTTATACACTCCATCCTAAAAGAAGGATACAGGCATAACCCTAATCACAAAGTTTTAAAACCTTTAGGGTTTAGTCCCTGGTTATGAGATGAGGAGAGAGGACTCAAAGAGAGACACAAAGGTAAAAACTATGGGGGAGACTAATCAAAACCCTAATTCATTATCATGCTTGGTTGTCCCTAAAGTTTGTGAGGTTTTCAAGAACAATCTTCAAAGGAGCCACCAGGAAGCAGATGAACAAGATCAAGAGAAGCAAAGTGACTTGCTTCATTCAAGAAGTCAAGTCACTTGAAGAAAGAAAGTGGGAGAAACAAGAATGAGCAAGCTCAAACTTAAACACATGTATAAATGCAGCATGGTATGCAAGAGAGATGAAAAGAAAAGTTATGAGAAGTGAAGGCAAATTCACTTCTCAAGTTTACTTACCACCTGAAATGTTAGAAACAAATGCAATGCAATGCTAAATGAAATGAAATGACATGATGCTAGGCCAAACCAGAAGCATACACATGATGATTATGATGTTATGAAGTGCTGCAAACATGAGACAAGGCATAGGGATGTTCATACAAAGTCATGGATGCAAATGATGCAAGTTAAGGAGCATGAACAAGCATGAAATGTTATGAAACATACAAGGCAAATGACATGGTAAAGATGCAATGCAATGATCAAACATGTTTCATACATGTCTTAAGATGTCAAATGAATCATAAGAATGCCCAAAATGCAATGGCAAGTCAACTTATGCAAGAGAAGGCAAGAAGGATGCAAGAGAAAGCCCAAATTAGGGTTTATGAAACAAACATCAAACACAAACCAAAAACAGAAGCAAACCCTAATATGAAAAATGGAAAATGGCACTCAAAGAAACCCTAGACCTATAATGAATCACTGCCCAAAGGGGAACTCCCAACTCTTTACCAATCTCAAGATATGATTTTTGCAAGCTATTAGGGCTTTTTAGGGTTCTTATCAAAACAAATGCCAATCAATTAGGAAATGCAAGATCAAATCATGGCCTTTTTATCCTTGAAAATACATGTCAAATGGAAAACAATGCAAGAAGAATCAATGTCTCAACCTTCACCAAAAGGCAGAAATGAATTTTTAAACTTGTGATCAAAATAATGCACAAAATATGATTTAATTCAATGAAAAATTCTTAAAGTGCATCAAGATCAAAAAAGAAATTTGGTTTGAAGGTTGGACAATGTTTCTAAATGTCTTAGAACATTTCATGAATTTTTTTTGTAATTTTTAAATACCTAAAAGTATTTTTAATTAATTAATTCCCATTAATCAATTAAAAATAATCTTTTAAATATTTAAAAATACTTTTTTAATGATAAAAAATAAAATAAAAATATTTTTGTGTCATAAAAATTAATAAAACCTTAAAGAAAAAGTTTCATAATTTTTATGATTTTTTAACTATTTTAAAATAAATGCACAAATTAAATGAAATAAATATGAATAAAAATCAAATTAAATGGAAAGTAAGCTGAATGGATGGCCAGGATTGTGTCTGGGTTTAAAAAGGTTGACTGGCGCGCAATCTTGTGGCCAGGATTCAAACTGAATTAATCTTGATTTATTAATTTAATTAAACCTAATTAAAACTAATGAACTGATCTGAACCACTCAAACACGCGCGCGAAACCTGATCCAATGGCCCACGTTTGAACTTTGCCCTAATTAAATGCAATTAACCCTAATCACTCTCAGGCTGCCGGAGAAGACTTCCGGTCGTCTTCTCCGGCCAGCCCTCACCTGAGAAACACCTAACTTCCTCAAAACGTAATAAAAATGAAAACTAAAGCCAGGGAAATGTTCCTCTCACTCTCACGAACCAAAACCCTAACCTAAAACAAATTTATATTACCTAAATCAACTGAATCGAAGAAACTAAGTTCTAGGGTTCGTAAGCTTCAAACAGAAATTAAATTCTTAAAACGCAACCATTTCAAAAACTAAAGGTACCAGAATGATCAGTGCATCATGAAGAACAAGTTTGTAACATAAAAAGAGATTTCTGGAAAAATTATTTTCGAGCTACCTGAGATTTGCAGCTTTTGGTTTAGGAACTTTCAGGCTGTTTCCTTTGATGCAAACTGCTCTACTTGATCCCCCAAGTGTGTTTGAATGCTCAAAATGAGTTTGTGTTGGCTGGAGAAGGGGATTCGGATGGAACTGCTTCAGTTCAGTCAACAATGGCTATGGTGATCTTGGCACTTTCAGGCTGTGAAAAGGGTTTGTTTGTGATCTATGAAGTGTGTTGAGAAGCTTTGCAAGGTTTGTTTTGATGTTTGTGGGCTATGGTGATAGTTTCAAATGAAACTGCAAACTGAGGTGAGAGATGGCAGCAGGAGTTTCTGGTTGTTTCAAGCTTGGGCTTTGGGTGCTTTGTGATCTATGAGGCCAGCTGAGATGAATGGTGAAGGTTGCTTGGGTGTTTGATGGCTGTGTAGAGAGATTCGATAGAAGTTGCAAGTTGGTGTGTTTTTGTGTAAGTGATGAATGTGTGTGTTTCAGCCTTGGTTGCTATGTGATATGGCTTGCAAATTGATTCAATAAACAATTCTGATTGGCCTCTTGATGTGACATGGCCTGCTATGATAGGTGAGTTTGCTTTTTGCATAAAGGTTAACTTTTTGTAAGATAGGGCATGGCTCAACTCTAGCCAAGTACAAAGCATGGCTGGCGCAGCAAAAGGTGAGGGAGAGGCTAGCCAAAGTCAGCTTCTAATGTCATAAGTTGTAGGAAGTGAAATGAGTGGTTTTTGCAAGTTGGCTAGCCTTTGGTTCACATGTGATCTTTTGTCCAACCAAGCATGAAACCATGAGCAAACTTAGTCCAATTCTGATTTTTAGGACTTAGAGAATGTTTGTGTAATGGTTTGTAGTGAATTAGAGGCTGCAATGTGCATTGGTTCAAGATTTTGCAAAGTTTCCATTTGAAGCATAACTTGAAAATAAGTGATTTTTGGCAACTTTGCATGGCCATAACTTTTGATCCAAGAAGAGTTTGATCATGTTCTTGTACTTTTTGAAAAGGGAAAGATGAGATCTACAACTTTCATGACCAAAGTTTTTCCATTTGAAGCCTTTTTGGATCATAAATCAAGGCTTGAAAATTGACCTAAAATGATGCATTCTTGAAAAGTCAACTATGCCCAAAAAGTCAACCTTTGCAAAAACCCTAAATTCTTGATTTTTATGAACTTCAAACTTCTTCCATGATCACACAAGGATCATATACACTCAAAATGATGAAGATCACCCATTGGTTGGGTCATTGGGGGCCTCAGATGCCCTGATTTTGCACTGACTTGTCTGAAAAGTCAACTCTTGATCAGATGACTTCCCCATGGAATTTCTTCATGAAAATTGATATGCATACTCCTTATACCATATAGAGATCAATGGAAACAAGAATGACCAAAAATTTTGGAATTATGGCCTCTGAAACCAAAACCCTAATTTTCAGTCAACTGTGCAGTTCATCCTGGCTCTGCATCCACTCAAACCCTAGTTCTTGTGATTCCTTTGCAAATTTGACTCTGTGAGGATGAAATATGACATAAGAACACACATGGACCCCTTTGAAATGATTGGTAGCCTTTGGAATGGCTCAAGATGCTCTGGGATTGCTCAGATCACAAACCCTAGGTGCAGATGCATTGGGAATTATCCAGTGAATCAAAAATGAGATGTGAGGTGATATGATTGTGTTTATGCATATGAGAATGATCACAAGCCATGGTGTGAATGGGTGAGGGCAAATTTGGGGTGTTTACAGCTGCCCCTATTCAAACATGAGTTAGCTGTGCAGGATGTAAGCAACGGCTTAACAGGCAAACAAGATAACTTGTGGTTGAATACCAAAGACAGTCCGAAATTTGCACTCACAGAAATGAAGAAGAAAAGGGATATAGATTGCAAAAGAAAATAAAGTATATTGCAAAGCGTGGGCGACGGAGGACGACCGTCGAGCAGAGGACGACTGCTGGGTAGACAGCAATGACGGGGACGGCCGACATGCTGGGAAAAGTGCGCAAAGCGATGACGGGGACGGCCGACATGCTGGGGATAAAAGGTAAAGCCAAGACGGGGACGGCCGACTAGTTGGGGAAACTAAGATATTATGATGGGGACGGCCATCAAGATAAAGCTGTAAAAATTCTCTGGGAGTTAATGAAACATGATGGGGACGGCCATCAAGTTCATAAGGCAGAGTAACCAACGATGGGGACGGCCATCGGGTTAAAAAGGAAAAGGGACCACGACGGGGACGGCCGTCGGGTTAAAGAATAAATGAAATAAACAGATGATGGGGTACGGCCATCAAAGGTGAAGGACGATCACCTAGCAGGGGACGGCTGCTCTGTTAGGGATAAAAGAAATATGATGGGGACGGCCATCAAAGGTGGAGGACGACCACCTGGCAGGGTACGGCTGCCGAAAATATCGACGATGGGGACGGCCATCGGATAGAAAAGGTCAACGATGGGGACGGCCATCGGACGAGCATGATGGAGGACGACCATCAAGAAGTGGAGGACGACCACTCAGCAGGGTACGGCTGCTCTCAAGGTTTATCATAACACAGGACGAGTGTCAGATAACCAAAATCAACAATGGGGACGGCCATTGGATAAAGTGATGAAGGACGATCATCAAAAGGTGGAGGACGACCACCTAGCAGGGGACGGCTGCTAAAAATCAACGATGGGGACGGCCATCGGATGAGCATGATGGAGGACGACCATCAAGAAGTGGAGGACGACCACTCAACAGGGTACGGCTGCTCTCAAGGTTTATCCTAACACAAGACGAGTGTTAGATAAAAAGAAAAATGCTTGTTGGCGATCTACTGGGGATATGGTAAACACGGACGAGTGTTTATATCCAAGAAACAAAAGGTATAAGTGTTTGGTATTGTGTATAGATTAAGGATGCGGACGAGCATCCTTAAGGCTATGATACGGACGAGTATCATGTAGAAACAAATACTGACACATGTTCAGAGATGATGATACGGACGAGTATCAACTGGTTAACAAGGAACACGGACGAGTGTTGTATCTGAAAGGACTCTTCTAGGGAATGGTAGACACAGACGAGTATCTATATTCAAAGAAGACAAAAGTGTTTGACACGGTGTATGGATTAGAGATGCGGACGAGCGTCCTTAAGACTATGATACGGACGAGTATCATGTAGAAACAAACATTAGACGCAATGTTCTGAGATGATGGTACGGACGAGCACCAACTGGTTAACAAAGAACAAGGACTACTGTCGAATCTGTGGGGATATGAGTGATGCATACAAGATACGGACGAGTATCTGTATAGGTGTACCCATGTGTAGTGAGTATTGTATAATGAGTGTTTGTCTGCTGGGGAACGTGACACGGACGGGTGTCAAAAGAGTGTATGTGTAATATGAACAAGTATCTGCTATACAAAGTCTAGGCGACTGCGCTGGGGATACGACACGGACGGGTGTCAAGAAAGTGTATATATATGAGTATATGTGAGTGCAAAGAGGACGTCTTTGGCTTTCTGCTGGTGATTTGACACGGGCGGGTGTCAGAAAATATCTGTAATACTGGTGATCTTGTTTGTAAGGTGTATTCAGGCAACCCGCTTGGGGAAATGATGGCACGGACAGGTGTCAAAAGGGAATATGTTGGTGTTTGTAATTGGAGGGGCAACTGCTTTTGCCGGGACCCTGGTGGGGATGTTGTATGTATTCTGTATGTCGACAGATTGTCAATATTTACAAGTGATTCACAACATGACTTATGATTATGCTATGCGTTTGATTTTTGCCGTAATGCTCCGTATTAGACGGAATGCTACGCTCTGAGGGTGAATATGATGTGAATGCTATGATTAAAGAGGCCCGGATCCTGGATTCGGATCCTGTTGCTGCGAAGATCTCTGGTTGATCCGCTCGAAGTGAACATCCCAGCTGGGGATGTGATTATTGGTAGATCTAAGAATGTATCTGCTTGGGGATATAGGTCACTGATTGACATATCCTTATAATACGGGACCCAGCTGGGGTTTGTAGAAGCTTTCTCCCTCTCTGTTGTGACTTCTTCGTGCGTTGCTCTTTTGAATAGAGGCTTGAAGCTCAGTGGGGAGATGATTCCCTGATTCCTGCGTCTTGCTGAGGAAGGATAGTTGGTACTTCAGCTGGGGAATGCTGTCAGATAACTCAGCTGGGGAGAGAGCATTTCGGATGCTGATATATTTTGTTGATGTGCCCACTTGCTGAGATATACCTTGCATGCCCCAAGTTGCGTTCTGGATACCTGCAATCCTGCAAAGATAAGGAAACACACAAAGGTCCCGAGGTATCCTTTACTGAATCTTGTCATAGGAGATAAGTACTTTCGAGAGTAGGTATATTCCCTGCAAGCATGTATTTTACTTTTAGAGAAAAGCATCTGTACTTATGCAATTATTTTTAGAGATATCAGACAACTCTTTGCAAAATATAAAAAACGAAACATGACTGAAAATCTGATTTTATTAATTCATGTGCCCTGAATTGGCAAGATACAGTCAAAGAAACATATCTCCTGAAATGAGGAGATTGTTACAAATTGAGAAACGAAGTGCTGGCAGTGTTGATGACGCTTTGAGGAGCTTCTTCTCCCACTATGACTCGTATGACAATGACGTTCTTCTCGTCTTGCTTTCTGGAGAGAGTTGATTCTGATCGAAGCTTGATCCTTCTGAGTTTTAACCAAGTTGTAGGGGATACAGACGAATTCAGAATGCAGTTGTTCGCTTATTCCCTTGTTTTGCATGGATCGCCCTTTCGGGTTTTCAATCCATCGGGATACCCATTTTTGCCTGAGCTGTCCAATGCGGCTTTTCAACTCAGCGGGTGTACATTTTTTATTTATTTCCCTTATTTTTGCCCGAGTCTTTTATTCTGTTTTTGACTCGCCGGGATGCCCTATTTTTGCCTGGACTTACATTCTGTTTTTATGTCCAGCGGGTCATTTTTTATGCGAAGTATTTTTTAACTGCATCTGAATTCACGGGGGACGGAAAATCCTCACCATCCATGGTGCTGAGCATCAGTGCTCCACCAGAGAAGACTTTCTTTACAACGAATGGTCCTTCGTAATTTGGAGTCCATTTGCCCCTGTAGTCTGTATGAGGAGGGAGGATCCTTTTCAGCACAAGATCCCCTACTTGGTACTCTCGGTGCCTGACTTTCTGATCGAAGGCTCTCTTCATTCTCTTCTGATATAACTGCCCATGGCAGATTGCAGCCAATCTCTTCTCTTCGATCAGACTCAGTTGCTCGTATCGGGACCTAACCCATTCTGCTTCACTCAATTTGACATCCATTAATACCCGTAGGGAGGGTAATTCAACTTCAACTGGCAGGACTGCTTCCATGCCATATACAAGTTGATACGGTGTTGCCCCAGTGGATGTTCTGATTGACGTGCGGTACCCATGCAAGGCAAACGGTAGCATCTCATGCCAGTCTTTGTATGTGACTACCATCTTCTGCACAATCTTCTTGATATTTTTGTTAGCCGCCTCAACAGCACCGTTCATCTTTGGCCTGTAAGGAGAAGAATTGTGATGTTGGATCTTGAAGTCCCGGCATAATTCAGCCATCATTTTGTTGTTCAGATTTGAACCATTATCAGTAATGATTCGCTCGGGCACTCCATATCTACAGATGATATCTCTTTTCAAAAATCGCGCTACCACTTGCCTTGTGACATTTGCATATGAGGCTGCTTCAACCCACTTTGTAAAATAGTCGATGGCGACCAGGATGAATCTGTGGCCGTTTGAAGCAGTTGGCTCAATCTTGCCAATCATGTCAATGCCCCACATGGCAAAGGGCCATGGTGAAGACATTATGTTCAAAGGATTTGGAGGCACATGCACTTTATCTGCATAGATCTGGCATTTGCGACATCTTCTGGCGTAAGCACAACAGTCTGCATCCATTGTGATCCAGTAATAGCCTGATCTTAACAATTTCTTAGCCATTGCATGTCCTCCCGCATGGGTACCAAAAGAGCCTTCATGCACTTCATGCATCAGTAAATCTGCCTCCGTCTTGTCAACACATCTGAGGAGTACCATGTCAAAGTTCCTTTTGTATAAAGATCCATCAGCGTTCAGAAAGAAACTCCCAGCAAGCCTTCTCAAAGTCTTCTTATCATTGGAAGATGCCCCAGGTGGGTATGTTTGATCCTCCAAGAAGCACTTAATGTCATGGAACCAAGGCTTATCGTCTTTGACAACATCTGCTGCAAATACATATGCTGGTCTATCAAGTCTTGATACTGAAATCTGAGGTACAAAGTTAGCAGTTTGAACTTTGATCATGGACGAAATGGTAGCCAAGGCATCTGCAAACTGATTCTCGTCCCGAGGGATATACTCAAGTTTGACTGTTGTGAAGAAAGTCAGTAACCTTCTTGTATAATCCCTGTAAGGTATCAGATGATCTTGGTGGGTGTACCATTTTCCGTTGGTCTGATTGATCACCAAAGCTGAATCTCCGAATACGGTCAAAGTCTTAATCCTGAGGTCAATGGCTTCCTCAAGACCCATAATGCAAGCTTCGTATTCAGCTTCGTTGTTAGTGCAGTTGAAAGTGAGTTTCGCCGAGAAAGGCATGTGAACTCCTTTGGGTGTAATGAGTACTGCACCAACACCACGGCCATTCATGTTAACAGCCCCGTCGAACATCATAGTCCATTCTTCTTCTGGGTCAGGCCCTTCAGTGTGAATAGGCTCTTCGTGATCTTTTGCTTTAATGAACATGATGTCTTCATCAGGGAAGTCAAACCTCATTGGCTGGTAATCATCAATGGGTTGCTCAGCAAGATATTCAGATAGTACACTGCCTTTGATGGCTTTCTGAGATGTGTACTGTATGTCGTACTCTGTGAGAATCATCTGCCATCTTGCAACCCGTCCGGTAAGAGCTGGCTTCTCGAATATGTACTTGACTGGGTCCATTTTTGAGATTAACAAGGTAGTGTGGGTCAACATATACTGCCTTAGTCGGCGAGCAGCCCACGCTAAAGCACAGCAAGTTTTCTCGAGCAGTGAATAACGTTGTTCACAGTCGGTAAACTTTTTGCTTAGGTAGTATATTGCATACTCTTTTCGACCAGACTCGTCATGCTGGCCCAGCACACACCCCATTGACTCTTCTAATACTGTCAAGTACATAATCAGAGGTCTTCCTTCAACTGGCGGCATGAGGATTGGAGGTTCTTGCAGATATTCTTTAATCTTGTCAAAAGCCCTTTGGCAATCTTCATTCCACCTGACCGTCTGTTCCTTTCTTAGCAGCTTGAATAAGGGTTCACAGGTTGCTGTGAGGTGAGATATGAACCTTGAAATGTAGTTCAATCTACCCAAGAACCCTCGAACTTCTTTCTCTGTTTTCGGTGCAGGCATCTCTTGGATGGCTTTGACTTTATCAGGGTCAACCTCAATCCCTTTCTCGCTTACAATAAAGCCCAGCAACTTACCGGATCGCACCCCGAATGTGCATTTGTTGGGGTTCAACTTCAGTTGATACTTTCTCAGACGCTTGAACAACTTGAGCAGATTCACCAGATGGTCTTCCTCCGTAAGGGACTTGGCAATCATGTCATCCACATAACATTCTATTTCCTTATGAATCATATCGTGGAATAATGTCACCATAGCCCGTTGATATGTTGCACCGGCGTTCTTGAGCCCAAATGGCATTACCTTATAGCAGAACGTGCCCCAGGGTGTAATGAATGTTGTCTTCTCCATGTCTTCAGGTGACATCTTGATCTGGTTATATCCTGAAAACCCATCCATGAAGGAGAATACCGAGAACTGAGCCGTGTTATCAACCAATACGTCAATGTGAGGTAGAGGGAAATCATCTTTTGGGCTAGCTCTGTTCAGATCCCGGTAGTCGACACACATTCTTACCTTGCCATCCTTCTTAGGCACAGGTACTATGTTAGCAACCCACGGCGGATAGCTAGTCACAGCAAGGAACCCGGCGTCCCATTGCTTTTGTACCTCTTCCTTGATTTTCATAGCCATGTCTGGACGAGTTCGGCGCAGCTTCTGTTTGACCGGTGGGCACTCTTCTCTCAAAGGCAGCTTGTGCACCACAATATCGGTATCCAACCCTGGCATGTCCTGATACGACCAAGCAAATACATCAACATACTCCTGAAGCAGATCTATCAGTTGTCTCTTCACTGAGTCTTGCAGGCAGGCCCCGATCTTGACTTCTTTCACATTTTCCTCTGTACCAAGATTAATCACTTCAACCTCCTCCTGATGAGGAGTAATGATCCTTTCCTCTTGTCTTAACAACCTGGCTAGCTCTTCAGGAAGCTCGTATTCTTCTTCAACCCCTTCTTCAGCTTGATTGATCGGATTGTCAAAGTCATACGATGTCATAGCCGTGCTGTTGTCGGTGCGGTCAGGATGGCACTCTCTGCAAGGGTTTAATTGGTTCATTTTAGTGATCTGATTTTAGTCTTATTTAGAAAAGTGAAATGAAGTTGTCATTTTGAAAAACACTGCCATTTATTTTTGTACAAAAAGAAAAATGGAAAAACAGTGAGCATAAAAGAAAAAAGACTCGTTTGCAAAAAGATTGTCTGATATTTCATTAATTTAATCTTGTTTGCACAAAAGTACAGATGGCCCTGATTACAAAATGAGTCTTGTCATCTTGGGCAAGATGCAAGACTTTGATGCATGCTTATAAAATACAGGAAATAATAATTACTCTGCTCGAGTAACACTTATAATTCCCTGGGAAGACCAGTTCGAGACACTGCTCCCCGGGATCTTCGGACGAATCCAATTCTCCAGGTTGCGCTCCTCTTCCAGCTCGTCTTCCAGACAGTTGATAGCATCGGGGGTAAGCATCCCCCCACTGACAAAACCAGGCTCTCCAGCAGCCTTCACTTGATGTTGAGTTGGTTTGTAACCCAACCCAAACTTGTCCTTCTTTTCCTCCACAGCTAAGACCTTGCCCCAGCCTAGGGCAGTTCCTTCCTCAACAACCTTCCGGGCTTGTTGGTATGACGACATGGAGATCCCCGAAACAGCAGATGCTTCATTCACATTCAAGGCTTCAAAACCTTGGCTCATGGTTTCAACGATCTCTCCATCCATTTCAATATACTTGTAAGTAGCCAGATGGCTAACAAATATATCCTCCTCCCCACAGATTGTGACAACTTGGCCTTCCCACTCATATTTTAACTTTTGGTGAAGGGTAGACGTTATTGCGCCAGCGGCGTGAATCCAGGGTCTACCCAACAAACAGCTGTAGGCGGTTTGAATGTCCATCACATAAAAGATAGTTTTAAAGGTCTGCGGGCCAATTGTCACAGGCAGCTCAACTTCTCCCAGAACCGATCTCTTCGAGCCATCAAAAGCTCTAACCACCAGGTTGCTGGGTCTCAATGCCAGTCCATCATATTCAAGCTTCACCAGAGCCTTCTTTGGTAAGACATTCAGGGATGATCCTGTGTCCACCAGCACATGTGAAAGGACAGCTCCTTTGCATTCCATGGTTATGTGCAAGGCTTTGTTGTGATTGCGGCCATCCACTGTCAGGTCAGAATTGGTAAACCCTAGCCCATTGCTAGCAGTAACATTTCCAACAATGGTTTCCAATTGGTTGACAGTAATCTCCTCGGGCACGTAAGCTGCGTGCAGTACCTTCAGTAGTGCATTCCGATGGGCTTCGGAGCACATGAGCAGTGAGAGGATGGAGATTTTGGATGGTGTCTGATGAAGCTGATCCACAACTTTATAATCGCTCTTTTTGATGATCCGCATAAACTCATCAACTTCCTGATCAAATGAAGTCTTCAGGGCTTCTTTGGCAGCTGGATCTTCCTGCACCGGGCCTTTTCCTTTTGCCTTGGCAGCAGCTTCTGCTTCGGCAGTAGGTCTTTGGACTTGTGAAGCAAAGAGACGTCCGCTTCGGGTGAAGCCTCCGCCTCCGCCCACATTATCAATTTGTGGTGCAGGTGCTGATGTTTCAAGAGTGATTCTTTTCCCTTCACAGTATACGTCAGAGCCATAGTGCCAAGGGATGGCCCTATTGCTCTCATATGGTACAGGTCCAGGTACTGTGACGGTAACCGGACTGATTGCTGCTGCTGAAGAGACTGTTATTGTTTGTGGATCATAAAAGATAGTAACTGGTGCTCTAGTGGGAGCAGCACCCTCTGAATGGTAGGCGGAGTTATTTTCTGGATCGTAGAAGATGGTAACAGTAGAGACATCTTCATGATCGTTTGCTGGAGTTGTAGGAGGTCCTGATGGAAGGACTGTTGTTGTTGTAGATGGAGAGTCGAAATGGAATGAAGCTGATGTTGTAGCAGGAGAAACCGTTGAAAACTGATCATTTGGTAGGACAGATGAAGTACTTGCTGATGCTGTTGATGAATTGTCGGGAACAATAGTTGCTGCAGTTGTAGGAGGGTCTGAAACCGTTGTTGATGAAGTTGCCGGATTTGCCGGAAATGATGTAGTGATTTGTAAGAGGCCACTCTTAATAAGGTTGTCAATGCCATTCATCAAGTCTTCACACCCATTCCATGAGATATTGCAGTAGGGGCACCCCAGCTCACACCCTGGAAATATTTGATTTTCACGGAGTTGAGCTTTGATTTCCACCAATGGTGTCCTGATCTGATCCACACTAGTTATCAAATAAGACTGTTGGTCTTCTT
Source organism: Lathyrus aphaca (assembly GCA_963966055.1). Classification (NCBI taxonomy): domain Eukaryota; kingdom Viridiplantae; phylum Streptophyta; class Magnoliopsida; order Fabales; family Fabaceae; genus Lathyrus; species Lathyrus aphaca. Next base: position 340,275,886 of record OZ014524.1, read on the forward strand.
CAATGGCATTAATTCGGGGACCACCATGGTGTGGCATTGGGTTCTTATTGACATTGGGTGGAGGTGCAAAGTTCAGAGCCTTGGAGTCTACCAAGTCTTGTACCTTCATATGCAGAGCCCTGCATTTTTCTGTACTGTGACCAGGTGCGTTCGAATGAAAAGCGCACCTAGCATTGGAGTCATAGTTCCTTGGTAGGCTGTTGGGATCCGGAGGTGCCAACGTTCTTAGCTCAACCAGGTTGAGTTTCAGAAGTTGTGGCAGCAAGGCAGCATACGGCATTGGGATCGGGTCGATCACTCGGTTAGCTTGGGAGGGCCTCTGCTGAAATGGCCTCTGTTGATTGTTGTTGTTGGAGTTGTTGTTGTAGTTGCTTCTTGGAGGATATTGATTCTGATGATACTGAGGTTGTTGTTGGAAATTTTGTTGAGGAGGTTGATAGACCGGTAGAGGAGGAGCTGGAGCAGGGATAGTGACTGCTGCTATTGTTCTGGGAACATAATGGGGCCTACCCCTGTTGGTGTGAATGGCATTGGTCTCGCCAGTTCTTCTCGGGCCTGCAAAAGGCTTTCTTGTACCACTGGACGAGCTTGCACCATTATCAGATATCTTACCCATTTTCAACAGGCTTTCGATTCTCTCCCCAGCTATGACAACATCGGCGAAGCTGGTGGAAGAGAAAGCAGCCAACCTGTCAATATACGTTCCCTGGAGAGTGTTCATAAACATGTCTGCCATTTCTCTCTCAGACATTGGTGGTTGAACGGCAGCAGCCAATTGCCTCCATCTTTGGGCATATTCACGGAAACTTTCCCTTGACGACTGTGACATTCCCATTAGGAGAGTCCTGTTAGGTGCCATGTCTAAGTTGTATTGATACTGTCGGATGAAGGCCTCTGCCAGGTCCTTCCAGCATCTTACAGTTGCCCTTGTCAAGTGGGAATACCATTCCCTCGATGCTCCAGTCAAGCTATCTTCGAAGTAAAACATCCAAAGTTTCTCATCCATCGTATAGGCCTTCAGCCTTCCCAGAAACGATTGTAGATGAGTCCGGGGGCATGAAGTCCTATTATACTTTTCGAAACAAGGAGGCTTGAACTTATGGGGGATCCTGACCCCGTCTACCAGCCCCATGTCCATGACGTCGAAGCCCAAAGAATTTTGAGATTCTAAAGACCTCAACTTTTCAGCTATTTCCTCCAATCGCCTGTCATAAGTTTCCTCTCCAGCACCCATCACTGTAAATTGATCCTCCTGAGGATCCTCTTGAAGCACTCTGGCTGCAGTAGCTGTTCCCTGAACGTTTGCGGGAATGTGGATCTCAGGATGTAGATGTGGGCCAAAAACCGGGGGATTAACATGTGGTTGCACCCTTTCGTTGTTACTTGTGCCAGCAGTTCCCACATGGGGGTCCTCTTGAGTTCTCCCCTCTACCAAAACTCTAAGCCTCTCCTGGCTTTGAGCTAAGTTATTCATCACTTCCATGAATTGAGTTATCTGGGTTCTCATCTCCACCCTTTCGTTAGCCATCTGGGTTCTGGCCTCATTGAGGTCTTGCTGCAACTGGTCCATTTGGATGCCCGGAAGGTTGTTTCTAGTTGGGTACCTGTGTGGCCTGTTGAGAGGAAACACCCGGCGACGAGCAATTCTGCCTGAATATCACAACAGAGGTTAGTATCAATAAAACAAAACCTACAAAACAAACAGAAGGGGTTAGTATGCAATGCAGTTGTGCTTATTTGCTATCAAGGTATCCGGTTTGGTCTTCAGTTTCGACCCTTCCAGACCCTTGAAGATGATGCTGTTTGAAGTTGCTTCTGAAATGAGCTCAGATGGAAACCAACAAATATATTACAAAGGTGAAACAATACAAATTGTTCTTTTTACAACACAAGCCCTTAAAAGGGTCAAAATACATTACAAAAGAAAAGCAAAAGTACATGAGATAAGAACAACAACAAGCAAATGATCAAACTCCAAGGCCAAACTCATCCTCACGAACTTCCTTAAGAAGTGCCTCGGTCACAGGATCAGCCGGACGCTCCGTGAGACTTCTGATGAGAAGGTTTCTTGTTGCAACAGCTGCAGTCAACTTCTTGTTCTGACTTTGGTCTTTAGACCTCTTCACTCCAGCTCTGATTTCTAGCTCTGATATTTCCTTCTGGGCTGCTGCCAGGGCTTTTTCCATCTGTTCCATCTTGTCCTGAACTCTCTTGTCTTCTAGAGTGCGGGCCTCAGTGATCCGGACCCATCTGGCCTGACTCTCTTTCAAATACAAGTCTGTTCTCGCTCTCTGGAACTGGGCTTCTTTACAAGCGTTCTTCAGAATCTGCTCGCCAGCTTTAGACTTGTTGATGTACTCTCCAGACTTCTCAATTTTAGTCAAGTGCTCAACTCTCAGCTTCTCCAATCTTTCAATCTCCCTCACACCTTCACTCCTCTCCCGGAGGGTCTTCTGTAGGGCTTGAGATAACTTCTCATTTCTTTCCTTCAGACTTTCAAACTCTTCTAGACCAACAGTGGCAGGGGGTGGTGCTGATGATGACTCAGGCAAGTCCTCTATGGTGAAGGGCAATCCAGAGAATTGGGATCTAGCATAAGACCATTCATGATATTGGGCTGATGCCACATTATTGCACTTTCCCAAAATGGTGACTCCTTTGGTTTGAACATGATCCCAGGCCCAGGCAGCCTGCCTAACAACAGCCAAGTTAACCTTGTTCTCACAGTAGAGGGTTTCAACCAAATCCTGTACCCTAGGAGCATGGACCAGTGCATAGCCTAATTGCCTCTTGAACAGCAGAGGGTTGTAGTTGATACTCCCCTTAACTCCTACCAAAGGCACATTGGGAAAGTGTCCACAACTTGTGATAATATCTCTGCCCTTGGTGCTCTGAGTGCACCATCTGATATCTGCTGAAGTGAGAGTAGTGAGCCTCTTAGCCCAGTTGCTTTGCTGATGAGGGTTCAGGAATGCATCTGTCCTGGGCAGGTGTCTGAGGAGCCAAGCATGGAACAGTGGGGCACAACACCTCACTAACTTCCCCCTTTGCTTCTCATTCCTCTGATGTACTGAGTAGTAGAGATCACCCAGCAAAGTTGGCACTGGGTTCTTCAGGATGAACAAATGGATTGCATTCTTGCTGATGAATCTGGGCTCATCTGCAAACAACACAATTCCATATACACTTAAGGCCAACAAAGCACAAACAGCTTTCCAATCCCCCAGGGAGGCCTTCAGACTAGCTTGAGAGATCAGAAAATCCAGGTGAAAACCAGGGACCTTAGCCTTAGAGGTCATATGTTGCTCAACCAAAACAGGCTCCAGATGCAAAGCTTTGGCTATCTCTCCATTGCTGGGAAAGACCATTTCAGGATTAAAAGGGATCTCTCTTTTGATAGGCAAACCAGTCAAATATGAGTATTCTTCCAATAGAGGCCCCAGCTGAAAGTCTTGAAAGGTGAAGCACCTCAATGGGGGGTCATAAAACTGGATGCAGGTGTGGATCAGGCTCCTCTGAGATGGGTCCAGATCCACAACCAGGTCAAGTATATCCCCATAGCTTTCTCTGAACAAAGATATGTAATCCGGAGTGATCAGGGTCTGGATCCTCCTGATATCTGACAAGTCTGGTTGGAAGAAATGATAAGTGATGTTGCTTTTCTTTGGAGCCATGATGCTGAAGACTGAGTAGAATAAATGCTGATGAAGATGCTGAGAAGTGGGCCACTGGTTGGCTAGTGCAAGTATCTGAAGAACTGAAGCAAATGCTGGTGGAGACAGGTCAAAACTGCAGATGGGGTCAAAACCAAAACCTGATGAAAATGGATACCCTGAAAAACAAATAAGCACATGTTAATATGATGCAATGAGTATGTATGCAGATGGAATGCAAAGGTTTGTGACTGAGCTGGATCTGATTAACTGCCTTGGTATAGATCCATGTGTGTTCAAGAATTCCAGATGGAGGTCTATAAATCCAGTAACCAAGGTGGGGGACTCAAATAAAGAGCCACATGTCCAGGGTTTTAGAATCACAAGAACTATCCAACATGGAACATTCTTAACAAAGTCAAAGTAACAGGGTATTCTGAGGTCAAGGTACCTGCAAACCTGTAAACAGCCCAACCCCCTCACAGGTAGTGATCTAGAACAAGGATCCTCAGACTTGGATCAGTTATGAGAAGTGTAAACACTTCTAACCCAGAGGTACAGTGTTTACAATAACCATAACAATTCCTCCTCTAATTCACCTCAGCTTCTGAAGGTCAAACTAAAAGGTCATCCAGACTTAGCAGGCTTCCCAGATCCCCCTAGCATTGCAGGAAATCCGCAACACAGAGTTCTCAAGAAGAAACCCATATCTGAACCGTGTTCCATATTCCCGCACCAGACCGAAATGGAATGGGAAAGAATATGGTTCACTCTATCCTAGGTGTCACTCAGGTCCCAGGTGTAGGACCTTAACTCTCAATGAAATACCCACCCACCAAGGCAAACAACAGATCCAGCCAGCAACAATGACAGTATGATATACAAATGCAATAAAGAAAGCAGTAAATAAGCTGTACAGAAAGCAATGAAAAAAGCAAATATACAAACACAAACAACACATAACACCCCAATAAACACAAATCAAACAAGCGCTAGGAGGAACCCACAAAAAGAACCAGAAGCCCTGGTTGCAGTATAAGGATCCCCAGCAGAGTCGCCAAGCTGTCGCTCCCGACAAATGAAACGGATCAAATGAAGGTACAGACGCGAACGGTCGGCGAAGGAGACAGTGAGAACACACAGCCGTGAACCCACTGGAGGATGAATAGAGTCGCCAGCTAGGCATTTTTATCCCGGAGGAAAGGCAATGCTGCATAGGCCTAAAAAAGGATGGATAAGACGGTTTGCGAACCAGAGAGACTGAGAAAGGGGGTTGGTTACAACCTGGGAAGGTATTAGCACCCAGATTGTCCGTCGTACTCGACGGGATCCACGCTTAAAAGATTTGTGTTTTAAAGGGGTAGTGTCAGTGCAATCTGTGTGTAAAGGAGCTGGAAAGCAATATGTACAGGTGTCAGTGTAAAGTGTATAAGTGATGTGTATAAATGAAGTGTCAGTGTAAGAATGAGAATGAATTGCTCATGATAATGAGGCTAAAGAAAAAAGCTAGAAAGAGGGGGAATATACAGAGACTTTTGTTCGATAACTGTTAAGTTATGCCTACGTATCCTCTCGTGCAATGAGGAAGTCAGAACACCGTAGTTCGACCCAAAGAGACTGAAAGATGAATTAACTTGTGAACTGCTTGCTTGTCTATGCTCAAGTGTATGACCTGTCTGGCTCAGGTGCAAACTGTCTTGCATTAGACGGAAGAAACAAGTTCTCGATTGTGAATGAAGGTGATGAGAAAAGAATCCCGGAGGAGACGATTATTGTTTGTTTTTGTATTTTCAGTCTTTTATTGCTTTTGAAGGTTTGTCATAAGATAATGAGCTTAAGCCTAAACCAATGGGTTAGTAAACTCATCACATCTTCCCTCTGATTAGGGGTAATGAGAATACCTTAAGTGTGAAGTCAGATTCTCACACTTAATCACCTTTGGTGTAGGATTAAGATCATTAACCCATTTGTGATTATTTAGATGTTTTTGTGGTTTTTGTTTAGTGTTGAGTAATGAGGTTAAGCCATAATCAGGGATTTAACAGACTCATTACACCATCCTAAAAGAAGGATAATAGATGAGGGTGTTTAAGCTGAGGAAAGCTCCTCAACTTAATCCATGATTAGGGATTAAACTCATGACAAAACAAGCCTTTGATTAAGTGGATTTTATATAATGATATGATGATGAAGTGATTTTTAGGGTTTGTAAGACAACTTGAGGGGGACTTGTCCATTAACACTAGGGTTAGTCCTTCTTAACCACTTTAAGGAAGAATTAGAACCCTAATGCAAGGCCCAAGTTACAAGTGTATTGTCTTAATGATTATTAGGTGAATTGATTAAGAGATTTAAACACTTTAGGGGTTTAATACTTAGGATTAAAGTTATACACTCCATCCTAAAAGAAGGATACAGGCATAACCCTAATCACAAAGTTTTAAAACCTTTAGGGTTTAGTCCCTGGTTATGAGATGAGGAGAGAGGACTCAAAGAGAGACACAAAGGTAAAAACTATGGGGGAGACTAATCAAAACCCTAATTCATTATCATGCTTGGTTGTCCCTAAAGTTTGTGAGGTTTTCAAGAACAATCTTCAAAGGAGCCACCAGGAAGCAGATGAACAAGATCAAGAGAAGCAAAGTGACTTGCTTCATTCAAGAAGTCAAGTCACTTGAAGAAAGAAAGTGGGAGAAACAAGAATGAGCAAGCTCAAACTTAAACACATGTATAAATGCAGCATGGTATGCAAGAGAGATGAAAAGAAAAGTTATGAGAAGTGAAGGCAAATTCACTTCTCAAGTTTACTTACCACCTGAAATGTTAGAAACAAATGCAATGCAATGCTAAATGAAATGAAATGACATGATGCTAGGCCAAACCAGAAGCATACACATGATGATTATGATGTTATGAAGTGCTGCAAACATGAGACAAGGCATAGGGATGTTCATACAAAGTCATGGATGCAAATGATGCAAGTTAAGGAGCATGAACAAGCATGAAATGTTATGAAACATACAAGGCAAATGACATGGTAAAGATGCAATGCAATGATCAAACATGTTTCATACATGTCTTAAGATGTCAAATGAATCATAAGAATGCCCAAAATGCAATGGCAAGTCAACTTATGCAAGAGAAGGCAAGAAGGATGCAAGAGAAAGCCCAAATTAGGGTTTATGAAACAAACATCAAACACAAACCAAAAACAGAAGCAAACCCTAATATGAAAAATGGAAAATGGCACTCAAAGAAACCCTAGACCTATAATGAATCACTGCCCAAAGGGGAACTCCCAACTCTTTACCAATCTCAAGATATGATTTTTGCAAGCTATTAGGGCTTTTTAGGGTTCTTATCAAAACAAATGCCAATCAATTAGGAAATGCAAGATCAAATCATGGCCTTTTTATCCTTGAAAATACATGTCAAATGGAAAACAATGCAAGAAGAATCAATGTCTCAACCTTCACCAAAAGGCAGAAATGAATTTTTAAACTTGTGATCAAAATAATGCACAAAATATGATTTAATTCAATGAAAAATTCTTAAAGTGCATCAAGATCAAAAAAGAAATTTGGTTTGAAGGTTGGACAATGTTTCTAAATGTCTTAGAACATTTCATGAATTTTTTTTGTAATTTTTAAATACCTAAAAGTATTTTTAATTAATTAATTCCCATTAATCAATTAAAAATAATCTTTTAAATATTTAAAAATACTTTTTTAATGATAAAAAATAAAATAAAAATATTTTTGTGTCATAAAAATTAATAAAACCTTAAAGAAAAAGTTTCATAATTTTTATGATTTTTTAACTATTTTAAAATAAATGCACAAATTAAATGAAATAAATATGAATAAAAATCAAATTAAATGGAAAGTAAGCTGAATGGATGGCCAGGATTGTGTCTGGGTTTAAAAAGGTTGACTGGCGCGCAATCTTGTGGCCAGGATTCAAACTGAATTAATCTTGATTTATTAATTTAATTAAACCTAATTAAAACTAATGAACTGATCTGAACCACTCAAACACGCGCGCGAAACCTGATCCAATGGCCCACGTTTGAACTTTGCCCTAATTAAATGCAATTAACCCTAATCACTCTCAGGCTGCCGGAGAAGACTTCCGGTCGTCTTCTCCGGCCAGCCCTCACCTGAGAAACACCTAACTTCCTCAAAACGTAATAAAAATGAAAACTAAAGCCAGGGAAATGTTCCTCTCACTCTCACGAACCAAAACCCTAACCTAAAACAAATTTATATTACCTAAATCAACTGAATCGAAGAAACTAAGTTCTAGGGTTCGTAAGCTTCAAACAGAAATTAAATTCTTAAAACGCAACCATTTCAAAAACTAAAGGTACCAGAATGATCAGTGCATCATGAAGAACAAGTTTGTAACATAAAAAGAGATTTCTGGAAAAATTATTTTCGAGCTACCTGAGATTTGCAGCTTTTGGTTTAGGAACTTTCAGGCTGTTTCCTTTGATGCAAACTGCTCTACTTGATCCCCCAAGTGTGTTTGAATGCTCAAAATGAGTTTGTGTTGGCTGGAGAAGGGGATTCGGATGGAACTGCTTCAGTTCAGTCAACAATGGCTATGGTGATCTTGGCACTTTCAGGCTGTGAAAAGGGTTTGTTTGTGATCTATGAAGTGTGTTGAGAAGCTTTGCAAGGTTTGTTTTGATGTTTGTGGGCTATGGTGATAGTTTCAAATGAAACTGCAAACTGAGGTGAGAGATGGCAGCAGGAGTTTCTGGTTGTTTCAAGCTTGGGCTTTGGGTGCTTTGTGATCTATGAGGCCAGCTGAGATGAATGGTGAAGGTTGCTTGGGTGTTTGATGGCTGTGTAGAGAGATTCGATAGAAGTTGCAAGTTGGTGTGTTTTTGTGTAAGTGATGAATGTGTGTGTTTCAGCCTTGGTTGCTATGTGATATGGCTTGCAAATTGATTCAATAAACAATTCTGATTGGCCTCTTGATGTGACATGGCCTGCTATGATAGGTGAGTTTGCTTTTTGCATAAAGGTTAACTTTTTGTAAGATAGGGCATGGCTCAACTCTAGCCAAGTACAAAGCATGGCTGGCGCAGCAAAAGGTGAGGGAGAGGCTAGCCAAAGTCAGCTTCTAATGTCATAAGTTGTAGGAAGTGAAATGAGTGGTTTTTGCAAGTTGGCTAGCCTTTGGTTCACATGTGATCTTTTGTCCAACCAAGCATGAAACCATGAGCAAACTTAGTCCAATTCTGATTTTTAGGACTTAGAGAATGTTTGTGTAATGGTTTGTAGTGAATTAGAGGCTGCAATGTGCATTGGTTCAAGATTTTGCAAAGTTTCCATTTGAAGCATAACTTGAAAATAAGTGATTTTTGGCAACTTTGCATGGCCATAACTTTTGATCCAAGAAGAGTTTGATCATGTTCTTGTACTTTTTGAAAAGGGAAAGATGAGATCTACAACTTTCATGACCAAAGTTTTTCCATTTGAAGCCTTTTTGGATCATAAATCAAGGCTTGAAAATTGACCTAAAATGATGCATTCTTGAAAAGTCAACTATGCCCAAAAAGTCAACCTTTGCAAAAACCCTAAATTCTTGATTTTTATGAACTTCAAACTTCTTCCATGATCACACAAGGATCATATACACTCAAAATGATGAAGATCACCCATTGGTTGGGTCATTGGGGGCCTCAGATGCCCTGATTTTGCACTGACTTGTCTGAAAAGTCAACTCTTGATCAGATGACTTCCCCATGGAATTTCTTCATGAAAATTGATATGCATACTCCTTATACCATATAGAGATCAATGGAAACAAGAATGACCAAAAATTTTGGAATTATGGCCTCTGAAACCAAAACCCTAATTTTCAGTCAACTGTGCAGTTCATCCTGGCTCTGCATCCACTCAAACCCTAGTTCTTGTGATTCCTTTGCAAATTTGACTCTGTGAGGATGAAATATGACATAAGAACACACATGGACCCCTTTGAAATGATTGGTAGCCTTTGGAATGGCTCAAGATGCTCTGGGATTGCTCAGATCACAAACCCTAGGTGCAGATGCATTGGGAATTATCCAGTGAATCAAAAATGAGATGTGAGGTGATATGATTGTGTTTATGCATATGAGAATGATCACAAGCCATGGTGTGAATGGGTGAGGGCAAATTTGGGGTGTTTACAGCTGCCCCTATTCAAACATGAGTTAGCTGTGCAGGATGTAAGCAACGGCTTAACAGGCAAACAAGATAACTTGTGGTTGAATACCAAAGACAGTCCGAAATTTGCACTCACAGAAATGAAGAAGAAAAGGGATATAGATTGCAAAAGAAAATAAAGTATATTGCAAAGCGTGGGCGACGGAGGACGACCGTCGAGCAGAGGACGACTGCTGGGTAGACAGCAATGACGGGGACGGCCGACATGCTGGGAAAAGTGCGCAAAGCGATGACGGGGACGGCCGACATGCTGGGGATAAAAGGTAAAGCCAAGACGGGGACGGCCGACTAGTTGGGGAAACTAAGATATTATGATGGGGACGGCCATCAAGATAAAGCTGTAAAAATTCTCTGGGAGTTAATGAAACATGATGGGGACGGCCATCAAGTTCATAAGGCAGAGTAACCAACGATGGGGACGGCCATCGGGTTAAAAAGGAAAAGGGACCACGACGGGGACGGCCGTCGGGTTAAAGAATAAATGAAATAAACAGATGATGGGGTACGGCCATCAAAGGTGAAGGACGATCACCTAGCAGGGGACGGCTGCTCTGTTAGGGATAAAAGAAATATGATGGGGACGGCCATCAAAGGTGGAGGACGACCACCTGGCAGGGTACGGCTGCCGAAAATATCGACGATGGGGACGGCCATCGGATAGAAAAGGTCAACGATGGGGACGGCCATCGGACGAGCATGATGGAGGACGACCATCAAGAAGTGGAGGACGACCACTCAGCAGGGTACGGCTGCTCTCAAGGTTTATCATAACACAGGACGAGTGTCAGATAACCAAAATCAACAATGGGGACGGCCATTGGATAAAGTGATGAAGGACGATCATCAAAAGGTGGAGGACGACCACCTAGCAGGGGACGGCTGCTAAAAATCAACGATGGGGACGGCCATCGGATGAGCATGATGGAGGACGACCATCAAGAAGTGGAGGACGACCACTCAACAGGGTACGGCTGCTCTCAAGGTTTATCCTAACACAAGACGAGTGTTAGATAAAAAGAAAAATGCTTGTTGGCGATCTACTGGGGATATGGTAAACACGGACGAGTGTTTATATCCAAGAAACAAAAGGTATAAGTGTTTGGTATTGTGTATAGATTAAGGATGTGGACGAGCATCCTTAAGGCTATGATACGGACGAGTATCATGTAGAAACAAATACTGACACATGTTCAGAGATGATGATACGGACGAGTATCAACTGGTTAACAAGGAACACGGACGAGTGTTGTATCTGAAAGGACTCTTCTAGGGAATGGTAGACACAGACGAGTATCTATATTCAAAGAAGACAAAAGTGTTTGACACGGTGTATGGATTAGAGATGCGGACGAGCGTCCTTAAGACTATGATACGGACGAGTATCATGTAGAAACAAACATTAGACGCAATGTTCTGAGATGATGGTACGGACGAGCACCAACTGGTTAACAAAGAACAAGGACTACTGTCGAATCTGTGGGGATATGAGTGATGCATACAAGATACGGACGAGTATCTGTATAGGTGTACCCATGTGTAGTGAGTATTGTATAATGAGTGTTTGTCTGCTGGGGAACGTGACACGGACGGGTGTCAAAAGAGTGTATGTGTAATATGAACAAGTATCTGCTATACAAAGTCTAGGCGACTGCGCTGGGGATACGACACGGACGGGTGTCAAGAAAGTGTATATATATGAGTATATGTGAGTGCAAAGAGGACGTCTTTGGCTTTCTGCTGGTGATTTGACACGGGCGGGTGTCAGAAAATATCTGTAATACTGGTGATCTTGTTTGTAAGGTGTATTCAGGCAACCCGCTTGGGGAAATGATGGCACGGACAGGTGTCAAAAGGGAATATGTTGGTGTTTGTAATTGGAGGGGCAACTGCTTTTGCCGGGACCCTGGTGGGGATGTTGTATGTATTCTGTATGTCGACAGATTGTCAATATTTACAAGTGATTCACAACATGACTTATGATTATGCTATGCGTTTGATTTTTGCCGTAATGCTCCGTATTAGACGGAATGCTACGCTCTGAGGGTGAATATGATGTGAATGCTATGATTAAAGAGGCCCGGATCCTGGATTCGGATCCTGTTGCTGCGAAGATCTCTGGTTGATCCGCTCGAAGTGAACATCCCAGCTGGGGATGTGATTATTGGTAGATCTAAGAATGTATCTGCTTGGGGATATAGGTCACTGATTGACATATCCTTATAATACGGGACCCAGCTGGGGTTTGTAGAAGCTTTCTCCCTCTCTGTTGTGACTTCTTCGTGCGTTGCTCTTTTGAATAGAGGCTTGAAGCTCAGTGGGGAGATGATTCCCTGATTCCTGCGTCTTGCTGAGGAAGGATAGTTGGTACTTCAGCTGGGGAATGCTGTCAGATAACTCAGCTGGGGAGAGAGCATTTCGGATGCTGATATATTTTGTTGATGTGCCCACTTGCTGAGATATACCTTGCATGCCCCAAGTTGCGTTCTGGATACCTGCAATCCTGCAAAGATAAGGAAACACACAAAGGTCCCGAGGTATCCTTTACTGAATCTTGTCATAGGAGATAAGTACTTTCGAGAGTAGGTATATTCCCTGCAAGCATGTATTTTACTTTTAGAGAAAAGCATCTGTACTTATGCAATTATTTTTAGAGATATCAGACAACTCTTTGCAAAATATAAAAAACGAAACATGACTGAAAATCTGATTTTATTAATTCATGTGCCCTGAATTGGCAAGATACAGTCAAAGAAACATATCTCCTGAAATGAGGAGATTGTTACAAATTGAGAAACGAAGTGCTGGCAGTGTTGATGACGCTTTGAGGAGCTTCTTCTCCCACTATGACTCGTATGACAATGACGTTCTTCTCGTCTTGCTTTCTGGAGAGAGTTGATTCTGATCGAAGCTTGATCCTTCTGAGTTTTAACCAAGTTGTAGGGGATACAGACGAATTCAGAATGCAGTTGTTCGCTTATTCCCTTGTTTTGCATGGATCGCCCTTTCGGGTTTTCAATCCATCGGGATACCCATTTTTGCCTGAGCTGTCCAATGCGGCTTTTCAACTCAGCGGGTGTACATTTTTTATTTATTTCCCTTATTTTTGCCCGAGTCTTTTATTCTGTTTTTGACTCGCCGGGATGCCCTATTTTTGCCTGGACTTACATTCTGTTTTTATGTCCAGCGGGTCATTTTTTATGCGAAGTATTTTTTAACTGCATCTGAATTCACGGGGGACGGAAAATCCTCACCATCCATGGTGCTGAGCATCAGTGCTCCACCAGAGAAGACTTTCTTTACAACGAATGGTCCTTCGTAATTTGGAGTCCATTTGCCCCTGTAGTCTGTATGAGGAGGGAGGATCCTTTTCAGCACAAGATCCCCTACTTGGTACTCTCGGTGCCTGACTTTCTGATCGAAGGCTCTCTTCATTCTCTTCTGATATAACTGCCCATGGCAGATTGCAGCCAATCTCTTCTCTTCGATCAGACTCAGTTGCTCGTATCGGGACCTAACCCATTCTGCTTCACTCAATTTGACATCCATTAATACCCGTAGGGAGGGTAATTCAACTTCAACTGGCAGGACTGCTTCCATGCCATATACAAGTTGATACGGTGTTGCCCCAGTGGATGTTCTGATTGACGTGCGGTACCCATGCAAGGCAAACGGTAGCATCTCATGCCAGTCTTTGTATGTGACTACCATCTTCTGCACAATCTTCTTGATATTTTTGTTAGCCGCCTCAACAGCACCGTTCATCTTTGGCCTGTAAGGAGAAGAATTGTGATGTTGGATCTTGAAGTCCCGGCATAATTCAGCCATCATTTTGTTGTTCAGATTTGAACCATTATCAGTAATGATTCGCTCGGGCACTCCATATCTACAGATGATATCTCTTTTCAAAAATCGCGCTACCACTTGCCTTGTGACATTTGCATATGAGGCTGCTTCAACCCACTTTGTAAAATAGTCGATGGCGACCAGGATGAATCTGTGGCCGTTTGAAGCAGTTGGCTCAATCTTGCCAATCATGTCAATGCCCCACATGGCAAAGGGCCATGGTGAAGACATTATGTTCAAAGGATTTGGAGGCACATGCACTTTATCTGCATAGATCTGGCATTTGCGACATCTTCTGGCGTAAGCACAACAGTCTGCATCCATTGTGATCCAGTAATAGCCTGATCTTAACAATTTCTTAGCCATTGCATGTCCTCCCGCATGGGTACCAAAAGAGCCTTCATGCACTTCATGCATCAGTAAATCTGCCTCCGTCTTGTCAACACATCTGAGGAGTACCATGTCAAAGTTCCTTTTGTATAAAGATCCATCAGCGTTCAGAAAGAAACTCCCAGCAAGCCTTCTCAAAGTCTTCTTATCATTGGAAGATGCCCCAGGTGGGTATGTTTGATCCTCCAAAAAGCACTTAATGTCATGGAACCAAGGCTTATCGTCTTTGACAACATCTGCTGCAAATACATATGCTGGTCTATCAAGTCTTGATACTGAAATCTGAGGTACAAAGTTAGCAGTTTGAACTTTGATCATGGACGAAATGGTAGCCAAGGCATCTGCAAACTGATTCTCGTCCCGAGGGATATACTCAAGTTTGACTGTTGTGAAGAAAGTCAGTAACCTTCTTGTATAATCCCTGTAAGGTATCAGATGATCTTGGTGGGTGTACCATTTTCCGTTGGTCTGATTGATCACCAAAGCTGAATCTCCGAATACGGTCAAAGTCTTAATCCTGAGGTCAATGGCTTCCTCAAGACCCATAATGCAAGCTTCGTATTCAGCTTCGTTGTTAGTGCAGTTGAAAGTGAGTTTCGCCGAGAAAGGCATGTGAACTCCTTTGGGTGTAATGAGTACTGCACCAACACCACGGCCATTCATGTTAACAGCCCCGTCGAACATCATAGTCCATTCTTCTTCTGGGTCAGGCCCTTCAGTGTGAATAGGCTCTTCGTGATCTTTTGCTTTAATGAACATGATGTCTTCATCAGGGAAGTCAAACCTCATTGGCTGGTAATCATCAATGGGTTGCTCAGCAAGATATTCAGATAGTACACTGCCTTTGATGGCTTTCTGAGATGTGTACTGTATGTCGTACTCTGTGAGAATCATCTGCCATCTTGCAACCCGTCCGGTAAGAGCTGGCTTCTCGAATATGTACTTGACTGGGTCCATTTTTGAGATTAACAAGGTAGTGTGGGTCAACATATACTGCCTTAGTCGGCGAGCAGCCCACGCTAAAGCACAGCAAGTTTTCTCGAGCAGTGAATAACGTTGTTCACAGTCGGTAAACTTTTTGCTTAGGTAGTATATTGCATACTCTTTTCGACCAGACTCGTCATGCTGGCCCAGCACACACCCCATTGACTCTTCTAATACTGTCAAGTACATAATCAGAGGTCTTCCTTCAACTGGCGGCATGAGGATTGGAGGTTCTTGCAGATATTCTTTAATCTTGTCAAAAGCCCTTTGGCAATCTTCATTCCACCTGACCGTCTGTTCCTTTCTTAGCAGCTTGAATAAGGGTTCACAGGTTGCTGTGAGGTGAGATATGAACCTTGAAATGTAGTTCAATCTACCCAAGAACCCTCGAACTTCTTTCTCTGTTTTCGGTGCAGGCATCTCTTGGATGGCTTTGACTTTATCAGGGTCAACCTCAATCCCTTTCTCGCTTACAATAAAGCCCAGCAACTTACCGGATCGCACCCCGAATGTGCATTTGTTGGGGTTCAACTTCAGTTGATACTTTCTCAGACGCTTGAACAACTTGAGCAGATTCACCAGATGGTCTTCCTCCGTAAGGGACTTGGCAATCATGTCATCCACATAACATTCTATTTCCTTATGAATCATATCGTGGAATAATGTCACCATAGCCCGTTGATATGTTGCACCGGCGTTCTTGAGCCCAAATGGCATTACCTTATAGCAGAACGTGCCCCAGGGTGTAATGAATGTTGTCTTCTCCATGTCTTCAGGTGACATCTTGATCTGGTTATATCCTGAAAACCCATCCATGAAGGAGAATACCGAGAACTGAGCCGTGTTATCAACCAATACGTCAATGTGAGGTAGAGGGAAATCATCTTTTGGGCTAGCTCTGTTCAGATCCCGGTAGTCGACACACATTCTTACCTTGCCATCCTTCTTAGGCACAGGTACTATGTTAGCAACCCACGGCGGATAGCTAGTCACAGCAAGGAACCCGGCGTCCCATTGCTTTTGTACCTCTTCCTTGATTTTCATAGCCATGTCTGGACGAGTTCGGCGCAGCTTCTGTTTGACCGGTGGGCACTCTTCTCTCAAAGGCAGCTTGTGCACCACAATATCGGTATCCAACCCTGGCATGTCCTGATACGACCAAGCAAATACATCAACATACTCCTGAAGCAGATCTATCAGTTGTCTCTTCACTGAGTCTTGCAGGCAGGCCCCGATCTTGACTTCTTTCACATTTTCCTCTGTACCAAGATTAATCACTTCAACCTCCTCCTGATGAGGAGTAATGATCCTTTCCTCTTGTCTTAACAACCTGGCTAGCTCTTCAGGAAGCTCGTATTCTTCTTCAACCCCTTCTTCAGCTTGATTGATCGGATTGTCAAAGTCATACGATGTCATAGCCGTGCTGTTGTCGGTGCGGTCAGGATGGCACTCTCTGCAAGGGTTTAATTGGTTCATTTTAGTGATCTGATTTTAGTCTTATTTAGAAAAGTGAAATGAAGTTGTCATTTTGAAAAACACTGCCATTTATTTTTGTACAAAAAGAAAAATGGAAAAACAGTGAGCATAAAAGAAAAAAGACTCGTTTGCAAAAAGATTGTCTGATATTTCATTAATTTAATCTTGTTTGCACAAAAGTACAGATGGCCCTGATTACAAAATGAGTCTTGTCATCTTGGGCAAGATGCAAGACTTTGATGCATGCTTATAAAATACAGGAAATAATAATTACTCTGCTCGAGTAACACTTATAATTCCCTGGGAAGACCAGTTCGAGACACTGCTCCCCGGGATCTTCGGACGAATCCAATTCTCCAGGTTGCGCTCCTCTTCCAGCTCGTCTTCCAGACAGTTGATAGCATCGGGGGTAAGCATCCCCCCACTGACAAAACCAGGCTCTCCAGCAGCCTTCACTTGATGTTGAGTTGGTTTGTAACCCAACCCAAACTTGTCCTTCTTTTCCTCCACAGCTAAGACCTTGCCCCAGCCTAGGGCAGTTCCTTCCTCAACAACCTTCCGGGCTTGTTGGTATGACGACATGGAGATCCCCGAAACAGCAGATGCTTCATTCACATTCAAGGCTTCAAAACCTTGGCTCATGGTTTCAACGATCTCTCCATCCATTTCAATATACTTGTAAGTAGCCAGATGGCTAACAAATATATCCTCCTCCCCACAGATTGTGACAACTTGGCCTTCCCACTCATATTTTAACTTTTGGTGAAGGGTAGACGTTATTGCGCCAGCGGCGTGAATCCAGGGTCTACCCAACAAACAGCTGTAGGCGGTTTGAATGTCCATCACATAAAAGATAGTTTTAAAGGTCTGCGGGCCAATTGTCACAGGCAGCTCAACTTCTCCCAGAACCGATCTCTTCGAGCCATCAAAAGCTCTAACCACCAGGTTGCTGGGTCTCAATACCAGTCCATCATATTCAAGCTTCACCAGAGCCTTCTTTGGTAAGACATTCAGGGATGATCCTGTGTCCACCAGCACATGTGAAAGGACAGCTCCTTTGCATTCCATGGTTATGTGCAAGGCTTTGTTGTGATTGCGGCCATCCACTGTCAGGTCAGAATTGGTAAACCCTAGCCCATTGCTAGCAGTAACATTTCCAACAATGGTTTCCAATTGGTTGACAGTAATCTCCTCGGGCACGTAAGCTGCGTGCAGTACCTTCAGTAGTGCATTCCGATGGGCTTCGGAGCACATGAGCAGTGAGAGGATGGAGATTTTGGATGGTGTCTGATGAAGCTGATCCACAACTTTATAATCGCTCTTTTTGATGATCCGCATAAACTCATCAACTTCCTGATCAAATGAAGTCTTCAGGGCTTCTTTGGCAGCTGGATCTTCCTGCACCGGGCCTTTTCCTTTTGCCTTGGCAGCAGCTTCTGCTTCGGCAGTAGGTCTTTGGACTTGTGAAGCAAAGAGACGTCCGCTTCGGGTGAAGCCTCCGCCTCCGCCCACATTATCAATTTGTGGTGCAGGTGCTGATGTTTCAAGAGTGATTCTTTTCCCTTCACAGTATACGTCAGAGCCATAGTGCCAAGGGATGGCCCTATTGCTCTCATATGGTACAGGTCCAGGTACTGTGACGGTAACCGGACTGATTGCTGCTGCTGAAGAGACTGTTATTGTTTGTGGATCATAAAAGATAGTAACTGGTGCTCTAGTGGGAGCAGCACCCTCTGAATGGTAGGCGGAGTTATTTTCTGGATCGTAGAAGATGGTAACAGTAGAGACATCTTCATGATCGTTTGCTGGAGTTGTAGGAGGTCCTGATGGAAGGACTGTTGTTGTTGTAGATGGAGAGTCGAAATGGAATGAAGCTGATGTTGTAGCAGGAGAAACCGTTGAAAACTGATCATTTGGTAGGACAGATGAAGTACTTGCTGATGCTGTTGATGAATTGTCGGGAACAATAGTTGCTGCAGTTGTAGGAGGGTCTGAAACCGTTGTTGATGAAGTTGCCGGATTTGCCGGAAATGATGTAGTGATTTGTAAGAGGCCACTCTTAATAAGGTTGTCAATGCCATTCATCAAGTCTTCACACCCATTCCATGAGATATTGCAGTAGGGGCACCCCAGCTCACACCCTGGAAATATTTGATTTTCACGGAGTTGAGCTTTGATTTCCACCAATGGTGTCCTGATCTGATCCACACTAGTTATCAAATAAGACTGTTGGTCTTCTTCAATGGCATTAATTCGGGGACCACCATGGTGTGGCATTGGGTTCTTATTGACATTGGGTGGAGGTGCAAAGTTCAGAGCCTTGGAGTCTACCAAGTCTTGTACCTTCATATGCAGAGCCCTGCATTTTTCTGTACTGTGACCAGGTGCGTTCGAATGAAAAGCGCACCTAGCATTGGAGTCATAGTTCCTTGGTAGGCTGTTGGGATCCGGAGGTGCCAACGTTCTTAGCTCAACCAGGTTGAGTTTCAGAAGTTGTGGCAGCAAGGCAGCATACGGCATTGGGATCGGGTCGATCACTCGGTTAGCTTGGGAGGGCCTCTGCTGAAATGGCCTCTGTTGATTGTTGTTGTTGGAGTTGTTGTTGTAGTTGCTTCTTGGAGGATATTGATTCTGATGATACTGAGGTTGTTGTTGGAAATTTTGTTGAGGAGGTTGATAGACCGGTAGAGGAGGAGCTGGAGCAGGGATAGTGACTGCTGCTATTGTTCTGGGAACATAATGGGGCCTACCCCTGTTGGTGTGAATGGCATTGGTCTCGCCAGTTCTTCTCGGGCCTGCAAAAGGCTTTCTTGTACCACTGGACGAGCTTGCACCATTATCAGATATCTTACCCATTTTCAACAGGCTTTCGATTCTCTCCCCAGCTATGACAACATCGGCGAAGCTGGTGGAAGAGAAAGCAGCCAACCTGTCAATATACGTTCCCTGGAGAGTGTTCATAAACATGTCTGCCATTTCTCTCTCAGACATTGGTGGTTGAACGGCAGCAGCCAATTGCCTCCATCTTTGGGCATATTCACGGAAACTTTCCCTTGACGACTGTGACATTCCCATTAGGAGAGTCCTGTTAGGTGCCATGTCTAAGTTGTATTGATACTGTCGGATGAAGGCCTCTGCCAGGTCCTTCCAGCATCTTACAGTTGCCCTTGTCAAGTGGGAATACCATTCCCTCGATGCTCCAGTCAAGCTATCTTCGAAGTAAAACATCCAAAGTTTCTCATCCATCGTATAGGCCTTCAGCCTTCCCAGAAACGATTGTAGATGAGTCCGGGGGCATGAAGTCCTATTATACTTTTCGAAACAAGGAGGCTTGAACTTATGGGGGATCCTGACCCCGTCTACCAGCCCCATGTCCATGACGTCGAAGCCCAAAGAATTTTGAGATTCTAAAGACCTCAACTTTTCAGCTATTTCCTCCAATCGCCTGTCATAAGTTTCCTCTCCAGCACCCATCACTGTAAATTGATCCTCCTGAGGATCCTCTTGAAGCACTCTGGCTGCAGTAGCTGTTCCCTGAACGTTTGCGGGAATGTGGATCTCAGGATGTAGATGTGGGCCAAAAACCGGGGGATTAACATGTGGTTGCACCCTTTCGTTGTTACTTGTGCCAGCAGTTCCCACATGGGGGTCCTCTTGAGTTCTCCCCTCTACCAAAACTCTAAGCCTCTCCTGGCTTTGAGCTAAGTTATTCATCACTTCCATGAATTGAGTTATCTGGGTTCTCATCTCCACCCTTTCGTTAGCCATCTGGGTTCTGGCCTCATTGAGGTCTTGCTGCAACTGGTCCATTTGGATGCCCGGAAGGTTGTTTCTAGTTGGGTACCTGTGTGGCCTGTTGAGAGGAAACACCCGGCGACGAGCAATTCTGCCTGAATATCACAACAGAGGTTAGTATCAATAAAACAAAACCTACAAAACAAACAGAAGGGGTTAGTATGCAATGCAGTTGTGCTTATTTGCTATCAAGGTATCCGGTTTGGTCTTCAGTTTCGACCCTTCCAGACCCTTGAAGATGATGCTGTTTGAAGTTGCTTCTGAAATGAGCTCAGATGGAAACCAACAAATATATTACAAAGGTGAAACAATACAAATTGTTCTTTTTACAACACAAGCCCTTAAAAGGGTCAAAATACATTACAAAAGAAAAGCAAAAGTACATGAGATAAGAACAACAACAAGCAAATGATCAAACTCCAAGGCCAAACTCATCCTCACGAACTTCCTTAAGAAGTGCCTCGGTCACAGGATCAGCCGGACGCTCCGTGAGACTTCTGATGAGAAGGTTTCTTGTTGCAACAGCTGCAGTCAACTTCTTGTTCTGACTTTGGTCTTTAGACCTCTTCACTCCAGCTCTGATTTCTAGCTCTGATATTTCCTTCTGGGCTGCTGCCAGGGCTTTTTCCATCTGTTCCATCTTGTCCTGAACTCTCTTGTCTTCTAGAGTGCGGGCCTCAGTGATCCGGACCCATCTGGCCTGACTCTCTTTCAAATACAAGTCTGTTCTCGCTCTCTGGAACTGGGCTTCTTTACAAGCGTTCTTCAGAATCTGCTCGCCAGCTTTAGACTTGTTGATGTACTCTCCAGACTTCTCAATTTTAGTCAAGTGCTCAACTCTCAGCTTCTCCAATCTTTCAATCTCCCTCACACCTTCACTCCTCTCCCGGAGGGTCTTCTGTAGGGCTTGAGATAACTTCTCATTTCTTTCCTTCAGACTTTCAAACTCTTCTAGACCAACAGTGGCAGGGGGTGGTGCTGATGATGACTCAGGCAAGTCCTCTATGGTGAAGGGCAATCCAGAGAATTGGGATCTAGCATAAGACCATTCATGATATTGGGCTGATGCCACATTATTGCACTTTCCCAAAATGGTGACTCCTTTGGTTTGAACATGATCCCAGGCCCAGGCAGCCTGCCTAACAACAGCCAAGTTAACCTTGTTCTCACAGTAGAGGGTTTCAACCAAATCCTGTACCCTAGGAGCATGGACCAGTGCATAGCCTAATTGCCTCTTGAACAGCAGAGGGTTGTAGTTGATACTCCCCTTAACTCCTACCAAAGGCACATTGGGAAAGTGTCCACAACTTGTGATAATATCTCTGCCCTTGGTGCTCTGAGTGCACCATCTGATATCTGCTGAAGTGAGAGTAGTGAGCCTCTTAGCCCAGTTGCTTTGCTGATGAGGGTTCAGGAATGCATCTGTCCTGGGCAGGTGTCTGAGGAGCCAAGCATGGAACAGTGGGGCACAACACCTCACTAACTTCCCCCTTTGCTTCTCATTCCTCTGATGTACTGAGTAGTAGAGATCACCCAGCAAAGTTGGCACTGGGTTCTTCAGGATGAACAAATGGATTGCATTCTTGCTGATGAATCTGGGCTCATCTGCAAACAACACAATTCCATATACACTTAAGGCCAACAAAGCACAAACAGCTTTCCAATCCCCCAGGGAGGCCTTCAGACTAGCTTGAGAGATCAGAAAATCCAGGTGAAAACCAGGGACCTTAGCCTTAGAGGTCATATGTTGCTCAACCAAAACAGGCTCCAGATGCAAAGCTTTGGCTATCTCTCCATTGCTGGGAAAGACCATTTCAGGATTAAAAGGGATCTCTCTTTTGATAGGCAAACCAGTCAAATATGAGTATTCTTCCAATAGAGGCCCCAGCTGAAAGTCTTGAAAGGTGAAGCACCTCAATGGGGGGTCATAAAACTGGATGCAGGTGTGGATCAGGCTCCTCTGAGATGGGTCCAGATCCACAACCAGGTCAAGTATATCCCCATAGCTTTCTCTGAACAAAGATATGTAATCCGGAGTGATCAGGGTCTGGATCCTCCTGATATCTGACAAGTCTGGTTGGAAGAAATGATAAGTGATGTTGCTTTTCTTTGGAGCCATGATGCTGAAGACTGAGTAGAATAAATGCTGATGAAGATGCTGAGAAGTGGGCCACTGGTTGGCTAGTGCAAGTATCTGAAGAACTGAAGCAAATGCTGGTGGAGACAGGTCAAAACTGCAGATGGGGTCAAAACCAAAACCTGATGAAAATGGATACCCTGAAAAACAAATAAGCACATGTTAATATGATGCAATGAGTATGTATGCAGATGGAATGCAAAGGTTTGTGACTGAGCTGGATCTGATTAACTGCCTTGGTATAGATCCATGTGTGTTCAAGAATTCCAGATGGAGGTCTATAAATCCAGTAACCAAGGTGGGGGACTCAAATAAAGAGCCACATGTCCAGGGTTTTAGAATCACAAGAACTATCCAACATGGAACATTCTTAACAAAGTCAAAGTAACAGGGTATTCTGAGGTCAAGGTACCTGCAAACCTGTAAACAGCCCAACCCCCTCACAGGTAGTGATCTAGAACAAGGATCCTCAGACTTGGATCAGTTATGAGAAGTGTAAACACTTCTAACCCAGAGGTACAGTGTTTACAATAACCATAACAATTCCTCCTCTAATTCACCTCAGCTTCTGAAGGTCAAACTAAAAGGTCATCCAGACTTAGCAGGCTTCCCAGATCCCCCTAGCATTGCAGGAAATCCGCAACACAGAGTTCTCAAGAAGAAACCCATATCTGAACCGTGTTCCATATTCCCGCACCAGACCGAAATGGAATGGGAAAGAATATGGTTCACTCTATCCTAGGTGTCACTCAGGTCCCAGGTGTAGGACCTTAACTCTCAATGAAATACCCACCCACCAAGGCAAACAACAGATCCAGCCAGCAACAATGACAGTATGATATACAAATGCAATAAAGAAAGCAGTAAATAAGCTGTACAGAAAGCAATGAAAAAAGCAAATATACAAACACAAACAACACATAACACCCCAATAAACACAAATCAAACAAGCGCTAGGAGGAACCCACAAAAAGAACCAGAAGCCCTGGTTGCAGTATAAGGATCCCCAGCAGAGTCGCCAAGCTGTCGCTCCCGACAAATGAAACGGATCAAATGAAGGTACAGACGCGAACGGTCGGCGAAGGAGACAGTGAGAACACACAGCCGTGAACCCACTGGAGGATGAATAGAGTCGCCAGCTAGGCATTTTTATCCCGGAGGAAAGGCAATGCTGCATAGGCCTAAAAAAGGATGGATAAGACGGTTTGCGAACCAGAGAGACTGAGAAAGGGGGTTGGTTACAACCTGGGAAGGTATTAGCACCCAGATTGTCCGTCGTACTCGACGGGATCCACGCTTAAAAGATTTGTGTTTTAAAGGGGTAGTGTCAGTGCAATCTGTGTGTAAAGGAGCTGGAAAGCAATATGTACAGGTGTCAGTGTAAAGTGTATAAGTGATGTGTATAAATGAAGTGTCAGTGTAAGAATGAGAATGAATTGCTCATGATAATGAGGCTAAAGAAAAAAGCTAGAAAGAGGGGGAATATACAGAGACTTTTGTTCGATAACTGTTAAGTTATGCCTACGTATCCTCTCGTGCAATGAGGAAGTCAGAACACCGTAGTTCGACCCAAAGAGACTGAAAGATGAATTAACTTGTGAACTGCTTGCTTGTCTATGCTCAAGTGTATGACCTGTCTGGCTCAGGTGCAAACTGTCTTGCATTAGACGGAAGAAACAAGTTCTCGATTGTGAATGAAGGTGATGAGAAAAGAATCCCGGAGGAGACGATTATTGTTTGTTTTTGTATTTTCAGTCTTTTATTGCTTTTGAAGGTTTGTCATAAGATAATGAGCTTAAGCCTAAACCAATGGGTTAGTAAACTCATCACATCTTCCCTCTGATTAGGGGTAATGAGAATACCTTAAGTGTGAAGTCAGATTCTCACACTTAATCACCTTTGGTGTAGGATTAAGATCATTAACCCATTTGTGATTATTTAGATGTTTTTGTGGTTTTTGTTTAGTGTTGAGTAATGAGGTTAAGCCATAATCAGGGATTTAACAGACTCATTACACCATCCTAAAAGAAGGATAATAGATGAGGGTGTTTAAGCTGAGGAAAGCTCCTCAACTTAATCCATGATTAGGGATTAAACTCATGACAAAACAAGCCTTTGATTAAGTGGATTTTATATAATGATATGATGATGAAGTGATTTTTAGGGTTTGTAAGACAACTTGAGGGGGACTTGTCCATTAACACTAGGGTTAGTCCTTCTTAACCACTTTAAGGAAGAATTAGAACCCTAATGCAAGGCCCAAGTTACAAGTGTATTGTCTTAATGATTATTAGGTGAATTGATTAAGAGATTTAAACACTTTAGGGGTTTAATACTTAGGATTAAAGTTATACACTCCATCCTAAAAGAAGGATACAGGCATAACCCTAATCACAAAGTTTTAAAACCTTTAGGGTTTAGTCCCTGGTTATGAGATGAGGAGAGAGGACTCAAAGAGAGACACAAAGGTAAAAACTATGGGGGAGACTAATCAAAACCCTAATTCATTATCATGCTTGGTTGTCCCTAAAGTTTGTGAGGTTTTCAAGAACAATCTTCAAAGGAGCCACCAGGAAGCAGATGAACAAGATCAAGAGAAGCAAAGTGACTTGCTTCATTCAAGAAGTCAAGTCACTTGAAGAAAGAAAGTGGGAGAAACAAGAATGAGCAAGCTCAAACTTAAACACATGTATAAATGCAGCATGGTATGCAAGAGAGATGAAAAGAAAAGTTATGAGAAGTGAAGGCAAATTCACTTCTCAAGTTTACTTACCACCTGAAATGTTAGAAACAAATGCAATGCAATGCTAAATGAAATGAAATGACATGATGCTAGGCCAAACCAGAAGCATACACATGATGATTATGATGTTATGAAGTGCTGCAAACATGAGACAAGGCATAGGGATGTTCATACAAAGTCATGGATGCAAATGATGCAAGTTAAGGAGCATGAACAAGCATGAAATGTTATGAAACATACAAGGCAAATGACATGGTAAAGATGCAATGCAATGATCAAACATGTTTCATACATGTCTTAAGATGTCAAATGAATCATAAGAATGCCCAAAATGCAATGGCAAGTCAACTTATGCAAGAGAAGGCAAGAAGGATGCAAGAGAAAGCCCAAATTAGGGTTTATGAAACAAACATCAAACACAAACCAAAAACAGAAGCAAACCCTAATATGAAAAATGGAAAATGGCACTCAAAGAAACCCTAGACCTATAATGAATCACTGCCCAAAGGGGAACTCCCAACTCTTTACCAATCTCAAGATATGATTTTTGCAAGCTATTAGGGCTTTTTAGGGTTCTTATCAAAACAAATGCCAATCAATTAGGAAATGCAAGATCAAATCATGGCCTTTTTATCCTTGAAAATACATGTCAAATGGAAAACAATGCAAGAAGAATCAATGTCTCAACCTTCACCAAAAGGCAGAAATGAATTTTTAAACTTGTGATCAAAATAATGCACAAAATATGATTTAATTCAATGAAAAATTCTTAAAGTGCATCAAGATCAAAAAAGAAATTTGGTTTGAAGGTTGGACAATGTTTCTAAATGTCTTAGAACATTTCATGAATTTTTTTTGTAATTTTTAAATACCTAAAAGTATTTTTAATTAATTAATTCCCATTAATCAATTAAAAATAATCTTTTAAATATTTAAAAATACTTTTTTAATGATAAAAAATAAAATAAAAATATTTTTGTGTCATAAAAATTAATAAAACCTTAAAGAAAAAGTTTCATAATTTTTATGATTTTTTAACTATTTTAAAATAAATGCACAAATTAAATGAAATAAATATGAATAAAAATCAAATTAAATGGAAAGTAAGCTGAATGGATGGCCAGGATTGTGTCTGGGTTTAAAAAGGTTGACTGGCGCGCAATCTTGTGGCCAGGATTCAAACTGAATTAATCTTGATTTATTAATTTAATTAAACCTAATTAAAACTAATGAACTGATCTGAACCACTCAAACACGCGCGCGAAACCTGATCCAATGGCCCACGTTTGAACTTTGCCCTAATTAAATGCAATTAACCCTAATCACTCTCAGGCTGCCGGAGAAGACTTCCGGTCGTCTTCTCCGGCCAGCCCTCACCTGAGAAACACCTAACTTCCTCAAAACGTAATAAAAATGAAAACTAAAGCCAGGGAAATGTTCCTCTCACTCTCACGAACCAAAACCCTAACCTAAAACAAATTTATATTACCTAAATCAACTGAATCGAAGAAACTAAGTTCTAGGGTTCGTAAGCTTCAAACAGAAATTAAATTCTTAAAACGCAACCATTTCAAAAACTAAAGGTACCAGAATGATCAGTGCATCATGAAGAACAAGTTTGTAACATAAAAAGAGATTTCTGGAAAAATTATTTTCGAGCTACCTGAGATTTGCAGCTTTTGGTTTAGGAACTTTCAGGCTGTTTCCTTTGATGCAAACTGCTCTACTTGATCCCCCAAGTGTGTTTGAATGCTCAAAATGAGTTTGTGTTGGCTGGAGAAGGGGATTCGGATGGAACTGCTTCAGTTCAGTCAACAATGGCTATGGTGATCTTGGCACTTTCAGGCTGTGAAAAGGGTTTGTTTGTGATCTATGAAGTGTGTTGAGAAGCTTTGCAAGGTTTGTTTTGATGTTTGTGGGCTATGGTGATAGTTTCAAATGAAACTGCAAACTGAGGTGAGAGATGGCAGCAGGAGTTTCTGGTTGTTTCAAGCTTGGGCTTTGGGTGCTTTGTGATCTATGAGGCCAGCTGAGATGAATGGTGAAGGTTGCTTGGGTGTTTGATGGCTGTGTAGAGAGATTCGATAGAAGTTGCAAGTTGGTGTGTTTTTGTGTAAGTGATGAATGTGTGTGTTTCAGCCTTGGTTGCTATGTGATATGGCTTGCAAATTGATTCAATAAACAATTCTGATTGGCCTCTTGATGTGACATGGCCTGCTATGATAGGTGAGTTTGCTTTTTGCATAAAGGTTAACTTTTTGTAAGATAGGGCATGGCTCAACTCTAGCCAAGTACAAAGCATGGCTGGCGCAGCAAAAGGTGAGGGAGAGGCTAGCCAAAGTCAGCTTCTAATGTCATAAGTTGTAGGAAGTGAAATGAGTGGTTTTTGCAAGTTGGCTAGCCTTTGGTTCACATGTGATCTTTTGTCCAACCAAGCATGAAACCATGAGCAAACTTAGTCCAATTCTGATTTTTAGGACTTAGAGAATGTTTGTGTAATGGTTTGTAGTGAATTAGAGGCTGCAATGTGCATTGGTTCAAGATTTTGCAAAGTTTCCATTTGAAGCATAACTTGAAAATAAGTGATTTTTGGCAACTTTGCATGGCCATAACTTTTGATCCAAGAAGAGTTTGATCATGTTCTTGTACTTTTTGAAAAGGGAAAGATGAGATCTACAACTTTCATGACCAAAGTTTTTCCATTTGAAGCCTTTTTGGATCATAAATCAAGGCTTGAAAATTGACCTAAAATGATGCATTCTTGAAAAGTCAACTATGCCCAAAAAGTCAACCTTTGCAAAAACCCTAAATTCTTGATTTTTATGAACTTCAAACTTCTTCCATGATCACACAAGGATCATATACACTCAAAATGATGAAGATCACCCATTGGTTGGGTCATTGGGGGCCTCAGATGCCCTAATTTTGCACTGACTTGTCTGAAAAGTCAACTCTTGATCAGATGACTTCCCCATGGAATTTCTTCATGAAAATTGATATGCATACTACTTATACCATATAGAGATCAATGGAAACAAGAATGACCAAAAATTTTGGAATTATGGCCTCTGAAACCAAAACCCTAATTTTCAGTCAACTGTGCAGTTCATCCTGGCTCTGCATCCACTCAAACCCTAGTTCTTGTGATTCCTTTGCAAATTTGACTCTGTGAGGATGAAATATGACATAAGAACACACATGGACCCCTTTGAAATGATTGGTAGCCTTTGGAATGGCTCAAGATGCTCTGGGATTGCTCAGATCACAAACCCTAGGTGCAGATGCATTGGGAATTATCCAGTGAATCAAAAATGAGATGTGAGGTGATATGATTGTGTTTATGCATATGAGAATGATCACAAGCCATGGTGTGAATGGGTGAGGGCAAATTTGGGGTGTTTACACATGGTGCTGAGCATCAGTGCTCCACCAGAGAAAACTTTCTTTACCACGAATGGTCCTTCATAGTTCGGAGTCCATTTGCCCCTGTGGTCTGTATGAGGAGGGAGGATTCTTTTCAGCACAAGATCCCCTACTTGGTACTCTCGGTGCTTAACTTTCTGATCGAAGGCTCTCTTCATTCTTTTCTGATATAGCTGCCCATGACAAATTGCAGCCAATATTTTCTCTTCAATCAGACTCAGTTGCTCGTATCGGGACCGGACCCACTCTGCTTCGTTCAGCTTAACATCCATCAGCACTCGCAAGGAGGGTAATTCAACTTCAACAGGTAGGACTGCCTCCATACCATATACAAGCTGATACGGTGTTGCCCCGGTGGATGTCCTGATTGACGTGCGGTACCCATGCAAGGCGAACGGTAGCATCTCATGCCAGTCTTTGTATGTGACTACCATCTTCTGCACAATCTTCTTGATATTCTTATTAGCTGCTTCAACAGCGCCATTCATCTTTGGCCTGTAAGGAGAAGAATTGTGGTGTTGGATCTTGAAGTCCCGGCATAACTCAGCCATCATCTTGTTGTTTAGATTGGAACCATTATCAGTAATGATTCGCTCGGGAACTCCGTATCGACAGATGATATCTCTCTTCAGAAATCTGGCTACCACTTGCCTTGTAACATTTGCATACGAGGCTGCTTCAACCCACTTGGTGAAATAATCAATGGCGACCAGGATGAATCTGTGGCCATTTGAAGCAGTCGGTTCAATCTTGCCGATCATATCAATGCCCCACATAGCAAAGGGCCAGGGTGAAGACATTATATTCAAAGGATTGGGAGGCACATGCACCTTATCCGCATAAATCTGGCATTTATGGCATTTTCTGGCGTAGGCACAACAGTCTGCATCCATTGTGATCCAGTAATAACCTGATCTTAGCAACTTCTTAGCCATGGCATGCCCTCCAGCATGGGTACCAAAGGATCCCCCGTGCACCTCGTGCATTAACAAGTCTGCTTCTGTTCTATCAACGCATCTGAGGAGTACGATATCAAAGTTTCTCTTGTACAGGGAACCATCAGTGTTCAGAAAGAAACTACCAGCAAGCCTTCTCAAAGTCTTCTTATCATTGGAAGATGCCCCAGGTGGGTATGTTTGATCCTCTAAGAAGCACTTAATGTCATGGAACCAAGGCTTATCATCTTTGACAACATCCGCTGCGAATACATATGCCGGTCTGTCAAGTCTGGACACTGAAATCTGAGGTACAAAGTTGTCGGCCTGAACTTTGATCATTGATGAAATGGTAGCCAGGGCATCTGCAAACTGATTTTCGTCTCGAGGGATATACTCAAGCTTGACCGTTGTGAAGAAAGTCAATAACCTTCTTGTATAATCCCTGTAAGGTATCAGATGATCCTGATGTGTGTACCATTTGCCGTTAGTTTGATTAACTACCAAAGTTGAATCTCCGAATACAGTCAATGTCTTGATCCTGAGGTCAATGGCTTCCTCGAGACCCATAATGCAAGCTTCGTATTCAGCTTCGTTGTTAGTGCAGTTGAAAGTGAGTTTTGCCGAGAAAGGCATGTGAACTCCTTTGGGTGTAATGAGTATTGCACCAACACCACGACCATTCATATTAACAGCCCCATCGAACATCATAGTCCATTCTTCTTCCGGGTCAGGCCCTTCAGTGTGAACAGGCTCCTCATGATCTTTCGCTTTTATGAACATGATGTCTTCATCAGGGAAGTCAAATCTCATAGGCTGGTAATCATCAATAGGTTGCTCGGCAAGATATTCAGACAATACACTGCCCTTGATGGCTTTCTGAGAGGTGTATTGGATGTCATATTCTGTAAGAATCATTTGCCATCTTGCAACCCGTCCGGTAAGTGCTGGCTTCTCAAAAATGTACTTAACTGGGTCCATCTTTGAGATCAATAAAGTGGTGTGGGTCAACATATATTGTCTTAGTCGACGAGCAGCCCACGCTAAAGCACAGCAAGTTTTCTCGAGCAGTGAATAACGTTGTTCACAGTCGGTAAACGTTTTGCTCAGGTAGTATATTGCATACTCTTTTCGACCAGACTCGTCATGCTGGCCCAACACACACCCCATTGACTCTTCTAATACTGTCAAATACATTATTAGAGGTCTTCCTTCCACTGGAGGCATAAGGATTGGAGGTTCTTGCAAGTACTCTTTGATCTTGTCAAAAGCCCTCTGGCAATCTTTGTTCCACCTGACCGTCTGTTCTTTTCTTAACAGCTTGAACAAGGGTTCACAGGTTGCAGTAAGGTGAGATATGAACCGTGAAATGTAGTTCAATCTACCCAGAAACCCTCGAACTTCTTTCTCAGACTTCGGTGCAGGCATCTCTTGAATGGCTTTGACTTTATCAGGGTCAACTTCAATCCCTTTGTCGCTCACAATAAAGCCCAGCAGCTTACCAGATCGCACCCCGAATGTGCACTTGTTGGGGTTCAACTTCAGTTGGTACTTCCTCAGACGCTTGAATAGCTTCAGCAGATTCACCAGGTGATCTTCTTCAGTAAGGGACTTGGCGATCATGTCATCCACATAACATTCTATTTCTTTATGAATCATATCGTGGAATAGTGTCACCATAGCCCGTTGATATGTTGCACCAGCATTCTTCAGTCCGAATGGCATCACCTTGTAACAGAACGTGCCCCAGGGTGTGATGAAAGTTGTCTTCTCCATGTCTTCAGGTGACATCTTGATTTGGTTGTATCCTGAAAATCCGTCCATGAAGGAGAATACCGAGAACTGAGCCGTGTTATCCACTAATACATCAATGTGAGGTAATGGGAAATCATCTTTTGGGCTGGCTCTGTTCAGGTCCCGGTAATCAACACACATCCTTACTTTACCGTCTTTCTTAGGCACAGGCACAATATTAGCAACCCACGGTGGGTAGCTAGTTACAGCAAGGAACCCGGCGTCCCACTGCTTTTGCACCTCCTCTTTGATCTTCATTGCCATGTCTGGGCGAGTACGGCGCAGTTTCTGCTTAACTGGTGGGCATTCTTCTCTTAGAGGCAGCTTGTGCATAACAATGTCGGTGTCCAACCCTGGCATATCCTGATAAGACCAGGCAAACACATCCACATATTCCTGAAGCAGGTCAATCAATTGTCTCTTCACTGAGTCTCGTAAACAGGCCCTGATTTTAACTTCTTTCACATCTTCATCTGTACCAAGATTAATCGTTTCAACCTCCTCCTGATGAGGAGTGATAACCTTTTCCTCCTGTCTCAACAATCTGGCTAGCTCTTCAGGAAGCTCGTAATCTTCTTCAACCCCTTCATCAGCTTGATTGATCGGATTGTCAAAGTCATATGAAGTCATAGCCGTGCTGTTGTCGGTGCTGTCTGGAAGGCACTCTCTGCAAGGGTTCAGTTTGTTCATTTTAGTGATTGATTTTAATCTTGTTTAGAAAAGTGAAATAAAGTTTTCATTTTGAAAACATTGCCATTTATTTTTTGTACAAAAAGAAAAATGGAAAAACAGTGAGTGAAAAAGAAAAAGACTCGTTTGCAAAAGATGTCTGATATTTCATTGATTAATCTTGTTGCACAAAAATTACAGATGGCCCGATTACAAAATGAGTCTTGTCATCTTGGGAAAGATGCAAGACTTGATGCATGCTTAAAATATACAGGAAATAATAATTACTCTGCAGGAGTAACTCTTATAATTTCCTGGGAAGACCAGTTTGAGATACTGCTCCCCGGGATCTTTGGACGTATCCAATTCTCCAGATTGCGTTTATCTTCCGACTCATCTTCCAAGTTGTTGACAGCATCGGGGGTGAGCATCCCCCCACTAACAAAGTTGGGCTTCTTGGCAGCCTCTGTTTGATCTTCTTGAGTTGGTTTGTAACCCAACCCAAATCTATCTTCTTTCTTCTCCACAGGCAACAGTTTGCCCCAGCCTTGAGCGTTTCCTTCTTCCACCACCTTCCGGGCTTGTTGGTAGGATGTCATAGAGGTCCCAAGCACAGCAGAGGTTTCATTAATATTCAGGGCCTCAAACCCTTGACTCATCGTCTCGTGGATCTCCCCATCCATCTCAATATATTTATAAGTAGCCAGATGGCTAACAAATATATCCTCCTCTCCACAGATAGTAACGACTTGACCTTCCCACTCAAATTTTAACTTCTGGTGAAGGGTAGACGTCACTGCGCCAGCGGCATGAATCCATGGTCTACCCAACAAATAGATGTAGGCAGGCTGAATGTCCATCACGTAGAAGATCGTTTTGAAAGTTTGTGGGCCAATTGTTACAGGCAACTCAATTTCTCCCAGAACTGATCTCTTAGAGCCGTCAAAAGCTCTCACTACCAAGTTACTGGGTCGTAATGCCAATCCTTCATATTCCAGCTTCACAAGGGCCTTTTTAGGTAAGACATTGAGGGATGACCCTGTGTCTACCAGCACATGAGAAAGAACTGCACCCTTACATTCCATGGTAATGTGCAGAGCCTTGTTATGATTGCGGCCTTCCGTAGTCAAATCAGTGTTGGTGAATCCTAGTCCATTGCTAGCATTAACATTTCCAACCACAGCTTCCAACTGATTGACGGTGATCTCTTCTGGCACATAAGCTGCGTGCAAGACTTTGAGTAGTGCGTTCCGATGAGCCTCGGAGCACATAAGCAATGATAGAATAGAGATCTTGGAAGGCGTCTGGTGAAGCTAGTCCACTATCTTGTAATCACTTTTCTTGATGATTCTCATGAATTCATCAACTTCTTGGTCAAAAGGTGTTTTTAAAGCTTCTCTAACAACCTGCTCTTCTTGCACCATGCTCTTCCCTTTTGCCTTGGCAGCAGCTTCTGCTTCGGCAGTGGGTCTTTGAATTTGCGGGGCAAAGAGACGTCCGCTTCGAGTGAAGCCTCCGCCTCCTGTCACATTGTCTATTTGTGGTGAAGAAGTTGATGATTCAAAAGTGATTTTCTGTCCTTCGCAGTATAAATCAGAGCCGTAATGCCAAGGGATGGCATTGCTGCTTTCATAAGGTACTGGTCCAGGCACTGTGACGGTGACTGGACTGATGGCAGCTGCGGAAGGAACCGTGATAGTCTGTGGATCATAATATATTGTGACTGGTGCTCTGGTAGGAGTGGCACTTTGTGAGTTGTAGGAGGAATCATTTTCAGGATCATAATAAATCGTAACTGTTGAGACATCTTCATGGTTTGCTGCTGATGTTGTAGGAGACATTGTTGGAAGGATGGGTGTTGTTGTTGTAGGAGATTCAAAATGAAGTGGTGCTGAAGTTGTAGAAGGAATGTTCGTTGATATCTGGTCAGTTGAAATGACAGATGAAAAATTTGTTGATGAAGCTGAAGAGTTGTCTGGAACAATGGTTGTTGCAGTTGTAGGAGGTTCTGGAGCTGTTGTTAAGGAGATTGCTGGATTGGTAGGAATTGATGTTGTAATTTGAAGCAGGCCACTCTGGATGAGGCCATCTATGCCATCTCTCAGGTTATCACAACCATTCACTGAAATGTTGCAATAAGCACACCCTAACTCACATCCTGGGAACATTTGACATTCTAGGAGTTGAGCTTTAATCTCCACTAAGGGTGTCCGAATCTGACCCACACTGGTTATCAAGTAAGACGGCTTGTCTTCTTCAATAGCATTGATTCGGGGACCACCATGGTGTGGCATAGGGTTCTTGTTGACATTTGGTGGTGGTGCAAAGTTCAGAGCTTTGGAGTCTACCAGGTCTTGTACCTTCATGTGCAAGGCTCTGCACTTTTCCGTACTATGACCAGGTGCATTTGAGTGAAAGGCACATCTGGCGCTGGCGTCATAATTTCTGGGCAGACTGTTAGGATCCGGAGGTGCCAACGTCCTTAGCTCAACCAGGTT
Source organism: Lathyrus aphaca (assembly GCA_963966055.1). NCBI lineage: Eukaryota > Viridiplantae > Streptophyta > Magnoliopsida > Fabales > Fabaceae > Lathyrus > Lathyrus aphaca. The sequence goes on from OZ014524.1 coordinate 340,310,447, forward strand.
GAGTTTCAAGAGTTGTGGCAATAATGTGGCATAGGGCATAGGGATTGGATCGATCACCCTATTGGCCTGAGAAGGTCTCTGTTGGTATGGTCTCTGCTGATTGTTGTTGGTGGTGTTGCTGTTGTTATAATTTCTCTGAGGAGGATACTGAGTTTGTTGCTGGTAACTTTGTTACTGAGGTTGATAAGCTGGTTGAGGATGAATTGGAGCGGGAATGGTGACTGCCGCCACAGACCTATGAACATATTGGGGCCTGCCCCTGTTGGTGTGGATAGCATTGGCTTCACCAGTTCTTCTTGGGCCTGCAAAAGGCTTTCTTGTGTTACTGGATGAGCTTGCACCGTTGTCTGAGATCTTACCCAACTTCAATAGGCTTTCAATTCTCTCCCCGGCTATGACCACATCTGCAAAGCTGGTAGATGAGAAGGCAGCTAGCCTATCAATGTAAGTCCCCTGGAGGGTGTTCATAAACATATCAGCCATCTCCCTCTCTGACATAGGTGGTTGGACAGCAGCAGCAAGCTGTCTCCACCTTTGAGCGTACTCTCGGAAGCTTTCCCTGGATGACTGTGACATCCCCATCAGGAGGGTCCTGTTGGGAGCCATATCTAAGTTGTACTGATACTGTCTGATAAAGGCCTCTGCCGGGTCCTTCCAGCATCTAATGGTTGCTCTTGTCAAGTGGGAGTACCATTCTCTCGATGCTCCAGTTAAGCTATCCTCAAAATAAAACATCCATAGTTTTTCGTCCATGGTATAGGCCTTCAGCCTCCCCAGAAAAGATTGTAAATGGGTCCGGGGACAGGAAGTCCCGTTATACTTCTCAAAGCATGGTGGTTTAAATTTGTGGGGGATCCTGACCCCGTCCACTAGACCCATGTCCATGACATCAAATCCCAAAGAATTCTGGGACTCCAAAGACCTTAGTTTCTCAGCAATCTCTTCTAGCCTTCTGTCATAGGCTTCCTCCCCAGCTCCCATCACTGTGAACTGATCTTCCTGGGGGTCTTCTTGCAAGACTCTACCTGTTGTGGCAGTCCCTTGCACATTGACAGGGATGTTGATCTCTGGATGCTGGTGGGGTCCAAAGACTGGGGGATTGACATGAGGTTGGACTCTTTCATTGTTGCTTGTCCCAGCAGTCCCTGGCTGATGGTCTTCCTGGTTTCTCCCCTCTACTAGTGCTCTTAACCTCTCTTGGCTTTGAGCCATATTGTTCATCACCTCCATAAATTGTGTCATCTGATTCCTCATTTCCAATCTCTTGTTGGTCATTTGATTTCTGACCTCTATAAGGTCCTGCTGCATTTGGTCCATCTGTATGCCCGGAAGATTGTTGCGGGTGGGGTATCTATGTGGACGGTTGAGTGGAAACCCTCGACGTCGAGCAATAATTCCTGAGATCACAACAGAGTTAGTAACAATAAAACAAAACCTACAAAACAAAACAAAAGGTTAGTATGCAATGCAGTGTGTCTATTTGTTTCTAAGGTATCCGGCTTGGTACTTGGTTTTGACCTTTCCAGACCCCTGAAGAAGGTGCTTGTGATGTTGCTTGAAGAATTCAGATGAAACAAACCAACACATATATTACAAAAAGGTAAATGATACATAGTTTGTTTCTTTTACAATACAAGCCCTCTGAGGGGTCAAAAGTACAACATAAAGAAAAGCACACGAAATGAAAGCAACAACAAGCAAAAGTCAAACACCAAGACCAAACTCATCCTCCTGAACTTCCTTGAGAAGTGCTTCAGTCACGGGATCAGCTGGACACTCTGTAAGATTCCTGATAAGGAGATTCCTGGTAGTAACAGCTGCAGTTAGCCTCTTGTGTTGACTCTGGTCCTTAGACCTCTTTACACCAGCTCTAATCTTCAATTCTGAGATCTCCCTCTGGGCTGTTGCCAGGGCTTCCTGTTGCTCTTTTGCACTAGCTTCCAGCTGCTCAATCTTGTCCTGAGTCCTCTTATCCTCCTGAGTGCGAGCTTCGGTGATCCTGACCCACCTAGCTTGACTCTCCTTTAGATATAAATCAGTCCTGGCCTTCTGGAACTGAGCTTCCTTGCAGGCATTCTTCAAGATCTGTTCTCCAGCCCTAGACTTCTTAATGTAATCCTCTGACTTCTCAATTCTAGTCAAATGCTCCACTTTCAGCTTTTCTAACCTCTCAATATCCAACCTACCATCACTCCTCTCCCAGAGGGTCTTCTGTAGAGCTTGAGTCAGCTTCTCATTTCTATCTTTCAATTTCTCAAACTCCTCTAAGCTGACAGTTGCCGGAGGTGGTGTTGTGGAAGGTCCAGGCATATCTTCAATAGTGAAGGGCATTCCAGAAATTTGGGCCCTGGCATGAGACCACTCATAGTACTGGGCTGAGGCTACATTATTGCATCTTCCAAGAATGGTTACCCCCTTAGTCTGCACATTGTCCCAAGCCCAGGATGCTTGCCTGACAATAGCCAGATTAGGCTTGATTTCACAATAAAGGGTCTCAGTCAGATCCTGTGCTCTAGGAGGATGGACTAATGCATAGCCCAGTTGTCTTTTGAATAGTAGGGGGTTGTAGTTGATACAACCCTTCACTCCAATCAAAGGCACATTGGGAAACTGCCCACAACTTGTAATGATGTCTCTACCCTTGGTGCTCTGAGTGCACCATCTGATGTCATCTGAGGTTAGAGCAACAAGCCTCTTAGCCCAGTTCTTCTGCTGGTGAGGGTTTAAGAATGCATCAGTCTTTGGCAAATGCTTGAGCAGCCAAGTATGGAACAAAGGAGCACAGCATCTCACTAATCTTCCCCTTTGCTTTTCATTCCTTTGATGGACAGAGTAGTAAAGATCTCCCAGTAAGGTGGGCACTGGGTTTCTCAGGATGAAAAGATGGACTGCATTCTTTCTAACAAACCTAGGCTCATCTGCAAAAAGTATGATCCCATATATGCTAAGGGCCAACAGAGCACAGACTGCCTTCCACTCCCCCAAGGAGGCCTTCAGAATAGCCTGAGAAGTCAAGAAATCCAGATGAAAACCAGAGACTCCAGCTTTAGCTGTCAAATTCTGCCCAATTAGAACTGGTTCCATGTATAATGCCTTTGCTACCTCCTCATTACTAGGGAAAGCCATCTCAGGGTTGAAGGGGATTCCAACCCTGATAGTTACACCAACCAATGATGAATACTCCTCCAGCAAGGGTCCCAACTGAAAATTCTGGAAGGTGAAGCACCTCAGAGGGGGATCATAGAACTGCAAGCAAGTATGAATCAAGCTCCTCTGTGAAGGGTCCAAATCCATAACCACATCAAGGATTCCTCCATAATGTTCTCTGAAAAGTGGTATATGGTCTGGAGTAATCAGGGTCTGAATCTTCCTGATGCTAGCCAACTCAGGCTCAAAGAAATGATAGGAGATGTTGCTTTTCTTAGGTGCCATGTTGCTGAGACAGATGCTGAGAATAACACTGAAGATTGGCCTCTGACAGGCTGAGACTAGTGATGCAGGCAACTGAAGCAGGTAGCTGATAGCTGAAGTAAGCACTGATGAAGACAGGTCTATGCTGAAGAAGGGGTCAAAACCAAGCCAAAATGATAGGATGGATACCCTGGAAAAAAAATAAACACATGTCAAAATGATGCAATGAGGATGTATGCAAATGATATGCAAGGGTTTGTGACTGAGCTGGATCTGATTAACTGCTCTGATATAGATCCATATATGTTCAAGAAATCCAGATGGAGGTCTATAAGTCCAGTAACCAAGGTGGGGGACTCAAATAAAGAGTCATATGTCCAGGGTTTAGAATCACAAGAACTGTTCCAACATGGAGTACTCTTTAAACAAAACAAAGTAACAGGGTATGCTGAGGTCAAAGGTACCTGCAAACCTGTAAACAACCCAACCCCCTCACAGGTGATGTTCTAAAATAAGGATCCTCAGACTTGGATCAGTTATGAGAAGTGTAAACACTTCTAACCCGGAGGTACAGTGTTTACAATAACCATAAAAGATCCTCCTCTAATTCACCTCAGTTTCTGAAGGTCAATACTAAAGGTCATCCAGACTTAGCAGGCTTCCCAGATAGCCCTAGCACTACAGGAAATCTGTAGCACAGAGTTCTCAAGAAGAAACCCATATCTGAACCGTGTTTCATATTCCCGCACCAGACCGAAATGGAATGGGAAAGAACATGAACCACTCTAGCCTAGGTGTCACTCAGGTCCCAGGTATAGGACCTCAACTCTCAGTAGAACACCCACCCACCAAAGCAACAAAACAGATCCAGCCAGCACAGTATGACAGTATGATATATGTAAAGCTATAAAGAAAGCAATAAAACAACTGTACATAAAGCAAAAATAAATACAAATACAAGCACAAAAAGCACATAACAACCCAGTAAACACAAATCAAACAAGCGCTAGGAGGAACCCACAAAAAGAACCAGAAGCCCTGGTCACAGTGTAAGATTCCCCAGCAGAGTCGCCAAGCTGTCGCTCCCGATAAATGGGAATCGGCCCAAATAAAGGTACAGACGCGAACGGTCGGCGAGAGGGACAATGAGAACACACAGCCGTGAACTCACTGGAGATGAATAGAGTCGCCAGCTAGGCATTTTTATCCCGGAGGAAAGGTAATGCTGCATAGACCTAGGAAAAGATGGATAAGACGGTTGCGAACCAGAGAGACTGAGAAAGGGGGTTGGTTACAACCTGGGAAGGTATTAGCACCCAGATTGTCCGTCGTACTCGACGGGATCCACGCTTAAAAGATTTGTGTTTTAAAGGGGTAGTGTCAGTGCAATTTGTGTATAAAAGAGCTGGAAAAGGATGTACAGGTGTCAGTGTAAAAGAAGTGTAAAGTGTGATATGTATAAATGATGTGTCAGTGTAAGAATGAGAATGAATTGCTCAAGATTATGAGGCTTAAAGAAATGATCTGGAAGGAGGGGGAATATACAGAGACTTTTGTTCGATAACTGTTAAGTTATGCCTACGTATCCTCTCGTGCAATGAGGAAGTCAGAACACTGTAGTTCGACCCAAAGAGACTGAAAGATAAATTGACTTGTGAACTGCTTGCTTGTCTATGCTCAAGTGTATGACCTGTCTGGCTCAAGTGCAAACTGTCTTGCATTAGACGGAAGAAGCGAGCTCTCGTTTATGAGTGAATGAGATGAGAAAAGAATCCCGGAGGAGACGATTATTGTTTGTTTTTGAGTTTTCAGTCTTTTATTGCTTTTTGAAGTTTGTCATAAGTTAATGAGCTTAAGCCTAAACCAATGGGTTAGTGAACTCATCACATCTTCCCTCTGATTAGGGGTAATGAGAATACATTAAGTGTGAAGTCAGCTTCTCACACTTAATCACCTTTGGTATAGGATTAAGATCATTAACCTACTTGTGATTATTTAGATGTTTTTGTGGTTTTTGTTTAGTGTTAAGTAATGAGATTAAGCCATAATCAGGGATTAAACAGACCCATTACACCATCCTAATAGAAGGATAATAGATGAGAATGTTTAAGCTGAGGAAAGCTCCTCAACTTAATCCATGATTAGGGATTAAACTCATGACAAAACAAGCCTTTGATTAAGTGGATTTTACTTAATGATAAGATAAAGAAGTGATTTTTATGGTTTGTAAGACAACTTGAGGGGGACTTGTCCATTAACACTAGGGTTAGTCCTTCTTAACCAGTTAAGGAAGAATTAGAACCCTAATGCAAGGCCCAAGTTACAGGTGTGATGTCTTGATGATTATTAAGTGGATTGATTAAAAGAGTTAAACACATTAAGGGTTTAACACTTAGGATTAAAGTTATACACTCCATCCTAATAGAAGGATGCAGGCATAAGCTTAATCACAAAGCCTTAAAGCCTTTAGGGTTTAGTCCCTGATTATGAGATGAGAAGAGAAGACTCAAAAGAGACACAAAGGTAAAACTTAATGGGGGACTAATCAAAACCCTAATCATTATCATGCTTGGTTGTTCCTAGGTTTTGTGAGGTTTACAAGAGAAGTCTTCAATGGAACCACCAGGAAGCAGATGAAAAGATCAGGAGAAGCAAAGTAACTTGCTTCGTTCAAGAAGTCAAGTCACTTGAAGAAAGAAAGTAAGAAGAAGAAGAATGAGCAAGCTCAATCTCAAACACATATCAAAATGCATCAATGGATGCAAGAGAGAGATGAAAAGAAATTGTGAGAAGTGAAGGCAAATTCACTTCTCAAAGTTACTTACCACCTGAAAGGTTAGTGAAAGAAATGCAATGCAATGCAAAATGAGATGAAATGGCATGATGAAAATCAAAACCAGAAGCACATTCATGATGTTAATAATGCTATGAGATGATGCAAATATGAAACAACACATGGGGATGATCATACAAGCTCATGGATGCAAATGAAGCAAGTTAAGACACATGAACATACATGAAAAGTTATGACATGAAAATGGCATACAACATGGAAAATGCAAGATGCAATGATCAAACATGCTTTCAATATGTCTTATGATGTTAAATGAATCACATGGAGGCATAAAATGTCATGGCAGGTCAAGGTATGAATGCAAATGCAAGATGGATGCATATGGAAGCCTAAATTAGGGTTTATGATCAAAGCATCAAACACAAACCAAAATCAGAAGCAAACATCAATACAAAAAATTGAAAATGCACTCAAAGGACCCCTAATCCTACACTAACTCACTGCCCAAAGGAGAGGTTCCAACTCTTAACCAAGTTCAAGTTATGATTTTCCTAAGTTTTCTAGGGTTTTAGGGTTCCTTAACAAGAAAAATGCCAAACAAATGGAAAATGAAAGATCAAATCATGGCCATTTAATCTCACAAACTACATGATATGCTAAACACAATGCAAAAAGAATCAAAGTCCAACTCTTTAGGGTTAGGCAGAAATGATTTTTGGAAGTTTGGATCAAAATAATGCATCAAAATGATTTTAATTCCATGGAAAATTCTTAAAATGCATCAAGATCAAAAAAGAAATTTGGTTTGAGGGTTGGACAATGTTTCTAAATGCTTTTAAAGGTTTCATGAATTTTTTGGTGATTTTTAAATACCTAAAAGTATTTTTAATTAATTAATTCCCATTAATTAATTAAAAATAAACTTTTAAATATTTAAAAATACTTTTTTAATGCGAAAAATAAAAATAAAAATATTTTTGTGTTCTGAAATTAAATAATAACTTGTATAAAAAAATTCAGAATTTTTAAAGTATTTTTGCTATTTTTAATAAATTGTGGAAATTAAATGGGAAAAAATGAAAATAAAAATAAATAAATGAAGAAGTAAGCAGATCTGATGGCTGATATTCAAACTGGGGTGAAATTGGTTGACTGGCGCGTCATCCAAGGGCTGAGGCTTGTCCTGATTAAATTAACTTAATTATGATTAATTAAACTAATAAATGAGGATTAGGGCAAAATGAATGAATCTGGGCCAGACAATCACGCGCCAAGTCAAAGGAGTCAACTAATCCAACGCATCAGATTCAAATGCCATTAATGACTGGGATTAGGGTTAAGCATTTTCAGGTGACCGGAGGGAAGCTCCGGTCATCTTCTCCGGCAGGTTGAAAACCCTAGAACATGATTCAGGCTACCATTCATCAAATTGAAAGCAGGGAAATGTTCCTCTACCCAAACCCCACTCAAATCACCTCTCAAACTAAATTTATCATGCACAAACAAAGAGAATCGAAGCCAACAAGATTCACGGGCAAAATTTCAGAGCCTTGGTAAATCCTCATTTCTCACTCATTTTCGATTCTAAGCACATCCCCATGATCAGCAAGACATACACAACCAATTTATAACATAAAATGCAAGCTCTGTGAGAAAAAGTTCATAGCCATACCTGAGGTGGAAGCTTCTGATTCTGGGCTTTCTGGGCTGTTCTTTGGTGCAGACTCACTCCAATGGTTCCCCTGGTGCTAATGGCAAGCTTGGATGGAGCTCAAGCAAGCTATTTTGAGAGGTCCAGTTCTGGTGTATCAGAAAATGAGGTCTGTGTGTATGAGGTTTCAAGCTCTACCAATGGTCGATTCTGGTTCCTTTTAGTGTGTTTGATTTGTTGGTGAAGAGAAATTGGATGTCTGATGGCTGAAAAATGAGATTCGAAGAAGGGAAGCCCTTTGACAGTTTTTATGGGGACTGAGTTCTAGCTTGCTTCAAGGGCCAATGTTGTGCTATAACATTCCCACAATGTGTGAATAGCCTGTGGAGCAGGTCAGTAGGGGTGGCTGCTTACTGTTCCATGAGTATGGGAGTTTTGGCCAAAAAGTCAATTTGGCTTGTACTTGCAGCATGGGCTATGGCAGCAGCAGTTTGAGGTCATGTCTTGCTTCAGCTTGGGTCAAGGATGACCCTTAGATTGCTTGAGAGTGACTGCAACATATGGATCATGAGCTATGCTAGCTTTTGCAACTTGCCCACTTGTGCTTTCTTGTGATTTTATGTTATGTACATGAGGCATTTATTTCTGAATTTTGTTACATGATGTCTCAATTGGTCATGGCAATGCATAGAAATCAGTTGGTAATCACATAGCTCTTTGGAAAATGACTTTGCCAAAAATCCATCTTTTGCACTTGTAATGGAAAATGACTTAAGGATCTTTGAAAACCAAAGCAAACATTGCAAAATCCCTTGGGCCAATTCTGTTTTTTGGGTTATGTATGATCATGTGATGAAGTTTTGAAGCCATTTTGAAGTCAATAGAATGCTTGGTACATGAATTTGCAAGTTTTCCATTTGGTGCCTAACTTGAATTTTAGTGATTTTTGTCAACTTTGACAAACCATAACTTTTGATCCAAAATGAATTAGGTCATGTTCTTGTACTTTTTGAAAAGGGAAAGATCTAATCTACAACTTTCATGACCAAAGTTTTTCCATTTGAAGCATTTCTGGATTAAAAAGTAAGGATTGAAAAGTTGTCCAAAATGACAAATTCCTTAAAAGTCAAACTTGCCTCAAAAAGTCAACTTTGCAAAAACTTGTAATCCTTGAATTTTGTGAACTTCCAACCTCTTCCATGATCAAATAAAGATCATATACACTCAAAATGATGAAGATCACCCCTTGGTTGGGTCATTGGGGGCCTCAGATGCCCTGATTTTGCACTGACTTGTCTGAAAAGTCAACTCTTGATCAGATGACTTCCCCATGGAATTTCTTCATGAAAATTGATATGCATACTCCCTATACCATATAGAGACCAATATAAACAAGAATGACCAAAAATTTTGAAGTTATGGCCTCTGAAACCAAAACCCTAATTTTAGGTCAACTGTGCAGTCTAGCCTGGCTCTGCCTCCATACCAATCCCAGTTCTTGTGATTCTTTGGAATTCTTGACTTTGAGAGGATATAATGTGATACTTGAACACACACATGGACCCCTTTGAAGTGATTGTTGCCCTTTGGAGTGGCTCAAGAAGCTCCTGGATTGCTCAGATCACAAACCCTAGATGCAGATGACTTTGAACCAATACAAAGACTCAAAATTGTGGTATGAGATGTTATGATTGTGTTTATGCATATGAAATGATCACAAGCCATGGTGTGAATGGGTGAGGGCAAATTTGGGGTGTTTACACTTCTTTGTAAGCATTCTTCAATACCAACTCCCCTGCTCGGGATTTTCTGATGTAATCGTCAGTATTCTCAATCTTAGTCATATGCTCGATACGGAGCTTCTCTAACCTCTCATTTTTGTCGCTCCCGATAAATGAAACAGGGTCAAATAAGGGTACAGACGCGAACGGTCGGCGAGGGTAACAGTGAGAACACACAGCCGTGAACTCACTGGAGATGAATAGAGTCGCCAGCTAGGCATTTTTATCCCGGAGGAAAGGTAATGCTGCATAGACCTAGAAAAAGAAGGATAAGACGGTTGCGAACCAGAGAGACTGAGAAAGGGGGTTGGTTACAACCTGGGAAGGTATTAGCACCCAGATTGTCCGTCGTACTCGACGGGATCCACGCTTAAAAGATTTGTGTTTTAAAGGGGTAGTGTCAGTGCAATCTGTGTATAAAATAGCTGGAAAGAATGTACAGGTGTCAGTGCAGAAGAAGTGTGAAGTGTATCAATGATGTGTCAGTGTAGGGACAGGAGTGAAATGCTCATGATCATGAAGCTAAAGAATGAAGCTGGAAAGAGGGGGGTATATACAGAGACTTTTGTTCGATAACTGTTAAGTTATGCCTACGTATCCTCTCGTGCAATGAGGAAGTCAGAACACCGTAGTTCGACCCAAAGAGACTGAAAGATGAATTGACTTGTGAACTGCTTACTTGCCTATGCTCAAGTGTATGATCTGTCTGGCACAGATGCAAACTGTCTTGCATTAGACGGAAGAAGCAAGTTCTCGTTTGTGAGTGAATGAGATGAGAAAAGAATCCCGGAGGAGACGATTATTGTTTGTTTTTGTGTTTTCAGTCTTTTATTGTTTTTGGAAGTTTGTCATAAGTTAATGAGCTTAAGCCTAACCCAATGGATTTAGTAAACTCATCAAATCTTCCCTCTGATTAGGGGTAATGAGAATACCTTAAGTGTGAAGTCAGATTCTCACACTTAATCACCTTTGGTGTAGGATTAAGATCATGAACCTACTTGTGATTATTTAGATGTTTTTGTGGTTTTTGTTTAGTGTTGAGTAATGAGGTTAAGCCATAATCAAGGATTAAACAGACTCATTACACCATCCTAATAGAAGGATAATAGATGAGAATGTTTAAGCTGAGGAAAGCTCCTCAACTTAATCCATGATTAGGGATTAAACTCATGACAAAACATGCCTTTAATTAAGTGGATTTTAATTAATGGTATGATGAAGAAGTGATTTTTAGGGTTTGTAAGACAACTTGAGGGGGACTTGTCCATTAACACTAGGGTTAGTCCTTCTTAACCAATTAAGGAAGAATTAGAACCCTAATGCAAGGCCCAAGTTACAAGTGTGATGTCTTGATGATTATTAAGATGGATTGATTAAAGGATTTAAACACATTAAGGGTTTAACACTTAGGATTAAAGTTATACACTCCATCCTAAGAGAAGGATGCAGGCATAAGCTTAATCACAAAGCCTTAAAGCCTTTAGGGTTTAGTCCCTGATTATGAGGTGAGAAGAGATGACTCAAAGAGACACAAAGGTAAAACTAAGAGGGGAGACTAATCAAAACCCTAATCATTGTCATGCTTGGTTGTTCCTAAGGTTTGTGAGGTTTTCAAGAACAATCTTCAATGGAACCACCAGGAAGCAGATGAAAGGATCAAGAGAAACAAAGTAACTTGCTTCATTCAAGAAGTCAAGTCACTTGAAGAAAGAAAGTGGGAGGAACAAGAATGAGCAAGCTCAATCTCAAACACATACATAAATGCAGCAATGGATGCAAGAGAGATGAAAAGAAAAGTTATGAGAAGTGAAGGCAAATTCACTTCTCAAGTTTACTTACCACCTGAAATGTTAGAAAGAAATGCAATGCAATGCAAAATGGGATGAAATGGTATGATGCTAGACCAAATCAGAAGCATACACATGATGATAATGATGTTATGAGATGCTACAAACATGAGGCAGCACATGGAGATGTTCATACAAGATCATGGATGCAAATGGTGCAAGCTAAGAAGCATGAATGAACATGGAAAGTTATGAAGCATACAAAGCATACAACATGGCAAATTCAAGATGCAATGATCAAAGATGCTTCCTATATGTCTTATGAAATCAAATGAATCAAATGGAAGCATGAAATGGCATGGCAAGTCATGCTATGCAAGAGAATGCAAGAAGGATGCAAATGGAAGCCCAAATTAGGGTTTATGGAGCAAACATCAAACAAAAACCAAAAACAGAAGCAAACCCTAAGATAAAAAATGGAAAATGCCACACAAAGAAACCCTAATCCTATACTAAACCAAGGTCCAAAGGGGAGGTCTCAACTCTCAACCAATCTCAAGTTATGATTTTTCTAAGTTATTAGGGTTTTTAGGGTTCCTAAACAAAAGAAATGTCAAACAAATTGAAAATGCAAGATCAAATCATGGCCTTTTAATCCTAGAAACTACATGCTAAACATAAAACAATGCAAGAAGAATCAATGTCCAACTCTTCTTAGATAGGCAGAAATGAATTTTTGAACTTTGGATCAAATTAATGCACAAAAAATGATTTAATTCAATGGAAAATTCTCAAAATGCATCAAGATCAAAAAAGAAATTTGGTTTGAAGGTTGGACAATGTTTCTAAATGTCTTAGAACATTTCATGAATTTTTTGGTGATTTTTAAATACCTAAAAGTATTTTTAATTAATTAATTTCCATTAATCAATTAAAAATAGTCTTTTAAATATTTAAAAATATTTTTTAATGATAAAAAATAAAATAAAAATATTTTTGTGTCTTAAAAATTAATAAAACTTTTAAGAAAAAGTTTCATAATTTTTAAGATATTTTTGCTATTTTAAATTAATTATGCAAGTAAAATGAAAAGAAAATGGATTAAAATTAAATAAAATAAAAGTAATCAGGATGGAGGGCCAGGATTGGGTCTGGATTCAAATTTGTTGACCAGCGCGCAAATGAAGGGTCCAGATGGCTTCTGATCAGATTAAATTAATTATGGATTAATTAAGATAAACACGTGGATTAGGGCATAATCAGGAAGATCCAGGCCACACACTCACGCGCGAAGTCAACGGGTCAATGGCATCTCACGGTCCAAATTCAAATGATCATTAATCACGCAATTAGGGCTTAAACACTTTCAGGCTGCCGGAGAAGACTTCCGGTCGTCTTCTCCGGCCAGCATCTCCCCTGAGAAATCCCCAAAACCCCAAAAAGCCAACTAAAATGAAATCTAAGAATTGGGAAATGTTCTCCAACCCCTCACGAATCAAAACCCTCTCTCAAAACAAATTTATTCTTCCTAACAAAGCTAAATCGAAGAAAATAAGAACTAGGGCACGCAAGTTTCAGAAGCTAATTAAATACTCATTTCAAAGCCATTTCAAAAACCACAAGCACCAGGATACCCAGTGAAGCATAGAGAACAAGTCTATAACATGAAAAATGATTTCTGGAAAAATAATTTTCAAGCTACCTGAGATTCGAAGCTTTCACTCTGATGACTTTCTGGCCCCTTCCTTCAGTGCAATCCCCTCCACTTGATCCCCAGATGATGTTTGAATGCTTTGGAGGAATTTATATTGGCTGGATGATGAGTTTGACAAGCTTCTGCTTCAACTCAGTCAGAAATAGCAATGGAGTTTCAGGCAGTTTCAGGTCATTGTGAATGGTTGTTTGAGGTCCAGATGATGTGTGGAGAAGGTCTGTGGTGTTTGTTTTGATGTTTGTGAGCTAGGGAGAGAGATTCGAATGGAACTGCAAGTTGAGGTGAAGAATGGCAGTGGGGTGTTCTTGCTTGTTTCAGGCCTGGCTTTTGGTGGTTTGAGGTCTATGAAGTGTGGTGAGATGAATGATGAAGATGGTTTTTGTGTTTGTATGCTGTGGAGGCAGATTCGAAGGAATATGCAAATGAGGTGTTTTTTGTGAATGTGTTAAAGGAGTGAGTTTCAGCCTGGCTAGATGTATGGGATGGCTTGCTCTTTGTCCACATAAACCTCTCTCATTGGTCAGATGATTGGACATGTGCTTTATTGATTGGTAAGTCACCTTTTGCAAAAAGTCAAATTTTGTGTAAGGCAAGTATGGCTTGATCTATAGCTAGTACATGGGCTGGTTCTGGTGCAGCATGATGTGTGTGTGAGGCTAGCTTGGTTCAGCAGCCAATGCATCAAGTGGTAGAAGTGTCATGAGTGTTTTTGCAAGTTGTTGCCTTTTTGTACTTCATGAAAGAAAGCCTTGTTACATGAACCATGAACATGTGATTTTGGTTCAATTCTGATTTGTATGACCTATAGAATGTTTGTATGCTGGTTTGAAATGAACTAGAGGTCACAAAAGGCATTGGTTCATGATTTTGCAAAATTCTCATTTGAAGCATATCTTGAAAATCAATGATTTTTGCCAACTTTGCCACACCATAACTTTTGATCCAAGAAGAGTTTGATCATGTTCTTGTACTTTTTGAAAAGGGAAAGATGAGATCTACAACTTTCATGACCAAAGTTTTTCCATTTGAAGCATTTTTGGATCAATAATCAAGGCTTGAAAAATGACCTAAAATGAAGCATTCTTGAAAAGTCAACTATGCCCAAAAAGTCAACATTTGCAAAAACCCTAAATTCTTGATTTCTATGAACTTCAACCTTCTTCCATGATCAAATAAAGATCATATACACTCAAAATGATGAAGATCAACCATTGGTTGGGTCATTGGGGGCCTCAGATGCCCTGATTTTACACTGACTTGTCTGAAAAGTCAACCCTTGATCAGATGACTTCCCCATGGAATTTCTTCATGAAACTTGATATGCATACTCCCTATACCATATAGAGACCAATGGAAACAAGAATGACCAAAAAATTTGGGGTTATGGCCTCTGAAACCAAAACCCTAATTTTCAGTCAACTGTGCAGTCAAACCTGGCTCTGCATCCACTCAAACCCCAATTCTTGTGATTCTTTGGAATTTTTGACTTTGAGAAGATGGAATATGATACTTGAACACATGTAGACCCCTTTGAATTGATTGGTGACCTTTGGAGTGGCTCCAGAGACTTTGGGATTGCTCAGATCACAAACCCTAGGTGCAGATGACTTAGAAACTATGCAGTGAATCAAAAATGAGATATGAGATGATATGATTGTGTTTATGCATATGAGAATGATCACAAGCCATGGTGTGAATGGGTGAGGGAAAATTTGGGGTGTTTACAGCTGCCCCTATTCAAACATGAGTTAGCTGTGCAGGTTGTAAGTAACGGCTTAACAGGCGAACAAGATAACTTGTGGTTGAATACCAAAGACAGTCCAAAATTTGCACTCACAGAATGAAGAATAAAAGGGATATAGATTGTAAAATAAAGTATATTGTAAAGTGTGTGCTAAATAAAGCGATGACGGGGACGGCCGACATGCTGGGGATAAAAGGTAAAGCTGAGACGGGGACGGCCGACTAGCTGGGAAAAATAAAATCATGATGGGGACGGCCATCTAGATAAAGCTGTAAAAATTTCTGAGGATTTAATGAAACATGACGGGGACGGCCATCAAGTTCATAAAGGTAAAGTAACCAACGATGGGGACGGCCATCGGGCTAAAAGGAAAAGGGACCACGACGGGGACGGCCATCGGGTGAAAGAATAAATGGAATGAACAGATGATGGGGTACGGCCATCAAAGGTGAAGGACGATCACCTAGCAGGGGACGGCTGCTCTGTTGGGAATAAAAGAAATATGATGGGGACGGCCATCAAAGGTGGAGGACGACCACCTGGCAGGGGACGGCTGCTCAAAAATATCGCGACATAGGACGAATGCCGGATAAAAGGTCAACGATGGGGACGGCCATCGGACGAGCATGATGGAGGAAGACCATCAAGAAGTGGAGGACGACCACTCAGCAGGGTACGGCTGCTCTCAAGGTTTATCATAACACAGGACGAGTGTCAGATAACCAAAATCAACAATGGGGACGGCCATTGGATAAAGTGATGAAGGACGATCATCAAAAAGGTGGAGGACGACCACCTAGCAGGGGACGGCTGCTAAAAAGATCAACGATGGGGGACGGCCATCGGATGAGCATGATGGAGGACGACCATCAAGAAGTGGAGGACGACCACTCAGCAGGGTACGGCTGCTCTCAGGGTTACCATGACACAGGACGAGTGTCAGATAAAAGAAAATGCTTTGTTGGTGATCTACTGGGGATATAGTGAACACGGACGAGCGTTCACAACCCAGAAAGGAAAGTATAAGTGCTTGGTATTGTATATAGATTAAAGATGCGGACGAGCATCCTTAGACTATGATACGGACGAGTATCATGTAGAAACAAATACTGACACGTGTTCAGAGATGATGATACGGACGAGTACCATCTGGTTAACAAAGAACACGGACGAGTGTTGAATCTGAAGAGACTCTTCTGGGGAATAGTAGACACGGACGAGTGTCTATATTCAAGATGACATAAGTGTTTGACACGGTGTATGGGTTAAAGATGCGGACGAGCATCCTTAAGATTATGATACGGACGAGTATCATGTAGAAACAAACGCTTGACGCATGTTCTGAGATGATGGTACGGGCGAGTACCAACGAGTTAACAAAGAACAAGGACTAGTGTTGAATCTGTGGGGATATGAGTGATATATATACAAGATACGGACGGGTATCTGTATAAGTGTAACATGAGTAGTGAGTATATATAGATGGGTGTTTATCTGCTGGGGAGAGTGACACGGACGAGTGTCAAAAGGAGAAGAGTGTAATATGAACAAGTATCTGATATACAAAGTCTAGGCGACTGCGCTGGGGATATGACACGGACGAGTGTCAAGAAAGTGTATATATAAGTATGTGTGAGTGCAAAGAGGGTGTCTTTGGCTTTTGTTGGTGATTTGACACGGACGGGTGTCAGGAAGTATCTGTAATACGGGTGATCTTGTTTGTAAAGAGTGTTCAGGCGACTTTTCTGGGGAGTGTTGATACGGACGGGTATCAAAAGGAGATATATACTGGTGTCTGGTGATTTGCAAGGCAACTGCTTTTCGCTGGGATCCTGGTGGGGATTTTTGTACAATGATGATGAACGGTCATTTCTCACAAGTGTTAATTCAGAACATGGCTTATGATTATGCTATGCGTTTGATTTTTGCCGTAATGCTCCGTATTAGACGGAATGCTACGCTCTGAGGGGATAATATGATGCAAATGCCATGATTATGCAAAGACATCAAACCGGGATTCGGATCCCGTTGCTGATCTGTTTGAAATGGACATCCCAGCTGGGGATGAGATCATTGGTAGATCTGATGAGATGCATCTGCTCGGGGATATATGTCACTGATTTGACATATCCTTGTAATATAGGACCCAGCTGGGGTTTGTGGAAGCCTCCTGTACTCTGTTGTGACTTCTTCGTGCGTTGCTCTTCTGGATGGAGGCTGAGGATTCTGTGGGGAGGTGATTCCCTGATTCCTGCATTCTGCTGAGGCAGAATGATTGGTACCACAGCTGGGGATGTTGTTGGTAACTCAGCTGGGGAGAGTAATGAGAGGCAACTCAGCTGGGGATAGAGCACTCCGGATGCTGAGATCTTTTGTTGATTTGCCAGCTTGCTGAGATATAAATTGCATGCCCCAAGTTGAGCTCTGGATACCTGCAATCCTGCAAAGATAAGGAAACGCACAAAAGGTCCCGAGGTACCCTTTACTGGATTCCGTCATAGGAGTCAAGCACTCTCAGGAGTAAGTATATTCCCTGCAGGCACGTGTTTTCATTATTGTTTTTTTTTGGAGAAAAGCATCTGTACTTATGCAATCGTATTTTTAGAGATATCAGACAATTCTTTGCAAAATATAAATGTAAAAAACGAAACATGACTGAAAAATCTGATTTTATTAAGTGCCCTGAATTGGCAAAATACAGTCAAAGAAACAAATCTCCTGAAATGAGGAGATTGTTACAAATTGAGAAACAAAATGCTGGCAGTGTTGATGACGCTTTAAGGAGCTTCCTCTTCTGCTATGACTCGTATGACAATGACGTTCTTCTCGTCTTGCTTTCTGAAAAAAGGCTGATTCTGATTGAAGCTTGATTCTGTTGAAACTTTCCAAGTTGTAAGTGATACAGACGAATTCAGAATGCAGTTGTTCGCTTATTCCCTTATTTTGCATGGATCGCCCTTTCGGGTTTTCAATCCATCGGGATACCCATTTTTGCCTGAGTTGTCCAATGCGGCTTTTCAACTCAGCGGGTGTACATTTTTTGTTTATTTCCCATATTTTTGCCCGAGTCTTTTATTCTGTTTTTGACTCGCCGGGATGCCCTATTTTTGCCTGGACTTACATTCTGTTTTTGTGTCCAGCGGGTCATTTTATGCGAAGTATTTTTTAACTGCATCTGAATTCACAGGGGACGGGAAGTCTTCACCATCCATGGTGCTGAGCATCAGTGCTCCACCAGAGAAAACTTTCTTTACCACGAATGGTCCTTCATAATTCGGAGTCCATTTGCCCCTGTGGTCTGTATGAGGAGGGAGGATTCTTTTCAGCACAAGATCTCCTACTTGGTACTCTCGATGCCTGACTTTCTGATCGAAGGATTTCTTCATTCTCTTCTGATATAACTGCCCATGACAGATTGCAGCCAACCTTTTCTCTTCGATCAGACTCAGTTGTTCGTATCGGGCCCGAACCCATTCTGCTTCACTCAGCTTAACATCCATTAATACCCGTAGCGAGGGTAATTCAACTTCAACAGGTAGGACTGCTTCCATACCATACACAAGTTGATACGGCGTTGCCCCAGTGGATGTCCTGATTGATGTGCGGTACCCATGCAAGGCAAATGGTAGCATTTCGTGCCAGTCTTTGTAGGTGATTACCATCTTCTGCACAATCTTCTTGATATTCTTATTTGCCGCCTCAACAGCACCATTCATCTTTGGTCTGTAAGGAGAAGAATTTTGATGTTGGATCTTGAAGTCCCGGCATAATTCAGCCATCATCTTGTTGTTCAAGTTGGAACCATTATCAGTAATGATTCGTTCGGGCACTCCATATCGACAGATGATATCTCTCTTTAGGAATCGGGCTACCACTTGCCTTGTAACATTCGCATATGAGGCTGCTTCAACCCACTTGGTAAAATAGTCGATGGCGACCAGGATGAATCTGTGACCGTTCGAAGCAGTTGGCTCAATCTTGCCAATCATATCAATGCCCCACATGGCAAAGGGCCATGGTGAAGACATGATGTTCAAAGGATTGGGAGGCACATGCACCTTATCTGCGTAAATCTGGCATTTGTGGTACTTCCTGGCATAGGCACAACAGTCTGCATCCATTGTGATCCAGTAATAGCCTGATCTTAACAACTTCCTAGCCATGGCATGTCCTCCAGCATGGGTACCAAAAGAGCCCTCGTGCACTTCATGCATCAATAGATCTGCTTCCGTCTTGTCAACACATCTGAGGAGTACCATGTCAAAGTTCCTCTTGTATACAGATCCATCAGTGTTCAGAAAGAAACTTCCAGCAAGCCTTCTTAAAGTCTTCTTATCATTGGAAGATGCCCCAGGCGGGTATGTTTGACCCTCCAAGAAGCATTTAATGTCATGAAACCAAGGCTTATTATCTTTGACAGCTTCCGCTGCAAATACATATGCTGGCCTGTCAAGTCTTGATACTGAAATCTGAGGTACAAAGTTAGCAGCTTGAACTTTGATCATGGATGAAATGGTAGCAAGAGCATCTGCAAACTGATTCTCGTCCCGAGGGATATACTCAAGCTTGACTGTTGTGAAGAAAGTCAATAACCTTCTTGTATAATCCCTGTAAGGTATCAGATGGTCTTGGTGTGTATACCATTTTCCGTTGGTCTGATTGATTACCAGAGCTGAATCTCCGAATACGGTCAATGTCTTGATCCTGAGGTAAATGGCTTCCTCAAGACCCATGATGCAAGCTTCGTATTCAGCTTCGTTGTTAGTGCAGTTGAAAGTGAGTTTTGCCGAGAAAGGCATGTGAACTCCTTTAGGTGTAATAAGTACTGCACCAACACCACGACCATTCATGTTAACGGCCCCATCAAACATCATAGTCCATCCTTCTTCCGGGTCAGGCCCTTCAGTGTGAATAGGCTCTTCATGATCTTTTGCTTTAATGAACATGATGTCTTCATCAGGGAAGTCAAACCTCATAGGCTGGTAATCATCGATGGGTTGCTCAGCGAGATATTCAGACAATACACTGCCCTTGATGGCTTTCTGAGAAGTGTATTGGATGTCGTATTCTGTGAGAATCATCTGCCATCTTGCAACCCGTCCGGTAAGAGCTGGCTTCTCAAATATGTACTTGACTGGGTCCATTTTTGAGATTAACAAGGTAGTGTGGGTCAACATATACTGCCTTAATCGGCGAGCAGCCCACGCTAAAGCACAGCAAGTTTTCTCGAGCAGTGAATAACGTTGTTCACAGTCGGTAAACTTTTTGCTTAGGTAGTATATTGCATACTCTTTTCGACCAGACTCGTCATGTTGGCCCAGCACACACCCCATTGACTCTTCTAATACTGTCAAGTACATGATTAGAGGTCTTCCCTCAACTGGAGGCATAAGGATTGGAGGTTCTTGCAGGTATTCTTTGATCTTGTCAAAAGCCCTTTGGCAGTCTTCATTCCACCTGACCGTTTGTTCCTTTCTTAACAGCTTGAACAAGGGTTCACAGGTTGCTGTAAGGTGAGATATGAACCTTGAGATGTAGTTCAATCTACCTAAGAACCCTCGAACTTCTTTCTCAGTTTTCGGTGCAGGCATCTCTTGGATGGCTTTGACTTTATCAGGGTCTACTTCAATCCCCTTCTCGCTTACAATAAATCCCAGCAGCTTACCGGATCGCACCCCGAATGTGCATTTGTTGGGGTTCAACTTCAGTTGATACTTTCTCAGACGCTTGAACAACTTGAGCAGATTCACCAGGTGGTCTTCCTCTGTAAGGGACTTGGCAATCATGTCATCCACATAGCATTCTATTTCCTTGTGGATCATATCGTGGAATAGTGTTACCATAGCCCGTTGATACGTCGCACCGGCATTCTTGAGCCCAAATGGCATCACCTTATAACAGAACGTGCCCCAAGGTGTAATGAATGTTGTCTTCTCCATGTCTTCAGGTGACATTTTGATCTGGTTGTATCCTGAAAATCCATCCATGAAGGAGAATACCGAGAACTGAGTCGTATTATCAACCAATACGTCAATGTGAGGTAATGGGAAATCATCTTTCGGACTGGCTCTGTTCAGATCCCGGTAGTCAACACACATTCTTACCTTTCCGTCTTTCTTAGGCACAGGTACTATATTAGCAACCCACGGCGGATAGCTAGTCACAGCAAGGAACCCGGCGTCCCACTGCTTTTGTACCTCCTCCTTGATTTTCATAGCCATGTCTGGACGAGTACGGCGCAGCTTCTGTTTGACTGGAGGGCATTCTTCTCTCAAAGGCAGCTTGTGCACAACAATGTCGGTATCCAACCCTGGCATGTCTTGATACGACCAAGCAAATACATCCACATACTCTCGAAGCAGATCAACCAGTTGCTTCTTTACTGAGTCTTGCAGGCAGGCCCCGATTTTAACCTCTTTCACGTCTTCATCCGTACCAAGATTGATCACTTCAACCTCCTCCTGGTGAGGGGTAATAACCTTTTCCTCTTGTCTTAACAACCTGGCTAGCTCTTCAGGAAGCTCATATTCTTCATCAACCCCTTCGTCAGCTTGATTGATAGGATTGTCAAAGTCATACAATGTCATAGCCGTGCTGCTGTCGGTGCTGTCAGGATGGCACTCTCTGCAAGGTTTTAATTGGTTCGTTTTAGTGATCTGATTTTAATCTTATTTAGAAAAGTGAAATGAAGTTGTCATTTTGAAAACACCGCCATTTATTTTTTGTACAAAAAAGAAAAAAAAGGAAAAACAGTGAGCAGAAAAGAAAAAAGACTTGTTTGCAAAAAGATGTCTGATATTTCATTAATTGATCTTGTTTGCACAAAAAAGTACAGATGGCCCGATTACAAAATGAGTCTTGTCATCTTGGGCAAGATGCAAGACTTTGATGCATGCTTATAAAATACAGGAAATAATAATTACTCTGCCCGAGTAACACTTATAATTTCCTGGGAAGACCAGTTCGAGACACTGCTCCCCGGGATCTTTGGACGAATCCAGCTTTCCAGGTTGCGTTCTTCTTCCAGCTCGTCTTCCAGACAGTTGATAGCATCGGGGGTAAGCATCCCCCCACTGACAAAACCAGGCTCTCCAGCAGCCTTTGCTTGATGTTGAGTTGGTTTGTAACCCAACCCAAATTTGTCTTTCTTCTCCTCTACAGCTAAAACCTTGCCCCAACCTTGGGCAGTTCCTTCCTCAACAACCTTCCGGGCTTGTTGGTAAGATGACATGGAGGTTCCAGATACAGCAGATGCTTCATTC
Organism: Lathyrus aphaca; assembly: GCA_963966055.1. Lineage (NCBI taxonomy): Eukaryota > Viridiplantae > Streptophyta > Magnoliopsida > Fabales > Fabaceae > Lathyrus > Lathyrus aphaca. Next base: position 340,332,591 of record OZ014524.1, read on the forward strand.
ACATTCAAGGCTTCAAATCCTTGGCTCATTGTTTCGTGGATCTCCCCATCCATTTCAATGTACTTATAAGTAGCCAGATGGCTAACAAATATATCCTCCTCCCCACAGATTGTAACAACTTGGCCTTCCCACTCAAATTTTAACTTTTGGTGAAGGGTAGACGTTATTGCGCCGGCGGCGTGGATCCAGGGTCTACCCAACAAACAGCTGTAGGCGGGCTGAATGTCCATCACATAAAAGATAGTTTTAAAAGTCTGTGGGCCAATTGTCACAGGTAGCTCAATCTCTCCCAGAACCGATCTCTTAGAACCATCGAAGGCCCTTACTACCAGGTTGCTGGGTCTCAACGCCAATCCATCATATTCTAACTTCACCAGAGCCTTCTTTGGTAAGACATTAAGGGATGAACCTGTGTCTACCAACACATGGGAAAGGACTGCTCCTTTGCATTCCATGGTTATGTGCAAGGCTTTGTTGTGGTTGCGGCCATCCGCTGTCAAGTCAGTATTGGTGAACCCTAGCCCATTGCTAGCAGTAACATTTCCAACCACGGTTTCCAACTGGTTGACAGTGATCTCTTCAGGCACGTAAGCTGCGTGCAAGACTCTAAGTAATGCATTCCGATGGGCTTCGGAGCACATAAGCAGTGAGAGGATAGAGATTTTGGATGGCGTTTGGTGAAGCTGATCCACAATTTTGTAATCACTCTTTTTGATGATTCTCATAAACTCATCAACTTCTTGATCGAACGGTGTCTTCAAGGCTTCTTTAACAGCTTGATCTTCCTGCACCGGGCTCTTTCCTTTTGCCTTGGCAGCAGCTTCTGCTTCGGCAGTAGGTGTTTGAATTGGTGGAGCAAAGAGACGTCCGCTTCGAGTGAAGCCTCCGCCTCCCCCCACATTATCTACTTGTGGTGCAGGTGTTGATGTTTCAAGAGTGATTCTTTTTCCTTCGCAGTACACGTCAGAGCCATAGTGCCAAGGGATGGCCCTATTGCTTTCATATGGTACTGGTCCAGGAACCGTGACAGTGACTGGACTGATTGCTGCTGCTGAAGGGACTGTAATTGTTTGTGGATCATAAAAGATTGTAACTGGTGCTCTGATGGGAGCAGCACCTTCTGAATGGTAGGCAGAGTTGTTTTCAGGATCATAAAATATCGTGACGGTAGAGACGTCTTCATGATTTGTTGCTGGAGTTGTAGGAGACAATGGTGGCAGAATGGATGTTGTTGTTGTGGGAGCTTCATAATGGAGTGGTGCTGGAGTTGTAGGAGGAACATTCGTTGACATCTGGTCAGTTGAAATGACGGATGAAGTGCTTGTTGATGAAGCCGAAGAATTGTCAAGAACAATAGTTGCTGCAGTTGTAGGAGGTTCTGAAACCGTTGCTGATGAGATTGTTGGATTTGTTGGAAATGATGTGGTGATCTGAAGTTGGCCGCTCTGAATGAGGCCATCTATGCCATTCCTCAAATTATCGCACCCATTTACCGAGATATTGCAGTAAGCACAACCCAACTCGCACCCTGGGAACATCTGACATTCCAAGAGCTGAGCCTTGATTTCTACCAATGGTGTCCTGATCTGTCCCACACTGGTTATTAAATAAGACGGCTTGTCTTCTTCAATAGCGTTAATTCTAGGACCACCGTGATTTGGCATCGGGTTCTTATTGACATTGGGTGGTGGTGCGAAATTCAGAGCCTTGGAGTCTACCAAGTCTTGTACCTTCATATGCAGAGCCCTGCATTTTTCCGTACTGTGGCCAGGTGCGTTTGAATGAAAAGCACACCTAGCATTGGAGTCATAGTTCCTTGGTAGACTGTTGGGATCCGGAGGTGCCAACGTTCTTAGCTCAACCAGGTTGAGTTTCAGAAGTTGTGGCAACAAGGTAGCGTATGGAATTGGGATCGGATCGATCACTCTGTTAGCTTGAGATGGCCTTTGCTGAAATGGCCTTTGCTGGCTATTGTTGTTGGTATTGCTGTTGTTGTTTCTTGGAGGATACTGATTTTGCTGATGGTACTGAGGTTGCGGCTGATAGTTTTGTTGAGGAGGTTGATAGACTGGTAGAGGATGAGCTGGAGCAGGAATGGTGACTGCTGCTATTGACCTTTGAAGATATTGGGGCCTGCCCCTGTTGGTGTGGATGGCATTGGTCTCGCCAGTTCTTCTTGGGCCTGCAAAAGGCTTTCTTGTACTACTGGACGAGCTGGCACCATTATCAGAGATCTTACCCATTTTCAACAGGCTTTCAATTCTCTCCCCAGCTATGACAACATCTGCGAAGCTAGTGGAAGAGAAAGCAGCCAGCCTGTCAATATATGTCCCCTGAAGGGTGTTCATAAACATGTCTGCCATTTCCCTTTCAGACATAGGTGGTTGAACGGCAGCAGCCAATTGCCTCCATCTCTGGGCATATTCTCGGAAACTCTCCCTTGAAGACTGTGACATTCCCATTAGGAGGGTCCTGTTGGGTGCCATGTCTAAGTTGTACTGATACTGTCTGATGAAGGCTTCTGCCAAATCCTTCCAGCATCTGATAGTTGCCCTTGTCAGGTGAGAGTACCATTCTCTTGACGCTCCAGTCAAGCTATCTTCGAAATAGAACATCCACAATTTCTCGTCCATGGTATAAGCTTTTAATCTCCCGAGAAAAGATTGCAGATGGGTTCGAGGACAAGAAGTCCCATTATACTTCTCGAAACAAGGAGGCTTGAACTTATGGGGGATCCTGACCCCGTCTACCAAGCCCATATCCATCACGTCAAAACCCAAAGAGTTTTGAGACTCTAGGGATCTTAACTTCTCAGCTATCTCATCCAACCTTCTATCGTAAGCTTCTTCCCCAGCACCCATTACCGTGAATTGGTCCTCTTGGGGGTCTTCTTGAAGTACCCTGGCTGCAGTGGCAGTCCCTTGAACATTTGCAGGAATATTGACCTCTGGATGAAGATGGGGGCCAAACACAGGGGGGTTAACATGAGGTTGTACCCTTTCATTGTTGCTGGTTCCGGCAGTCCCTATGTGTGGATCCTCTTGATTTTGCCTCTCCACCATGGCCCTCAGTCTTTCCTGGCTCTGAGCCATGTTGTTCATAACTTCCATAAACTGAGTCATCTGCGTTCTCATTTCTAATCTTTCGTTTGCCATCTGATTTCTGACCTCTGCAAGGTCCTGCTGTACCTGATCCATTTGAATTCCCGGAAGGTTATTTCGGGTTGGATAACGGTGCGGACGGTTGAGGGGAAATACCCGGCGCCTAGCAATAGTTCCTGAACATCACAACAGAGGTTAGCAACAACAAAACAAAACCCTACAAAACAAACAAAGGGTTAGCATGCAATGCAGTTATGCTTATTTGTTCTCAAGGTATCCGGTTTGGCCTTCAGTTTTGACCCTTCCAGACCCTTGAAGATGCAGTTGATGTTGCTTCCGAAGTAAACTTGGATGGAACAAACTAACACAAATATATTACAGAAGGTGAAATAATACAACTTGTTCATTTTACAACACAAGCCCCCTAAGGGGTCAAAATACATCACAAAAGTAAAAGTACATGGAATAGAAACAACAACAAGCAAATGGTCAAACACCAAGGCCAAACTCATCCTCACAAACTTCCTTGAGAAGTGCTTCGGTCACAGGATCAGCCGGACGCTCCGTGAGATTTCGGATAAGGAGGTTCCGGGTTGCAATAGCTGCTGCTAGCTTTTTGTGCTGAGTTTGGTCCTTGGACCTCTTCACCCCTGCTTTGATCTTCAATTCTGATATCTCCCTCTGGGTTGCTGCCAGGGCTTCTTGCTGTCCTTTTGCACTAGCCTCCAGTTGCTCCACCTTGTCTTGAACTCTCTTGTCTTCCAGGGTACGAGCCTCGGTGATCCTGACCCACCGGGCTTGACTCTCCTTCAAATACAAGTCTGTCCTTGCTCTCTGGAACTGGGCTTCTTTGCAAGCATTCTTCAGAATTTGTTCACCAGCCTTAGACTTTTTGATATAATCCCCAGACTTCTCAATTTTAGTCAGATGCTCTACTCTCATCTTCTCCAATCTCTCAATCTCCCTCATACCTTCACTCCTTTCCCGGAGGGTCTTCTGCAAAGCCTGGGTTAACTTCTCATTTCTTTCCTTCAAGCTCTCAAACTCCTCCAAACTGATGGTAGCAGGGGGTGGTGCTGAAGATGACTCAGGCATGTCCTCTATGGTAAAGGGCATTCCAGAGAATTGAGCCCTGGCACGGGACCACTCATAATATTGTGCTGATGCCACATTATTGCACTTCCCCAGGATGGTCACTCCCTTGGTTTGAACATGATCCCAGGCCCAGGCAGCCTGCCTAACAACAGCCAAATTAATCTTGTTCTCACAATAGAGAGTCTCCACCAAGTCCTGTGCCTTAGGAGTATGGACCAGTGCATAGCCCAGTTGCCTCCTGAACAGCAGAGGATTGTAATTGATACTACCCTTAACTCCTATTAAAGGCACATTGGGAAAATGCCCACAGCTGGTGATGATATCCCTGCCCTTGGTGCTTTGAGTACACCATCTGATATCTGCTGAAGTTAGAACAGTGAGTCTCTTAGCTCAGTTGCTTTGCTGATGAGGGTTTAAAAATGCATCTGTCCTGGGTAAATGCCTGAGAAGCCAAGTATGGAACAATGGAGCACAACACCTTACCAATCTCCCCCTCTGCTTTTCATTCCTCTGATGCACTGAATAATAGAGATCCCCCAATAAAGTGGGCACTGGGTTCTTTAGCATGAATAGGTGGATTGCATTCTTGCTAATGAATCGAGGCTCATCTGCAAACAACACAATTCCATATACACTCAAAGCCAGTAAAGCACAGACAGCTTTCCACTCTCCTACAGAAGCTTTCAGGGTAGCTTGAGAGATCAAGAAGTCCAGATGAAAACCAGGGATCCCAGCTTTAGAGGTCATATGCTGCTCAATCAAAACAGGTTCCAGATGCAAAGCTTTTGCTACTTCTCCATTAGCAGGAAAGACCATCTCAGGGTTGAAAGGGATTCCAACCCCGATAGGCATACCAACTAATGAGGAGTACTCTTCCAATAAGGGGCCCAACTGAAAGTCTTGAAAGGTGAAACATCTCAGTGGGGGATCATAGAACTGAATGCAAGTGTGGATGAGGCTCCTCTGTGAAGGGTCCAGATCCATGACCATGTCAAGTATATCTCCATAATGCTCCCTGAACAAAGGTATGTGATCTGGAGTGATCAGGGTCTGAATCCTCCTGATGTCTGATAGCTCTGGCTGGAAGAAATGGTAGGTGATGTTGCTCTTTTTAGGAGCCATGATGCTGAGACTGAGTAGAGACAGGTGCTGATGATAATACTGAAGAATGGGCCACTGATTGGCTGGTGATAACTGAAGCAGATGCTGATGAGGATGGGTCAATGCTGAAGATGGGGTCAAAACCAAAACCAAATGAAGATGGATACCCTGAAACACAAATAAGCAAATGTCAATATGATGCAATGATTATGTATGCAAATGATATGCAAGGGTTTGTGACTGAGCTGGATCTGATCAAAATGCCCTGATATAGGTCCATGTGTGTTCAAGAATTCCAGATGGAGGTCTACAAATCCAGTAACCAGGGTGGGGGGCTCAAATAAAGAGCCACATGTCCAGGGTCTAGAATCACAAGAACTGTCCAACATGGAGTACTCTTAACAAGTCAAAGTAACAGGGTATTCTGAGGTCAAGGTACCTGCAAACCTGTAAACAGCCCAACCCCCTCACCGGTGGTGTTCTAGAACAAGGATCCTCAGACTTGGATCAGTTATGAGAAGTGTAAACACTTCCAACCCGGAGGTACAGTGTTTACAATAACCATAACAATTCCTCCTCTAATTCACCTCAGTTTCTGAAGGTCAATACTAAAAGGTCATCCAGACTTAGCAGGCTTCCCAGATAGCTCTAGCATTGCAGGAAATCTGCAACACAGAGTTCTCAAGAAGAAACCCATATCTGAACCGTGTTTCATATTCCCGCACCAGACCGAAATGGAATGGGAAAGAATATGATTCACTCTAGCCTAGGTGTCACTCAGGTCCCAGGTATAGGACCTTAACTCTCAATGAATCACCCACCCATCAAAACAAAAAACCAGATCCAGCCAGCAGCATGACAGTATGATATATGTAAAGCAGTAAAGAAAGCAGTAAAGCAACTGTACATAAAGCAAAAATAAAACATATACAAACACAAGTAAGCACATAACACCCCAGTAAACACAAATCAATCAAGCGCTAGGAGGAACCCACAAAAAGAACCAGAAGCCCTGGTTGCAATATAAGGATCCCCAGCAGAGTCGCCAAGCTGTCGCTCCCGATAAATGAAACAGGGTCAAATAAGGGTACAGACGCGAACGGTCGGCGAGGGGAACAGTGAGAACACACAGCCGTGAACTCACTGGAGATGAATAGAGTCGCCAGCTAGGCATTTTTATCCCGGAGGAAAGGTAATGCTGCATAGACCTAGAAAAAGAAGGATAAGACGGTTGCGAACCAGAGAGACTGAGAAAGGGGGTTGGTTACAACCTGGGAAGGTATTAGCACCCAGATTGTCCGTCGTACTCGACGGGATCCACGCTTAAAAGATTTGTGTTTTAAAGGGGTAGTGTCAGTGCAATCTGTGTATAAAATAGCTGGAAAGAATGTACAGGTGTCAGTGCAGAAGAAGTGTGAAGTGTATCAATGATGTGTCAGTGTAGGGACAGGAGTGAAATGCTCATGATCATGAAGCTAAAGAATGAAGCTGGAAAGAGGGGGGTATATACAGAGACTTTTGTTCGATAACTATTAAGTTATGCCTACGTATCCTCTCGTGCAATGAGGAAGTCAGAACACCGCAGTTCGACCCAAAGAGACTGAAAGATGAATTGACTTGTGAACTGCTTACTTGCCTATGCTCAAGTGTATGATCTGTCTGGCATAGATGCAAACTGTCTTGCATTAGACGGAAGAAGCAAGTTCTCGTTTGTGAGTGAATGAGATGAGAAAAGAATCCCGGAGGAGACGATTATTGTTTGTTTTTGTGTTTTCAGTCTTTTATTGTTTTTGGAAGTTTGTCATAAGTTAATGAGCTTAAGCCTAAACCAATGGATTTAGTAAACTCATCACATCTTCCCTCTGATTAGGGGTAATGAGAATACCTTAAGTGTGAAGTCAGATTCTCACACTTAATCACCTTTGGTGTAGGATTAAGATCATGAACCTACTTGTGATTATTTAGATGTTTTTGTGGTTTTTGTTTAGTGTTGAGTAATGAGGTTAAGCCATAATCAAGGATTAAACAGACTCATTACACCATCCTAATAGAAGGATAATAGATGAGAATGTTTAAGCTGAGGAAAGCTCCTCAACTTAATCCATGATTAGGGATTAAACTCATGACAAAACATGCCTTTAATTAAGTGGATTTTAATTAATGGTATGATGAAGAAGTGATTTTTAGGGTTTGTAAGACAACTTGAGGGGGACTTGTCCATTAACACTAGGGTTAGTCCTTCTTAACCAATTAAGGAAGAATTAGAACCCTAATGCAAGGCCCAAGTTACAAGTGTGATGTCTTGATGATTATTAAGATGGATTGATTAAAGGATTTAAACACATTAAGGGTTTAACACTTAGGATTAAAGTTATACACTCCATCCTAAGAGAAGGATGCAGGCATAAGCTTAATCACAAAGCCTTAAAGCCTTTAGGGTTTAGTCCCTGATTATGAGGTGAGAAGAGATGACTCAAAGAGACACAAAGGTAAAACTAAGAGGGGAGACTAATCAAAACCCTAATCATTGTCATGCTTGGTTGTTCCTAAGGTTTGTGAGGTTTTCAAGAACAATCTTCAATGGAACCACCAGGAAGCAGATGAAAGGATCAAGAGAAACAAAGTAACTTGCTTCATTCAAGAAGTCAAGTCACTTGAAGAAAGAAAGTGGGAGGAACAAGAATGAGCAAGCTCAATCTCAAACACATACATAAATGCAGCAATGGATGCAAGAGAGATGAAAAGAAAAGTTATGAGAAGTGAAGGCAAATTCACTTCTCAAGTTTACTTACCACCTGAAATGTTAGAAAGAAATGCAATGCAATGCAAAATGGGATGAAATGGTATGATGCTAGACAAAATCAGAAGCATACACATGATGATAATGATGTTATGAGATGCTACAAACATGAGGCAGCACATGGAGATGTTCATACAAGATCATGGATGCAAATGGTGCAAGCTAAGAAGCATGAATGAACATGGAAAGTTATGAAGCATACAAAGCATACAACATGGCAAATGCAAGATGCAATGATCAAAGATGCTTCCTATATGTCTTATGAAATCAAATGAATCAAATGGAAGCATGAAATGGCATGGCAAGTCATGCTATGCAAGAGAATGCAAGAAGGATGCAAATGGAAGCCCAAATTAGGGTTTATGGAGCAAACATCAAACAAAAACCAAAAACAGAAGCAAACCCTAAGATAAAAAATGGAAAATGCCACACAAAGAAACCCTAATCCTATACTAAACCAAGGTCCAAAGGGGAGGTCTCAACTCTCAACCAATCTCAAGTTATGATTTTTCTAAGTTATTAGGGTTTTTAGGGTTCCTAAACAAAAGAAATGTCAAACAAATTGAAAATGCAAGATCAAATCATGGCCTTTTAATCCTAGAAACTACATGCTAAACATAAAACAATGCAAGAAGAATCAATGTCCAACTCTTCTTAGATAAGCAGAAATGAATTTTTGAACTTTGGATCAAATTAATGCACAAAAAATGATTTAATTCAATGGAAAATTCTCAAAATGCATCAAGATCAAAAAAGAAATTTGGTTTGAAGGTTGGACAATGTTTCTAAATGTCTTAGAACATTTCATGAATTTTTTGGTGATTTTTAAATACCTAAAAGTATTTTTAATTAATTAATTTCCATTAATCAATTAAAAATAGTCTTTTAAATATTTAAAAATATTTTTTAATGATAAAAAATAAAATACAAATATTTTTGTGTCTTAAAAATTAATAAAACTTTTAAGAAAAAGTTTCATAATTTTTAAGATATTTTTGCTATTTTAAATTAATTATGCAAGTAAAATGAAAAGAAAATGGATTAAAATTAAATAAAATAAAAGTAATCAGGATGGAGGGCCAGGATTGGGTCTGGATTCAAATTTTTGACCAGCGCGCAAATGAAGGGTCCAGATGGCTTCTGATCAGATTAAATTAATTATGGATTAATTAAGATAAACACGTGGATTAGGGCATAATCAGGAAGATCCAGGCCACACACTCACGCGCGAAGTCAACGGGTCAATGGCATCTCACGGTCCAAATTCAAATGATCATTAATCACGCAATTAGGGCTTAAACACTTTCAGGCTGCCGGAGAAGACTTCCGGTCGTCTTCTCCGGCCAGCATCTCCCCTGAGAAATCCCCAAAACCCCAAAAAGCCAACTAAAATGAAATCTAAGAATTGGGAAATGTTCTCCAACCCCTCACGAATCAAAACCCTCTCTCAAAACAAATTTATTCTTCCTAACAAAGCTGAATCGAAGAAAATAAGAACTAGGGCACGCAAGTTTCAGAAGCTAATTAAATACTCATTTCAAAGCCATTTCAAAAACCACAAGCACCAGGATACCCAGTGAAGCATAGAGAACAAGTCTATAACATGAAAAATGATTTCTGGAAAAATAATTTTCAAGCTACCTGAGATTCGAAGCTTTCACTCTGATGACTTTCTGGCCCCTTCCTTCAGTGCAATCCCCTCCACTTGATCCCCAGATGATGTTTGAATGCTTTGGAGGAATTTATATTGGCTGGATGATGAGTTTGACAAGCTTCTGCTTCAACTCAGTCAGAAATAGCAATGGAGTTTCAGGCAGTTTCAGGTCATTGTGAATGGTTGTTTGAGGTCCAGATGATGTGTGGAGAAGGTCTGTGGTGTTTGTTTTGATGTTTGTGAGCTAGGGAGAGAGATTCGAATGGAACTGCAAGTTGAGGTGAAGAATGGCAGTGGGGTGTTCTTGCTTGTTTCAGGCCTGGCTTTTGGTGGTTTGAGGTCTATGAAGTGTGGTGAGATGAATGATGAAGATGGTTTTTGTGTTTGTATGCTGTGGAGGCAGATTCGAAGGAATATGCAAATGAGGTGTTTTTTGTGAATGTGTTAAAGGAGTGAGTTTCAGCCTGGCTAGATGTATGGGATGGCTTGCTCTTTGTCCACATAAACCTCTCTCATTGGTCAGATGATTGGACATGTGCTTTATTGATTGGTAAGTCACCTTTTGCAAAAAGTCAAATTTTGTGTAAGGCAAGTATGGCTTGATCTATAGCTAGTACATGGGCTGGTTCTGGTGCAGCATGATGTGTGTGTGAGGCTAGCTTGGTTCAGCAGCCAATGCATCAAGTGGTAGAAGTGTCATGAGTGTTTTTGCAAGTTGTTGCCTTTTTGTACTTCATGAAAGAAAGCCTTGTTACATGAACCATGAACATGTGATTTTGGTTCAATTATGATTTGTATGACCTATAGAATGTTTGTATGCTGGTTTGAAATGAACTAGAGGTCACAAAAGGCATTGGTTCATGATTTTGCAAAATTCTCATTTGAAGCATATCTTGAAAATCAATGATTTTTGCCAACTTTGCCACACCATAACTTTTGATCCAAGAAGAGTTTGATCATGTTCTTGTACTTTTTGAAAAGGGAAAGATGAGATCTACAACTTTCATGACCAAAGTTTTTCCATTTGAATCATTTTTGGATCAATAATCAAGGCTTGAAAAATGACCTAAAATGAAGCATTCTTGAAAAGTCAACTATGCCCAAAAAGTCAACATTTGCAAAAACCCTAAATTCTTGATTTCTATGAACTTAAACCTTCTTCCATGATCAAATAAAGATCATATACACTCAAAATGATGAAGATCAACCATTGGTTGGGTCATTGGGGGCCTCAGATGCCCTGATTTTACACTGACTTGTCTGAAAAGTCAACCCTTGATCAGATGACTTCCCCATGGAATTTCTTCATGAAACTTGATATGCATACTCCCTATACCATATAGAGACCAATGGAAACAAGAATGACCAAAAAATTTGGGGTTATGGCCTCTGAAACCAAAACCCTAATTTTCAGTCAACTGTGTAGTCAAACCTGGCTCTGCATCCACTCAAACCCCAATTCTTGTGATTCTTTGGAATTTTTGACTTTGAGAAGATGGAATATGATACTTGAACACATGTAGACCCCTTTGAATTGATTGGTGACCTTTGGAGTGGCTCCAGAGACTTTGGGATTGCTCAGATCACAAACCCTAGGTGCAGATGACTTAGAAACTATGCAGTGAATCAAAAATGAGATATGAGATGATATGATTGTGTTTATGCATATGAGAATGATCACAAGCCATGGTGTGAATGGGTGAGGGCAAATTTGGGGTGTTTACAATTGTCCAGACGACTATCATTCCTCTCCCAGAGGGTCTTCTTTAGAGCTTCAGAAAGCTGAGCATTCCTCTCTTTCAGCTTCTCAAACTCCTCTAAACTGACTATAGCTACAGGCTCTAATGCTGATGGCCCTAGCACATCCTCCAGGGTGAATTGCATGCAGGTGATCTTTCCTCTGATGCGAGACCAATCAGTGTACTGAGCTGAAGCTATGTTGTTACGCTTACCAAGAATAGCAATCCCTTTTGTTTGTATGTTATCCCCAGCCCAGGATGTTTGTCGGATGATGGCATGATTATTCTGAACATCACAGTAAAGGGTATCTGCTAATTCCTGCTCTCTTGGTGGATGTACTAGAGCATACCCTAGCTACCTTTTTAAAAGCAAAGGATTGTAGTTGATGCAACCCTTCACTCCAATAAGAGATACATTGGGATACTGCCCACAGCTTGTAATTATGTCCCTGCCCTTGGTGCTCTGAGTACACCACCTGATATCTTCTGAAGTGAGAGCAATCATTCTCTTAGCCCAATTTCTTGACTGATGAGGATTCAATAAAGCTTATGTCTTTGACATGTGTCTCAATAACCAACAGTAGAAGAGAGGTGCACAACATCTGACTAGTCTTCCCCTCTACTTCTCATTCCTTTGATGCACTGAGTAGTAAAAATCCCCTAGCAAGGTAGGAACTGGATTCTTCAACAGGAATGTGTGGATAGAATTCTTGCTTACAAACTTAGGCTCGTCTGCAAACAAGATGATTCCATTTACACTAAGAGCTAGGAGAGCACAAAGAGTTTCCCACTTCCTTGCTGCAGCATGACTGGTGGCCTGAGTGATCAAGAAGTCCAAATGGAGGCCTGGGATTCCAGCCTTGGGTGTCATATGCTTATCAATGATGTTGGTTTCCATATATAGAGCCTTAGCTATGTCTTCATTCCTAGGAGAATCCATCTCAGGGTTGAAAGGGATTCCTCTCCTGATAGGGACACCCAACAACATGAAAACTCTTCCTACAAATGACCCATCTGAAAGTCCGGGAAAGTGAAACATCTGAGAGGAGGGTCATAAAACTGAAGGCAAGTGTAAATCATGCTCCTGTGTGATGCATCCAAGTCCATGATCATGTCCATGATACTACCATAATGTTCTCTGAATAAAGGAACATGATCAGGAGTGATAAGTGCCTGGATCTGTCTGATGCCTGCTAGAGAGGGCTCAAAGAAATGGTAAGTGATGTTTCTCTTCCTGGATGAGTCCATACTGACAATGGATGTTGATGAAGATAACTGAGGAGAAATACTGATGAAGACAACTGGAGAAGATATCAGCTGAAGAAGATCTCTGAGGAAGATAACTGATGAGGATGGCTAAGCAGAAGAACAGTCAAAACCAAACCAAAGAAGATGTGGATACCCTATAAAACAAATAGATAAATGTTAAAATGATGCAAAATGATGTATGTAGAATGATATGCAAGGGTTTGTGATTAGGTGCTGGATTTGTCATTTTCTTTGATAGGGTCAATGAGTGTTTAGAAATCTGGATGAAAGCTAGAGAACCAGTAACCAGGTGGGGGACTCAAATAAAGAGTCACAAGTCCAGGGTTTCTTAAGATCAGTCCAAAGTAGTGTAACCTTACAACAATATCAGTAACAGGGTATGTTGAGGCCAAGAGTTCCTGCAAACCTGTAAAGATCCCAACCCACTCACAGCTATTGTTCTAGAACAAGGATCCTCAGACTTGGATCTACTATGAGAAGTGTAAACACTTTTAACCCGGAGGTACAATGTTTACACTAATCATAAAGAACCCTCCTCTAATTCACCTCAGATGTTGAAGGTCATCTAAAAGGTCATCCAGACTTAGCAGGCTTCCCAGATAGCCCTAGCACTACAGGAAATCCATAGCACAGAGTTCTCAAGAAGAAACCCACGTCTGAACTATGTTTTCATATTCCCGCACCAGACCGAAATGGAATGGGAAAGAATATGAATCCACTATAATCCTATGTCTCACTCAGGCTCCCGGTGTGGAACCTTTCTCACTGAGATACCCCTCCCACCAAGGCGAACCAACAAATCCAGCACATGATATGATGACAATAATATGAAATGCATAAAAAATAGTAAATGAAAGCGATAAATAAAGTTGTACATAAAGCAATAAATAAAGCAATAAACAAAAAGCACACATAACACCCCCATAAACACAAATCAAACAAACTCTAGGAGAAACCCACAAAAAGAACCAGAAGTCATGGTTGCAAAGGCTTCCCCAGTAGAGTCGCCAAGTTGTCGCTCCCCGGACTTACGTCCCGGTGCAAACGCGAACCACCGACGAAGAGAAAGGGTTGAATAGAGTTGGTAAACTCATTATCCTCCCTGATTAGGGATAATAAGCCTACTTAAGTATGAGATAAGCATCTCAACTTAATTACCATGATGATGTAGGATTAAGATCATTAACCTACTTGTGATTATTAAGTGTTTTTGGATTTTTTTGTTTAGTGTTAAGTAATGAGTTTAATCTCTAATCACAGATTAGTGAATTCATTACACCATCCTAATAGAAGGATGATAGATGAGAACACTTAGGCTGAGGAAGATACCTCAACTTAATCCATGGTTAGGGATTAAATTCATTATATAACATGCCTTTATCAAATGGATTTTAATTAAAGGATGTGATTAAGAAGTTTATTTTAGGCATAACCCTAATTTCATCCTAAGATAAGGATGCAGGCATAACCCTAATTCCAAAGTCCTAAAGCTTTAAGAGTTTAGCCTCTGATTATTGAGATGAGAAGAGAGACTCAAGGAGACTCAAAGTAAAAAGTAGGGGGGACTATATACAACCCTAAAAGTTATCATGCTTGGACATCCTATGGTTTGTGAGGCTTAAGAGAAGAATCTTCAAGAAGGCCACCATGAAAGAAGCAGATGAAAAGAGAAGGAGGAAGAAGAATAAGTTACTTACTTCCTGAAGAAGTTAAGTAACTTAAAAGAAATAAAGCAAAAATGAGAGAACATAAGTGAAGCAAGTTCACTTCAAAGACAAATAATAAATGCATATGAATAGATGAGAAGAGGTGGGATATGAAGGCAAATCCACATCCCAAACAACTTACCATAAGCCCCTGAAATGTTAGTATGAATGCATAAGACATAAAGCACAAAGAAATGAGATGAAATGAGATGCAAAGACCAAAACCAGAAGTGATTGTGCAATGCAAATGTGTTATGAGATGATGCAAAGTCATACAAGATGCATATGAATGATCATACAAGGATGAGATGCAATGGAAGCATGTTTAGAAGCATGAAAACACATGGATGTTCATGAAATCTAATGAATGCAAAACATAGAAAATGAATGAATGAATGATCAAATAATGTTTCAAACATGTCCTAAGATGTCTAAGATAACATACAAAATAATGGAATGGCATGGCAAGTTCATAAGTTCATGATATGCAAAGAAGAATGCAAATGAAGATGCAAAATTAGGGTTTTAAGGCAACATGAGATGCAAATGACCAAACCTATAGCATTCACCATGATAAAAAATTGAAATTGAGCTCAAACAAACCCTAAACCTATACAAGATCACACCCCAAAGGAGAAAGTCATAAGCCAATCCTAGTGAAAATTATGAAATTTCTAAGTTAACTAGGGTTTTTGGGTGCTTCTAAAGAGAAAATGCAAATCAAATTGAAAATTCAAGATAAAATATGAGATAAATAAACTAGAAACTATATGCAATATGTGAAACAATGCAAAAAGAAACAAGTTCAAACTCATCATGGTTAGGCAGAAAGGAATTTTTCAAGTTACGATTAAAAAATAAGAAATTTAAGAACCCTAATTCAAAGAAAATTGTGAAAATGTGATCAAACCTAAAAATAAATTTGTATGGTGAGTTTGAAAATGTTTCTAAATGTATTGGAATGCGTCATGAATTTTTTTGTGATTTTTAGAAACCTAAATGCATATTTAATTAATTAAAATCAATTAATTAATTAAATAAAACATTTAAATTTTTTAAAAATACTTTTTTAATGCAAAAAATAAAATAAAAAAATTTTTCAGGTAAAGAAAAATATTTGAAACAAAAATGCAGAAAATGGGATTTTTTTTAATTGTTTTTACTATTTTTATAAATTATATGAAAGAAATGCAATACAAATGAAAATAAAATGAATTAAATGGAAAGTATGAAGATCCAGTGGTCCAGATTCAAACCTAGGGGAAAGGGGTTGACTGTGCGCATATTTTGATGGCTAGGATCTAATCTGGCAAAAAATAATTAATAAACCTAATTAATCTAATTAATCAGATTTAGGATTTTAATGAATCAATCTGGACCCTCCATATGTGCGCTAAGCAAGATCCTACGGCCTACATTCAAACTGGAAAGATTAACCCTAATCCTAACCCTAAACACTTTCAGGTGACCGGAGCAAGCTCCGGTCATCTTCTCCGACGAACCCTTCAACCTATCTTATTCCCTAGGCTACCCCAAACCCCCTAAATCTCCAGAATCAAACATCTAACAACCCTAAACACGAATCCAGCCCCAAAAATAATTTATCATGCATCAAATCCATGAATCGAATAAAAACATTTTCAGATCAAAAAGTTTCAGAACATCAATACATCCTGGTTTCTCAACCATTTTCAAAAATAATCATATCAACATGATCAGGGAGACACATAGAATCATTCTAGAACTTAAAACAAGAGTTCTGGAAAAAAGTTTGAGGGTGACTACCTGAGATGAAGCTTTCTGATATTGAGCTTTCTGACCCTTCCTATGATGCAAAACCACTCCAATGGTTCCCCTTGAGCTTATGAAAGGCTTGAATGAAGCTTGTATTGCTTGGTTTGTGTGTTTCAGTTCTGATAACTCAGAAATTGTGTTCTTGTTTTGTGAGGTTTTGGGCCATGGCAAGGGTGGGAAATGATCCTTATGATGTGTAGAGATGATTGGTGGTGAAAGTTTTGAGTTTAAGTGGTTGAGGAGTGAGTTTCTAAGGAATGAAGATTTTTGGGGATTTTTGTGAAACTGAGCTTGTGGAATGATTCAGCCTTGTGTGTGTTATGGAATGAGCTCCTTAGGATTTGCATAAGAGGTCTTGATTGGTCCAGAGAGTTGTTGTGGCTCAGTTTGATTGGTATGAGCCAAGTTGAAAAAATGTCAACATTGTGTACTTGAGGTATGGGCATGGTTCAGAGCTGTTTCAAGGGGTGTCTTGGCCTCAGCTGAGTTCATGGATGGCCCTTAGATCAATAGAGTGCAACTGGATGGCCTTGATCAAGTGTTTGCAAGCTTTATGCATTTTGACAACTTTGAAATTTCTTGAGAAATTGGCCATGAAAACTTGTGATGCAAGGCATGATTGTGATCCAAATGTGTTGCACTATGTTGGTATGATGTTTAGAAGTTGATTAGAGGTCATGAAAGGGCTTGGCAAGTGAAATTGCAAAATTCCCTCTTTGGTGCACACTTGAAAATTATAGGATTTTTGCCAACTTTGAAAGGCCATATCTTGAGTTCTAGGATGAATCAAGACATCTTCTTGTACTTTTTGAAAATGGGAAGACATAATCTACAATTTTCTTGTCCAAGGATTTTTCATTTGAAGCATTTTTGGTCATGAAAGAATAGGTTGAATATCTTTCCCAAAATGGAAAGTTTCCATTACAAGTCCTTTCCAAAAATAGCAAGTTTGCATTTGGCTCAAAATTCTTCAACTTTGTGAACTTTCAACCACTTCTAAGATCAAATAAAGATCATAGAACCTCAAAATGTTGAATGATGACCCTTTGGTACCCTTGATAGAGGCCTCAGATGCCCTGATTTTGACTTTACTTGCTTAAGAAGTTACCCAATGATCAGATGACTTCCACCGTGAATTTCTTAATCAAATTTGGTACACATGAACCTTATAACATATTAAGACCATTAGAAACAAGAATGACCAAAATAATTGGGATTAAAGCCTCTGAAACCAAAACCCTAATTTTAGGTCATCTGTGTAGGAAATCTTCAGTCTGCCTCTATGCCTTTGACATGCTTTGTGATCCCTTGACTTTTATGAACTTTGGGGAGCATATTATGATCATGGAACACACATGGACTCTCTTGGAAAGCTTCAATACCATTGGGATGCCTCAGATTACTTCTTGGATTGCTCAGATCACAAACCCTAGATGCAGATGAAATGAACTATGCAGTGGGATATGATATGCTTATGCTAATGCAAAAATGAAAGATCACAAGCCATGGTGTGAGAAAAAGTGAGGGCAAATTTAGGGTGTTTACACATCCCAAGCATTGTTGAAGGTTGAGAATGCATGAAACATAGCCTATGAACACATGTCGCCATTAACATTTTCTTCGATTTAAATCTTTCGTTTCATGATGTTGTAATGTATTTTTTCTTCATAATATTGTTCATGATAATATTTAGATGCTTTTTGATCGTTTGGTTATGAGTTATAGGGCAGGATTAAAGAACCACCATGGCTAGGGCATAAAGAAGCAAAGCTTCGAATCTCCTAATCCAAGCATTTTTAGGCCAAACAAATTGCACCATTGAACTCTTGAGACCGAATTCAATGGGAATGGATGGCTTTAAATTATTAAAACTTGCGTTTTTTGTATGTTTAATTTCAAGTTTAATTTGCTTCAAAAATCGCAACAAATTTTGCAGGTAAAATCGCAGCAAAATTCGCAGGTAAATTCACAAGTAAATTCGCAGAAAAATTCGCAAGTACCAAGGAAGAAGATG
Source organism: Lathyrus aphaca (assembly GCA_963966055.1). Taxonomy (NCBI): domain Eukaryota; kingdom Viridiplantae; phylum Streptophyta; class Magnoliopsida; order Fabales; family Fabaceae; genus Lathyrus; species Lathyrus aphaca. The sequence goes on from OZ014524.1 coordinate 340,350,864, forward strand.
ATGAGGTGGCGCAGTCTGGTTGGGCCGGTTCTGGGTTTTAATGTCTATTTTAATATATAATTATTGGCTCCTGTTTCTTATCACGCGCAGGTTGGCATCTCAGTGCGCAAGGGTTATACGTTGGTAACCTTGGGGGGCAGGTTCAACACCCAGCGACCCTGCCCCTAATTTTTTTTGGTTGTTTTCCCTTCTATTTTCCTAACTTTCTTTCTTTTTCTTATTTTTATTTTTTTTCTTTTAACCTTTATTTTAATTAATTAAATCTTTAACTAAATAACTTTTTTTTAAAACAATGATAATTAATAAAGTCAATAACTTTTTTTCTTTTATTTTGTAAATAAAAAAACTTTTTTTCTCTAATTAAATTAATAAATAATCAAAAATCCCAAAAAAAATCATTAAAAAAATTTATTAATTAATTAATTAATTTTATAATCAAATTTTTTTAAACCTAGTAATTAGGATTTAACTAATTTTAAATTTTTGTTTCTAACCTTAATTTACTTAATCTTTTGACATGATTTTAATTAATTAACACTTTTGACACAAAATTACTTCCTTAATCAAATTTTAATTAATTTCTCTTAATTAATTAAGTTCCTTCTTATTAAAATTAATCATCATATAAAAATTATTAATTTAGGTTTTAGGAGTTTAAAAACATTTTCCTAATTTGCTCCTTATTTTATTTCACTATTTAATTTTCTTAGAAAAATGTATAGGATTATTATCTATCTTGTAACATTTAATTTTCCACACTTTTATTTTTTGCACTCCCCGGTTTAAAATATGTATCCCCCTCCCCATGATGTAATAGTCTAGGGTTTATTTCCCGCTTTTAATTCCGCAAATATTAAACTGCGTGGTTAGTAATAATATGGTGTGAAAAGAATGCATGTGAACAAAAAAAACTGACTTAGATAACCCTAATTTCTAAGACTAAAATAATTGTAATTAACACACTTCTCACACACTCACCCCTAGGGTTTCCCCTCTTGTTACCTTACAAACTGGTCAAGTCCCTCAAATGTAGGGGTATCTTACCAAAGTTACCTAAGTAAAAATCATCAAGTCCCTTCGAATAAAAGATCATAGTCCTTCGATGACCCTTTGAGTTGTCTACAAATAAATGATCTCGTCCCTCGATGACCCTACGAAAAATGATGATCGTCCCTTCGAATTTCTAAGATACCCTTACAAGGTTGCCTTTTATGATCATACGATGACCCTACGCATGTCCCTTCAAATCCAAGGATAAGACTACTTACTAACTATTAGTAAGGACAGTTATATCCCTAAAGAAACGAAATAACAAGAAAGACCTTACAATTTAGGGTAAGCAGTTCTTATGTGCTTGTTCACAAATTTTCAAAATACTCTTTACACCTCGAATTTTCAAATACTTTCAAAAAAACACTTTGTATACATTCGTACGAGAATCAATACAAAGTTAAAGTCTTTATGAAAATATTTTCTAATCACACACTACACTATTTTCTTTCAAACAAAGTAAAGTGAGCTAAGTCGCTAAGAGCCCATGGATAACCATGGATACAAAGGGTGCTAACACCTTCCCTTTGTATAACTTACCCTCCAAACTCAAAAATATTTTTCAAAGGTCTTCCCTATTCTTTTATGCATTTCTTTATTGGATAAAATAAAAGTCGGTGGTGACTCTTGCTACCCGCAACATAGTTTTTGTGAAAACAAAAACGATAAAGTCAGTTCTCCCACCGTGTTACAGAACTGGCGACTCTACTGGGGAGAACTAATTAAAAGAGTGGTTACCTTAGAGTTAGGAAAATTTACTTGTTTGAATTGATTGCTTTATTTTTAAGGGTACTTATTGTGGGGCTACTGTGAGAAAGATCATAACCCGGATCTAGTGTACCTTAGGTAAGTAGCAATAGACCAAGGAAATTGTACAACGTATACTGATATGGTTGATCTGGTGGCTACAGTTAGTGTGACATCTTGGTTGGTACCGATATTCTTCAAGTCAGTTGAGGATAATATCAGGCTGCCATATGGTGTCATTAACACTAACTTCCCTTTAGAAACCTAATTGACCCATCTTGGCCAGTAGAAAGTAGTGAGATAATCAGCTTTGGTGCAGTCTAAAGTTAGTTAATACTCGATGTTATGCTCATTGAGATTCTAATCTGGGGATATTTTGGTTGGCGAGACAGTTTCCACACTGAACTACAGCATTTGAGAAGAATCAATGATATTGAGATTCCTTAGAACCTGGTTACTATTACTAGGACAGATTGAACCAACTAAACTTCAGTGGGGAGGGTACTTACCTATGAACTTCATACAAGCCTTTAAACTTAAGGCTCTTATGTGACTTATTTGCGTTTGATATCTTCCTGCTTTAAACATAAACATAACATCATGACATCATAACATAGCATTTTTACTAATCATTTCAAAGACCAAAGGATTTATCTTTGTTCTTTGTTGCAGGTTATGGCTTTCGCTCGTAGAAACACTATCCGGATCAACTTTGTAAGGATACCTTCCAAGCTTAAGGAATTAGTCTCAAAAATTCCTGAGAGGTCTCAATTCATTAAAAAGCATGGTTATCTACTTGATTTGGTTACTTTAGGATTTAATGAAGACATGATGAGTGTTTTGTTCTAGTTCTTTGACCCTAAACATCACTATTTCACATTTCCTGATTATCAGTTAGTGCCCACAATGGAAGAATTCTCCAAACTACTTGGTGTGCCTATTCTTGATCAAAAACAGTTCACGGGCTTAGAGAATGAGCCCAAACCGGAAACTATTGCAACAACTTTGCATCTGAGGAAGTCATACATTGTAATGGAAACAAGAAGTGGAGCTAAGGGTATTCTTGTTAAAGTATTGATAGATAGAGCTCAGGTATTCCTGGATACTATGAGTTACGACGCTTTTGAGGATATCTTGGCCTTGTTGATTTATGGTTTGATGTTGTTCCCTAATCCGGACCAATTCATAGATGTACACGCCATTAACATATTTCTGACTCATAATCTTGTGCCTACCTTTATTGGAGATATTTTTCACTCTCTTCACACTCGTACTACGAAGGCACGAGGAACTCTGATGTGTTGCATACCTCTACTATCAAGTTGGTTTATTTCATACCTTTCTCGATCTGTGATAAAGAATGAACAAGGTTTGAGGTGGTTTAAAAGGATAGTGTCACTCTCTCATTTAGATATTCATTGGTGTTCCCGATCTATGGAAAACATCATTATCATTGACCGCTGGGGAGAATTCCCTAATGTGCCACTCCTTTGCATCAGGGGAGGCATTACTTATAATCCTTCTTTAGCATTACATCAATTTGGTTATGCCTAGAGTGATGATCCTCATGATATGATGATTCAAGGTTCCCATCAAAGGTTTGTATGAGCTTTGAGCATGGTGAATAAGATTAACAGCAATACTCTAGAACCAAAATAATCCATCCCTATGGAGCCTTACCTCAGATGGGTGCATTCTCGTGCTCAGACTCTTATGATACCATATCCTGCTGTTCTACTGGTGATCGTTGAGCTTATTTTTGAAGGAGATGGTCCTTATACCATTCTTCATCCTGACATGCCTACTGATCTGGAAGAGATGCAGAAATATTGGATCCAACTAAAGGAGCAAAGGGATACCTTTGAGGCTCAGTTAAATGCTAGCAAAGAGAAAGTGTTGGAGCTAACAAGGAAACTTCACGAAGAGCGTAACCTCAATACATATCTCAATACATATCTCAACACAAAGAGGAAGCGTCCATGGGAGACTTGAGTCTCATATGTTTATTTTCTTTGTACCTTTTATTGTTTTCCTTCATTGTAAGCCCAAGGGGCTATTATATTTTAAAACTTACTAATAGAAGTTTTGTTTTTGTTTTTCTTTTACAAATTTAAATCCTATGTGGTCCTTGAAAACATTGCATATGCATTTACATACCATACCATTGTATAACAAGTTTCTGCGACAGGTTTCTTATCTTCTCGTTGTTTATTTCTGTTGAGATGGCTCTCGAACAGTCTGTCAAAGATCTTCAAGCTCAGAATGCTCAATTTCAAGAAGTGAACCAAAATTTGTCCAAGGGGCAAGAAGAGTTGAAAGCCTTCCTCACTAAGGACATGAAAAAGAAGAATGTTGAAGACAGCAAGGATGATCAGTTGGAACAACTACAAGCTGAGATGGCAGAGATAAAAATACAGATAAATGGGCAGGTGGCTCTTATCCAAAACTTAGCCCAGGGATAAGAAGAGCTGAGAGTCTTCGTTAATAAACTTCAAGACAACGGATTCGGGAATCTAATCACCAGTCAACCTCTGATGAAACAAACTGACTTGGTTGAAAGGAAGATGAGGATAAGAGAAAGAAAGAGAAAGGTTACTACTAATAGTCTTACAATTAAAGGAAGAAGGTCTTATAGGGTTAATCTGCCTCAACACAAGGAACATAAAAAACAGTTTATCAAAATCAACAAGCCAATTTCGCAAACTTTGCAATGCTTGTTGGAGATGAAGTTGATTACCTTAAAAGACCCTCATCAGAATCCTAATACTTCCTCTCCTCGCTATAATCCCAATGCAAGGTGCACATTGTAATACCTCAAAATTTGCCCCCCTTTATTCTCTCTATTGGCTCATCATTTTGCATTCATCGGCATTTCTCATCAATTCATTAACATCATAATAATGCATGGTATGGATTCATAAAGCATGTGATTCAGGCCCCTTGAATCTAGGGTTTCGCTCCTTATCTGCATCTGTCAGAGATTGAAATGGTGGAGAATATTCACTGGGTATTGGTTCTACTTCGAATGCAGGTGTTCAGTTGTGTCTCAACTTGGATGGGGGTGTGACTTAGTTTTGGTCAAATTATTGAAGTATCACTGCGGCGGCAAGATTATTTTGGGACACTGGACCATCTCTTAAACAGTGCATATTCAGTGATCATGTTGCCATGTGCCGAGATCCATTCGCTTAATCAAACAGTGTTCGTGTTGGGTTTGGTTTGAACTCTCAGTTTATCAATGATTTCCCATGGATTAGAATGGTCATGGCATGGTTCAGACGGTTCAAAGAGGTGTGATTAACCTGGAAAATTATTCAGTGGTTCAAAAGTGGTCGTGTTCATAAACTTACAGAAAGAATTCAAAATAGGTTTTGGGATAAAATCAGGATTTCGTGCATTGCCTTGGTCTCATTGTATGAACCACTTTTGAGTGTTCCATTCCATCCTCATCTTTCTTTTTTCAATACGTTTCCATCATTTCATTGTTAGTTTTCTTTCATTTTGTCCGAAATCCATATAAAACTACCTTTCAATTTTCATGTCCCATGTCAAACCCATTTTTTTATAAGTACTTAGCCATATCTCAAACTAATTAGATAACTACATCCATTTAGTTGTCCAAATTCTTTTCCTAAACCAAATTCATTTTTACCATAAGTTATTTGGTCCAATTCTAATCTCATTTCAAAAAAAAAAAAAAAACTCCTATGGTTGTATAGAACAAAACCCATTTCTATTTTTCAAGCCAAGACCATTCATTAGTTCACATCATATTCATTTCATTTTCGAAAGTCATTCACGAAATTTTCTTAGTCAATTCATTTCTTTTCTAGACCACATGCCATTGATCTTGATTTGTCTCAAATAGAAATCTCAAGTTGTAATCATACAAAGAGCTTCAAATTACAACATAAAATTAGCCAAAAAAAAAGGGAAGATTAATTAAATTGCAAAGGTTCGGGAATAAAAGTCTTTGTAGTCATCAAAACATGAAGGAAAAAAGAAGCAAAAGAAAATTTGCAGCCACTCTTGGATTCATCGCCCGTCCGTAACATTCAATGGCCTCGATACCGGAATTCTCCACCTTCAATGATTCACAGCCTACTAATGAGAGATCTAACACCAATCTTCAAGCTTCTTAGCAAATTAATTTTATATGTCTAATGCAGTTATTAAGAAAGAAAGTAAAAAGTTGTTGAAGAGATTATCCTCTTAATACCAATACATAAATACATGAAAAGTCCTCTTAACACCGAAATTTGGAAATTATAAACCATAATTTATATCATTGAATTATAAAACAGTTAGAGCTCAAAATTTCTTGCTTAAAAATTTAGAAGCTATGGAATTTGTAGCTAAATGGCGCGATTGGATTTGTGGGCTTGGTTGGTCCAGTTACTTGTTGGTATTGGTGAACAGGAGTTTAACAAAAGATTTCAAGGCAAATCGCAGACTACATCAAGAATTATTAATATTATTACAAATTGAATTACATGCAGTGGAACCCTCATAATTTTATCCTGGGAGGCTCTTTCTTGGTGTTCATCCTAACAACTAGATTTCTGGGTAAAAGGAAGAAGAATTTGTTCTGGTTGGCATCAATTGCACCACTTGTATCTGTTATACTGTCAACTCTAGTTGTTTTTCTAACGAGAGCCGATAAAAGCGGAGTTAAAATTGTGAAACATGTCAAGGGAGGACTGAATCTAATCTCCATCAATCAATTAGACTTCAACAGTCCACATGTTCTCGATGTTGCCAAAATCAGACTCGTTGTCGCTGTCGTTGCCCTTACTGAATCTGTTGCTGTTGGACGATCTTTTGCGTCGATCAAAGGATACCAGCTAGACGGGAACAAAGAGATGATGTCAATAGGCTTCACAAACGTCATAGGATCTCTCACCTCATGTTATGATGCAACTGGTTCATTCTCTCGAACCGCGGTTAATTATGCTGCAGGATGTGAAAGTTTAATGTCAAACATTGTGATGGCAGTTACAGTGATGATATCATTACAGTTTTTGACAAACCTGTTGTATTATACACCAATTGCTATCAGTGCATCAGTTATCCTCTCTGCTCTACCAGGACTCATAGACATAACAGAACCAAAAGCTAATCTCATAACTAACTTCTAACCAATCCCTAACAGGTTCATAACAATTCAAAATCAGGAAAAAACAGTTACAGTTCATAACCGAATCCTAACCGCAAATAACTAAAGTCTAACAGAATCACAACTGAATTCAGTTGGAGAATATACCTGAAGTTTCTAGACCTTTTGAGAAGATCTTCTATAAAACAGTGTCATCCTTCACCTTTAAGCTCTTCCCACCATTTTTTTTCCTCCTCTTAGCCTTTTCATCTATCCTCTTTTTCACCTTGAATCAGCTTTATTCACAATGATTCTGAAGCTTTTCCCTATCTCTCGCATTGCCAATTCTGTTCTTGTTCAAAGATCTTCAGTTGATGCTCACCATTCATAACCTGCAGCATTCATCAACCTGGTTTATCGCTCTTCGATACCATAAGCATCTCTTCGTCATTTCTCCTATCACCTAAAACAACAGAATTTCGAGCCTTGACCTGCGAGTTTCATCAAGGAGTGACGAAATGCCAAACATGATCAGAAGCGAAAATGAGGTGGAATTGATGAACAGGGTGAACCAGAGAATGCATACCTAAAAGTTACCTTTCTGTTGCTAGTTGAATGAAGGAATGATCTCCCACACCCTTGTCATGGCTTCAATCTTCAATGCTGTTCATCGCCTTCGTTAATCGTCAAAACCTGGGACGAATCCAAGGACCATAACAGCAAGAGTTTCGATAGGGTTGAATATTCTCTATTCCATTAACCGAAGCTTGGATTCCACCTGCAATTTCGATACCACGCAACGATTCAGAATCAATTCATCACACATACAGGAGCAGAAGAAGAAGAGCAAGGCGAAGTCAAGCATACCTGAAGCATTAACCGTTATCATTTCGACTCAGGACAAGGCAGTGGCGGCCGTTTCGACTCGGATGGTTCGTTGATTCGTCCTTCGTTCAACCGCCGTTTCGGTTCTTCAAGCTCGCCCTGGGAATTTCGTTCGTCAACAACACTCGCCACCGAATCAAGGTACGAATTCTTTTCTTTTCTGGTTTTCAATTAGTGAATAGATTGTTGAATTTATGAGAAGAAGATGAATTAGGTTTAGAAAGGGTTACGGGAACGGTGATGGTGAAGGAAGGAAAACGAATTCGGGGAAGAGAATAGGAGTGTTGTAGTTTAGGGTTTCGGTAAATTAGCTTTGTCGCGGCCAATTTAGGAGGGTTAATGTTTGATTCGTGAAGAATCCAGCGGCGGATTTGGGCAAGATAAAGAAGAAGGTGGGGATTTAAGCTCAAGGGAGAATGTTGCTCGAAGGTGATGATGAAGCCATGGCTGAGGTGAGCTGGTGGCGGACGGATTCAAACGGCGATGGAGAAGAAGGGGGAAGATAGTTACGGCACAAGAGGAAGAAGAAGTGGAACTAGGGTTCCATTGTAACTTTCTGTTGATTTTTATTTGATTTGTTTTTTCGTTAATTATTGTTTTAGATTAAACTTTAAGTTAATTTTTGCTAATAAACTATAGGTTAGTTTGGGGTTATCAGTTAATTATTGGTTTAGATTAAAGTTTGATTTAAGTTTTTAGGATTATCAGCTAATTATCAGTCTTAGATTAAGTTTAAGTGGTAAGTTATTTTTTCTAATGAAACTGTGGTTTAATTTATAAGGAAAATTATTATCATGGATTAGTGTAATTTACTGTTAATTCAAATTTTAATAACTATAGTTTGTTTAGATTTAATTAATTCATTTTCTTTTAGAGTAAAGGCTTAATTTATTTAATAAGTTTTTATAATTTGTTTCATTTATCAATTTTACTAGATAATTATAATAGGATTAGTTATTAATAGCTTAATCCAAGATTGTGAGGAATTGATATTTTAATCTAAGTTTTAGAAGAAAGAATTAATACTTTAATTTAAGCTCTTTTTTTTAGAAAAAGGATTATAATATTTCAATTTAAGTTTTTTTAGAATTAAGAAAATATAATAGTTTAACTTAAGCCTTTTTAGAAAAAGATTATAATAGTTTAAATTAAGTTGTTTTAGGAAAAAATATTAAGTAAGTTTAGCACTTTTTTTTTTCCTTTAATTAAGATGTAAAAAAAAAAACATTATAATTAAATTTTATGTTTGTTAGAAAATATTATAAGATTAGACTTTAGGAAATAGTATTAAGACTATAGTTTAATTCTTTTAGAAAATATTGTATTTAAGGTTAGTTTAATCTTAATTTAAGATTAAAAAATAATAATAACAATGATTTTGGCACCCCACTTTAAAGCCCAATTCCAAAAACAACAAGAAAAACTTCTGTTTGCACCCTCTCTCAATTTCTTGCATTCTGGGCTTAGATATTGCTGCTATCTGCACCCTGTTTTTGGGCCCAGTAAAGAAAAAGGAACCTAAAGTATGCTAAAGGCACCCCTGTTTTATTTCTTTAGAATTTTATTTTTAGGTTAATATAGTTTCAAATTAAATCCCAAAAAAATAGTAAAATGATTAGAAAAATTCCCCAAAAATTAAAGTAGATCAATAATTGAATTTAGAAATTTAGGACATTTTTATTTTCTGAAATTTGTTAATTTTTGAATTTATTCTGAATTATTCTATTAATTAGTTTTATTGAATTTCTATTAATTATGCAGAATTTTGTTTATTTTATTTAAATAACTTCCATTAGCATTTTTTAGCCATTCTTTTTTCTATAGTTAAAAGACCCCTAATAGTTCTTAGAATATTTTTTATAGAATTTTTAGGAATTTTTATCTTAGGATTTGGTAATAAAATCTTTTAGAAATAATAGTTAATTCTTAGCTTGAAATAATTAGTTGTTAAGCATAGGAAAATAAGTATTTTTAGAATCCCTCTTAATATACTATTTTAGATAATATTAGGATCATACAATTTAATTTTTACAATTTTTATAGGAGATTTAATATTTTTTAAGGATATTAGTCTTAAGCCTAATTAAACATAATTTCCATTAGCTTAGGCTATTAGGAAAAATATAGTTCAAAACATAAAAAAATAATAACAATAGTTTAGATTAATTTTAGTCATAGGATTTAGCATTATACTTAAGTTAGTTTAATTTGTTTTAGGATGAACATTAAGTTTGACTTAGATTTAATAATTAGTATAAGATCAATTTCCATAAAATAGAATAAATAAATAAGACTATTTATTATTTATGCCTTTAAGGCATTGTTTGGAATATTATTTCTCATGATTCAAGTTCATTTTTTTTGATTATTTTGATCTTACAACTTGTGTAGGATTCCCTTTTGTTCTTAGAATCAACTTAACTTCATTAAGAAGTAAGTTGAATTCTAATAGTTTAAGTTTTCATTAGGAGTAGAAAGCCTCACTAACCACTAGGATCACTTTGTAAATACAATTAATTTAGGATTGAGTCTTAGTTTCCCATTAGATTTTTCCCTTATCAACTTGAGTCATTCTCTTTCTCATCTCAAAAGAAAAACAATAAAACACTTAATGAAAAAACCGAACAATCTTGTACGACACGAGACTTTGTTGCGGAGTGTTTATACGCGTCCTGTTTCGGGGCGAGGTGTAAATGCTTCCCGCGATGGATAGGTCTTAGTACAGGACAGTTCACAAATAAATTCAAAAAAACACTTCTTTTAAAAAGACAAAAACAAACAATAAACGACTAATCCTACGGGAACTTCTTCTCTCATCTCATTCATTCATAACGTGAACTCGCGACTACTTGTCTCGCATGCAAGACGGTAAACGCACTCGTATCAGACGAGCCTGCAACACCTGAGCATAGACATACGCAGTTCCAGCTGTAAAAAACACAAACAAACAGTTCCCGCCTAGGTTAGACGAACTACGGCGTCTCTGATCCTCATTTATCCCGATGAGGTACGTAGGCAGTGGGGTAGGGCCCATTCGAGCACATTCTTTATTTTCCCTACATTTCCCCTTTTCTTTCCATTCTCATGTTCTTATTTCAGTTCATTTCTCATTTCCATTCCAGTTAGCGGTTTTATTCAGCAGCATTCTTATTTCTCACCCTTTGAAACAAGCAAGCAAGCGTGGATCCCGTCGGGTACGACGGACGATCCGGGGTGCTAATACCTTCCCAGATCGTAACCGACTCCCGAACTCAGATCTTTGGTTCGCAAGGCCTCGTCCTTTCCTTCTTCCTCAGGTTTGTGCAACATTACCTTTCCCATTCCTTTGGGATAAAAATGTCTGGCTGGCGACTCTATCTTTTCCGCGCCACTTTCGCGTTTGTACTAGGATGAAAATCCCGGGAGCGACAGCTGGCGACTCTGCTGGGGACTAACCTGATTCTTCCGGTTTCCCTTGTAGAGTCAATCCTAGCGCCTGTTTGGTTTTGTTTCTTTGGGTGTTTACTGTGTGCTTTAGTTTAGCTTTACTGCTTTTATTTACAGTTATTTACAGCTTTACTTTATCGCATTTATTTACCGCTTTCAGTATTTTATTTTCCATACATCATAATATACTGGACTGTCTGGCTGTGCTGGTTTTCATTTTTTCTGTGGGTTGGGAGTTACTGTGAGATAAGCCAAATACCCGGCTTGAGTGCACCATAGGATTAGCGTGGACAGACATTGTACTCTTATGGTATCTCACCATGATGGGTGGCGATGTGTTCCACACCCAGATTGCGACTGTCTTGGAACTATTCTGTGTGGGGATTACCTCACTTCAGGGTACGACCTTGATAGTTATGTGCATCTGGTGACCGATCTTCGAGGACCTTAATGGAAACACCCCTCTCCAGTGATGACAGTGGCAGACCACATTTGTTGGCAAACCCACTCGCATCCGAGGGTCCATTGGGAACTCGCATAGGATGGCCTGGTTCTCTCATAAGAATTCAGTTAAAGCAAACTGTTCGTATGACGATAGTATTGTACCCTTCGGGATGAATGTACTATTGTTTCTCGATTCAGTGCTTGAAGCTGGAGACTTGTGAGGGATGCTTGTTTTTCCGGACTCAACTGAGACCTCCCTGCGTAGTATATAATACCAAACCGATCCCCTGATTTGGTCATGAGCCATTTCTCGGAGATGGTGAACGTATTATTGCTATTCGGCTTTGAGAGTCCGTGATGTTGACCCGAGTAGCACACCCGTGAGTTTGGGAGGGGTTTACAGGTTTGCAGGAACCCTGGTACCTTCAGCATACCCACTTTGCCTTTGGTTCAGCTTTTGTGATCTGGATTTCTGTTCTTAAGTTATGGACCCCGGATCAGAGGGATGATTATTGTGATATCTGGATTTTGAGACCGTGCATCGACACCTGATCATATGATTGGCACATCACAGACACTTCACTGATCACATGCCTTGCCTTGCATAAACATCATATCATCATTAATCATTTGTGTTTCTTTTATTCTCAGGGTTTGCATTATTCCCGGTTCCTGGTCATATCTTTGCTTCAGAATGGAAGACGTCAGAAAGAAGAATATTTTCTACAAGTTTTTTGATACCAAAGTGGACTTGCTCAAGCAGATGGTGTCTCTCATTACCCCGGGTCACTTGGATTTCTTCAAACAGCAGTATGGTGATATTTTGGATATGGTTTTCAGCTTGGATAGTTCGCAGAAGAGTGCCATTCATACTTTGCTACAGTACTATGATCCTAGACTCCGATGTTTCACATTTCCGGATTTCCAGCTAAGTCCGTTGCTAGAAGAGTATGTTGAGATTCTAAGACTACCGATTCAGGATCAGATTCCGTTCAATTCAGAGATGACAAGACCAACTCACACCGACATTGCTAAGGCTCTTTATTTGAGCCCATCAGAAGTATCTGCTAACCTGGTTTCCACCAAGGCCGGGGTGCTTGGTTTTCCCTTAGAGTTTCTGGTCGGAAAAGCTGAAGAGTGTGCCGTGAAAAAGCAGTGGGATTCAGTTTGCGCTATCTTGGCATTATCTGTGTATGGGATAGTTTTGTTTGCTGATATGGACAAGTTTGTGGACATAAATGCAATTCATTTGTTTGTGTTGAAGAATCCGATACCTACTCTCCTGGGTGACTTGTATTATTCGGTGCACTATAGGAATGAGAAGAGACGAGGTGGCTTGGTTAGATGTTGTGCTCAGTTGTTCTACACTTGGTTTATGAGGCACATCCCTATTGCTGGAGTGTTTAGGGATCCCAATGTAATATGGTCGCAGAAGCTCAACACGTTGACTGCCAAAGACATCAGATGGTTCACTTTGAGGTTAAAAGGAAAAGAGCTCATCTCCAGTTGCGGAAAGTATCCTAATGTTCCCCTCTTAGGAGTAGCAGGTTGCATTAACTACAACCCCATACTCTTGAGAAGACAATTAGGGTACGCTTTGAAGAATGTTCCCAAGGATTCAGAATTGGATCAGACTTTCTATTTTCCTATGAAGGATAATCTCTCATTGGTGCGAGAGGCTGCAGGTGCTTGGAAAACGGTTATTAAGAAGGGTATAGATCGTTTGGGTAGGAGCAACAACCAAATGTTTCCCGAGTTTGAAGCGTGGGTAAGAGAAAAAGCTCAAGTGACACTAATCCCTTTCTCTGCACCGTTACCACCACCTACTACGGTGCCTTTGGAGGAATATCAGAAGTTAGAAGCTTTGGTTAAGCAACTGAGGGTTGAAAATCAAGAGGCTCTTAATTCTTGTCAGGCACTAATGATCCAGAACCGTCGATTGAAAGATAGAGCTGAGCAAGCCGAAGAGATAGTCCGTCTCAAGCAGAAGGACTTTGAAGATAGAGAGCTCTATTTCCGAAAGAAAGGTTTAGCTGAGACTCATATGACGGCCCAGCGCCGAAGAGAGAAGAAAGATCTTAGTGAAGCCAATGAAGCTGTTACTTTATGGCAGGAGAAATGGGACGAAAATCTGAGGAAACAAAAGGAGTTAGACGCCAAGCACAAACAGGAAGTCAAAAGCCTTCAGGATTCTGTGGATGGGCAGAAGGAACTTCTCAGGAAAGCTTATTATCAAGAGGAAGATCGTATCCGGCGCGTAACAGAAAGTCAACAGGCACTGAAGGAAGCTCAAAAGGAGATTGAAGACTTGAAGTTGAAAGCTGAAGTGAAAAGGTCGAAAGCCGAGTCTAGTCAAAGCAGGGGGAATGAAGCAGCATTTCTACAGCAGATCGAGGAGTTGCACGCTTCTTCTGATACGAGGGACCTCCTCATTCAGAAGCTCATCCAGGAGCCCAGTCATCCAGATGTGATTCAACTGTTCCAGAGCGTCAAATGCCTTAGCTGGAGATTGAAAGATATAGAGTTCCCTAGTGTTTAATTTCATATTGTTGTACTTGGATTACTCACAGGCTTGTTGTGGGATTCCTTATATGTGATGTACTTTTGTTGTTATTTTGATTGGTACCCTTCGGGGACTTTGTATTTTCAAACTCCAGTTTATATGATTGATTTGTTCCGGATTTCTTGTTCGTTATTTGCACCGACACGGGGTAATGAGCACCAGTTTTTCACAGCCGTCATTATGTCTGAATATTATTTGGGTCTTCTTCCTAATTCTTATCTTCTTAATGCCAGGACCGGACACAGTAAAATACTCGGGAATAAAAGGAACATATTGCATTGCATACACATCATTTGCATTTTGTCTTTGTCTTTGCAGGTTTTTCTTCGAGATGTCTAATTTATCTGTGTTCATCAGGCAAAGATTGCGAGGGCCGCCAAGACCCGGTACATACGACAAGTTATCCCTCATCGGTACGCGACCCGCAGTAATCAAAGAACAGTAATGGACGCCATGCAGACCGAACTCAACGATGTCCGTACCAAGATGGCAGAATTTATGACTCTGATGCAGGGGATGGCCCAGGGGCAGCAGGAGCTGAGAAATGCAATTCAAGGGTTGACTCCTCCTAACACTAATGTTCAGGCAACTACTTCCGGCGGACAAGGGGGTCCTCCCAATACTAACAACGGTACAGGTGGACCTCATGTTCCAGATCCATCTATGGCTGCGTATGTTCCTGTGCAGGACAGGCAGGAAGACCAATTCCAGTACTTCAACAACGATATGGGTTTCGGCGGTGACGGAAATCTCAACGACTTCTTGGTGCTTGCAGAGAAGGTCAAGGCCTTAGAGTGCAAAGATACTTTGGGAATTGACGTGTCAGATATGGGTTTAGTACCTGGGGTGGTCATTCCACATAAGTTCAGGCCACCGGCATTTGATAAATACAACGGCAACTCTTGCCCAAAAACTCACCTACAGGCTTTCTACAGGAAGATTGCGGCCCACACGCGAGACGAGAAACTATGGATGTACTATTTCCAGGATAGCCTTTCTGGAGGGTCCTTGGAGTGGTACATGAAGTTGGAAAGAAGTTCTATCAGAAGCTGGAAGGATTTGGGAGAGGCCTTCCTCAGACAATATCAATACAACATTGACATGGCACCTAGCCGTACTCAGCTCCAAAGCTTGACACAGAGGAGCTCGGAGAGCTTCAAAGACTATGCACAGAGGTGGCGTGAGGTGGCCGCCCGAGTGCAACCACCTTTATTGGAAAGAGAGATGGTCGATCTTTTCTTGAATACCCTCCCAGGGCATTTTATGGAAAGGTTGGCTGGTTGTTCCTCAAGTGGCTTCTCGGACATTATCCTGACTGGAGAAAGAATCGAAAGCTGGCTCAAACAGGGGAAGATTCAAAATGGAAGCGCTTCAGTGTCTGGTATCAAGAAGCCCTTTGTGAAAAGAAGGGAAGGAGAAACAGGAGCAGTATACGCGCAGAGAGGAATGATGCACCAAGGATATTATCAACAAGTGGCCCCCGTCACTATTTCAACTCCTCCAGTTCAACAACGGGTCCAGCCTCCACAGCCGCAACGCTCACAGGGGTATCAGCCAAGACCCCCCCGTCCGTACTACTCCCAGAGGGCGAAAGATAGACATATTGAAGCTCCACCAATGTCTTACTCCCAACTGTTGAAGAATCTCCTGCAGCTTCAAATGATTCAGCTCCGTACCTTGCAACCTCCGAGGCCAGGCCAAATTCCTGAAGGTTATGATTCGAATGCTAGATGCGAGTTTCATTCTGGAGCTCCCGGCCATAGTACTGAGAATTGCAAAGCATTGAAGCATGTTGTTCAGGACTTGTTGGATTCTAAAGCGATCAATTTCGCTCCCTCTCCTAATGTGCTGGAAAATCCCATGCCGCATCACAGGGGCACGGTTGGTGCAATTGGTGAAGGGGAGAAATTGAATTTGGTGGATGATGTAGATGACTTGAAGACTTCTTTGGTTGCTATCAAGGTTTGTTTGTTGAAGAAAGGCATTTTCCCCGGATGCAAGGGTGATTGTTCAGAATGCACAGAAGCTACCAACGGTTGTAAAAGATTGAAGGCCGGAATTCAAGGAATGATTGATGAAGGAGTGCTGCAATTTGATAAGATTGTGAAAGAGAGTGAAGTATCTACGGTGACTATCTTTTATGATCCATCCCAAGTTCCTTCGCGTGCCAGAGCGGCGCCAATAACCATTACTACTGCTGGACCCATAATGTACCAAAGTGATAGAGCAGTTCCTTGGCATTACGGTGGTGAAGTGTATTACAATGGCCAGAGGCAAGAATTGGCCACGACTAGTATAACCCCAGCTCAAGTAGAGAATGTCGGAGTAGGGGGTTTTACTCGAAGTGGAAGATTGTTTGCGCCTGAAGCATTGAGAAACAATGTGATACCACCTAGAGATACTGCCGAAGCCCAAGCAAGAGCCAGAGGGAAGCAACCTGTAGTTGTCAATGATCCAACTCCGTCAGCTGATCCAGATCTCACCTTTGACAAAGAAGCCGAAGAATTCTTGAGGATCATCAAGAAGAGTGACTATAAGATTGTAGATCACCTGCAGCAGACGCCGTCAAAGATCTCCATCTTATCATTACTCATGTGCTCGGATTCTCACAGGAAGGCCCTTTTGAATATTCTGAACAAGGCATACGTGCCTCAGGATATTTCTGTGAACCAGTTAGAAACGGTGGTGTCCAGCGTTAATGCCAGTCATGGATTGGGTTTCACGGACTTGGACTTAACTTCTGATGGGCGTGCTCACAATCGGGCATTGCATATCTCTCTTGAATGCAAAGGTGCAGTACTCTCCCACGTGCTGGTGGATACTGGATCATCTCTGAATGTCTTGCCTAAGAAGGCATTGATGAAGCTAGACTATGATGGAGTGGTGCTAAAGCCCAGTGATTTAGTAGTCCGAGCATTTGACGGATCAAGAAGATCGGTGTTTGGAGAGGTGGAGTTACCTATCAAGGTAGGTCCACAAGTCTTCAATACCACGTTTTATGTGATGGATATCCAGCCGGCATATAGTTGTTTACTTGGAAGGCCCTGGATACACTCGGCAGGAGCGGTTTCTTCTACACTTCATCAAAAATTAAAGTTCGTCTGGGAAGGTCAAGTTGTGACGGTCAGCGGGGAAGAGGATATTTTCGTTAGTCATCTCGCCTCATTCAAATATGTGGAGATGGATGGCGAAATAGTCGAGACCCCTTGTCAAGCTTTTGAGCCCTTAAAGTCTGAGCAAGCATCTGCAGTAGCAACTTCTCCTGAAGAACCGAAGAAGGTAGTTTCCATAGCTTCCTATAAACAAGCGCGTGAATTGGTAGAATCCGGGATCCGAGAAGGCTGGGGCAGCCCGGTAGAAGTGCCGGAGAAGAAAGACATGTTCGGGATTGGTTATCACCCTGGAGGATCTTCGTCTGAAACAAGTACAAAAGGTTGTCAAAGCCCAGTTACTTTCACAAGTGCGGGAATGGTAAACTACGAGAACATCAGTGCTGTACAGGATGACATCGTCGATAGTGATTGTGACTTAGATGAATGGATCAGGCCTGCCGCTCCAGGAACTCAACTTAGCAACTGGACATCGGAAAGGCTTATTTCGGTCACCTCTTTCGAAGAGTAATAATGTTTTGTTTCTATTTTTCCTGTACTAAAGCGCTATGTCTTACCCGGGGCATAGTGTCTCTTTGTAAGGGTTCATTTGTTCATTAACACAATCATTAATAAAATTGAAGTTTCACATTCATTTCATGTTGTTCTCTGTCTTTCGTTTTTACTTTTGTTTTTCAAAAAGAAAGAAAAGTTTTTAAAATGGCAATGTTTCTCATTTTCTCAAGTTGTTGCTAAAGCCTTGCATGAATCATCATTCATGCAGGTGCTCGTCACCGGATCTTATCAATGACGATCCTGTTATGGCTGAGTATGACTTCGACAATCCAATTTATCAAGCCGATGAGGAAGGTGAAGAGGATTGTGATTTACCCGAAGAATTGGCCAGACTGCTCAAACAGGAAGAGAAGATGATTCAGCCGCATGAGGAAGATGTTGAAGTGATAAACCTGGGTACTGAAGAAGACAAGAAAGAAGTCAAGGTCGGAGCTGCATTAGAAGAATCTGTCAAGACTCGTTTGATGGCTATGCTTCGAGAATACGTTGACGTCTTCGCATGGTCCTACCAAGATATGCCGGGTTTAGACACTGATATCGTGGTACACAAGCTACCTCTCAGAGAAGGTTGTCCTCCGGTAAAGCAGAAATTGAGGCGCACACGTCCATACATGGCAATCAAAATAAAAGAAGAAGTGCAAAAACAGTTTGATGCTGGCTTCTTGGCCGTGACTAGTTATCCTCCATGGGTTGCTAACATCGTGCCGGTTCCTAAAAAAGATGGCAAAGTCAGAATGTGTGTGGATTACAGGGATTTGAATAGGGCTAGCCCCAAAGATGATTTCCCTCTACCTCACATAGATGTACTTGTCGATAATACTGCTCAGTTTTCCGTGTTCTCTTTCATGGACGGATTCTCAGGCTATAATCAAATCAAGATGGCTCCCGAGGATATGGAAAAGACAACTTTCATCACTCCTTGGGGTACCTTTTGTTACAAAGTCATGCCGTTTGGTTTAAAGAATGCAGGAGCTACCTACCAACGGGCAATGGTGACGTTGTTTCACGACATGATCCATCATGAAATTGAGGTTTATGTTGATGACATGATAGCAAAGTCCCAGACGGAAGAAGAACACTTGGTCAACCTAGCAAAATTGTTTGACAGGCTTCGAAAGTTCAGACTAAGGTTAAATCCGAATAAATGCACCTTCGGGGTTCGTTCGGGTAAGTTGCTCGGCTTCATTGTTAGTGAACGGGGAATTGAGGTTGACCCGGCCAAGGTGAAAGCTATCCAGGAAATGCCTGAGCCGAAGACTGAAAAGCAAGTGCGTGGTTTCTTGGGGAGATTAAACTATATTGCACGGTTTATTTCTCACCTAACGGCCACATGCGAGCCCATCTTCAAGCTTCTGAGGAAGAATCAGGCCATTAAATGGAATGAAGACTGTCAGCGGGCCTTCGACCGAATCAAAGAATATTTGTTGGAGCCACCAATTCTTATGCCTCCAGTGCCAGGGAGACCTCTGATCATGTATCTCACTGTGCTGGAAGGATCGATGGGATGTGTACTGGGTCAGCAGGACGAGTCTGGTCGAAAAGAGCACGCCATTTATTACCTTAGCAAAAAGTTTACCGATTGTGAGACAAGATACTCACTACTCGAGAAAACTTGCTGCGCTTTGGCATGGGCTGCTCGCCGACTAAGACAGTACATGCTAACTCATACTACTCTCCTAATTTCCAAGATGGATCCTGTAAAATACATCTTTGAGAAGCCAGCTTTGACAGGAAGAGTGGCCCGTTGGCAGATGATACTCACGGAGTATGACATACAATACACTTCACAAAAAGCTATCAAGGGGAGTGTGTTGTCAGAATACTTGGCCCAGCAGCCGATTGATGATTATCAACCCATGAGGTTTGAATTTCCGGATGAGGACATCATGTTCCTCAAGTCGAAAGACCATGAAGAACCACTTCCGGAGGAGGGGCCTGACCCTGAATCCAGATGGAAGTTGATGTTTGACGGAGCTGTAAACATGAATGGGAGTGGAGTAGGTGCTGTTATCATCTCACCAGAAGGAGTCCACACGCCTCTCGCTGCTCGGTTGACCTTCGAGTGCACTAATAACGAAGCAGAGTATGAAGCCTGCATCATGGGGATCGAAGAGGCAATAGACTTGCGAGTCAAGAACCTTGAGATCTTCGGAGATTCTGCTTTGGTGGTGAATCAGGTCAATGGCAAATGGCTAGTTCATCAAGCTCGTTTGATTCCTTACCGAGATTACGTCAGGAGGCTGTTAACCTTCTTTACCAAAGTAAAGCTGAGCTATATTCCTAGGGACGAAAACCAGTTCGCCGATGCTCTCGCAACTTTATCATCCATGATTAAAGTATGCCAAGAGAATTTCGTGCCTCGAATTTCGATCTCTCGTCTTGAAAGACCGGCTTATGTCTTCGCAGTTGGTGATGGGGAAGATGACAAGCCTTGGTACCACGACATCAAACAATTCCTGAAGGCTCAAGAATACCCGGCTGGGGCATCCAGTAAAGATAAGAAAACTCTTAGGAGACTGGCGGGAGGTTTCTTCTTGAATCAGGATGGTGTGTTGTACAAACGGAACTTTGACATGGTGCTGCTCAGATGTGTGGACAGACATGAGGCAGACATGTTAATGCAGGAGGTTCACGAAGGCTCTTTTGGTACTCATGCTGGTGGGCATGCCATGGCCAAGAAACTATTGAGATCGGGATACTATTGGATTACCATGGAATCTGATTGTTGTAAATACTCCCGTAAATGCCATAAGTGTCAAATTTATGCCGACAAGGTCCATGTGCCTCCGAATCCGTTGAGTGTCATGTCTTCACCGTGGCCGTTCGCTATGTGGGGCATCGATATGATTGGAAAGATCGAGCCAACAGCTTCTAATGGGCATCGTTTCATCCTAGTCGCTATTGATTATTTCACGAAGTGGGTTGAAGCAGCTTCCTATGCCAACGTCACTAAACAAGTGGTCGCTTGATTTATTAAGCGGGACATCATCTGCCGGTATGGAGTCCCTGAAAGGATCATTACTGATAATGGTTCTAATCTCAACAACAAAATGATGGCTGACTTGTGTCGAGACTTCAAAATAGAACATCACAACTCTTCTCCATATCGTCCGAAGATGAATGGCGCCGTCGAGGCGGCTAATAAAAACATCAAGAAGATTGTTCAGAAGATGGTTGTGACGTACAAAGATTGGCACGAGATGCTACCATTCGCGTTGCATGGGTACAGAACCTCAGTACGCACTTCAACTGGGGCAACTCCATTCTCGTTGGTGTATGGTATGGAGGCAGTCCTACCAATTGAAGTGGAAATCCCCTCATTGAGGTTGATGATGGACATCAAGCTAGATGAAGCTGAATGGCTCCGATCCAGATATAATCAGTTGAGCCTCATTGAAGAGAAGCGTCTAGCAGCTGTATGCCATGGACAGTTGTATCAGCGACGAATGAAGCAAGCTTTTGACAAGAAGGTGCGACCACAGAGGTACATGCCAGGAGACTTAGTGCTGAAAAGGATTCTTCCTCCTCTCAACGATCACAGGGGCAAGTGGACACCCAACTATGAAGGACCGTTCGTGGTTAAAAAGGTTTTCTCAGGCGGAGCCTTAATGCTGACAACCATGGACGGAGAAGACTTTCCATCCCCTGTCAACGCAGACGCAGTAAGAAAATACTTCGTGTAAAAAAGGACCCGCTGGATAAAAACAGAATAAAGATCCAGGCAAAAATGGGCATCCCGGCGAGCCAAAAACAGAATAAAAGGCTCGGGCAAAAGTTAGGGAAATCTTGGAAAAAAAAATGTACACCCGCTGAGTTGAAAAGCCACATCGGACAACTCAGGCAAAAAAGGGTATCCCGGTGGATTGAAAACCCGAAAGGGCGATCCACGCAAAAGAGGGATTAACACGAACGACTGCGATCTGCGAGATCCATGACCTACTTGCAGTTGAGGCTATCCTAAAGGTTGAAGATCAGTTCACTTACTTTTTCTCAAGAGGCAGAAGAGCGGAGCGTCTTGAATACATACGAGTCATAACCGGGTTGATACTTGATGAGATTCATTTTTCACATTGCCAATAGGGTAGTTTGTTTTTCTTTTAGTTGTTCCCTCATTCCAGGGAACCGCTTCCTTTGTATTGCCTATTCAGGGCCACCTTTCAAAATCAATAAAAATTCAACTTCAGTCAATTGACCATTTTAGCTTTTTGTTTTTACTTTTTCATCTGGCATTGATTGTTTGTGAAAACGTCTAGCAAATGGTAACTTACATTGTGTTATGAACATTTGAATGCTTTTCTAACTCGTGCAGGAGAATAGAAACATTTAATACAACTCTGAAAGGGTGCTGAGATACCTAGACAATGATTCATGCTAGGAGCCTGGGGCAAACAGGTCCCAAACTAATTCTCTATGTTGCAGGTACTATCAATTGTGTTCATGCAGGTACAAGTATTGGTATTGCTAACAGAGCTAAAAGATCACTATCCAGGATGGGCGTTCCCATTTGTTTAAGCGGGAATAAGTGTTTCCCTGGGGGTTTCCAATCATCCCCATCCATGTGTCAGTTGAAGCTTCACCTAGCAAGGTGGCAGAGAGTGGGTGCAGTCCCCAAGCATAAAGTTCCCTTCATACAGGGGCAATCCTTAACAGCATAAGGGATGTCTTGCCTCCCCAGCAGTTGCTTCCTCAGCAGTGTCA
Organism: Lathyrus aphaca; assembly: GCA_963966055.1. Classification (NCBI taxonomy): domain Eukaryota; kingdom Viridiplantae; phylum Streptophyta; class Magnoliopsida; order Fabales; family Fabaceae; genus Lathyrus; species Lathyrus aphaca. Next base: position 340,373,437 of record OZ014524.1, read on the forward strand.
CGCCTTTGGTTCCCAGGACGTCATCACTTCCCCATCAGAGTTCGAGAAGGGTCCACCTCCAGCAGGGTCTTGGCGCTCCAATCTCAAAGTCCAATTTATTTTTGGCAATGGCGGCTGTTCAGAGCCAGTGAATTATTAACAACTTTCCCCGCAGAGTTGTTTCCTCCTCACCAGGATGAATTAGATCAATGCAGTGATCATCGTTTTCTTCTCCGCCAAGTTATCTGGAATTACCTGCAGTCTCCTTATCAGGAGATCTCCTTTGCATTGTCATTTGCATCATCATCGCATTTGCATCCTCCAAAGCGTAGCATTTCCATCATCATGGAGCATTACGCCATAAATTCAGACATATGCATGCCAGCATGGGCTAGTTTTGAGGTATATCACATGAGATCTGTTATATCTCCCATCAGATTGATATGTTCCCCACAGAATGCAATTTCATTTCCCAGGATGGATGCTTCTACCAAATTTTGTTGTTATCCTCAATTGAGTATTGTTTCAGTACAACAATCTCATGTTCTCATATCTCCGTTTCAGTACAACGGCCGTATTTCGGGCTCTCGTTTAAGTACAACGATCTCATTTCTTTCGAGTCTCCATTTAAGTACAATGGTCTCGTATTTGAGTCTTGTTTCAGTACAACAGTCTCATTTCTTTTCGCGTCTCCGTTTCAGTACAACGGTCGCGTCTCAGGTTATCATTTAAGTACAATGATCCTGTTTGCTTGGGCTCTCGTTTAAGTACAACGGTCCCATTTCATTCGAGTTTCCATTTAAGTACAATGGTCTCGTCTTTGAGTATTGTTTCCGTACAACAATCTCATTTCCTCGTGTCTCCGTTTCAGTACAACGGTCACGTTTCGGGTCATCATTTAAGTACAATGGTCCCGTTCCATTTCGTCCTATTTTCTTTTCTTTGCGTTCGGTTATCGCCTGCGGCCGGTATACCTTTGCGTCTCCATTCGAGGACGGTTTCACGTTGGGTTCGAGGATCCCTTGTGAGTTGTCGTGCGAGGATGGCATTCTTCCTAGCATATTCCCACCTGGTCTTATATTCTCCGTTACCTATTCAGAGGTCAAAATCAATAAATATATAAATAAATAAATGGGCAGATGGCATTTCCATTACTCTCAGTGTGCAAATTTTCAGGTCTTATTCGAGTATTCAATCACTCCATACCTTGAACGCCTAAAAGCCGTTGCAATTATTCGTTCAGGTCTGCAGATGATTGAATAGGGGCAGCTGTAATACCTCAAAATTTGCCCCCCTTTATTCTCTCTATTGGCTCATCATTTTGCATTCATCGGCATTTCTCATCAATTCATTAACATCATAATAATGCATGGTATGGATTCATAAAGCATGTGATTCAGGCCCCTTGAATCTAGGGTTTCGCTCCTTATCTGCATCTGTCAGAGATTGAAATGGTGGAGAATATTCACTGGGTATTGGTTCTACTTCGAATGCAGGTGTTCAGTTGTGTCTCAACTTGGATGGGGGTGTGACTTAGTTTTGGTCAAATTATTGAAGTATCACTGCGGCGGCAAGATTATTTTGGGACACTGGACCATCTCTTAAACAGTGCATATTCAGTGATCATGTTGCCATGTGCCGAGATCCATTCGCTTAATCAAACAGTGTTCGTGTTGGGTTTGGTTTGAACTCTCAGTTTATCAATGATTTCCCATGGATTAGAATGGTCATGGCATGGTTCAGACGGTTCAAAGAGGTGTGATTAACCTGGAAAATTATTCAGTGGTTCAAAAGTGGTCGTGTTCATAAACTTACAGAAAGAATTCAAAATAGGTTTTGGGATAAAATCAGGATTTCGTGCATTGCCTTGGTCTCATTGTATGAACCACTTTTGAGTGTTCCATTCCATCCTCATCTTTCTTTTTTCAATACGTTTCCATCATTTCATTGTTAGTTTTCTTTCATTTTGTCCGAAATCCATATAAAACTACCTTTCAATTTTCATGTCCCATGTCAAACCCATTTTTTTATAAGTACTTAGCCATATCTCAAACTAATTAGATAACTACATCCATTTAGTTGTCCAAATTCTTTTCCTAAACCAAATTCATTTTTACCATAAGTTATTTGGTCCAATTCTAATCTCATTTCAAAAAAAAAAAAAAAACTCCTATGGTTGTATAGAACAAAACCCATTTCTATTTTTCAAGCCAAGACCATTCATTAGTTCACATCATATTCATTTCATTTTCGAAAGTCATTCACGAAATTTTCTTAGTCAATTCATTTCTTTTCTAGACCACATGCCATTGATCTTGATTTGTCTCAAATAGAAATCTCAAGTTGTAATCATACAAAGAGCTTCAAATTACAACATAAAATTAGCCAAAAAAAAAAGGGAAGATTAATTAAATTGCAAAGGTTCGGGAATAAAAGTCTTTGTAGTCATCAAAACATGAAGGAAAAAAGAAGCAAAAGAAAATTTGCAGCCACTCTTGGATTCATCGCCCGTCCGTAACATTCAATGGCCTCGATACCGGAATTCTCCACCTTCAATGATTCACAGCCTACTAATGAGAGATCTAACACCAATCTTCAAGCTTCTTAGCAAATTAATTTTATATGTCTAATGCAGTTATTAAGAAAGAAAGTAAAAAGTTGTTGAAGAGATTATCCTCTTAATACCAATACATAAATACATGAAAAGTCCTCTTAACACCGAAATTTGGAAATTATAAACCATAATTTATATCATTGAATTATAAAACAGTTAGAGCTCAAAATTTCTTGCTTAAAAATTTAGAAGCTATGGAATTTGTAGCTAAATGGCGCGATTGGATTTGTGGGCTTGGTTGGTCCAGTTACTTGTTGGTATTGGTGAACAGGAGTTTAACAAAAGATTTCAAGGCAAATCGCAGACTACATCAAGAATTATTAATATTATTACAAATTGAATTACATGCAGTGGAACCCTCATAATTTTATCCTGGGAGGCTCTTTCTTGGTGTTCATCCTAACAACTAGATTTCTGGGTAAAAGGAAGAAGAATTTGTTCTGGTTGGCATCAATTGCACCACTTGTATCTGTTATACTGTCAACTCTAGTTGTTTTTCTAACGAGAGCCGATAAAAGCGGAGTTAAAATTGTGAAACATGTCAAGGGAGGACTGAATCTAATCTCCATCAATCAATTAGACTTCAACAGTCCACATGTTCTCGATGTTGCCAAAATCAGACTCGTTGTCGCTGTCGTTGCCCTTACTGAATCTGTTGCTGTTGGACGATCTTTTGCGTCGATCAAAGGATACCAGCTAGACGGGAACAAAGAGATGATGTCAATAGGCTTCACAAACGTCATAGGATCTCTCACCTCATGTTATGATGCAACTGGTTCATTCTCTCGAACCGCGGTTAATTATGCTGCAGGATGTGAAAGTTTAATGTCAAACATTGTGATGGCAGTTACAGTGATGATATCATTACAGTTTTTGACAAACCTGTTGTATTATACACCAATTGCTATCAGTGCATCAGTTATCCTCTCTGCTCTACCAGGACTCATAGACATAACAGAACCAAAAGCTAATCTCATAACTAACTTCTAACCAATCCCTAACAGGTTCATAACAATTCAAAATCAGGAAAAAACAGTTACAGTTCATAACCGAATCCTAACCGCAAATAACTAAAGTCTAACAGAATCACAACTGAATTCAGTTGGAGAATATACCTGAAGTTTCTAGACCTTTTGAGAAGATCTTCTATAAAACAGTGTCATCCTTCACCTTTAAGCTCTTCCCACCATTTTTTTTCCTCCTCTTAGCCTTTTCATCTATCCTCTTTTTCACCTTGAATCAGCTTTATTCACAATGATTCTGAAGCTTTTCCCTATCTCTCGCATTGCCAATTCTGTTCTTGTTCAAAGATCTTCAGTTGATGCTCACCATTCATAACCTGCAGCATTCATCAACCTGGTTTATCGCTCTTCGATACCATAAGCATCTCTTCGTCATTTCTCCTATCACCTAAAACAACAGAATTTCGAGCCTTGACCTGCGAGTTTCATCAAGGAGTGACGAAATGCCAAACATGATCAGAAGCGAAAATGAGGTGGAATTGATGAACAGGGTGAACCAGAGAATGCATACCTAAAAGTTACCTTTCTGTTGCTAGTTGAATGAAGGAATGATCTCCCACACCCTTGTCATGGCTTCAATCTTCAATGCTGTTCATCGCCTTCGTTAATCGTCAAAACCTGGGACGAATCCAAGGACCATAACAGCAAGAGTTTCGATAGGGTTGAATATTCTCTATTCCATTAACCGAAGCTTGGATTCCACCTGCAATTTCGATACCACGCAACGATTCAGAATCAATTCATCACACATACAGGAGCAGAAGAAGAAGAGCAAGGCGAAGTCAAGCATACCTGAAGCATTAACCGTTATCATTTCGACTCAGGACAAGGCAGTGGCGGCCGTTTCGACTCGGATGGTTCGTTGATTCGTCCTTCGTTCAACCGCCGTTTCGGTTCTTCAAGCTCGCCCTGGGAATTTCGTTCGTCAACAACACTCGCCACCGAATCAAGGTACGAATTCTTTTCTTTTCTGGTTTTCAATTAGTGAATAGATTGTTGAATTTATGAGAAGAAGATGAATTAGGTTTAGAAAGGGTTACGGGAACGGTGATGGTGAAGGAAGGAAAACGAATTCGGGGAAGAGAATAGGAGTGTTGTAGTTTAGGGTTTCGGTAAATTAGCTTTGTCGCGGCCAATTTAGGAGGGTTAATGTTTGATTCGTGAAGAATCCAGCGGCGGATTTGGGCAAGATAAAGAAGAAGGTGGGGATTTAAGCTCAAGGGAGAATGTTGCTCGAAGGTGATGATGAAGCCATGGCTGAGGTGAGCTGGTGGCGGACGGATTCAAACGGCGATGGAGAAGAAGGGGGAAGATAGTTACGGCGCAAGAGGAAGAAGAAGTGGAACTAGGGTTCCATTGTAACTTTCTGTTGATTTTTATTTGATTTGTTTTTTCGTTAATTATTGTTTTAGATTAAACTTTAAGTTAATTTTTGCTAATAAACTATAGGTTAGTTTGGGGTTATCAGTTAATTATTGGTTTAGATTAAAGTTTGATTTAAGTTTTTAGGATTATCAGCTAATTATCAGTCTTAGATTAAGTTTAAGTGGTAAGTTATTTTTTCTAATGAAACTGTGGTTTAATTTATAAGGAAAATTATTATCATGGATTAGTGTAATTTACTGTTAATTCAAATTTTAATAACTATAGTTTGTTTAGATTTAATTAATTCATTTTCTTTTAGAGTAAAGGCTTAATTTATTTAATAAGTTTTTATAATTTGTTTCATTTATCAATTTTACTAGATAATTATAATAGGATTAGTTATTAATAGCTTAATCCAAGATTGTGAGGAATTGATATTTTAATCTAAGTTTTAGAAGAAAGAATTAATACTTTAATTTAAGCTCTTTTTTTTAGAAAAAGGATTATAATATTTCAATTTAAGTTTTTTTAGAATTAAGAAAATATAATAGTTTAACTTAAGCTTTTTTAGAAAAAGATTATAATAGTTTAAATTAAGTTGTTTTAGGAAAAAATATTAAGTAAGTTTAGCACTTTTTTTTTTCCTTTAATTAAGATGTAAAAAAAAAACATTATAATTAAATTTTATGTTTGTTAGAAAATATTATAAGATTAGACTTTAGGAAATAGTATTAAGACTATAGTTTAATTCTTTTAGAAAATATTGTATTTAAGGTTAGTTTAATCTTAATTTAAGATTAAAAAATAATAATAACAATGATTTTGGCACCCCACTTTAAAGCCCAATTCCAAAAACAACAAGAAAAACTTTTGTTTGCACCCTCTCTCAATTTCTTGCATTCTGGGCTTAGATATTGCTGCTATCTGCACCCTGTTTTTGGGCCCAGTAAAGAAAAAGGAACCTAAAGTATGCTAAAGGCACCCCTGTTTTATTTCTTTAGAATTTTATTTTTAGGTTAATATAGTTTCAAATTAAATCCCAAAAAAATAGTAAAATGATTAGAAAAATTCCCCAAAAATTAAAGTAGATCAATAATTGAATTTAGAAATTTAGGACATTTTTATTTTCTGAAATTTGTTAATTTTTGAATTTATTCTGAATTATTCTATTAATTAGTTTTATTGAATTTCTATTAATTATGCAGAATTTTGTTTATTTTATTTAAATAACTTCCATTAGCATTTTTTAGCCATTCTTTTTTCTATAGTTAAAAGACCCCTAATAGTTCTTAGAATATTTTTTATAGAATTTTTAGGAATTTTTATCTTAGGATTTGGTAATAAAATCTTTTAGAAATAATAGTTAATTCTTAGCTTGAAATAATTAGTTGTTAAGCATAGGAAAATAAGTATTTTTAGAATCCCTCTTAATATACTATTTTAGATAATATTAGGATCATACAATTTAATTTTTACAATTTTTATAGGAGATTTAATATTTTTTAAGGATATTAGTCTTAAGCCTAATTAAACATAATTTCCATTAGCTTAGGCTATTAGGAAAAATATAGTTCAAAACATAAAAAAATAATAACAATAGTTTAGATTAATTTTAGTCATAGGATTTAGCATTATACTTAAGTTAGTTTAATTTGTTTTAGGATGAACATTAAGTTTGACTTAGATTTAATAATTAGTATAAGATCAATTTCCATAAAATAGAATAAATAAATAAGACTATTTATTATTTATGCCTTTAAGGCATTGTTTGGAATATTATTTCTCATGATTCAAGTTCATTTTTTTTGATTATTTTGATCTTACAACTTGTGTAGGATTCCCTTTTGTTCTTAGAATCAACTTAACTTCATTAAGAAGTAAGTTGAATTCTAATAGTTTAAGTTTTCATTAGGAGTAGAAAGCCTCACTAACCACTAGGATCACTTTGTAAATACAATTAATTTAGGATTGAGTCTTAGTTTCCCATTAGATTTTTCCCTTATCAACTTGAGTCATTCTCTTTCTCATCTCAAAAGAAAAACAATAAAACACTTAATGAAAAAACCGAACAATCTTGTACGACACGAGACTTTGTTGCGGAGTGTTTATACGCGTCCTGTTTCGGGGCGAGGTGTAAATGCTTCCCGCGATGGATAGGTCTTAGTACAGGACAGTTCACAAATAAATTCAAAAAAACACTTCTTTTAAAAAGACAAAAACAAACAATAAACGACTAATCCTACGGGAACTTCTTCTCTCATCTCATTCATTCATAACGTGAACTCGCGACTACTTGTCTCGCATGCAAGACGGTAAACGCACTCGTATCAGACGAGCCTGCAACACCTGAGCATAGACATACGCAGTTCCAGCTGTAAAAAACACAAACAAACAGTTCCCGCCTAGGTTAGACGAACTACGGCGTCTCTGATCCTCATTTATCCCGATGAGGTACGTAGGCAGTGGGGTAGGGCCCATTCGAGCACATTCTTTATTTTCCCTACATTTCCCCTTTTCTTTCCATTCTCATGTTCTTATTTCAGTTCATTTCTCATTTCCATTCCAGTTAGCGGTTTTATTCAGCAGCATTCTTATTTCTCACCCTTTGAAACAAGCAAGCAAGCGTGGATCCCGTCGGGTACGACGGACGATCCGGGGTGCTAATACCTTCCCAGATCGTAACCGACTCCCGAACTCAGATCTTTGGTTCGCAAGGCCTCGTCCTTTCCTTCTTCCTCAGGTTTGTGCAACATTACCTTTCCCATTCCTTTGGGATAAAAATGTCTGGCTGGCGACTCTATCTTTTCCGCGCCACTTTCGCGTTTGTACTAGGATGAAAATCCCGGGAGCGACACACATATCACTCCAAATGTCTCGGACATGACACTAATAACTGTTGGGCATTGAGGAATAAGATTCAAGACCTGGTTGACAAAGGAGTCCTCAAGGTTACGCCAGAAGACCAGATTGAATTCTCCTATCTCCCATCAAACATCAAAGCTGCCAGACATTCGAAGTGACAAGTTTAGAGGAGGAGGCTTTGAGAATGTTTTAATTTACATTTGTAATTTCTTTTTTCGACTTAAACACTTACTATTATGTCAGACTTTTGTTTTCACTATAATGAATTGCATATGTTTGTCTTGAATTAATCCATTCGTTTCACTATATTTAAACTATGCTTCTTACTTCTCTTTTGTGATATTTAACTCTTGTTAAAGTTGTAAGCCTGTAGAAGGAGGATGACGAAGACAATACCATAATTTCATATAGTATGCTTTTGAACAGACTATACTGACGATGTGCATGCATTGTTTCGATTCCTAAATAGTAGAGATATAAGGAAGTTAATCCCTAGTCAACCCTTTTGAGCCTGTCAAGTAGGAGTTTTCATTCTCACACAAATTAAATCCCTTAATCATAACCTGGGGCAGGGTAATTCCTCGGTTAACTCAATTATTCCAGTGGTCCTTTTTGTACACAACTAGTGAAGGTTCCCTGTAATCGTTAAGTCCGACAGTCAATATCTAGAAAAATAAAAGCTCACTAAGTCAAAAACTATGAAGGAGAGTTAGTAAAAATTGAGACATCCCGCTGACTGTAATCTTGAAACAAACAGTTCAGGAAAAAGGAAGGGATAACAAAGTCAAAAGAAAAAGAGGTCACTACAAATCCTCCACACACAAAAAAGATGACTGTTTTTTTTCAAATAAACTTCTGGTTTCTGAACCATCGCAAATGTCAGTGTTACAATTCCAAACTCCTTTGGAGCCTCAATGCATAAGTTAACTGAACATAGGACTGAAGAACATCACGAAGGATGGGTTGGGTACAAATAAAATTTGAGCCTTTATCCTTTGTTTCTTAAATCGTGAACCAGGCCACGTTACAACCCTTAAAAGTCCTAATTGAAGCATGGTTAGTTCGAAAGTATATTGCTACAAAAAGGTATCCTAACTCCTTTAGGACTTATTATAAATCTTAAGTTAATATCACAGCTTTTATAAACATTGTTTTTCTAAAATAATTCTTTTTTAAAACTTCAAGACAGACATAATCAATGCATTTTGAATATCATTGTCTGCATATAACTAAGGGTTTGACAGCAGAGAAGCTTACATGATGAACGTTCAATAAACCAAAGTCCTTCTGACAGACAAAGTTGCTTTCTGGGCCTGACTCAGTTGGATCAAAGCCAATGTATACAATGGGCATGGTCACTATCTTCCAATCAAGGAGGCATTCCATGTTATTGTACAATTCATCTGGGGCAGTCAGGTCAAGATTCAACGATGCTTAATAGCCAGGGGCAAATCTCCTCATCTGAATTGCCATAAGTAACATTACCGAATTCACGATGCCAGGGGCATGTTATTATGGGGCATCCTATTTATTTCTCTTGAGGCAACTCCTTTCAAATACTTCCATTCTGGTACAAATCATCCTCAGCTAGGAGCAATGCTCTCTTTTCAAATCTAATTAGATCAAATTCAGTTGCAAGCTCCTTAACCATTACCCGGGACATACACGATCCACCGCAGTTTGAAAACACATTACTCTCATTACATTACCTTGATATTGGGTTTCAGCAAAAGCCTTTATGGAAATTAATTGTCTATGCCAATAGTATCAGATGGTGTCAACATCATTTCTTCGGATTCAGTCATGATAATTCCTAGAAAATTACTCGGGGAAGTCGAGAATATCAGAAGTTCTGAATCCCCTGGTTATTCAAATGAATGTATGCTTTTGAATATGATTGATGTTTACCAAAAAAAACACATACATATAAAATTACAATAATAGCATTTACTAAGGACTCTTTGAGGTTGGAATCCCCATAAAAGTTCATATCCAACAGATCTTCGTGGGCTCATCCCCACAGAGTAATCTTTACGGATTTATTCCAATAAAGTATTTTGGGTAACCTTTTGTACTTCCAACTCTACAAAGTCCCAGACAGATTTCTCTCAAGCCTGATATCCTTAGAAGAATTGACACTTGGTCGGAAAAGTCTCTCAGTGGAATGTCCGTCTCTTTTATCCCCAGTTAGGGTATTTAGGAATTTAATCTTTCAGTAAAAAGTGCGACGAACGGAAAACGGAAGATTCCAAGTATAATATTTTGAAACAAGACGGGAACGATGTCTTCATACTCCTCAACAACAAATCGGGGTTTATTTTCCCCAGCTAGCAGTTGATACACGAAGCTACTAATGTGCTTAGATTACATAATTCATCCATACATCATTTACAACATATCATGGCATACGCATCCATAATGCATACGAAATTCTCATTTACATTAAGAATGTCATGCCATGCATGCATACATTAAATGACCTTGCATAAAACTAAATTTTCTTTTCAGGATAGTTCGCGGTCAGAGGAACATTGTTGACTCCTAGAGACAGTTCAGAGACGATCGAGACGAAGATCTAGTTCTGATACTTAGTTCAAGATATTTTTTTTCAGAGACGATCAAGACGATGACCTAGTTCTGATACTTAGTTCTGATATTTTCCCGAGACAGTACAGAGACGATCGAGATGACGATCTAGTTCTGATACTTAGTTTAGGATATGTTTCAGAGACAGTTCAGAGACGATCAAGATGAAGATATAGTTCTGATACTTAGTTCTTATATTTTCCCAAGACAGTACAGAGATTATCAAAATGAAGATTTAGTTATGATACTTAGTTCGGGGAATTTTACATAAACAGTTCAGAGACGATCGAAACGAATATCTAGTTCTGATACTTAGTTCAGGGAATTCTCCAGAGATAGTTCAGATACGATCAAGACATAGATGTAGTGCTGATACTTATCCCAGAGTAACATTTAGATAAAGTCAAACGTAGACGTCTTCTGATACTCCTATCAACAGACACTTTGGATGGCATATATAAGCTCATCTCCAATTACTCCAAATAACATCTTTAATCCCATTCAAGTAATACAATCAACTAATAGTGTTACTCCGCATCGGCGAGTGCAAATTTTTGGGCTTTAAGTGTTCAATCCTCTTCCACCATCAGGTCACAAATGGCATGCATGCCAATCTAATCCTCGAGTTTCAGAAAATTAAACAGGGGCAGTTTTTATACCCCAAACTTTTCCCTCACATATTCAAGACAATATGTCTCAATAGGTCTCCTAAAGGTCACAAGATTCTCAATTGCTCAAAGGGATTCAAGGTTTCATCTGACGCATCCTCCTCCTAAGCAATGGATCTTAAATTAGGGTTTTGTGTTCCTCAAGGTAAATTGGACTTCTAAAGCCTCAAGTGGACTTCATGATATCCTATATACTTCAAAGGATCTGCATGTCAAGTTTCAAGAATTGCCCTACAAGTTTGGTCAGTCAGATGCTCAGTGTCGCTCCCCGGATTTCCATCCTGGTACAAACGCGAAAGTGGCGCGAAAAAGAATAGAGTCGTCAGCCAGGCATTTTTATCCCGAAGGAACGGGAATGGTAATGCTGCACAAACCAGAAGAAAGAAGAGGAAGGACACGGGTCCTGCGAACCAAAGAGATTGAGTTCGGGAGTCGGTTACGACTTGGGAAGGTATTAGCACCCAGATCGTCTGCCGTACCCGACGGGATCCACGCTTGCAAAGAAATCGGTTTCAAAGGGTGAAGAAATGAAAGCTGCTGCGAAGAAAATAAACTGAACCGGATAAAAGAAACGTAAAGGGAACTGAAAAAAAGAAATGAAAAGGAAAAATGTAGGGAAAATAAATATTGTGCTCGAACGGGCCCTACCCCGCTGCCTACGTACCTCATCGGGAAAATGAGGATCAGAGACGCCGTAGTTCCCCTAACTAGGGGTAGAAAAGAAATTGCTTATGAATTAAGGCTTGAACTACCTATGCCAATGCTCAGGTGTTGCAGACTCGGACGACGAGTGAGTAACCGTCTTGCAAAGTGACAAGTAGGAGCAAGTTCGCGTACGGAGCGAAGGAGATGAGAAAAGAATTCCCGAAGGAAAGACGCTTATTGTTTGTTTGGTGTTTTTTATGAAGCTTTTATGAGTGAAATTTGCATAGGTAAGTGTACCTAAGTCTTACTCACTGGGATGTGTACATCTCACATCATCCCGAAATGGAATGCGCAAGAGGCACACCTATCTATGGAGGAAATCCCCAAATCTAGTCCCACAAGTGAAGGCTCAGACACACTGACCTATTAACATTTATTAAGTGTTTTTTGTGATTTTTTGATTAAGAAGTGTTTTTTTAGATTTTCTTTGTGAAGTAATCTCATGCTAAGACCTATCCACCACGAGGGATAACTTACACCTCGCCCCGAAACGGAACGCGTGCAAGTATCTCATAGCAAAGTCTCTTGTCACATGAAAGTACTCAACATTTATTAAAGTGAATTAAAATTAAGTTTGAAGATGAGAAGAGATAGCACCAAAAGGATCACAAAAGGCAAAAAAATCTAATGGGAGACTAAAGAATCCTAAGTGTTGTCATGCATGGAGATCCTAAGGTTAGTGTGGTTTGAATTCTATCCTGAAGAAGAAAGAAAGAAGAAGAGAAGAAGAAGAAAGAAGAAAAGGGATGAGTAAGGCCTAATCCCAACAATCAAAGGTTAGCACAAGTAAGAATAAGAAGAGAAGAGATGAGATTTGGAGATGTGGGAAACACTTCCACACCTCTCACTTACCATAGCCCCTGAAAAGGTTAGCAACACAAGCACACAAGAAAAACAAAATGAACCTAATGACATGCCAACATCATACAAACAGAAGTGTAATCATATATACAAATGCTCAATTCAAATGCAAGAAACAAGAATGAGAAAAGAAGCATGCAAGTTAACATGAGACAACATGAATCACATGGCAAGGCAAAGCCAACTTAATAAGATGCAAAGCAAAATGCACAAAACATGAACTCAAGGCACAAGATAAGAACCAAATCAAGTCAAATAAGAGCTTAAGAATCAAGATAGGTGAAGAGAAGAGAAGCACAAGACCAAACAATCACATTATGAGATGGAAAGGAGCAAAGAAGTGAGGTGAATGCACATAATAAAGAAAGAACTTAAAAGGTAAGCCAATTACAAAGTTTCCAAGACACAAACCCTAAACCAAGATCAGAATGATACCCATACCCCAAAGATACCCCAAATGAGAAGAAGAAGTTGGCACAAGTGCCCTTCTAGGCTAATGAGAGAGCTTATGATCAAAAGGAAGCAAAATGGGACAAGTTATTAACCAAAATTCAAATCAAATCAACAATGCAACCAAAACTTCCACAACTTAGGACAAATGATATTCAAACATGATATATCAATGTGCCAAAATGGTTGGAAGAAATTCAGAAGCTAGCTAAAGCAAATGGGGACTCAAACATGAACTATGGTTAATAAACTTCTCTTACAAGTCAAGGATCAAAACCAAATGAATAAGTTTCTAAAAATCAGGGCAAAAATCACACATGAACTACATCCTATTATGAATCCAGAGCAAAAAGAACCAACAAGAAACTCAAAAAGATGAACACTATGGAAATTAGACAAGGCAGCATGCACAAAAAGGAATAAAAAAGAATTAATTACAATAGGAAATTAATTGACACGTGGATATTAAAAATAAATGGAAAAGAAAAATATAGAAAATTAAAGAAAACTCAATTGATTATCCATGAATTATTTTGGAATTTTTTGATGATTGGAAGTATTTTTAATAATTGAAAACCAAAATGATAATAAAAGAAATAAAATGAAGGAAGGTTGTGGGTGTGAAAAGCAGAGAGAGCCAGTTAAAATAAATTAGGCCAAAACAAGGTGGGGTGCGAATAGAAGAGTTAAGCCCACTGGGTTACGCAAGAGCATAATATTCTGGGTGGAAATTCAGAGGAAAAATAAGAAAAAAACAAAGGCCATCAGATGGAATGAACGCATCTTATGAGCCTTTCATTAATTGACGTGTCACTATGGTTGGATGAGAGCTGAGGGAATACATTAGTAAACATGGTACGCACAACATCTTGAATTATTCAGAAGAAAATAGAAAGGAAAGGGCACGTGAAGGAGGGGTGGCCTCATTAAATGAGGTGGCACGATCTTGAGCATGGAGATGAACAGATCCAAGGGCAGTGGAGTTATCTCCTACCTCTGAAACCCTAGAACAAACTTTTCCAGATTCCGGTGACCGGAGCTAGGGCTCCGGCACCGGAAATTACACAGCATGAACAAAACACAACAAAAATGCACAAGAACCTCCAGATCAAGCAAACAAACTGTCCTGAGTTCAAAAATGGTGATGAAAATTTCAATAGATTAATGTATCCTCTGGATCGTGAACAAACAGCTTGGACCATAAAAATTCAAATTCAAATATCTAGCTCAATATTGCATCAAATTCAAAACCAAAACAAGCAGAGTGATCAGTGAACATCAAGGATTACAATGCACACCATCAATTTCATTTCCAGATCTGAAGATTTGGATGCTTACCTGAGATTGCAGTTCTTGAAAAAGCTTGTTAGAAGCTAAGATAAAGAAGCCAAACCACTCCAAATGTACTCTAGTTGCAAAATAAATGCAACTAGAGCCTTGAATCTTGATGGATCTGAGGATTTGCAACCAACTTCCCTGAAATGGCAAGGTGATGAAACTTCATAGATAGCTTGCACAATGGTGAGATATATGATCCTGAGCTCCCAAGGATGAAGGATTTGTAATTTGTTTTGGAAGAGAGCAAGTGTGTGAAGAGATTTGAGAGAAAATTCAAATGGTGCAAAAACTTGGAAGCTGAGAAATGAGAGGGAACTGGAACCTCTAAAACCCTAATTTGGTTTTATATCATGTCATGAGGAAATGCTGAAGAGATGAGGAAGTTTGCACGTGAGAATGAAAAGTTTTAGTGATTTTGCCATTTTGGCCAATTTGTTGTGATCTCATGTAATCCTCATGCATTCTCTTGACTTCTTCCCATGTGCACTCCTAATCTGACCCTTAATCACATTCCAAACAAATCTTGGCCATTAGATTAGAGAGTCACACTTTTTTCATGTTCATGCACAAAATACACTTATGGAATAACATTCTCACTTGGCACGAATTTTGTGTAATTATTTGAGAAAAGTGTGCCAAATGCATTGCCTTTTAACATTGTGAACTTATTTGATCCATACCAACACTTAAAATCAAGTTTCATGACATTTGGCTTTGGTGCATAAGTGAAAACTTAAGTTTTGCCCTAAATTTGATGGAATTTTCGAGGGGCATATCTTTGAAACCATGAAGGCTATGAAAAAGTACTTGTACTTTTTGAAAATGGGAGGTCTTAATCTCCAACTTTCATGTTTGACTTTGGTCCATTTGAAGAATTTTTCATTAAGTTATGCTCACTTGAATTTTAGGGCAAAACTTGCCAAAAGTGGCATTTTCCAAAACCAACTTTGCACCAATTTTGCAAAACACATCAAAACCTCATGATTCTTGATCTTTGAACTTGTCAAACCTCTTTTAACATTATAATAACATCCCTTGGCTAGAAAAATTGGATTGGACCCCTTGAAATCACACAGTTGACTTTTTTAAGGCACAGTTGACCAGTTTCTTCATTTGCAAGCAACTGAAGAAATTCTTGACTTCCATAAGGAATTTTCTCACCAAAATTGGTACCTAGGATCCTCTTAACATGTAAAAGACTTTTCCCAAATGAAATGGCCAAAGTTTTGAGTTTTTCATGCTTGAATCTCAAACCCTAGTTTAGGACCATTGTGTAGGAGCTTTGCCTTAGCCTGGATTCCCTGATGATCCTCCAACCTTCTGAGCTTTTGCAAATGAACTTGAACTTGTAAATGCAATATAGACTCCTCATAGGACTTGTACAAAACCATTGGGCCCTTTTTCATGGCTTGTGATGATTCAAAAAACCTCCACAGATGATCATATGCCTAATGCTAGGTCATGAGAAATGTTATGCCTCATCTTTCCATGCTAGGATGCTGAGAATATGATATGTTCATGATGAATATGATGTGATATGATGCTTAAAATTAAGAGGGCAAATTTGGGGTGTTACACTTAGATAATCAAAAATCGGTTAACTTGGTCAAAAAGTCAATTATGGTCAACATACAGTCAAACTTCAAGATTTTTGGTCAACATCAAGATTATGAGGTGAAATTCATCATTTGATCAAGGGTTGATCATATGATTCATCAAGGAAACCTCAAATTCATCAAGAACAAGAAGTTACTAAATTAGGGTATGTAGGAAAAGTCAATTGTAGTTTGACTAGCCATAACTTTCACATGCTTCATCATATACTACCCATCCAAAGCCCATTGTGAAGGAAATTCAATTCTCTACAACTTTGTGTCTCACAAGCCAATGACAGAAATGCTTAATTTGAGAGATATGAGCCAAGACATAACATGTCCTTTAAAAATTCAACAAAAGTCAACTTTTTTCAAAAGCTCGTAACTTGAACATGGAAGACCAAATGGACATGGGACCAAATGGACATGGGACCAAAAGAAGTAGTTATAGGACACTCTAATCTTTCTAAAAAGTCCAAAAAAACATACATGGGATAAAAATTGTGAGGGTTATGCATTGTTGAAGTTGGGCAAATATGAGGAGGTATATAAGGCAAATAATGACCAAAACTTAAGTTTTTGCCAAATGGGCCCATATTTTTCTAACCCAAACTTAATCATCAGATAATCCATGACCCATAAGTCATATATTCTGATTTTTTATATTTATTTTATATTTTATTGGATTTAATTTATTTAAATTCAATTTTAATTAGAATAAATATTAGAAAATCAAATGTTTGATCTTAGGATTATTTTAGGATCTGGTTTTGGTGTTTATAATCATAATAAGGATCCCAAATTCATGCACATCAAGGGAAAGACCATAATATCAAATTTTTCATTAAAATAGAAAGTTTCTTTCTTCACTCCAAAGCAACCAAGCTTCCTTCACCCAAGCCCAAACTTTTTGACCTAAAATACACTTCAATATATACTCATGAACATCACAAGTTACAAGGACGAAAATTCTAACAAAAAAAACCCTAAAATATTTTTTTCAAAAAAGGGAAAATTAGGGCAAATTCCAAAAAAAAAACTCCATAACAAGTTTTCAGCCTCCTTCTTCATCCAATTATCATCAAGAAACTTCCAGGAGGCCATCCCAAGCATTATTGAAGGTTGAGAATGCATGAACATAACATATGAACACATGCCGCCATTAACATTTTCTTCGATTTAAATCTTTCGTTTCATGATGTTTTAATGTATTTTTTTCTTCATAATATTGTTCATGATAATGTTTAGATGTTTTTTGATCATTTGGTTATGAGTTATAGTGCAGGATTAAAGAACCACCATGGCTAGGGCATAAAGTAGCAAAGCTTTGAATCTCATAATCCAAGCATTTTTAGGCCAAACAAATTGCACCATTGAATTCCTGAGACCGAATTCAATAAGAATGGATGGCTTTAAATTATTAAAACTTGTGTTTTTTGATGTTTAAGTTCAGATTTATTTTCTGCAAAAATCGCAGCAAAATTTGCAGGTACCAAGGAAGGAGACAATGAGGTGGCACAGTCTGGTTGGGCCGATTCTGGGTTTTAATGTCAGTTTTAATATATAAGTATTGGCTCTTGTTTCTTATCACGCGCAGGCTAGCAGCTCAGTTGGCAAGGGTTATATGTTGGTTACCTTGGGGGGCGAGTTCGACACCCAGCGACCCTCCCCTTAATTTTTTTGGTTGTTTTCCCTTCTATTTTCCTAACTTTCTTTCTTTTTCTTATTTTTATTTTTTTCTTTTAACCTTTATTTTAATTAATTAAATCTTTAACTAAATCACTTTTTTTAAAAACAATAATAATTAATTAAATTAATAACTTTTTTTCTTTTATTTTAAAAATAAAAAAATAAAAAAACTTTTTTTCTCTAATTAAATTAATTAATAATCAAATATCCCAAAAAGTCATTAAAAAAATTATTAATTAATTTCATAATCAATTTTTTTTAACCTAGTAATTAGGATTTAACTAATTTTAAATTTTTGTTTTGAACCCTAATTTACTTAATCTTTTGACATGATATTAATTAATTAACACTTTTGACACAAAATTACTTTCTTAATCAAATTTTAATTAATTTCTCTTAATTAATTAAGTTCCTTTTTATTAAAATTAATCACCATATAAAAATTATTAATTTAGGTTTTAGGACTTTCAAAACATTTTTCTAATTTACTCCTTATTTTATTTCACTATTTAATTTTCTTAGTAAAATGTATAGGATTATTATCTATCTTGTAACATTTAATTTTCCGCACTCCCGGGTTTAAAATATGTATCCCCATCCCCATGATGTAATAGTCTAGGGTTTATTTTCTGCTTTTAATTCCACAAATATTAAACTGCGTGGTTAGTAAAAATAGGGTGTGAAAAGAATGCATGTGAACAAAAAAAAATGGACTTAGATAACCCTAATTTCTAAGACTAAACTAACTGTAATTAACACACTTCTCACACACTCACCCCTAGGGTTTCCCCTCTTGTTGCCTTACAAACTGGTCAAGTTCCTCGAACATGGGGGTATCTTAGCAAAGTTGCCTAAGTAAAAATCATCAAGTCCCTTCGAATAAAAGATCATAGTCCCTCGACGACCCTTCGAATTACCTATGAATAAATGATCTTGTCCCTCGATGACCCTACGGAAAATGATGATCGTCCCTTCGAATTGCTAAGATACCCTTACAAGGTTGCCATCTATGACCATATGATGACCATACGCCTGTCCCTTCAAATCCAAGGATAAGACTACTTACTAACTAATAGTAAGGACAGTTCTATCCCTAAAGAAACGAAATAAGAAGAAAGACCTTACAATTTAGGGTAAGTAGTTCTTAAGTGCTTGCTCACAAATTTTCAAAATACTCTCTACACCTCACATTTTTAAATACTTTTAAAAACAAAACACTTTGTATACATTCATACGAGAATCATTACAAAGTTAAAGTCTTTATGAAAATATTTTCTAATCACACATTACACTATTTTCTTTCAAACAAAGTAAAGTGAGCTAAGTAGTTAAGAGCCCATGGATAACCATGGATACAAAGGGTGCTAACACATTCCCTTTGTATAACTTATCCCCCGAAATCAAAAATCTTTTTCAAAGGTCTTTCCTGTTCTTTTATGCCTTTCTTTATTGTATAAAATAAAAGTCGGTGGCGACCCTTGCTATCCGCAACATAGTTTTTGTGAAAACAAAAACGACAATGTCAGTTATTCCACCGTGTTACACAACGAATAAAATAATTATTGATTTGATAATAAAAGCATGTGGGTAAGAAGCCAAGGAATTGGAACAATATATTAGACCAAATTCTTTGGGCATATCGAACTTCACCCAAAGAAGCAATCGATACTACCCCGTTTCGACTTACTTATGGGCACGACGCAGTTTTTTCCCCTTGAAATCTATCTTTAGTCCACAAGAATTCAAAGGCACCATGAGATTCCATCTGAAACCTATTGGGTCATGATGTTATATGAATTACTTGAGTTACTAGAAAGACTCCATGCCTTAGAGTTATTAAAAAGGCAGAAGAAGTGGGTAGAGAAATCCTTTAACAAAAAGGTTAAATTGAAAACCTTTTCAGTTGGTGAATTAGTGTGGAAAGTCATATTACCTATGGATCGAAAGACTAGATCTTTAGGGAAATGGTCGCCCAAATGGGAATGCCCTTTCCAAGTTACAAAAGTTTTCAGTAACAATGCATATGAGATTCATGAGATTGAAGCTGATTTAAGAGTATTTAAAATAAATGGTAAATATTTAAAAATATATAGGCCAATGCTTCAAGAGATTCATATCAGAAAATAAAAATTTCATTGATAATCAAGAGGGCCATGAAAGGCCTGCAATTACAAGAAGTCTAAAAATATGGTTTAACAACCAAAAGAAAAGAAAACCTAGACTTCAGCATCCTCCCAAGTGAGGGAATTAAGGTAATTCATCCAATCTTCATCAGCTTCATCATCATCTGGTTGCTCATTCTTGGGAGGCTCCTTGGTGGGATAGGCCATACCCCCCCCCCCTAGTTTGGGAACGAGTGACTACCCCTACACGAGGAGAAGGGTTTTCATTATTTTTTGTTGACTTCTCTTGTTCGTGTGAAACAGTATCATCTACTTTCTTTGCAGAATTCTCCATGTTTTTGTGATAAAAAGATGGACTGAATAAGGGTTATTTATAGGAGAAAGGCCTACGCGCTGATTGGCCAGATAAAAGGCATCCAAAAAGCATGTAAAGTCTTCCTTGGGAATAACATCCTAAAAAGGCGTTATGGCTCCAACGGTTAATTGGGAACATTTCCCACATAAGTATGAGGCATTAAAAACTGAAACGCCGCCGCCATAATTAAGGATAGAGCAATAACGCTTTGACCCAAATGCAAGTTAGAATCTTTTCTGACTAACTTAAAGGTTATGTCAATAACCAAATAAAAAAACACATTATTTATGCAGAAAAAGTGAACGTAAGTTGAAAGTGATAAAAATGCATAAATTAAATGGGGCAATGATGCCTTAAATTGTCATTACATAAAGGCCACATCAGGGCCAAAAGAAAATTACATAAAGAGGGAAACACAAAGTCCTAAGACGTGACATAAGTCGTCGAAGATCAGAAAGGGAGCTTTGACTAAAATTGAAGAAAATTGTGCTGGCTAATTAGAAGGAGGTTTTCACAGAAAGCCTTGTCAATTTTGGCAGTAGCGAGCTCCTTGTCGAGCACCTCAGCAGTATCAATGAGGTCAATAGTGCGTTTCAATTCAGCAGTCAGTTCAGCATTGTCGAACTGACTTAACTCAAGGTTGCTCTGCTTAGCCTCAACAATTTTCTTCTGAAGTTTTTCAAGCTATTTTTCCCAAACTTCAAGGGATAGGTTGTTGGCAGCTATTTGTCTATCCCTCTTAGCCTTGATTCCCTCCATCCTTTTGACTTCATTCTCAGCTTCCCTAGCTCGATCCCATGTATTACCACTCTTGAACCTGGTTTTCTGAATGATATATTCAACCTTTTGGGCCAGCTTAAGATCATCAGACATCTTGTTCACTAGAGTACTCAGCTCCATAAGGGCATTAGAGATATTGGGATCAAGGGTCAAGAGGTCCAGTTGTTGGAATGTGTCTTTCAGGTAAAGGCGGGTTGTGGGGTCTGCGCCTAAAGTAGTGTGGATATCCCTCTTGAAGAATTTGTCCTTTATTTTCTTGAGGATTGGACCAACAGAATCATCAGGAGCAGAGGCCCCATGAGCTATCGAAGAGCTTCTTCCAGAAAAGCTAAGACTCTTCCTAAGCTTCATCCTAGCATACTCCCTGGGATTTGACTACTTCAGAGTTGTCATTTGGTCCCCAACTGCAGGAGTTGGAAGTTGGACGATAGGAGTTTATTGAGAATCTCCTTCAGACAAGGTTGATTGAGTCTTTTCAGGCTCTGTCTCTTGTTCAGCCTCATCCTTTTCCTGATCATCATCCTCTTCCTCCTCTTCTTTATCCTCCTGCTCAGAATCATTTAG
This sequence comes from Lathyrus aphaca, assembly GCA_963966055.1. Classification (NCBI taxonomy): domain Eukaryota; kingdom Viridiplantae; phylum Streptophyta; class Magnoliopsida; order Fabales; family Fabaceae; genus Lathyrus; species Lathyrus aphaca. The sequence continues at coordinate 340,394,993 of OZ014524.1, forward strand.
GACTTTATCTTGAGCAGTATCTTGGGGATTATCCGCAATCTCTGGCTCTTTACCTTTTGGGCTAGAGGGGGCAGGTTCTTCAGTCTCTTTATCATTTTCTTCTTTGTCAACAGCAAAGGCTGTGTCCACCTCCGTAGCAATCCTACTTTCCTGGCCAGCAAAGTCCTTTCCATTCACATTCTCATACTCACACTCTGAATCACTAGTGTGAGACTGCTGAGTAGTTGTTTTAGCAGGAGAGTTTTGTGCGGCTTCGACTATTGGAGGAGGGGTAGCTTCCATATTTCTAGGTTGGTTAATATCACTCAAAGAGCTATAATCATAGCCAAAATCAGAAGTTGGGTGATAAGTGGACTCAACTTGGTTGTTCAGAAGAACTGTAGTAGGAGGAGTGGCAGTTGAAGGTTGTTAGGCAACGTTTGCACCAGTCTGTTGATAAGAAAAGAAGTTAAGTCGAGGTTGTGAGAAGAGATGAAAAAAGGATCAAATGCTAAGCTAAGTGCTTAATTCTCTTCACCATCGAGACTTGAGTTGGCACTCTCAGGAGGGCCAGCAGTAGGTTTTTCCATAGGAGCGAGAATTTTAGCTTCGACTTTCAAAATTTTGGTCACCTTGGACAAAGGTTAGCCAGCAGCACTAGGAGACTATGCAGTCTTCCTCTTCCTCTTGAAGGGCAGCTCCTCAAGGGATTCGTCATCGTCCACAGCGATGACAACACTTGAAGTCTTTTTCCCTTTCTTAAGGACGTCAAAGGATTTTTTGTTGTATAATAGAAAGACCAAACATTAGAAGACAGATGCATGAGAAGTTATAGAAAGTAAGGATGATGAAATACCTTAGTGTCTTCTTTGTTCTCCGTCTGTATTGCCATGCCTCTACTGGCAGTGGTTTTTCTGGTGATTGCTGGAAATTCCAAAAACAATTGTTATGAGTTAATACTTGATTACTTAGTAAGGGGGAATAAAGACCTCAAACCTTCATAGATTTCGGATTCGAAGAGAACGTCTTCAGCCTTATATGAAGATTCCTTTGAAACTATCCAATGTATGCTTAGATGCAACCACTCTTTGAGCTTTCGGATGAGACTGTTGTCGAAGGATTTTAATTGAATCCCCACAAATGAACCAGTCTGGAAATGGAGGGGTAAGGGCCACTCCAAATTAGAAGTGGAAGTCGGGGGAGTTTAGGGGGGGAAAGTAAAAAATCCACCTCATACCACCTCTCAAGAGGAACGTTTGGAAGGATTTTCAACTTATCCATCTTTTGTAAAAATTTCTCCTTTAAAGTGACAGTAGCCTCACGAACGGTTTGACTAAGATCATTTGGTTGATAGACAGTTTCAAAGTATTTTTGGAAAGATTGTATCTCTTGGATGTGGGCAGACTTACTTTTCTTGACCTTTTCCTGCACATTAACAAAATCAAGGTTAAGTTGCGCAGAAAATTTAGCGGCAATGAGAAAGTTCTTATTGTAGTACTTGCACCACAAATCATTAAAGAGATGGGTGCGTTGGGTCGAAGGTCTAAAGAAGACAGGAGATAGGACTGCCTTCTGGGATTCCCATCCGGCGAAGATGTCAACAAAATCAACCTCGTCGAAAACATTATTGTAAAAAATGGTCTGGCCCTTTCTATCATAGAGGCATCTGGGGAAGCTCTGACTCAGCCCAAACTGCCTAGAAACCAAATTAGGTTGGTAAGCAATAAGGACTGTGTCGGGTTTTCCGCCATTTAACCTTTAAACAAAGAATCTGGGAATTAAAAAGGCTTCCCAAATTCCAACAGAGTCCATATGAAGTTTCCTTGTGGGGGAGTTGGGAATAGCCCTAATGAACCATCTGGGACCATACTTTCTACCAACAAAGGGAGCCATGGAAGGTGTAAAATCATATTGATGTGCAAACATCATCATAAAACTAGAAAATGCCCCTTTTAGGGTTTCTCCTTCATCATTAGGGGTGAGCTTGGCTAGTCGAACGCCCTTAGTACTTTTGAGCCTAATCTCCTCTGATTCTTCATCAACTTTCCATTTTTTGGGAAGCACAAGTTCAAAGGTGGCATTCAACCAAAGTTGAATGAGCCAGAGAGGACCATTAAGACTCATGGTACCAGAGTTGTGGTCTGGGTAGCTCAGTCGAGTCACTCCTTCATTGAGAGACTCGTAAAGACTAGCCAGAATAAGTTCACATAAGCAAAATTTTTTGTTGTTGTGAAATTGGTTTGCTAAGGGCAGATATTTCTTCGCCACCTGTATAAACTTGGTGCATAAGACATATTTGGACAACCAGAAAGTAAGGAAGGAAATATGTTCCTTATCAGAAACAGCCTCTTCATTTGGTTTGAAATGGTGCCTGAGGAAGAGGGTGTATGTCAGTTTGGATGTATTGAAGCCAATATTGTCTTCAGCATCAATGGTAGGGTCATAAGTAGGACCATCAGGTTGAAGCCCTATGATAGCGGCTATGTCAAAAAGAGTGGGGGTAACCATCCTGTAAGGAAGATGAAAGGTATATTAGGTGCAGTCCCAGAAGTACAAAGAGGAGGCCAAGAGGTTCAAGCAATAGGGTATATGTGTCTTTGTCAGCATTAAGAGATCATATATCCCTATGCGTTTCTAGTGGTCAGCCTTAGTTTTCTCTAACCTAGCTAACCACAAATCAAACTCAGTAAACTAGATGACAGCTTTAACCAGCCTGGTACCATCATGGAGGTACTTTAAATCCAGTTCATTAAGAGGAGGTAGGTCAGAGGAAGAGTCATCAAATTTAGGGAGTTGCTTATTCCCTAAAGGTTGAGTTTTGCGGTAGCAAGGAAAGAACTCTTTCAGTTTTTCGTCTGTGCTCTGTACAGTAGCGAAAGGAGCAGATCAGCAAAAGGATAATCATTTACAAGGAAGGGAATCATTGCCTGAGATCGGTACATGCTCCTTGTTTCGTTGTTCAAGGATTCGGGTGTGAACTGAATATTTTTTATTGTTTTTGGTTCATAAATATTGTTGAAGGGTGGAAGAGTTTGTTCGAAGTGGAAATTTTTGGCTTTTTAACCCTTCTTCTGAGAAACATTAGTCTTAGAGGAGGCCATTGTTGGAGAAGAAAATGGAGGTTTTCTAGGGTTCTTAGAAAGAAAGGAGAAGACTTTAGCAGGAAGGAGATAAATTCGCAAGAGTTTGGGAAAGTTTCTTTGTTTGCTGAGAAGTTGTGAAGTCTAGCCACTTAATGGAGACGTAAAGTGGTGGGGCACGTGGCATTTGGGATCTGACGCATTGAGGAAGCAGTTAATGGAAAAGACATTAGCGCATTGTTTTAAGGAGAAACTCATGATCAGAAAGCCATAGAAATGACTGATGGGACTTTTGGGATTTTTGCCATTATGACATGACGTCATGCACGTGGGCGAAGAATCACAACAGTTTTAGAACGTGGGGTATGTGGTTTCAACCATGCTTTTGTCTGACCTAAGTTGGCGTCGAAAAGAAGAATATCAAAAAATGATCTTTTCATCAAGATGGTCGAAAAGAACATTTTTTTTGGGGGGGGGGGATTTGTTATCCCTAAATTTCGACGCTAGCAATTAATGAGGTTATTTTGGCTTAATAAAAGAGTTTTCTTGTGATAAGCTAAAAGTAAGGTTTAAACATAACTAACTAAAGGAAGAAAGTCGAAGGAACCTGCCTATAAGTTTCATACTTAGTGAAATTTTAAGTTTGGAATATTTTCTAAGTGTTGGAGGGATTCGACCAAGTGCATGTTCGACGAAGATGGCAGTTACCAAGGTTCTTGCTCGTTCAATTTTGGAGGGAACGTGTGTAGTTTTCAATTCAAAGACAGGGACAAGTGGTGCAAGATGAAGCTTCTTCAACATATAGTGGGACAAGTGTCATCATCTTAGGATAGTTGTAAGAGAAACCGTTGAGAGCGGTTACTTTGCAATGTATATAAATAGCTTAGTCTAGTGTTAGAATAAGTGTGTTGAAATCATATGTACTAGTAACTTCATATACTCAAAGTATCCGCATGTAGAGAAACGAGTGTAGTGAGAATGTGCGTGATTGAAACACCACCAATTTATCTTCAATGTCAATATCTTCAAGTCATTTACTTTTAAAGCCATTTATCCCTTACAAGCCTTTATTTTAAAGCAATTTATGTTTCAAAGTCATTTATCTTTTCAGCAATTTACTGCATTTCCTTTACAATTCCAACCCTTTTTATCTTTCCAGCAATTTAACATTCCTTGCCTTGCCTTTAAATTCATTTACTTTCAAGCCTTGTCTTTTACTTTAATTTATTTTGAAAGCCTTTGCCTTTTACTTTACTTTCCTTTTAAAACAATTTTTGAATCTTATTAAAAGATTCAAGACCTTTTTTTCCCAAAAAAGTGATATACCAAATCAACCTTCTTAGCACATGTCCTAGGATCAATCTAGTCAATCATGCGAGTAACTGAGGGTATTTTTGGTATCTTCAGAGGACCACCGGTTGTTTACCAATTTTGGGGGTAAACATGCATTAGAAACTTGTGATTAGATTTCTGTTGAGATACAAATATTTAATGTCATTACATTTAAATCAAATCCAATCCTACTTCGATAGCTTTTCATCTCACATATTCGCGTTACATGACATTGATTCGCATCCTCGTGTTTTGATATTGGATCCGTGCACGCTTCGGTTTCATTTACTTTCTTGATTTAATTATGATGAATGCATGATGTAATTATTGTTTTATGATCTCATATCCTCTTACTTTTTTGCATGCTTTGTCATATTGCGATTTGATTTACTTTGTAGCATTAAGTTATGCATCACACTAGAATTCACACCCCTTGCGATGCAATTTGTAATTATGTTATGATTATCACCTTTTGTCTATTCTTCAACCATTTTCTCCATCAATTCAAAACAATTTCAAATTAATTTCATAGTTCATTCTGCAACGAAAATCAAATCTCGATCAACATCGAGTGTATTTTCTTAATCAAACACAAATACCTATTATCTTATTTTCCCAATAAATAATCAGTTGAAAGGGGAATAAGGCGGAAATAATTTCTCCTTATTTCCTCAAATGTTCTTGTGATTATCGTATTTATCCTATTGTTTGAAAATGTGTTGGTCGTATCAAAACACTTTTAAAGAAACACAACTTGATTCCCGAGTATTCGTGTAATGGTCGCACTTAGCCTACCGTTCGAATACTTGTCATCCGTTAAAGAAACACAACTTGATTTGCCAGATGAATTTCATAAATAATTCGATTTAAAACAGATTAAGGTGGAAGTAATTTCTTCTATTTTCCCTGAATATTGATGTGATCTCCGCACTTAGTACCGTTTGAATATTCGTCAATCACACAAAAATATTCAAACGCATCAAACATATCTTTTTCTCGCCCCCGCACGATCGAAAACCTTTTCACAAACGAACATTGTTCAGTCCATTCTACTGTGATACAACAAGCACATAAGCCTCCCCCACGAGCATTCAAGCCAAATGTTTAACCGCTAGAATGCGATCTAAACATTTGTTCACTAAAATTAATCAACCAACACTCATTCTCTACCAAGAACCACCTAGATTTGAGTTCCCACATATCACTTGGGGATACGTAGGAGCGAGATTCAACGTCTCGTCAAGCATTTTAACAAAAAAACCAAATATATCTTCTTTTTTTGTGCCAAACTACGAAGATTAGAATTTCTCATTGTACCAGCGGATACGAAAGAGTGAGACCCGCAATCTCATCAAGCACCCTAATAAAAACATTTTTGCGACCCTTTTTCTTTTCTTTTTTCCTTTTTATCACTCGAAGAAAACAATTAACATTGGCTAACATTCAATCGCAAGGTTAACTAAAAGGTTATCGTTGAGTACAATGGGCATGATGGGTGCTAATATCTTCCCCCTTGCGTAATCGACTCTCGGTCCTGAATCTGATTGTGATGACCATCTTCTTTTTTCTTTTAAAAGTTTTATCGATATTTTACCTTTCCTTTTTTGGAATATATGGAGTTCGGTGGTGACTCTATTCGATATCATTTTCCGGGAGCACGTGAAACTCTTTTCAAAGGATCATAATTTTTGAGATACGAAAATTACCAGATGAAGAGTTATTGTGGTTGTTATTGTGAGATCGCAGGAGTGAGAGAGTCGTCAACATGGTGGTCGTGAGTTGTTAACAACTTGCTGAAAATGGTGTTATGGAGAGAGACGAAGGCAGATCAGACAGTAATGGATGAAGAGTGATGGGTGGTTGGAGATATAGTAAGGTGACCGGAAGTAGGTGTGACATGGTGGATGTTGTGTGTGGTTTGGTGGAAGAGGAATGGAAGGTCACCAAAACATTGTTCTGTGAAGGAAAATGTTCACCAATGATAGTTTGAAAAGGGAATCCGCTAGGGGAAGCTTGTTTTGACAGAGAGTAATGGTTCGAAGAGAAGAGGTTGGTTGGATTGTCACCACGAAGAAAATGAGAAGTTTTCTCTTCTTTTTGCTTGGCCTTTCCCTTTATTTCTCAAACTAATATGGAAGATGAAAATTGGGACATGGATCCTCTGCAGTGGCTGAATGGTCCTACTCCATCTCAGCCACTCATTTTGATCAAACATAAAAAATAATCAATGATATTTAATGCATAGATAGTTAAGATTGGAGTAACATGAAAACATGAGAGACAGGACAGGAAAGGATCTGTTTCCTGAAAATTGATAGAGGTACAACAAACTCTCGGCTTTTTCTTTTTTGTTATTTTTGTTTCTGAATTTGAATTGAGTGAAGAAGTGAGTGATGCATCTGTCATCATTCAAAAGGCATCCATTAGTTAGTATTTATAGTTTTACACTAGGGTTGCAAACTGTTTTTAATTTCCACAATACCCTCATACATTATTGTGTGATCAAAATGAGTTTGAATTGATAAAATAAAATTCACATAATTTTTTAATAAAAACAAATAAATCAAACTCAATTAATTTATTTGTTTTTATTTATTTTCTTGATTATTGACTTAAAATATGAAATAAAAAGGAATTAAAATGAATAAAAATTGAACGTGCAAATGTGCGAAAAATAAAATGAATGCACTAAAATAATCTATGTGAAATATAGTTCAGTAAAACAGACATTCGCATATCAAATCTTGCAACTAAAAATCTTGGATGGTAAGGCTCAAACATATCAAAATGCGAACGGTTGAAAAAATAAAAAGAGCACACCATATTAAATTACACATAATGTAGATCAATAAACAGATAGTTACAGGCCTAAACCTAAAAACAATGCTCACTAATTTTACACGCAGTTAAAAATTAGTGACTATTAAAGCTGACTTGATTCCCACCGTTATCGGTTGAGAGAGTTAAATGAGATTAGATATATCGATAGAGCAGTTGCAATTGCACAACAAAAAAGATAAGATGAATTTGACGCAAATAAGCGTAAGGATAAGAAGAAATTCCCGCAAATGGTGTCATTATTCTCGTGCAAAACATCAACTTGATGATGTGTTAATACAAGGTTCCCTAGTAGAGCGATACGGGTCTTCCTACGATGGATTAAGGGTGTCTTGCTATATTAGCTATTCAATGCTCTAATTAGTGAGATTAATGAGGTGTAACTTTGCAAGAGAGTGAAATTGTATCATTATGGCGCATAGACAAATTTAAATTTATATATGACATAAAGTTAAAGTTGATTCTGATTGGCGCATGTAGATTTGCAAGAGAGTGAAATTGTATCATTATGGCGCATTGACAAATTTAAATTTATATATGACATAAAGTTAAAGTTGATTCTGATTGGCGCATGTAGATTTGCAAAAGAGTGAAATTGTATCATTATGGCGTATAGACAAATTTAAATTTATATATGACATAAAGTTAAAGTTGATTCTGAATGGCGCATGTAGATTTGCAAGAAAGTGAAATTGTATCATTATGGCGTATAGACAAATTTAAATTTATATATATGACATAAAGTTAAAGTTGATTCTAATTGATGCATGTAGAATAAGGGAGACCGTATGAGGAGCAAGTGGCTTAAATTTAGTGTGTGACCTTCTAAAGGTTTTTTAAATTGTGTGTGACCTTCTAAAGGTTTTTTATAATTGTTTGATCATTCTTATAAACGATCTCATGTCGAGAAAAATATTGTATTATTGTTTTTGGATGTTAAAAAATTATTGGTTTAATTCTAACTTTTGATTCTTCATTTTTTATGACGTGACAACTAAATTGATGACGTGGGAAGGCTCAAGTGGGATAAACAAAATTCCACCCTATTTCTAATTAATTATTATTATGATTATAATATAAATTCTTATATTTTAAAAAACTAAAAATAAATTGTAATAAACTTTTATATTATAAAAAAATTAAAATAAATTATAGTAAATATTTAAATTATTTATTTATTAACAGAATAATTTATTCTATTTTATTTATTTTCTTGAAGAATTAATTAACTCAATTTACAAAATCAATTTTTGTGGAGAGTTGAGATCGAACCCCAAACATTTAAAAAGTAAAATACTTGTTCCATCATACTTTCCTCTACACCATTACAGTTCTCTCATAAATCATTGTTAACGTGTATTTATAATGTAATTATTTAAGTTCAAGTTGTTAACTGAGAATTTCATTTCTTTGTGTAATATATATAAATGAAAACTAATATTTTGTTGTTGTAAATTAAATTACACTATAAAGTTTTTTTATTGAAATATCTTTAAATTACACTATTCATACATTTTATAACATTCTTTACTGTTCTTTTAGTGATAAAATACAAAACAATAAGTAACTATTTAATATTTTGTATGTGAAAGGTGATTTTAATAATATTTTCTTATTTTATTTTAGCATTTACTTATACATCTCGTGGATTATCAAGTCCACTAGCTTAAAAGAATTAAGTTAATTTATTCAGAATGTATTTATTTATAAGTTAGAATTAAGTCCACTTATAATATGAGACTAAATATTTATTTATTGTTATGGGTTTTACAAAACATGAGTAAAAAATGTTATAAAATCTATGAGCAATTTAATTTAGCATATTTTTATAAAAAGTTTTTATTGTAGTATTTAGTCCACCAAAAAAAAAATGCAACTTGATCTCAAGTAATTAGCGTTTATATGTTCATATCGATATTCCCTAACAGAAAAGTCACATTGATCTAGTGGCAAGCCCAAATAATGTCTTTGCCGTATATCAATATAATGTTAAAATTTTACTATATTATATAATGTTAAAATTGACAATTTTTAAAAATTAAAAAAAAAATCCTTTTAAAAGTTAAACAAATGGTCTCTAAATCTCATATCTATATCCGAAAAAAATAAAATCTAAAAATCTCAAGATCCACATATACGTATAGCTCTCTCCATCACTTTGTTTTCTTACAACTTTCCTTATCAATATGAAAACGCAATTCGCATTTTTCGAGATAGACCCTTCTACATTTAGGGCAGGTAAATTTTGCTTCTGTATGAGATTGAAAATGATCTCTAAGCTTTTTCTCTGAGCCGAAAGTACTTCCGCACAAATGACACGCGAACATCTTCATCGCTGCAAAACAAAATCTAGCTTCTCGTCGGCAAAAAATATAAATACAAAACAATAAAGTCATAATATTTCTATACAAGGTCATGTTTCTATCCAAATCAGTAATTTAATTTTAAAGTCTTTCTTAAAGTAATAAATACTTTTAAAATTACTCAAACTATTCAATTATATTTATAGGAAATTTTTTGTTAAAAAATATTTTTAAAATAATAATATTTAGTAATGCAGTTAATTAAACTTCATTTTTTAAAGTTTGTCAATTTATAAATACTAATGCGATAGGTGATTGGTTATCATAGGTTAGATGTTTTTCAAAAGTTAAAATTCATATTATTTGGATAAAATAAATTAGGAGCCACCATGCAACATTATGAGTTTCAATAAAAAAGTACTATAGTAAAAAAATAAACATAGTGATGATACAAAGTAAATGAATAAGATTGGAGATGAATCTCCCGACACACATACAGGCGATTCACTTACACCTTTGATAGGCGATTTTACATAACAAAGGAAATCCATGTATCTAAACAGCATAATATTAACATTGGAGGCAAATTAAGATATTTTTCTACCTATAGCTTTACTCCAATTGAAATTAAAAAAATTATATTTACAGGACAAACAAAATTTATATTACAACAGATTCAAAAATAAATTATATTGCAAAAATAATACATTAATTTAACACAAGAAAAATAATTACATTAATATACAAAAATAAAAATTAGATTATATTCTTGGGGAAGCATCCACCTTGGTGCCTTGAAGAATATCTTGTACCACCAAAACCGTCCAACAACGGTTGTGTAACAATTGCAGGGACATGATCTAATTGGACTTTGGTGTTTTAAAAATTTTTCACATCTTATTTTAAGCTTTCTTTCATCCTATGTTCATCAGATGTTGCACATCAGGCTTAGTGCCTTGAGCTATGCAAATAAAATAAAGAGATGTTGACAATACCGTACAGATTGCTGGAATGAGTGAACCGGTAATCAAAAAATCTGATAGAAAAGCAAAAAAAAATATTAAACTATTGTTAACATACACAACATTTACATAATCAAATCATAATTAAAAAACCAATTTTGCATTGTACACTTGTTTTAAAACTTTCCACCTAGCACCTGTTTTATTGAAACATATTACAGATACAACTAATTCCAGATACAATTGGTCCCCAAGTCCCAACCCACCTAATGAACCCGACTCTTATCATCTCCTCCCCAAAGAAATCACTTAGTGATCACATTACAAACTGTTATTGAAAGCCTATAGAACGACATCAAAAAAAACGGCAAAATGCTCCACACACTCGGCAACAACGTAATCCTCCCCCAAAAACTCAGGAGCCTACCCTTCTACCCCGAGAGTTTCACTTCTAACTTTCGGAACAGGAAATTCCACACCAATTTTACTCTTGTTGATTGATTTCAAGATCAATTTAACTCAAAATTTATACTTAAAAATGTAAAACCAACCCGTTTTAACAACATAGCTAGTTTTGATTCTTGTTGATTTAGGGTTTAGGGTTTAGGGATCCCAACCCACCCATTGAACCCGCCTCTTTTAACAACATAGCTAGTTTTGATTCTTTTATTGCAATCAAATCAACCTTTTAATATTTTAGATCTAAAAATTAGCCAATGTTAAAAAGGTCTCAAGAAAATAACGTATTCTCAATACTGACTCACAATATCGGTCGTTGCACTTTTTATGGCACCCAGTTTTGGGAACACCACCTTTTGCTCCTTTTGCTCTGCAATTTAAAAACTCGAGTATTCAACCGTATATGATAACTGAAACAAAACAAACGGTTAGACAATAACCAATAGAGATAAACTGATTCATAAAATTAATCATAACAACAGAAGATAAGAAGAAGTTTTCAAGAAATTGATTAGGTAACAAACCCGATGCTATGGACCAAGAACTTGGGATAAATATACACAGCGATTGGTGGCGATGTGCGGTGCTTCTTTGTCGCGCGTTGCGGTGGCGATGCGCGGTGGCGATGCGCGGTGGCGATGCACGGTGGCGATGCGCGGTGCTTCTTTGTCGCGCGTTGCGGTGGCGATTAGATTAAGCGATCTTTGTGAGAGAGAGAGAGAAGGTTATGGTGTAAGCAGCGGAATATTAGGGTTTCGATCGAGCGATTGGTTATATATAGCTGTTTCTTATTATCATTACTAATCTATCTATTAATTTGTTTTATAATCTATTAAGATTCTTATTATCATTACTAATCTATCTATTAATTTGTTTTATAATCTATTAAGATCAGTCTGTTTTAGCTTTAAAAATGAATTTTTATTTTTATTTTTTAAAATTATTTTTAAAATATTATAAAAATTTATTTGAAATAGTTTCAAAATTAATTTTTTTTTTTTAAATTTTAATATCTAATTTTTTTCGATAAAATAAATAAATATTTAAAATAACATTTTAAGAATAACTATCATTCAAACAAAAAATTTATTGGACGTTTTTATGAAAAATTTCTTTATAAATAGTTTTTCACAAAATTAATATTACACTAAAAAATCATTTTAAAAACAAAATAAAACAAACACCCTCTATTCTATTAATCTATTAATATGTATTAATCTATTATCTATTTCTATCTATTATAATATAAGAAAATGATTTTTCTAAGCTATGCAACATTGCATAAAATAAGGGATAATTAATATCCTATTTTTATTTAAATATCATGTATTAATTACCATTTTAGTGATAATTTATTAGTAAAATATTGTTATGCAATATTGTATAGGATAAAGTATAATTAATACATGATATTTCAATAAAAATTGTGTATTAATTACCCCTTATCCTATACAATATTGCATAACAATAATCAATTTTGTTTAACAGTTAATTATTTATGCCCTAAATGTAATTTCATCACCTTAATCATTACTAATCACATTTATTCCAATTCATACGCAATATATATTCAATTCTCGCCGTTTTTTATTTTCCAATATATATTCAATTCTTGCCGTTTTTTATTTTCCAATTTGTTGAACAGCGTAAACATTCAAAATATTTTTTCATTATAAAGGCTAATGATAACCATGTTAAATTTTAAATTCCAATCTCAATTTAAGTTGTTGTTTATGTGATCATCTATGTTAACTTTTTATTGTTCGGATGCGACCAAAGGTTGTGTTGATAATTTCGAATTGTGGTTGATGTTGTTGATTCGACGTGTCGACAACGTTGGTTTCACTCTCTATTGCTTCGCGCTAAATCCTTCCATCAAAAGTGTGTGCGTCTTCTCCCTCTGTTTGCGTCTCAGCGTGGCGTCAAAAGTGTGTGCGTCTTCTCCCTCTGTTCGCGTCTCAGTGTGGCGTCTTCCGTCTTCGTGTGGCAGTTTCGAAACCCTCTCTGTCTCTTCGTCGACGAGTTTTGTTCTTTTTCTATTTTTGTTGTAAGTTTTAGTTTCGTTGCGACAAAAATTATAGATTGTTGTGAAATCTGGTTTATGCAATTTGTTTTTCTTCTATTGTTTTTGTTTTTCTGATTTGTAAGAACAAGAATTTGTGTTATTGTTGTTAATTTAAAAGAAAATAATGAATTGAAATTGTGAAATCAAATTGTTGTTGTTATAAATAGAATTGTGAAATTGTGTTGGATTCGCGTGTCGACGACGTCGATTTCGCCGATTTGTGTTAGTTTTTTTTTGTTATGATTAAATTGTTGCGGTGGTAAAAATTGGTTTGTGTTGAAATAGAAAAAAAATATTGTTTTAGAAAAAATTGAACAAAATTGTGTGGATTTGTTCATCTACTTTTAATCTACTTTTTATTTTAATATAATAAAATACATTACTACCAATTTTAATATAATAAAATACATTACTATTAATATAATAAAATACATTCCTACCAAAATTACCCTATTAACCTAACTAAATCAATTTATACATAGTTTTTCATACACCTAAATGTAATTACAATAATTAATCATTGCTTAACACTAAAACCCTATTTTACTATTAATTTTTGTTAACCCTAAATAAATATTACAATTAATATTTACATCCAAATCATATTGAGTACATCTTCAAAAATGATTCAAGTACCATTGAAAACAGAAACAAAAACTCATCGGTTGAGACCAAAATATGTAGATTACAGTAAATATTTTAATATTTTTTAGATGACTATAATAAATATTTTAATAATTTTTAGACATTTAAATATATTGACTTTGTTAGTTTGACATGTCATATCTATCAAAATTAACAAACGAAATGCCAATCAAAATTAACAAACGAAATGCCAAGCTCAAAAACTGTGTTTATTATTAATTCAGATGTAGCAATATATACTACACCAGTTACAAAATAACTGTCTCCTAAATACTTGGTCCTCACTGCTACTAACATGCTAACAACCTTGACTTGGCAAATGCACTAACTGACAGTAAAACAAAGACGTAAAAATAGGACTGACTCAACATAAATTATAAATAAATAAATATAAACCTAACAAATTCTCCCCTAAACTCAACATATTTAAGTTGAATTTAAACACCAGAAGCATCCAAGGTCTTCTTATTCTTCATGACTCCAAGATGTGCTCTTAGTCGTTCAAACACTTCAAGCCCCACGGTCTTGGTCATAATGTCCGCTATCTGCACCTTGGTACCACAGTACTCGAGCTCTACAACTCCATCTCTGACCAAATCCCTAAGAAAATGGAAACGAACATTGATATGCTTGCTCCGTCCATGTAGCACGGGATTCTTTGACAGATTAATGGTAGAGTTGTTGTCACAGAACACAGTGGTTGCTCCTACAACACTTTCGGTCCATCCCATCTGCTCAAGATTTCATTTCAGCCATATACATTGTGATGCACATGAAGCAGCTGCAACAAATTCAGCTTCGGTTGTTGATAAAGTCACGATCGGTTGCTTCTTGGACGCCCATGAGATTGCTCCTCCCACCAAGAAGAACACATAGTCGCCGGTACTTTACCTATCATTCGTATCCCCGGCAAAGTCACTGCCAGTGTATCCTATTAGGCGTTTCCCCTGTCCCCTTCTGTGGTACTTTATACCGAACTCTGCAGTTCCCTTTAAATATCTTAGCACACGTTTTGCAGCCATCATGTGTAGCTTCGTAGGTTTCGTCATATACCTGCTTAGAAGACACACCACAAACATGATGTCCGGTCTGGTCACAGTGAGGAATAATAAACTTCCTATCAGCTGTTTGTATTGTGTTTCATCCACAAGCACTCAATCTCCCTCAATACTTAGTTTTGTCCCTGGCACAATAGGATTTCTCACCGGATTACTGTCCAACATTCCAAACTTGTCGAGAAGTTCATTCGTGTACTTCCTTTGACAGATGAAAACCCCTTGATCACTTTGGTTTACTTCTACACCCAAAAAATACATCATTTTGCCTAAGTCGGTCATTTCAAACTTAGACTGCATTGATGCCTTAAATTCCTTCACAAGTTTCTCACTGCTACTTGTGAGCATGATATCGTCCACATACAGACTCACAAGGAGTACATCAGATTCATGAGCATAGATGAACAAAGTATGTTCATATGGGCACTTGGTGAAGCCTTCACTCAAGAAATAGTTTTCTATTTTGCTAAACCAAGCTCTTGGCGCTTGCTTCAAGCCATATAGAGCTTTCTTGAGCCTATACACTTTATGTTCCTCTCCTTTAACCATGAAACCAGGAGGTTGCACAACAAATACTTCCTCGGAGAGCTCCCTATGAAGGAAGGTGCTTTTCACATCAAGCTGATGAATTTCCCATCCATGGTGTCCAACAAGAGCCAATAGTGATCTGATCGTATCCCACTTGGCTACCGGCGCGAAAACTTCATTATAATCTATATCGTGTTTTTGAGCATAACCCTTCACCACAAGTCGAGCTTTATACTTCTCCACTTTGCCATGCTCATTGAGTTTGGTTTTATAAACCTACTTCACTCCAATTGGACTAGCTTGTGATGGTAAGCAAACCAACTCTCATGTATCATTTCTGTTGATTGCTTCCATTTCAGCCGCCATGGCTTTTCTCCACTTCTCCTCTTGTTTAGCTTCCTCATAACTGCTTGGATCAGCCCCATCTACGGATAGTGCAAGCTGCTCACAGAAGTTGCCCATTACATAATCATCATGCCATACCGGCCTACTTCTAATTCTTGGCCTTAGTTCAGCCTGTGGGAGGCTTTCAACAGCATCCTCCTCTTCCTCTTCTATTTCAATCTGCGTGCTCTCAGATGAGGTCAGTTCATTGCCGTCAGCTACTGCATCTACAGAGTTCTGGCCCGTTGCTGCTATTATTGTGTCCTGGCCGTCATTTTGGATAGATTCTGCTTCATCCTCAGATTCCTAGAATTCATCTTCACTGCCTTCCCATCTGAGCTGAGTAGACTCAGCTAAACTCTCATTGATGTCTTGCCATCCTTTGGACTCATCAAAAACAACATCCCTACTCACTATAATTTTCTTAGTTTGAAGATTATACAATCTGTATGCTTTAGATTCTTGTGACACACCTAGGAAAATACACTTAACACTTTTATCATCCAATTTCTTGCATTGTTGGTCGGACACATGAGCATAACATAGGCTTCCAAAAACTTTGAGATGATCCACTGATGGTGGTAAACCACTCCAAAGTTCTTGAGGAGTTTTTTCTGGATTGATCGAAGTCGGACATCTGTTCAAAATGTGAGTGGCCCAAGCTACAGCTTCCGGCCACATTTTGCTTGGCACTTGGCTTTCCTTCAACATACACCTAACCATATTCATAATGGTTCGGTTTCTCCGTTCAGCTACCCCGTTCTGTTGTGGAGTGAAAGCCGCCGTCAATTGCCTTTTGATGCCAGCCTTGTCACAAAACTCTTTGAATTCTGTAGACAGAAATTCGCCTCCCCTATCAGTTCTTAAGCAAGCTATCTCTGTTCCTGACTTCTTCTCGATAAACACCTTGAATTTCTGAAACACCTCGAAGGCCTCATATTTTTCTACAAGGAAATGAGTCAATAGTTTCCTGCTGTAGTCATCTATCAAGGTAAAAATGTACTTCTTACCGCCGTTAGAGTCGGGTGTGATAGGACCGCACAAGTCTACGTGAATCAGCTGTAACCTCCCTGTAGCCTGCCACGAGCTCTTTTGTGCAAACGATTTTCTATGTTGCTTCCCCATAAGACAGATTGAGCATATATCAGGGGTGCTACTTTGTTTCAACCGCGGCAAGCCTTGAACCATTGATTTCTGCTGAAGCTTTCTTAGGCCTTGGTAATTCAAATGTCCAAAACGCCTGTGCCAGAGCTCGGGATTCTCCTTTTTAGATTTTGACACCATCAAGCATTGCCCTTGTTCAGCTTCTTTACTGCCTAACGATATGGCTTGAAGCACAAACATTTTGTTTGCCTTCATCGATGTCTCAAACAACAAGCCTTTGTTCTCATGGAACACCTTGTAAGTTCCCTGCTTGATCAGAAATATTAGAGCCTTCTCCTGCATCTGCCCTATGCTGAATAGATTATTCTGCAGTCCCGGAACATAGTAAACATCTTGGATAACAGCAACAGTACCATCAATTTTCACCTTTATGCTCCCTTTGCCAAGAACCTCCAACTTCATGCCATTGCCTAACTTGACATTGCAGGCAAAAGATGCATCAAGGTGTGTAAACCAACGTTTGCTGCCCATCATATGGTTGCTACAACCCGAGTATAAGAACCACAGAGCCTCATGTTTCTCACCGTTCTCCATAGCCATCAACAATATTTCTTCACTGAACTCACTTGTGTAATGCGCCTGATGGGACCACTCAGGACACTCGTTCCTGTAATGGCCTAATTTGTGGCAATGAAAGCATTCAATCGTTTTCTTGCTTCTTGAACTATTGCGTCCTCTACCTCTTCCCTGATAATTACCACGACCTCTGCTTCTTCCTCTACTATACTCAACTTCAACCCTTAGAGCTTGATCATCTGTGATCGTTTTCCTAACCAGCTTCTGTTCGTGCACCAACAAAGAACTTTGCAGCTCATCAACGGTCAATTCATCTAAATCCTTAGACTCTTCTATCGAACACACCACATAATTAAACTTGTCCGTTAGAGTCCTAAGTATTTTCTCAACAATCTTCACCTCTTCAACCAATTCTCCGCAATTTCTCATGGAATTAAAAACAATCATGACTCTGCCAAAGTAATCGTTAATCGTTTCTCCTTCCTTCATCTCCAACACCTCAAACTCTCTCCTTAAAGCTTGAAGTTGATCTCTCTTAACCCTGGAGCTGCCTCGGAATTTGGTTTTCATGGATTCCCAAAGTTCCTTGGTTGTTCCCTTCTTTGTAATTGTCTTAAGGACAGTTTTATCTATGCTACTAAATAGATAATTCTTAGCCTTAAAATCTTTTAACCTCATTTCCTCCAAAGCTTTACTTTGTTCTGCGGTTGGTGTTGTATTTGCGACTGGTTCTGTGAAGCCCTCATTCACTACCTTCCAATACTCCTTGGAACACAGCAAGTTCTCCATCAAGAGACTCCAGTGATCATAGTCTCCATCAAAGATCGGAATGCAAGCCTTCGCGAAATTTGCGTCACCCATTCTCAGTTCTTTTGGAACACACTCACTTTCTGTAATCCTCTCTCGGTTCTCTCTGTGTTTACCCTACCCAGAGATCCTCCCTTGATTACTCTCTTTGTGTTTCCCTTCCCAATCACTATATTGCTGTCAGTTTTTGTATAACCGCTCTGATAGCATTTGTCAAAATTAACAAACGAAATGTCAAGCTCAAAAAATGTGTTTATTATTAATTCAGATGTAGCAATATATGCTACACCAGTTACAAAATAACTATCTCCTAAATACTTGGTCCTCACTGCTACTAACATGCTAACAACTTTGACTTGGCAAATGCATTAACTAAAACAAAGACTTAAAAATAGGACTGACTCAACATAAATTATAAATAAATAAATATAAACCTAACAATATCAATATTTATTTGTTAGGTAAATGATTTTTTAAAAAATTCATTTGATAATGTTTGAGAGTTTCTTTCATTATTAAATTGATTTAATGATTTCTATATTTAATTATACATAAAAACATGTCATATCCATATTTATTTGTGAGGTAAATGATTTTTTTTAAAATTCATTTGATAATGTTGAGAGTTTCTTTAGTTATTAAATTGATTTAATGATTTTTATATATAATTATATATAAAAGGAGTGTTAGCAACACTCTCTTTTTAATATTCTCTAAAATACTTACTTTTTCTTATTGATTGAAATATTGATTGAAATATGTGTTGGTTTCTCACTTTAAAAATAAACTCCTCATTAAATGATAGGACTTACATATGTTTCAACCAATAAAAAGTGAATGTTTGAGAGGATATTATAAAGAGAGTGTTTTTAATATTTCTCTTATATATAATAATAAGATTTCATTGTTATAAAAATTAGTCATTATTGGGATATTAATTTTCAATTTGTTGAAATATACATATGTTTTATTGTCTGTTTGACTTATCAAAATCTACTTTATTTATACTTTATATTAAGTAATATATATATATATTGTGATTTGAAATAATGATTGAATTGAAAGTTACACATATTCATATACATATAAATTAAATTAACATGATAATTTGTAAAAGATAAAACTAAAATAAATGATTGAATTAAAATAAATAAATAATTTTTATTTTTATTTGAGATCGAGGAATTTTTTAAATTGTGAATCCAGACAACTTAATTTATATATCGTTTATCTACATCTCTTAAACATCAATTTAAATATTTTTTTATATGTACATTTCTTAAACACAGTTATATATTTTTTTTTATTCATTTTATATTTTGTTGACTTTGTTAGTCTAATTAAAATTGTTTAACAGTTAATTATTTGTGACATATTTAAAATAATGTTGAATTAAAAATTACACATATTCATATACAGATAAATTAAATTAATATGATAATTTGTAAATAAAAAAAAACTAAAATAAATAATTGAATTAAAATAAATAAAATAGTTTTTATTTATATTTGGGATCGGGTACGAGTACTTTTTTAAATTGTGGATCCAGACTACTTAATTTGTATATTTTTTATATACATTTCTTAAACATCAATTTAAATATTTTTTTATAGTATACATTTCTTAAACACAATTATATAATTTTTATTTTATATTCATTTCATATTTTGTTGACTTTGTTCGACCCATATGAATGCACGGGTAACCTAGAGAGAAATCCAGATTAGGGTGGATAGAAATCCTCTGTTGAATGCGAATAATCCTCGTAACGACTCTCTCTGCATTTGAATTATGTTTCGTAAATAGGTTATTTGACTGGAGTTTGAGACGAGCGTTTCAGAATTGAGACGAGCATCATGGAGGTGAGACGGTCAACTTGAATTGGAGTTGGTCGTCTTGAAGCCCAGATGGGCTACTCACTTATGAGACGGGCGTCTGACAGAGAATTCTGCAGAAATGCATTTTTCATGCTCTTTTCCTTCTGTTTTTCCACGTTTCTTGTCCAAGAAGCTTCCTTTTATACTTTTGCCTCCAAAAGTCATGTTTGATCAAATATCTACAAAACAAACACAATTCTCGCGTAATATCGTCCAAAATACGTAAATTAACATGTTAAACAATCGAAAAGCGCATTAAATAATCGATACAAATTCGAGTTATCAACATGTTTGCAGGAACTTTAACCTTCAATATACTCACTTCACCAGTGACTGTTCTATGATGTGATCCAGTTCTATGTGGTTTTTTGGTTCCTAGTTCTGAGGTTCTACACAGAGATAATATTATTATGACTCTCCACAGACACTTGGCTCACTGCTCAACACTAACACATATACATATCATTGATCACATGTCTTGCATTTCATTGCATTATATCATCATTAACACATTGTGTTTCTCATTTCTTAGGTTGTTTTTGCACTCTCGGTTCCGGTGGGTTTTCTATATTCTCATTCCAGATAGCTCAACATATTCCTCGCAAGAACAATGTGCATTGCACCTTCTCAAAGTAAGAGACTGAAGAAATCCAGGAGTTAGTCAATTTAATAAATGACAAGGTGCTAGATAGTTTCAGAGTAAAGTATGGGTTGATTTTGAGTTACATTGACAAGGCTACTCAAGAGCAACAGGGTGGCCTCCACACTCTTCTCTAGTTCTATGACCCGAGTTATTATGCTTCGTCTTTCCTGATTATATTGTGGTTCCTACCTTGGAGGAGATTGCTAGTATTCTAAAGGTTTCGGTTAGAGACAGTCATCCATTTTACAGTTCAGATAGGATTCCTCCAAACGAAGATATTGCTAAAGCTACCCACTTGAAGTTGGCTTTAGTCAATGACAATATCAAACATAAGAAAAAGAGCAAAGGATTTCATTTGGCATTCCTGATTTCTGAGGCCAAAAAATGTGCTGAAAGACAAACGTGGGTGAATTTTAGTGGAATCTTAGCTTTGATCGTGTATGGGATCAGTCTGTTCCCATGTGAGAAAGAGTTTGTGAGCATGGATGAAATAGCCATATTCATCAAGAGGAATCATGTACCAACCTTATTAGTAGATTTCTTCTACTTCGTTCATTAGAAGAATGAGATAAAGAGGGGAGGATTAGTACTTTGTTGTGCATATTTGTTTTATACTTGGTTTGCTCGACATCTTCCCAAGTCAGGACCTTTCGTAGAACTCAAAGGAGATGTTAAGTGGTATAAGAGGATGATGGGCCTAACTTAGGATGACATCACTTGGCGTTATAACAAGGACTTTGTTGGAAAAGAGTTGATTACTAGGTTTGGAAACTTCTCGAATGTGCCTTTGCTTGGAAAAAAAGGGGAATTAATTATAACCTGGTGTTGGCTATCAGGAAGTTTGGGTATCCTCTGAAGACTCCTCCCAAGGAAGAAGACGTTGGACAATCCTTATACTTTATGGCCACTGGAAATGAAGACTTATCAATCCAGGTTCTAATGCTTGGGTTATTAAGATCAAGAAAGGAAAGAGGGAGTATGGGAGAGTGGATCCCAGTGCTTATGCTCCATATGTTGATTGGCTGAAACATCACATTGAATTTAGGCTTCTCCCATTTTCTATGGAACCTCCTTTGTATCCCAAAGTAGTCAAGTCTCAGGCTACTGTACCTTTGGAGGAGTTTCAAAAGTTGGAAGCTCTGGCAAACCAGCTAAGGATAGAGAACAACAAGGTTCATAATTCCTATCAAGAGATGGTGCGCTCTAATGGGAAGCTAGAAGAAAAGGTTCATAGGGCTGAGAGGATGGTGAAAATCAAACAGATAGACTTCGAAGATAGAGATCTCTACTTTAAGAAAAATGGTTTGACTGAGATCAACAAAGCGAATGAGCATCGAAGGATCAATGGGTCTCTAGTTGAGGCCAATGAAACTATAACCCTCTGGCAAGAACGATGGGAGGAAAATCTGAAAATGCAGAAGGAAATTGAAAAATAATACAAAAAGAAGATTGAAGACATGAATGTATAGTTGGATAGCCGGAACGAAGAACTTCAGGTAGCCCGCGAGCATCGTAGGATTTATCTCTAAAAGCTAGAGCAAGGTCAGAAGTCAATGGAGGATGCTCAAAAAGAAATAGAAGAACTCAAAGTTCATGCTGAAGCTAAGAAGGCCATGTTTGAGCCAAGTTCTAGTAGGGAGAATGAAGAGGTTTTCTTGCAAAAAATCAGCGAGTTGCATGCTTCTTTTGACCAAAGGGATCTGCTCATTCAGAAGCTCATTGAAGATCCAAGTCATCCGGATGTTTCCCGTTTTTTCGAGGTTGTCAAGCGTTTTAGTTGGAGGTTGAAAGATATGGAGTTTCATAGGCCCTAGTTTCCTTTTATTGTATCGGATTACCTACAGGCTTATTGTGGGAATCCTTTATGCTCTTAATGTTTCCCTTATCGTAAGAATTTGTACCCCTTCGGGAGATCTTTTGTCACTCTCGGGATTATTTTCATGTTATCCAATATGGTTCAAATTCCTGAATGTTTGTCTATGCATCGACATGTGTTCCAGACACCGCTTTGTCACAACCATCTTATATGCGCTTTATGTGAATTTTTCTTCCCAAAAGTCAAAGTCCTAAAGGCCATATGTAGTTTCATATTCTTTAATACCAGAATTGGGACATAACAACCTTGAGAATGAAAACACAACATTTGTATAGCATGCATATCATTTTTTGCATTTTTATAGGTTGTCCAGGTTTCCTAACTTATTTGATTATTCAGGAAGGATTGCGGTCCATCATCTTCACAGGTACACCACCAGACAAAATCAATAAAACGTCATGGATGTTGTTCAAACTGAATTGGCTGAGCTCCACACACGCATGAACGAGTTCATGAATATGATGCAAGGGGTTTCCTTGGGGCAACAAGAGTTATGAGCTATGGTTCAAAGGCTTGATGCACCATAGGTAGATATTCCAGGTGTCAGAGTCAACATAGATGCACAAGGGAATGCTGTCAACGCCACTGGTGTGCCTGCAGGAGTTGAAAGACCCCTGACCCCGGTGGGTATTATTGTTCCAGTTCCTTACACGAAAGACAACCAAGTTGACCAATTCTTTATGCTGAATGAGGACATGGGATTTGGTGATGGGGATAATCATCGTGATTTCCAAATGCTGGCAGAGAGGGCGCGATCTATCGAATGCAAGGATACCTTAGGAATTAATGTCTCGGACATGGGGTTTGTTCAGAGGTTGGTGATCCCACCAAAGTTCAAGGCTCCTGGGTTCAATAAGTACAACGGAAGTTCCTGTCCCAAGACCCACCTTCAAGATTACTACCATAAGATTGTCGCTTACACTAAGGACGAGAAGTTTTTGATGTACTTCTTCCAGGATAGCTTGTTCAGAGGATCCCTCAAATGGTACATGAAGATGGAATGAACTGATATCCGTAATTGGAAGGAACCTAGAGAAGCATTCCTAAAAAGTACCAATACAACATTGATATGGCCCCTAGCAGAACCCAATTGCAAAGTTTGTCACAAAAGAATTCTGAGAGCTTTAAAGAATATGCACTAAGGTGGCGCGGGCTAGCTGCAAGAGTTCAACCACCTCTGCTTGAGAGAGAGAGATGGTATACTTATTCATGGATACCCTTCCGGGTCATTTCATGGAGCGCCTTGCGGGGTGTTAATCAAGTAGTTTCTCTAACATCATATTGACAAGAGAGAGGTTCGAGAACTGGATGAAGCAAGGCAATATCCAGAATAATGGTGCTTTTATGTTCGAAACTAAGAAGTCGTTCTTGAATGGACAGAAGAGAAGGGACAGAGAAACAGGGGTAGTATATGCCCAACAAAATAGGGAAAATCATAGTCCTTATTACCAGGCTGCAATCGTTACCATGCCAACTGCAACTAATCAACCTGCACCACAGTAGCAACAACAGCAACGTCAGCAAAATTTCCAACAACAAAGAACTCCTAGATAGTGTAGCACCCTAATTTTTGCCCTAAGATTTCTTTGCATTTTTCATCTGCATCTTGCAATAAAAACAAGAACTCACTAGTTTCTCGGTTTTTCTCGGGTGTAGGATTATGCCTCACAGAGGATCATTGTCACTCCCGGGACTTTCATCCTAGTACAAACGCGAAAGTGGAGCGGAAAAGGTAGAGTCGCCAACCATGCATTTTTATCCCGAAGGAACGGGAAAGGTAATGTTGCAGAAACCTGAGGAAAAAGGAAATGACAAGGTCTTGCGAACCAAAGATCTGGGTTCGGGAGTCGGTTACGACCTGGGAAGGTATTAGCACCCCAGATCGACCGCCGTACCCGACGGGATCCACACTTGTTTGTTTGTTTCAAAGGGTAAAAGAATATAACTGATGTTGAACAAATGAACTGCTAACTGGAATGAGAAATGGAATGAGAAATGGAACAAAAAGAGAACAAAAAGAAAGAATGGGGAAAATGTAGGGAAAATAAAGAATGTGCTCGAACGGGCCCTACCCCGCTGCCTACGTACCTCATCGGGATAATGAGGATCAGAGTCGACGTAGTTCGCCTAACTAAGGAGGGAACTAATTATTTATATTTTTTATGGTTGGAACTGCGTATATCTATGCTCAGGCGTTGCAGGCTCGTCTAGTACGAGTGCGTTTACCGTCTTGCATGCGAGACAAGTCGTCGCAAGTTTGCGCTGAGAATGAATGAGGTGAGAAAAGAAGTTCTCGCAGGAAAGTCGCTTATTGTTTGTTATTTGTCTTTTTAAGAGTTTTGTATGAATTTGGCACAAGGAAGTGAATTCAAACTTTTTTCCGTGGAATGTGTACTTGCTACTACATTCCAAGATGGAATAATAGAATAAGCACACCCATCAAGGAGAATTTATCCAAGACTGGTTTCCAAAGATTAAGGTCTAAGTTCACTAGCTTGTTGAACTTTATTACATGTTTTAGTAGCTTTTGTGAAGAAGTATATTTTAGATTTTTCTTTGTGAAATAACCCATTGATAAGACTTGTACATCATGCTAGACAAGCCTACACCACTCCAAGATGGAATGAATGCAAGTGCCCCATGGAATAAGGCTATACACAAGAGATCTTTTCATACATTTATTAAGTCTTTTTGGATTTTTGTTTGAAGATGAGAAGAGGAAGACTCAAAAGGAAAAGGTCAAAACTAATGGAGGAGTAAGACACAAACCTAACTCATTATTATGTACAAAAGTGTGGTCCTATGGTTTATGAGGTTTTCTAACCTAATGGAAAAGAAAGAGCAAGTTAGAATTCAACTTACTTCCTAAGGAAGTTAAGTTGAATCTAAAGAATAAGAGGAGTCCTATAAACAAAAGCACCAAGGTGCTAAAGCAAAAGTAAATAAATGCATAAAAGAATAAGAATGAAGTGATTACCTCATCCTGCCCCCTACAAAACAAACATTAGCATGATGGACAAAGGTGAGCAATTATAGCATGGTAAATCTCTCAAAAAAAACCACACTATCTAAGGAAGATATTAATGAACTCCTAAGATAAATACCTAAAGCCTAAGGCATCTTAAAAGATGGTAAACTTAAAAAGTCAGTAGCTAATATCAACTTAAGTATTCTAAAGCTATAAGAGTGAACAACTTCAAACTATGCCCTAAAAGGAAGTTAAACCCTAATAGGAGTTAAGGTGAAGTTACATGAGGAAACCTTGATGGTTAAGTATGCTAAACTTGTGTGAAATCAAAGGTGAATGGAAAATCCAGGAGCTAACACTCAATTAAATTATCCTAAGATGTAAAAAAATGAGAGAAAAGAGACTCCAGTGAAAGAGATTTACACACATGTGGAATAGTGTGAAAATAAGAAGAAATGAATATTGAACTTTCAAGGAAGGAAAATACTTAGAATAAAATCAAACATGATCAAGAAGATATGAATTTCTCATGGGAAGACCAGGAGCTTGATGAAGCGTTAAAATGTGTTTTAAACACAAAAATTAGTCACAAAGGTCATAGAGTGAATGGCATTAAGGTTAAGGAACCTAAATATGAAGTTTTGAAGTCTTAAGGAGGCATATGACATTTACATGAAGCACAAGGACCAAATACTTAAAGTGAATACTTGAAAATGTGTATGAAACACTTATGAGGTATATAACAATGATTTAACAAGTATGACATGGCCAAAAGGTTGGTTTTGAGGGGTTAAGATGGAAGATGAAGGAGAATTAGGACAAAAGGAGACAATGATGACTTATGACTCAAGAAAACCCTAAAATCTGTAAACACCCAAAATTTGCCCTCACTAGGTTCACAACATGGCTTGTGATCTTCCATCTTTGCATTAGTTCAAGCATATCATCTCATATTTCATTTTTGTTTCACTGCATTAGTTCAAGTTCATCTGCATCTAGGGTTTGTGATCTGAGCAATCTAGGATCCATCTGAGCCACTCCAAAGGCCATCAATCATTTCAAGAGGGTCGATGTATGTTCAATCATCATATTATGTCCCTTAAAGATCAAGGAAGTCAAAGAATCACAAGAACTGGCAAAGCATGGTAGCAGAGCTAGGGTTTAACTACACAGATGACCTGAAATTAGGGTTTTGGTTTCAGAGGCCATAACTCCAAATTTTTGGTCATTCTTGTTTCTAAGGGTCTCAATATGTTATAAGGATCATGTGTACCAAGTTTGATGAAGAAATTCATTGTGGAAGTCATCTGATCACTGGGTAACTTCTTGAACAAGTCCGAGCAAAATCAGGGCATCTAAGGCCCCCCAACATGGAACCAAAGTGGATTTTTCATCAAATTGAAGTTATATGATCTTTATTTGATCATTGAAGTGCTTGGAAGTTCACAAAATTGAAGAAAAATTAGCTAAACCAAAAGTTGCCAAAAATGGAAATGACTTGTAATGTAAACTTTCCATTTTGGGAAAGTTTTTCAACCTCCTCTTTCTCAACCAAAAAGGCTTCAAATGAAAAATTGTTGGTCATGAAAGTTGTAGATTGGATCATTCCCTTTTCAAAAAGTACAACAACAAGACCTAATTCATTTTGGAACTCAAGATATGGCTTGCCAAAGTTAGCAAAAATCACATAATTTTCAAGAATGCACCAAAGAGGATTCTTTGCAAAACCACTTGCCAATTCATTTTGTGACTTCAAACACACCTATAATCATCATACAAACATTTTACATTGCATGAAAATCAGAATTGCCCAAAGAATTGTATCATTCCATGCCTTGAATATCAAGAAATTACAAAAGGGTCAAAGCTTCATGAATTTGCAAAACACCACATAAACTCCCATCCACTTGCTGAAGTTCCTCCAAATGGATTCTATGGACATCCTTGATCTCAGCTGCGCATGGACAAGCCAATGATCCAGCTACACCATTGCCCATACCTCAAGTACAAAACTTTTGACTTTTTGGCAAGAAGCCCATACCAATCACCACAGTCCACCACCCACTCTCTGCCCAATCCAGACTTTACAAGCATGCTTCAAGGGTCATTTTTCATAAGACACACAAGCCTAACACTCCAAGAACTCAGCATTGCCAAAATCACTTCAACTTGCAAAATCCTTCGAATCTCTCAGCTCACTCACTCAAACTCAAAATCAATTCCACCATTCATCTCAAAATCATTCACTGAACACAAAGCAACCCTCAAACCAGCCTTAAAGCACCCATAGACAAAACACGATTCTTGGCCAGTTCATTTGCTACAACACAAACCAACCACTCTCAAAGCTTTTGAAGCATCCCATTAGTCTCAGGAGGTTCAAAGGAAGCTTTTTGCACAAAGGAAGTGGCCAGAAAGCTCAAGTTTGGAAAGCTTCATCTCAGGTAGTCATCTCAAATCATTTTTCCAGAACTCCTATTTTATGTTCCAATAAGAAAGAGCATGCTTCACTGATCATTCTGAACTTTGTATTTTTGAAAATGGTGAAGAAATGAGTATTTACTGAATCTCTGAAATTTTTACCATTTTTGATCTTTCCTTCGAATCTTGTTTATGAGCAATAATAAATCTGTTTTGAGGTTATATTTAAGTTCAGGGAGATGAGAGGAACTGATCTGGAGCTTTAGAGCTCCAGAAATAACCTAGGGTGAAAGTTGGGGATTTTCAGGGGAAGAGGCTGCCGGAGAAGACGACCGGAGCTCTTCCCCGGTGACCTAAAAGTGATTAACTGCGTTAATTAGGGTTATGGCATTGTTTGAATGTATGTCGTTTGATCTAGGTTTCCCGCGTGTAGTGAGTGGTCAGGATCATTTCATTAGTTTTAATTATGGATTAAATAATTAATTAAATGAGATTAGTTAAGTTTGAATTCATGCCATAGGATCTGGCACGTAGTCAACCACAAATTCCCCAGAACCAATACAAACCCTTGGATCAACATACTTCTGTCTTATTTAATTTTTATTTCATTTTTCTCATTTTATTTTGCAGCATTTATTTAAAATAGCTAAAAAATCCTAAAAAATATTTTTCTTCTGCATTTTGCATTCAAATAATTTTCTTAACCCAAAAATATTTTTTATTTTTATTTTTTGCATTAAAAAAATCATTTTTAAAATATTTAAATGTTTATTTTAATTAATTAATGGAAATTAATTAATTAAAATATCATTTAGGTTTCTAAAAATTCCAAAAAAATCATATTGCATCTTAGGACATTTAGATACATTATCATGCCATTCATACAAATTTCTTTTTGGTTTTGAACAATCTTTGACAATTTTCTTGAATTTAGGATTCATAAAATTCTTATTTTTGAACCCCAACTTCAAGAATTCTTTTCTGCCTAACCATGAATGGTATGACATTGATTATTTTTGCATTGATCTTCATTTGATATGTAGTATCTAACATAATTTTGTCATAAATTTCTTTTGCATTTTTGATTTGATTTGCATTTTTCCCCTTTAGGTGCCTTAAAACCCTAGATAACTTAGAAAAATCATAACTTCCATTAGGTTAAGAGTTAGGTCTTCTCCTTTGGGGTGTGATATCATATGGGGTTAGGGTTCCTTTGATTGCATTTTCAATTTTTATCTTGTGATTTGCTTCTGTTTTTGACTTTTGCATCTCATGTTGCATGAAAACCCTAATTTCTCATATTCCTTTGCATACATCTTGCATATGCACTCATTCAAGAACTTGCCATGACATTCCTTGCATCCACATGACATATAGGACATCATTGGACACATTAGAATCATGCTTGATCATTTCTTCATCCATTTTCCATGTTATGCATTCATAACACTTCATAAACATTCATGAACTTTCATGTTTCTTTCATGATTCATTTGCATTCTCATCTCTTGTATGATCATCCATTGCACTTGACATACATTTGCATCATCTCTTAGCATCATTTACATCATGAATATTCTTCTGGTTTTGATTTTCATCCTTGTACACATTTCATTTTCATTTCATTTCATTTCTTTATGCTAACTTTCAGGTGGTCAGTACTTTGAGAAGTGAATTTGCCTTCACTTCTCACTTCTCTTCTCATCTCTCTTATGCATTCATTGCTGCATTTTGCTTTTGCTTTAGAGTGAGCTTGCTCATTCATGTTCCTCCTTCACTTTCTTTCTTCAAGTAACTTATCTTCTTGAGTGAAGTAAGTTAACTTGTTTCTTCTGCTTCTTCCTTGGTGGTTCTTCTTGAAGGTCTCTTGCAAGCCTCATAAATCCTAGGAACACCCAAGCATGATAACAATTAGGGTTTGATTAGTCACCCATTAGTTTTACCTTTGTGTCTTCTTTTGTGTCCCTCTTCTCATCTCATAATCAGAGACTAAACCTTTAAGGTTTTAAGGCTTTGTGATTAAGCTTATGCCTGCATCCTTCTCTCAGGATGGAATGTATAACTTTAATCCTAAGTGTTTAACCCTTAATGTGTTTAAATATCTTAATCAATCCATCTAATAATCACTAAGACAATAAGCTTGTAAGTTGGGCCTTGTATTAGGGTTCTAATTCTTCCTTAATTGGTTAAGAAGGACTAACCCTAGTGTTAATGGACAAGTCCCATTCAAGTTGTCTTACAAACCATAAAATCCATTTCTTAATCTTACCATTAACTAAAATCCACTTTAATAAAGGCTTTGTTTTGTCATGAGGTTAATCCCTAATCATGGATTAAGTTGAGGTATCTTCCTCAGCTTAAATGTTCTCATCTATTATCCTTCTATTAGGATGGTGTATTGAGTCCATTAAATCCTTGATTATGGCTTAAAATCATTACTTAACACTAAACAAAAACTCCAAAAACATCTAAATAATCACAAGTAGGATAATGATCGTAATCCTACATCATGGTGATTAAGTGTGAGGTGCTTACTTCATACTTAAGGTATTCTCATTACCCCTAATCAGAGGGAAGATGTGATGAGTTTACTAACCCTTGATTTAGGCTTAAGCTCATTATCTTATGACAAACACAAAAAGCAATAAAAGATTGAAAATACCAAAAACAAACAATAATCGTCTCCTCCGGGATTCTTTTCTCATCTCATTCACTCACAATCGAGAACTCGCTTCTTCCGTCTAATGCAAGACAGTTAGCACCTGAGCCAGACATGTCATACACTTGAGCATAGACAAGCAAGCAATTCATCATTCAATTCATCTTTCAGTCTCTTTGAGTCGAACTACGGTGTTCTGACTTCCTCATTACACGAGAGGATACGTAGGCATAACTTAACTGTTATCGAACAAAAGTCTCTTTGTCTTCCCCCTTCTTCCAGCATTATTCTTTAAGCCTCATTCCTAAGCATTTCAATTCACATCTCTTTTGCACTGACACCTGTACATTCTTTTCCAGCTTTTGCACACAGATAGCACTGACACTACCCCTTTAAACACAAATCTTTTAAGCGTGGATCCCGTCGAGTACGACGGAAAATCTGGGTGCTAATACCTTCTCAGGTTGTAACCAACCCCCTTTCTCAGTTTCTCTGGTTCGCGATCGTCTTATCCATATCTTTCTAGGTTTATGCAGCATTACCTTTCCTTCGGGATAAAAATGCCTAGCTGGCGACTCTTTTCAGTTCATCTTCATGTTCTCTTCTTTCGCTGACCGTTCGCGTCTGTACCCCTTCTGACCCGGTGTCATTTGGTGGGAGCGACAGCTGGCGACTCTGCTGGGGACCCTTATATTGTAACCAGGGCTTATGGTTCTTTTTGTGGGTTCCTCCTAGCGTTTGTTTGATTTGTGTTTACTGGGGTGTTATGTGCTAATTGTATTTATTTATTTGCTTTATTTATTGCTTTATGTACATCTTTATTTACTGCTTTCTTTACAGTTTTTTATACATCATACTGTCATTATCATTGCTGGATCTGCTTCTGTTTTGGTGGGTGGGGTTTCATTGAGTGATTAAGGTCCTATACCTGGGACCTGAGTGACACCTAGGCTAGAGTGGCTTCATATTCTTTCCCATTCCATTTCGGTTTGGTGCGGGTATATGAAATACGGTTCAGATGTGGGTTTCTTCTTGAGAACTTTGTGCTACAGATTTCCTGTAGTGCTAGGGCTATCTGGGAAGTCTGCTAAGTCTGGATGACCTTTATATTGACCTTCAGAATCTGGGGTGAATTAGAGGAGGATCTTTTATGGTTATTGTAAACACTGTACCTCCGGGTTAGAGGCGTTTACACTTCTCATAACTGATCCAAGTCTGAGGATCCTTGTTCTAGAACATTACATGTGAGGGGGTTAGGTTGTTTACAGATTTTGTAGGAACCCTTGACCACATCATACCCTGTTACTGTTTTGTTTAAGAATACTTCACTTTGGACAGTTCTTGTGATTACCCCGGACTTGTGACTCTTTATTTGAGTCCCCCACCCAGTTACTGGATTTCTGAGCCTTCATCCAAACTTCTGAACATACATGGACTTTTTACCAAGACAGATAATCAGATCCATCTCTTGATCACAAACCCTTGCATATCATTTGCATATATCATCATTTCATCATTTAACATTTGCTTATTTGTTTTTCAGGGTATCCATCATTTCATATTTGGTTTGGTTTTGACCCCTTCTACTGCTTAGACCTCTGCTTCAGTTATCTTCTTCAGCATCTGCTTCAGCTTTCTTCTCCAGCACCTGCATCAGTCTGTCAGAGACTTACCTCCAACTTCTTAGTTTGTGATCTTCATCAGCAGTTGTCTTCAGCTTCTTTAGCAGCACTTATGGATACTCCAAGAAAGAGCAACATATCTTACCACTTCTTTGAGCCCACCTTGTCTGGTATCAGGCAGGTTCAGTCCCTCATTACACCTGACCATATCCCACTGTTCAGAGAGCACTATGGGGGCATTTTGGACGGTCATGGATCTTGATACATTTCAGAGGAGCATGATCCACACATGCTTGCAGTTTTATGACCCTCTACTTAGGTGTTTCATATTTCCAGACTTCTAGTTGGGGTCATTGCTAGAAGAGTTTTCCTTGTTGATTGGAGTGCCTATCAGAGGAGGGATCCCTTTCAACCCAGAGATGACAGATCCCAAAAATGAAGAAATAGCTAGGGCATTGCATTTGGAGCCTGCCCTCATTGAGCAGAAAATGGAAACCAAAGCTGGAGTTCCAGGCCTCCACCTTGACTTCCTAATTTCTCAGGCTATCCTGAAGGCTACAGTAGGAGAATGGAAGGTTGTCTGTGCACTCTTAGCCCTCATTATATATGGGGTTATCTTGTTTGCAGATGAGCCCAAGTTTATGAGTAAGAATGCCATCCACCTGTTCTTGTTGAGGAACCCAGTTCCTACATTACTAGGGGACTTCTACTACTCAGTTCACCAGAGGAATGAAAAGCAAAGAGGGAAGCTGGTCAGATGTTGTGCTCCTCTGTACTACTCTTGGTTGTTCAGACACTTGCCAAAATCAGATGCTTTCCTGAACCCCCATCAGCAGAAAAATTGGGCTAAGAGGTTCATTTCCTTGACATCAGATGACATCAGGTGGTGTACCCAGAGCACCAAAGGAAAGGATATTATTACCAGTTGTGGGCAATACCCTAATGTGCCTCTGATAGGAGTAAAAGGTTGCATCAACTACAACCATTTACTTTTTAAAAGGAATTTGGGATATGCCTTGGTTCATCCTCCCAGAGGGAGAGATTTGGCTGAGACTCTCTACTGTGAAGTTCAACCTAACTCTGCTGTTGTCAGACAAGTTGCCTGGGCTTGGGACAACATTCAGACCAAAGGGACAGCCATCCTTGGAAGGTGCAACAATATTGCTTCAGCCCATTACTCAGATTGGTCCCGTACTAGAGCTCAGATCACCAGGATGCCTTTCACCTTGTAAGACACACATGGACCCTCTATAGTACAGCCTGCAGCAACTGTCAGCCTGGAAGAATTTGAAAAGCTGAAAGAGAGGAATGATCAGCTAGTTGAAGCCCTGAAGAAAACTCTCTGGGAGAGAAATGGCAGTCTTTTGGACATTGAGAGATTGGAAAGACTCAAGATTGAGCATCTGACCAAGATTGAGAAGACATATGACTACATTAGGAAGGCAAGAGCCGGGGAGTTGGTACTGAAGAATGCCTGCAAGGAGGCCAAGATTCAGGAAGCTAGGGCAGAGCATTATCTAGAGGAAAGCCAGACTAGGTGGATCAGGATCACCGAAGCCCGTGCATAAGAAGACCAGAGGACTCATGCCAAGATTGAGCAGTTAGAGGCTAATGAGAAGAAGCAGCAGGAAGCTTTGTTGGCAGCTCAGAAGGAGATATCAAAATTGAAACTCCGGGCGGGGTTGAAAAGGTCGAAGGATCAGGACAAGCATAAGAGCTTAACCACTGCCATTGCTACCAGGAACCTCCTCATTAGGACTATTACAGAGCACCCAGCTAGTCCAGTGACTAAGGCCCTCCTGAAGGAAGTTAGGGAGGATGACTTTGGATTGGATGTCTGATTCCTTTTGCTTGTATCTCTTTTCTTTTGATATACTTTTTCTTTTGATTGTTGTATTTTGACCTACCTTGGGCATGTATTGTAAACAAACTATGTATTTTCATCCTTTTGTAATACATCAGTTTGTGTTATTTATTGGTAGGCTTCATTTCATCATCATCAACATTTCCTCGAGGTCTGGAAAGGTCAAAACCAAAGAACCATATCGGATACCCTTGGAAGACAAATAAGCATATTGCATTGCATACTAACATTTTCTTTGTTTTGTAGGTTTTTGTTTGTTATTTGTTTCTCACTTTGTTGTGGTTTCAAGAAACATTGCTCGAAGACGAGTGTTCCTTGTCAACCAAACACACCGATACCCAACGCGAAACAACCTTCCGGGCATTCAGATGGATCAGGTACAACAAGACCTGAATGAAGTAAAGAACCAAATGGCAAACGAAAGGGTTGAGATGAGAAACCAAATGACCCAGTTTATGGCTGTGATGACTAGCTTAGCTCAGAGCCAAGAAAGGCTGAGGGAATTGGTGGAAAGGCAGACTCCTGAAGAGCACCACCCTGGTACAGGAGGAACCAACAATAATGAACACGGGCATCCTCGCATCGACCCACCAGAGTTTGGGCCCCATCTGAACCCAAATGTTAATGGTGTAAGGAATATTCAAGGTAATACTGTTGGAGGCAGGATCTTGCAAGAAGATCCTCAAGAAGAGCAGTTCACAGTTGTTGGAGCTGGGGATGAGGTTTATGACCAAAGGTTGGTGTAGCTGGTGCTTGACCTGGTGCGTATAAAGCATTGTTGTTCTTATAGGAGAAGTTCGGATGATTCTTCCAACCTGGGTTGTATGTGTTTGAGTACGGGTTTCCTTGAGCATAATTCACTTGATCTGTGGGAATTCCTGCTAATAGTTGACAATCAGGGACAGCATGTCCTGGAACTCCACATAACTCACAGTTAGGTGTTACCGCAGCCACGATGGCTGTTGGTGTTATGGCCAAGTTGTCGATCTTTTGGTTTAGTTGGTCAAACTTTGCATTGACTTGGTCCATACTACTCACTTCGTACATACCTCCATTTGTTGGTTTCTCAGTTGCGACTCTCTCGCTTCCCCATTGGTAATGGTTTTGAGCCATACTCTCGATAAGCGCATAAGCATCGTTATATTCTTTGTCCATTAGTGCACCGCCTGCGGCAGCGTCAATTGTCATTCTTGTATTGTACAAGAGTCCACTGTAGAAGGTATAAATGACCATCCATTATACTAATCCGTGATGTGGACAAAGTCTCAGCATATCTTTATAGCGTTCCCAAGCTTCGAAAAGTGATTCGTTTTCCTTTTGCTTAAATCCGTTGATCTGAGCTCTTAGCATAGCTGTCTTGCTAGGTGGGAAATATCTGGTCAAGAAGACTCTCTTTAGTTCCTCCCACGTAGTTACTGAATTCGAGGGTAGATATTGAAGCCAGGCTCTCGCTCTGTCTCGAAGTGAAAAAGGAAAAAGACGTAGTCTAATAGCTTCTTGGGTAACTCCATTGGCTTTTACAGTATCTGCGTACTGCACAAATATCAAAATATGAAGGTTTGGATCCTCGGTAGGATTTCCGGCGAATTAATTTTGTTGCACGGCTGATATCAGCGAAGGTTTCAGTTCGAAATCGTTTCGGTTGATAGCCGGTGCGGCAATGCTGGAATGCGGTTCAGCTTGCGAAGGACTAGCGTAATATTTGAGTGGATGATTCGGTTCTTCAGCCATCTCTGCGTCCTTTGATGTTCCAACTGGTTTAGGTGGATCTATTTGAAAATCTGGAATGTTGTAATTTCGTTCATAATCGAATATCCGTCTTCTTACGTGTAAGAAGCGTTCCGATTCTGGGATTAGAGGTTGCAAGTCTTCGCCTTGAGAGCGAGTACTTGGCATACACTCGGGAAATTAGATTAAGAAAATAAATAGTTGTTACCTTAGTCTAGACAATACTACTCTAAAGTGCACTAGTAACTAAATTAAGGTCCCCGGCAACGGCGCCAAAAACCTTGATGGGCTAAAGACGTAATCTAATATGTGTCTAGCGGTATCTTAACTGCAAGCGCACAACCTATCGAAGTAATATTTAAGATTTTCGATCCCACAGGGACTTTATGATTACTTAGTGCTAGAGGGTTTACTAGTTTAGCTAAGGTGAATGGTTGTCACGAATTTTTGGTTGTTTTTAGGAATTAAAGACGGGAATTAAATTTTAGTTTAATGAAATAATAATAAGGCGGTCGGTATGTAATTATGTTAACTTAGGCGGGTCAATCTAACCTAGGCTTATAAGGATGGTTCACTTAATTTATTCTGTGGAGGCTATCAGTTTAAATATCTTTAACTCACACTCTCGTGGTCTTATCTCAGATCTTACTCCTAAAGCCCTATGCCTGCTCTCGCTAGCCCATAAGTGTTTAGAAATAATTTTTGGAAACTTAATAAGTCTAATTCATTTTAAAGCGCTCTCGCTGTATTTAAATTAAATGCCTAACTTTAGCTATCTGGTTAAAATCTCACACTCTCGTGGTCTCGACCTAACCTATTACACTTTCCTTACTCTCGTAACAAAAAGATTAATTTTATAATAAAAAGTCACAGCCAGAATTTTAAGTTCTTAATTATTTTAAGCCTAGAATTGATTTTACCGATTCAGTGTATTTTAATTACATACCGCCTAAAGTGTTTAGCTACTCATATTTGTTGTGCCAGACAGATGTAGAAACAGAGGAACACAAATTAAAATATGCATTATAAAGAAATAAAAATAAATTCTTAACATTAATATAAATGCGAATTAATTAAAAACCTGAATAATAAAAATAATGTCAAACTCCTTCTTCCACAATCTGGCAAGCTCGGAGTGCGGACCGGAATCGAAAATAAAATTACAAAACGAAATGCTGAAGGCTTGAAAGAAATTAAATAATAACAATTTTTTAATTTTGGAAATTGTTATTTGATTTGGTTGGGATATAGAAAATAAAACAAGAACAGAACAATTGCTGGAAAAATAAATGAAATAGGGTGCAATGGAAATACGGCAGAGCTTCCGCAAGAAAAATTAAAATAAAACTCTGTACTTTCTACTTTGAAATAAAGCTATTTATAGGGATCATAATTTGGGCTTGGCAGTTGGAATAATGCATGGGCTTCAGTGTTGCTGAGAGAATCCAGGGAAAAGTTGTGTTACTGGGTCTGCGGAAGAATAGG
Organism: Lathyrus aphaca; assembly: GCA_963966055.1. Classification (NCBI taxonomy): domain Eukaryota; kingdom Viridiplantae; phylum Streptophyta; class Magnoliopsida; order Fabales; family Fabaceae; genus Lathyrus; species Lathyrus aphaca. The sequence continues at coordinate 340,432,253 of OZ014524.1, forward strand.
AAAAGTTATGACTTCACGTAGCACGTTCATGACCAATTCTCACCAAGTAAACCTAATTTCCCCTTGTCACGTTCGTGACAAGGGTGTCACGTTCGTTATCCTTGTATTTAGCGCGTCATGGTCGTGAGGGATTGGTGACGACCGTGACTGCTCCTTTTAGCGTGTCACGGTCGTGACTCCATGGTGACGGTCGTGACAATTGCAAATTATGCAGATTATGCAGAATTCCTCTCTTCTTCTTCTTTTCATGGTTGTTTTTGCTCATTTCACTTTTGGCTTATGATTTAGCTCTATCATTGATATACCTGCAAAATGACAAAGAAAACTCGAAGAATCGGGTGTTAAAACGATAAATGTGCGATAAAACGGCATTGAAACATAGTAATAAAACGATACTTTTTCTCGTTATCAAACTTCCCCAAACTTAACCCTTTGCTTATCCTCAAGCAAATAGTCGGTTGAAAAATGATCGGACAGGTTTCCATCGACGCATACACATAACAAACCATACGAGGAATCGTTTTGCTAGATAAACCGGTACTAGAATAAAACACTAACGATACACTAATGACACAAGCAACAAGCTAAGTCGTCGACTTCCCGTTAAACGAAACATTCGGTAATTGCGTTACGATTCCACCTAGAGTCTTTCGATCTTATTTCACCCGGTTTCATTCTAGCGCAATCACATTAAGCCCTTTGCCTTAGCACGCACGTAATGGAGTAGCCGGTTAGTGACTTTGATCCTTTATAAGCACGGGGTCTGGTACACGAATGTGGCAACCCTATATATATTATCCGATTTGGAGGTTGTGGGGGATCGAGACGTAGCACGCCCTACCAAGTTCAGAACCAGGTACCTCTGAACCAACCCGCAATGGACTCCTTCTCATACTTCTCGTTTCTTATATGCGACCGTGTACTTTGGTGCAATTTCTTTTTATTGTCTTCGAGATATGAAGGATCATCATATATTAGGCATCAAACACTTATGTTCATCGGCTCCCCACGTGGTTTGTGTTCAGACGGTGCTGACTGCTAGTATAAACTACTAGGGGTTACTTTTGAACTGAAACTTAAGGTGTAGTTGTAACAATTATCGGAACAGAATGCTTAAGTAGGAAGTCTAAGGTGTCAAGACTGTATTGATCTTGTTGAATCATTCTCAGCTTCCTAGCTATGATTTCATAGGTAAGTCGGGTAATGCGAAGATAAAAATAAATTTTTTTTTCGGTATGGCTAAATAAACGGGGAAATTCGAAACTAAAGAAATAGCACAAATATTACTTTGTTTCATTAAAATACGAAAAGGAAATACAACAGAATGGAAAGTGCGGAAAGGGAAATGCGGAAAAAGGAAAGGTATCTCTCCCACACTATATCAGACATTGTCCTCAATGTTGTGATATAATAGCGGGTAAAATACAATACAAAAAACGGAAATGAAAAAACATAAACAAAAACATAAACTAAGGCTGCTGACGACCACGGCCTCGGCTTCTGGTGCGGGAGCGTCTGGTCGGAGTCGCTTCATGATCAGAACCGGTGCCGGTGAGAGCAGTGATATCAATTCGCAAAGCCTCTAGCTCGCTAAAAATCTCTCAGAGCTTCTCATCTGTCGTCCTCTGGTTGGTGGCAACAGCTGAAAGTAGTGCATCATGTTGCTCTTTTTGCCTTCGCTCTAGTGCGGCATTCATCTGGTTTTGCTGATGAATCGCACGGAGGACGTCTTCAAGTGTGAATTCTTGCGCAGGTGGCTGTCGGATGGAGGACTCAGGAATGTCCTGTACAGGCTCAGCTACATCCATGGTATCCTGCATCATGTCCACTGGTGGATCGGCCTGCTCATCAATAATGGGGACGTGGCCGGCAGCATCCGGTAAAGCAAATAGCCAGTTGGCTCGGTTGGACGGATCAATGCGGTCACGGCACAGCAAGGTGATGTGGTGATAAACGGTGCCTTGGATAACAGGGTTGAACCTGCCATCCTCTCTCTGAGAAATCAAGTGGGCGGACCTGCAATAGTTCTTTGTAAGCAACTCTGCGGCTCTGCGAGGCAAATGGATAATCAAGTCACCAAGCTCCAGCTGAATGGAGAGGGTGGTGACAATCCCGCCTATGTAGAAGGGGGTTGCGCCTCGTTGCACTATAGACTGGATATGTGATAAAAGGAATGGGGCAGCATTGATGCGCTCGTCATTTAAGGCACAGTGCAAGAACAAGAGCTCCTTGGAGTTAAGCTTTTGATTGCTCTCTCTTGCAAAAATAGTATTGCAGATGATGCGATGAATGTATCAGATCGCCGGGTTATGGATGTGGGTAGCATTCAGACTCTGAAAGGCAGTAGCACGGGTGTTGGTGATGTCGTGCCATAAGGTGAAAGCGGTTTCGCTGAAGTTGTCCGGCACGCGAAGATGAGCATCGTCGCCGTGATCGAAACCTAACAGTTCGGCGATCCTTGTTTGTGTAATTTCGAACTCTCGGCCGAGCATTCTGAACTTTGCAATGCCGGTGAGTTGACTTGATGAACCGGGAGGTGTAACATATTGAAACAAACTCAGAAATTCCAATGTGAGGAGTTCGAATGTCAGCTGTGGTTGACTGCACAAGTGCCACAAACCAACATGCCTAAGCAGGAGCTTCACGCCGTTGAGCAGTCCTAACTCCCTCAAGCAGTCAATGTCGACATACCGAGTGGGTTGGACGCCACGGTTCTGAAACCTGATGAACTTTTGTCTTTGAGTTTCTCCATGTTCACCATCTTTAAATTGGATTTCTTCCATTGCATGCAAGTACGGGAATGAGAGATGAGAGGTTTTTGAGTTTTGTGAGAAAAATGAAAAATATGAAGAATTTGGTTCTGACTATAGTGAAAGAAGTGAATGTGAGAGGTTTGGAATAAATGGAGAGGTTAATGGAATTTATTTAGGGTAATGGGAGGTTACGGGATTGTGAGGAGATAATGGGGGGTTTCTAATTTTTGTGGAAGTGGAAAAGAGGTTTCTGCGAAGAAGAACGGTTCTGTTTCTCAGAATTCATATAACAGGGTCGTCACGGTCGTGATGGGTGAGTGACGGTCGTGACGCGCTAATTAGCTTGTCACGATCGTGAGAGAATGATGACGACTGTGAGGGATTAAAATCTTATAATATTTTCTTCACAGAATGCATTATCTCACACGTTCAATGCAATTTTTCTTTTTATTATCACTTCTCATTTAATTACAACACAAACAATATATATATTATTAGATCATCATAAATTAGCAGCAAATTTCATCACACGAGAAATAAAAAATATTAATCAATTTAAATATAACAGTAACTAATGGAAATCATAGAAATTGATTAAATTGGAAAATGGTAAAACTAGAAGTGCTTTGCTTTTGATATAATTGAAGGAAAATTACATTAATAAAAATAAGGTACGAAAATGTTTGCAAAATGTTAAAACTAACTAGAAACAAAAACAAGAAGTAAAATAAGTTAAATCACTACAGCATTTTTCAAAGGTGCTTCTTCGAATCTTCAATTGCGGAGTTTAGGTGGTAGAATTGCTCACACGTTATGTCAGTTAAACCTATAACGTCCAATCGCATGCTTTTAATCTCATCTTTAACAGTATTAATATCGGCTTGGTAAACTTCAAGAGTATTCATAATTTTCTTCAAGTTGTCAGCATATTCTACTTGATTTACTTCAGGGGTTTCAATCACTTCATCAGTGTATGCAATGTCATGGTAACCAGGAGGTGTCTCAGGGTCACTTTCTACATCGGTCATTATATCATCCCTTATCTTGTAAGATTGTGGTGTTTCGGGAGTGGATGGATAGTCAGGAGGGGTAAGCTCATAAAGCCAATTATCTTTATTATGAACACTGACTCTAGCATGGTTTGGTAATGTGAACAGGGTTACTACTTCATTCCTGATTAGGTACTCGTAAGCTGGTTGTCCTAAATTTCTTATGATATGGCGGTTAAAGCAAAAGTTCAGATTCATAGGACGGATGGTACCTAAACGGTTACACCTGTGTAATTGGTATCTAAGTCCTAAGGCATCAGCAATCATGGTGACAAGACCTCCTACCAATATGGGTAGATCAGGTTCTTCTTGGATTCGGGTGAAGGTTTGCATCATGAAAGGCACACCATTAACTGGCTGTCCATTAGTCAGACATGACATAATGAATATCTCATCTTTAGATACTCCAGTAAGGTTTTCTTCTTTCCCAAAGAAGGTGTGGGCAAGGATCTTATGGAAATAACGAATAGCAGGGTTATGTATCTTATCATTGTTCATGTTATTTGGCTCAAGATGGTAATTTCCGGTTAAGGTTCCCCAAAAGAAGTCCAGCTCAATGTCCATCAATTCTACCTGTGTGGTAGTAAAAGCAAAGGGTCCACTAGGGAATCCTAATAAGTCAGCTAGTTCTTTATGGTTAAAGTCATATTCTATTCTGAATAGTCGGAAACTGATAAATCCTTTCCTGAATCCAAAACCGCGCTCGGGTAAGTAAATTAAGGAGCTTAGGAACTCAAGGGTGAGCTCGCGGTAAGTCACAAACTTTTGTTTTATCAGTGCATTCTCCCATCCAAGTTGGTTAAACAAGTATAGGATGCTATCATGTATACCTAAGGTTTCCATAGTCAGATCATCCGGGTACAGAGTCAAATCCATTGGTCTCTGTGATAACTCTTCAAATTTCATTCTTTGGTTCCTACCTCTAAATTTGGTTTCCATAATGTTTCTTGGTTGGTTAGCCATAGTTAGTGTAAATATGGAGGAAACAAATCAGGGGGAGAAGGAAAGTGGAAAAGACTTTAGAAAATCTGTAAAAGTGATTTAAAAATTAAAATAAGGAAAATAAGAAAATAAATGCATAAATAAAATCAATAATAACAAAAATGACAAAATGATAAAAAAATGATAAATGATAAATGATAAATTATAAAATGATAAAATGGGTTGCCTCCCACTAAGCGCTGTTTTTATCGTCAAAAGCCTGACGTAATGCTTAGGGGTAGATTAATCAGGGAAATTAGTGGACAACTCTAAAAGCCTTAGACTATTTGCATAATCTCTATTTTCAACTTTATGGTAATGTTTTAAACGTTGTCCGTTTACTGTGAACGATTCACTATTCCTACCCTTAATTTCTATCGCTCCGCTCGGGAACACTCTAGTTATTTCAAAGGGTCCTGACCATCTAGATTTTAGGTTTCCAGGAAAGAGCCTAAGTCTTGAATTAAAGAGGAGTACAACGTCTCCCACACTAAATTCTTTCCTAGATAGGCGTTTATCGTGCCATCGCTTAGTTCTTTCTTTATATATCTTAGCATTCTCATAAGCATCTAACCTTAACTCTTCTAATTCGTTAATATCGAGGATTCGCTTTTCTCCTGCAACATTATAGTTTATATTGAGAGTTTTGATCGCCCAATATGCTTTGTGTTCTAATTCTACCGGGAGATGACAAGATTTTCCATATACTAATTTGAAAGGTGTAGTTCCTATGGGTGTCTTGTAAGCTGTCCTATAAGCCCATAAAGCTTCATTAAGTTTAGATGACCAATCTTTCCGAGATATGGCGACAGTCTTTTCTAAGATTTGTTTAATTTCTCTGTTTGAGACTTTGACCTGTCCATTTGTTTGTGGATGATATGGTGTTGCTACACGGTGTCTGACTCCATACTTAGATAGTAATTTGTCAAAGATTTTTGAAATGAAGTGCGAGCCACTGTCACTTATGACGAGTCTAGGCACACTAAATCTGGGAAAGATTATATTTTTGAAAAGCTTTATTACTACTCGTGTGTCATTTGTAGGAGAAGCTATAGCCTCAATCCATTTTGAAACGTAATCGACAGCTACGAGTATGTAATTATTACCGAAAGATGATGGGAATGGTCCCATGAAATCTATTCCCCAGACGTCAAAGACTTCTACTTCTAATATTCCTTTTTGAGGCATTTCATCTCTTCTTGAAATATTACAGGTGCGTTGACACCGATCGCAATTTATAACAACGATGTGGACATCTTTCCATAAATTAGGCTAGAATAGGCCGACTTGTAAGATTTTTGCACAAGTCTTGGAAGTGCTTGCATGTCCACCATAAGGAGATGAATGGCAATGAGCAATGACATCTTCTATTTCTTCTTCGGGAATACATCGACGAAAGATTCCGTCGGGTCCTCTTTTGAACAATAATGGTTCATCCCAATAGTAATGTTTGAGATTGTGAAAGAATTTCTTTTTCTGCTGATAGGTTAAGTCAGGTGGAAGAGCTCCTGCAGCTAGGTAGTTGACAATGTCAGCGTACCATGGCAGTCCTACGGTTGTTTGGATTGTTTCCACGGGTTCTGGTTCATCTATGCCTAACTGAACTGGGTCGCTTCCTATTTGTGCTATCAGCTGTTCATATGGAAAATCATCGTTAATTGGAACTTGTTCGAGTTTAATACCTTCTATTCTAGATAAATGGTCCGCTATGACGTTTTCAGTACCTTTCTTATCTTTTATTTCAAGATCAAACTCTTGTAAGAGTAAAATCCATCTCAAGAGTCTTGGTTTAGCATCTTTCTTAGTTAATAGATATCTGATAGCAGCGTGGTCTGTGTAAACGATTATTTTCGCTCCCACTAGGTAAGAACGGAATTTGTCAAGCGCAAAGGCAACTGCTAACAATTCTTTTTCAGTAGTGGCGTAGTTCATCTGAGCAGAATCTAAGGTTCTACTGGCATAGTAAATTGCGTGAATTTTCTTGTCCTTCCTCGGTCCTAGAACTGCGCCTACAGCATAGTCACTCGCATCTCACATGATTTCGAAAGGTAATCTCCAGTCAGGGGGTTGCATGATTGGTGCGGTGATGAGGGCTGTTTTTAGAGTTTCGAATGCTTTAAGACAATCTTCATTGAATATGAACTCAACGTCTTTCATTAATAAACCGGTAAGAGGTTTAGTGATTTTCGAGAAATCTTTGATGAATCGTCGGTAGAAACCGGCGTGTCCTAAAAAGCTTCGTATTTCTCGAATGGTCTTAGGGGGTTGAAGATCTTTTATGACTTTTATCTTAGCTTTATCAACTTCAATTCCCTTGTCAGATATAACGTGTCCTAGTACGATTCCTTCTCTGACCATGAAATGACATTTCTCCCAGTTAAGCACGAGATTTACTTTTACACATCTTTCTAACACCATTTCTAAATTTGATAGACATCCTTCAAAACTTTGCCCGCATACAGAGAAGTCGTCCATGAACACTTCCATGATGTTGTCTATGAAATCTGCGAAGATTGACATCATACATCTTTGAAAGGTTGCAGGAGCGTTGCATAATCCAAAGGGCATTCGTCTATAAGCGAACGTTCCATAAGGGCATGTGAATGTAGTCTTCTCTTGATCATCTGGGTGGATAGGGATTTGGAAAAATCCTGAGTAACCATCAAGATAACATAAATATGAATGCTTGGCTAATCGTTCTAACATTTGATCTATAAAAGGTAGCGGAAAATGATCTTTTCGAGTGGCTTTGTTTAGTTTACGATAATCGATGTACACTCTATGTCCTGTCACTACTCTTTGTGATATCGATTCTCCTTTAGCGTTTTTCACAACAGTGATACCTCCTTTCTTTGGTACTACATGTACTGGACTAACCCATTTACTATCAGAGATTGGATATATTATTCCAGCATCTAGTAGTTTCTTAACTTCTTCCTTTACTACAGTGCTAAGGATTGGGTTAATTCTTCTTTTAGATTCTCTGGAGGTTTTGCAATCTTCTTCTAGCAGAATACGATGCATACAAATTGAAGGGCATATTCCTTTGAGATCAGATATGTTATATCCTAATGCAGTTGGATATTTCTCAAAGACATCTAAAAGTTTCTTTGTTTCAATTGTTCCTAAACTGGAATTGATTATAACTGGTCTTGTACATTCGGCGTCTAAGAATTCATATCTTAGGTTCTTAGGTAAAGTTTTTAACCCTAATGTAGGTTTATTCTTACTTGGCATGGGATCCGGTGTAAGTGCTAAACTTTCGCTTAGACTATCATCCTGATACGGTTCACGCCAATTATCATCTTCGAAAATCGGAGGGATTTGAATTTTCATAATTTCAGAATAGGTAGTTTCTTTCATTTCCATTTCTCTTACACATTCGTCAATTACGTCCAATAGATAGCATGTATCCTCTATAGCTGGTGATTGTAAGAATTGTGTTAAAATAAATTCAACTTTCTCTTCACCTACTTCAAAGGTTAGCTTTCCTTTCTTTATGTCTATTATAGCTCCGGCGGTAGCTAAGAATGGTCTTCCTAGTATGATAGGTGTAGTGGAGTCTTCAGAGATGTCCATGATTATGAAATCAGTAGGAATATAGAATTGTCCTATACGTACTGGGACGTTTTCTAGTATGCCTACAGGATATTTAATAGAGCGATCGGCTAGTTGAACAGACATTTTAGTTGGTCTTAGGTCTCCCATGTCTAGCCTTTTGAAAATCGTTAAGGGCATAACACTGATACTGGCTCCTAAATCGCATAGAGCTTTGTCAATGACGAATTTTCCTATTACACAGGGTATAGAGAAACTTCCTGGATCTTTTAGCTTAGGAGGCATATTATTCTGAATTATTGCGCTACACTCAGCAGTAAGTGTAACGGTTCCGTTATCCTCTATCTTTTTCTTATTGGATAAGATTTCCTTTAAAAACTTAGCGTACGAGGGCATTTGAGTGATAACTTCTGTAAATGGAATAGTAATATTCAATTGTTTCAAAAGTTAAACAAATTTCTTAAACTGGCCCATCGTCTTGGAATTGGTTAATCTCTGAGGGTACGGAATTGGTGGTTTATAAGGTGGTGGAGGCACATAAGGCTTTTCTTTCTCCACTGCCTCTTGATTATTATCTTCCTTTTCTTCTGGTTCATTCACCATTTCAGTCGGTTTATCCGGTTTTTGGTACATGGCTGGATTGTCAAGTCTTGGATCGGTAGGTCCGTCAAGTTCCTTGCCACTTCTTAATATCACAACATTGGCCTGTCCTTTCGGATTAGGTTGAGGTTGTCCAGGAAATACTCCAGCTGGTGCAGCGGTAGGTGCTTGTTGTTGAGCTACTTGTGAAATCTGAGTTTCAAGCATTCTGTTATGTGTAGCTAATGCATCTACCTTGCTCACTAATTGCTTAATCTGCTCACTAGTGTGTATGTTTTGGTTTAAGAAGTCCTTGTTTGTTTGAGATTGGGTAGCTATGAAGTTCTCCATCATCAACTCAAGGTTCGATTTTCTAGGGACATTAGGAGCAGTCTTTTGGTATCCTGGTGGTGTAGCTGGTGCTTGACCTGGTGCGTATAAAGCATTGTTGTTCTTATAGGAGAAGTTCAGATGATTCTTCCAACCTGGGTTGTATGTGTTTGAGTACGGGTTTCCTTGAGCATAATTCACTTGATCTGTGGGAATTCCTGCTAATAGTTGACAATCAGGGACAGCATGTCCTGGAACTCCACATAACTCACAGTTAGGTGTTACCGCAGCCACGGTGGTTGTTGGTGTTATGGCCAAGTTGTCGATCTTTTGGTTTAGTTGGTCAAACTTTGCATTGACTTGGTCCATACTACTCACTTCGTACATACCTCCTTTTGTTGGTTTCTCAGTTGCGACTCTCTCGCTTCCCCATTGGTAATGGTTTTGAGCCATACTCTCAATAAGCGCATAAGCATCGTTATATTCTTTGTCCATTAGTGCACCGCCTGCGGCAGCGTCAATTGTCATTCTTGTATTGTACAAGAGTCCACTGTAGAAGGTATAGATGACCATCCATTCTACTAATCCGTGATGTGGACAAAGTCTCAGCATATCTTTATAGCGTTCCCAAGCTTCGAAAAGTGATTCGTTTTCCTTTTGCTTAAATCCGTTGATCTGAGCTCTTAGCATAGCTGTCTTGCTCGGTGGGAAATATCTGGTCAAGAAGACTCTCTTTAGTTCCTCCCACGTAGTTACTGAATTCGAGGGTAGAGATTGAAGCCAGGCTCTCGCTCTGTCTCGAAGTGAAAAAGGAAAAAGACGTAGTCTAATAGCTTCTTGGGTAACTCCATTGGCTTTTACGGTATCTGCGTACTGCACAAATATCGAAAGATGAAGGTTTGGATCCTCGGTAGGATTTCCGACGAATTGATTTTGTTGCACGGCTGATATCAGCGAAGGTTTCAGTTCGAAATCGTTTCGGTTGATAGCCGGTGCGGCAATGCTGGAATGCGGTTCAGCTTGCGAAGGACTAGCGTAATATTTGAGTGGATGATTCGGTTCTTCAGCCATCTCTGCGTCCTTTGATGTTCCGACTGGTTTAGGTGGATATATTTGAAGATCTGGAATGTTGTAATTTCGTTCATAATCGAATATCCGTCTTCTTACGTGTAAGAAGCGTTCCGATTCTGGGATTAGAGGTTGCAAGTCTTCGCCTTGAGAGCGAGTACTTGGCATACACTCGGGAAATTAGATTAAGAAAATAAATAGTTGTTACCTTAGTCTAGACAATGCTACTCTAAAGTGCACTAGTAACTAAATTAAGGTCCCCGGCAACGGCGCCAAAAACCTTGATGGGCTAAAGACGTAATCTAATATGTGTCTAGCGGTATCTTAACTGCAAGCGCACAGCCTATCAAAGTAATATTTAAGATTATCGATCCCACAGGGACTTTATGATTACTTAGTGCTAGAGGGTTTACTAGTTTAGCTAAGGTGAATGGTTGTCACGAATTTTTGGTTGTTTTTAGGAATTAAAGACGGGAATTAAATTTTAGTTTAATGAAATAATAATAAGGCGGTCGGTATGTAATTATGTTAACTTAGGCGGGTCAATCTAACCTAGGCTTATAAGGATGGTTCACTTAATTTATTCTGTAGAGGTTATCAGTTTAAATATCTTTAACTCACACTCTCGTGGTCTTATCTCAGATCTTACTCCTAAAGCCCTATGCCCGCTCTCGCTAGCCCATAAGTGTTTAGAAATAATTTTTGGAAACTTAATAAGTCTAATTCATTTTAAAGCGCTCTCGCTGTATTATGCATAACTTTAGCTAATTGGTTAAAATCTCACACTCTCGTGGTCTCGACCTAACCTATTACACTTTCCTTACTCTCGTAACAAAAAGATTAATTTTATAATAAAAAGTCACAGCCAGAATTTTAAGTTCTTAATTATTTTAAGCCTAGAATTGATTTTACCGATTCAGTGTATTTTAATTACATACCGCCTAAAGTGTTTAGCTACTCATATTTGTTGTGCCAGACAGATACAGAAACAGAGGAACACAAATTAAAATATGCATTATAAAGAAATAAAAATAAATTCTTAACATTAATATAAATGCGAATTAATTAAAAACCTGAATAATAAAAATAATGTCAAACTCCTTCTTCCACAATCTGGCAAGCTCGGAGTGCGAACCGGAATCGAAAATAAAATTACAAAACGAAATGCTGAAGGCTTGAAAGAAATTAAATAATAACAATTTCCTAATGTTGGAAATTGTTATTTGATTTGGTTGGGATATAGAAAATAAAACAAGAACATAACAATTGCTGGAAAAATAAATGAAATAGGGTGCAATGGAAATACGGCAGAGCTTCCGCAAGAAAAATTAAAATAAAACTCTGTACTTTCTACTTTGAAATAAAGCTATTTATAGGATCATAATTTGGGCTTGGCAGTTGGAATAATACATGGGCTTCGGTGTTGCTGAGAGAATCCAGGGAAAAGTTGTGTTACTGGGTCTGCGGAAGAATAGGAAAAGTTATGACTTCACGTAGCACGTTCATGATCAATTCTCACCAAGTAAACCTAATTTCCCCTTGTCACGTTCGTGACAAGGGTGTCACGTTCGTTATCCTTGTATTTAGCGCATCACGATCGTGAGGGATTGGTGACGACTGTGACTGCTCCTTTTAGCGTGTCACGGTTGTGACTCCATGGTGACGGTCGTGACAATTGCAAATTATGCAGATTATGCAGAATTCCCCTCTTCTTCTTCTTTTCATGGTTGTTTTTGCTCATTTCACTTTTGGCTTATGATTTAGCTCTATAATTGATATACCTGCAAAATGACAAAGAAAACTCGAAGAATCGGGTGTTAAAACGATAAATGTGCGATAAAACGGCATTGAAACATAGTAATAAAACGATACTTTTTCTCGTTATCAGAGAGAATAGAAAGTCCTCTGAAGATGGGCAAAATCTATGACAACGGTGCAAGCTCCTGCAACAATACAAGGAAACCTTTTTCAGGACCCCGAAGGACGGGTGAAACAAATGCTATTCATACAGGCAGGGGCAGACCCCAATACTCTCACAGATCAGTAGCAGCCGTTACTATCCCTGCTCCAGCTCCACAACAACCACGTTTTCTTCAACAACAGCAATAACAACATTATCAGCAACAACCGCACTTTCCGCAACAAAGATCGTACAACAATAACAACAACAACCAACAGCAGCGCCCCTTTCAACAGAGGCCATCTCAAGCAAATAGGGTGATTGACCCCATTCCTATGTCTTATGCCGCTCTACTGCCACAACTCCTGAAGCTCAACCTGGTTGAGTTAAGGACGTTGGCTCCGCCAGATCCTCTCAACCTCCCGAAGAATTATGATGCCAATGCTAGGTGTGCCTTTCATTCCAACGCACCTGGTCACAATACTGAGAAGTGTAGAGCCTTACAAATGAAGGTTCAGGATCTGGTCGATTCCAAAGCTCTCAATTTCGCACCTCCTCCAAATGTTACCAGAAATCCTATGCCTAATCATGGTGGGCCCAGGATTAATGCCATAGAGGAGGACCAACCATCTACACTGATTGACAATGTTGCACATATTCAAACACCGCTGACAGAAATCAAAGCTCAACTCTTAAGATGCCAGGTATTCCCAGGTTGTGAGGCCTGCTGCGAATCGTGCAAGACTGCTGTTAATGGTTGTGAGAGGCTAAGGCTTGGCATAGATGTCCTTATCAGAGATGGAATTTTGCAGATTACCACAACGGTGTCTACAACATCAACAACTCTTTCTTCAGCAACATTAGATCCTCCTACAACATCAACAACTCTTTTTTCAGCAATAATAAATCCTCCTACAACTACAACAAGTATCGTTCCTACTGATTCATCCACAACTCCAGCAATCACTCCATCCATTATTTCAACAAACCAAAGTTCAATTATGCTTACTTCTACAACATCAACACCCATCTTATCAACATAATCACTTACAACACCAACAAACGCTAATGAAGATGTCTCAACGGTCACGATCTATTATGACCCAGCAACTGTTCATCCCAACAACAATTTTCAACAACAAACTACAACACCTACTGTCAGATATCTAATCACAATCTATTATGACCCGCATACCATCACAGTTCCTTCCGCTGCAGCAATCAGTCCAGTCACCATTACGGTGCCTGGACCCGTTCCTTATGAAAGCAGTAATGCCATACCTTGGCACTACGGATCTGATCTCTACTACGACGGAAAGAAGATCACTCTAGATTCATCAACCTCTTCACCACAAGTTGACAATGTTGGGGGAGGCGGAGGCTTCACCAGAAGCAGACACCGTTTTGCCTCACAAATACCGAGACCCAATGCTGAAGCAGAGGCTGTGGCTAAAGCAAAAGGGAATAGTGTGGTACTCGAAGAGCCAGCTGTTAAGGAAACTCTGAAGACGTCTTTTGAACAAGAGGTGGACGAGTTCATGAGAATAATAAAAAAGAGTGATTACAAAGTGGTGGACCAGCTTCATCAGACGCCCTCCAAAATCTCTATATTGTCATTGTTAATGTGTTCCGAAGCCCATAGGAACGCACTTTTGAGGGTCCTGCACGCAGCCTACGTGCCAGAAGAGATTACGGTTAATCAGCTGGAAACAGTGGTTGCAAATGTAAACACCAGTCATGGACTGGGCTTCACAGATGCTGATTTAACGACGGAGGGACGTAATCATAACAAGGCATTACACATCACCTTAGAATGCAAATACGAATGGTGATTGAACCACATCGCGTGGGGCTAGCCCAGGAATGATCAAATCTAGAACGTGCGGAGTGCTAGACTCCGGAGCTCTGTTTTCGTATGTTAATTTATGCGATTAGATATTTCGAAATACGGAAGGCGAATGGACCACGTTGCGTGGGGCTAGCCCAGCAGCGGTCCATTCCAGAACGTGCGGAGTGCTAGACTCCGGAGCTCTGTTTTCGTATTTAAAAAATAAAATAAGTTGGATAATATGTTTTTAGACGTTTTTGGATTTAACGTAATTAATAACGAAGGAGTGAACAAAACACTACGCGTCGGGCTGGCCCAGGTATGGTTCGTTTCAGAACGTGCGGAGTGCTAGACTCCGGAGTTCTGTTCTTTCGCAAATTAAATAGTTTGAAAGTTTGATGAATATCGCATTTTTTGCAAGAGATTTAGGATTTAGAATCGGTGGTGAGGTACAAGTAATCGGAAAAACGCAAACGCGGCAACAAGACTATAGTAAGGCGCAAATAAGATAATATCGAGTTTTTTAGTGATACCTAACGGGGAGGGTCCGTTGCTTCTTCAATACGCGCGAACAGACTCAAGAAATAAATATCAAATCATATCAAAGTATCGAGCTTGAAGTGTGTACCAAGATTACAAACCAACAAGACTAATCCTCAAGATGATTTTTTGCAAGCCCCAAGAAATAGTCCACTATTTGTCACAGCTTGCATCATGGATCGCACAAACAAGTCAACAAACTATGAACAAATGATTAACCACAAGGAGATCATCATCCACCATTATCGAAATTAAACAAAATCCTACAAAACTGTAAACACAAACTAAACTCAAGATTAAACAAAATCCTATGAAAACAAATTGATCGAAATTAAAATCTAAACTATAAAAATTTAAAATCAAGGCTAGCAAAATAAAGATAAAATTAAAATAAAATTATAATCTAAACTTGTAACAAATATTAAAATTCTAAATCAACACTTAACCAAAATTAATAAAAAAAAAGGAAATAATTAAAGTATTAACAAAACCAAAAAAATAATTCATAATAAGGTAAATGAGAAGGGGTCCACATCAAACTCTGATGGTGTGGGTAGCAGAAAGTCTGAATGGGCCTAAGCCCCATGGCAAGAAACATGGTCAGAGCAGGGTGCATCAGCGAAAATGGTGGGGTGGTTAGTAATCCTCAATGGGCTTATGGATTGTTCAAATCCATCAATAACATAAGATAATTCTAACAATTTTAAAATATATAAGATAAAAATAAAATAAATGTAATTAGAGATGAAATATCAGAGCTCTTTTCTCACAACAAACGAAACCTAAAAAAAGAACCTCAACGAACAAGGGGAAAGCTTCCTCATAGCGTGCCTGTCTCACTTTGTCTCGCGGAAACGAAAACTAATCGAAGAGTTCTCCGCCAAGCCGCTCCGTCTCCGTTCTCGTTCGTCTCAACAACCGCGTCTCGCCTTCAACTTCTCCTCTAGATCACGTTTCTTTCCTCTTTGAAACAAAACATAAAAAAAAACAAAAGAAAGGAACCCACCCTCACCGAAGGTAGCGACGGCGGTTCTCCTCTGTGTTTCGGGTTTATGAAGTCATAGTGGTTGGGTTTTCAATGGGTATTTGGAGGCGAAAAGGGTTGAGGTTGATGGTTTAGGGTTTTGTGGGTGAACGGCGGTGGTTCGGTTTTGAAGCCTTGGTTCAGATTCAAGGTTTTTTTTTGGTGTTGTGGTTTATGAAAAGAAGGAAGAAAAGTCGTTTTTGGATCGGTTTGAAGGTTCTTTGCGGTGAGTACGTATTGAAGAGAAAAGATTTTTTTGTTTCTGAGTTTTTCGGTTTTTTGTTCAGATTCTTCTGTATTCCTTCTCCTTTAGAGGTTGAAAAGAGAGCGGTTATTTATGAGGGTTTGAATTGGTCAGGTCGAGACCTTCTTGGTTGAGAGAGAAAACCGGTTGAAGGAAGATCAACAAGAGAAACAGAAAAAGGCAATATTGTTGTTGAGAAAAAAAACAGTGTCGGTTGTGTTTACAGTGAAAGCCTGGTTTTCTTTTTTTTTTTCCTTTTTTTTTATGGTGAAAATCAATATAAATCAGGTTATGTCTGTGGTGTTTTGACCATTTTTCTTCCCCAATTTTCCTTGATTCTAGCATAACAGAGGGGTTGCGAGTTGGCCTTTTTTATTCTATTGACTTGTCTTCTTTCAACTTTTTGGTGCAGGTTCACCTTTGGCTAAATTCGTGAATGTTTTTGGGAGTATACATGCTGCAGAAATTGGAGTAGTGTTGATAGGTCTTTTTTGTAAAGTCCTTTTCAAATGGTACAAATGGTACCAAATAAGAGTGATATTGAGAAAACTTAATCACCAAATAAAACAATTAACTAAAAATAAAAAAACTGATTATAAAAGAAATTTCTAATTTTAAAACAAATAGAGATTCTAGGTCTGACTATATTAAATTAAGAAATTAAATTAAATTAACTTTGAACTTAAATCACAAATAAAACTAAAATAAACATAGAGAAAACTAAAGTGATCGCTTAGTTAAAACACAAATTAATTCTTTAATGAAATACATCAAATAAAATTAAGGTAAAATAAAAAATAATTGATAAAATTGATTTAAATTTGAAATTAGAACTGAACTAATAAAATTTAAATAAAAATTAGACTAAATAAACTAAATTCTAAATAAATTTAAAATAATTACCTAAGAAATAAATCAGAGAAATGCATGATTGATGATAAATGAAATGTTTATGTAGAGATGACTAATTTTTGGTATATCGAAAAACAAATGCGTCAGATGAATGAAATTTTGAAAATTACTCGGTCAAAATTTAGGGTGTGACAGCAACTTATTACTCGATCAAAATTTAGGGTGTGACAGCAACTTATAAGATGATAAACTTAAAAAGTCAGTAGCTAAACTCAACTTAAGTATTCTAAAGCTATAAGAGTGAACAATTTCAAACTATGCCCTAAAAGGAAGCTAAACCCTAATAAGAGCTAAGGTGAAGTTACTTGAAGAAACCTAAATGGTTAAGCATGCTAAACTTGTGCAATCCCTAAGGTGAATAGAAAACCCAGGGGCTAACACTTAGTGAAAGTATCCTATAATGTCATACTAAAAGGGGATGAAGAGATCCAAGTGAAAGAGATCCAAACAATATGTGTAATGGTGTGAGAATGAGAAGAAATGCATATAAAACTTCAAAGGAAGAAAGAGAGTTAGAATACAACTCAAACATGACCAAGAGGATTTGGATTCCCCATACAAAAACCAGGGGCTTGATGAAGTGTCAAGATGTGGTTTAAACATGCAATGATTATCATAAAATTGGTTTTGAAAGATTAAGATGGAGGATGAAGAAGAATTAGGTCAAAAGGAGACAATGATGACTTATGACTTAAGAAAACCCTAAAATCAAAAGATAAAAACCTAATGAGGATGCTCTACACTTAAGGACCTCTAACATGACCTACAAGATACATAACCAAGACCTTAGAGCAATGGCATGAATGCTTTATTCGAATGGAATTAAGGAAGCTTTAAAAGGGACCAAAAATGACCTAGGGCTTAAGTAACTTGAGAAAAATATCAAATGACCTAGAAATATTATGAAACTTAATATTGAACATCACAATCCAGAGAATGACATGTGTACAAAAAATATCATGAAAACTCCTAATTTTGAATGGTCAAAGGATCACTAGAATGCTATTAGGGTTTTATTGGGACTTATTTGAAAAAATGGACTCAAAATGGTACAAACAATGACCTAAAAATCCAGAGAAAAATATTTTGAAGAAGTATGATGAAACATTAAGAGAATGCAAATAGAATGGGGTATTTCTCATTTTTTTTAGGAGAACAAAAATTCACAAAATGATTGGTCAAAAATGAAGGAATTATGAAACAATTAATAGGAAAATTAATTCTGACTTCAAAAATGAACAAAAATAAAATCTAAAAATAGGGAAAATTAGATAAAAATAAGAAGAGTGCTCATGAATTTATTTGGAATTTTCTAAGGCTTTTTGGTATTTTTTATAATAAGAAACTAAATTGGAATAAAAATGAAAAAAAGAAATAAAAGAATAAAACTGAAATGGGCCTGGGGGGTTCAAAGAGTAACAAAAACAACATAACTGGGCTGAGACTTATATGCATGGGGGTGTGGATAGGAAGTCAATGTCAACAGAACTGGAACATGCTTGGCACGCCCTCATTAATGCGTTGGCACCTCTTAAACTATTGGATCAGAAAGAATCAAGGGCCATGACTTAAAGTTGGGAAATATATTAGGGCACTATTCAGATGACCGGAGATGAATTCCGGACATCTTCTCAGTTCACTATTCCGGTAGGGCAAACCCTAAACATCACTAAAATGAAAACCATGACCATCAATGGATTCGCCTCTCTTCACTGATCATAAATATAGCTTCAAAAATCATTTAGGGTTCTTAAAATTCCTGAATCGAAAGCAAGAACTAAACCTGAGAAAATTGAATCTCTGCATCTATCATGCCTACCAACTAGCCAGTCAATCCATAACCTCTATCAGGCCTCAATCAACATAAAACCAATTAAAAATATGCAATTTGTGCAAGTGGAATTTCAGGACATACCTGAGTTGCAGAGATGTCAAATTGTTGTTAGAAGGCCAGAGATGAGGATCCTTAGCTTGCTTGATCTTGATCTTGATCAATGGAAGTGAAATAAACACTCTGAGGGCTATGAATCCCGAGTAATTGAGGAAAGTGCAGTGAAGATCAATGGTATGCAGTGTTGATTCTTTGATGTTTCAAGCTACGCCTTCCATGGATCTTAAACTTGAGATGATGATGATGATGATGGATTGAGAGAGATTGAAGCAGGATTGTGGCAATTTGAGGAGTTTGAATCCAAAATGCAGTGAAGATCAACAATGTGCAATGATGGATCTTAAAGCTTCCAGGTTGTGCAATGTTTGGTGATTAAGCTTGAGATGATGAAGATGATCAATGGAGGAAGAATGAACCTAGATCAATGGTGAAAAAAGCTTGCTCGAATCCATTTGCATTGGGAAAATTCAGAGAGAACTCTTTGCAATTTTTGGTGATTTTGATCAAAATGAAGCTGACCCTTGCACTGAAGTGATGATCTTGCTTTATAGAGCCCTTAACCATGGTTAATAATGCCTTAGGTTAACTGAGTGAATAAGGTTAAATGAGTGAGGCAATTATGGCAGCTATGCCAGCTGTAACATCCAGAAGCTTCCACATTCGAGCTGGATCACATGTTGTAAGTTTCATGAAGTTTATGGTATGGATCAAAGCATGGAAATGAGCAGCATGATCTAAGGACTGTAGCCTGCATTGCATTGTGGTTTAGAATGAACTCCATGAGGTGCATTGCAAGAGGCATGGTCCTGCAAGCATTCAAATGCAACCTGCTTGTGCTTGAACATTTGAATCCTATACACTTGTGTCCATGATCTTATGATGGAATGCAATGTAATTGAGTGATTTAGTCATGCTTAATCCATTTGGCTTAACTGAAGTGAAATGCATGGCAATGGTGTGGAGAGGCATCCATGAGATCACATCCCCTTAGAACAATGTATTTTGATCATGCTTTATGGATTGGTGCCAATGGAATGAACTGATTTGAACCTTGGTGCAATGCCTTACCATCCAAGCAAACAGTTGGCTTTGATGATCTTCAATGGAAGATTTATTCTAACTCAAGCAAGCAATTCAAGGAAAATTTGTACTCAATTTGAAGTGGAGGGATCATAGAACAAGTTTGGTGTTTGGGCCATAATGGAATGATGTCTCTAAGGAACTCAAATGATCCCAAGAAAATCATGCCACAAGACTGCATATTGGCCTGCACGAATTTGGCTTGCCTTGTGCCAGTGGGCCTATGGCTGGCCAGTTGCAACCTCCCCACTTTGACCCTCAATAAGCCCAAGAAGACTTGTTCAAATGAAAAATCTTTGAACACCAATATTGTAGGGATTGCATCAAGGAACAACTTTGTAGTTCACCAAAAATTCATTTGAGGTCTTTTTAGCAAAGAAAAATGGCTTGAAATTCTGCCCACCACATGCTTGATGAATTTCCAGGCAGGGCGCGCGCAGGTGGCAAGGCCTGCCTTGGCCTTTTGCCCTAGCTTGCCTTGATTTGCACCAACTTTGAATGATCATATCTCACTCAATTTTGATGTTATGAAAGAGTTCCACCTATGAATTTGAAGCTCAAGATACCTTCTTTAATTGGCTCAAAGTAGAATTTTGATAGCCCTCATATTTTGGGAGAAGGCTCTCTCAAAGATGCTGCAAAAATGGCCAAAACTTGCCATTTTGGGAAACCCTAATTTTCCAAAAATGGTAAGTTTTGGTTTTCTTGATTTCTCTTGATTCCTCCATAATTTCTTGATCAAATTTGAACCATAGGATCCTTTTAACCTTAATTTCATGATTTTGATCTCAAAAAGTCAGGAGTTGACTTTTTCTTTAGCATGGTTGACTTTTCCCCAAATCCCTGATTTTTAGTGACCTGGACAATTGAACCTCTTCCATAATGAATTTGTGGATGAAATTTGAACCCTAGGCACTTGTCATCATATATAAGACAATGAAATCCACTTTGAATCAAAACTTCATGCAGAAGCCCAGTAGAAATGAAACCCTAATTTGGCCTTCTTCATCAAGAGATGTTGCACTGTCTGCCTCCCTTGATCAAACCAAATATTTCCATGGCTTGTGGCTTCAAATGAGAAATTTTGGGATGTTGTGAACCCTTTGCACCATGTTGAGAAGCTTTATGGCCCTTTGATTTCCTTTGTATAGCCTCCAATTGCTCCAATCATTGATCACATACCCATGCCTCAACTATGCCACACATGATGCAATGTTTTTGGTTATTTTATGAACTTATGTATGCTAAATGCCATGCAAAAATGTTGAGGAAATGAGAGGGCAAATTTTGAGGTATTACAGTATGCCAGCACCTTGGGATTGGTTGTACTCTACTTTTAAAACTTTCTTCAATTATATTTACTTGTTTGCTTTTAAAACTTTATTTGTATTTTCATGTTGATTTTAATGAAATGAGCATGCAATGTTATGATTCAATTTCATTCACTGTTTGTATCTTTATGCTTTATATTTCAAGTTCATTTTCTTTCTCAAGCTCTTACAATGATTGGAGGGAGAATGACGAAAACGATATATCCATAATTGTTGTTGGTATGCTTTCAATTGAGACTTGGATGACGATATACATGCATTGTTTCAAATCCCAATTACTGGAGAAATAAGGAAGTTAATCTCTTACCAGCCCATTTGAGCCTTGAAGTTTGAGTTTCTTTCTATTCGAAAAAACCTGCAATTTTTAACTCGGGGTTGTGTAGTTCTCAATTAATTCGAATGTACATTCAAATACAAGAGAATCATCCAAGACACCTTTCAATAAAGGTCGTAATCTCAATGGTTCTACCTTCATCATCAACATTCAAGATGTAGATCTTTGGTTACTTTGGTTGTTGATCCTTTGGATCATAAATTATTGTTTGATTGCAGGGATTTCACTGGTTTTTAACTTTAAAATTCGTGCCAATTCAGTTCATGATCATATGGTTTTTTGGAAGTGCTTTTGAAAGAGGATCATGCTGAATTTTGGCTATTTTTCTGCTACTGGTTCAGTGTTAACTAGTTAACCAATTTCAGTACAAAATGGTTAACCGGTTAACCAGTGCTAATTTTGCACCAGAATTTGAAAATTAGCCGTGTTAATCGATTAACCATTTGGTTAACCAATTAACACTGCTCCAGAAGTTGTTTTTGGCTTATTTTTTACTTGCTCTTGGTTCCTCTTGCTTCTTCTTCTTCCTCCTTCTTATTTTTACTTTGAGAGACATTTTTGGGACTAATTTCTCTTTAATTTTAATGGACTTTGGGTGTAGATTAGAGTGGTTAATATTCATTAGTCCAAATCTACCTCTAAGTGAATTATTTAACTCACTTTAGGTACTTTGCATTAGTGAGATATTTTCATACTTGAATCCACCAAGATGAGTGATTGAACTTAAAGATGAAAGAATACCATAAGTGGAACTCAATTTGGTGTTCATCTTTAGTTTCATGCGGCATTGCATTCAGATGGTGATTTATATATCGTTTATCTCGCATGTATTAGCACAAATATCGTTCACCTTAATTGGTGTTGGCCGGCCTCATTTGTAGGGTAATTTCTCAGTAAATTACTCGGCGATTGCTTAACATAGACAAAAATGTGCCCTTACTTTAGAATAAAAATCCAATTGCACTTTCATGGACCGTACCTCGTGTGGTCGCGTAATCCCAAAGTTATTGATCTTTTTGCGTTAAGATCCAAGACTTATGAAGTTTGATGCGTAGTTGCTTTGGGTCTCCCAATCTTCTTTCAAACTTCATTGAATTTAGTTCTAGTTGCCTTGATTAATCACTATAGTGTAAGATACTAAGCGGAATCAGTTGCCTTTCGATTTTGGTACTAAGTACCTTGGTTACTTTCTTTGGTTGTGGATGATTAAGTTCACCATACCATTATTATGTAAATATTATTATACTATTACTATACTAACATTTTAATTCCTTCTCGCACATTATCCTCTTTATTTTTATCTCTCGCTCCTTATCTCTTTTATTATACTTTTATTATACTATATCATTCATCATATTGTTTATGTTATATTGATATTCTTGTGCTTTTTCTTTTGTCCATTTTGGCACAAAAATATTAATAAAGGATTAAACATCTAAAAGACTTGTGACTTTAATTTTGGAATATGGCTACTATCCTTAGCATTGGATTTTGAGTTTTGGACCTAGATTTTAGGATCATTCCCTTTGCTCAAGTTATTATGGATTGAATACCTTAACATTGATTTGGTTCATTTGTTTATAAAGATGAAGCCCCATTGTTGATTATGTTTCGAAGAGTGCTCGTCATGCGGTTAGATCGTTCTTCCTTTAACTTTTACTTCAAGTTTTAGGATAGCCTCTTCATCTTTTTCCCCTTCTTAAATTTTCAAAACTTCTCTCTCTTTTCAAAATCTTCTTTGTTTTCAAACTTCAAACCACTTTCATAATCAAACCTTGACTTAGGTCAAATGGTTTTTACATTTTTTTTCCATTTCATTTCTTAATAAATTCTAAACTACATAAGCATATCGAAACCTTTTTCAAAATACTTTAAAAAATTCAAAACTCATTCAATCTTTTTGTGCCCTCGTGCACTTTTATTTTTTTAACCATTTTCATATGTTTAGATATGATTCATTCTTTTTAGCAGAATTATTCGCTAAAGAATGACGACTTATCTTTACATTATAAAATCAATTCAACACATTAATTTTTCACTATTTGTACCACGAACTACGAGGTTTTGATCTCACATTGCACGTCGTGGGTACGTAGGAATGAGACGAACGTTTCGTCAAACACAAAAATCTTAACAAACATTTCTCTTCTCATCTCTTCAATCTCTTTTAACAAACTATTTTCAAACCAAAAACAATAAATATTTCAAAGGGCTCCTGTGGAGTACCACGAACATTTTAGGTGCGTAAAACCTTCCCAATTTGTAACATATCCCTTTACCCTATTCTCTACTCGATTCTTTTAGCTTTTTGCTTTTAGATTCATTAGGATTTTATTCGCTCTTTTTTCCTTTTCCATTTGGAATAAAATAAAAGCGCGGTGGCGACTCTGTTTCCTTTGAGTTAAGTTAACTAATAGCTTACTCTCATGATTTTACCGCTATAGGAAGAAAATGGTAAAGTCTTGAGGTGGGTATTACACTGAGTCCCACGGGAAGAAAATGGTAAAGTCTTGAGGTGGGTATTACACTGAGTCCCACATGAAGCAAATGGTAAAGTCTTGAGGTGGGTATTTCATTGAGTCTCACGTGAAGCGACCCAAATATTGAATGGGCGATATATCTGATTCTATAGAAAGAATTGACCTTAGGCTTGAGATGGGTATTATGTCAAGTCCCATGGGAAGTAAAAAGGCAAGATTCTCACTAGTGATAGTAGGATTTGTAGAACTCCTGGATGTGTTCCATGTTAGTATGTGAATTGTTGTTTCATGTACTTCGGGTTCTGAGAAGGGTAAGGATAAAGT
Source organism: Lathyrus aphaca (assembly GCA_963966055.1). NCBI lineage: Eukaryota > Viridiplantae > Streptophyta > Magnoliopsida > Fabales > Fabaceae > Lathyrus > Lathyrus aphaca. The sequence goes on from OZ014524.1 coordinate 340,456,459, forward strand.
CGTTTGACTTATCCTTACTAGTTGATATTTTGAGCATGACATGACTTCCGCTGATGGAGTTTATTTTGAGATCATTGTTGATCTAGTTCTTAGCTTTTTATTTTGAACATCTTGTATACATTATGCCTTGACTTAAACTTTTGTATTCGGGCATTTAATGTATGTAATGTGTTGACTAAGAACTTATTTGTATTACAATATCCAAACTTGGATTCATGTATAATATATATGCTTTGATGTACGTTGTTATATATTGGTGTTACATTCCACGCTCCCACCATTATATTAAAAGCCCTTGAGTTACAGTTGTTGTTAGTTCACAAATTCCCAGCCAATGTCCGCTCGAAAATCTCTTCTCCGTAAACTTCTTCGATTTCCGCAGTTACTCCTTATTCTTCTTCCTTGAAAGAGGTATGTTCCTCCATGAATCCATAGGGTTCGAAGGCACACAAAAACAACAGGTAGATGACAAGGGAGACTAAAGGAATAAACACAGAGAAACTAGATACCACATCAACGAGAGAGGAAAATCAGACAAGCTGGGGGAAATCAATGGATAGCCGCCGTGAAAATCCTAAAACAAAAAGGCAAAAAAAAACAACCTAGACACAAGGGATGAAGACACAATAAATTCCTAGAGAGAAGTTGGACCATCTATCTCTAGAATACACGTGAGAAGTTTCTTTACACAATATCTTTTTTATATATTTAATTATAGCAAAATGCTAACGACTGTCTTAGGAGCATTTTTTAAAAGCTTAAAAAGATAAGCATTTTTGAAAATAAGTGTATTCAATGCTTGAAAAATTGAAATATTTGACTTTTATAAAATAAATAAATTTTTTATTTAGAAGGCTTAAAAAGTACCTGAAGTTACTCGTTAGCATACCCTTAATTATAATATAATAAATATATAGAAATAACAAGACAAATGGACACCAAATACATCAAATCAAATACATCGTTGTTGTTCTTTTTTAGATGGTAAAATATTTCATTTTAAAAATTGCATTCAATGGACTAAGAGATACAAAATTGATATGAATGAAAGTTGTTGATTGTACCATTTCTCACGTTTGACCATAATGTCAAATCGATGATGGTTAATATTTCAAAATTTATAAATTAATCCTCATTCATACTTTATAAAAATATAAAATTGATCTCAATATTTAAAAAAATTACAAATAAGAACCCAAATTTAATACTAATGCTAACACATTTCATTGTTGGAATGGAAAAGAATGGGTTGAAAGTTGAATCAATGGAGAAATTAAGAAAAGCTGTAAACGAGATAGCATACACCAAGAATCTGAGTAAACTCTCACCACTTCATTTCTCTCTTCTCCCTTTCCTTTCCATTTCATCTTCTTTCTACAAACTCGCTCTCTCAATTCGCCGCCGATTCTTTCTTTCTCAAATTCATCGTCTGCCAGTTCCTGTTATCAGCGTCGGAAATTTAACATGGGGAGGTAATGGCAAGACGCCAATGGTTGAGTTCATTGCTCTCTTCTTTGCTCGTTCCGGAATTTCACCTCTTGTTCTTTCTAGGGTATTCTCTTTTTTCTTTACATTGTGTGTTACTTTTCCCTTATTTTGTTCATCTGCTTCAATTTTATTATACGTGCTGGTTAATTCTGAGATTTTGATAACTAAATTGAAGTAGAAAATGCACCAGTGAATTGTTTTATTCAATAGATTCAATTATTCAACAAGAGAAATAAAGTCACTGTAGCATATAAGAGAAAAAGGAAAACCTAGAACGATTATAAGAGAATTTAATAAAAAAGATCTTGAGATTAACAATTGGATAGAAGATAGAACATTATGACAAAAAGTTGAATCATGTGGCCGACCGCATTTAGTATGATAAAGTTTGGTGGTTGTTATTGTAATAGATTCAATGATTAGATGCACATATTTATTTTCATTTTTTTTTGTGAAGGAAATTTGTATTTTAAGCGAGAAGCGTGAAAATTCAATACTCAATAGCAGAGAACTCAATTTGGGGTTAAAGAAAATGTTATTATGCCAGGGAAATAAAAAGGTTAAAGTGATTTGCAAAGTGACAAAATAGTTCATTGACTTGGATCAGTGCTGTCAACTGAGGTTTGAGAAAAACAGTGCTGTAGGATGTAGCGCACTATAGCCGATATTTGACAATATTTGTACTCAATAGCTAGTTGCAAAGCAACATCGATTTGTTAGCGGTTGTTATTACAAGTAGTATTGTCAAGATTAAGTGTTGGATCGTAAGATTGTAAGATCTTATGTTTAAGGATGCTGATAGTGCTACTATTAGAGAAAGATCATTTTTGTCGCTGATGTAATCAAGATCAGGCTTTTTGAAGCTAGATTTTTTTTAAAAAAAAAATGTGATGGGGCTTCTTTTTTTTTTATATGTCTGTATTGTAATTTTCATGTTTTTTTGTATGTGTATGTATATATATTTATGAAATTATCATTTTTCCCTTCACTAGGATCTTATGTGTCGTGCTAACAATCCGAGTTTTACGATCTTTCACATGCTCATCAATCCTACTTAAAATCTCGTGCTTGACTACATTGATTACAAGTGTGTAAATGATTACTTTAGTATGATGATTGGCTAACTAGTGAATATTAAAATGACTCTCAATAACCCTTGGTTATGGCTCATTTTCTTGATTATGCACAGTTCCGGAGTTATTGAAGATATTGCATCCTCCATGTCAAATTCTAACTGAAGAACTTAACTTCTATTCATTTAAAGTTGTAGTGCATTGTTAGGATTAGCTTATTTAAGGTTTTCTACAAGCATAAACTGTTATGATATTTTTGGGAGGAACATATAGAAACATCTTATTTCATATGCTCTATAGGAATATAGAATAGCTTATAAAACAACTAATAACTTATATGAAAATAATTTTATTTTATTTTATCTTTTGTTATAGAATAGCTTATGCTTAAGCATTTATATGATGAAAACTTAACCTATAGGCGCTTAATTAATCTATTTAACCAAACAGGGTCTTACTTAGTAAGTTGCTTTGGTTGTTTCATTTCTATCTTCCTTTTACAGGGTTATGGTGGTGGTGATGAAGTTAACATGCTTCAGAGGCATTTACTTGGAACATCAACTAAGTTTGGTGTTGGCGCAAATCGAGTTGTTGTTGCTAGTCATTTGATCCAAAAATATGGCTACATTGATATTCGCAAGAGTTCATTGTATGAGAAACAAAATCTTAATTGGAAGGCCCAAAATTCTCTTGATTCAGAAAAGATTGGGATTGTAGTTCTTGATGATGCAATGCAGGTAAAGTAACACAAGTCTTCCCTACACTACCCTTATTTGTTTTCCCTTGTACTAATCTACTATTTCATTATTTGCTTCTTAGTTACAAGCTTGAAAACATTTTGTGCCCCAATTTTGATTTGGTTCATTTGTTATGTTTATTATCATTTTGCTAGAGCTACTTTTTTGCCACTACCAGTGACTTAAATGAGTGAAATTTAGGGTTTCCTTTTTTTATATCTTTGTCGACATGGCATTTGCTCTAAATCAAACCATTCATATGCAAGGTAGCATTGGAGCTTATGGCGAGATATGGAAATTGTGATGGTCAATGGATTAACTCTTTGGGGTAACGGCCGACTACTGCCACTTGGACCTTTACGAGAGCCGTTGACTGCACTCAGACGAGCCGATGTAGTTATAATCCATCATGCAGATTTGGTATGATAAAATGATATTAATAGTATTAGTAGTTCCTTTTCAAAGAAACTAATTTGCACTTTTTTGTACCAAGTTTTTCTTCATCAGTTAGTATTTACTTATTTGTGAGGCATGTCTGTATATGCAAATCTATAGAGCATAACATTGTACTGAGAATTTTGCTTTTGGAGATTCTTAGGTTTCTGATCGTGTTCTCGAGGATATTGAGTCTATGGTCCAAGGAATTAAAAGGTCTGTTCCTATTTTCTTCACAAAAATGGATCCAACTTACCTAATTGAGGCGGGAAACATCAATGCTAAAATATTGTTGACAGCTCTTCATGAAGCTACTATTTTATGTGTTTCCGCTATTGGTTCTCCAGAACCTTTTGTGAAGCGGGTTCAAGAGGTATTCCTCTTTACTCATCTTCCGTCAACTAAATAGAATATATATTCTTATAATCATTGGTGAATCGTCTAACAACAAAAACAACCAAGCCTTATTCTACTAAGTAGGATCGGCTACATGGATCAAACATGTCATCGGTGGGATCGACTACAAACATGTTGATTGACTTTTTCATTTTAACAGGATTCTTATACAAATAAAACTAATATGATGTTGTATATGTTTTAAGTGAATTTTTTTTTCTTTTCTACTAACTTTCTTTCTATTTATTATTTCTAAAGTGCAGATGGGAGCACAGTATGTTGATCGAATAGATTTCAGCGATCATCACAGATTCCATGCCAGGGTACATTTATCTTTCTTAAACCAAATAATCTGTTCACTGATTACATACTCTGTTGTTTCAAGTAAACTTTTGAACCCATCGCCGGTTCTTCTTGACACCATGATGTAGTGGTATTTGAGAAAACTGCATGAAGATCATATTGAGTGCTTCCATTGTACCTTCTTTCATTTTTTGTGTGCATGTGGTGTAGTTTTACAGTGACTAAAAAGCTATATGTTCAATTAATCAAGGATATTGGTGTGATCAAAGCTAGACTTGGAGAATTAGAGAGGAAGTTTGGTTTCAAACCAATTGTTGTAATAACTGAGAAGGTAATTGGACATAGTTTGTGTTGTTGTTCATGTATGGAATTTTACATATATGTTTTTATCCCTCTACTCATAACCCTTATTGAACTTTCCTTTTGGCAGGATTATGATAGGGATCCTAAAATTCTTAAGCAACTTTATCCTTTTAAAACTTTTGTTCTGTGTTCTACATTGAAGATTTTGCCCTATAGAGGAAACAATGAAGACAGCTTTAAGAAATTTCTCAAGGACAAATTGAAACTAGAATTGCCTGCAGCGGATTAATTGCTTGCCCCAATCCCTCTGTTTTGCAAAATGGTTGTTCTTTTCCTCTAGAAACCAGATATCTCGTGCAATTACAAAGACTAATCTCGAGCCGGAGAGGACCATAATGGGCGATAAAGCTCTTCTCAAGAGAATTTAACACAACTACGCGTCTAGGGCTTGGTTCGAACTCTGGACTTCTGGTTAAGAAGCAAGAGATTCCATAGTGTTCTTGAGTTAAGACTTTACTAATACATTCCAAGGAGACAAGTTTTTTGAAATATTTATTTTCATCGAGTTTGATTAATTATCGAGTTTGATTAATTATCGAGTATGATTGGGGACAAATCTCTTTAAAGTCATAGCTGTTACAGAACGGTATAGAGATAGCAAAATTAATACACAACACAACCTTGCATTTGATTTCTAGTTACTTTTTTTCTTCTCTCTTTCATTGGTTCTTGAATTGAGCAAATTTTGTATAGTTTGGTAGGCTTTTATATATTGGAACAACCCATTTTAAACTAACTTTTCAACCTAAAATCAGCTTAATTTTCTTTCTACTCCACTCAATGCAACCATAAAAGTTAAATCAATTTAAATTTCCCACCAGTCCAACATACAAAAATACATCTATTTTGTATGTGAATAAATGATTGACACGTTGCAAAAAGAAAGAAACAAAATCATGATGTTAGATATTTCCCACTTAAATGCACTCGGCAAGTGACTTAACATATATCACTATTGATTAGTTGGCTCTCAAAGTTTACACCTACACCCCATATGAAAAGCAGGTTTTGCCACATAACTTTCACACTGCTTTTTTTTTGTTTTCAAGTTTCTTTGTACCACCTTTCTAATGTTGTCACCATCTTCATTCAAGTAAATACAATTATTTTTATATTAAAACACAACAAATGATAGTGAATTGATGATGTTATCTAGAGAGTACCCTTTGCTCCACTATCTCTACCTACTTAGACTATCAATAAAAAACTCCCCACCTATTTTTAACATCATTTCATATTTACATCATTAAATCTCTAACCAACACTTCTCAACCACAATTCCACAATCTATAAAGACAAACCAAATCATATCATAGTACACAATTTCCAAAATGGACAGGATGCAAAATTACTTTCCCTACTTAGACAGGATGAAAAATTACTTTCCCTTAATCTCTTTCTTCATATTCAGTTTAGGATTCTTAGAAGCTCAAAAGGTTCCTGCTATTTATGTGTTTGGTGACTCACTTGTTGATGTTGGAAACAACAATTATTTGAATGATACCTTTGCAAAAGCTATTTTTCCTTACTATGGTATTGATTTTCCAACTAACAAACCTGCTGGGAGATTTAGTAATGGCAAGAATGCTGCTGATTTGATTGGTAAGCTACTCTAAATTCTAATTTCATTTTGTTGATTCATTCCGGCCATGAACCGACTAATCTCGGGAGATCAATCACACCGTTCACTCGTGGGTCCCATTTAAAATCAAAACATAGTTCTGTATGGATTGACTCAACACAAAGATTACTTGCACCTAGCAGAATTCAAACCTAAGACCTTGAGAGGAGCACACTCTCAGGTCTCAAGCCTTCATCAATAGGCCAACCCCTGAGGTTAATATTATCGACTTATCAATGCTTTGCTAATATTTGCATCAAATGAATGGTTGTGATTTTGCAGCCGAAAAACTAGGATTGTCCACTTCACCACCTTACCTCTCCTTAGTATCTTCTATGGTCAAAAACAGAAAAAGCAATGTATCATTCTTGAATGGTGTTAACTTTGCCTCAGGAGGTGCCGGAGTCTTAAATGGCACAGATCAAAGATTTGTAAGTAAATTTTACAAAGTTCAAATTCTTTCTTTTCTTTCTCCAACTTCATTTTTGTCTTTGAATAGTAAACATTATAGGTCCAACTTTTTTTGTAGTGGAAATCAATACATATGACAAAGCAAGTTGACTACTATTCACAAATGTATGAACAATCGGCACATCAAATAGGAGCATCGAAACTTCAAAAACACATCTCAGAATCCATCTTCCTTGTTGTGGTCGGCAACAATGATATCTTCGATTACTTCAATTCAATCGATCTGCAAACGAATAACACGCATCAACAGTATGTCAAATCCATGGTTTCTTCATTAAAGTTGCAACTACAGGTAAGCACAATGGTTATATATTGTAAAGATAACATTTACTATAACTATATTTTCATCAGCATGGTTCTAAGTTGCGGTTGCGTCCGTGATTGCAGTTGCATTGCAAATCTTGATTTTGTGCCCAAATGCAGGCATATGCAACCGTAATTAATATTGCCACATCGTTGCAGAGATCTCTAAAACTATTATATTGTGACTTTTTGGCAGAGATTATATAAAAATAGTGCAAGGAAATTCGAGATTGCTGGCATTGCTGCAATTGGATGCTGTCCCGCGTTACGGCTCAAGAACAAAACCGAATGCTTCTCAGAAGCCAATTTATTGTCTGATAAATATAATAAAGAGCTTCAATCTATGCTTAAAAGTTGGCAATTGGAGAACAAGAACTTAAGTTATTCATACTTTGATACTTATACCGCCATCCAAGACCTCATTCAGAATCCAACTTCTCATGGTATTATCATATTTTCCTACGTCTTTTTAAATTATCGACAAAACTTTACTTACGTCTCAATCAAACTCAAATACAAATACAGAAACAAGATACACTGACACGTCAACACCAGTAATAATTTGAAAAAGTGAATATATTAATGTAATCACGTGTGTCTGTATCTTGTTGGTAGCGGACACGAGCACATGTCGGACACCATACACGCCTCTGTTCAGAGGTGTCGGTGTTACCGAGCTCGCTATGGTTAAGCTAAAAATATTTTAGTACCTCTTAAACCTAATACTAGAGCCATTTATTTTCAGGATTTGTAGAAGTGAAAGCTGCATGTTGTGGAATTGGTGAACTGAATGCTCAGTTTCTATGTCTACCAAGTGCAAACATTTGTAGCAATAGACAAGATCATATTTTTTGGGATTCGGTTCATCCTACTGAAGCAACTACTCGTATAATTGTGGATAGACTTTATAATGGACCTTCACAATACACATCTCCTGTTAATATGAAACAGTTACTTCATGTATCAATTGCCAAATCAATTTTTCCCTTCAATTTTTTCGTTGTATTGAGTTTGATGGTTACTTGTTATCAAATAAAAGTAAAGTAAAACATGGAAAGAAAGAAATTGTATCACAATATGAGTTATCATGTGAAAAAGGAATTGTAACAGAAATATATTAATTAATGAATTATTTATTGATTGATTAGTGCAGCCTACATCATAATTTATATATATATATATATATATATATATATATATATATATATATATATATATATATATATATATATATATATATATATATATATATATATATATATATATATATATATATATATATATGAACATCTAAAAGTGTTATCTTTTGTTAGAAGATGGAGTTCATGGGCTTTATCTATTAAAAAAGCCTCCATTATCACCAACAAAAGCTATTCATCTTAATTCGAAAATGCATAGAAATGGTGTGCTCATTTTGACTCTTTCTGCATTCTATTCACCTTAAAATCTTCCACCCATTTACATAGCTTACCCATCATTCATCAACTTCATACACATATCATCAAACTCGGTTTCATCTCTCAAATCGACGTGGCTAATTGTTTTTTAAATGGTTATGTTCTTCACTCTTTTATTTTATTGATGCGTGTGTACTGTTCGATGAAATGCCGCAGAAGAACTCTTTTAGTTTTTATAATACCATTGTTGATATTAAAATAAAATTTATTAATTTCAAAATTAAAAAAACTTTTTTTTTCAAACACAACCTTTATAAGAATTATTAAGATCACCGAGTAATATATGGATTCATATTAATCAAATCTCTTTATATAATTAAAAATATTAATTATTACATTACTTTTTATAAAATTAATAATACATTTTTAACTATGAATGAGTAAAAATTTAAATATAGTCCTCCTTGAGAATATATATTTTACTATGGTATGATTGGTAGAAGAAAAAAAAAAGTTATGAGGCCCTAAGTAGTATTTATGGTAGTATGGTACGAAAAGTAAAAAGTGAGATTCTAAGCAATTGTACTTCAAAGACTTTTCAGTTGAAAAAGTGAGGTTCTATATAATTGGATTTCTTACTAAGTTCAAGGGCGACAATATTTTATGTAGCATCTCTATCTTTGAGTGTCTGTCACATTTTAGTTTAATCCAGGCTCGTCAACTGAGAATCTCATCACTTGCAAAGAATGTTAATAGTTTGCATATTTTGGATGATCTATCATGTCGTCGAAATCTCTAACAATGAATTCAGTTTAATTAAATCACTATGAAACAAAATGCAACCATGCCCTGAGATAGTAATTTAACATGCAATTGCAAAGGTAATCAAAATTCTGTACGCAGATCACAAATGTCTTAACCACTTGTCGAGACATTGATCTCTGGTATGAGTTAAACAAGGTTCAGACGCACAGACTGATATTCACTAATATCAGCGCAATAACATGTCAGATGTCCCAACATCTTTCTAGACATGTTTATGCAGTCAGTATAATAGCATAGTTGTATAATTGCAGAATGATAAAACACCATGATTTGTTAACTCAGTTCGGTCGAACTCACCTACTTTGGGAGATCCCAATCCAGGAAGAAGATGACACTATAAGTGGATTATTGATTGTACAGAACGCTCATTGTACAGGTAAAGACAAACCATTTTACCTAATCCTACCTAATGTAATTCATTACCGCGGAAAACCATCTGCTGATACGAGAACCCCATCTCACTTCCTCATCGTTGCACTCGCCACAATGGTATCAGGTTGCACCCATCAATTCCTTCATGTTGCACTCCCGCAACTTTACCATTCACGAAATTCCTCCTTTCTATGCAATTTCCAACCAACTCTCTTTGGTTATCTTTTCTCATTAGACGTGCCTCCAAGATTTCTCCAAGAACAATATACAATTCATTACCAAAGATTTCTGAATTTGTATCAACAACTATGTCTACCTCAATCTATCCTACTGATACATGGGTGACTTACAACACAAGAAAGCCAACGACTTTCAAACCCTAAACCTTATTTTCTACTCTTACAAAGTGTTACAAGGATTAGTTGTTTTGCCCTAGGTCTAAAGACTTCTATTTATAATCTTCTGCTGATCCATAGGTTTTCATCTTCTGTCTTCTAATTTGTTGATTTGCTGTTGATTTGTTGGAGAGAGTCTTGGAGAAGATTTAAACTAGGTTTAAATCTTCTTTCTTGTCAGTTCAGGATGTCGAGTCTTCATGCTAGGACATCACATTCGACATCTTTTGTCTTTGGCAGATTTCTTCACATTTGCACGTTCCCAAATTTCTTTATCTTTATCAGAGTCTTCTATCTTTTTGTTTTGCCAAAATTTAGTCAAACCTCTGGAGCTTTAAATCTCCCCATTTTGATTTTTTTTTGGCTAAAACCCTTTTTCCCCAAAAGGTCTGATTTGAGATGAAAGAATGAAGTTGAGGCATAGGAAGGTGTTGAATTCTTCAAGTCTGATTTATGTTGGATGAGTGTTGTTGAGACATGTGTTGAATCTCTTAAATCCAGCTAGGAGCTTAGAGACTCTTGAAGCTAGAAGGGAGTCTGAGAGGGTTGAAGGGTTGATATTACACATCTCCCCCTCAAACACACTCCCCCTCCATTCAAGCTCCAATTTACCATCCTCCCTTCTCCTCCTGTGGTCTCATAGGAACAAACCTCAATTCCTAATAACTCAGGTCACAAGACGCAACTGCATCCAAAACTCAGATTACAAGACACAATGATACTTTTTAAGCATACACAAGACACGGTGTTGGAACATCTTGTTCCACATCCTCCCAAAGACAACTTCACAGGATGGTGCTTATGACAGAGATTGACCTACCATACACACTTCTCCCTCTTTTAGCCAAAAACTGACAAAAGTAGCCATTACAAACCCAAACCCATACAATGCTTACCCATATCTTGATGAATTGCATAGGACTACACACTGTACCATGACTTGAGGAAGAGGAACGAATTGACCCCCTTTATATAGGCACACAATTTCCTTGGAGATAACGATCCATTGGAGAAAGTAGAGACCAAGATTGGAACCATAACGCGCATCATCCAATGGTTTGTTGACCATGACTGTTAACCGTCCAATAATGCTTAGAGTGAGAAGGATGTTTTCGCACGCACATGTTTTTATCTGTCCAAGACCCATCGTCCAATATCCTGAACAATGTCCTGACATCCTTATGGACATTGTCAGTTTTCCTCAAAGAACATACTAAAGCCCTTTTATGATTCTCACATTCTTATGGAACTTTTCAGATCATGCTACAACCTCATGATGTTTTCAACGATCTCATTACAAGTCTCTCAACAGTGATATAATGTTGCTCAATCACTTCTCATGCCTTTAATTCACTAATTCTATAGATATAACTACCAAGTCTCCCTCAACTTGCAGCAGCAATATCATGTCAGGACATCCCAATTGACATCTCATCACAACTTGCTTAACCTTCAAGCATCCAAGGACGAGTCTGGCAGTGACATAAGATAACCTGAGCTTCTTTAATGAGCATTTTGTTGCTAATTTGTTGGAGAGAAACTCAGAGAAGATTTAAATCGGATTTAAATCTTCTTTCTTGTCAGTTCAGGTTGTCGAGTCTTCATGCTAGGACATTGTATTCGACATCTTTTGTCTTTGACAGATTTCTTCATATTTGCGTGTTCCCAGATTTCTTTATCTTTATCAGAGTCTTAAATCTTTATGTTTTACCAAAATTTAGTCAAACCTATGGAGTTTTCAGTAATCATAGAGAAAGTCATTAAATTGATTATAAATCAATTTTAATATGGAAATAAGAAAAAAAATTAAAATAAACCTTAATTCGGTCATCACTACTAAAACCATCAAGCTGGTTTAATAACTCTAACATATTTCTTTCTACCTTCTTATCTCCAGTAACTTCACTGCAATGAGTCACAATATAAATCATAAGGTAGCTGAAATTCTAAACTTGTTTTTTGACAAACTAAAGTAATACACTTGAACAAATAAACACATGCTACCACATAATGGGGGAAAAAAGGAAATTTGGAAGTTGATTTAAAACTTTGCATGCTCTAGAGTAATAATTATCAAATCACTTTGTACCAATTGCATCAATTTCATCTATGTTGGAAGTAACCAAAAACCTATGGGAATTTTGTAGCTATCACGCAGTAAAACAAAAGAAAGAAGAAGAAAATTAGAGTTCTTGAGAAAATTGGGAAAGATGAATGTTGTTGCTGCCCACAAACTGTGGGACTTTCTTTCTTTATTCTTCACTCTACAACTGCAGAATTCTGTGAGAAAAATACAATGTGTTGAAGTTATTTGATACAATGAGGGAAAATCCCTTTTTATAGAGTTAGATTTGCTTGCATCTCAAGACAAAACCCAAAAACTATAAAAGCCCAAAAATACCTATTTTGAACTAAATCAAATCAAATCTAAACTAGATCTAAAACAAATCTAAATAGAATCAAAATCAAATCTGTGTGAAACACCTGTTTCGACACATACCCTTGTTTGACACTTCGAAATAAGGAATTATAATGTAACACACCACCTTTTGTCATGATATCTGCAATCTTATTCTCAGTTCTGCAGTGTTCCAAATTCATCTTCCCGTCTGCTACCCGCTCTCGAAGATAATGGAACCTCATTTTGATGTGCTTACTTCGACCATACGCTATCGGATTATTCACTAAATTGATAGTTGACATGTTGTCGATCTTCATGGTAATCACTTCATGACTCTTTGTTGTAATCTCTTCGACCATATTCACCATCCATGTTGCTTGACATTCACAGGGAGAATCAACTATTTACTCTACTTCAGATGATGATAATGCCACTACTGGCTCCTTTCTCTAACTCCAAGCAACTGGTGCACCACCTAACATAAACACATATCCAACTGTGGATTTTCGATCCTCAGCATCACTACACCAACTGGAATCTGCATCCAACTAACTTGCATTCTTTTCCTTCATCAGTTGTTGGAAATAAAATGTCATAGTCGAGAGTTCCTTTCAAATATCTTAGTATCCTCTTCGCCGCTGCTAGGTGTGATACCTTTAGCTTCTGTATGAATCTACTCACCATACCAATATTGTATGTTAAGTCAGTCCTTGTGTGACAAAGGTATCTAAGTGACCCAATAAGTCTTTTGTATTGGTTTAGGTCGACATCATCTTCTTCTGAATCCTTAGACAGTTGCAATCTGGGCTCAGTTGGAGTCGAAGTTGAGTTGCAATATTGCATCTCAAATCTCTTGAGTATTTTGCCTGCATATCTTCTTTGATGCATCATCAAACGTCTACCACTCTTGTGGAATTCGATGCCTAGGAAATATGAGAGATTTCCCAAGTCTGACATTTCAAACTCCTCACTTAGGTCATGTTTGAAATCTTCGATCTCCTTTTGAAACTTCTTGTTATCAACAGGTCATCGACATAGAGACATAGTATAAGCAATTCTCCATTGCTTCTTCTTACATATACTCCATGCTCAGTTATGCACTTCACAAATTCCTTCTCCCTTGGAAAGCTATCTATCTTCTTATTCCAAACTCTTGGCGCTTGCTTCAGTCCATGCAGGGCTTTATGCAGACTTTACACCTTTCTCTCTTCGCCTTGTTTCACAAACCCAACTGGTTGTGAAACATAAACTTCTTTGTCTAATGGGCCATTTAGGAATGCACACTTCATATCCACCTGACACATCTTCTAGTTTCTCATGTTTGCTAGACCAACAACAAACCTTATTGTTTCGATCCTAGCAATAGGAGCAAATACTTCGTAGAAGTCAATTCTTTCCTTCTGAAGAAAACCTTTCGCCACAAGTCTCGCCTTGTGTCGAGTCACTTCCCCTCTGGGATTCAGCTTCACCTTGTATATCCACTTCACATCAATTGCCTTATTTCCTTTAGGCAATTCGACAAGTGACCAAGTGTTGTTGACTTCGATGGACTTTATCTCCTCATTCATTGCTTTCACCCACTTCGAATCTTTCAATGCCTTAGCTACATTGACAAGTTCGACATTTGCATAGAAAGCATAATGTACCAACTCACCTTTTTCATCGATCACATCATCTGATGTAATTACACATTCTTGCAACCTTGCAGGCATGTGTCTTGTTCTTTGAGGTCTTCTTGGATCTGATTCACCTCTAACATCTTCTCGTCGAACATCTCTTTTGACTTCACTAGCTGGTTCTTCACATAAGATTCCAACTGAATCTTTCTTGACATTTTCAGTCCAATCCGATTCTTTAAGCTTATCTATGATCACATCCCTGCTGATCACAACCTGCTTGTTTGTTGGGTCAAATGACTTGTAACCTCCAGTTGAATGATATCCTATCAGAATCATTTGACTAGACTTGTCATCAAGCTTCCTTCTCAATTGATCTGGCACATGCATATGTACTATAGATCTAAATACCTTCATATGAATCAATCTAGGCTTGACACTAGACCAATATTCTTCTGGCGTAACTCATTCTAGCTTCTTCGTCGGACATTTATTTAAAATATATGTTCCAGTCGACACAGTTTCTCCCCATAGTTCTTTGGGTAGATGCTTGACACTCAACATACTTCTCACCATGTTCATGATGGTTCGATTCTTCCTTTCTGCAATTCCATTTTGTTGTGGAGTGTAGGGTGGCACCACCTCATGCACAATCCCTTCTTTTACACATAATGCATCGAAATCTTTCGATACATACTCTCCACCACCATCAGTCCTCAAAATCTTAAGTTTTCGACCACTTTGTCTTTCGACGATAGATTTAAACTTGGAAAATACATTGATCACTTCACTTTTCTTCTTGATAAGGTAAGTCCATAATTTTTGACTAAAATCATCTATGAAAGTGACAAAGTACCTGTTACCTCCAATCGAATCCACCTGGATAGGGCCACATACATCAGAGTATATGACTTCAAGAATTTCCTTCGACCTGCTTCATGCATCCTTGCTGAAGCTATTCTTGTGTTGTTTCTACTGAAGACATTCTTCACACACTTTGTTTGGGATGTCGATTTCTGGCAATCCTGAAACCATATTTCTTCTCTTCAAATCTCTGATGTCTTTGAAATTGAGATGACCAAGTCTATAGTGCCATAACCATTCATCTTTGCTAGCTGCACTTGTAAGGAACTTATGCTCCATCACATTTAGTTCGATTTTGAAGGTTCTATTCTGAGACATTGGAGCTTTCAAGATCAACCTACCACCTGTGTCGATGACTCTCATAACTCGTTCTTCTACTGACACCTTGTAGTTCTTTTCGACCAATTTCCCTATACTAAGCAAATTGCTCTTCATTCCTGGTATATACAAAACATTGGAAATTACTGACCTCTTGCCATCTTTCCTCTTAATCAGAACATCACCAATACATTCAGCTGCTAAAGTATTGTCATTTGCAAATTTCACTGTGTTTTTTATTGAGGGTTTCATATTGACAAACCAATCTTTCCTACCAGTCATATGTGATGAGCATCCTGAGTCCAAGTACCATCGGTCCTGTAATCTCTCTTCATCTCTTGTTGTGACGATTACCAACATCTCTTCTTCTTCATTCTTTGCCAACTTAGCATCAAAATCTTAATTCTTTTGCTTTTCTGGACAGCCACTAGAATAGTGATCATACTTCTGACAGTTGAGACATTGAATGTGAATTTAGTCTTACTTTCGACCACCACTTCTTCCTCTACTTGCAATACCACCTCTTTGGTTGCCTTGGTTCCAGGTTTTCCTCTGATTCGATCAGTTTGCTTCTTACTGATTTTGACTAGTCGAATTATTGTAGCCACCTCTGTCTTTGTTGTCGAACACATTTCCTTTTCCTTTTCTATCTCTTGTTGATTGCACCTACAAAGTCACATCACTCTTCGACTTGCCTGCTGCTCTTTCATCCATTCTTTGTTCATGAGATTCAAGTGTCCCTTGAAGCTCTTCTTTAGTCACTTTCGACAAATCTTTCAACTCTTTTATGGCTACTACCACATAGTCGAACTTTGGAGTCGACGATCTCAAAATATTTGAGACTATTGCTTTCATCGTTAGCACTTCTCCACATACTTTGATTTGATTCACAAGTTTCGTAACTCTTGTAAAGAAATATGCTATGCTTTCATTGTCTTCCATCTGAAACAATTCATAAGCCCTTTTGTGAGAGAAACTCCCTATTTTGTATATTTTTTTTGTATATTTTCTTTCCTATTATATAATTCCTTTAAATTATTACTTTTAATAATATTATTTAAAATTTTGATTAAAATGTTATAAAAAATTCAATTATATTATATGTTATTATAATAGAACAATCACACTCCAATAGGAATAATATAATAAAAATTATTTGTATTCTATTTCTTAAAAATATTTAATTGTTATATATGTAAACATTATTTTTTTAAATAAATATTTTGATTATATTAATAAGTAATATATAATCAAGATTATATACAATTAATTTTAAATAATATTATTAAATAATATTAATAAGTAATATATATTTAATTTTAAATATAATTAATTATATTTAAGATATCAATTATAAAAGATTACAAATAATGTAAAAATATTTAAACAAAGAGAATATATCAATTCATCTCTAACGTCTGAGTAAAAAAAATTCTAATGTCTAAGAACAAAACATTTAAATCACAAAATAAATGTATAAAGTGAAGAGATTAATATAAATATGATTGATAAAAAAACATAAAAATGTATGAGGATTTTTTCCTGATGTGCACATAAGAAATATTTAACGTTGATTTTTTTCGGATGTGCAAATCAGAAATTTTTACTTATGCGAAAAAGTAATATAATATTACTCATACTTTTCTAGAGAGATGTTAGACATTCTCTCTCTAGTCTTCTAACGGTGGTTGTTCTTGTTCTTCTTCTGATGGCTTGGCAAACAGTGGGGCGTAGACACAAACTTTCAGCTGTAACCAAATGGGATGTCTTTCCATTTGGAGGGGGAGGAAAGGAAAGGAAGAAACAAAGATTCACTCTTTTTTTATTTCGCATTTTCCGTACAGAGTCAATGCTAGAGACTTGCATTCTTTGTTCGGTTGTATAAGGAAGGTTGAGGAGGTGGTGATCTCTCCAAGAAAGAATGCCCTTGGGAAGAGGTTCAGGTTTGCGAGATTTTCGGATGTAGAAGATTTGAGAAGCTTAGGGGTGAAACTAGACAATGTGACGATAGATGGAATCAAAATACATACAAAACAACCGCGTTTTGAAAGAGGGGAGCTCCGAGGAAGCGTTAATGGCGGCGGAAGGAAGCGGTTTTTTGAAGGGACAAAAGCGAAGAACACAGAGGATGCGGGAACATATTTCACGAAGTTTTTTAGACCAGAAACTTCGTATACCGAAGCTCTACATAGAGGAAGGAATGGAACGAGTGTCTTAGCAAAGAAGAAGGTTTATTTTACCTATCTATAATCAGTTAAAGAAAGGATGTCAAAAGCTTTTGTAGGCAAAACTTTAATCCCAGGCATGGCTCACAATATACAAAGGAATTTTGATTTAGAGGGTGTGTTCACTATTAAGGTTGCGGTAATCGGTGTTTCACTCTGTTTGTTAGAAGATATAGAGGAAGGAGACATTGAAGGTTTATTGGAGGAAGGTTCTACATGGTGGAAATAATGGTTTGAAGAGATTTGGAAGTGGAGGGAGAAGGATAGAGATACAGAGAGGAATATATGGGTGAGCGTATTCGACATCCCTTGCCACACGTGGTGTTACGAATTCTTTGAATCTTTAGCGAACTCCATCAAAAGTTACTGTAACACCCCAAAATTTGCCCTCTCATTTAACAGCATCCAACATATCATTCTCGTATATCCCGACGTCCATATCATATAAAAGTCTAGAAGTGATCAATGAGTAGTTTGGTTCAGAGGTCAAGGTTATCAGGTTATGGAATTCAGGAACTTCAAGGTTGAAAATTATCACAGAGCCAGATCATTTCCAACTAGGGTTTTATGCCGTATGTTGAGTTTAATGTTTCAAGCCATAATTATACCTTCAAGGCACGTTCATAGTGAGTATTCTGGGTTCAACACGTTTCAAAAGGTTGCAAGTGTAGGGTTGATTCCTTTGTGGTTCAAGACTTTAATCCATTCAAAAGAAGAAAAAGTCCAAGATGAATTCATATTTGACTTCGTTTCTCAAAGGCCTATCCAAAATCTTATTCTTTTCAAGCGATAATTTAAGAGGATTGAAATTTGGTTCTAATGAGGTTCTCAGATTACCGTGAGAATTCAAAATTTTATTTGTGACAATTTCACTCAAGAATTAGAAATTACGTCGACATTTAAAATTTACATGTGGAGGTATGGATAATTCTTCAAAAATTGTCACGCTAAAAAATTTACATTCTAAGGTCCTTCAAGAGAGTAAGTATGTGCAATATCTTGGTCCAAAGTTTGCAAAGAAAATTACAAGATTGATTCATGGAATCTCCTCACTCAGGCCACAAGTTCTAAAGTCGAGATTACCGTGAAGTCAACCTAAGGTTTATTGAGAATTGGTTGATCTTTTGGTCGTTCTTTTAAGAGATAGCCACTTGATTTTATGGAAAATATACTCGAAAAATTATTATGATCCTATCTCACAAATGTGGATACATGTCCAATTCATATTAAGCCCATCATTAATTGATTTTCCAAAGCCCGTTGCGATTAAACCCCTTTTCTCATTAATTATCATCCTTCTTAGTCCAAATTAATGTCTTTTTTAAATAAATAAATAAAAACAATTTGCCAAACCTTTCTTAAGCCCACTAATCCACATTTTTATCCATTAATCTATCCAAAGTACATTTTGTTTTGGTCCCTCCCCCTTAATTCATCCAAATTGCATTCATTTTCATTATCATTGTTACTTAGTAGAATTCAAAAATAATAATAATAATAATAAGTCAAAGTCAAAGGAATAGTATGGTTATTCCAAATTCCATGGTCCAAATCAAGTTACAAAATTTAAGATCTAAAAAAAGAAAAACAAAGGAGAGTTGATGCTTGGCGAAGCTGCATATGCACATGTAAAATGGATTCGTCGGCAAGAGTCGGGACGAGAACTTTTCTTGAGCCAAAGTCCGGGATCGTCAGCCTTTGTACCATGGCCCATCTGCATCATTCCAAAGATTTTTCATCACTTTCTATAAAACTGATGCTGAATGACGAAAACCGATTTTTAACAGGAATTATTAGCAAGCAGTAAGGACTCTTCTAGCAGCCTAACAAGCTCCTGATTTATAAGACAAAAAGAACTGAAGTTAGGACATCAGCAAAGAAAAGGGAAGAAGGAGCTGAGAAGGGAAAATTACAGTTTATAACAGAATTCTCAAACTAACTTCAACCAGTTCACAACAGAATTTCTAACTAACTTACCTGAAATTCCCAAAGGATCCTTCAATCCATTTTCTATAAAATCAGGAAGTTTGCTGCAGGTTGGCTCTCAGTTTTTTTTCGATTTTTTTTCCCCTCAAATTCATCATCCTTCTTCTTCAATCTGACATCATTCATCTCCCTCACAATTCATCACTTGATATTCACTCTTCTCCTCCAATCTCAATCATCACATTCCACTTTCAGTTTCTTCACCCAACTTCATCAACAATTTCATCAATCTCCATGCACCAAAAAGCTCACATCATCAAACAGTATAACCTGTAACCAATCTAAAGCCTCCCTCAATTTGTTGCAAGAACCAGCAAAACAAAGAAATAGAAACAAAACCGCAGCTTCATACATCTTCACCATCATCAATACCTGCAATTCAATCACCACGAAACTTCTGTGATCCAGCGTCATCAATCTTCATCGTCAGCCTCCGCAAATCCGCCACGTCTTCATCAACATCACAAAACCTTCATCGATGTAAATGTAAATCCTTATCAATCCGCAGCAAATTCTTCATCATAGAAACCTCCCCAGTCTCTTCAGGCCAGCTCCATACCATCAAGAATCTGCAAAGGGCGATAAGCTCAGTGTCAACAACAACATCTTAAGAGGCGAAAAAAGGAAAGAAAAAAGAAGGCAAGGAGCTTGTACCCGAGTGTGGTGCTTCAATCGTCATCAAACTATTTCAACATCACCAAGAACATACCAACTTCCAATCTTCAAACTTCCTGCATCAATGCGACGATTCAACAACGAATCGCGCCACAACAATGAGTTTTCTCAATAACTCATGAAACCGAAAAAAGCAAGGAAGACGACGCACAATCGAAAAGAGAAGAAGAGAGGTCGAATCCGAAATCAATTCACAACAAGAAGAAGAAGACGTGAATCACATCGAATCCATACCTTGAGTGTTTTCATCACCGTCGTCGTCGCATAAATCACGAGTCAGGATCTAGAGTTTATCGCGTGGCAATTGTGTTGGATTTTTGGAACAAGAACATAGCGGTCCATCCTCGGCCACATTTCGGTATCAACGGAGGAGTTTCGAAGAACGACGAGGTTCCAAGAAACGACTAAAAAAATGATGATGATACTTCGTCGGAGAAGAATGATCATGATGTGTGGTGGTCGTCGTCGATGAGATGAGGGATTTGAGGATTGGCTCGGATTAGAGGAAGATGAAAGAGATGGGGTTGACGGCGGAGCAAGAAGAAAGGGGATTAGGGTTTTCTTGGTTAGTTCCACTTTAGTTCACGTGTTTTTATTTCTTTTGCTTAAAATTTTAAATTATTTGAATTGACCAAAGAATATGGAATGATTTAGAGAATTAATCCATCTTAAAGAAGAATTAATCCACAATAATTAGTAATTAAAAACCTTAATCTTCCACCGCCCTTTCTTAATATTGATAGAGATAAGATCTTTTGGGTGGTCCACTCCGGCGGTGACAAGTGTCACCGTCCGGTTGGACCATCGAGTCCAATCATACGTGCGCCACCCTACTGCAATTACCCTGCATCATCAGGCTCTCTTGCACATGCGGGCCTAGCGAAATACTATTGAAACCCCCCATATTCAAGCCCAGTGAAATTTTAACTTAAAAACATTCTTTTTTTTTCACCCCCCTCTCTATGTTCATTTATGTTAATTTCTATTTTCACACCCTTTTAAATTAACTCTATAAAAAATATAAAAATGTAAAATAAAATTCCCCAAAAATTAGGATAGAATATTAAGGCAATTTAGAAACTTTCCACATTTTCACTTTTTGAATTTTTGCATTTTTCGATTTAATTTCGATTTTTCATTTAATTGATTTTATATCGAATTCTCATATGAACACATAATTTTGTACAATTTATTTCTGCCACTTCCTGTAACATTTTTGATCCATTCTTTTTTCTATGATTAGAGGACAAGTTAAAGTACCTAGAATATTTTTGGTGTATTTTTTAGGGCATTTTATCTACTGTTTTGGTAGTATAATTTGTGTAAATTTGTGATGGAACTTTAGATAAGTTTAAGTGATCATTTACCATAGTTAGAATTATAATTTTTAAGATATTTTTTAACACAATGTTATAATCAGGTTAGAGACCTTAGGGAATTAATTTCACATTTTTCCATGACTTTTGATATTTTTTGTCATTTTAATTCATTTCCATCATATTATGCATATTCATGATTCATGTCATTCACTAACTATTCTTTTTTTTGTGCAAGGTATCTTTCGAGAATTTGCTTATGGACTTGGATATTTTTGTGCCTCAATTATGTTTGTATGCTTTGTGATGTAATAGTGTAATACTCGTATGCTTGTATAGTTCTTATAACTAGGTTAGAAAAGATAAAACGAATCGATAGAAAACCAAAATCTCAAAAATGAAATAAATAAAAGGCTCGATCCAACGTCGAGTAAATTTTCAAAAATAAATAAAGTTGCATGTGACTTTAGGGTTCCTCGATTACCATCATTCCATTCCATTCAACCAAAAGCAAGCCTTGTATGTTTCACACCATAAGTCGTGCGTCTTAGCACCACGCAATCGACCCACCCGATCCATCGTTTCATCTCATTTACATTTCATTCACGTTTTTACCCACCATGACTTAGGAGGACCATATTGTTCACCATTAATTCTTTTACTTGTATTTCTAGTTTAATATCTCTTAGGTAGATTTAATCTCAAACCTCACTAACCATAGGTTATCCGTGAATTCAACTAATTTAGGGTAAGTCTAGTTTCCCTTAGAAGTTTTCCTTTTATAACTTGAGTCTCACTTCTCATCTTAAAATAAAATCAAAAACACTTAATAAAGGAAAGGTGTACAATGCGCCACGAGCCTTAAGCTATACGGGAAATGATTAGTGGAGGTCTCCTTCACTCTTCTAGGATGCTTTACAAATGTTCCATTGGGGGCGATCTTGGAAAGTATTCGCTCTCGTGTCATAGTCTTTAGTGTTGTACATATAATAAACACAATCTCAAAACACTTCTTTTAAAAGACAACAAACCAAGAAGTCACGTCTTCTCATCTCATCTCATACTCTTTGCGGACGAACATAACTTGCCTCGACAGTTCAAACAGCGATACGGTAAACACCCTTGAGTCAGAGCCGGTAACACCTGAGCTAGAGCTATGGTAATGTCATCCTAAAAATCACAAATGAGTGTAAGCCTTAGTTAGACGAACTACGACGTCTCTGATCCTCATTTATCCCGATGAGGTACGTAGGCAGTGGGGTAGGGCCCATTCGAGCACAATCTTTCTTTTTCCCTACATTTTCCCCTTTTATTTCCATTTATCAATTCCATTTCTTTTCTCATTTCTATTTCATTCCAGATAGCCATTATTTCATTCAAACAACGTATTATTTTTCACCCTTTGAAAACAGACTTATAAGCGTGGATCTCGTCGAGTACGGCGGACGGATTGGGGTGCTAATACCTTCTCAATTCGTAACCGACTCCCGGATCCAGATCTTTGGTTCGCAATGCCTCGTCCTTTTCCTTATTCCTTAGGTTTGTGCAACATTACCTTTCCCATTCCTTCGGGATAAAAATGTCTGGCTGGCGACTCTACCTTTTCCGCGTCACTTTCGCGTTTGTACTAGGATGAAAATCCCGGGAGCGACAATTACATATGCACAGATGAAAACACTTTTAGTGGTAGGTCTATGAAGGAAGGGAGGATGATGGTGAGAGTACCAGTGGATTACATCCTGTAAAACTTCGTGGAGGCAGTTATCAACGAGATCTCATATACCTGTATTCTGAGAGAGGACACTTTCATGGCTCAGAAATTTAGTCGTAACAGTTATTCAGGTAAGGATTTAACACCGTCTTGCTCAAAATAGGAATGAGGGTCGGAGGATACATTTTGCAGGGAAGAGAGATCAAGCGATGATGTTTGTTTTCAGGTGAGAGAGACAGTAGGAGAAGCGGAAGAAATGATGGAAGACGAGAGGCACAAGATTACTAGGGAGGCATGCAATAATTCTGACCTATTGATAACGTACCAGTAAAATGATACAGTAAAAGGTCATAATCACTACACGTGAATTCTTAGGCAGGAGGGATGTTTTGATGTTTATATCGGGCATTGTAGTCGTTTCAGGGCAGAAAGTAACATTAACAAGGAAGTTTCTTTTTCCTATTCTGATCCATTTTAGACGTAATGTGGAGATAAAAGAGTTCTCAAATTTTATAGTGGGTAGTGTAACACCCCAAATTTTCCCTCTTCATTTTAAGCATCATGTCACATCATATTCATGATACTCATATCATTTTTTCAGCATCCTAGCATGGAAAGATGAGGCATAACATCCTTCATGTCCAAGCATCAAGCATATGGTCATCAGTGGAGATCCTTGAAGCATTTCAAGCCATGATAAGGGTCCCAATGATTTTGTACAAGTCCTATGGTGAGTATACACTCCATTTACAAGATTAAGTCCATTGGCAAAAGCTCAGAAGATTGCATGATCATCAGAGATCTCAGGACAAGGCAAAGCTTCTATACAAGGCACCCAAATTAGGGTTTGTGATTCAAGCACCAAGATCTCACAACTTTGGCCATTTCATTTGGGCAAAGTCTTCTATGTTTTAATAGGATCCTAGGTGTCAATTTTCATGAGAAAATTCCATGTGGAAGTCAGACAATGCCTCAGTTGCTTGCAGATGAATTAAAAAGTCAATTGTGCCCTTAAAAAGTCAACTGTGCAATTTCAAGGGGTCTAACCCAATTTTTTTGGCCAAGAGGGGTCCTTACAATGTCATAAGAGGTTTTTAATGATCAAAGTTCAAGAATCATGGAGATTTGAAGGGTTTTGCAAAAATGGTACAAAGTTGGTTTTAAGGAATTTCCAAATTTGGCAACTTTTGCCCTAATTTTCAAATGGCCTTACACATGATCAAAAATTCTTCAAAAGGACAAAAGTCAAAGATGAAATTTGAAGAGTAAGGGCTCCCATTTTCAAAAAGTACAAGTACATTTTCATAGGATTTGTGGATTTTGCTATAGGTCCTTCGAAAAAGTGCTGATTCTAGGGCAAAATTCACATTTCACGCATGCCACCAAATGCAAAATGCTCCAAAGCTTAATTTTGAGACTTGTTATGGGTTCAAACTTGTTTCAAACTTAAAATACATCACATTGTTACCAATTTTCTCCAAATAAAATCACATTTTCGTGCACAATAAGAAAGTTGCTTACAAAGAGGATATTTTGCAAAAATCATGAAATAAGTGGGAGGGCTTGATCTAAAGGCCAAGATTTGTTACATTTCAATCAAGGGTGAAGAATGCATTGCACATGTGCTGAGAGGCCCAAGGGAGCATGAGCATAGCATGCTTATTTCACAAACTGCAAATTATGCAAATTCAAAAAGATCACATGATTCACTCGTGCCAATCTCTTCATTCTTTCAGCAGGGGTTTATGAGATCATATATAAGTTGCTAGGGTTTCAGCTTGCCTCATCTCTCTCTCATTCCTTCATTCACAAACTTCATGCAACTTTGCATTTTCTTCCATTTCTCTTCACACAAGTAAGCAAACTCAAAACAAATTGTGGATCTGTGATCTAGGCAAGCTCAGGATCCTTAAGCAACCACTCATTGAAGCTATCTCTCAAGTTTAGTGACATTGCCATTTCAGGGCAGGTGTGAAAGAAACCTCAGATCCAACTTGTTTCAAGACATTAGATGCATTTATTTTGCATCTAGGGAGTAAGTGGATTGATTTGCACGCATTATTTGGTTTTCTACCTCACTGAAGCAGGATCTACACTTCAGGTATGGCTCAAAATCTCATGATCTGGAAATGAAATTGTATGTGTGATTCTTAATCTGTGATGTTTGCTGATCATGCTGCACTTTGTAGATTTGAATTTGGTGCACCATAACATAAGTTATACGAATTTCAGTTTTCATGGTCAATTATGTTTTGGTTCGATCCCTTAGATTCATGGAGTTTTAGGAGTTTTTGAGGCCATTTTTGGATCCAGTGATGGTGAATTAGTGGATCTGGAGGTCTTGATCATTTTTCGTGGTTGTTTGTGGTTCTGGTTTGAATTTCGGTGCCGGAGCCCTAGCACCGGTCACAAGAAACTGGAAAATGGTTGATTAGGGTTTATATGAAGAAGATGAGTCCAGGACCGTGAGATCTGTCCATCCAACGCTTGAGATGCTGCCACGTTTGCCCTAGCTCCCTCCCGTCTCATGCGTTTCTTTCTTTTATTTCATTTAATCACTGTGTTTCGCAGCCTATGTTACTTAATGTGTTCTCTCCATTCACAATCTGCTATAGTGCCATGTCATTTAATGAAAGGAGGATGGCATGCGCCTGATCAATCCAATGGATCCTGATTTTCCAAGCTTTTTCATGAATTTCCATTAATTTCCACCACAAGCCTTGTGTTCTGCGCAGCCAGAATTGGGCCTCAGTGCTTGATATTCACACCCCCTCAGTTCTCAGCCCAATTAATTTACACGCAGCCTTCCTACTTCATACACCCCCTTCCATTTTCTTTTTAATTTCTTTTTTTTTATTTTTCTTTTATTCAGTTTAGTTTCTATTTTATTAAAATACTTCCTTTCATTAAAAAAATCCCAAAAAATCATGAGTCTTATTTAAAGTCTCTTTTATTTTCCCATATTTTTATTTTATTTTATTTCCATTTCCACGTGTCTTTATTAAATCATTGTTTCACTTGACTTCATTTTAAGTTCTTTTTTGACCACACTGCCTTGTCAATTTTCCATACACTTCATTATTTTGAATTTTTATCCCATTCTTTTTGCTCTGGATTCTTAAGACATTGTATTTCTCATGTGATTTTTCTATTTATTTTTAGAAGTTTATTTCTTGAGTTTTGATCTTGTGACTTGTGATGGAAGTTTGTAACCCTAGCTTGTGTTCTTGCCTCCATTTGACCTAGTTTGCTTCTGAATCTTTTCAAATCCTTTTGGCCCATTGATATAACATGTTTGAAGATCACTTGACTTGAGTTGTGGAATTTTTAGATGATTGGTTGATTTAATGTGAATTTTATCTTGAACCTTGTCTCATGTTGCTTCTTTTGGTTCACTAGGTCTCATATAAGCTTAGAAGGGCACTTGTTCCAACTTCTCTTTCTCATTTGGGGTTCTTTTGGGGTATGGGCACCTTCCTGGTCCTAGCTTAGGGTTTGAGTCTTAGGAATTGTTTGTGTTTTGCTTCTTTTAAGTCCTTTCATTTCTTAAGTGTTTCCATCCCATTTCCTTACCTCTTCCACTCTAATTTTGTATTTGTTTGGTCTTGTGTGACCTTTCTCTTCATCTTGTTGGTTTCTTAAGTCCTTCTTCATCTTTTTTTGGTTCTGGTTGTGAGCTTTGAGTACATGTCTTGTGCATTTTGCTTTGCATCTTTCATAAGTGTGCATTTGTTTTCATATGTGTTTCATGTTGCATCTTTAGCTTGCATACTTCTTCTCTCATTCTTTTAAGTTGCATTTGCATTGTGCATATGTTTATATCATTTCACTTCTGATTGTGTGATGTTAGCATGTTATCTTGCTCATTTTGTTTCATTTGCATGCTTTACTAACCTTGCAGGGGCTATGGTAAGTGTGAGGTGTGGGAATTGAGTTCCACATCTCCAAATCTCATCTTATCTCTTCCTCTTATGTTTATGTGCACTAACCCTTTGTTGTTGGGCTTAGGCCTTTCTCATCTCATCTCTTCTTCTTTTTCTCTTCTTCTTCCTTCTTCATTAGGATATAAACCTCACTAACCCTTAGGACATCCATGCATGTTAACACTTAGGATCTTTTAGTCCCCTTTAGAATGTTGCCTTTTGTGATCTTTTGGTGCTTTCTCTTCTCATCTTCAAATTCAATTCTAATTCACTTAATAAAGGTTGAGTACTTTCATGTGACATGAGACTTTACTGTGAGATACTTGCACGCGTTCCGTTTCGGGGCGAGGTGTGAGTTATCACTCGTGGTGGATAGGTCTTAGCATGAGTACCTCACAAAGAAAAGTTAAAAAAAATTTCTTAACAAAAAAACCACAAAAACACTTAATAAATGCTAGTAGGTCAGTGTGTCTGAGCCTTCACTTGTGGGACTAGATTTGGGGATTTCCTCCATAGATAGGTGTGCCTCTTGCGCATTCCATTTCGGGATGATGTGAAACGTACACATCTCAATGAGTAAGACTTAGGTACACTTACCTATGCAAACTTCAAAGCAGAAAACTCATAAAAAACACAAACAAACAATAAGCGTTTTTCCTTCGGGAATTCTTTTCTCATCTCCTTCGCTCCGTCCGCGAACTTGCTCCTACTTGTCATTTTGCAAGACCGTTACGCACTCGTCGTCCGAGTCTGCAACACCTGAGCAATGGCATAGGAAGTTCAAGCTTTAATTCACAAGCAATTTCCTTGCCACCCCTAGTTAGGGGAACTACGACGTCTCTGATCCTCATTATCCTGATGAGGTACGTAGGCAGCGAGGTAGGACCCGTTCGAGCACAATCTTTATTTTCCCTACATTTTTTCTCTTTGTTTTCTTTCTCAGTTCCTTTCCCAGTTCCAGTTCATTTTCTTTGCAGCAACTTTCATACCTTCACCCTTTGAAACAGATTTCTTTGCAAGCGCGGATCCCGTCGGGTACGGCGGACGATCTGGGTGCTAATACCTTCCCAGGTCGTAACCGACTCCCGAACTCAGTCTCTTTGGTTCGTAGGACCTGTGTCCTTCCTTTTTTCTTTCTTCTGGTTTGTGCAGCATTACCATTCCCGATCCTTTGGGATAAAAATGCATGGCTGGCGCCTCTATTCCTCTTCCGCGCCACTTTCACGTTTGTACCAGGATGGAAATCCGGGGAGCGACAGCTGGCGACTCTGCTGGGGATCGAACCCAGAATCTCTGGTTCCCCTGTGAGTCTCTTCTAGCGCTTGTGTGTTTCTGTTTCATTGGGTGATGTTTGTTTGCTGTGGCTTGTTGTATTTTATTGTTGTTTATTTACAACTTTATTTACAGTTTTATTTATAGTTTTCAGTATTTATTTTCCACATCATGTATATCATACTGGACTGTCTGGACTGGTTTTCTGTTTGGTGGGCTCGGGTGACACTGTTTCTGAGAGATAAGCCAAGTACCCGGCTTGAGTGCACTATAGGATTAGAGTGGACATATTGTACTCACATGTGACATGATGAGTGGCAGTGTGTTTCACGCCCAGATTGCGAACATCTTGGAAATATCTTGTGTGGGGATTTCCTCCACTACGGGATAGGACCTTGATAGTTATGTGCATCTGGGGACCGATCATTGAGAACCTTCGTGGAAACAACCCTCTCCAGTGGTGGCAGTGGCAGACCACGTTTGGTGGAAAACCCATTCGCATCCGAGGGTCCACTGGGGACTCGCATAGGATGGCCTGGTTCTCTTATAGGAACTCAGTCAAAGCATCTGGTCGTATGACATTAGTACTATATCCTATGGGCTGAATGTACTATTGTTTCTCGATTTCAGCGCTTGAAGCTGGGGACTTATAAGGGATGCTTGTTTTTACCGGATTCATCTGAGGCCTCCCTGCGTAGTACATAATGCCTAACCGATTCCCTGATTTGGTCTTGAGCCATTTCTCGGAAATGGTGAAAGTATTATTGCTATTCGGCTTTGAGAGTCCATGATGTTTGACCCGGAGCACACCTGTGAGAATGGGAGGGGTTTACAGGTTTGCAGGAACCCTTGACCTCATCATACCCTTATTAGTTGTGCAGTTCCATGTTCCGATATAGTGACTTTGGTTCTAGAGTTCTTGAGATTATCTGGTTCTTGGTTGGGAGTATCTGAGATTATCTGAGTGATTATGGGCTGATATCCAGAGGATTTGGGGTTTCTGATCATGTGGCCTTGGTATCCAGATTCCAGACAGTCCCAGATGGATCATTTGTCTTTGCATTTGCATTTTCATTGCATCATTAATCATGTTTTGTTTTCATTCACAGGTTCATATCTTTGCTTCTGGTTCCGGTATTCTCTTCAGAGATGGAAGATCCTCGCAAGCAGAATATTCATTTCAAGTTCTTTGACACTAAGGTTGGTTTGTTGAAGAAGATGGTGAAGCTGATTACACCCAACCATGTAGAGAGATTCAGGAAGGCTTATGGGAGTATTCTGGATGTGGTGGCAGAGTTAGATCCTTCTGAGAGAAGTGCCATTCATACCCTGCTTCAGTATTATGATCCTCAACTCCGTTGCTTCACTTTTCCTGATTTTCAGCTAGGTCCTTTGCTGGAGGAGTATGCTTTGATCTTGGGAGTGCCTGTTCGAGACCAGATTCCGTTCAATGCTGAGATGAGTAGACCCACACCAGAGGCTATTGCTAAGGCTCTTTATTTGAGCACATCTGCTGTGAATTCTTTGACCATCATTAAGGGAGGTGTGCCTGGATTTTCTTTAGAAGCTTTGGTAAAGAAAGTGGAAGAGTTGGCTGTTGAGGAAGAATGGGATGCTGTCTGTGTTATCTTGGCTCTTTCTATCTATGGCATTATCTTGTTTGCTGATATGGAGAAGTTCATAGATATGAATGCCATACATCTCTTCTTGCTAAAGAATCCTGTGCCTACATTACTCGGAGATTTGTATTACTCAGTGCACTACAAGACTGAGAAGAAGAGGGGAGGTTTAGTCTGTTGCTGCGCTCCTTTATTTCATATGTGGTTCATGAGGCATCTGCCTAGTACTGGAGTGTTTAGTGACCACTCCTTGGTATGGGCTCAGAAGCTGGAAAAGTTGCTTGCTAAGGATGTCAGGTGGATTACTCAAAGGCTGCAAGGTGCACGTTTCATCACTAGCTGTGGGAGTTATCTTAGTGTACCTTTATTGGGAGTAACTGGAGGTATCAATTACAATCCAATATTGTTGAGAAGACAGTTGGGATATGGCTTGAGAGAGGTACCAGAAGAATTGAAGTTGACCCCTATTTTCTATTTCCCTGTGAAGGACAATATGCCCTTAGTGAGGAAGGTTGCTGGAGCCTGGAAGTGCATTAAGGGAGAAGGGATAGCTAGCTTTGGAAAGTGCAACAATCAGACATTCCCGGAGTATGAAGCTTGGTTGAAAGATAGAGCCAGAAGGGTATTGCTACCATTCACACCACCAGTTCCTCCAGTTGCTGAGTCTACTGATACTGTATCTTTGGAAGAGTTCAAGAAGTTGGAAGCCCAGCTGCATGAAGTCAGAGTAGAGAACGCTGAAGTAGTTAGTCTGTATCATCTTGCCAACCGGGCCAGGAACGAAGCTGAAGAGAAATTGCTGAAGATGCAGACTACTTTGGAGGCTAAAGAGAAAGACTTTGCTGGAAGGGAAGCTCACTTCCACAGGTTGGGTATGATGGAAGCAAAAAGAGAAGTTGAACGCAAGAAAAATTCAAAGATTCTCAAGGAAGCTCGTCAGTCTATTGTCTGGTTGCAGGAACAGAGAGAGCAAGAGTTGAAGGGATACAAGGAAAAAGAAGAGTTCTTTGAAATGCAAATGGCTTTCAAAAAGGAAGAGGTGGAGCAAGCCCACCAGATTCGAAGGGAGAAGACTCAGCAGTTAGCGGATAGTCAACAAGCCCTAGACGCAGCACTTAAAGAGATTGAAGACCTCAGGTTGATGGCTGGAGTCAAGAAGGTTAGGTCTGATGTGGGGCTTAGTGAGGGAGGTTCAGGGTCCTCAGACAGTGGTTTTGCTTCTTAGTTTGTTTTCCTTGTATCTGGATTACCTACAGACATGTTGTAGGAGTCCTGGTTGTTTGTTTTTCTTCTTAGAAACTTGTACCCTACGGGGAATTCTGTTTTGTTTGCCTAATAGGCTAATTTATGTTATGTCTTTTTCACCATTTCTTGGTGTTCCTGCTATTATGGTTTGAATGTGGTTTCTATGCGAAGGTTTCTGAAAGTCGAGGATCAGTATCCATCTGGTTTTCTTTGCTAAATACCGGAACCGGGGCAGGAATGACCTGGGATTGGAAACATAAACAACTGCATTGCATACATATAACATGTTTGTTTGTTTTGCAGGTAGGGTCTCAGTTGCTAACGTTTCTTGTGTTTCAGGCACTATAGCTCCCCGGAAAGTTCGGGAACAACCAGTAGCACACAGATATCCAACAAAGATTAACAGAGAGCGAGTCATGGACCAGATGCAAGCTGACTTAGCTGACCTGAGGCTAAGGATGGACAACTTTATGACCTTGATGGCAGGCATGGGTCAGAACCAAGAGCGTCTGCGAGAGATGATTGAAAATGGTCAACCCAGGAACAATACTGCTGTTGAGGGAAATAATCGTAACGGTGCGGGCGCACGTCAGGTTGAAGCTCCTGTAACACAGCCAAGGGTGACTATAATCAATGATGGGTTGAATAATATTCAGATGGATAATCAAGACGAACAGTTCACTCTGCTGGAAGAAGCCGAAGGTCAAGGAGCTGAGATGAACAAGAGGTTTGAGGAAATGGCAGAACAAATCAGAGTTATTCAATCCCAAAGCTCTTTGGGATTTGACATAACAGACTTAGGTTTGGTTCCTGGGGTCAGGATCCCATACAAGTTCAAAGTTCCAACCTTTGAGAAATATAATGGCA
The DNA here is from genome assembly GCA_963966055.1 of Lathyrus aphaca. NCBI lineage: Eukaryota > Viridiplantae > Streptophyta > Magnoliopsida > Fabales > Fabaceae > Lathyrus > Lathyrus aphaca. Next base: position 340,488,676 of record OZ014524.1, read on the forward strand.
CTGCATGCCCGAAGACCCATCTTCAGTCCTTCGTAGGAAGAATAGCTGCTCACACGGATGATGAAAAACTCTGGATGTATTATTTTCAAGATAGCTTGGTTGGAGCTTCTCTGGAATGGTATATGAAGCTTAGCAGAGTCAATATCAAGAGCTGGAAAGACTTAGCAGAAGCTTTTGTGAGACAATATCAATATAATTTGGACATGGCTCCAAACCGCACGCAATTGCAGCACATGGCTCAGACTGCTAAGGAAGGTTTCAAAGAATATGCTCAGAGGTGGCGTCAGCTTGCTGCCAGGGTGCAGCCACCGCTGCTAGAGAACGAGATGGATGACATGTTTATGGGGACTTTGTAGGGTGTGTTTCTTGAAAGATTGGCGTCCAGTTCTGCCACCAAATTCAATGATATTGTTATTGCTGGAGAGAGGGTTGAGACCTTGCTGAAGATGGGGAAGATCCAAGATCCAAGTGCTAGTTGCTCGAATGAAGCGAGGAAATCTTTCAGTGGACCTCCTAGAAGAAGATAGGGTGAGACAAATGCTATTTTTGGCCGAGGCCGGGGCCGTGGTTATAGAAGACCGTATGAGCATGTGGCAGCAGTCACAATTCCTTCTACTCCAGTGCAACAGATGCAACCTCAACAACAACAACACCAACATCAACAACAACAACCTCCCCGTAACAACTATCAGCAGAGACCGTATCAGCCAAGGCAAACTCTCCCGGCTAATAGGGTGATTGAGGCCATCCCTATGACTTATGCTGCTTTGCTGCCAAGATTGTTGGACTTGAATCTGATTCAACTAAGAACTTTGGCACCACCACCTCCTGGAGAGCTTCCAATGGGTTATGATGTCAATGCAAGATGCGCTTTCCACTCTGGAGCACCCGAGCACTCGACTGAGAAGTGCAGGGCTTTACATCACAAGGTTCAAGACCTGATAGACTCTAAGGCAATCAACTTTGCACCACCTCCGAATGTTAATTCGAACCCTATTCCGAATCATGGAGGGGCAAGGATCAATGCTGTTGAGGGTGGTGACAAGTTAAGTCTTGTGCTGAGTATTGAAGAGGTGAAGACTCCTTTGAGGGTAGTGAAAGAGAGATTGCTGAAGGGTCAAGTATTTCCTGGATGCTGTTCTGACTATGAAGAATGTTTGAGTTCAGAGAATGGGTGTGAGAAGCTGAAGATGGGTTTGTAGGGTTTGATTGATGAATAATCCTTGTAGTTCAACAAAGTGGGTACTGAAGCTGATGATGTGTCAAAAATTACTATTTTCTATGATGAGGCTGACATGCCTGTCAGAAGAGAGCCTGTTACCATCTATGCTCCTGAGATTAGTCTTGTGACTATCACCGTGCCTGGGCCTGTTCCGTACACAGACGATAAAGCCATTCCATGGCATTATGGCTCAGATGTATACGTGGATGGACAGAAAGTAGAGAGCAAATCTGTTGCTGTTGACCCGACTGTAGAGAATGTCAGAGGAGTTGGAGGCTTCACCAGAAGTGGTCGTTTATTTGCTCCCCCTGTGCTGAGAGGGGATCCTGAGGCTGAGGCTTCATCCAAAGCCAAAGGAAAACAAGTTGTGACTGATGAATCAACTACTCCTGTTGTTGGGCAGGGTACATTTGAAAGAGAGGTCGAGGAATTCATGCGGATTATCCAAAAAGAGTGATTATAAGGTGGTTGATCAGCTGAACCAGACACCTTCCAAGATATCCATCTTATCATTGCTGATGTGTTCTCCCGCACACAAAAAGGCCTTATTGAAAGTGCTGCAGATGGCCTATGTTCCTCAGGAAATCACTATCAACCAATGCAAGCCATGGCCTAGGCTTTACAGACAGAGACCTCACGTCAGAAGGCCGGAACCACAACAAAGCACTACATATTACTATGGAGTGCAAGGGTGCTGTGTTGTCTCATGTTCTTGTAGACACAGGCTCTTCCCTTAATGTGCTTCCGAAGAAGGCATTAATGAAGCTTAACGTTGATGGTATAGTCCTGAGACCAAGTGATCTAATTTTCAAGGCTTTTGATGGTTCGAGAAGATCAGTCTTTGGGGAAGTTGAGTTGCCTGTCAAGATAGGTTCTCAAGTCTTCAAAAGTATCTTCTACGTCATGGATATCCAGCCTGCGTACAGCTGCCTGCTAGGACGCCCGTGGATACATGCTGCTGGAGCTGTTACTTCAACCTTGCATCAGAAGCTCAAATATGTGGTTGACGGCCAGGTCATCACAGTATGCGGAGAGGAGGACATCTTCGTAAGCCACTTGTCGACATTCAAGTATGTGGAGATGGATGGAGAGATCCATGAGACTTTATGCCAGGCCTTCGAAGCAGTCAATGTCAGCATCTTGACTCCTGTGGAGAAGAACAATGAGAAAGAGGGTACATCTATCCACTCCTACAAATAGGCAAAGGAGGTTGTTCAATCAGGGAGTGCCCAAGGCTGGGGCAAGCTGTTGGAGCTAGAAAAGAAAGGTGATAAGTTTGGCTTAGGGTATCAGCCTGGTGGATCTACTCCAAGTGGTAAGGCTATCACGTTTACAAGTGTTGGGTTGCTCGACCGCAACCAGATCTGTACAGCAAGCCAAGATGGGGACAGTGACGGTGACTGGGACAACTGGATTCACCCGTGTGCGCCCGACGAGGAGATAACAAACTGTTCTGCTGAAGACATCATACAAGTCACATGGCACTCAGAGTAATTATTTTGTTTCCTTTTATTAGCATATTGCATTGTCAAATCCAGCATTCTGCCCAAGATGCTAGGATCCATTGTATTGGGCCACCATGTTTTGTATTGCATCTTATTTTGTTGTGAAATAAAAGGACATTTTCAGACAAATTGTCTTCTCTTTCTTTGTTTTTAAAACTTTTTCACAAAAATATAAAAATGGCAATGTGTTTTCCTTTTTGTTTTGTGTTAGCGTCTCTTTTTCAAAATAAGCAGAGTCTGAATAAGCACATCATCTGTGCAGTGTTGATCATTCGGATTCCATTGATAACGTTCCTGCTATGACTATGCATGACTTTGACAATCCAGTCTACCAAGCTAATGAAGGGGTTGAGGAAGACTGTGACCTCCCAGAAGAATTGGTCAGGTTGTTGAAACAAGAGGAACGGGTTATTCAGCCTCATCAAGAAGAAATTGAGGTCATCAATATTGGCAGTGAAGATGTGAAAAAGAGATCAAGATCGGGGCCAGTCTGCCGGTCGACGTCAAGAAAGAGCTGATCAGTATGCTGAAAGAGTATATGGATATCTTTTCTTGGTCATATCAAGATATGCCAGGGTTGGATACCGATATCGTTGTGCATAAGCTGCCTCTGAGAGAGGACTGTCCTCCTGTAAAACAGAAATTGAGAAGAACTCGTCCTGACATGGCGATGAAGATCAAATAGGAGGTTCAGAAGCAATGGGATGCCGACTTCCTTGCTGTGACTAGTTACCCACCTTGGGTAGCTAACATTGTACCTGTACCAAAGAAGGACGGCAAGGTCCGGATGTGCGTTGACTACCAGGATTTGAATAGAGCGAGCCCAAAAGATGACTTTCCGTTGCCACACATTGACGTGTTGGTAGACAATACTGCTCAATTCTCGGTATTCTCCTTCATGGATGGCTTCTTCGGTTATAATCAGATTAAGATGGCGCCGGAAGACATGGAGAAGACAATGTTCATTACCCCGTGGGGTACATTCTGCTATAAGGTCATGCCCTTTGGTTTGAAGAACGCCGGGGCAACTTATCAACGGGCGATGGTCACATTGTTCCATGACATGATACACAAGGAAATTGAGTGTTATGTGGACGATATGATTGCTAAGTCCCGAGACGAAGAAGAGCATCTGGTCAACCTGAAGAAGCTGTTTGATAGACTGATCAAGTACAAGCTGAGGTTGAATCCAAACAAGTGCACTTTCGGAGTGCGTTCCGGGAAACTGCTGGGTTTCATTGTTAGTCAAAGAGGAATTGAGGTAGATCCTGCTAAAGTAAAAGCTATTCAAGATATGCTTGCACCGAGAACAGAAAAAGAAGTGCGCGGGTTTTTAGGGAGGTTGAACTACATTTCTCGGTTCATATCTCATCTAACTGCCACGTGCGAACCAATATTCAAGTTGCTAAGAAAAGAGCAAACGGTCAGGTGGAACGATGACTGCCAAAGAGCTTTCGACAAAATAAAAGAATATTTGCAGGAGCCTCCAATTCTTATGCCTCCAGTGGAAGGAAGACCATTAATCATGTACTTGACCGTGCTAGAAGGGTCAATGGGGTGTGAGCTAGGCCAACATGACGAGTCTGGTCGCAAAGAGTACGCCATTTATTACCTTAGCAAAAAGTTTACCGACTGTGAATCCCGATACTCACTGCTTGAGAAAACTTGTTGCGCTTTGGTATGGGCTGCTCGCCGACTGAGGCAGTACATGTTGACTCATACCACACTACTCATTTCCAAAATGGATCTTGTCAAGTACATCTTTGAGAAACCAGCGTTAACCGGAAGGGTTGCTAGGTGGCAGATGATTTTAACTGAATACGACATCCAGTATACTTCTCAAAAAGCCATCAAGGGAAGTGTATTGTCGAATTACCTTGCACAACAACCTCTTGAAGATGATTACCAGCTAATGAAGTTTGATTTCCCTGATGAGGACATCATGTACCTCAAAGCAAGCGATTGCGAGGAACCACTTACAGAGGAGGGGCCTGACCCTGAATCCAAATGGAAGTTGACGTTTGATGGGGCAGTCAATATCAATGGACGTGGAGTTGGTGCCGTTTTTATCACCCCCGAAGGTGTTCACTTACCCTTCGTAAGTGCCACAAGTGCCAAATATATGCAGACAAAGTGCATGTTCCTCCAAGCCCGCTCAACATCATGTCATCTCCTTGGCCCTTTTCCATGTGGGGCATTGACATGATCGGGAAGATAGAGCCTACTGCTTTAAATGGTGATCGCTTCATCTTGGCCGCGATTGATTACTTTACCAAGTGGGTTGAAGCAGCATCTTATGCCAACGTCACTCGTCAAGTGGTGACAAGATTTCTGAAAAGAGATATCATATGCAGATACTGAGTGCCCGAAAGGATCATTACTGACAATGGTTCTAATCTCAATAACAAGATGATGGCAGACTTGTGTCGGGACTTCAAGATACAACATCGCAATTCTTCTCCTTACCGACCAAAGATGAATGGTGCGGTAGAGGCAGCAAACAAGAATATCAAGAAGATTGTGCAGAAAATGGTTGTCACCTATAAAGATTGGCATGAGATGTTACCATTTGCGCTGCATGGGTATCGAACGTCAGTCAGGACGTCAACAGGGGCAACTCCCTTCTCTCTGGTATATGGTATGGAAGCAGTCCTACCTGTTGAAGTAGAGATTCCTTCATTGCGTGTGATGATGGATGTGAAGCTGGATGAGGCTGAATGGGTGCGTGCTCGTTATAATCAGCTATGCCTAATTGAGGAAAAGAGATTAGCGGCTATCTGTCATGGTCAACTTTATCAGAGGAGAATGAAGCGTGCATTCGACCAACGAGTACGTACTCGAGAGTATCAAGTGGGAGAGCTTGTGTTGAAGAGGATCGTTCCTCCAGGTTCAGATCACAGGGGCAAGTGGACCCCAAACTACGAAGGACCATTCATAGTGAAGAAAGTCTTTTCAGGAGGAGCACTGATGCTCACCACTATGGATGGAGATGATTTCCAATACCCTGTTAACTCGGACGCAGTTAAAAAATACTTCGCGTAAAGAGACCCGCTGGACACAAAAATAGAATTATAGTCCAGGCAAAAAAAGGGCATCCCGGCGAGCTAAAAACAGAATAAAAAGCTCGGGCAAAAGTTAGGGAAATAAATAAAAAAATGTACACCCGCTGAGTTGAAAAGCCACATTGGACAGCTCAGGCAAAAAAGGGTATCCCGGTGGATTGAAAACCCGAAAGGGCGATCCACGCAAAATAAGGGAATAAGCGAACAACTGCGATCCGAGTAATCTGAACCACATCATCGTTTCGTACAGCTTGACAATATCAGAAGGGTAGGAAACAGTCCCCTCATCCCCTCAGAAAGCCAAAGCAGAATGGAGAGTCTCGAAGACATGCTGGTCATAGCAGAAATGGAACTCCTTGGAATGCCGTGTCCATTGCCATAAGGATAGTTTCTTTTCTCAATTTTATGGTGGCTACCTCTTTCCAGGTGGTTGCTTCATGATGTAAAACCTTGCCTATTCAGAGGCCATTCAATAAAAAGAATATTCAGTCAAAAGCTGTGTGTGTTTATTTTTGTTTACAAAATGTCCTGAATTTTTGGCAAAAATAGCATTGCATCTTAAACATGGTGATAATTTGAAAGAAAAATGACATGCAGGGAAACTGTAAACCCTCTTTGAGTGTCGGGTGACGATGGATGAACAGATCATACCATGCAAATCCCCGGTGCACACTTGTGTTTTCTGTTGTTTCAGGTTGCAGGATGGCGTCACATTCTCCCAAGCAAATTTACTCTTCCCCAATAGAGTATCTCCCCATGCAGAGATTTCTTCCCCCATCAGGTATCTAAAAGCCTGATATCTCCAGCAGGATTTTTCCTCAGCTAAGCCTTGGCAGCATCCCAAGCAATTTATTCTTCCCCAGTGGAGTATGCCCAGCAGGTATCTGAAAGCCTGACATCCCCAAGCAGAATTCTATCCCCAGCAAGGGTGGCAGACAGAGTTCAGAATCAGCATGTTCTCCCCAGCCAGAGCATTATTGAAGCATCTTTCCCAGCTAAATCTGAAGATGATCCTGTCCCCACAGAGTTCATATCTAAATTTTTCACTTCCGTCAGTGAAATATTCCCCAGCCAAGTTGCCATACTTTTGGGTCAATTTGATGATATAGTCAGGTATTCATCACTTCAGTCAGAGCTAGGTGTCCAGACCTCCTGACTTGTGTTCCCCTGCAGAGTTGTAACTTTTGTGGCCAATCAGGCATTTGCTTGTTGCTCGTATGCAATCTCCAGCACTCGTCGGTGCTCCAGCGTTGTTATTTGCTCGTCTGCAATTTCCAACACTCGTCTATGTTATCCCTAAGCGGAGTATTCCCCACCAGTGACATATTATTACTTTAGTGATGCTCGTCTGCATCTCTCAACACTTGTCTGTGTTATCATTTTGGTATTGCTCGTTTGCTTTCCCCAGCAGTGGTCCATGTTTACCCTGTTATTGCTCGTATACAATTTCTAACACTCGTCTGTGTTTCGAGGTCCTGATATTCATTTGCTGTTGCTCGTCTGCAATTTCCAGCACTCGTATGTGTTTGGTATATGATTTCTGTTGTTGCCCGTCTGCAATTTCCAATACTCGTCTGTGTTGGGTATCCATATTTTCTACTCCCCAGTGAAGTTGCCAACACTCGTCTGTGTTTGATATCTGATGTTTGTTGTTGCTCGTCTGCAACTTTCTAACACTCGTCTATGTTGGATGATTGATAATTTTTGTTGTTTGCTTGTCTGCATTCTCCGGCACTCGTCTGTGTTTGGTTGAAGCCCGTCTGCTTTTTTTTATCCCCAGAGGTCGTCTGTGTTCTGAAGCTCGTCTGCTTTGTTTGGATACTCGTCTGTATCATCCCCAGCACTCGTCTGTGCTAGCTTACATCTATTTGTGAGGATTTGCTATTTATCCTGGTATTCTTCTGTGTTGCTACTTTAAATGCTCGTCTGTGTTTGAATTTCTGGTATTCGTCTGTACCAGTGGCTGATACTCGTCTGTATCATTGCTTGAAGCGCTCGTCTGTGTTTCTTAGATCATCGTCTGATACTCGTCTGTATCATTGACTTATGACACTTGTCTGTGTTATCTTGATGATCATTCCAATACTCGTCTGTATTGAAGAGGTTTAAAATCCTGACAGTGGGATCTAATGTCAAAATGGTTACCGGTCCTGGCGTAACAGGTAAATCCGAAGGAGGCTCGTCTGTCTCAGGCATCAATTATGATTGCTGCATCTGGCGTAACAGGTTTGCTCATAGAAGACTCGTCTGTCTTATACCATATATCTGCGGATAATATATGAAGAAGGTTCGTCTTCCTTGATTATGCATGTCTATCCCACAGACTTAAGTTCATCATCGGTCCTGGCGTAACAAATGTATCCGAAGGAGACTTGTCTGTCTCAAGTCGTATGTTCTTGCAGTGTTTGAGGACTCGTTTGTCCAACTCCTAGCGTCACGGAATTGTTAGAAGACTCGTCTGTCTTAGCATTCTTATTCCAGATATCAGTTTCAGAAGAAGCTCGTCTGCTTTTTCTCCCCTTCAGTCACCAAAGCGTCATTTGGTTGGGTTTATTTCCCAGTGTTGCATTCTTCTTCAGAGTGCAAATTTCTAGTCTTCTTGGTATTCAATCACAGTTTATCTTGAATGGTCGATAACTCGTGCTATCGTCTTTTTAGATCAACAGTTGTTTGAATAGGGGCAGCTGTAACACCCCAAATTTGCCCTATTCATTTTAAACATCATGTCACATCATATTCATCATACTCATATCATTTTTTCAGCATCCTAGCATGGAAAGATGAGGCATAACATCCTTCATGTCCAAGCATCAAGCATATGGTCATCAGTGGAGATCCTTGAAGAATTTCAAGCCATGACAAGGGTCCCAATGATTTTGTACAAGTCCTATGGTGATTCTACACTCCATTTACAAGATTAAGTCCATTGGCAAAAGCTCAGAAGATTGCATGATCATCAGAGATCTCAGGATAAGGCAAAGCTCCTATACAAGGCACCCAAATTAGGGTTTGTGATTCAAGCACCAAGATCTCACAAATTTGGCCATTTCATTTGGGAAAAGTCTTATATGTGTTAAGAGGATCCTAGGTGTCAATTTTCATGACAAAATTCCATGTGGAAGTCAGACAATGCCTCAGTTGCTTGCAGATGAAGTAAAAAGTCAACTGTGCCCTTAAAAAGTCAACTGTGCAATTTCAAGGGGTCTAACCCAAATTATTTGGCCAAGAGGGGTCCTTACAATGTCATAAGAGGTTTTTAATGATCAAAGTTCAAGAATCATGGAGATTTGAAGGGTTTTGCAAAAATGGTACAAAGTTGGTTTTAAGGAATTTCCAAATTTGGCAACTTTTGCCCTAATTTTCAAATGGCCTTAACATGATCAAAAATTCTTCAAATGGACCAAAGTCAAACATGAAATTTGAAGAGTAAGGGCTCCCATTTTCAAAAAGTACAAGTACATTTTCATAGGGTTTGTAGATTTTCCTATAGGTCCTTCGAAAAAGTGTTGATTCTAGGGCAAAATTCACATTTCATGCATGCCACCAAATGCAAAATGCTCCAAAGCTTAATTGTGAGACTTGTTATGGGTTCAAACTTGTTTCAAACATAAAATACATCACACTGTGACCAATTTTCTCCAAAGGAAATCACATTTTCGTGCATAATAAGAAAGTTGCTTACAAAGAGGATATTTTGCAAAAATCATGAAATAAGTGGGAGGGCTTGATCTAAAGGCCAAGATTTGTTACATTTCAATCAAGGGTGAAGAACACATTGCACAAGTGCTGAGAGGCCCAAGGGAGCATGAGCATAGCATGCTTATTTCACAAAGTGCAAATTATGCAAATTCAAAAAGATCACATGATTCACTCGTGCCAATCTCTTCATTCTTTCAGCAAGGGTTTATGAGATCATATATAAGCTGCTAGGGTTTCAGATTGCCTCATCTCTCTCTCATTCCCTCATTCACAAACTTCATTCAACTTTGCATTTTCTTCCATTTCTCTTCACACAAGTAAGCAAACTCAAAACAAATTGTGGATCTGTGATCTAGGCAAGCTCAGGATCCTTAAGCAACCACTCATTGAAGCTATCTCTCAAGTTTAGTGACATTGCCATTTCAGGGCAGGTGTGAAAGAAACCTCAGATCCAGCTTGTTTCAAGATATTAGATGCATTTATTTTGCATCTAAGGAGTAAGTGGATTGATTTGCACGCATTATTTGGTTTTTTACCTCACTGAAGCAGGATCTACACTTCAGGTATGGCTCAAAATCTCATGATCTGGAAATGAAATTGTATGTGTGATTCTTAATCTGTGATGTTTGCTGATCATGCTGCACTTTGTAGATTTGAATTTGGTGCACCATAGCATAAGTTATACGAATTTCAGTTTTCATGGTCAATTATGTTTTGGTTCGATCCCTTAGATTCATGGAGTTTTAGGAGTTTTTGAGGCAATTTTTGGATCCAGTGATGGTGAATTAGTGGATCTGGAGGTCTTGATCATTTTTCGTGGTTGTTTGTGGTTCTGGTTTGAATTCCGGTGCTGGAGCCCTAGCTCCGGTCACCGGAAACTGGAAAATGGTTGATTAGGGTTTGTATGAAGAAGATGAGTCCAGGACCGTGAGATCTGTCCATCCAGCGCTTGAGATGTTGCCACGTTTGCCCTAGCTCCCTCCCATCTCATGCGTTTCTTTCTTTTATTTCATTTAATCACTGTGTTTCGCAGCCTATGTTACTTACTGTGTTCTCTCCATTCACAACCAACTATAGTGCCATGTCATTTAATGAAAGGAGGATGGCATGCGCTGGATCAATCCAATGGATCCTGATTTTCCAAGCTTTTTCATGAATTTCCATTAATTTCCACCACAAGCCTTGTGTTCTGCGCAGCCAGAATTGGGCCTCGGTGCTTGATATTCACACCCCCTCAGTTCTCAGCCCAATTAATTTACATGCAGCATTCCTACTTCATACACCCCCTTCCATTTTCTTTTTAATTTCTTTTTCTTATTTTATTTTTCTTTTATTCAGTTTAGTTTCTATTTTATTAAAATACTTCCTTTCATTAAATAAATCCCAAAAAATCATGAGTCTTATTTAAAGTCTCTTTTATTTTTCCATATTTTTATTTTATTTTATTTCCATTTCCATGTTTCTTTATTAAATCATTATTTCACTTGACTTCATTTTAAGTTCTTTTTTGACCACACTGCCTTGTCAATTTTCCATACACTTCATTATTTTGAATTTTTATCCCATTCATTTTGCTCTGGATTCTTAAGACATTTCATTTCTCATTTGATTTTTCTCTTGATTTTTAGAAGTTTATTTCTTGAGTTTTGATCCTGTGACTTGTGATGGAAGTTTGTAACCCTAGTTTGTGTTCTTGCCTCCATTTGACCTAGTTTGCTTCTGAATCTTTTCAAATCCTTTTGGCCCATTGATATAACATGTTTGAAGATCACTTGACTTGAGTTGTGGAATTTTTAGATGATTGGTTGATTTAATGTGAATTTTATCTTGAACCTTGTCTCATGTTGCTTCTTTTGGTTCACTAGGTCTCATATAAGCTTAGAAGGGAACTTGTGCCAACTTCTCTTTCTCATTTGGGGTTCTTTTGGGGTGTGGGAACCTTCCTGGTCCTAGCTTAGGGTTTGAGTCTTAGGAATTGTTTGTGTTTTGCTTCTTTTAAGTCCTTTCATTTCTTAAGTGTTTCCATCCCATTTCTCTTACCTCTTCCACTCTAATTTTGTATTTGTTTGGTCTTGTGTGACCTTTCTCTTCATCTTGTTGGTTTCTTAAGTCCTTCTTCATCTTTTTTTGGTTCTGGTTGTGAGCTTTGAGTACATGTCTTGTGCATTTTGCTTTGCATCTTTCATAAGTGTGCATTTGTTTTCATATGTGTTTCATGTTGCATCTTTAGCTTGCATACTTCTTCTCTCATTCTTTTAAGTTGCATTTGCATTGTGCATATGTTTATATCATTTCACTTCTGATTGTGTGATGTTATCATGTTATCTTGCTCATTTTGTTTCACTTGCATGCTTTACTAACCTTGCAGGGGCTATGTTAAGTGTGAGGTGTGGGAATTGAGTTCCACATCTCCAAATCTCATCTTATCTCTTCCTCTTATGTTTATGTGCACTAACCCTTTGTTGTTGGGCTTAGGCCTTTCTCATCTCATCTCTTCTTCTTTTTCTCTTCTTCTTCCTTCTTCATTAGGATAAAAACCTCACTAACCCTTAGGACATCCATGCATGTTAACACTTAGGATCTTTTAGTCCCCTTTAGAATGTTGCCTTTTGTGATCTTTTGGTGCTTTCTCTTCTCATCTTCAAATTCAATTCTAATTCACTTAATAAAGGTTGAGTACTTTCATGTAACATGAGACTTTGCTATGAGATACTTGCACGCGTTCCGTTTCGGGGCGAGGTGTGAGTTATCACTCGTGGTGGATAGGTCTTAGCATGAGTACCTCACAAAGAAAAGTTAAAAAACATTTCTTAACAAAAAAACCACAAAAACACTTAATAAATGCTAGTAGGCCAGTGTGTCTGAGCCTTCACTTGTGGGACTAGATTTGGGGATTTCCTCCATAGATAGGTGTGCCTCTTGCGCATTCCATTTCGGGATGATGTGAGACGTACACATCCCAGTGAGTAAGACTTAGGTACACTTACCTATGCAAACTTCAAAGCAGAAAACTCATAAAAAACACAAACAAACAATAAGCGTTTTTCCTTCGGGAATTCTTTTCTCATCTCCTTCGCTCCGTCCGCGAACTTGCTCCTACTTGTCATTTTGCAAGACGGTTACGCACTCGTCGTCCGAGTCTGCAACACCTGAGCAATGGCATAGGCAGTTCAAGCTTTAATTCACAAGCAATTTCCTTGCCACCCCTAGTTAGGGGAACTACGGCGTCTCTGATCCTCATTATCCTGATGAGGTACGTAGGCAGCGGGGTAGGGCCCGTTCGAGCACAATCTTTATTTTCCATACATTTTTTCTCTTTGTTTTCTTTGTCAGTTCCTTTCCCAGTTCCAGTTCATTTTCTTTGCAGCAGCTTTCATACCCTCACCCTTTGAAACAGATTTCTTTGCAAGCGCGGATCCCGTCGGGTACGGCGGACGATCTGGGTGCTAATACCTTCCCAGGTCGTAACCAACTCCCGAACTCAATCTCTTTGGTTCGTAGGACCTGTGTCCTTCCTTTTTTCTTTCTTCTAGTTTGTGCAACATTACCATTCCCGATCCTTTGGGATAAAAATGCATGGCTGGCGACTCTATTCCTCTTCCGTGCCACTTTCGCGTTTGTACCAAGATGGAAATCCGGGGAGTGACAGGTAGCGGTTTGGTGGATATTCCTTGTAAAGGGAGAAAATATTTTTGGTATAGTAGTGATGGGCTATCAATGAGTAGGTTGGATCATTTCGTTCTGTCGGAAGGAGGTATTTCTAGTTGGGGAGTAGCGGGGCAATTTATTGGTAAGAGGGACATCTGTGATCATTTCCCAGTGTGGTTAATAGTGGATTCTTACAATTGGGGACCTAAGCTTTTTAAATTCAACAATTAGTGGTTTAGTGATAAGGGTTTTATCCCTTTTGTCAAAGAGGAGTGGAAAAGTTTCATATTGAAGGTAGAAGTGATTATGTTCTAAAAGAGAAGCTTAAATTACTTAGAGGGAGGCTTAGAAAGTGGAACATGGAGGTTTTAGGCAAGTTTAATTTAGAAGTGGAAGCAGGTGTCGAAGATATTAATTATGGAGATCTTGAGGCCGAAACTTGTACCAGTGATTTGGAGGGAGGGGGTGGAGAAGAGGAAGAAAGCTTCAAGTAGGTTTTTGATGAATTTGAGAATTAAAGAGAATATTCTTATTCAAAAGGAAAGGCTTAAATGGTTAAACAATGGTGATAACAATAATCGTTATTTTCATAGTGTCATGAAAGAAAGAAGGAGACGTAATTATATTGGGTCCATCAATTCAAGTAGAGGCGTATTGGTTTTAATGGAAGAAGTAAAAGAAGAGGTGAGAAATCATTTTGCTTCAAAGTTCATTGAACCAGATTCTAATAGACCAACTTTGAAGGGAGTTCTTTTTAAATCCCTTTCTTTCGCCGAGAAAGTTGATCTTAATAAACTATTTTCAGAGGAGGAGATTAAGAAGGCGGTTTGGGATTGCGAAGGTTCTAAAAGTCCGGGCCCAGATGGATTTTCATTTTTGTTCATTAAAAAGTGTTGGAATTTCCTTAAAGGGGACTTTATTCGTTTTTTCTAATGAATTTCATAATAGTGCTTTTCTTGCTAGGTCCATTGTCTCGTCCTTCTTGACTTTGATTCCGAAAAAGGATAATCCTTTGCATCTTGACAACTACCGTCCCATATGTCTTGTTGGTTGTCTTTATAAGGAGTTGGCTAAACTTTTGGCGAGTAGGTTGAAGAATGTGTTGAACTCCATCATTTCTAATAGCCAAAGTGCTTTCGTTCCTAGTAGAGAACTTCTAGATGGAATTTTGGTGGCAAAAGAGCTAGTGGATTATGCTAAAAAAGAAAAAAAAAGGAGGTTTCTCTCTTCAAAGTGGATTTTGAAAAGGCTTATGATAAGGTTAGTTGGAATTTTCTTAGATACATGTTGAGAAGGATGGGATTTGGAGAGAGGTGGATAGGTTGGATAGAGGCTATGATATTCTCTAGTGAGATGTTTGTGTTAGTCAATGGTAGCCCGACGAAGGAATTTGAAGTAATGAGAGGTTTGAGGCAAGGTGGCCCGTTATCTCCTTTTCTTTACGTTATAGTTGCGGAAGGATTAACGAGTTTAGTGAGACATTTGGTGTAAATGGGAGAGTTTGCGGAAATAAGTGTCAATTCCATTTGCTACGTTGATATTCTATAATTTGTGGATTACACCCTCTTGATAGGTGATGGTAGTTGGAAACATTTTTGGGCCATCAAAACGGTGTTAAGAAGCTTTGAACTCGTTTCGGGGTTAGGCATAAATTTGCACAAAAGCAAGTTGATTGGCATTAACGTTCTCCCTTCAATTTTAGAAGCGGCGTTTCTTTTCTTGGAATGTATGACCGAGAAGAAGGAATTCCTCTTCCTTGGCATCCCTATCGGTTACAATCCTAGACGAATTGCAACTTGGCATCCACTAATTATGAAGGTGGAGAGAAGATTTAAAAGTTGGCAAGGGAGATTTTTGAGTTTTGGAGGGCGCTTAACCCTTCTTAAATCGGTTCTTTCTAGCTTACCTATATTTCAACTTTCTTTTTATAAGGTTCCGGTTAAAATCCGAAAGGAGATAAATAAGCTTCAAAGTAGATTTCTTTGGGGAAGTTCGATGGAGAAGAGAAGAATCCATTGTATTAATTGGGATTTTCTTTGTCTCACAAAGGAAAAGGGGGATTAAATTTGAAAAGGATCGAGGATTTTAATGTAGTGTTGCTTCACAAATGGAGATGGAGAATTTTGGGAGGGTCAGATGAGTTATGGTTCAAGATTTTGAAGGCTAGATATGGGGATATTCGTCTTCATATTTCCGGGATTGGCGTTAATCGATCGAGGTGGAATTCTTGTTTAACTTGGTGGAAGGATATTTTATCCATCAAAATGATTAATTCGGAAGATAATTTCATCAACAATTATAAGTTTTCGGTGGGGAATTGTTTCCATACTCCTTTTTGGGACGTGAATTGGTCAGGTATAGGGAGGTATGTTTATGAGTTTCCGGAGTTATACTCTAGATCTGTGCTTAAAGATGTATCGGTGGGTAGTGTAGCGGTAAAATCGTGAGTGTAAGCTATTGATTAACTTAACTCGATGTACACAGAGTCGCCACCGCGCTTTTATTTATTTCCAAAAAGAAAAAGGTAAAAGAATGAATAAAAAACCTAGGAATCTAAAAGCAAAAGCTAAAAGAAACAAACAGAGAACGGGTAAGGGGATTGGTTACGAACCGGGAAGGTTTTAGGCACCCGACTCGTCCGTGGTACTCCACGGGAGCCCTTTGAAATATTTATTGCTTTTTGGTCTGAAATTGGTTTGCTTGAAAATGATTGAAGAGATGAGAAGAAGAATGTTTTTTAATGATTTTGTGTTTGATGAGGTTTTGACGCCTCATGCCTACGTACCCACAAAGTGAAATGCGAGATCAAAACCTCGTAGTTCGTGGTACAAAATTTGAAAAGAAACAAATGAGTTGAATTGATTTTAAAATGTAGAGATGAGTCGTCATCCTTTAGCGAATAATTCCGCTAGAAAGGATGAATCATATCTAAACACATGAAAAGAAAAGGTGCACAAAGGCACAAAAACAATTGAGTGAGTTTTGGATTTTTTAAAGTATGTAAGAAAAATGATTTCAATATATTTACATGGATTAACATTTGTTTAAGAAAATAAAAGTGAAAAGGTTAAAATCGCTTGAACTAAGTCAACATTTGATTATGAAAGCATTTGAAATTTGAAAACAAAGAAGATTTTGAAATAGAGAGAAGTTTTGAAAATTTAAGAATGGAGAGGAGATGAAGGGACTATCCTAATACTTGAATTAAAGTTAAGGGAAGAGCTACCAAACCATATTATGACCAATTCTTCAAAGTAACCGGAATTCCATCTTCAAAGACCAATGAAATAACTTGAGGCCAAAGTTCCCAATCCATCACAACTTGAGCAAAAGGAGAGATCCTAGAATCTAAGTCCATACTCCAAAGCAAAGGATAGTAACCATAGTCCAAAATTAAAGTCACCAATATTTTAAGTGTTTAATCCTTTATTAATGTTTTGGTGTCCAAATGGACAAAATAAAAATCACAAGCAACAATATAAACATAAACAAATGATATATGATATAATATGATAAAGCATAATAAAGAGATAAGGAACGAGAAATTAAAATAAAAGGATAAGGTGCGAGAGACTAAATTTAAATGGATTATATTCACATTATTATAATATTTACAATATAAGTGGTATGATGAACTTAATCAAGCACAACCACGAAAAGAAAAATAAAATCGAGGCAACCGGATCCAAGTGGATCTTAATCCGAATCGGGACAACTTTAGGTCTATGTTAAGCAATCGCCGAGTAATTTACGAAGTAATTACCCTACAAATGAGGCCGGCCACCACTAATTAAAGTGGAAAATATCCGTGTTAATACATGTTAGAGAAACGATATTATGAATCGTTCTCCGAAAACATGCCACACTAAAAGAAAGAGAACGGTCTAATCTTAATCGAGATTTTCGTTGAATTTATCGAAGGCAACCTATCACGATCACAAAGTATGGAGAATAATTCAAATGATCATTCATCCATAGATTTGAAATAATGAAGATTAAACCGATCGGAAATCAACAATCTACGAATCGGAGATTGTCATCGACCAAAAATAAAAAAGGAGATGGAAAAAGAAATAATGGATCTAAAAAAATAAATCCATAAAAGAACTCAACTATTTTTTAAATCCTTTTCCTAACATATTTCTTTTCTTAAAATCTTTTCTAAAACACTTTTCCTAAAATATTTTCTAAATCTCTTTTCTAAAACATATTCTAAAATCTATTATATCAAAAATAAAATATAAACAAAATCATTTAAGAGTATATAAATAAAAATTAAAAGAAATGGAAAAGGGGGGAAGAAAATGATCTGCATGGATCGGATGTGGATCAGCAAGGATCCATGTTCATAAGCCCAAATCAAACAACATTTTTTTTTATGAAAATAAAATTAAAAAAACAACAAAGGCACTAAGTCCTTCTTCTTCACGAAAACAGGGAAAAGAAACAAAACAAATTTCTCTTCTCTTTCCTTGCGTCACCCTCACCTTTCCGTGAATGAACACCGCCGTTTCCAAGCTCAAGAAAGAAAGACGCAGCAACAATCACACGCCGTTTCCTCTCCTTCCTCTTCCTCGGATCTCTTTCCTCCCTCTCGGATTTTCTCTTCTCTCTTCTTTCTTGAAATTGGATCGGTAAAACTTTTTGAAGGTGGAGATTGAAAGATTTGAGATGGAGAAGTTGAATTGAAATGGAGGTTTTAACAGAAAACTTGTTTTAATTTTGACAGGGGTTTTGGGGGCTATCTGAAGCTTGAAATTAATTGAAGAATAATGTTATATTTATAGAGGGAATTAGAAGAATTTTGAAATGAATTTTGTGACGTCGTTTTTGATTTTGTTTTTGCGTTTTGAAAGCACGAGTTTGATGCTGAGTTTGCGTTTTCATTTCCTGTGTTTTGATATGTTTTGGCTTTTGCATTTTGTGTTTTAATGTTTAACAGGTGCGACTTTGGGTTGCGTTGAGGAGTCTTGGCATTTTGCTTGGGGAAAAATTGGGCCTGCGCGTGCGGGAAGCGTGACGGCATGTTGAAGTTTGTGTGAGGGCGTATGAGGCTTCGGCTGAAGTTGGCTGCGACTGGCTTGTGAACTTGCTTCGGATTGTGAGGAAAGGCTGAGGCTGGAAAGTATTACCATGCGGCTTGCACGTGTTTTGTTGATTCTTTTGCTTGTTGTTGCTGTATGGGGCTTGTTGAAGTATTGGGCTTGTGGGATGCGGGATAAGCTGGGAATTTATTTGGCTTGTGGTACGGCATTTGAAGTGCAGCTGAGGGAAAGTTTGTGCTTCGCTTAAAGGCTGCTGGATTTTGCGAAGTCACGTACGGGATGCAGTGATGTGAAGTGTACTTGGCTGGAAATTGTTCAACACTGTACGGAAGGCTTGAGCTGGGCAGGCAAAAGGGCGTGTGAATTGGCAAGCTGGTTTTGCCTCATGAGGCTTGGCTTGTTGTGAGCTGAATGCAAGTATGGCTTTGTTGGGATGACTTGCGTGTGGACTTGGAAGTGTGGGCCTGATGCTGCTTGTTTGCACGTGAGGAGGTTAGCATGAGGGAAAGTGCTGTACGGAAGAGGCTTGGGAAATGTTGGCTTGGATTTTGTGGGAGTTTGCTGATGGAAAGTTGGCTTGAAATGTTTGGGCTTTGTGATACAAAAAAAATGACTATGATATTTTATTAATGAATTTTAAAATGGGCTAAAAGAAAATTGGTGGACTTTTTCTATATCTTTTTTTTTGGTTATATAAAAATGGATAATATAATAAAATGATTTAGGGATTTTTGGTAAATGTAGAATAAAAAAAAAAGGATATTTGGATTAAATTGGACGAAAGTGAATAAAAGGAATTGAAAAGATGGATAGAAACAAATAACGACAATTGGAATGAAAAATTGAAATAATCGGAAATCAAAAAATGGTTAATGGACTAAATTTGGAAGAAAGAAATGAATTTGGAATAATGGAAATGATTATTGAAAGGGAATATGGATGAATAAATGAAAAAATGGTTTGATCGAAAAAAGAATAATGGATATGAAATGATGATGATTTTTTTTTAGGTTTCACGACCAACTCCCGATTTTTCACACGCCATAGATAAGCATGAATACAGCCAACCAAAGATCCACTGAACAGCTGAATAATTCGCAACTTGCCATTCACGCCACCACCATTGACTTTTGAACCTCTGAACATTTTCAAATACTTCTGAATCGATCTCTTGGAAAATAAATCCACATATGATCTGATGACCACTCAATCAAGCCAATCTGGATCGCACTTCTCACAAACCACAGCTCAATAAACCAGAGAATTCCCGCACTCACCACAACTTATCATTGAATACGCATCGTCTGAGAAATAAACCAATAGCCCACACAACCTGCAATTGAACAATCTTCTGATAGTTTGACCAATATTAGGTCAAACATCCATTTGGATCAAATTATAACTGAACAAACGCATCTGGATTGAGATCACTGCCCTGTCTTTGAAAACCTGCAACACAGATAAGAAGAAGAAACACTGCAACATATTTTTTTTTTGGTATTTTGGTTAGTGATCAGTAAATATAAACAAATATAAAGAAGTAAAAATAATGGTGATCCCATGCGAAGCATAGACCCGATCTTAGGAGAAACTCGAAAGCCAGTGCGATCTTGTTTGTATGCAAAATGCAGATGATATGCGAAGAAATCTTAGGGCAAAAATTAGGGTGTTACAGCTGCCCCTATTTAAGTTTCTTCAATCCGGAGATATGAAGATTGACATATTCGTCTCTACAAGATGGGAGAGACTTAAATACAGAAAACCCAATTTTTGTCCTAAGAGAACAATGATATGATATGAATTTGATATGCAAACCCAAGATCTCTGTGGGGAAAACATGACCACCAGAGGAAAGCAAAAACTTGGGGACACAGAAGAAAATCCCGCTGGGGAAACAACAACAGACAACCAAAGAGTTACCAGGAAAATAAATCACTGGATAACAGACTCCACTTGGGAAAAGATATGACATAATCAAGGAACAGATTCAACAAGGGAAATTAAACACCCTGCCAAGAATATCAATCAATCAAAGTATTCGAGTCCAGAAATGGAGAAATACTGAGTTGGGAAAGAATCATCAACTACCTGTTTACTGGGTAGGAAATATAAGGGACTCAACTATCAATTTACTGGATATGAGCAAAA
The DNA here is from genome assembly GCA_963966055.1 of Lathyrus aphaca. Lineage (NCBI taxonomy): Eukaryota > Viridiplantae > Streptophyta > Magnoliopsida > Fabales > Fabaceae > Lathyrus > Lathyrus aphaca. Next base: position 340,509,005 of record OZ014524.1, read on the forward strand.
GAAAGAGGGATAACCTCAACTACCTTTTTACTGGGCAGAAAAATTCTCAAACTACCTGATTTACTGGGTAGAAAATACAAATGACTCGACTATCGATTTACTGGATAGGAGCATGATCAACTACCTGATTTACTGGGTAGGAGCAATATAAAGAGGGATAACTTCCACTACCTTTTTACTGGGCAGAAAAAATATTCGATTACCTGATTTACTGGGTAGGAACTCAATCAAATGGAAATAGCTTCTATTACCTTTTTACTGGGTAAGAGGAAAATATCTGATTCTATTACCTTTTTACTGGGTAAGAGGAAAATAATCTCGACTACCGGATTTACTGGGTAGAAAAAAAATTTCTCAACTACCTGATTTAATGGGTAGGAGCTTAAGCAAAGGAAAACAAACTCTATTACCTTTTTACTGGGTAAGAGGATAAAATCTCGACTACCGGATTTACTAGGTAGGAGTACAAGTAAAAGAACTTGATTAATTTGGTAATATTACCCACTTATCGATTACTGATAGCTTAATTCCAAAGTAATATACTCAAGCTGGAGAAAATGTTGCCCACTATCAAACAGTGATAGCTTAATTCCAAAGCAATATATACCCACAAAAGGGGGACCAAAGTTCAATCCAAGAACAAATTGGAGAGAAACGGTCAAACAAGACTCATCCCGAGGAGGAAATATCTCAACTGGGGAAAATTCATCCAGATAATAAACTGGGGAGGAAACTGAATCAACATCATCCACGAGAAACAAATTCAGTGGGGAATTAGAAAGGATTAACACTTTCTGCTTAATGGTCGACACTCTAAACTTGAGAGGAAGACGATACACATACTCTGTGGGGAAACATCCACACCAAAGAGCAGATAACCATGATAAACGCAAGAATACAAGCAAACGATGCTATGCTTATGCGTATGAATATGCTGACAAAACAGACATAAAGATAAGAAACGGGTGACATAAACACCACAATAACCAGATACTCGGCTAATCCCAAGGCAACAATGCAGGGAAACATGCTGGAGATTCAACTTGAAATCTGCAGGGGAATATCATAAGCCATCAAAGGAATAAAATCCTACTACAAGGCTTAAATCATGATAAAACAGCCTCTGTTAGGGATATCATCCTGCCGAGGAAAGGTAATAATCTGCTGAGGATGGAAATATTCTTGATAAAAATCAAACTTCACGAGGAATAACTGTCATACCACTCCTGCTCCACTTGGGGATAGAGTGCAAGACCTGCTAAAAGTCACATAGGAACCTGCTGGAAATCAACACATGCAGACCTACTGGGCATCCATATGGGAATATCAGAAGTTAACATCATAGCCAAAACACAGTTACAAGGGATTTTAAATCAATACCCACCATCAGGTAAAAGAAAACCTCTAAACTGACTGCTATATCTATACTTCTATATTCAAGGATGCCAAATAATTCAAGCTGAGGAGCAAGAGCTCAGCTGGGAATTCCCAATGCTTCTCAAGTTAAAGATAACATGCTGAGGAAAAGATCAAAACTCATCTAGGGATTCCTAAGAACATCCCTTCCAACAACTCTTCTGGGGAATACATACAATCTCCGTTCATGCTTATTGTTGGGGAACAAAACATCATTAACATCAACCTATCAAGACTATCTAGGAACTTTGCATGGACACAACCGAATCAAACCCTGCTTTGGGAGAGACGAGTTTCACACATCCAGATTTTACCATTCTTGGAATCACTATTGATATCCTTTCTTTGTTCACATATCAAAAGAAAAATGTTTTTAAAATCTTCAAAGATTAAATTTATTAAATTTGTCTCAAAAATCTTCATCAACAATAAATTGAAATTTCGTAAACAGAAACAATATAAAGAATTGCAAACAATTGGATAAAAGCTCAAATTCATTGATAGAATGGTAGTCAGCAAATGGCATGACTCCATGGATCATTACAAGTTTGAAACATGGTAAATACATGGAAAAGGGCTACATTGAGATACAATGATCACTATTCTCCCTATCAACTTTGAACTCCACTCTGTCCGAAACTTCAGTCAAGGATGAGTGAATAAGAATCTTTGATGGGAAGTTCTTCTGAGGGATAGAATCTGAAATCCTCGGTTGCTACAAGTGATTCATTCTGTCGACGCAGTTACTTGCCATGATCCCTAACTTTTTCCTAGATTGCCCTTTCGGGTTTTCAATCTACCGAGATAATTATTTCTGTTTTTGTCTCTAATTTTTGCCTGGACCGCCGTTTCGGGTTTTCAATCCACCGAGACGCTCATTTTTGCCTAAGCCGCCCTTTCGGGTTTTCAACTTAGCGAGCTCTTCTTTTATTTTTTTTAGGCGAAGTATTTCTTGAATGCATCCTCATTCACAGGGCGAGTGATCTCCTCACCATCCATAGTTGCAAGAATTAATGAACCGCCAGAGAAGGCTTTCTTAACAACATATGGGCCATCATAGTTTGGAGTCCACTTGCCCCGAGAATCTTTAAGGAAATACTGAATCTTTTTGAGCACGAGGTCGCCTTCTCTGAATACACGAGGTTTGACCTTCTTATCAAAAGCTTCCTTCATTCTTTGCTGGTACAACCGACCATGACACAAAGCTGTTATTCTCTTTTCTTCAATCAAATTCAACTGATCAAATCTACTCTGACACCATTCAGCCTCAGTCAACTTGGCTTCCATCAGAACTCTCATTGATGGGATCTCAACTTCGACGGGGAGCACTGCTTCTGTACCATAAACAAGTGAGAAAGGGGTTGCCCCTGTTGAAGTGCGGACAGATGTATGATACCCATGCAAAGCAAACGGGAGAATCTCATGCCAGTCCTTGTACATCACAACCATCTTCTGAATGATCTTCTTAATGTTCTTATTCGCAGCTTCAACAGCCCCATTCATCTTTGGTCTATAAGGAGAAGAATTATGGTGTTGAATCTTGAATTCTTCACAAAGCTCTTTCATCATTTTATTATTCAAGTTCGAACCATTATCAGTAATGATTCTATTCGGAACACCATATCTATAGATAATATTATTCTTGATAAACCGAACCACAACTTGCTTGGTCACATTAACATATGATGCCGCTTCCACCCACTTGGTGAAGTAGTCAATTGCCACAAGAATAAAACGATGTCCATTCGAAGCCTTGGGTTCAATCATACCAATCATATCAATTCCCCACATAGAGAAAGGCCATGGGGAAGAAATCACATTGAGATAAGCTGGTGACACGTGAATCTTATCAGCATACACCTGACACTTATGGCACTTTTTCACATACTTGCAACAATCAGATTCCATTGTCAGCCAATAGTAACCTGCTCTCAACATCTTTTTAGCCATTTCATGCCCATTAGCATGAGTGCCAAAGGATCCTTCATGAATTTCTTTCATCAACATGTCTGCCTCGTGTCTATCCACGCATCTGAGCAAGACCATGTCAAAATTTCTCTTATAAAGCACATTTCCATTCAGGAAGAAATTGCCTGCCAATCTCCTCAAAGTCCTCTTATCTTTATCGGATGCCCCAAGCGGGTATTCCTGACTCTGGAGAAAACATTTAATATCGTGATACCAAGGCTTGTCATCATGGACCTCTTCAACTGCAAACACATGAGCTGTTCTTTCAAGTCGCATCACACTGATCATAGGAACATCATTCCACTGGTGCACCTTTATCATAGAAGCTATAGTTGCTAAAGCATCTGCCATCTGATTCTCATCACGAGGAACATAATGAAACTCAACTTTAGTGAAGAAAGTTGATATCTTCCTGGCATAATCTCTATAAGGGATCAAGTGGGGTTGATGAGTTACCCACGTACCCTGGATCTGATTAATTACCAAGGCAGAATCTCCATACACATCAATATGCTTAATCCTCAGATCAATAGCTTCTTCAAGACCCATAATGCAGGCTTCATACTCACCTTCATTATTGGTACAAGGAAAAGTCAATCTTGCGGCAAAAGGAATATGAGAACCATGGGGAGTAATGATCATTGCCCCAATTCCTCTTCCGCGTGCATTCACGACACCATCAAAAACTAAACCCCATCGAGATCCAGGCTCCGGCCCTTCCTCAATCAAAGGTTCATCACAATCTTTCACTTTCAAAAACATCACATCCTCATCTGGAAAATCAAACTTGATTGGTTGGTAATCATCAATCGGTCGATGTGCCAAATGGTCAGCCAAGATACTACCTTTTATAGCTTTTTGAGATCGGTACTCGATATCATATTCTGATAATAACATTTGCCAACGAGCAATCCTCCCAGTCAAAGCAGGCTTTTCAAAAATATACTTGATTGGATCCATTTTAGAGATCAACCAAGTTGTATGATTCAACATATACTGGCGAAGACGCTTTGCAGCCCAAGCTAAGGCATAACAAGTTTTTTTAAGCATGGAGTACCGAGACTCATAATCGGTGAATTTCTTACTCAAGTAGTAAATTGCATATTCTTTTCTTCCAGATTCATCTTGCTAACCAAGCACACAACCCATGGAATCTTCCAACACAGTCAAATACATGATCATCGGTCTACCTTCCACCGGAGGAGACAAGATAGGAGGTTCAAGCAGATATTCTTTGATACTTTCGAATGCTTTATGACAATCATCTGTCCAGACGCAACCTTTATCTTTCCGAAGCAACTTGAAAATCGGAGCACATGTGGCAGTCATGTGAAAGATAAACCTAGAAATATAATTCAAGCGGCCCAAGAATACTCTTACTTGCTTTTTGGTTCTTGGAGCAGGCATTTCCTGAATAGCTTTCACTTTATCAGGATCAACTTCAATGCCTCTTTGGCTGACAATGAAACCTAACAACTTTCCAGAACGTACACCAAAGGTGCACTTGTTCGGATTCAGACGAAGCTTATACTTCCTTAGCCTCTTTGAAACAACTTCAGCAAATGCTCAACATGATCCTCTTCAGTTTTCGACTTGGAGATTATATCATCGACATATACCTCGATTTGTTTATGCATCATATCATGGAAAAATGTAGTCATAGCTCTTTGGTACGTCGCGCCAGCATTCTTCAATCCAAAGGGCATCACTCTGTAACAGAATGTCCCCCATGGTGTAATAAATGTGGTCTTTTCCATGTCCTCGGGTGCCATCTTTATTTGATTATAACCGGAAAATCCGTCCATAAAAGAAAACACATCAAACTTAGCCGTATTATCTACCAACATATCAATGTGTGGCAATGGAAAATCATCTTTCAGACTGGCTTTGTTCAAATCTCTGTAATCAACGCACATTCGGACTTTTCCGTCTTTCTTCGGAACATGAACAATATTGGCCACCCATTCAGGATAAGTTGACGTCACAAGAAAACCTGCATCAATCTGCTTTTGAACCTCCTCTTTGATCTTTACTGCCATGTCGGGATGAGTTCTTCTCAACTTCTGCTTTACAGGTGGACATTCAGGCTTCAACGATAATCTATGCTCCACAATATCAGTATCAAGACCTGGCATGTCTTGATAAGACCAAGCGAATACATCAACATACTCTCTGAGAAGCTCTACAATCCTCTTCTTAACATCAGGACCAAGCAATGCTCCAACTTTGACTTCTTTCTTTTCATCTTCAGAACCCAAGTTAACCATCTCTATAGACTCTCCATGAGGCTGAATAATCTTCTCCTCGTGCTCAAGCAACCGAGAAATTTCATCAGGAATCTCTTCAACATCCTCTTCCTCAGCTTCAAACACAGGGAATTCAAAGTAGGGAGAGGGCATAGGATCATTTTTTTCAATGGGTTTATCAATCAATCTGCACAATGATTTTATTTTTATTTTAGAGTATGAACAAAAGTGAAAACAATATGCAGATAAACAATCATTATTTTTGGGTTTTTTATGTTACCATTTTTCAGAATAAAGCAAAAAGGAAAAACACATATGGAAATAACAAAATAACATTTTATTGATGATGATAAAACTTGAAACAAAGCCCGACAAACATCACTTTCACCTTGGGCAGAGTGAAAGGATTTTTTAAAGAAAATAAAACAAATTACTTTGAAGAATGAACGATAAAAGGAACATCAACAGCAATCCAGTTCTGGCAAATCTTTCCATGCGTAACAAAGTCAGGCATTTCTTCGTCTTCATCGGACACATTACCAAGACAACTATCAACCATATTCACAGACGCATTACCATGCTTTGGCAGCGGATTTTTCTGCACATTTGGATTAACATCATTAAAATACAGAACATTGTTCCTCATCAATTTCTGTACTTCAAACTTCAATGGATAACAATTCTCAACATCGTGCCCTGGGGCACCTTGATGAAAAGCACAGCGAGCCTCTGGCTTATACCACCATGGGATAGTTTCTGGATCTGGAGGTGGAGGACGAGTTTGTACAAGATTCTTTGCAATCAAAGATGGAAGCAGGTCTGCATACGACATCGGAATAGGATCAAAACTTGGCTTAGCCCGAGCTTGTTGATTACCACCTTGTTGCACAGGAGGTTGCTGATAACGAGGTTGGTACTTTGGAATTGCTGGCACAGTTGGAGCCACGTTAATCATCGGGGTTACAGAAGCCACATGCTGCGAATGGTGATTCCCACGACTGTGATGTCTTCTATAACTTTCACGGGATATTGCATTGGTCTCATTTTCTTTCTTTTTCCCAAAGTTGAACCTTCTAGAGCTTGAGCCATTACCATTCTCTTGACTTAACCGTCCCTCATGGACACCTTCTTCTAAACGCATCCCCATACTCACCATTTCAGTGAAATCAGAAGGAGCGCTTGCTATCATTCTCTCATAATAAAAAGACCCTAGAGTCTTCAAGAAGATCTTCGTCATTTCTTTTTCTTCCAGCGGAGGAACAATATGGGCTGCCAGCTCGCGCCATCTCTGCGCATATTCTTTAAAAGTCTCTTTGTCCTTCTGGGACATAGCACGAAGTTGATCTCTATCTGGCGCCATATCAACGTTATACTTGTACTTCCTCACAAAAGCTTCTCCTAAATCATTGAAGGTCTTGATTTGGCTATTATCCAGACTCATATACCACCTCATGGGTGCACCGGTCAGACTGTCCTGGAAATAGTGAATCAGCAGCTTATCATTATCAGTCTGAGCAGACATCTTTCTGGCATACATAGTCAAATGACTCAACAGACAAGTGTTGCCTTTGTACTTCTCAAACTCGGGCAACTTGAATTTGTAAGGAACTTTAACATTTGGGACCAGACAAAGGTCATAAGCATCTTTTCCGAACAAATCCTTATGCTTCAAGGCTCTCATCTCCCTCTGTATCTCAACAAAGCGTCCATGGAAATCATCAAGTCTTTCAGCTACTCCAGCGCCTTCACTAAGCTCAGCATGGTAAATCATTTCATTATGGTGCGGAATAGTGTGCACCACAGGCGGTGCAGTAGTCACAACTGGAGGAAGAGTAGTCCACACTGGTGGTGGGAGAGTATTAAATGCAGCAGTCTCAGGATGATGCGGAGGACGGTAACCAGCAGGAATAAAATCAACTGGCATGCCCCAAGGTGTTCTAGCAGGCATACGATAGCAAGGAGAAATAATAGTCTCAACAGGAATTGATGCGGTAACGATCTCGGAGATGACAGTATTCTGAACAGGAGAATTAGGAGGTGGCTGATTCTGAGCAGCCACCAAACTTTCCATCATAGCAAAAACTCTTTCCAAGCTTTCCCTCAGATAAGTAACCTCTTCGCGCAGCTCGCGATTCTCTTGTTGTAAAGTTTCCATCACCCTTCTCCGATTAGCTCGAGTATCAAATCGGTGAGTCAGCTTGACAGGAGAACTTACAATTGAGGAAAGAAACAACCGGGATGAGCTCCCACACAACTCGGATGAACGCAAGAATATGCGAGAATGCAATGGTATGCAATGTTCACTTCCATTTTCAGAAAAACAACTCGATTATTGCAAACATAGTCAACATCGAGAATATGGTCATGAAAAATCTTGACAAAAAGGAGAATTTACTTTTTCCAATATTTGCAATAATCGGAATTATTTTCCTTGAAAAATGGTTGTGATAATGATCATGATGAATATGTAGATGCAACAACCACAAACAAGATCACACAAGGCACACAGGCTTAGGTTCCGAGTCACGAGCAAGAAGTCAAGGTAATAGAACACCAACCCACACAGGTAAGTACTAAGGTTTTGTCTTCATTGTACCTGCAGAAAACCAAAAGGGTGCTAACAGAGCTGCCCGGAGTTAACAACCATCTTTAGAATATCATCGGTACGTTGGATTACTCCCTAACCGATAACATTCTTAAAATAGACCTCGTCCGAGTGTAGTATCGCGTAACAACCGCCTTAGGTTTACACCCAGACAGTTTCCGCACTACGTTCCTAAATTGGCTTAGATGGGTTAAGGGTTCTACGGTCCTCAGTATGATCAGCTCAAGGTCGGAAAATAATGCCACGTACGATTACTCGTCATGACATTGATAGTCCAAGAGAGCCTAACCGAGTGGAGATTATCAAATTGATATTGCTTTGGACTACTCTATCACATATCGCTTCGAATATCGCCGTCCTATCATAAGTTTCACTCAGATCCGGGTTAGAATCTATCTCACACAGAGGATCACCAAAACCAAAACAGAACAACCAAATAACAAACAAATCAAACCAAAGCAGTAAATAAATCAAAGTAGGCTAAATCCACTTAGAGATGTTTCCCCAGCAGAGTCGCCACTTTTCAGTAAAATAGTGAGTGTAAGCTATTGATTAACTTAAATCGATGTACACAGAGTCGCCACCGCGCTTTTATTTATTTCCAAAAGGAAAAAGGTAAAAGAACGAATAAAAAACCTAGGAATCTAAAAGCAAAAGCTAAAAGAAACAAACAGAGAACGGGTAAGGGGATTGGTTACGAACCGGGAAGGTTTTAGGCACCCGACTCGTCCGTGGTACTCCACGGGAGCCCTTTGAAATATTTATTGCTTTTTGGTCTGAAATTGGTGTGCTTGAAAATGATTGAAGAGATGAGAAGAAGAATGTTTTTTAATGATTTTGTATTTGATGAGGTTTTAACGCCTCATGCCTACGTACCCACAAAGTGCAATGCGAGATCAAAACCTCGTAGTTCGTGGTACAAAATTTGAAAAGAAACAAATGAGTTGAATTGATTTTAAAATGTAGAGATAAGTCGTCATCCTTTAGCGAATAATTCCGCTAGAAAGGATGAATCATATCTAAACACATGAAAAGAAAAGGTGCACAAAGGCACAAAAATAATTGAGTGAGTTTTGGATTTTTTAAAGTATGTAAGAAAAATGATTTCGATATATTTACATGGATTAACATTTGTTTAAGAAAATAAAAGTGAAAAGGTTAAAATCGCTTGACCTAAGTCAAGGTTTGATTATGAAAGCATTTGAAATTTGAAAACAAAGAAGATTTTGAAATAGAGAGAAGTTTTGAAAATTTAAGAATGGGGAGGAGATGAAGGGACTATCCTAATACTTGAATTAAAAGTTAAGGGAAGAGCTACCAAACCATATTATGACCAATTCTTCAAAGTAACTGGAATTCCATCTTCAAAGACCAATGAAATAACTTGAGGCCAAAGTTCCCAATCCATCACAACTTGAGCAAAAGGAGAGATCCTAGAATCTAAGTCCATACTCCAAAGCAAAGGATAGTAACCATAGTCCGAAATTAAAGTCACCAATCTTTTAAGTGTTTAATCCTTTATTAATGTTTTAGTGTCCAAATGGACAAAATAAAAATCACAAGCAACAATATAAACATAAACAAATGATATATGATATAATATGATAAAGCATAATAAAGAGATAAGGAACGAGAAATTAAAATAAAAGGATAAGGTGCGAGAGATTAAATTTAAACAGATTATATTCACATTATTATAATATTTACAATATAAGTGGTATGATGAACTTAATCAAGCACAACCACGAAAAGAAAAATAAAATCGAGGCAACCGGATCCAAGTGGATCTTAATCCGAATCGGGACAACTTTAGGTCTATGTTAAGCAATCGCCGAGTAATTTACGAAGTAATTACCCTACAAATGAGGCCGGCCACCACTAATTAAAGTGGAAAATATTCGTGTTAATACATGTTAGAGAAACGATATTATGAATCGTTCTCCGAAAACATGCCACACTAAAAGAAAGAGAACGGTCTAATCTTAATCGAGATTTACGTTGAATTTATCGAAGGCAACCTATCACGATCTCAAAGTATGGAAAATAATCCAAATGATCATTCATCCATAGATTTGAAATAATGAAGATTAAACCGATCGGAAATCAACAATCTACGAATCGGAGATTGTCATCGACCAAAAATAAAAAAGGAGATGGAAAAAGAAATAATGGATCTAAAAAAAAAATCCATAACAGAACTCAACTATTTTTTAAATCCTTTTCCTAACATATTTCTTTTCTTAAAATCTTTTCTAAAACACTTTTCCTAAAATATTTTCTAAATCTCTTTTCTAAAACATATTCTAAAATCTATTATATCAAAAATAAAATATAAACAAAGTCATTTAAGAGTATATAAAGAAAAATTAAAAGAAATGGAAAAGGGGGGAAGAAAATGATCCGCATGGATCGGATGTGGATCAGCAAGGATCCATGTTCATAAGCCCAAATCAAACAACATTTCTTCTTCTTTTTTTATGAAAATAAAATTAAAAAAACAACAAAGGCACTAAGTCCTTCTTCTTCACGAAAACAGGGCAAAGAAACAAAACAAATTCCTCTTCTCTTTCCTTGCGTCACCCTCACCTTTCCGTGAATGAACACCGCCGTTTCCAAGCTCAAGAAAGAAAGACGCAGCAATAATCACACGCCGTTTCCTCTCCTTCCTCCCTCTCGGCTTTTCTCTTCTCTCTTCTTTCTTGAAATTGGATCGGTAAAACTTTTTGAAGGTGGAGATTGAAAGATTTGAGATGGAGAAGTTGAATTGAAATGGAGGTTTTAACAGAAAACTTGTTTTAATTTTGACAGGAGTTTTGGGGGCTATCTGAAGCTTGAAATTAATTGAAGAATAATGTTATATTTATAGAGGGAATTGGAAGAATTTTGAAATGAATTTTGTGACGTCGTTTTTGATTTTGTTTTTGCGTTTTGAAAGCACGAGTTTGATGCTGAGTTTGCGTTTTCATTTCCTGCGTTTTGATATGTTTTGGCTTTTGCATTTTGCGTTTTAATGTTTAACAGGTGAGACTTTGGGTTGCGTTGAGGAGTCTTGGAATTTTGCTTGGGGAAAAATTGGGCCTGCGCGTGCGGGAAGCGTGACGACATGTTGAAGTTTGTGTGAGGGCGTATGAGGCTTCGGCTGAAGTTGGCTGCGACTGGCTTGTGAACTTGCTTCGGATTGTGAGGAAAGGCTGAGGCTGGAAAATATTACCATGAGGTTTGCGCGTGTTTTGTTGATGCTTTTGCTTGTTGTTGTTGTATGGGGCTTGTTGAAGTATTGGGCTTGTGGGATGCGGGATAAGCTGGGAATTTATTTGGCTTGTGGTACGGCATTTGAAGTGCAGCTGAGGGAAAGTTTGTGCTTGGCTTAAAGGCTGATGGCTTTTGCGAAGTCACGTACGGGATGCAGTGATGTGAAGTGTACTTGGCTGGAAATTTTCAACGCTGTACGGAAGGCTTGAGCTGGGCAGGCAAAAGGGCGTGTGAATTGGCAAGCTGGTTTTGCCTCATGAGGCTTGGCTTGTTGTGAGCTGAATGCAAGTATGGCTTTGTTGGGATGACTTGCGTGTGGACTTGGAAGTGTGGGCCTGATGCTGCTTGTTTGCGCGTGAGGAGGTTAGCATGAGGGAAAGTGCTGTACGGAAGAGGCTTGGGAAATGCTGGCTTGGATTTTGTGGGAGTTTGCTGATGGAAAGTTGGCTTGAAATGTTTGGGATTTGTGATACAAAAAAAAAATGACTATGATATTTTATTAATGAATTTTAAAATGGGCTAAAAGAAAATTGGTGGACTTTTTCTATATCTTTTTTTTAGTTATATAAAAATGGATAATATAATAAAATGATTTAGGGATTTTTGGTAAATGTAGAATAAAAAAAATGGATATTTGGATTAAATTGGACGAAAGTGAATAAAAGGAATTGAAAAGATGGATAGAAAATAATAACGGCAATTGGAATGAAAAATTGAAATAATCGGAAATCAAAAAATGGTTAATGAACTAAATTTGGAAGAAAGAAATGAATTTGGAATAATGGAAATGATTATTGAAAGGGAATATGGATGAATAAATGAAAAAATGGTTTGATCGAAAAAAGAATAATGGATATGAAATGATGATGATTTTTTTTTAGGTTTCACGACCAACTCCCGATTTTTCACACGCCACAGATAAGCATGAATACAGCCAACCAAAGATCCACTGAACAGCTGAATAATTCGCAACTTGCCATTCACGCCACCACCATTGACTTTTGAACCTCTGAACATTTTCAAATACTTCTGAATCGATCTCTTGGAAAATAAATCCACAGATGATCTGATGACCACTCAATCAAGCCAATCTGGATCGCATTTCTCACAAACCATAGCTCAATAAACCAGAGAATTCCCGTACTCACCACAACTTATCATTGAATACGCATCGTCCGAGAAATAAACCAATAGCCCACACAACCTGCAATTGAACAATCTTCTGATAGTTTGACCAATATTAGGTCAAACATCCATTTGGATCAAATTATAACTGAACAAACGCATCTGGATTGAGATCACTGCCCTGTCTTTGAAAACCTGCAACACAGATAAGAAGAAGAAACACTGCAACATATTTTTTTTTGGTATTTTAGTTAGTGATCAGTAAATATAAACAAATATAAAGAAGTAAAAATAATGGTGATCCCCTGCGAAGCATAGACCCGATCTGAGGAGAAACTCGAAAGCCAGTGCGATCTTGTTTGTATGCAAAATGCAGATGATATGCGAAGAAATATTAGGGCAAAAATTAGGGTGTTACAGGTAGTTTGGGAGGATGGAGGGATGGAATTTGGAGATGAGGGGTTTTGGTTTAAGAGCTCATGTGTGTAGGAACTACTCGGCTCGAACTCAATCCCTTGCGGAAAGGAGAAGTTTTCAAACTAGCACTTCTTTCATTGTAGGTACACGAAGGCTATTGAGTAATGATGATGACTTATTGGATCAAAACAGTCAGGAACCGCAATGGCGGGAGTGAATCATTTATGGAGTATCAAAATTTAGAGGGGGAATGAACTGTTTCTGCATTGCAGGATTTTAATATGCAGGAAGATTTTATGCAGAACATCAAGATTGAAAATAAACAGCAACGTTTCGGTGTCGTGCAGGAGAACGTCCAGCATCCGGAAGAATTTCGATATCAGAACAGTATGGCTTATCCTCAATTGCAGGATCTAGGCCGTGGAAATCAGGCGAATGATGATATCTCCTATGACAGCAGGACGGGATCGACAATTTTGTTGTCGGATAATCAAGTTTCGGAACTGCAGGCGATGTGTGCGCTTCTTAACAACAACAAACCTTCTAGCGACGATGATGACAGAGTTTGTTGGCAACTCAATGAATCCTTTATAGTCAGATCCTTTTACTTCATTTTGAACATCCTTCATATACCGTATGGGCCTAGCCAGCGGGATGATTTAGTGTTCATTGCAATATGGAAGGTTCTAGCTCCTTTGAAGATTAAGACTTTCAGATGGAGGTGTTTTTTTGAATAAACTACCGACGAAGGATAAACTTAGGAATCTTGATATTATTCCAACGGATACTAAAATCAATTGTTGTTTTTGCGATGTTTTTCCGGAATCGCTAAAGCATGTCATCTTTGATTGTAAGGTTTCAAGATTGGTTTGGTTAGAAATGAAGGTTTGGTTAGGCTTCCTTCTAAATGGGGAGACTCATCTTAAAAGCTCCTTTTTGGATTGGGTTTCTTATGGCAAGTCCAGGGGAATAAAAGAGGGTAGAGTAAGTAGTCTTTGGTTGGAGATTACTTGGTCTATATGGTCAATAAGGAATGATTTCGTTTTTAACAAAGTAAAGTGGAACATTGCCGACTTGGTTTGGAAGGCCAAATATTTGGCTTGGAGGTGGTCTTTCATTGAAGAAATTAAGCATCCCAATTGTGATTTTTATAATTTTACCAATGATCCTTTGTATTATTTGTCTTAGATCCCAATGGGTGGATAATTTCTTTTGTCGTTTCTGATTTCTCTTGTATCACGGTTTGAGTACCCTTTGTACTCCTTTCAATATATCTCTTGATTTATAAAAATAAAAATAATTTTTTTTTTACTTATGTGCACATCAGGAAAAAAATCCTCATACATTTTTATGTTTTTTTATCAATCATTTTTATGTTAATGTCTTCATTTTATACAATCATTTTTATGTTAATCTCTTCACTTTATCAAAATAGGAAAAAAATATATGAGGATTTATACAGAAAGTAATAATTTAAAGGAATTATATAATAGAAAAAATATACAAAAATTATTTTAAAAAAAACATAAAAATGTATGATGATTTTTTTCCCGATCTGTACATTAGAAAAAATTCCCGATTTGCATATCTAGAAAAAAACAACGTTTTCAAAAAAAATGGTGCATCCTGATTTACACATCCGGAACAGAGAGGTATTTTTTTCAGCACACAAGGTGCCTAAGAAACTCATTGGTGTGTGTTAAGAAATCCTCAATATAATTTATCATTTTTCTTTTTCATAAAGTTAGTAGTAGTTCTTACTGTCATTAGGCTTCCTACAGCGGCGACGAATCTAATTTCAGGCGGTAGGGTGGTTGGTAACCAGGAGGAGATGGTATCAGACTTGGTTCTGTCTTCTGCGTTTATCATTTTTGGGATTTTGTTGGAGGTTCAAAAGGTTTTGAATGAAGTTTTACAAACAGATTCAGATATTACAGAAGCTTAATTTTTGCAGCAGGCTGCTGCGTTATCGATGGCTTTGAGGGGAACGAGTCCGGTCGAGGGGGGAGAGATCGGGTGGTTTGGAAGGTGGACGATTCGGGTATCTTTTCTGTTGCTAGCCTTTCTTCTCTATTTGATTCTTTTCGGATTTCGATTGGGCCAAGCAATGCTTTTGATTAAGTGTTTACTAAACTTTGGAAGATGGAGGCCCCGTTCAAGGTGCGGTGTTTCAGTTGGAGAGGTTTCTTGAATTGACTCCCTTCCAAGGTTAATCTTTCTAATAGAGGGTTTAATTTCACTAGCATTGATATTAATTGTGTTTTTTCCAAGGTAGTCCCGAAACTGTGGAGCATTTGTGATCGTACATGAAGATCAGGATCCAATGTGGCTGACGTCGAACGTGGTTGAAACACGGTTTATGGCGAGAGGAGGGGTGTACTTGCAAGACACTCCGATGCTAAAGTCAGGGAGCGAGCAACGAGTGAGCAAGTACGAGATTTAGAGCGAGAAATTGAATACTTGACCCTCTCATATGAGAAGGTTTATATAACTCCCCCAACGCATGGCTATTGGTCCCTATTATTGGGCCTGGATCGTGGATCCCCTAATAATCGGTAACTGCCAGAAACTAACCATTGGAGTAACGCTTGGACTGCTCGGACGAGACCCTGGTCAGATGATATTATTTCCGAGCGAAGGGGTTATCGGGCAAGCATTCCTCGGCTGATCCTAAGGGATTCGACCCTTGCTGGGAGCGAATCGTGGTCGATGGCGCTGGTGGCCGGTCGAAAGGAACTTCCGGGCAGACTAAGGAAGAATCAGGTGCAAAAGTGTTGTTGGGTTGTTATGGGCTAGAATATGGATTGGACCTAGGTCTAGAAATTGGGCCAGTCCAGAACAGGAGTCCCCCCAAGTCGTTGCTTCTGGTCGAAGGAGCGATGACTTAAGGGTGGCTAGCTACTCGAAATTGTCCTCAACGTTGATAGAATATTACCTAGTTCGATGAAACATCTTCTCTGGGGATGCAGGATAGTGTTTGAAAGTCGAGCAACTCATTGGGTGGTCGGTGCCGAGGGAGAGGAAACAAAGAGGTGACGTGTTTTGGAATTTGTGCCAACTTAATGCTTCTGACGGCTAGCCTAGGGGCTAGCGTATAGGCCATGATTTCCTAGGGATAGGGGTCACGCCTAAACGCACGTGTTCCTATTCCTATAAATATGGGAAGCCTCTTCACTTCTACACTTTTCTGCCTTTGCTTCCTTGCTCGACGTCCCTTCCACTCTCCGGCTGCCACCTACGAATGTTGACTGCCACAAATCCATTTCCGACCACTGCACAACCTTCTTCCAGAATCATTATAATCATGTCTCACCCACCTGGTAAGAAATTTTATCTGTTTGTGACTCTGTTTTTTCTATGAGTAGACATGCATGCGCTTAGGTTTTAGTTTTAAGAAGTAGATTAGGGTAGTTAAGATTATCCCTTAGGTTGTCATGGTGACAAACGGCTTCCTGGTGTTAAGTTTCCTTTCAAGTATCCTGGTTGTGGCAGTAGCGTTGCTCGTGCCGGAACCCTGGCCTGCGCCCACCGGTGGCTTTGGTTGAAGTTCAACCGGAGCCCTGGGTTCAGGGACAACAACGATCATATGGTCTTTGCGAGGTCCCTTTGCTATCATGATTTTTATCGAGTGTGGTTGGAAGTTTTAATTACGTAGATTTTTTTCCTAGGGCTTTAGTCGGGGCCTTTCCTCCCGGTCGTTGCACGCCCTTTCACTTGATAGGTAGTGGAAGGGTGGATTTGATGCTTTGATCAAATTCACTAACGCCATTCCTTTACTTTTCAGGTGAAGAAGTGCTCGTTGATCCGTATGACCTCTCATCCGAGGAAGATACTCGGGAGGAGTCTGGTTCCTCAGATACAGTTCCGATTGATTCTGATAGCTCTTCAGAGGATTCTGATGCTACTGAGGTGGGCGATGCGGCCACTACTTCTGGGGGAGCGGCAGGCTCCCAAGATATTTCTGACAAAGAAGAAGATGTCCCGGTGCCCGAAGAATGGGTAGTGGAGGACTTATTGGACAAGGTCTCAAGCTATGCTCGACCGCGGACATAACCATTTCCCGTGGTGGGGGATCCCGCACACTGGGTCGTGACGTGCACGGGTGACGATGATAGGATATACTCAGATTTTGGAGGATCGAAGTTCTCAATGTACGAGTATGTCTTCACGACTTTGGGGGTCAGGTTGCCGTTCAACGACCTGATTTTCTCGGTGCTGGGCCATTTAGGAGTGGCGACCTCTCAGCTGCATCCGAACTCTTACGCTTTTATGAGGGCGTTCGAGCTGACGTGCTCACATCTTGGGGCCGAGGCTACTCTCCCTTTATTCTTTCGACTTTCTCCTTGCAACGCCAGGTCGAGAGAGGAGGAGCTCGAAAAGGCTTCATCTTGTTTAAGCAGCAGATCAAGATTTTCAAGGAGCACTCAGAATCTATCCGCTCATTCATGGATGACTATTTCCTGGTCGAACCATCGACCACTGCGGCAACCTGGTCGATTAGCTTCCTCGGGATCGACACTGATGTGAATGGGGTGCCCAAGCTTGACGATCAAGGGAAGGAGGTCCCCCGACGAATTTGGAGGTTCCCTTTCTCATGGGGTCATTTTCACTATGATACCTCGGTGAGCAAATTCGTCCAGGTCGGGGATAGGCTGAATGACGAAGACAAGGCCAACTTTGAAGAGTTTTGCAAGCTGGTGGCATCTTTTACACCGATCCTGATGTTCGACGGAGAGGGTAAAAAGATGCTTGATGCTGACGGGGGAGAGGCTGTTGAGCGTCCCCTAATCGATGTAAATACGCTCCTTGCTTGTAAAAACAGGCAGGAGGTGTATGAATTTTTTGGTATTCGTAGCCGTACGTGATTTATCTTATCTCATGATCTATGTGTTTGCGATGCTCTGTACTAACTTTATTTCCTTTTGTTTTTTGCAGTTTCTATGACCAAGCCCCTGGACAAGATCCAGGAAATATTGAGGCACCGCAACATAAGGAAACCCAAGATGATACAGACCTGACTGACGGGAAAAGCTATGAGTGGCTCAGGCTCGGGACCTACCGCTCATGGTTCTCCAGGCGTGACCTTGGCATCCCAACTGAAAAGGAAAAAGGGCGGAACGACTGTGATGAACTTGAATTCCAATGCTTCCCCCAAACCCAAGTTCGCCATGCCTCCCTGCTTCGTGAAGCGTAACTATTTCGAGGGCATGACCTTGGAGGTCCAGCGCGCAAACACTTTGCATGTTGAAGGCATGGATCGCCCTACTCGACGAATATCACTGGCACAGGACGCTAGTGCTATTATGAGGATGATGAACATGGCTTCGATGCTGGTCGAGGGAGATCTTGGGCATGAGCGGGAAATCAATCATCTGAAGTATCTCCTGGCGTCGTCAAAAGAGAATGCCAAGAAGGATGCCGAGGAGGCGACCAAGTCGCTTAAGGATCACGCTGAGGTGATAGCCAAGTTGGTGGTGGACAAAAGGAAGGCGTTCGATCAAAACAAACGGTTAAAAGACGCCTTTATTCCCAAGGAGGATGAGGACGAGGATACTAAGGGTTTATTGACTCAGGCGTACTTCCTATCCAGGTTGGACCAGGATTTGGAGGAGCTATGGGAGTCGACCAAATTGAGCTTCCAGAATGCTGTTGATCAGATCAAAGCACTTCATCCCGAAATGGATCTCAACATTGATCGGATCAACTATCTGTATAAGGTCGAGGATGGTCAGATCTTCGTTCCTGAAGACATGATCGTCGATGAGACCCAGCCCGAGGAATCTGTCCATGTCGAGGATCAGCCTATCAAGAGCAAAGTTCAGCCTGATGTCCACCCGGTGGAGGGTAACTAGTCCGGCCTGCGTGCCGTTTTGTTGTAATTTTGTATTTGCTCGAGGACATGGTCCCCGTTTAATGTAATTCCGAACAAGTCGTCCCTTAGGGGGTGCAACCTTTTTATTATAGTTTCCGACCTTATTGGTCGTTGTCATTTACGCAGTGTTTTTATTGTTATATATAACTGCTCGTTCGTCAGAGGACCTTTATCTTGACTGTACGATTATTTCACTAAGTATTTTATGGTCGACGCTCGTTTGGCCGCATTATATATGAAAATCTAGGTGTGATGCCAAAGTACGGAAATAAGGGGATAATGCTCATTATGAGGCGTGGTCCGTTGGTTAGGGGAACCAAACAAATGTGCGGAGGCTTGCTCCGATGCGGCGCCAAGGCCAAGATTATGGCTCGGGCTCCGGGGCTTGAACGTTTCATTGCGAGCTGGGGTTCTGCCTGGTCGTGGTACTTAGGCGACAACGGACTCATTTGAGTATCCATTCGTGCAACAGCTGTAAACACCCCAAATTTTCCCTCACTTTTTCTCACACCATGGCTTGTGATCTTTTCATATTGTATTGCATAAGCATACCATTTCCCTTTGTATATTTGTTTCACTGCATAACTGCATAGCTAGGGTTTGTGATCTGAGCTATCCAAGGATTAGTGTGAGCTATCTCAGAGACCATGAAGCATGCCAATAGGGTCCATGTGTGTTCTATGGTCATATTATGCTCCCCAAAGTTCTTAAAAGTCAAGATATCACAAAGCATTGCAAATGCATAGAGGCAGACTGAAGATTTCCTGCACAGGTGACCTAAAGTTAGGGTTTTGGGTTTGAGGCCCTTAATCTCAAATTTTTTGGTCATTCTTGTTTCTAATAGAAGGATGATATATGAGAACTCATTACATCATCCTAAGAGAAGGATGATAGATGAGAACACTTAAGTTGAGAAAGACTCATCAACTTAATCCATGGTTAGGGACTAAATTCATTATATAACAAGCCTTTATTAAAGATGGATTTTAATTAAAGGGTGAGATTAAGAAGTGGCTTTTATGTTTGTAAGACTTATCTTGAGGGGGACTTGTCCATTAAACACTAGGGTTAGTCCCTCTTAACCATAAGGAAGAGATGTAACCCTAATATAAGGCCCAAGTTACAAGATTAAGTCTTAATAGTTATTAGGTGTCTTGATTAAGAGGTGTAAACAAATTAAAGGTTTAACACTAAGGATTAAAGTTATACATTCCATCCTAAGATAAGGATACAGGTATAACCCTAATTCAAAGTCCTAAAACTTTAAGGGTTTAGCCTCTGATTATGAGATGAGAAGAGAGACTCAAGTAGACTCAAAGGTAAAAAACTAGGGGAGACTATATACAACCCTAAGAATTATCATTCTTGGATATCCTATGGTTTGTGAGGCTTAAAGAGAAGATCTTCAGATGGCCACCAAGGAAGGAGAAGCAGATGAAAAGAGAAGGAGAAAGAATATGTTACTTACTTCTTAAAGAAGTTAAGAAACCTAAAAGAAAGAGATAGGAGCAAGAGAGAACAAGTGAAGCAAGTTCACTTCAAAGAAAAGTAAAGAATGCATATTAAGAGATGAGAAGAGGTGGGATGTGAAGGCAAATCCACATCCCAAACAACTTACCATAAGCCCCTGAAATGTTAGTATGAATGCATAAGATGCAAAGCAAAAAGAAATAAAGAAAATGGAAGTGCAATGACCAAAACCAGAAGTGAATATGCTATGAAAATGTGTTATAAGATGATGCAAAGTCATATATAATGCTTATGAATTATCATACAAGAGATGAGATGCAAGGATGGCATGTTAGAAGCTTAGAAACACATGGATGCATATGAAAAGCAATGAATGCAAAGCATACCAAATGAATGAATAAGTGATCAAGAAATGTTCAAACATGTCTTAAGATGTCTAAGATGTCATACAAAAGCATGGAATGTCATGGCAAGTTCATGTGATTGAGATATGCAAAGATGAATGCAAATGGACATGAGAAATTAGGGTTTTATGGATGTATGAGATGCATATGACTAAAAAAGAAACATACTTCATGATAAAAAATTGAAAATGAACTCAAACAAACCCTAAACACATGCAAGGTCACTCCCCAAAGGAGGAGGTCAGAAGCTAAACCTAGGCAAAGATATGAATTTCCTAAGTTAACTAGGGTTTTTGGATGGTTCTAAAGGAAAAATGAAAAACAAATTGAAAATGAAATACAAAATTATGAGTTAAATAACCTAGATACTAGATGAAAAATGTGAAAGAATGCAAGAAGAACCAAGTTCAAACTCATCATGGTTGATCAGAAATTATTTTTTCAAGTTAGGGTTAAAAAATGTGAAATTTATGAACCCTAATTCAAAGAAAATTGTGAAAATGTGATCAAACCTAAAAAGAAATTTGTATGGTGAGTTTGTAAATTGTTCTAAATGCCTAAGAATGCTTCATGATTTTTTTTTGTGATTTTTAGATACCTAAATGTATTTTTAATTAATTAAAATCAATTAATTAATTAAATAAAACATTTAAATGATTTAAAAGTACTTTTTTAATGCAAAAAATAAAAATAAAAATATTTTTTAGTTTAGAATAATATTTGAAGGGAAAATGCAGAAAATGAGATTTTAAAAATGTTTTTTTCTATTTTTAATAATTAGATGAAATAAAATGTGAAAAATAAAAAGAAAAATGAAAGTATGCAAGATCTAAGGTCCAAATTTGAAGTTGGGGAGACTGCGTGCGTGTTTGGATGGTCAGGATTGAATCTGGCTAATTAACTTAATTAATTTAATTAATGATGAATTAGGGTTAAATGGATTAATCTGGGCCGCATGTGTCTTAAACTAATCACTCATCCAATGGTCCACATTTAAACTGATGCTTAAACCCTAATTAAAACCCTAATCCCCCTCAGGTGACCGGAACACTGTTTCGGTCGTCTTCTCCGGCCACTCTTCATCTCAACTCTCTCCCTAGGCTATGATAACACACCAAAATCTCCAGAATCACTCATTGAACATCATTAAATAAGAATCCAACAACAAAAATCATTTATCATGCATCAAAAGAGAGAATCGAAGCAAGAACATTTCACGGGAAAAATTTCAGAAGGCTATGAAATGCTTAAAACTCAATTATTTTCAAAAGTAAACATATCACAATGATCATCACATCATGTAGAATAAATTTGTAACTTAAAAAGCAAGTTCTGGAAAATTTGTTCTTGGATGATACCTGAGATGAAGCTTTTCAGTTTGGTACTTTCTGGCCCTCTCCTTGATGCTAATCCACTCCAATGATCACCTTGATGCTTCTGAAAGGCTTTAATGAAGTTTAAATGAGTTGGTTAGTGATGTTTGGTTCTGATAACTCAGAAATCGTGTTTGTGATTCAGTGGCTTTTAGGTCATTGTGAGGGGTGGGAAATGATCTTTGAGTTTTTTTGAGTTGATTTGTGGAAGAAGTTTGAAGTTTTGATGGTTGTGTGTTGAGTTTCGAAGAGAGGAAAGTTTATGCCAATTTTTGCAATCTGAGTGTATGAGAGCTTTCAGGCTTGGATGATGTTATGTTTTTGGTCCTTGAGGTTCACATAAGCAATTGTGATTGGCCAGAGAGTGGGTGGTGGCACATGATGATTGGTATGGGTGAATTGCAAAAAAGTCAAAAGTTTGCCATCACAAGCATGGCACGGGTCAGAGCTGGTTTGAAGGGTTGTCCTGCCTCAGCTTGATTCATGGAAGGCCCTTGGATGGTTTATGATGAGCTGTAACACTTGATTCATGAGGTAGCATAGGTTTTGCATTTCCCCCTTTTGAATATTTTGTGAAAATGATCCATGGAAACTTGCAATCCAAGGCACAATTCTGATCAAGGCAAGCCACGTGATGTTGATATGATGCTTAGAGGTCAATTAGAGGTCAGAAGAGTGCTTAAAACTTGGTTTTGCAAAAAATCCTCTTTGGCATGAACTTGAAAATTACAAGATTTTTCCCAACTTTGAAACATCATATCTTGAGTTCTAGGATGAACGAAGAGGAGTTTTGTACTTTTTGAAAATGGGAAGATCCAATCTACAACTTTCATGTTTAAAGATTTTTCATTTGAAGCATTTTTTATCAAGAAAGGGGAGGTTGAAAATCTTTCCCAAAATGGAAAATTTTCATTACAAGTCATGTCCAAAAATGGAAAGTTTGCAAATGGCTTGAAATTCTTCAATCTTGTGAACTTCTAACCACTTCTAATATTAAATAAAGATCATAGAACCTAAAATTGATGAAGATGACCCTTTGTTTCCATTGGTGGTGGCCTCAGATGCCCTGATTCTGACTTTTCTTGCACAATAAGTTACCAGTTGATCAAATGACTTCCCCAATGAATTTCTTCATCAAATTTGGTACACATGCTCCTTATAACATATTGAGACCATTAGAAACAAGAATGACCAACAAAATTGAGGTTAAGGGCCTCAAACCCAAAACCCTAATTTTAGGTCATCTGTGCAGGAAATCTTCAATCTGCCTTTATGCCTTTGGAATGCTTTGTGATATTTTGACTTTAATGAACTTTGGGGAGCAAATTATGATCATGGAACACACATGGACCCTCTTGACAAGTTTCAAGGCCTTTGAGATGGCTCATATCACTTCTTGGATTCATCTGATCACAAACCCTAACTATGCAGTCTATGCAGTGAAATATACTATGCAGTGTGAGATGAAATGAGATGTTTATGCAAATGTAATATGAAAAGATCACAATCCATGGTGTGAGAAAAAGTGAGGTCAAATTTGGGGTGTTTACACCCTCCATTTTATTAAAACAACAAAACAAACTAAAAAAATGAAGATCAACTCGTCGTAAGCCTTAGTCACTACCAAGGAGCAATGTGTCGCTCCCTGGATTTCCATCCTAGTAAAAACGCGAAAGTGGCGCGAAAAAGGGTAGAGTCGCCAGCCAGGAATTTTTATCCCGAAAGAACGAGAATGGTAATATTTCACAAACCGAAGAAAAGAAAGGAAAGGACAAAGGTTCTGCGAACCAAAGAATCTGGGCTCGGGAGTTGATTACGATCTAGGAAGGTATTAGCACCCCAGATCATCCGCCGTACCTGACAGGATCCACGCTTGCAAATAAACTATTTCAAAAGGTGTAAGAATGAAAGTTGCTGCAAAAGAAAAGACTGAAACTGGATAAGAAAATAAAAGAAGGGGAAAATGTAGGGAAAATAAAAGAGTGCTCGAACGGGCCCTGCCACGCAACCTACGTACCTCATCTGGACATGAGGATCAGAGTCACCGTAGTTCCCCTAATTAGGGGTATAAAGATTGTCTGTGTTTTAAAATATTGAACTACTTATCTTAATGCTCAAGTGTTGCAGTCTCGTCTAGCACGAGTGTGTTACCGTCTTGCAAATTGACAAGTAGGAGCAAGTTCTTACGAAAAGAGCGAAGGTGATGAGAAAAGAAGTCCCGAAGGAGAGACGCTTATTGTTTGTCCAATGTTTTTTTAAGATTTTTCTGCTTTGAAGTTGGCATAGGTAAGTGTACCTAAGTCTTACTCAATGGGATGTGTACTTCTTATATCACCCTGAAACAGAATGCGCAAGAAGCCCACCTATCTATGGGGGAAATCCCCAAATCTAGTCCCACAAGTGAAGGCTTAGACACACTGACGTACTGGAATTTATTAAGTATTTTTGTGGTTTTTTGATTAAGAAGTGTTTTTTAGCTTTTCTTTGTGAAGTAATCCATGCTAAGACTTATCCACCACGAGGGATATCCTACACCTCGCCCCGAAACGGAACGCGTGCAAGTATCTCATAGCAAAGTCTCGTGTCACATGAGAAGACTCGTCATTTATTAAAGTGACTTAAAGTTAAGTTTGAAGATGAGAAGAGAGAGCACCAAAAGGATCTTAAAGGTAAAAGCTAAGGGGGTGTTGCTCCCGACAAATGAAAAAGGATCATATGAAGGTACAGACGCGAACGGTCGGCGAAAGGGACAGTGAGAACACACAGCCGTGAACTCACTGGAGATGAATAGAGTCGCCAGCTAGGCATTTTATCCCGGGGGAAAGGCAATGCTGCATAGACCTAGAAAGAGACGGATAAGACGGTTGCGAACCAGAGAGACTGAGAAAGGGGGTTGGTTACAACCTGGGAAGGTATTAGCACCCAGATTGTCCGTCGTACTCGACGGGATCCACGCTTAAAAGATTTGTGTTTTAAAGGGGTAGTGTCAGTGCAATCTGTGTGTAAAATGGCTGGAAAGCAATATGTACAGGTGTCAGTGTAAAGGAAGTGAAGTGTATAATGATGTGTCAGTGTAAGAATGAGAATGAATTGCTCATGATAATGAGGCTAAAGAATGAAACTGGAAGGAGGGGGGATGTACAGAGACTTTTGTTCGATAACTGTTAAGTTATGCCTACGTATCCTCTCGTGCAATGAGGAAGTCAGAACACCGTAGTTCGACCCAAAGAGACTGAAAGGTGAATTGACTGATGAACTGCTTACTTGTCTATGCTCAAGTGTATGACCTGTCTGGCTCAGGTGCGAACTGTCTTGCATTAGACGGAAGAAGCAAGTTCTCGTTTATGAGTGAAGGTGATGAGAAAAGAATCCCGGAGGAGGCGATTATTGTTTGTTTTTGAGTTTTCAGTCTTTTGTTGCTTTTGAGAATTTGTCATAAGTTAATGAGCTTAAGCCTAAACCAATGGGTTAGTAAACTCATCACATCTTCCCTCTGATTAGGGGTAATGAGAATACCTTAAGTGTGAAGTCAGATTCTCACACTTAATCACCTTTGGTGTAGGATTAAGATCATTGACCTACTTGTGATTATTTAGATGTTTTTGTGATTTTGTTTAGTGTTGAGTAATGAGGTTAAGCCATAATCAAGGATTAAACAGACCCATTACACCATCCTAAAAGAAGGATGATAGATGAGAGTGTTTAAGCTGAGGAAGACTCCTCAACTTAATCCATGATTAAGGATTAAACTCATGACAAAACAAGCCTTTGATTGAGTAGATTTTATTTAATGGTATGATGATGAAGTGATTTTTATGATTTGTAAGACAACTTGAGGGGGACTTGTCCATTAACACTAGGGTTAGTCCTTCTTAACCACTTAAGGAAGAATTAGAACCCTAATGCAAGGCCCAAGTTACAAGTGTGATGTCTTGATGATTATTAGGTGAATTGATTAAGAGATTTAAACACATTAAGGGTTTAAGTCTTATGATTAAAGTTATACACTCCATCCTAAGAGAAGGATGCAGGCATAAGCTTAATCACAAAGTCTTAAAGCCTTTAGGGTCTAGTCCCTGATTATGAGGTGAGAAGAGAGGACTCAAAGAGAGACACAAAGGTAAAACTATGAGGGGACTAATCAAAGCCCTAATTCATTGTCATGCTTGGTTGTTCCTAAGGTTTGTGAGGTTTACAAGAACAATCTTCAGAAGAACCACCAGGAAGCAGATGAACAGGATCAAGAGAAGCAAAGTGACTTGCTTCATTCAAGAAGTCAAGTCACTTGAAGAAAGAAAGTGGGAGGAAGAAGAATGAGCAAGCTCAATCTCAAACACATATAAAAATGCAGCAATGGATGCAAGAGAGATGAAAAGAAGAGTTATGAGAAGTGAAGGCAAATTCACTTCTCAAGTTTACTTACCACCTGGAATGTTAGAAAGAAATGCAATGCAAAGCCAAATGAGATAAGATGACATGATGATAAACAAAACCAGAAGCATGTTGATGATGATAATGATGCTATGAGATGCTACAAACATGAGGCAAGGCATGGAGATGTTCATACAAGATCATGGATGCAAATGATGCAGGTTAAGGAGCATGAACAAACATGGAAAGTTATGAAGCATACAAGACAAATGACATGGCAAATGTGCAATGCAATGATCAAACATGCTTTCTATATGTCTTAAGATGTCAAATGGATCACAAGAATGCACAAAATGCAAAGACAAGTCATGTTATGCAAGAGTATGCAAGAGGTATGCAAATGAAAGCCCAAATTAGGGTTCATGGATCAAACATCAAACAAAAACTCAAAACAGAAGCAAACCCTAAGATAAAAATAGAAAATGGCACCCAAAGAAACCCTAAACCTATAATAAACCACTGCCTAAAGGGGAGCTCTCAACTCTTAACCAATCTCAAGTTATGAATTTTCTAAGTTATTAGGGTTTTTTAGGGTTCTTAACAAAAGAAATGCCAAACAATTAGAAAATGCAAGATCAAATCATGGCCATTTTATCCTAGAAACTACATGCCAAACACAAAACAAAGCAAAAAGAATCAATGTCCAAACCTTCTTAGATAGGCAGTAATGAATTTTTTGAACTTAGGATCAAATTAATGCATAAAAAATGACTTAATTCAATGAAAAATTCTTAAAATGCATCAAGATCAAAAAAAAAATTTGGTTTGGAGGTTGGACAATGTTTCTAAATGTCTTAGAACATTTCATGAATTTTTTTGTAATTTTTAAATACCTAAAAGTATTTTTAATTAATTAATTTCCATTAATCAATTAAAAATAATCTTTTAAATATTTAAAAATACTTTTTTAATGATAAAAAATAAAATAAAAATATTTTTGTGTTTTAAAAATTAATGAAACTCTTGATAAAAAGTTTCATAATTTTTAAAACAATTTTGCTATTTTAAATAAATTGTACAAAAAAAATATGAAATAAATGAATTAAAATAAAGAAAATGGAAAAGTCAACAGAATGGAAGGCTGGGATTGATCCTGGGTTTGAAACTGCTGACCACGCGCGCTATCCAAGGGCTGTGGTTGGTCCTGATTAAATTAAATTAATTATGATTAATTAAAACTAACTAAAGGGATTAGGGCTAACTGAGTGCATCTGGGCCATTCGTTCGCGCGGCAAGTCAAACAAGTCAAGCAATCCTACACTCAAGATTCAAATGAGTTTAATGACCTGAGATTAGGGCTAACAACATTCAGGTGACCGGAGAGAAGCTCCGGTCATCTTCTCCGGTGACCACCAAACCCTAGAATACGATTCAGGCAACCATTCTTCAAATTAAAGCCAGGGAAACACTCCTCTACTCAAACCTCACTCTAATCAACTCTCAAAATGAATTTCTCATGCTTAAACTAAGAGAAACGAAGCCATGAAGATTCACGGGCAAAATTTCAGAGCCCTGGTAAATCCTCATTTCTCACCCATTTCAAATTCTAAAACCACCCACATGACCAGTAAAGCATGCACAATCAATTTTTCACATAAAAATCAAGCTCTGAAAAGTTGAAAACTCGAAGCTACCTGAAGTGGTGAACTGTGAATCTGAGCTCTTCTGACCCTGCTTTGATGCAAAATGCCTTCTCTGGACCCCTTGAAGCCAATGGAATGTTCACAACCTCTTGCTGGTGGCTATTTTGGAAGCTTGAGTTCTGATATGGCAGGTTTGGCAGTTATGATTAGTAGGGTTTCAGGCTGCATTCATGGTGGATTCTGGTTCTTTTTTATGTGTTTGATTTGTTGGTGAAGAGAAATGGGGTGTTTGATGGCTGGAAAATGAGATTCGAAGAGAGAAGAGTTTTGGACAGTTTTGTGATATGCTATGTTCTGGCCAGCTTCAATGCTCAAAGGCTTGCTATATCATCTCCAACTTGTGTGGATAGACTGTGAGGCAGGTCAGTAGGGTGGCTGGATACTGTGCCAAGAGTATGGGAGCCTTTTGCAAAAAAGTCAAGTTTGTGTCCTTGAGAGCATGGGTCATGGCAGCAACTGTGTGAGGTCATGTCTTGCTCCAGCTTGAGTTGAGGAGAGCCCTTGGATTGTTTGTAGCTGACTGCAACATATGGATGACAAGCTATGCTAGCTTTTGCAACTTGACAACTTGTGTTTTCTCATGAGTTTATGCTAAGTACATGAAACAATGCTTGCTGAATTTTGTCACATGATGTCTCAATTGGTCATGGCAATGTTTAGAGATCAGCTAGTGATCACATAATTCCTTGAAGCATGATTTTGCCAAGAAACCTCTTTTTGCATACTTATGAAAAATGCTTTATGGAACCTTGAAAATCAAGGCAAGCCATCCAAAATTCCTTGGGCCAAATCTGTTTTTGAGGTCATGTGTGATCATGTAATGCAGCTTTGAAGTCACTTTGAAGTTACTAAAATGCTTGGTTCATGAAATTGCAAGTTTTCTTTTTAGTGCATAACTTGAAAATTAGTGATTTTTGCCAACTTTGTCACACCATAACTTTTGATCCAAGAAGAATTAGACCATGTTCTTGTACTTTTTGAAAAGGGAAAAATGTATTCTACAACTTTCATGACCAAAGTTTTTTCATTTGAAGCATTTTTGGATCAAAAAGCAAGGCTTGAAAAATGGCATAA
Organism: Lathyrus aphaca; assembly: GCA_963966055.1. Lineage (NCBI taxonomy): Eukaryota > Viridiplantae > Streptophyta > Magnoliopsida > Fabales > Fabaceae > Lathyrus > Lathyrus aphaca. The sequence goes on from OZ014524.1 coordinate 340,538,301, forward strand.
AATGACATATTCTTGAAAAGTCAACCATGCCCTAAAAAGTCAACTTTGCAAAAACTTGTAATTCTTGAATTTTGTGAACTTCAACCTTCTTCCATGATCAAATAAAGATCATATACAGTCAAAATGATGAAGATCACCCCTTGGTTGGGTCATTGGGGGCCTCAGATGCCCTGATTTTACACTGACTTGTCTGAAAAGTCAACTCCTGATCAGATGACTTCCCCCTGGAATTTCTTCATGAAAATTGATATGCATACTCCCTATACTATATAGAGACCAATGGAAACAAGAATGACCAAAAAATTTGGAGTTATGGCCTCTGAAACCAAAACCCTAATTTTAGGTCAACTGTGCAGTCAAACTTGGCTCTGCATCCACACCAATCCCAGTTCTTGTGATCCTTTTGCATTTTTGACTTTGAGAGGATGTAATATGATATAAGAACACACATGGATCCCTTTGAAGTGATTGGTGGCCTCTGGAGTGGCTCAAGAAGCTCTGGGATTGCTCAGATCACAAACCCTAGATGCAGATGACTTAGAAACTATGCAGTGAATCAAAAATGGGATATGAGGTGATATGATTGTGTTTATGCATATGAAATGATCACAAGCCATGGTGTGAATGGGTGAGGGAAAATTTGGGGTGTTTACAGCTGCCCCTATTCAAACATGAGTTAGCTGTGCAGGTTGTAAGCAACGGCTTAACAGGCAAACAAGATAACTTGTGGTTGAATACCAAAGACAGTCCAAAATTTGCACTCACAGAATGAAGAAGAAAAGGGATATAGATTGTAAAAGGGAAATAAAGTATATTGTAAAGTGTGGGCGACGGAGGACGACCGTCGAGCAGAGGACGACTGCTGGGTAAAGAGCAATGACGGGGACGGCCGCCATACTGGGAAAAGTGTGGGAAATAAAGCAATGACGGGGACGGCCGACATGCTGGGAAAAGCGTGGGAAATAAAGCAATGACGGGGACGGCCGACATGCTGGGGATATGAGGTAAAGCCAAGACGGGGACGGCCGACTAGCTGGAAAAAGTAAGATATTATGATGGGGACGGCCATCAAGTAAAGCTGTAAAATTCTCTGGTAATCGAATGAAACATGACGGGGACGGCCATCAAGTTCAAAGTAACCAACGATGGGGACGGCCATCGGGCTAAAAAGAAAAGGGACCACGACGGGGACGGCCATCGGGTTAAAGAATAAATGAAATAAACAAATGATGAGGTACGGTCATCAAAGGTGAAGGACGATCACCTAGCAGGGGACGGCTGCTCTGTTGGGAATAAAAGAAATATGATGGGGACGGCCATCAAAGGTGGAGGACGACCACCTGGCATGGTACGGCTGCCGAAAATATCAACGATGGGGACGGCCATCGGATAGAAAAGGTCAACGATGGGGACGGCCATCGGACGAGCATGATGGAGGACGACCATCAAGAAGTGGAGGACGACCACTCAGCAGGGGACGGCTGCTCTCGAGGCTTATCATGACACAGGACGAGTGCCAGATAACCAAAAATCAACAATGGGGACGGCCATTGGATGAAAATGATGAAGGACGATCATCAAGAGGTGGAGGGCGACCACCTAGCAGGGGACGGCTGCTAAAATCAACGATGGGGACGGCCATCGGAGGAGCATGATGGAGGACGACCATCAAGAAGTGGAGGACGACCACTTAGCAGGGGACGGCTGCTCTCAAGGTTATCATAACACAGGACGAGCGTTAGATAAAAAGAAAATTTGTTGGCGATCTACTGGGGAGTAGTAAACACGGACGAGTGTTTACATCCAAGAAACAGAAGGTATAAGTGTTTGGTTTTGTGTATAGATTAAAGATGCGGACGAGCATCCTTAAGACTATGATACGGACGAGTATCATGTAGAAACAAACTGACACATGTTCAGAGATGATGATACGGACGAGTATCAACTGGTTAACAAAGAACATGGACGAGTGTTGCATCTGAAAGGACTCTTCTAGGGAAATAATAGACACAGACGAGTATCTATATTCAAGAAGACATAAGTGTTTGACACGGTGTATGGATTAAAGATGCGGACGAGCATCCCTAAGACTATGATACGGACGAGTATCATGTAGAAACAAACACTAGACGCAATGTTCTGAGATGATGGTACGGACGAGTACCAACTGGTTAACAAAGAACAAGGACTACTGTCGAATCTGTGGGGATATGAGTGGTGATGTATACAAGATACGGACGAGTATCTGTATAAGTGTACCATGAGTAGTGAGCATTGTATCGTATAGATGAGTGTTTTAACTGTTGGGGAGAGTGACACGGACGGGTGTCAAAAGGAGAAGAGTGTAATATGAACAAGTATCTGATATACAAAGTCTAGGCGACTGCGCTGGGGATATGACACGGACGGGTGTCAAGGAAGTGTATATAGGAGTATATGTGAGTGCAAAGAGGATGTCTTTGGCTTTCTGCTGGTGATATGACACGGACGGGTGTCCAAAAGTGTATGTGCAATACGGGTGATCTGTTTGGGGAAGTGATGACACGGACGGGTGTCAAAAAGGAAATATATACTGGTGTTTGGTGATTTGTGAGGCAATTGCTTTTGCTGGGACCCTGATGGGGATGAAAGAAATATGATGAACGGTTTATTATTCACGAGTGTTACTTCAGAACATGGCTTATGATTATGCTATGCGTTTGATTTTTGCCGTAATGCTCCGTATTAGACGGAATGCTACGCTCTGAGGGGATAGTATGATGCGAATGCTATGATTATGCAAAGAGGCACCGATCCGGGGTTCGGATCCCATTGCTACGAAGATCTCTGGTCGATCTGCTTGAAGTGGACATCCCAGCTGGGGATGAGATCATTGATAGATCTAATGATGTATCGGCTTGGGGATATAGATCGCTGATTGACATACCCTCATAATACGGGACTCAGCTGGGGTTTGTAGAAGCTTTCTTCACTCTGTTGTGATCTTCTATGCGCTGCTCTTCTGGATAGAGGCTGGAGCTCTGTGGGGAGATGATTCCATGACTCCTGTATCTTACTGAGGAAGAAAGATTGGTACTATGGCTGGGGAGAATTGTTGGTAACTCAGCTGGGGAGAGTAATGAGAGGCAACTCGGCTGGGGAGAAAACACCTCGAGTGTTAAGCCTGTTTGTTGATTTGGCAACTTTGCTGGGGAAGTGGGCACTCTCCAGTGCCACGTGGAAGATAAACCGAGTTGATAATGATTCGCCAACTTGTTGAGACGTAACCTGCATGCCCCAGGTTGCGTTCTGGATACCTGCCATCCTGCAATGGTAAGGAAACGTACAAAAGGTCCCGAGGTATCCCTTACCGGATTCCGTCATAGGAGTTAAGCACTTTCGAGAATAATCACATTCCCTGTTAAGCATGTGTTTTTATTTTTAGAGAAAAACATCTGTACTTATGCAATTGTATTTTTAGAGATATCAGACAACTCTTTGCAAAACATAAATGTAACAACGAAACATGACCGAAAATCTGATTTTATTAATTCATGTGCCCTGAATTGGCAAGATACAGTCGAGGAAACATATCTCCCGAAATGAAGAGACTGTTACAAATTGAGAAACAAAATGCTGGCGATGTTGACGAGGCTTTCAAGGAGCTTCCTCTTCTGCTATGACTCGTATGACAATGACGTTCTTCTCGTCTTGCTTTCTGGAGAGAGTTGATTCTGATTGAAGCTTGATCCTTTGGAAGCTTTCCAAGTTGTAGGTGATACAGACGAATTCAGAATGCAGTTGTTCGCTTATTCCCTTATTTTGCATGGATCGCCCTTTCGGGTTTTCAATCCATCGGGATACCCATTTTTGCATGAGCTGTCCAATGCGGCTTTTCAACTCAGCGGGTGTACATTTTTTATTCATTTTCCCTTACTTTTGCCCGAGTCTTTTATTCTGTTTTTGACTCGCCGGGATGCCCTATTTTTGCCTGGACTCACATTCTGTTTTTATGTCCAGCGGGTCATTTTATGCGAAGTATTTTTTAACTGCATCTGAATTCACAGGGGATGGGAAATCTTCACCATCCATGGTGCTGAGCATCAGTGCTCCACCGGAGAAAACTTTCTTTACAACAAATGGTCCTTCATAATTTGGAGTCCATTTGCCCCTGTGGTCTGTATGAGGAGGGAGGATTCTTTTCAACACAAGATCTCCTACTTGGTACTCTCGGTGCCTGACTTTCTGATCGAAGGCCTTCTTCATTCTCTTCTGATATAACTGCCCATGGCAGATTGCAGCCAATCTTTTCTCTTCGATCAGACTCAGTTGCTCGATTCGGGACCGTACCCATTCTGCTTCACTTAGTTTGACATCCATTAATACCCGTAACGAGGGTAGTTCAACTTCAACAGGTAGGACGGCTTCCATACCGTATACAAGCTGATACGGTGTTGCCCCAGTGGACGTTCTGATTGATGTGCGGTACCCATGCAAGGCAAACGGTAGCATTTCATGCCAGTCTTTGTAGGTGACTACCATCTTCTGCACAATCTTTTTAATATTCTTATTGGCTGCCTCAACAGCGCCATTCATCTTTGGCCTGTAAGGAGAAGAATTGTGATGTTGGATCTTGAAGTCCCGGCACAGCTCTGCCATCATTTTGTTGTTTAAATTGGAACCATTATCAGTAATGATTCGCTCGGGCACTCCATACCGACAGATGATATCTCTCTTCAGAAATCGGGCTACCACTTGTCTTGTAACATTTGCATATGAGGCTGCTTCAACCCACTTGGTGAAATAGTCAATAGCGACCAGGATAAATCTGTGGCCGTTTGAAGCAGTTGGCTCAATCTTGCCAATCATATCAATACCCCACATAGCAAAGGGCCATGGTGAAGACATGATGTTCAAAGGATTGGGAGGCACATGCACCTTATCTGCATAGATCTGGCATTTGTGGCATTTTCTGGCGTAAGCACAACAGTCTGCATCCATTGTGATCCAGTAATAGCCTGATCTTAATAGCTTTTTAGCCATGGCATGCCCTCCGGCATGGGTACCAAAAGATCCTTCGTGCACTTCATGCATCAACAAATCTGCTTCCGTCTTGTCAACACATCTGAGGAGTACCATGTCAAAGTTCCTTTTGTATAAAGACCCATCAGTGTTCAGAAAGAAACTACCAGCAAGCCTTCTCAAAGTCTTCTTATCATTGGAAGATGCCCCAGGTGGGTATGTCTGATCCTCCAAGAAGCACTTAATGTCATGGAACCAAGGCTTATCATCTTTTACAACATCCGCTGCAAATACATATGCTGGTCTATCAAGTCTTGATACTGAAATCTGAGGTACAAAGTTAGCAGCTTGAACTTTGATCATGGATGAAATGGTAGCAAGAGCATCTGCAAGCTGATTCTCGTCCCGAGGGATATACTCAAGCTTGACTGTTGTGAAGAAAGTCAATAACCTTCTTGTATAATCCCTGTAAGGTATCAGATGATCCTGGTGGGTGTACCATTTCCCGTTGGTTTGATTGACTACCAGAGCTGAATCTCCGAACACGGTCAACGTCTTGATCCTGAGGTCAATGGCTTCCTCAAGACCCATAATGCAAGCTTCGTATTCAGCTTCGTTGTTAGTGCAGTTGAAAGTGAGTTTTGCCGAGAAAGGCATGTGAACTCCTTTAGGTGTAATGAGTACTGCACCAACACCACGGCCATTCATGTTAACAGCCCCATCAAACATCATAGTCCATTCTTCCTCCGGGTCAGGCCCTTCAGTGTGAATAGGCTCTTCGTGATCTTTTGCTTTAATGAACATGATGTCTTCATCAGGGAAGTCAAACCTCATAGGCTGGTAGTCATCAATGGGTTGCTCAGCAAGATATTCAGATAGTACACTGCCCTTGATGGCTTTCTGAGATGTGTACTGTATGTCGTATTCTGTGAGAATCATCTGCCATCTTGCAACCCGACCGGTAAGAGCTGGCTTCTCGAAAATGTACTTAACTGGATCCATTTTTGAGATTAATAAGGTAGTGTGGGTCAACATATACTGTCTCAGCCGGCGAGCAGCCCACGCTAAAGCACAGCAAGTTTTCTCGAGCAGTGAATAACGCTGTTCACAGTCGGTAAACTTTTTGCTTAGGTAGTATATTGCATACTCTTTTCGACCAGACTCGTCATGCTGGCCCAACACACACCCCATTGACTCTTCTAGCACTGTCAAGTACATAATCAGAGGTCTTCCTTCAACTGGCGGCATAAGGATTGGAGGTTCTTGCAGATATTCCTTGATCTTGTCAAATGCCTTCTGGCAATCTTCGTTCCACCTGACCGTTTGTTCCTTTCTTAACAGCTTGAACAAAGGTTCACAGGTCGCTGTGAGGTGAGATATGAACCGTGAGATGTAGTTCAATCGACCTAAGAACCCTCGGACTTCCTTCTCTGTCTTCGGTGCAGGCATTTCTTGAATAGCCTTGACCTTATCAGGGTCAACCTCAATCCCCTTCTCGCTTACAATAAAGCCCAGCAATTTACCGGATCGCACCCCGAATGTGCATTTGTTGGGGTTCAGCTTTAGTTGGTACTTCCTCAGACGCTTGAACAACTTCAGCAGATTCACCAGGTGATCTTCCTCGGTAAGGGACTTGGCAATCATGTCATCCACATAACACTCGATTTCCTTATGGATCATATCGTGGAATAATGTCACCATAGCCCGTTGGTATGTGGCACCAGCATTCTTCAGTCCGAATGGCATCACTTTGTAACAGAACGTGCCCCAAGGTGTGATGAATGTTGTCTTCTCCATGTCTTCAGGTGACATCTTGATCTGATTATATCCTGAAAATCCATCCATGAAGGAGAATACCGAGAACTGAGCCGTGTTATCCACCAATACATCAATGTGAGGTAATGGGAAGTCATCTTTCGGGCTGGCTCTGTTCAGATCCCGGTAGTCAACACACATTCTTACTTTGCCGTCTTTCTTAGGCACAGGTACTATGTTAGCAACCCACGGCGGATAGCTAGTCACAGCAAGGAACCCGGCGTCCCATTGCTTTTGTACCTCTTCCTTGATTTTCATAGCCATGTCTGGGCGAGTTCGGCGCAGCTTCTGTTTCACTGGTGGGCATTCTTCCCTCAAAGGCAGCTTGTGCACAACTATATCGGTATCCAACCCTGGCATATCTTGATACGACCAAGCAAACACATCAACATACTCTTGAAGCATATCTATCAGCTGTCTCTTCACTGAGTCTTGCAGACAGGCCCCGATTTTGACTTCTTTCACGTCTTCCTCCGTACCAAGATTAATCACTTCAATTTCCTCCTGGTGAGGAGTAATAACCTTTTCCTCCTGTCTCAACAACCTAGCTAGCTCTTCAGGAAGCTCATACTCTTCATCAACCCCTTCATCAGCTTGATTGATTGGATTGTCAAAGTCATACGATGTCATAGCCGTGCTGTTATCGGTGCAGTCTGGAAGGCACTCTCTGCAAGGGTTAAGTTTGTTCATTTTAGTGATTGATTTTAATCTTATGAAGTTGTCATTTTGAAAACACCGCCACTTATTTTTTGTACAAAAAAGAAAAATGGAAAAACAGTGAACGAAAAGAAAAAGACTCGTTTGCAAAAAAGATGTCCGATATTTCATTAATTTAATCTTGTTTGCACAAAAGTACAGATGGCCCTGGTTACAAAATGAGTCTTGTCATCTTGGGCAAGATGCAAGACTTTGATGCATGCTATAAAAATACAGGAAATAATAATTACTCTGCATGAGTAACTCTTATAATTTCCTGGGAAGACCAGTTCGAGACACTGCTCCCCGGGATCTTTGGACGAATCCAATTCTCCAGATTGCGCTCCTCTTCCAGCTCGTCTTCCAGACAGTTGATAGCATCGGGGGTAAGCATCCCCCCACTGACAAAACCAGGTTCTGCAGCAGCCTTTGCTTGATGTTGAGTTGGTCTGTAACCCAACCCAAATTTGTCCTTCTTCTCCTCCACAGCTAATACCTTGCCCCAGCCTAGGGCAGTTCCTTCTTCAACAACCTTCCGGGCTTGTTGGTAAGATGACATGGAGATCCCTGACACAGCAGATGCTTCATTGACGTTCAAGGCTTCAAAACCTTGGCTCATTGTTTCATGGATCTCCCCATCCATCTCAATGTATTTGTAAGTAGCCAGATGGCTAACGAAAATATCCTCTTCCCCACAGATTGTGACAACTTGACCTTCCCACTCAAATTTTAACTTTTGGTGAAGGGTAGACGTTACTGCGCCGGCGGCGTGAATCCAGGGCCTACCCAACAAACAGCTGTAGGCGGGCTGAATGTCCATCACATAAAAGATAGTTTTAAAGGTCTGTGGGCCAATTGTCACAGGCAGCTCAATCTCTCCCAGAACCGATCTCTTCGAACCATCAAAGGCTCTTACCACCAGGTTGCTGGGTCTCAATGCCAATCCATCATATTCTAACTTCACCAGAGCCTTCTTCGGTAAGACATTCAGGGAAGAACCTGTGTCCACCAGCACATGAGAAAGGACAGCTCCTTTGCATTCCAGGGTTATGTGCAAGGCTTTGTTGTGGTTGCGGCCATCCGCTGTCAAGTCAGAATTGGTAAACCCTAGCCCATTGCTAGCAGTAACATTTCCAACCACGGTTTCCAATTGGTTGACAGTAATCTCCTCAGGCACGTAAGCTGCGTGCAAGACTTTAAGTAGTGCATTCCGATGGGCTTCGGAGCACATAAGCAGTGAGAGGATGGAGATTTTGGATGGCGTCTGATGAAGCTGATCCACAACTTTATAATCACTCTTTTTGATGATCCGCATAAACTCATCAACTTCCTGATCAAATGGAGTCTTCAGGGCTTCTTTGGCAGCTGGATCTTCCTGCACCGGGCCTTTTCCCTTTGCCTTGGCAGCAGCTTCTGCTTCGGCAGTAGGTCTTTGAACTTGTGAAGCAAAGAGACGTCCGCTTCGAGTGAAGCCTCCGCCTCCCCCCACATTATCTACTTGTGGTGCAGGTGCTGATGTTTCAAGAGTGATTCTTTTTCCTTCGCAGTATATGTCAGAGCCATAATGCCAAGGGATGGCCCTATTGCTTTCATATGGTACTGGTCCAGGCACCGTGACAGTGACTGGACTGATTGCTGCTGCTGAAGGGACTGTAATTGTTTGTGGATCATAAAAGATTGTAACTGGTGCTCTGGCGGGAGCAGCACCTTCTGAATGGTAGGCGGAATTATTTTCAGGATCGTAGAATATGGTAACAGTAGAGACATCTTCTTTATTGATTGCTGGTGTTGCAGGAGGTGTTGTTAGAAGGACTGTTGTTGTCGTTGATGGAGATTCGAAAAGGAATGAAGCTGAAGTTGTAGCAGGAGGAACTGTTGAAAACTGATCATTTGGGAGGACAGATGAAGTACTTGTTGATGGTGCTGATGAATTGTCGGGAACAATAGTTGCTGCAGTTGTAGGAGGGTCTGAAACCGTTGTTGATGAAGTTGCCGGATTTGTCGGAAATGATGTAGTGATCTGTAGCAGGCCACTCTGAATAAGGCTGTCATTGCCATTCCTCAGGTCCTCACACCCATTCCATGAAATATTGCAATAGGGACACCCTAGTTCACACCCCGGAAATATTTGGTTTTCGCGGAGTTGAGCTTTGATTTCCACCAATGGTGTCCTGATCTGATCCACACTGGTTATTAAATAAGACGGTTGGTCTTCTTCAATAGCATTAATTCGGGGACCACCATGGTTTGGCATTGGGTTTTTATTGACATTGGGCGGAGGTGCAAAATTCAGAGCCTTGGAGTCTACCAAGTCTTGTACCTTCATATGCAGAGCCCTGCATTTTTCTGTACTGTGACCAGGTGCGTTGGAATGAAAAGCACACCTAGCATTGGAGTCATAGTTCCTTGGTAGACTGTTGGGATCCGGAGGTGCCAACGTTCTTAGCTCAACTAGGTTGAGTTTCAGAAGTTGTGGCAGCAAGGCAGCATACGGCATTGGGATCGGGTCGATCACTCGGTTAGCTTGGGATGGCCTTTGTTGGAATGGCCTCTGTTGATTGTTGTTGTTGGAGTTGTTGTTGTTGTAGTTTCTTGGAGGATATTGATTCTGCTGATACTGAGGTTGTTGTTGGAAGTTTTGTTGAGGAGGTTGATAGACTGGCTGTGGATGAGCTGGAGCAGGGATAGTGACTGCTGCTATTGTCCTTTGAACATATTGGGGCCTACCCCTGTTGGTGTGAATGGCATTGGTCTCGCCAGTTCTTCTCGGGCCTGCAAAAGGCTTTCTTGTACCACTGGACGAACTGGCACCATTATCAGAGATCTTCCCCATTTTCAACAGGCTTTCAATTCTCTCCCCAGCTATGACAACATCTGCGAAGCTAGTGGAAGAGAAAGCAGCCAACCTGTCAATATACGTTCCCTGGAGAGTGTTCATAAACATGTCTGCCATTTCTCTCTCAGACATTGGTGGCTGGACAGCAGCAGCCAGTTGCCTCCACCTTTGGGCATACTCTCGGAAACTCTCCCTCGAAGACTGTGACATTCCCATTAGGAGAGTCCTGTTCGGTGCCATGTCTAAGTTGTATTGATACTGTCGGATGAAGGCCTCTGCCAGGTCCTTCCAGCATCTCACAGTTGCCCTTGTCAAATGGGAATACCATTCCCTTGATGCTCCAGTCAAGCTATCTTCGAAGTAGAACATCCAAAGTTTCTCATCCATTGTATAGGCCTTCAGCCTTCCCAGAAATGATTGCAAATGAGTCCGGGGGCATGAAGTCCCATTATACTTTTCGAAACAAGGAGGCTTGAACTTATGGGGGATCCTGACCCCGTCTACTAAACCCATATCCATGACGTCGAAACCCAAAGAATTTTGAGATTCTAAGGACCTCAACTTCTCAGCTATTTCTTCCAATCGTCTATCATACGTTTCCTCTCCGGCACCCATTACTGTGTACTGGTCCTCCTGAGGATCTTCTTGAAGTACTCTGGATGCTGTGGCTGTCCCTTGAATGTTTGCAGGAATATTAACTTCAGGATGGAGATGTGGGCCAAACACAGGGGGGTTAACATGTGGTTGCACCCTTTCATTGTTACTTGTGCCTGCAGTCCCCACATGGGGCTCCTCTTGATTCCTTCCTTCTACCAAAGTTCTGAGCCTCTCCTGGCTTTGAGCTAAGTTGTTCATCACTTCCATGAATTGTGTTATCTGGGTTCTCATCTCCAGTCTTTCGTTTGCCATCTGGTTTCTGACCTCCGTAAGGTCCTGCTGCATCTGATCCATCTGAATTCCCGGAAGGTTGTTTCTAGTTGGGTACCTGTGAGGCCTGTTGAGAGGAAATACCCGGCGGCGAGCAATAATTCCTGAGATTCACAACAGAGGTTAGCAACAACAAAACAAAAACCTACAAAACAAACAAAAAGGGTTAGCATGCAATGCAGTTATGCTTATTTGTTCTCAAGGTATCCGGTTTGGCCTTCAGTTTTGACCCTTCCAGACCCTCGAAGATGCTGCTGTTGAAATTGTTTTAGAAGTGAACCCAGATAGAAACCAACACAAATATATTACAAAGGGTGAAATAAATACAACTTGTTCATTTTTACAACACAAGCCCTCAAAGGGGTCAAAATACATCACAAAAAGCAAAAGTACATGGAAAAGGAACAACAACAAGCAAATGATCAAACTCCAAGGCCAAACTCATCCTCACGAACTTCCTTGAGAAGTGCTTCGGTCACAGGATCAGCCGGATGCTCCGTAAGATTTCTGATGAGAAGGTTTCTTGTTGCAACAGCTGCAGTCAATTTCCTGTTCTGACTTTGGTCCTTAGACCTCTTCACTCCAGCTCTGATTTCTAGCTCTGATATTTCCTTCTGGGCTGCTGCCAGGGCTTTTTCCATCTGTTCCATCTTGTCTTGAACTCTCTTGTCTTCTAGAGTACGGGCCTCAGTGATCCGGACCCACCTGGCCTGACTCTCTTTCAGGTACAAGTCTGTTCTTGCTCTCTGGAACTGGGCTTCTTTACAAGCATTCTTCAGAATCTGTTCACCAGCTTTGGACTTGTTGATATAATCTCCGGACTTCTCAATCTTAGTCAAGTGTTCCACTCTCAGTTTCTCCAATCTCTCAATCTCCCTCACACCTTCACTCCTCTCCCTGAGGGTCTTCTGCAAGGCTTGGGTTAACTTCTCATTTCTTTCTTTCAAGCTTTCAAACTCTTCCAAACTGATAGTGGCAGGGGGTGGTGCCGAAGATGACTCAGGCATGTCTTCTATGGTAAAGGGCATTCCAGAGAATTGGGCCCTGGCATGGGACCACTCATAATATTGGACTGATGCCACATTATTGCACTTCCCCAGAATGGTGATTCCCTTGGTTTGAACATGATCCCAGGCCCAGGCAGCCTGCCTAACAGTTACCAGACTGATCTTGTTCTCACAGTAGAGGGTCTCAACCAAGTCTTGTTCCCTAGGAGTATGAACCAGTGCATAGCCCAATTGCCTCTTGAACAGCAGAGGGTTGTAATTGATACTTCCCTTAACTCCAATTAAGGGCACATTGGGAAAGTGCCCACAGCTGGTGATTATATCTCTGCCCTTGGTGCTTTGAGTACACCATCTGATGTCTGCTGAAGTGAGAGTAGTGAGCCTCTTAGCCCAGTTGCTTTGCTGATGAGGATTTAGAAATGCATCTGTCCTGGGTAGATGCCTGAGAAGCCAAGCATGGAATAATGGAGCACAAATCCTCACTAATCTTCCCCTCTGCTTCTCATTTCTCTGATGTACTGAGTAATAGAGATCACCCAGTAAAGTTGGCACTGGGTTCTTCAGGATGAACAAATGGATTGCATTCTTGCTAATGAATCGAGGCTCATCTGCAAACAACACAATTCCATATACACTTAAGGCCAACAGAGCACAAACAGCTTTCCACTCCCCCAAAGAGGCCTTCAGACTAGCTTGAGAAATCAGGAAGTCCAGATGAAATCCAGGGATCCCAGCTTTAGAGGTCATATGCTTCTCAATTAGGACAGGCTCCAAATGTAAAGCTCTTGCTACCTCTCCATTGGTAGGAAAGACCATCTCAGGGTTGAAAGGGATTTCTCTCTTGATAGGCAAACCAATCAAAGATGAGTATTCTTCTAATAGAGGCCCCAACTGAAAGTCTTGAAAGGTGAAACATCTCAATGGGGGGTCATAAAACTGAATACAGGTGTGGATGAGGCTCCTCTGTGAAGGGTCCAGATCCATAACCATGTCCAGTATATCTCCATAACTCTCCCTGAACAAGGGTATGTGATCTGGAGTGATCAGGGTTTGGATCCTCCTGATGTCTGACAAGTCTGGTTGGAAGAAATGATAGGTGATGTTGCTTTTCTTTGGAGCCATAAGTGCTGAGACTGAGTAGAGTGCTGATGAAGATGCTGAGGAGTGGGCCACTGGCTGGCTAGTACAAGTAACTGAAGTATATGGCTGACAAACTGAAGCAAGTGGAGATAGGTCAATATTGCAGATGGGGTCAAAACCAAAACCAGATGAAGGTGGATACCCTGTGTCGCTCCCGACAAATGAAACTGGATCAGATGAAGGTACAGACGCGAACGGTCGGCGAAGGGAACAGTGAGTACACACAGCCGTGAACTCACTGGAGATGAAAAGAGTCGCCAGCTAGGCATTTTTATCCCGGAGGAAAGGCAATGCTGCATAGACCTAGGAAAAGATGGATAAGACGGTTTGCGAACCAGAGAGACTGAGAAAGGGGGTTGGTTACAACCTGGGAAGGTATTAGCACCCAGATTGTCCGTCGTACTCGACGGGATCCACGCTTGAAAGATTTGTGTTTTAAAGGGGTAGTGTCAGTGCAATCTGTGTGTAAAATAGCTGGAAAAGAATGTACAGGTGTCAGTGCAAAAGAAGTGTGAAGTGTAATATATACAGTGTCAGTGTGAGATCAGGAATGAAATGCTCATGACCATGAGGCTAAAGAATGAAGCTGGAAGGAGGGGGAATATACAGAGACTTTTGTTCGATAACCGTTAAGTTATGCCTACGTATCCTCTCGTGCAATGAGGAAGTCAGAACACCGTAGTTCGACCCAAAGAGACTGAAAGATGAATTGACTTGTGAACTGCTTGCTTGTCTATGCTCAAGTGTATGATCTGTCTGGCACAGATGCAAACTGTCTTGCATTAGACGGAAGAAGCAAGTTCTCGATTGTGAGTGAGGATGATGAGAAAAGAATCCCGGAGGAGACGATTATTGTTTGTTTTTGTATTTTCAGTCTTTTGTTGTTTTTGGATTTTGTCATAAGTTAATGAGCTTAAGTCTAAACCAATGGATTTAGTAAACTCATCACATCTTCCCTCTGATTAGGGGTAATGAGAGTACCTTAAGTGTGAAGTCAGATTCTCACACTTAATCACCTTTGGTGTAGGATTAAGATCATTAACCTACTTGTGATTATTTAGATGTTTTTGGTGTTTTTGTTTAGTGTTAAGTAATGAGATTAAGCCATAATCAAGGATTAAACAGACCCATTACACCATCCTAAAAGAAGGATAATAGATGAGAATGTTTAAGTTGAGAAAAACTCCTCAACTTAATCCATGATTAGGGATTAAACCCATGACAAAACAAGCCTTTATTAAGTGGATTTTATTCAATGATTATGATGATGAAGTGTTTTTTAGGGTTTGTAAGACAACTTGAGGGGGACTTGTCCATTAACACTAGGGTTAGTCCTTCTTAACCACTTAAGGAAGAATTAGAACCCTAATGCAAGGCCCAAGTTACAAGTGTGATGTCTTGATGATTATTAGATGGATTAATTAAAAGATTTAAACACCTTAAGGGTTTAATACTTAGGATTAAAGTTATACACTCCATCCTAAGAGAAGGATGCAGGCATAAGCTTAATCACAAAGTCTTAAAGCCTTTAGGGTTTAGTCTCTGATTATGAGGTGAGAAGAGAAGACTCAAAGAGAGACACAAAGGTAAAACTAATGGGGGAACTAATCAAAACCCTAATTCATTGTCATGCTTGGATGATCCTAAGGTTTGTGATGTTTGCAAGAACAATCTTCAAAGGAGCCACCAGGAAGCAGATGAACAGGATCAAGAGAAGCAAAGTGACTTGCTTCATTCAAGAAGTCAAGTCACTTGAAGAAAGAAAGTGGGAAGGAGAAGAATGAGCAAGCTCAAACTCAAACACACATAAAAATGCAGCAATGGATGCAAGAGGGATGAAAAGAAAAGTTATGAGAAGTGCAGGCAAATCCACTTCTCAAGTTTACTTACCACCTGCAATGTTAGAAAGAAATGCAATGCAATGCAAGGTGAGATGAAATGATATGATGCTAAGCAAAACCAGAAGCATGTTGATGATGATTATGATGTTATGAGGTGCTGCAAACATGAGGCAAGACAATGGGGATGTTCATACAAGATCATGAATGCAAATGGTGCAAGCTAAGGAGCATGAACAAGCATGAAAAGTTATGAATTATACAAGACAAATGACATGGAAAATATGTAATGCAATGATCAAAGATGCTTTATACATGTCTTAAGATGTCAAATGAATCACAAGAATGCACCAAATGCAATGATAAGTCATGTTATGCAAGAGAATGCAAGAAGGATGCAAAAGAAAGCCCAAATTAGGGTTCATGGATCAAACATCAAACACAAACCAAAAACAGAAGCAAAAACCCTAAAGTAAAAATGGAAAATGGTACCCAAGGAAACCCTAGACCTATAATAAACCACTGCCCAAAGGGGAGCTCTCAACTCTCAACCAAACTCAAGATATGAATTTTCTAAGTTATTAGGGTTTTTTAGGGTTCTTAACAAAACAAATGCCAATCAATTTGAAAATGCAAGAACAATTCATGGCCTTTTTATCCTAGGAACTACATGCAAAACAAAAGACAATGCAAGAAGAATCAATGTCTCAACCTTCACCAATTGGCAGAAATGAATTTTTGAATCCATGATCAAAATAATGCATAAAAAATGATTTAATTCAATGAAAAATTCTTAAAATGCATCAAGATCAAAAAAGAAATTTGGTTTGAAGGTTGGACAATGTTTCTAAATGTCTTAGAACATTTCATGAATTTTTTTGTAATTTTTAAATACCTAAAAGTATTTTTAATAAATTAATTTTCATTAATCAATTAAAAATAATCTTTTAAATATTTAAAAATACTTTTTTAATGATAAAAAATAAAATAAAAATATTTTTGGGTTTTAAAAATTAGTGAAACTCTTGACAAAAAGTTTCATAATTTTTAAAACATTTTTGCTATTTTAAATAAATTGTACAAAACAAATGAGAAAAAAATGAAATAAAAATTAATGAAAATGAGAAGTAATCACAAGGGATGGCCAGGATTTGATCTGGGCTTGGACTGGTTGACTGCGCGCCAGATCCAAGGGCCCAGATTCAAATCTGGCTAAACTTATTTATGACCTAATTAATCAGGTTTTTGAATTAATTAAACATGCTTAGGGTTTTAATGATGCATCCTGGCCACACGTTTGCGCGCAAGTCAACCAAAGTCTGCCTGATCTACGCTCCTCATTCAAACTTCAATTAATGACATAATTAGGGTTAAATGACTTTCAGGCCGCCGGAGAAGACTTCCGGTCGTCTTCTCCGGCCAGCCAAAACCCTAGATTCTTCTATAGGTCACCAAATCACAAATTTCTTCCACCAAACTGACTCTCTCATCAATCTAAACCTAAACCCTAAGCCTAAATTCATTTATTTTCGTCCATGAGCATGAATCGAAACAAAAGATAAAACACGGGCAAATGTTCAGGAACTCCATACATGCTGGTTTCTACACTATTTTCAAAAGCAAGGATACATTCATGATCAGGGGAACACAAGGCATCATAAAAGAACTAAAAAACTAGTTTCTGGGAAAAAAGTTCATGTAGCTCACCTGAGATGAAGCTCCTCTGTTTGTGAGCTTTCAGGGCTTCTTTCTTGTGCAAGCTTGCTTCCTTAGACCCTTTGAATGCAAAATGAGGCTCAAAATGCTTGGAGAGTGGCTGGCTTGAAAGATCCAACTCTGGTGTAGCAGAAATGGGGATTTGTGTACAGGCAGTTTCAGATCAAAATGAAAGGTGGTTTTGACTCCTTGTGGTATGCTTGACTTGTTGGTGAAGAAAAATGAAGTGTTTGATGGATGGATAGTGAGATTCGAAGAGAACTGGTTTGGAAAGTGAAGAATGGTGAAGCTCAGGTCAGGCTTGTTTCAGGCTTGAGCTTTGGTGGTTTGAGGTCTATGAAGTGTGTTGAGTTGGATGGTGAAGTTAGCTTGAGTGTTTGATGGCTGTGTGAGCAGATTCGATAGAAAATGCAATGTGAGATGATTTTGTGAATGCTGTGTTCTGGCCAGCTTCAATGCTCAATGCTTAGCTATATTGTCTCCAACTTGTGTGGATAGACTGTGAGGCAGGTTAGTAGGGTGGCTGTGTACTGTGCCAAGAGTATGGGAGCCTTTTGCAAAAAAGTCAATTTTGTGTCATTGAGAGTATGGGTCATGGCAGCAGCAGGTTCAAGTCTTGTCTTGCTCCAGCTAGGGTTGAGGAGAGCCCTTGGATTGCTTGTGGCTGACTGCAACATGTGGATGACAAGCTATGCTAGTTTTTGCAACTTGACAACTTTGTACTTTCTCATGATTTTGTGCCATACACATGAAACAATGCTTGCTGAATTTTGTGGCATGGCACTTCTTTTAGTCATGGCAATGTTGAGAAATCAGCTAGTGATCACATAATTCCTTGGAAAATGACTATGCCAAAAATCCAACTTTGCACTTGTAATGGAAAATGTCTTATGGATTTCTTGAAAATCAAGGCAAACAATGAAGAATCCCTTGGGCCAATTCTGTTTTTTAGGGCATATGTGATCATGTGATGAAGTTTTGAAGTCACTTTGAAGTCACTAGAATGCTTGATACATGAATTTGCAAGTTTTCCACTTAGTGCATGCCTTGAAAAACAATGATTTTTGCCAACTTTGCCTTGCCATAACTTTTGATCCAAGAAGGGTTTGATCATGTTCTTGTACTTTTTGAGAAGGGAAAGATGAGATCTTAAACTTTCATGACCAAAGTTTTTTCATTTGAAGCATTTTTGGATCAAGAATCAAGGCTTGAAAAATGACCTAAAATGAAGCATTCTTGAAAAGTCAACTATGCCCAAAAAGTCAACATTTGCAAAAACCCTAAATTCTTGATTTCCATGAACTTCAACCCTCTTCCATGATCAAATAAAGATCATATACACTCAAAATGATGAAGATCACCCATTGGTTGGGTCACTGGGGGCCTCAGATGCCCTGATTTTGCACTGACTTGTCTGAAAAGTCAACTCTTGATCAGATGACTTCCCCATGGAATTTCTTCATGAAAATTGATATGCATACTCCCTATACCATATAAAGATCAATGGAAACAAGAATGACCAAAAAATTTGGGGTTATGGCCTCTGAAACCAAAACCCTAATTTTCAGTCAACTGTGTAGTTCAAGCTGGCCCTGCATCCACTCAAACCCTAGTTCTTGTGATTCCTCTGCATTTTTGACTTTGAGGAGATGAAATATGATATAAGAACACACATGGACCCCTTTGAGTTGATTGGTTGCCTTTGGGGTGCCTCAAGAAGCTCTGGGATTGCTCAGATCACAAACCCTAGGTGCAGATGCTTTAGAAACTATGCAGTGAATTAAGAATGAGATGTGAGATGATATGATTGTACTTATGCATATGAGGATGATCACAAGCCATGGTGTGAATGGGTGAGGGCAAATTTGGGGTGTTTACAGCTGCCCCTATTCAAACATGAGTTAGCTGTGCAGGGTGTGTAAGCGACGGCTTAACAGGCAAACAAGATAACTTGTGGTTGAATACCAAAGACAGTCCAAAATTTGCACTCACAGAATGAAGAAGAAAAGGGATATAGATTGTAAAAGCAAAATAAAGTAGAGTATATTGTAAAATGTGGGAAATAAAGCAATGACGGGGACGGCCGACATGCTGGGGATAAAAGATAAAGCCAAGACGGGGACGGCCGACTAGCTGGAAAAATAAGGGATTAGGATGGGGACGGCCATCAAGGTAAAGTTGTAAAATTCTCTGGGGATTGGTGAAACATGACGGGGACGGCCATCAAGTTCATGAAGTAAAGTAACCAACGATGGGGACGGCCATCGGGCTAAAAAGAAAAGGAAAAGGGACCACGACGGGGACGGCCATCGGGTTAAAGAATAAATGAAATAAACAGATGATGGGGTACGGCCATCAAAGGTGAAGGACGATCACCTAGCAGGGGACGACTGCTCTGTTGGGGAATAAAGGAATTATGATGGGGACGACCATCAAAGGTGGAGGACGACCACCTGGCAGGGTACGGCTGCCGAAAATATCAACGATGGGGACGGCCATCGGATAGAAAAAAAGGGTCAACGATGGGGACGGCCATCGGACGAGCATGATGGAGGACGACCATCAAGAAGTGGAGGACGACCACTCAGCAGGGGACGGCTGCTCTCGGGGTTTATCATAACACAGGACGAGTGTTAGATAACCAAAATCAACAATGGGGACGGCCATTGGATAAAGTGATGAAGGACGATCATCAAAAGGTGGAGGACGACCACCTAGCAGGGGACGGCTGCTAAAATCAACGATGGGGACGACCATCGGATGAGCATGATGGAGGACGACCATCAAGAAGTGGAGGACGACCACTCAGCAGGGTACGGCTGCTCTCAGAGGTATCATAACACAGTACGAGTGTTAGATAAAAAGAAAATTTGTTGGTGATCTACTGGGGATATAGTAAACACGGACGAGCGTTTACATCCAAGAAACAAAAGGTATAAGTGTTTGGTATCGTGTATAGATTAAAGATGCGGACAAGCATCCTTAAGACTATGATACGGACGAGTATCATGTAGAAACAAACTGACACATGTTCAGAGATGATGACACGGACGAGTATCAACTGGTTAACAAGGAACACGGACGAGTGTTGCATCTGAAAGGACTCTTCTAGGGAGAAGTAGATACGGACGAGTATCTATATTCAAGAAGACATAAGTGTTTGACACAGTGTATGGATTAAAGATGCGGACGAGCATCCTTAAGACTATGATACGGACGAGTACCATGTAGAAACAAACACTAGATGCAATGTTCTGAGATGATGGTACGGACGAGTACCAACTGGTTAACAAAGAACAAGGACTACTGTCGAATCTGTGGGGATAAAAGAAGTATATACAAGATACGGACGAGTATTTGTATAAGTGTAACATGAGTAGTGAATATGAGTATTGTATAGATGAGTGTTTATCTGTTGGGGAGAGTGACACGGACGAGTGTCGAAAGGAGACGAGTCATAGTATAAACAAATATGAGTGTAAGTGACTGTGCTGGGGATATGACACGGACGGGTGCCAAGAAAGTGTATATATAGGTATATGTGAGTGCAAAGAGGACGTCTTTGGCTTTCTGCTGGGACATGACACGGACGGGTGTCAGGGCGTATCTGTAATACGGGTGATTTGTTTGTAAAGATGTTCGGGCGACTTTACTGGGGAAGGATGACACGGACGGGTGCCAAAAGGTGTATATACTGGTGTTTGTGATTTGAAAGGGCAGCTGCTTTTGCTGGGACTCTGATGGGGATGTTTGTATAATGATGATGAACGGTTTATTATTCACAAGTGTTAATTCATAACATGGCGTATGATTATGCTATGCGTTTGATTTTTGCCGTAATGCTCCGTATTAGATGGAATGCTACGCTCTGAGGGATAGTATGATGCAAATGCTATGATTATGCAAAGAAGCATGGATCCGGGACCCGGATCCCAATGCTGCGACGATCTCTGGATGATCTGCTTGAAATGGACATCCCAGCTGGGGATGAGATCATTGGTAGATCTAATGATGCATCTGCTTGGGGATATATGTCACTGATTGACATAACCTTGTGAATGGGACCCAGCTGGGGTTTGTAGAAGCTTCCTGTACTCTGTTGTGACTTCTTCGTGCGTTGCTCTTCTGAATAGAGGCCGGGGATTCTGTGGGGAGATGATTCCCTGATTTCTGCATTCTGTTGAGGAAAGATGGTTGGCACTACAGCTGGGGAATGCTGTTGATAACTCAGCTGGGGAGAGCAACAAGAGGCAACTCAGCTGGGGATATAGCATCCTGAGTGTTAAGCCTGTTTGTTGATTTGGCAACTTTGCTGGGGGAAGCAATGGGGAGCAACTCAGCTGGGGATAGAGCATTTCGGATGCTGAGATTGAGTGCATGTTGATTTGGCAGCTCCGCTGGGGAAATGGGCACCTTCTAGTGCCATGCGGAAGATAGACCGAGTTGATAATGATTCGCCTACTTGCTGAGACGTAACCTGCATGCCCCAGGTTGCGTTCTGGATACCTGCAATCCTGCAAAGATAATGGAACGTACAAAAGGTCCCGAGGTATCCCTTTCTGGATTCCGTCGTAGGAGTTAAGTACTTTCGAGAATAATCACATTCCCTGTAAGCATGTGCTTTTATTTTTAGAGAAGGGCATCTGTACTTATGCAATTGTATTTTTTAGAGATATCAGACAACTCTTTGCAAAACGTAAATGTAAAAACGAAACATGACCGAAAATCTGATTTTATTAATTCATGTGCCCTGAATTGGCAAAGATACAGCCAAAGAAACATATCTCCTGAAATGAGGAGATCGTTACAAATTGAGAAATAAAGTGCTGGCGGTGTTGACGACGCTTTCAAGGAGCTCCCTCTTCTGCTATGACTCGTATGACAATGACGTTCTTCTCGTCTTGCTTTCTGGAGAGAGTTGATTCTGGTTGAAGTCTGATCCTTCGTAGCTTACCAAATTGTAGGTGATACAGACGAATTCAGAATGCAGTTGTTCGCTTATTCCCTTATTTTGCATGGATCGCCCTTTCGGGTTTTCAATCCATCGGGATACCCATTTTTGCCTGAACTGTCCAATGCGGCTTTTCAACTCAGCGGGTGTACATTTTTTTCATTTATTTCCCTTACTTTTGCCCGAGTCTTTTATTCTGTTTTTGACTCGCCGGGATGCCCTATTTTTGCCTGGACTTACATTCTGTTTTCATGTCCAGCGGGTCATTTTATGCGAAGTATTTTTTAACTGCATCTGAATTCACAGGGGACGGGAAATCTTCACCATCCATGGTGCTGAGCATCAGTGCTCCACCAGAGAAAACTTTATTTACAACAAATGGTCCTTCATAATTTGGAGTCCATTTGCCCCTGTAGTCTGTATGAGGAGGGAGGATTCTTTTCAGCACAAGATCTCCCACTTGGTACTCTCGGTGCCTGACTTTTTGATCGAAGGCCTTCTTCATTCTCCTCTGATATAACTGTCCATGGCAGATCGCAGCCAATCTTCTCTCTTCAATCAGACTCAGTTGCTCGTATCGGGACCGAACCCATTCTGCTTCACTCAGTTTAACATCCATTAATACCCGTAACGAGGGTAGTTCAACTTCAACAGGTAGGACTGCTTCCATACCATATACAAGCTGATACGGTGTTGCCCCAGTGGATGTTCTGATTGATGTGCGGTACCCATGCAAGGCAAATGGTAGCATTTCGTGCCAGTCTTTGTATGTGACTACCATCTTCTGCACAATCTTCTTGATATTCTTATTTGCCGCCTCAACAGCGCCGTTCATCTTTGGCCTATAAGGAGAAGAATTGTGATGTTGGATCTTGAAGTCCCGGCACAGCTCTGCCATCATTTTGTTGTTTAAATTGGAACCATTATCAGTAATGATTCGCTCGGGCACTCCATATCGACAGATGATATCTCTTTTCAGAAATCGGGCTACCACTTGCCTAGTAACATTTGCATATGAGGCTGCTTCGACCCACTTGGTGAAATAGTCGATGGCGACCAGGATGAATCTGTGACCATTTGAAGCAGTTGGCTCAATCTTGCCAATCATATCAATGCCCCACATAGCAAAGGGCCATGGTGAAGACATGATATTCAAAGGATTGGGAGGCACATGCACCTTATCTGCATAAATCTGGCATTTATGACATTTTCTGGCGTAAGCACAACAGTCTGCATCCATTGTGATCCAGTAATAGCCTGATCTTAGCAATTTCTTAGCCATGGCATGCCCTCCTGCATGGGTACCAAAAGATCCTTCGTGCACTTCATGCATCAACAAATCTGCTTCTGTCTTATCAACGCATCTGAGGAGTACCATGTCAAAGTTCCTCTTGTATAAAGACCCATCAGGGTTCAGAAAGAAACTACCAGCAAGCCTTCTCAAAGTCTTCTTATCATTGGAAGATGCCCCAGGTGGGTATGTTTGATCCTCCAAGAAGCACTTAATATCATGGAACCAAGGCTTATCATCTTTGACAACATCTGCTGCGAATACATATGCTGGTCTGTCAAGTCTCGATACTGAAATCTGAGGTACAAAGTTAGCAGCTTGAACTTTGATCATGGACGAAATGGTAGCCAAGGCATCTGCAAACTGATTCTCATCCCGAGGGATATACTCAAGTTTGACTGCTGCGAAGAAAGTCAATAACCTTCTTGTATAATCCCTGTAAGGTATCAGATGATCTTGGTGGGTGTACCATTTTCCGTTGGTCTGATTGATTACCAAAGCTGAATCTCCGAACACGGTCAATGTCTTGATCCTGAGGTCAATGGCTTCCTCAAGACCCATAATGCAAGCTTCGTATTCAGCTTCGTTGTTAGTGCAATTGAAAGTGAGTTTTGCCGAGAAAGGCATGTGAACTCCTTTGGGTGTAATGAGTACTGCACCAACACCACGACCATTCATGTTAACAGCCCCGTCAAACATCATAGTCCATTCTTCCTCCGGGTCAGGCCCTTCGGTGTGAATAGGCTCCTCGTGATCTTTCGCTTTAATGAACATGATGTCTTCATCAGGGAAGTCAAACCTCATTGGCTGGTAATCATCAATGGGTTGCTCAGCAAGATATTCAGATAGTACACTGCCCTTGATGGCTTTCTGAGATGTGTACTGTATGTCATATTCCGTGAGAATCATCTGCCATCTTGCAACCCGTCCGGTAAGGGCTGGCTTCTCAAATATGTACTTGACCGGATCCATTTTTGAAATCAATAAAGTAGTGTGGGTCAACATATACTGCCTCAGTCGGCGAGCAGCCCACGCTAAAGCACAGCAAGTTTTCTCGAGCAGTGAATAACGTTGTTCACAGTCGGTAAACTTTTTACTTAGGTAGTAAATTGCATACTCTTTTCGACCAGACTCGTCATGCTGGCCCAGCACACACCCCATTGACTCTTCTAACACTGTCAAGTACATAATCAGAGGTCTTCCTTCTACTGGAGGCATGAGGATTGGAGGTTCTTGTAAGTACTCTTTGATCTTGTCAAAAGCTTTCTGGCAATCTTCGTTCCACCTGACCGTTTGTTCTTTTCTTAACAGCTTGAACAAGGGTTCACAGGTTGCTGTGAGGTGAGATATGAACCTTGAAATGTAGTTCAATCGACCTAAGAACCCTCGAACTTCTTTCTCAGTTTTCGGTGCAGGCATTTCTTTAATAGCTTTGACTTTATCAGGGTCAACTTCAATCCCTTTCTCGCTTACAATAAAACCCAGCAGCTTACCGGATCGCACCCCGAATGTGCATTTGTTGGGGTTCAGCTTCAATTGGTATTTCCTCAGACGCTTGAATAACTTGAGCAGATTTACCAGGTGATCTTCCTCTGTAAGGGACTTGGCGATCATATCATCCACATAACATTCTATTTCTTTGTGGATCATATCGTGGAATAATGTCACCATAGCCCGTTGATATGTGGCACCAGCATTCTTCAGCCCGAATGGCATCACTTTGTAACAGAACGTGCCCCAAGGTGTAATGAATGTTGTCTTCTCCATGTCTTCAGGTGACATCTTGATCTGATTATATCCTGAAAATCCATCCATGAAGGAGAATACCGAGAACTGAGCCGTGTTATCCACCAATACGTCAATGTGAGGTAATGGGAAGTCATCTTTCGGGCTGGCTCTATTCAGATCCCGGTAATCAACACACATTCTTACTTTGCCATCTTTCTTAGGCACAGGTACTATGTTAGCAACCCACGGCGGGTAGCTAGTCACAGCCAGGAACCCGGCGTCCCATTGCTTTTGTACCTCTTCCTTGATTTTCATAGCCATGTCTGGGCGAGTTCGGCGCAGCTTCTGTTTGACTGGAGGGCATTCTTCTCTCAAAGGCAGCTTGTGCACAACAATGTCGGTATCCAACCCTGGCATATCTTGATACGACCAAGCAAACACATCAACATACTCTTGAAGCAGATCTATCAGTTGTCTCTTCACTGAGTCTTGCAGGCAGGCCCCGATTTTAACTTCTTTCACGTCTTCGTCAGTACCAAGATTAATCACTTCAATCTCCTCCTGGTGAGGAGTAATAACCTTTTCCTCTTGTCTCAACAACCTGGCTAGCTCTTCAGGAAGCTCATATTCTTCTTCAACCCCTTCATCAGCTTGATTGATTGGATTGTCAAAGTCATACGATGTCATAGCCGTGCTGTTGTCGGTGCTGTCAGGAAGGCACTCTCTGCAAGGGTTAAGTTGGTTCATTTTAGTGATTGATTTTAATCTTGCTTTAGAAAAAGTGAAATGAAGTTATCATTTTGAAAACACCGCCACTTATTTTTGTACAAAAAGAAAAATGGAAAAACAGTGAGCATAAAAGAAAAAGACTTGTTTGCAAAAAGACGTCTGATATTTCATTAATTTAATCTTGTTTGCACAAAAGTACAGATGGCCCTGGTTACAAAATGAGTCTTGTCATCTTGGGCAAGATGCAAGACTTGGATGCATGCTATAAAAAATACAAGAAATAATAATTACTCTGCATGTGTAACTCTTATAATTTCCTGGGAAGACCAGTTCGAGACACTGCTCCCCGGGATCTTTGGACGAATCCAATTCTCCAGATTGCGCTCCTCTTCCAGCTCGTCTTCCAGACAGTTGATAGCATCGGGGGTAAGCATCCCCCCACTGACAAAACCAGGCTCTGCAGCAGCCTTTGCTTGATGTTGAGTTGGTCTGTAACCCAACCCAAACTTGTCTTTCTTCTCCTCCACAGCTAAGACCTTGCCCCAGCCTAGGGCAGTTCCTTCTTCAACAACCTTCCGGGCTTGTTGGTAAGATGACATGGAGATTCCAGATACAGCAGATGCTTCATTGACATTCAAGGCTTCAAAACCTTGGCTCATTGTTTCATGGATCTCCCCATCCATCTCAATGTATTTATAAGTAGCCAGATGGCTAACAAAAATGTCCTCTTCCCCACAGATTGTGACAACTTGACCTTCCCACTCAAATTTTAACTTTTGGTGAAGGGTAGACGTTATTGCGCCGGCGGCGTGAATCCAGGGTCTACCTGTCATACCCCAAATTTGTCCTACCCGCACATTTTTTACCGTCTAGCCGTTGTTTCCAAAAAAAAGTCTAAAAAAAAGCATGTGTTATTTTGCTTTTTGTCTGATATTTAAAAAAAATAAGGAGGGGACTTTATTTCCTTTTCCTGATTAGAAATGTGAACTCTCTTTTATTCCATTTTATCATTTGCTTCATTATCAAAAATACAAAAAAGTTACTCTCTATTTTCCTCTCGTTATTGCCAGTTTTATTAATTATTTTTATTAATATTAGTATTATTTCTAATTTTTACCTAACACCATTTTTATTATTGTTAATATTTTTATAGTTTATTACTATAGATTTAATATTACTATTATTCCATCATTATTCATGTTTTTATTTCCATTATTATTACTTTACTATTATTATTATTATCATCATTACTCATTTTTTCTATTATTTCTATCATTCTTACTTATATTATTGTTACATATTTCATTTTCTTTTATTATTATTACTACTATCATTATAAGCATTCCTTTTTATCATTTTCCATTTACTAAACAAAATGTCCACTATCATTAATTTTTATTTTTATTTTTCTCCATTACTCATTTTTATTTCTATTATCATTCTTATATTTTTACTTTTACCTTTATTATTATTATTGTTATTATTATTATTATTGTTAGGAAATTTTATTTTTCAGTCTGTATATAAACCAAATTATAAAAAGGTACACCACACCACAATATTCTTCAGCACTCACCATACCACTCACAAACTTCTTTTATGTATTTCCACCATTCTACCCTCACGCACATGATTCCACAACCCACCACAACAGAATTTTTGTTTACAGCCTGTAATATTCTTTTTTTTTGCAACCTACACAAATTGTACAACAAATTTCCACTCACAACAAACACAACAACTTTTTCATCCGAAGATTCCTTCTAAATTTTTCCTCCAACTTTCCTATTCTATCCCTTCTCAATCTCACCATAAAAGGGAACTCTGCAAATTTTTCATTTTTTTCAACTGATAAACCACCTCCTTTCATTTTCCATAAAAATTCAAACCATCACCTTTCATCTTTTTTTAAACCTGCAAGAATACGCAAACCCTTCATCACAAAACCTCTTTACAACAATAACAATATTCATGACACCCTTCAATATTTCTTCAATATTTCTCCACCAACCATAAACACAGATTCACAAACCCAATCACACGATTTATCTCACAAAAAACCAAAAGAAGAAAAAAAAAACCCTCTGATTCCTCACTGCAAAAAACAGAAAACAACATTGATACATCACTAACCTTCAACTTCCCTTCTTTCACCCTCATCAACACCAAAACGTAGCCTCCATAACCACTGTAGGAACCGAACACCACCATTTCATAACTTTTCTAAACCGCACAACTCGCCGTCAACACCGAAACGCTAACCAATTACCAAATCGCGGAAACCCAATGAAACGCAAACTCAGAACGCAGAATCTGTCAAACCGCTACCGCCGTTGAACTCATCACAAACAGAGAACCGATTCACAGAAATTCGAAAATCCAGCCTTCACCGTGAACCGCGGCCAGACC
The DNA here is from genome assembly GCA_963966055.1 of Lathyrus aphaca. NCBI lineage: Eukaryota > Viridiplantae > Streptophyta > Magnoliopsida > Fabales > Fabaceae > Lathyrus > Lathyrus aphaca. Next base: position 340,566,385 of record OZ014524.1, read on the forward strand.
AACTCCACCACCACTCTAAACATCAACGCTAGCCACCGATCCGAAAATCCATCACCCAAGAACCCTTTCCATACAATCTTCACCTCTAACGTCAAACTCTAAAACCATCCAAACCCTTAACAGTCGCGCAAGCCGCCAACCGACGACCACCACCCGCCGCAAAAACCGTTGAGAGACAGAGCCGAAATCGGACGGAGCTCATAGCCGCCGCCGTGAAGCTAGTCGCAAGCAACCATCCGCGATTGAGGGTAAAGAGCAGAGATCGCACGGAGAAAACAAACCAGATCAGAGGGAGAGAACGTCGGCGGCCGAAAATCGCAAGGGTAGGTTCCGTGTTCTGTTTTTGTGACTGAATCGTGAAGTTAAGTTTATATTGTTGATTTTTCTTTTATTATTTTATAATTATTTCATGTATGACTGAGTCCATTCTTTATTATTTCGTTTTCTAACTCTTTTTTTACATTTTTATATAAATTATTTCTTATTTTATTCTTTTTAAGCTCATTAGTCCATAGACCTATGCATTTCTTTGCTTGCACACTCTGTTTCAATGACTTGTTCCCCACTTCATTTTCAGTGTTTTTTGATTATTATTATTATTCTGTTTTATTATTTGTAAAAAAAAAAAAAATGTTGTGTTTTGTTGTTGTTTGGGCTTCATGCCCAAGTCCAGCATGAGATTTCTACTAGCACTCCACATGTTGATTTACTTATTTTATTATTTGGTTTTGTTTTGTTATTATTAATTTTGTTGCTATTTATTTATTTTTTTCTAGAAAATATTTATTAACATTTATTTTTATTCTAAGTTTATTTGGCATTTTGAAAAATTTCTTTATAAGAGAAAAAAAATCACTAAAGTTCGGTCAAATATTATATTGGTAACATTTTCTTATTAATTTTGTTTGGGCCAATGATATAATAAACGGCCGATTTTTCGCCCGATTACATTTAATCGGAGATGAACGGTCAATATGAGGCCCCCCTTGTATTTAATTTTTTTATTTTATTATTTCGACAAACAACATGTAATTTAATTTAATTCATTTTATTCTTAATATTATTTATTTTATTTAATCATTTAATTCATTATTCTTTTTTCTAACAATTCAATTCATTTATTTATTCATTTATTTATTCAATTATTTTTGCATTAAAAATTTACGTTTCGACTCCTTATAGAATGGTTCCCATTTTGAACCGATTCTAAGGCAGTTCACGAACAAAATTTCGTCGCGTCCCAAAAAGGTCCAACGCCTCCGAATAGTTGCGCTCAAAAAAGGTCCAACGCCTCCGAATAGTTGCGTCCCGAATAAAAGGCCGAACCCCTTCGAATAGTTCAAACACACTGCACACACGCTTTCTCTTGGGCAAAATACAACGAGACCCATTTATTTCTCGCAATCCCCTGTACTTATTTTGTATCCCTCTCCCATTAATTTGTACGCATTTTATTTTCCGCATCTTATTTAATTTCGAATCCTTGGTCCAACGCCAAGCGATTGCACTTGCACACTTGCACTTTATTTTCCAGTTATTATTTCGTTTATTAGGATCCTCCTATCCTTGCGAGCCGAGCGCTTCGTGCCTCGCTAAACAAACTACAAAAATAAACCTCCACTTGCATTTACCCTTTTAACCTCAAAAAACCAAAATGTTTCGATTAGATCCAAACCCTTGATCCAACGTCAAGCGACTTTAGGAAATAAAACACTTTAATAATACGAGAAGATTTGTACGCCACGAGCCTTAAGCGATAGAAAGGGGGATAACGAGCTTTCGTTACTCGCTCCGATTATTTCGACGCAGGACACTCGTCTTGTTGGGCGAGATAAACTATCCATAGTCTTTAGTGCACTTCAACTCCTAAACCCTTTCGTCGAAGAAAGGTAATAAAATCGAACATCCATTACCCTTAGTAGGCCGAACTACGAGGCTCTGACTTTCCCATTGCACGCGGGAGTACGTAGGCACGAGGATCTCCATCCTTGCCGAGCACCTAGGTTCAATCTAACTTATAATTCAACTCATTTCCCTCTAGCAAGCAATTCGTTTAAGCATAGACATCCTTTCTCGCGCGTTAACTTAGATGGTTCCCATCGAGTACGATGGATGTAGGGGGTGCTAATACCTTCCCCCTGCATAACCGACTCCCGAACCCAGGCAATGGTTCCGTTGACCTTTGTCCTCATCCTTCTCCTCCCGGGTTGTATCTATATCTTCCCTTTCCCTCTTCGGGAATAAATAGAATTAGGTGGCGACTCTTCAGTCCGTCCGGCGCGCGGCTCCGTCTATTTCGGATCGCGTAAGGTCGTATTTTTCGGGGTACGACAGCTGGCGACTTCACTGGGGACTGGTTCACCCCTATGCGAGTCAAGCCTAGTCTAGGTTCCCATGCTTGTTTGGATGTTTGATTTTATGCCTTGCTTGTTTATTTTCATCGCTTTGTTTATCGCATTCCATCTTATATATCTTGTGGCTCCTTGGTACTATAATTTGGATCGATACTTTGTAAAAGAAACTTGAGGGAAAAGCTCTATACCCGGGCTTACGAGTACAAACATAAGTTAGCGAGGTTGTGTAGTATGGGCTCCCGAGAGAACCTCTCTCGTGGGTTGTCGATACGAAAACCTCACTCGGAGTAGATTTTAATGGAAATACTGACAACCGTCAAGCTTTTGGCGTGTGTGCTCAGTTGTTTTCATTAAAGTCGTCGACTCTGAGGACCTTTAGAACCTTTTGGTTAAAAACATCGGTTGATGGTTGCGTAGTATTGGGCACCAGGGTTCGCCCTCGCGTGGCTCGATACGAAAACGTCACTTGGAATAGACTTACTCAATGGAGTTGATTGACTGTCAAGAATATATGAAATTGACACGTGCATCAAACAGTTGAGAAAGTTCCATAACTCCAGGACTTTGTTTTAAACCTTGTGTCGATGATCACGTAGTATGGACTCCCGAGAAAAATTGCTCTCGTGGGTTGTCGATACGAAGATCTCACCCAAAATAGATTCATGTGGCGGAGTCAATCAACCGTCATGCTTATGGCGCGCGTGTTGAACAGCCGTATGAGTTGATAACTTTGGGACCCCTAAAACTTTAGAGTCTACCCAGTGAGTTCTTGATCAGAGTATCTTCCGGCTGTACTCGTGGGACCTTGATCTTGTGATCCTGGATTCTGACATTGCATATCATCTCATTTGCATCATTTATTCATATTGCATTTCATTCCAAATCAAAAAAACTTATTTCCATATTCCTCCATCTTCAGTAAATCAAGCTGGTTTCCCGACGCCCGTATCGAGCTAGACGCCCATACTCAACTCGAGCCAACACTAGAAGACTGATGGACGTGATTCAAGAAGAGCAAGCTGCCATGAGGGAAGAGATTGACTCGGTCAAGAGCAAGATTGACCAGATTTATGAGACACTGCAATCTTTGGCAAGAATGGAAGAACGTCGCGAAGCTGCTGCCGCAATGAACAATGCTCAAGTGCAAGGATCTACCTCACGAGCAATGCCTTCAGTCCCAGTTCCAAATCCTTTGGTCTATGGTTTGCCTCCAGATTTCACTCCTGCTGTTGAAGAGGCCACTTCCCAACCAATACCTGCTTCCGGTGTTACTGTTGGTGCTATTCCTCAAGCTCAACCTATTCCAACTCAAGTCCAGTTTCCTCAAACTGAAGAGAATCATCATATTGAGTATGAGATGCATACTGCTGTTCCAATCACCAATCCTCATGCTGTTCAAGAGTCTGAAGCTATGAAGATGTGCCGCGAGTTAGCTGAAAAACTCCGAATCATGGAAGGACACGACTCAACTTCTCTGAGTGCCTCAGACATGTGCTTAGTTCCAGATGTTGTGATCCCTGCTAAATTCAAACTTCCAGAATTCGAGAAATACAAAGGCCTCAGTTGTCCTGAGCTTCACTTGAGGATGTACTGTAGAAAGATGGCCGCTCATGCCAAAGATGATAAACTCATGATCCATTGCTTCCAAGACAGCCTGTCTGGAGCATCTCTAGAATGGTACATGCAGCTCGAGCGCAACAATGTTCGTACTTGGCTTGATCTATCTGATGCATTCAAAAAGCAGTACAAGTACAATACTGACCTCGCTCCTAACCGTACTCAACTTCAGAGTATGTCTCAAAAGGAGAGCGAATCCTTCAAAGAGTACGCCCAACGCTGGAGAGAGCTAGCCGCCAGAGTGCATCCACCTTTGGTTGACCGTGAATTGATCGATATCTTCATGGGTACCCTACAGGGGCAATACTACGAGAAGCTGATCAGCAGCGTATCTTCTGGTTTCTCAGACATGGTGATGGTCGGAGAAAGAATCGAAGAAGGTTTGAAGAGTGGAAAAATCCAAGGAGGTTCTAGCAGCCAGAACAATGCCAAGAAGCCTTTCAACGGGTACAAAAAGGGCGAAACAAATGCCATTTCCGCTGCAAGTGGGAATTTTCAGCAGAGTGCACCTGCACCAGTTCCTTACTATCAGTATCCCTATGTTGCTGCTGCACAATATGCTCCTATGCCATATCAGCCAGTTCCTCCAATGCCTTATCAACAGGCCTTTCAAGCTCTATTTCCGCCTCAAATGGTTCATCAACCACGTCCAATGGTTGCGGCTGCGCAATATGCACCCAATCCATACCAGCAACAGGCTTATCAACCACGGCCTGGTCAACAACAACAACGCGCTCCTCAACAGCGTCCCCCATATCAGCAAAGAGGATATGATAGGCACATTGATCCCTTGCCTATGACGTATACCGAAATCTTTAAGGGGCTAATGGAAAAAGGGACTCTTGTGTTGAAAGATATGCCACCTCAGACTGTTAATTCCCGGAACTATGATGCCAATGCTCGCTGTGAGTATCACAAAGGCGCTCCAGGTCACAACATCGAGAACTGCCATGCTTTCAAACACCTGATTCAGGATATGATCAACTCTAAGGACCTCACTCTCACTCCGAGAAATGCAAATGTCCAGAACGATCCAATGCCACCGCACGGTGCCAACAAGTGAAGACATTTGAAGGGGTTGTTGAAGACCAAGCTGAGTAGTCTCCCATTTTGAAGCATTCAATCAAGAGAAGTTCATTCCTCAAATCAAGGCAGCCATAGCCATTTATAATTTTCGCATTCCTGTTGTTTTGTATTGTTTGTTTAAGTATTATTTGCTTTGAACATTGTCATTTGTACTTGGTTTTGTTAATGTTATGTTTATGTATGTTTTGAATCGGTTTATTCGCATTCGCTCATATTTATCATTTATCACAAAAATCACAAAAATATTCCCTCACTTCACTTTAGCAAATATTTGAGGGAGGATGATGAAAACAAAATACCCATAACTGTTGCGGTATGCTTTCGGATAAAACCTCGTCAATGATGTATAGGCATTTCTTTCAAATCCCCAAACACTGGAGATATAAGGAGTTAATCCCTAGTCAACCACTTCGAGCCTAGAAGTAGGAGTTTCTTTCGGATATAACCCTTACATTTAACCCGGGGCAGGGTAGTTGTTCAGTTAACCTGACTACACTTCAAATCGCAAGATGAGACGTCCCGTCAGAGGACCATCAACAAATGACTTGGCAGTCACATCATTCAAACAAAAAATATATATATAGAAAAAGAGAAAAACCACTAAGTTGAGCACCCAAAGGGAGACTTAGTCGGAAAAAAACAAATCGAAAAAAGAGTTCAAATCCTCAGCAAAAAAAAACAAGAACAATATCGGTGACCACCAAATCAAGAATCAAAGGGTCACCAGCAAAATAAGATGACTGCCATTTTCAAGCAAACTTCAAAGCTTAATTTTCACTCTTGCAACGTCAAAACAAATGCATGTGTAGAGTTAACTGAACGTAGGACTGGAGAAAATCACGAAGAAGGGGTGGGTACAAATCAAACTTTGAGCCTTATACCTTTGTTTCTCAAAACCGTTAACTAGACCACGTTACGACCCGCGAAAGTCCTAATTGAGGCACGATTTATTCTGAAAGCATGCTACCAATAGGGTTGCGTGAATTGACTCCCATATATTTGCTAATCTTCAATCTCGTTTGCACATTATTCTTGCTGCATCTTTTATGCACTTTCTAAATCAGCACCTCGTTTGGACTAACGGTCCATTCGTTACACTTTCACAACATTCAAATAAAATGACTTTTTCAAAACTTACATGAACTTTACATTAACACTACCATTTGTGTATGAACAATTTAATTGCAATTCAGTGCCTAACATCAGTACAATCCCAACAAGGGGAAATCAAAAGAGAAATTTGAGCTTTCTTAATGCCGACATGAATCAAGACTACTTCAACAGCCCAATCAGGGGAAAATCATTCGTAACATCCCAATCAGGGCCAATTTATTTCAAAATCAGCCCAGTCAGGGGCAAAAAAAAATCACCTTCAAAGGCTCAATCAGGGGCAGACCATGCCATGGCCGTTGTCAAAGCTTCCCCATCGTATTTATTTCAAATACCCTACAGGCAGGGGCAAGCAAACAGGAGCAAATCTTCCTATCTCTTTCTCCCCAGCTGGACAAGCAGACCTTGCCAGACATTGGCAATCATTCAAAGCAAATCAGTCTTCATGTGTCAATTAAGTCGCTTCGCTCATCAACAGATAACCAAGCTTGAAACTTTCAGATTCATCTTCTGATCATACATCGTCGAAGATCGAGTGTCGGGAAATCAGTCCCTCCACCCACCCAAAGTCCAATCACTATTGGCAACTACCAAACCAAAAGTCCACCAAGCTGACACCTTTCAATCACTCATATGCATCATTATGCATCATTAACGTCATAAGCATCATTTACATCAATCATTTACAACATGTGCATCATTTGCATACCTAAATAAATCAGCTTTTATTTTCCCCAACATTTTCAACTTACATCTCAGTGCATAAACATTTGCATCGTATCTCCATCGCTATGGAGTACCATTTCAAAACAATCAAGCATACATACATAGTTCAGGCTCCAGGATCCATACAAGTTTCCGGTCCTTTCCCCAGCGGAGGATCACATCAAAGATTCCAGGCATTCTCTTGGCGGATTCAATAGCCGTGTTTAAATTTCAGTCCCTTTGCTTCATCATCCTTTGGTGATAAGTGATTTTATTTTTCTGTTTATTGCCTTATCTTCCTCTGTTGATAAGTGAGTTTATTTTTCTGTTTATTGCCTTATCTTCCTCTGTTGATAAGTGAGTTTATTTTTCTGTTTATTGCCTTATCTTCCCCTGTTGATAAGTGAGTTTATTTTCAGTTGTTTGCCTTGTCATCCTCTGGTGATAAGTGATTTATTTTGTTAATTTGTTTTGCTGTGTCACCCATCATTTCCAATTTTAACCTTTTGTTATTTTCATAATTTCTTTCTTTGTCGGACAAATTTGGAGTCTGTTAATATCTAATTATCTTATACCTTGAAAGACTGAACGCGAGCCAGTTCATTTTACTCGGTCTAAGCCAATTCGATAGGGGCATCTGTCATACCCCAAATTTGTCCTACCCGCACATTTTTTACCGTCTAGCCGTTGTTTCCAAAAAAAAGTCTAAAAAAAAGCATGTGTTATTTTGCTTTTTGTCTGATATTTAAAAAAAATAAGGAGGGGACTTTATTTCCTTTTCCTGATTAGAAATGTGAACTCTCTTTTATTCCATTTTATCATTTGCTTCATTATCAAAAATACAAAAAAGTTACTCTCTATTTTCCTCTCGTTATTGCCAGTTTTATTAATTATTTTTATTAATATTAGTATTATTTCTAATTTTTACCTAACACCATTTTTATTATTGTTAATATTTTTATAGTTTATTACTATAGATTTAATATTACTATTATTCCATCATTATTCATGTTTTTATTTCCATTATTATTACTTTACTATTATTATTATTATCATCATTACTCATTTTTTCTATTATTTCTATCATTCTTACTTATATTATTGTTACATATTTCATTTTCTTTTATTATTATTACTACTATCATTATAAGCATTCCTTTTTATCATTTTCCATTTACTAAACAAAATGTCCACTATCATTAATTTTTATTTTTATTTTTCTCCATTACTCATTTTTATTTCTATTATCATTCTTATATTTTTACTTTTACCTTTATTATTATTATTGTTATTATTATTATTATTGTTAGGAAATTTTATTTTTCAGTCTGTATATAAACCAAATTATAAAAAGGTACACCACACCACAATATTCTTCAGCACTCACCATACCACTCACAAACTTCTTTTATGTATTTCCACCATTCTACCCTCACGCACATGATTCCACAACCCACCACAACAGAATTTTTGTTTACAGCCTGTAATATTCTTTTTTTTTGCAACCTACACAAATTGTACAACAAATTTCCACTCACAACAAACACAACAACTTTTTCATCCGAAGATTCCTTCTAAATTTTTCCTCCAACTTTCCTATTCTATCCCTTCTCAATCTCACCATAAAAGGGAACTCTGCAAATTTTTCATTTTTTTCAACTGATAAACCACCTCCTTTCATTTTCCATAAAAATTCAAACCATCACCTTTCATCTTTTTTTAAACCTGCAAGAATACGCAAACCCTTCATCACAAAACCTCTTTACAACAATAACAATATTCATGACACCCTTCAATATTTCTTCAATATTTCTCCACCAACCATAAACACAGATTCACAAACCCAATCACACGATTTATCTCACAAAAAACCAAAAGAAGAAAAAAAAAACCCTCTGATTCCTCACTGCAAAAAACAGAAAACAACATTGATACATCACTAACCTTCAACTTCCCTTCTTTCACCCTCATCAACACCAAAACGTAGCCTCCATAACCACTGTAGGAACCGAACACCACCATTTCATAACTTTTCTAAACCGCACAACTCGCCGTCAACACCGAAACGCTAACCAATTACCAAATCGCGGAAACCCAATGAAACGCAAACTCAGAACGCAGAATCTGTCAAACCGCTACCGCCGTTGAACTCATCACAAACAGAGAACCGATTCACAGAAATTCGAAAATCCAGCCTTCACCGTGAACCGCGGCCAGACCAACTCCACCACCACTCTAAACATCAACGCTAGCCACCGATCCGAAAATCCATCACCCAAGAACCCTTTCCATACAATCTTCACCTCTAACGTCAAACTCTAAAACCATCCAAACCCTTAACAGTCGCGCAAGCCGCCAACCGACGACCACCACCCGCCGCAAAAACCGTTGAGAGACAGAGCCGAAATCGGACGGAGCTCATAGCCGCCGCCGTGAAGCTAGTCGCAAGCAACCATCCGCGATTGAGGGTAAAGAGCAGAGATCGCACGGAGAAAACAAACCAGATCAGAGGGAGAGAACGTCGGCGGCCGAAAATCGCAAGGGTAGGTTCCGTGTTCTGTTTTTGTGACTGAATCGTGAAGTTAAGTTTATATTGTTGATTTTTCTTTTATTATTTTATAATTATTTCATGTATGACTGAGTCCATTCTTTATTATTTCGTTTTCTAACTCTTTTTTTACATTTTTATATAAATTATTTCTTATTTTATTCTTTTTAAGCTCATTAGTCCATAGACCTATGCATTTCTTTGCTTGCACACTCTGTTTCAATGACTTGTTCCCCACTTCATTTTCAGTGTTTTTTGATTATTATTATTATTCTGTTTTATTATTTGTAAAAAAAAAAAAAATGTTGTGTTTTGTTGTTGTTTGGGCTTCATGCCCAAGTCCAGCATGAGATTTCTACTAGCACTCCACATGTTGATTTACTTATTTTATTATTTGGTTTTGTTTTGTTATTATTAATTTTGTTGCTATTTATTTATTTTTTTCTAGAAAATATTTATTAACATTTATTTTTATTCTAAGTTTATTTGGCATTTTGAAAAATTTCTTTATAAGAGAAAAAAAATCACTAAAGTTCGGTCAAATATTATATTGGTAACATTTTCTTATTAATTTTGTTTGGGCCAATGATATAATAAACGGCCGATTTTTCGCCCGATTACATTTAATCGGAGATGAACGGTCAATATGAGGCCCCCCTTGTATTTAATTTTTTTATTTTATTATTTCGACAAACAACATGTAATTTAATTTAATTCATTTTATTCTTAATATTATTTATTTTATTTAATCATTTAATTCATTATTCTTTTTTCTAACAATTCAATTCATTTATTTATTCATTTATTTATTCAATTATTTTTGCATTAAAAATTTACGTTTCGACTCCTTATAGAATGGTTCCCATTTTGAACCGATTCTAAGGCAGTTCACGAACAAAATTTCGTCGCGTCCCAAAAAGGTCCAACGCCTCCGAATAGTTGCGCTCAAAAAAGGTCCAACGCCTCCGAATAGTTGCGTCCCGAATAAAAGGCCGAACCCCTTCGAATAGTTCAAACACACTGCACACACGCTTTCTCTTGGGCAAAATACAACGAGACCCATTTATTTCTCGCAATCCCCTGTACTTATTTTGTATCCCTCTCCCATTAATTTGTACGCATTTTATTTTCCGCATCTTATTTAATTTCGAATCCTTGGTCCAACGCCAAGCGATTGCACTTGCACACTTGCACTTTATTTTCCAGTTATTATTTCGTTTATTAGGATCCTCCTATCCTTGCGAGCCGAGCGCTTCGTGCCTCGCTAAACAAACTACAAAAATAAACCTCCACTTGCATTTACCCTTTTAACCTCAAAAAACCAAAATGTTTCGATTAGATCCAAACCCTTGATCCAACGTCAAGCGACTTTAGGAAATAAAACACTTTAATAATACGAGAAGATTTGTACGCCACGAGCCTTAAGCGATAGAAAGGGGGATAACGAGCTTTCGTTACTCGCTCCGATTATTTCGACGCAGGACACTCGTCTTGTTGGGCGAGATAAACTATCCATAGTCTTTAGTGCACTTCAACTCCTAAACCCTTTCGTCGAAGAAAGGTAATAAAATCGAACATCCATTACCCTTAGTAGGCCGAACTACGAGGCTCTGACTTTCCCATTGCACGCGGGAGTACGTAGGCACGAGGATCTCCATCCTTGCCGAGCACCTAGGTTCAATCTAACTTATAATTCAACTCATTTCCCTCTAGCAAGCAATTCGTTTAAGCATAGACATCCTTTCTCGCGCGTTAACTTAGATGGTTCCCATCGAGTACGATGGATGTAGGGGGTGCTAATACCTTCCCCCTGCATAACCGACTCCCGAACCCAGGCAATGGTTCCGTTGACCTTTGTCCTCATCCTTCTCCTCCCGGGTTGTATCTATATCTTCCCTTTCCCTCTTCGGGAATAAATAGAATTAGGTGGCGACTCTTCAGTCCGTCCGGCGCGCGGCTCCGTCTATTTCGGATCGCGTAAGGTCGTATTTTTCGGGGTACGACACTACCCAACAAACAGCTGTAGGCGGGCTGAATGTCCATCACATAAAAGATAGTTTTAAAAGTCTGTGGGCCAATTGTCACAGGCAGCTCAATCTCTCCCAGAACCGATCTCTTAGAACCATCAAAGGCTCTTACTACCAGGTTGCTGGGCCTCAATGCCAATCCATCATATTCAAGCTTCACCAGAGCCTTCTTTGGTAAGACATTCAGGGAAGAACCCGTGTCCACCAGCACATGAGAAAGGACAGCTCCTTTGCATTCCATGGTTATGTGCAAGGCTTTGTTGTGGTTGCGGCCATCCGCTGTCAAGTCAGAATTGGTAAACCCTAGCCCATTGCTAGCAGTAACATTACCAACCACGGTTTCCAATTGGTTGACAGTAATCTCCTCAGGCACGTAAGCTGCGTGCAGGACTTTAAGTAATGCATTCCGATGGGCTTCGGAGCACATAAGCAGTGAGAGGATGGAGATTTTGGATGGCGTCTGGTGAAGTTGATCCACAATTTTGTAGTCACTCTTCTTGATGATTCGCATAAACTCATCAACTTCCTGATCAAATGGAGTTTTCAGGGCTTCTTTGGCAGCTGAATCTTCCTGCACCGGGCCTTTACCCTTTGCCTTGGCAGCAGCTTCTGCTTCGGCAGTAGGTCTTTGAACTTGTGAAGCAAAGAGACGTCCGCTTCGAGTGAAGCCTCCGCCTCCCCCCACATTATCTACTTGTGGTGCAGGTGTTGATGTTTCCAGAGTGATTCTTTTCCCTTCACAGTACACGTCAGAGCCATAGTGCCAAGGGATGGCCCTATTGCTTTCATATGGTACTGGTCCAGGCACCGTGACAGTGACTGGACTGATTGCTGCTGCTGAAGGGACTGTAATTGTTTGTGGATCATAAAAGATTGTAACTGGTGCTCTGGCGGGAGCAGCACCTTCTGAATGGTAAGCGAAATTATTTTCAGGATCGTAGAATATGGTAACAGTGGAGACATCTTCATGATTGATTGCTGGTGTTGTAGGAGGTTCTGTTGGAAGGACTGATGTTGTTGCTGATGGAGATTCGAAATGGAATGAAGCTGAAGTTGTAGCAGGAGGAACTGTTGAAAACTGATCATTTGGAAGGACAGGTGAAGTACTTGTTGATGGTGCTGATGAATTGTCGGGTACAATAGTTGCTGCAGTTGTAGGAGGTCCTGAAACCGTTGTTGATGAAGTTGCTGGATTTGTCGGAAATGATGTAGTGATCTGCAGCAAGCCACTCTGAATAAGGCTGTCAATGCCATTCCTCAAGTCCTCACACCCATTCCATGAGATATTGCAGTAGGGACACCCTAGTTCACACCCCGGAAATATCTGGTTTTCGCGGAGTTGAGCTTTGATTTCCACCAATGGTGTCCTGATCTGATCCACACTAGTTATTAAATAAGACGGTTGGTCTTCTTCAATAGCATTAATTCGGGGACCACCATGATTTGGCATCGGGTTCTTATTGACATTGGGCGAAGGTGCAAAATTCAGAGCCTTGGAGTCTACCAAGTCTTGTACCTTCATATGCAGAGCTCTGCATTTTTCTGTACTGTGACCAGGTGCGTTGGAATGAAAAGCGCACCTAGCATTGGAGTCATAGTTTCTTGGTAGACTGTTGGGATCCGGAGGTGCCAACGTTCTTAGCTCAACGAGGTTGAGTTTCAGAAGTTGTGGCAGCAAAGCAGCATACGGCATTGGGATCGGGTCGATCACTCGGTTAGCTTGGGATGGCCTCTGTTGGAATGGCCTCTGTTGATTGTTGTTGTTGGAGTTGTTGTTGAAGTTCCTTGGAGGATATTGATTCTGCTGATACTGAGGTTGTTGTTGGAAGTTTTGTTGAGGAGGTTGATAGACTGGCTGAGGATGAGCTGGAGCAGGGATAGTGACTGCTGCTATTGACCTTTGAACATATTGGGGCCTACCCCTGTTGGTGTGAATGGCATTGGTCTCGCCAGTTCTTCTCGGGCCTGCAAAAGGCTTTCTTGTACCACTGGACGAGCTTGCACCATTGTCGGAAATTTTGCCCATTTTCAACAGGCTTTCAATTCTTTCCCCAGCTATGACAACATCTGCGAAGCTGGTGGAAGAGAACGCAGCCAACCTGTCAATATACGTTCCCTGAAGAGTGTTCATAAACATGTCTGCCATTTCCCTTTCAGACATAGGGGGTTGAACAGCAGCAGCCAGTTGCCTCCACCTTTGGGCATACTCTCGGAAACTCTCCCTCGAAGACTGTGACATTCCCATTAGGAGGGTCCTGTTGGGTGCCATATCTAGATTATACTGATACTGTCTGATGAAGGCCTCTGCCAGGTCCTTCCAGCATCTAATTGTTGCTCTTGTCAGATGGGAATACCACTCCCTCGAAGCTCCAGTCAAGCTATCTTCGAAGTAAAACATCCAAAGTTTCTCATCCATTGTATAGGCCTTCAGCCTTCCCAGAAATGATTGCAAATGAGTTCGGGGGCATGAAGTCCCATTATACTTTTCGAAACAAGGAGGCTTGAACTTGTGGGGGATCCTGACCCCTTCTACCAAACCCATGTCCATAACGTCGAAACCCAAAGAATTTTGAGATTCTAAGGACCTCAATTTCTCAGCTATTTCTTCCAACCGTCTATCATAAGTTTCCTCTCCGGCACCCATTACTGTATACTGGTCCTCCTGAGGATCTTCTTGAAGTACTCTGGCTGCAGTGGCTGTCCCTTGAATGTTGACTGGGATGTTAGCCTCTGGATGGAGATGTGGGCCAAACACAGGGGGGTTAACATGTGGTTGCACCCTTTCATTATTACTGGTGCCTGCAGTTCCTACATGAGGCTCCTCTTGATTTCTCCCTTCTACCAAAGTTCTGAGCCTCTCCTGGCTTTGAGCTAAGTTGTTCATCACTTCCATGAATTGTGTTATCTGAGTTCTCATCTCCAACCTTTCGTTGGCCATCTGGTTTCTGACCTCCGTAAGGTCTTGCTGCATCTGATCCATCTGAATTCCCGGAAGGTTGTTTCTAGTCGGGTACCTGTGAGGCCTGCTGAGAGGAAATACCCGGCGGCGAGCAATAATTCCTGAGATTCACAACAGAGGTTAGCAACAACAAAACAAAAACCTACAAAACAAACAAAAGGGTTAGCATGCAATGCAGTTATGCTTATTTGTTCTCAAGGTATCCGGTTTGGCCTTCAGTTTTGACCCTTCCAGACCCTTGAAGATGCTGCTGTTGAAGTTGCTTTTGATGTGAACCCAGATAGAAACCAACACAAATATATTACAAAGGTGAAATAATACAACTTGTTCATTTTACAACACAAGCCCTCAAAGGGGTCAAAATACATCACAAAAAACAAAAGTACATGGAAAAGGAACAACAACAAGCAAATGATCAAACTCCAAGGCCAAACTCATCCTCACGAACTTCCTTGAGAAGTGCTTCGGTCACAGGATCAGCCGGATGCTCCGTGAGACTTCTGATGAGAAGGTTTCTTGTTGCAACAGCTGCAGTCAACTTCCTGCTCTGACTTTGGTCCTTAGACCTCTTCAATCCTGCTTTGATTTTTAACTCTGATATTTCCTCCTGGGCTGCTGCCAGGGCTTTTTCCATCTGCTCCATCTTGTCCTGAACTCTCTTGTCTTCTAGAGTACGGGCCTCAGTGATCCGGACCCACCTGGCCTGACTTTCTTTCAAATACAAGTCTGTTCTTGCTCTTTGGAACTGGGCTTCTTTACAAGCATTCTTCAGAATCTGTTCACCAGCTTTGGATTTGTTGATATAATCTCCAGACTTCTCAATCTTGGTCAAGTGTTCTACCCTCAACTTCTCCAATCTTTCAATCTCCCTCACACCTTCACTCCTCTCCCGGAGGGTCTTCTGCAAGGCTTGAGTTAACTTCTCATTTCTTTCCTTCAAGCTTTCAAACTCTTCCAAACTGATAGTGGCAGGGGGTGGTGCTGAAGATGACTCAGGCATGTCTTCTATGGTGAAGGGCATTCCAGAGAATTGGGCCCTAGCACGGGACCACTCATAATATTGGACTGATGCCACATTATTGCACTTCCCCAGAATGGTGATTCCCTTAGTCTGAACATGATCCCAGGCCCAGGCAGCCTGCCTAACAACAGCCAAACTAATCTTGTTTTCACAGTAGAGGGTCTCCACCAAATCTTGTTCCCTAGGAGTATGGACCAGTGCATAGCCCAATTGCCTTCTGAACAGCAGAGGGTTGTAATTGATACTTCCCTTAACCCCTATTAAAGGCACATTGGGAAAGTGTCCACAGCTTGTGATCATATCTCTGCCCTTGGTGCTTTGAGTACACCATCTGATATTTGCTGAAGTGAGAGTAGTGAGCCTCTTAGCCCAGTTGCTTTGCTGATGAGGATTGAGAAATGCATCTGTCCTGGGTAGATGCCTGAGAAGCCAAGCATGGAATAATGGAGCACAAATCCTCACTAATCTTCCCCTCTGCTTCTCATTCCTCTGATGGACTGAGTAATAGAGATCACCCAGTAAAGTTGGCACAGGGTTCTTCAGGATGAACAAATGGATTGCATTCTTGCTGATGAATCGAGGCTCATCTGCAAACAACACAATTCCATATACACTCAAGGCCAATAGAGCACAAACAGCTTTCCAATCCCCCGAGGAGGCCTTCAGACTAGCTTGAGAAATCAGGAAGTCCAGATGAAATCCAGGGATCCCAGCTTTAGAGGTCATATGCTGTTCAATCAAAATAGGCTCCAGATACAAAGCTTTTGCTATCTCTCCATTGCTAGGAAAGACCATTTCAGGGTTGAATGGGATTTCCCTCTTGATAGGCAAACCAATCAAAGATGAGTATTCTTCCAGAAGAGGCCCCAACTGAAAGTCTTGAAAGGTGAAACATCTCAATGGAGGATCATAAAACTGAATGCAGGTGTGGATGAGGCTCCTCTGTGAAGGGTCCAGATCCATAACCATGTCCAGTATATCTCCATAACTCTCCCTGAACAAGGGTATGTGATCTGGAGTGATCAGGGTTTGGATCCTCCTGATGTCTGATAAGTCTGGTTGGAAGAAATGATAGGTGATGTTGCTTTTCTTTGGAGCCATGATGCTGAGGACTGAGTAGGATAAGTACTGATGAAGATGCTGAGGAGTGGGCCACTGGCTGGCTAGTGCAAGTAACTGAAGTATATGGCTGACAAACTAATGCAAGTGCTGGTGGAGACAGGTCAAAACTGCAGATGGGGTCAAAACCAAAACCAGATGAAAATGGATACCCTGAAACACAAATAAGCACATGTTAATATTATGCAATGAGTATGTATGCAAAATGAAATGCAAGGGTTTGTGACTGAGCTGGATCTGATTAACTGCCTTGGTATAGATCCATGTGTGTTCAAGAATTCCAGATGGAGGTCTATAAATCCAGTAACCAGGGTGGGGGACTCAAATAAAGAGCCACATGTCCAGGGTTTTAGAATCACAAGAACTGTCCAACATGGAGTATTCTTAACAAAGTCAAAGTAACAGGGTATTCTGAGGTCAAGGTACCTGCAAACCTGTAAACAGCCCAACCCCCTCACAGGTGATGATCTAGAACAAGGATCCTCAGACTTGGATCAGTTATGAGAAGTGTAAACACTTCTAACCCAGAGGTACAGTGTTTACAATAACCATAACAATTCCTCCTCTAATTCACCTCAGTTTCTGAAGGTCAATACTAAAAGGTCATCCAGATTTAGCAGGCTTCCCAGATAGCCCTAGCATTGCAGGAAATCTGCAACACAGAGTTCTCAAGAAGAAACCCATATCTGAACCGTGTTTCATATTCCCGCACCAGACCGAAATGGAATGGGAAAGAATATGATTCACTCTAGCCTAGGTGTCACTCAGGTCCCAGGTATAGGACCTTAACTCTCAATGAAATACCCACCCACCAAAGAAAAACCAGATCCATCCAGCACAGTATGACAGTATGAAAAATATAAAGCTATAAAGAAAGCAATAAATCAACTGTACATAAAGCAATAAACAAAATACAAATATACAAACACAAATAAGCACATAACACCCCAGTAAACACAAATCAATCAAGCGCTAGGAGGAACCCACAAAAAGAACCAGAAGCCCTGGTTGCAGTATAAGGCTCCCCAGCAGAGTCGCCAAGCTGTCGCTCCCGACAAATGAAACTGGATCAGATGAAGGTACAGACGCGAACGGTCGGCGAAGGGAACAGTGAGTACACACAGCCGTGAACTCACTGGAGATGAAAAGAGTCGCCAGCTAGGCATTTTTATCCCGGAGGAAAGGCAATGCTGCATAGACCTAGGAAAAGATGGATAAGACGGTTTGCGAACCAGAGAGACTGAGAAAGGGGGTTGGTTACAACCTGGGAAGGTATTAGCACCCAGATTGTCCGTCGTACTCGACGGGATCCACGCTTGAAAGATTTGTGTTTTAAAGGGGTAGTGTCAGTGCAATCTGTGTGTAAAATAGCTGGAAAAGAATGTACAGGTGTCAGTGCAAAAGAAGTGTGAAGTGTAATATATACAGTGTCAGTGTGAGATCAGGAATGAAATGCTCATGACCATGAGGCTAAAGAATGAAGCTGGAAGGAGGGGGAATATACAGAGACTTTTGTTCGATAACCGTTAAGTTATGCCTACGTATCCTCTCGTGCAATGAGGAAGTCAGAACACCGTAGTTCGACCCAAAGAGACTGAAAGATGAATTGACTTGTGAACTGCTTGCTTGTCTATGCTCAAGTGTATGATCTGTCTGGCACAGATGCAAACTGTCTTGCATTAGACGGAAGAAGCAAGTTCTCGATTGTGAGTGAGGATGATGAGAAAAGAATCCCGGAGGAGACGATTATTGTTTGTTTTTGTATTTTCAGTCTTTTGTTGTTTTTGGATTTTGTCATAAGTTAATGAGCTTAAGTCTAAACCAATGGATTTAGTAAACTCATCACATCTTCCCTCTGATTAGGGGTAATGAGAGTACCTTAAGTGTGAAGTCAGATTCTCACACTTAATCACCTTTGGTGTAGGATTAAGATCATTAACCTACTTGTGATTATTTAGATGTTTTTGGTGTTTTTGTTTAGTGTTAAGTAATGAGATTAAGCCATAATCAAGGATTAAACAGACCCATTACACCATCCTAAAAGAAGGATAATAGATGAGAATGTTTAAGTTGAGAAAAACTCCTCAACTTAATCCATGATTAGGGATTAAACCCATGACAAAACAAGCCTTTATTAAGTGGATTTTATTCAATGATTATGATGATGAAGTGTTTTTTAGGGTTTGTAAGACAACTTGAGGGGGACTTGTCCATTAACACTAGGGTTAGTCCTTCTTAACCACTTAAGGAAGAATTAGAACCCTAATGCAAGGCCCAAGTTACAAGTGTGATGTCTTGATGATTATTAGATGGATTAATTAAAAGATTTAAACACCTTAAGGGTTTAATACTTAGGATTAAAGTTATACACTCCATCCTAAGAGAAGGATGCAGGCATAAGCTTAATCACAAAGTCTTAAAGCCTTTAGGGTTTAGTCTCTGATTATGAGGTGAGAAGAGAAGACTCAAAGAGAGACACAAAGGTAAAACTAATGGGGGAACTAATCAAAACCCTAATTCATTGTCATGCTTGGATGATCCTAAGGTTTGTGATGTTTGCAAGAACAATCTTCAAAGGAGCCACCAGGAAGCAGATGAACAGGATCAAGAGAAGCAAAGTGACTTGCTTCATTCAAGAAGTCAAGTCACTTGAAGAAAGAAAGTGGGAAGGAGAAGAATGAGCAAGCTCAAACTCAAACACACATAAAAATGCAGCAATGGATGCAAGAGGGATGAAAAGAAAAGTTATGAGAAGTGCAGGCAAATCCACTTCTCAAGTTTACTTACCACCTGCAATGTTAGAAAGAAATGCAATGCAATGCAAGGTGAGATGAAATGATATGATGCTAAGCAAAACCAGAAGCATGTTGATGATGATTATGATGTTATGAGGTGCTGAAAACATGAGGCAAGACAATGGGGATGTTCATACAAGATCATGAATGCAAATGGTGCAAGCTAAGGAGCATGAACAAGCATGAAAAGTTATGAATTATACAAGACAAATGACATGGAAAATATGTAATGCAATGATCAAAGATGCTTTATACATGTCTTAAGATGTCAAATGAATCACAAGAATGCACCAAATGCAATGATAAGTCATGTTATGCAAGAGAATGCAAGAAGGATGCAAAAGAAAGCCCAAATTAGGGTTCATGGATCAAACATCAAACACAAACCAAAAACAGAAGCAAAAACCCTAAAGTAAAAATGGAAAATGGTACCCAAGGAAACCCTAGACCTATAATAAACCACTGCCCAAAGGGGAGCTCTCAACTCTCAACCAAACTCAAGATATGAATTTTCTAAGTTATTAGGGTTTTTTAGGGTTCTTAACAAAACAAATTCCAATCAATTTGAAAATGCAAGAACAATTCATGGCCTTTTTATCCTAGGAACTACATGCAAAACAAAAGACAATGCAAGAAGAATCAATGTCTCAACCTTCACCAATTGGCAGAAATGAATTTTTGAATCCATGATCAAAATAATGCATAAAAAATGATTTAATTCAATGAAAAATTCTTAAAATGCATCAAGATCAAAAAAGAAATTTGGGTTTAAGGTTGGACAATGTTTCTAAATGTCTTAGAACATTTCATGAATTTTTTTGTAATTTTTAAATACCTAAAAGTATTTTTAATAAATTAATTTTCATTAATCAATTAAAAATAATCTTTTAAATATTTAAAAATACTTTTTTAATGATAAAAAATAAAATAAAAATATTTTTGGGTTTTAAAAATTAGTGAAACTCTTGACAAAAAGTTTCATAATTTTTAAAACATTTTTGCTATTTTAAATAAATTGTACAAAACAAATGAGAAAAAAATGAAATAAAAATTAATGAAAATGAGAAGTAATCACAAGGGATGGCCAGGATTTGATCTGGGCTTGGACTGGTTGACTGCGCGCCAGATCCAAGGGCCCAGATTCAAATCTGGCTAAACTTATTTATGACCTAATTAATCAGGTTTTTGAATTAATTAAACATGCTTAGGGTTTTAATGATGCATCCTGGCCACACGTTTGCGCGCAAGTCAACCAAAGTCTGCCTGATCTACGCTCCTCATTCAAACTTCAATTAATGACATAATTAGGGTTAAATGACTTTCAGGCCGCCGGAGAAGACTTCCGGTCGTCTTCTCCGGCCAGCCAAAACCCTAGATTCTTCTATAGGTCACCAAATCACAAATTTCTTCCACCAAACTGACTCTCTCATCAATCTAAACCTAAACCCTAAGCCTAAATTCATTTATTTTCGTCCATGAGCATGAATCGAAACCAAAGATAAAACACGGGCAAATGTTCAGGAACTCCATACATGCTGGTTTCTACACTATTTTCAAAAGCAAGGATACATTCATGATCAGGGGAACACAAGGCATCATAAAAGAACTAAAAAACTAGTTTCTGGGAAAAAAGTTCATGTAGCTCACCTGAGATGAAGCTCCTCTGTTTGTGAGCTTTCAGGGCTTCTTTCTTGTGCAAGCTTGCTTCCTTAGACCCTTTGAATGCAAAATGAGGCTCAAAATGCTTGGAGAGTGGCTGGCTTGAAAGATCCAACTCTGGTGTAGCAGAAATGGGGATTTGTGTACAGGCAGTTTCAGATCAAAATGAAAGGTGGTTTTGACTCCTTGTGGTATGCTTGACTTGTTGGTGAAGAAAAATGAAGTGTTTGATGGCTGGATAGTGAGATTCGAAGAGAACTGGTTTGGAAAGTGAAGAATGGTGAAGCTCAGGTCAGGCTTGTTTCAGGCTTGAGCTTTGGTGGTTTGAGGTCTATGAAGTGTGTTGAGTTGGATGGTGAAGTTAGCTTGAGTGTTTGATGGCTGTGTGAGCAGATTCGATAGAAAATGCAATGTGAGATGATTTTGTGAATGCTGTGTTCTGGCCAGCTTCAATGCTCAATGCTTAGCTATATTGTCTCCAACTTGTGTGGATAGACTGTGAGGCAGGTTAGTAGGGTGGCTGTGTACTGTGCCAAGAGTATGGGAGCCTTTTGCAAAAAAGTCAATTTTGTGTCATTGAGAGTATGGGTCATGGCAGCAGCAGGTTCAAGTCTTGTCTTGCTCCAGCTAGGGTTGAGGAGAGCCCTTGGATTGCTTGTGGCTGACTGCAACATGTGGATGACAAGCTATGCTAGTTTTTGCAACTTGACAACTTTGTACTTTCTCATGATTTTGTGCCATACACATGAAACAATGCTTGCTGAATTTTGTGGCATGGCACTTCTTTTAGTCATGGCAATGTTGAGAAATCAGCTAGTGATCACATAATTCCTTGGAAAATGACTATGCCAAAAATCCAACTTTGCACTTGTAATGGAAAATGTCTTATGGATTTCTTGAAAATCAAGGCAAACAATGAAGAATCCCTTGGGCCAATTCTGTTTTTTAGGGCATATGTGATCATGTGATGAAGTTTTGAAGTCACTTTGAAGTCACTAGAATGCTTGATACATGAATTTGCAAGTTTTCCACTTAGTGCATGCCTTGAAAAACAATGATTTTTGCCAACTTTGCCTTGCCATAACTTTTGATCCAAGAAGGGTTTGATCATGTTCTTGTACTTTTTGAGAAGGGAAAGATGAGATCTTCAACTTTCATGACCAAAGTTTTTTCATTTGAAGCATTTTTGGATCAAGAATCAAGGCTTGAAAAATGACCTAAAATGAAGCATTCTTGAAAAGTCAACTATGCCCAAAAAGTCAACATTTGCAAAAACCCTAAATTCTTGATTTCCATGAACTTCAACCCTCTTCCATGATCAAATAAAGATCATATACACTCAAAATGATGAAGATCACCCATTGGTTGGGTCACTGGGGGCCTCAGATGCCCTGATTTTGCACTGACTTGTCTGAAAAGTCAACTCTTGATCAGATGACTTCCCCATGGAATTTCTTCATGAAAATTGATATGCATACTCCCTATACCATATAAAGATCAATGGAAACAAGAATGACCAAAAAATTTGGGGTTATGGCCTCTGAAACCAAAACCCTAATTTTCAGTCAACTGTGTAGTTCAAGCTGGCCCTGCATCCACTCAAACCCTAGTTCTTGTGATTCCTCTGCATTTTTGACTTTGAGGAGATGAAATATGATATAAGAACACACATGGACCCCTTTGAGTTGATTGGTTGCCTTTGGGGTTCCTCAAGAAGCTCTGGGATTGCTCAGATCACAAACCCTAGGTGCAGATGCTTTAGAAACTATGCAGTGAATTAAGAATGAGATGTGAGATGATATGATTGTACTTATGCATATGAGGATGATCACAAGCCATGGTGTGAATGGGTGAGGGCAAATTTGGGGTGTTTACACCCTGAAACACAAATAAGCAAATGTTAATATGATGCAATGGGTATGTATGCAAATGAAATGCAAGGGTTTGTGACTGAGCTGGATCTGATTAACTGCCTTGGTATAGATCCATGTGTTGTTCAAGAATTCCAGATGGAGGTCTAAAAATCCAGTAACCAGGGTGGGGGACTCAAATAAAGAGCCACAAGTCCAGGGTTTTAGAATCACAAGAACTATCCAACATGGAGTATCCTTAACAAAGTCAAAGTAACAGGGTATTCTGAGGTCAAGGTACCTGCAAACCTGTAAACAGCCCAACCCCCTCACAGGTGGTGATCTAGAACAAGGATCTTCAGACTTGGATCAGTTATGAGAAGTGTAAACACTTCTAACCCGGAGGTACAGTGTTTACAATAACCATAGCAATTCCTCCTCTAATTCACCTCAGTTTCTGAAGGTCAATACTAAAAGGTCATCCAGACTTAGCAGGCTTCCCAGATAGCCCTAGCATTGCAGGAAATCTGCAACACAGAGTTCTCAAGAAGAAACCCATATCTGAACCGTGTTTCATATTCCCGCACCAGACCGAAATGGAATGGGAAAGAATATGATTCACTCTAGCCTAGGTGTCACTCAGGTCCCAGGTATAGGACCTTAACTCTCAATGGAACACCCACCCACCAAAACAAGAAACCAGATCCAGCCAGCAACAATGACAGTATGATATATAAATGCAATAAAGAAAGCAGTAAAGTAACTGTACATAAATCAAATAAACAAAATAAATACAAGCACAAATAAGCACATAATACCCCAGTAAACACAAATCAATCAAGCGCTAGGAGGAACCCACAAAAAGAACCAGAAGCCCTGGTTGCAGTGTAAGGGTCCCCAGCAGAGTCGCCAAGCTGTTGCTCCCGACAAATGAAAAAGGATCATATGAAGGTACAGACGCGAACGGTCGGCGAAAGGGACAGTGAGAACACACAGCCGTGAACTCACTGGAGATGAATAGAGTCGCAAGCTAGGCATTTTATCCCGGGGGAAAGGCAATGCTGCATAGACCTAGAAAGAGACGGATAAGACGGTTGCGAACCAGAGAGACTGAGAAAGGGGGTTGGTTACAACCTGGGAAGGTATTAGCACCCAGATTGTCCGTCGTACTCGACGGGATCCACGCTTAAAAGATTTGTGTTTTAAAGGGGTAGTGTCAGTGCAATCTGTGTGTAAAATGGCTGGAAAGCAATATGTACAGGTGTCAGTGTAAAGGAAGTGAAGTGTATAATGATGTGTCAGTGTAAGAATGAGAATGAATTGCTCATGATAATGAGGCTAAAGAATGAAACTGGAAGGAGGGGGGATGTACAGAGACTTTTGTTCGATAACTGTTAAGTTATGCCTACGTATCCTCTCGTGCAATGAGGAAGTCAGAACACCGTAGTTCGACCCAAAGAGACTGAAAGGTGAATTGACTGATGAACTGCTTACTTGTCTATGCTCAAGTGTATGACCTGTCTGGCTCAGGTGCGAACTGTCTTGCATTAGACGGAAGAAGCAAGTTCTCGTTTATGAGTGAAGGTGATGAGAAAAGAATCCCGGAGGAGGCGATTATTGTTTGTTTTTGAGTTTTCAGTCTTTTGTTGCTTTTGAGAATTTGTCATAAGTTAATGAGCTTAAGCCTAAACCAATGGGTTAGTAAACTCATCACATCTTCCCTCTGATTAGGGGTAATGAGAATACCTTAAGTGTGAAGTCAGATTCTCACACTTAATCACCTTTGGTGTAGGATTAAGATCATTGACCTACTTGTGATTATTTAGATGTTTTTGTGATTTTGTTTAGTGTTGAGTAATGAGGTTAAGCCATAATCAAGGATTAAACAGACCCATTACACCATCCTAAAAGAAGGATGATAGATGAGAGTGTTTAAGCTGAGGAAGACTCCTCAACTTAATCCATGATTAAGGATTAAACTCATGACAAAACAAGCCTTTGATTGAGTAGATTTTATTTAATGGTATGATGATGAAGTGATTTTTATGATTTGTAAGACAACTTGAGGGGGACTTGTCCATTAACACTAGGGTTAGTCCTTCTTAACCACTTAAGGAAGAATTAGAACCCTAATGCAAGGCCCAAGTTACAAGTGTGATGTCTTGATGATTATTAGGTGAATTGATTAAGAGATTTAAACACATTAAGGGTTTAAGTCTTAGGATTAAAGTTATACACTCCATCCTAAGAGAAGGATGCAGGCATAAGCTTAATCACAAAGTCTTAAAGCCTTTAGGGTCTAGTCCCTGATTATGAGGTGAGAAGAGAGGACTCAAAGAGAGACACAAAGGTAAAACTATGAGGGGACTAATCAAAGCCCTAATTCATTGTCATGCTTGGTTGTTCCTAAGGTTTGTGAGGTTTACAAGAACAATCTTCAGAAGAACCACCAGGAAGCAGATGAACAGGATCAAGAGAAGCAAAGTGACTTGCTTCATTCAAGAAGTCAAGTCACTTGAAGAAAGAAAGTGGGAGGAAGAAGAATGAGCAAGCTCAATCTCAAACACATATAAAAATGCAGCAATGGATGCAAGAGAGATGAAAAGAAGAGTTATGAGAAGTGAAGGCAAATTCACTTCTCAAGTTTACTTACCACCTGGAATGTTAGAAAGAAATGCAATGCAAAGCCAAATGAGATAAGATGACATGATGATAAACAAAACCAGAAGCATGTTGATGATGATAATGATGCTATGAGATGCTACAAACATGAGGCAAGGCATGGAGATGTTCATACAAGATCATGGATGCAAATGATGCAGGTTAAGGAGCATGAACAAACATGGAAAGTTATGAAGCATACAAGACAAATGACATGGCAAATGTGCAATGCAATGATCAAAAATGCTTTCTATATGTCTTAAGATGTCAAATGGATCACAAGAATGCACAAAATGCAAAGACAAGTCATGTTATGCAAGAGTATGCAAGAGGTATGCAAATGAAAGCCCAAATTAGGGTTCATGGATCAAACATCAAACAAAAACTCAAAACAGAAGCAAACCCTAAGATAAAAATAGAAAATGGCACCCAAAGAAACCCTAAACCTATAATAAACCACTGCCCAAAGGGGAGCTCTCAACTCTTAACCAATCTCAAGTTATGAATTTTCTAAGTTATTAGGGTTTTTTAGGGTTCTTAACAAAAGAAATGCCAAACAATTAGAAAATGCAAGATCAAATCATGGCCATTTTATCCTAGAAACTACATGCCAAACACAAAACAAAGCAAAAAGAATCAATGTCCAAACCTTCTTAGATAGGCAGAAATGAATTTTTTGAACTTAGGATCAAATTAATGCATAAAAAATGACTTAATTCAATGAAAAATTCTTAAAATGCATCAAGATCAAAAAAGAAATTTGGTTTGGAGGTTGGACAATGTTTCTAAATGTCTTAGAACATTTCATGAATTTTTTTGTAATTTTTAAATACCTAAAAGTATTTTTAATTAATTAATTTCCATTAATCAATTAAAAATAATCTTTTAAATATTTAAAAATACTTTTTTAATGATAAAAAATAAAATAAAAATATTTTTGTGTTTTAAAAATTAATGAAACTCTTGATAAAAAGTTTCATAATTTTTAAAACAATTTTGCTATTTTAAATAAATTGTACAAAAAAAATATGAAATAAATGAATTAAAATAAAGAAAATGGAAAAGTCAACAGAATGGAAGGCTGGGATTGATCCTGGGTTTGAAACTGCTGACCACGCGCGCTATCCAAGGGCTGTGGTTGGTCCTGATTAAATTAAATTAATTATGATTAATTAAAACTAACTAAAGGGATTAGGGCTAACTGAGTGCATCTGGGCCATTCGTTCGCGCGGCAAGTCAAACAAGTCAAGCAATCCTACGCTCAAGATTCAAATGAGTTTAATGACCTGAGATTAGGGCTAACAACATTCAGGTGACCGGAGAGAAGCTCCGGTCATCTTCTCCGGTGACCACCAAACCCTAGAATACGATTCAGGCAACCATTCTTCAAATTAAAGCCAGGGAAACACTCCTCTACTCAAACCTCACTCTAATCAACTCTCAAAATGAATTTCTCATGCTTAAACTAAGAGAAACGAAGCCATGAAGATTCACGGGCAAAATTTCAGAGCCCTGGTAAATCCTCATTTCTCACCCATTTCAAATTCTAAAACCACCCACATGACCAGTAAAGCATGCACAATCAATTTTTCACATAAAAATCAAGCTCTGAAAAGTTGAAAACTCGAAGCTACCTGAAGTGGTGAACTGTGAATCTGAGCTCTTCTGACCCTGCTTTGATGCAAAATGCCTTCTCTGGACCCCTTGAAGCCAATGGAATGTTCACAACCTCTTGCTGGTGGCTATTTTGGAAGCTTGAGTTCTGATATGGCAGGTTTGGCAGTTATGATTAGTAGGGTTTCAGGCTGCATTCATGGTGGATTCTGGTTCTTTTTTATGTGTTTGATTTGTTGGTGAAGAGAAATGGGGTGTTTGATGGCTGGAAAATGAGATTCGAAGAGAGAAGAGTTTTGGACAGTTTTGTGATATGCTATGTTCTGGCCAGCTTCAATGCTCAAAGACTTGCTATATCATCTCCAACTTGTGTGGATAGACTGTGAGGCAGGTCAGTAGGGTGGCTGGATACTGTGCCAAGAGTATGGGAGCCTTTTGCAAAAAAGTCAAGTTTGTGTCCTTGAGAGCATGGGTCATGGCAGCAACTGTGTGAGGTCATGTCTTGCTCCAGCTTGAGTTGAGGAGAGCCCTTGGATTGTTTGTAGCTGACTGCAACATATGGATGACAAGCTATGCTAGCTTTTGCAACTTGACAACTTGTGTTTTCTCATGAGTTTATGCTAAGTACATGAAACAATGCTTGCTGAATTTTGTCACATGATGTCTCAATTGGTCATGGCAATGTTTAGAGATCAGCTAGTGATCACATAATTCCTTGAAGCATGATTTTGCCAAGAAACCTCTTTTTGCATACTTATGAAAAATGCTTTATGGAACCTTGAAAATCAAGGCAAGCCATCCAAAATTCCTTGGGCCAAATCTGTTTTTGAGGTCATGTGTGATCATGTAATGCAGCTTTGAAGTCACTTTGAAGTTACTAAAATGCTTGGTTCATGAAATTGCAAGTTTTCTTTTTAGTGCATAACTTGAAAATTAGTGATTTTTGCCAACTTTGTCACACCATAACTTTTGATCCAAGAAGAATTAGACCATGTTCTTGTACTTTTTGAAAAGGGAAAAATTTATTCTACAACTTTCATGACCAAAGTTTTTTCATTTGAAGCATTTTTGGATCAAAAAGCAAGGCTTGAAAAATGGCATAAAATGACATATTCTTGAAAAGTCAACCATGCCCTAAAAAGTCAACTTTGCAAAAACTTGTAATTCTTGAATTTTGTGAACTTCAACCTTCTTCCATGATCAAATAAAGATCATATACAGTCAAAATGATGAAGATCACCCCTTGGTTGGGTCATTGGGGGCCTCAGATGCCCTGATTTTACACTGACTTGTCTGAAAAGTCAACTCCTGATCAGATGACTTCCCCCTGGAATTTCTTCATGAAAATTGATATGCATACTCCCTATACTATATAGAGACCAATGGAAACAAGAATGACCAAAAAATTTGGAGTTATGGCCTCTGAAACCAAAACCCTAATTTTAGGTCAACTGTGCAGTCAAACTTGGCTCTGCATCCACACCAATCCCAGTTCTTGTGATCCTTTTGCATTTTTGACTTTGAGAGGATGTAATATGATATAAGAACACACATGGATCCCTTTGAAGTGATTGGTGGCCTCTGGAGTGGCTCAAGAAGCTCTGGGATTGCTCATATCACAAACCCTAGATGCAGATGACTTAGAAACTATGCAGTGAATCAAAAATGGGATATGAGGTGATATGATTGTGTTTATGCATATGAAATGATCACAAGCCATGGTGTGAATGGGTGAGGGCAAATTTGGGGTGTTTACAGGGGGGAAGACTAATCCTAATGTTATCATGCATAGATGAACTTAGGTTAGTGTGACTCTGTAACACGGTGGGAGAACTGACTTTTAGTCATGTTGCGGATAGCAAGAGTCGCCACCGACTTTTATTTTATCCAAAAGGAAAGGACATAAAAGAACAGGAAAGACCTTAAAAATATTTTGAGTTCGGGGGGTAGGTTATACAAAGGGAAGGTGTTAGCACCCTTTATATCCATGGTTATCCATGGGCTCTTAGTTACTTAGCTCACTTTAAATTGTTTTGAAAAGGTGTAGTGTGTGATGAGAAACTTTATAAGTACTTTATAATGATCCTCGTATGGATGTATATAAAGACTTGTTTTTTTTTGAAAATTTGTTTGAAAAGTGAGGTGTAAGAAGTATTTTGAAATGTGAGCAAGTAATTAAGAGAAACCTACCCTATATTAAATCTTTACTGTTCTTATGTTCTTTCCATGATAAGACTATCCCTATTATTAAGGAATAGGTAGTCATTACCTTGGATGTGAGAAGGGACATGTGTAGGGACATCTGAATATAGGCAACTGCAAGGTGTCTTTAGCAATTCGTAGGGACTTATCATCTTTTACTCGAAGGGACAAGATCATTTATCGTAGGCAACCTCAAAGGGACTTGATCTTATAAATTGAAGTGACTTGATGATATTTGTGAAGGGACTTTGCTTAAGACACCTTACTTGACCTTTTGAAACAGGCAACATGAGAGGTAACCCTAGAAAGTGCAAGATGGCGATCAAAGATCGACTTACGTGTATGAGTGTTCATGTTCAAATATTTATCTTTTAAAATTAATTATTCTAAGTCAATTTTTAATTACAAACATGTTATACACACCCTATAATTACTAACCATGCATTTAATATATTTACAATAAAAATAAAGCAAAAATATAAACCTAAACTATTACAAAGCTTCGGGACAATTACAATATAATCGGAAAAATAATAATAACGATAAATAGAAAATAAATAAGCAATAATTTAAATGTTAGTAATAAGAATAAATAAGAATAAAGGTTAGAAATAATAGAATGAAAGAAATAAAAATTAGCAAGACAAATTAATGTTAGAAAAAAGTTTTTAAGAATTAATTAAGAAAATAAGTTAATACTAATAATAAACAAATAATAATTTATTTACAAAAAAAATGATTTAATTATAGTTTATAACAAAATTAAGTTAAATATTAAGGTTAATAAAAATTAGGGTTAATAAAATTAGGTTTTAGAAACTAGGGTTTACATATTATTTAAGAAAAAAATTAGAGTTTAGACATTTTAGGTTTAAATAATTAACTAAAACTTAAATAAATTATTTACCAATTATGAATATACAATATTATTTACAAAAATATATTATGATATTTATAAAAATATAAATTTGATTAATATTTTAAATAGAGTTTTTTAGTTTTAATATAAAACAAATTAAGTAATTAGATAATATATAATTAAAACAATTAAGAAAATAAAATAACAAAAACAAGGTTTTAAAAAAATGGGGGAGGCCTGGATTTGAACCCAGGACCTCCCCATTACCAGCAAGATGGGATACCACTGGGTTGCGCCTGCTTAGCTGTTTATGAAATGGTCCAACACCAAGATATTGTAAACCTGAAAATCAAAAGAAAATTGCCCAAAAAATATACCAAACCAGGATTCGAACTCTGGTTTGCTGCCTCACATGTACGCTTCTTTACCAACTGAGCCAAGCAGTGTTTCAAACATATAGACGCAAACAAAACTAAATAAGATAAATTAACAATTCAAAAATAACATTCTTGCGCTATGGTCGTCTTCAACCTCCGTACATGCGAAAATACCTGCGAATTTATTTTCGCAGGTATTCCTAGGTTTACACATATATCATATACAGGTACGATTTGTCCAAATTTTTTGTACCATTTGATTACCCAGGGTTCAAATAATTCAAATATGGTCTCATAAGGTATTTATATTGCCTGTATTAGGAAGCCCTAATTTAGGACCATAAACCCTAACAATGGTGTTTGAGTATTCGCGCACCAAAACTTCGATTCACCTGCCCAGAAACCATCCTTATGCAATAACAAACAATATTAAAAGCATAGAAACGATTTATAATGTATGAATGAGTGAAATCAAAAAAAAAAATCAAGAACAATGTCCACTCGGGTTATGGCATGTAAGGGTGTTTTTGATGCTATTGGCAATGCAAATACGTTCAATGATTGTCCACAAGTGATTTGCAACCTTTGTTTGGTTCTGAAAGTGCCTCAAGACTTGAAACCGAAATCAAGTTTTTGTATGATTTTTTGAAGTTTGAATGTGATGCTCTTGGCTGCCAATTTCGTCCCCTAGTATTGTATCATGTTCATAGTCTTATAGTGGATGAATTTAGGTCATAAAACTTGTCTATTCTTTGGGCTTTTGGATAGCTTGAGATTGAAGAAAGATATGATTCCAAAAGTGAGAAAAATCAAATATTTTCATGCCTTAGAGACTTTACACGAAATTGGATCCTCTCAATCATCTTTAAATGATATTTCAATCATTCTAGAACAAAAATCAGATTTTTGGATTGACTTTTTATATTTTATTTTCATTAAAATTGAATTTTATTAAATAAAATCCAAAATAATAAAATATAAAACATAAAAATATGGAAAAAATAGTCAATGGGTCGTGTATGACTTTATCCTTGAGATTGGATTGTAATTTGGTAGGCCCATTTGGCAAAATTTGGTTTTAAGACTTCATTTGCTTCACAAACCTCCCAAAAATTTCCCAACTTTGCAAAGACACAACTCCCTCAATTTTAAGGCTATGGAGGTGTTCTTGCACATTTTGGAAAGCTTAAAGAGTCCTCTAACAAACCTCTTTGGTCTCATGTCCATATCTTTTACCATTTTCAAGTTATGCCCTTTGGAAGATGTTGACTTTTTGTTGACTTTTGAAATGACCTATAATGTCTTAGCTCATACCTTCCAAATGAAGCATTTTTGGGCTTGGCTTGTGAGACACAAAGTTGTAGATAATTAAATTTCCTTCAAAATGAGCTTTGGATGGGAAATTTTTTATGAAGCATGTGAAAGTTATAACTGGTCAAAGTTCAGTTGACTTTTCCTATGAAAACCCTAATTAGAAACTCCTGATTCTTGATGATCTGAAATCTCCTTGATGAATCATGATCAACCCTTGATCAAATGATGAATTTTACTTCATAAACTTGATGTTGGCAAAAAATCATGAGGTTTGACTTTGGTTTGACCACAGTTGACCTCAGTTTGACTTTTTGACTGCTTTGACTGATTTTAGCCTATCTGATCATCTGACTGAGCAACCCTTTTGGGAAAGCCTTGAAACTTGACATAGGTATTCTTGAAGACATGTAGGATGTTATGAAGCTCATTTGAGGCCTTGAAATTCCATTTATCCTGATGAAATTCAAAACCCTAGTTTAGGGTGCACTGCTTAGGAGGATGCTTTGTCTGAGGGAATTGTCCAACTTTCTGACTAATTGTGAACCTTGTGAACCTCTTGAGATACCTTGTGAATATTGTGAACCTCTCAGTACATAATGTATTGTCTAGGTGAGGGAAAATTTTGGGGTGCAACAGGCTCCAACTATCCTAAAGAAGAAGGAAAGAAGAAAAGAGGAAGAAGAAAAGAAAACCAACTTACTTCTTCTAAAGAAGATAAGGTGTTCTCCAAGGGGATGAAAAGATGTTAGACAAGTGATGGCATAAGGCACATCTCAAAGGCAAATAATAAAGCAATAAAAAAGAAGAGAAGAAGGCTTGAAATATGGATGCCATCCACACTTTTCACTTACCAATTGCACCTATAAGGGTTAGAAGCATACACAAATGATAAGATAAAGTCAAATAAGACTAAATTAAGTAAGAACAAGCAAAAGACCATGTCAAGCTATCACAACCAGAATTCAAATCTCATTATCGAGTACCAAGATCAAACATCAAGTTAATAAGCATAAAACAAGTTAAGAGCAAAAATTTAAACAAATATCAAGCACCTGATAAAAATCCACAATTAAGCATCAAGACACTTTAAACATGTAAGAACAACATACCAAAACTCCATGTCAAAATTCAGAAGCAAACTCATTCAAACAATGACTCAAAGGTTAATTAGGGTTTCATATACTTCTTCACAAAACAACACACTAAAACCTAACCAAACAAATCCTAACAATCATAAAAAATTCGCAAACATACTTCAACATGTGAAGAATACACACCAAAAAGAATCAATTCCATGCCTATCATAGAACTCACCATGGAAATTCAACAAGGCAGATTGTGCACAAAAGGAATCAAAATAATAGAAACAAAATCCAAAATTAATTCAGAAAAGAAAAATAAAAAATAAATGGAAAATAAAAATATGAAAACAAAAATAGGAAACTTAACAAAGTATTCATGAAATTGTTTAAGGAATTTTGAAGTGTTAAAACTATATTTTTTAAATGATTAAAATGAAAATTATAAAATAAAAGAAATAGAAACAAAAAGAGAAACATGAGGGGTGTATCAGTAACTAGCAATGAACATGGTTATGTTGCAGCTCGTATGATCCTCAAAAGGGGTGGTGCATATAGGAACCGTGTTAAGCCCACACAGATTCCTTCACCAATCCCCAAATACCAACAGCCTTTTATTTTATAAATAAAATAAAATAAATAAGAAAACAGAAATAAATAAAAAAGAACTTTGGCACGCTAGTAAAATGTTGCACCCTCATCAATTGGTCATCCTCTTTTTTAAAAGACAAAAACTCAAACCCCAGCCAATGATCTTGCCACACGACAAACTCCCCCACTCACCAAAAAAAAAACCTCCATTTCACTACCAATGCAATAAGTGGCTATATCACTTAAAAGGAAACAAGTTCAGCAAACAAAAAAAAAACGTGATTTCCTGCTACAACTAAATGGTCACTCTTTGAATTAAGTAAAACAAATTAAAATCACCCAATCACTCCAAAAATGACACGTGCGTGTCCGCCTCATGCAAACTTATGAAAAAAATACAATAAGCTTAAAGGAACACGATGGAAACAAACCAATTTCAACCTCAGATTTCTCTATCATTTCTCAACCAAAATTAAAAAACTAAGACACTAAAGTGAATTACATGGGGAGAAGAACAAAATTAGAACAAACAAAACTCAAAATATGAACTCAGACATACAGGAAAAAAAAGCATGAAGACCTCGTCGGAAATGCCTTTTCTTGTCTTTTTCTCCGGCTAAACTCGCCGGAGTTAACAAACATAAATCATGAAAAACAGCAAAACAAAGTACAATCTTCAAGGAAATCCCAAGGAAAGCAAGAATATGAACTTAGATTTCAAAAATGGTTCCTTAAACATAGTGAAATCGGAGCTCGAAAATAATGAACACAAACTGAAATCACAACAAACTTGCACATCATAATGTATATTCAGTGCATATCACATGTAGGGCTTCAAATCCAGTAATACACTAAATTTTTCACTTAAAATGTGAGAGAAAATAGTTCATGAAAATACCTAACAGAAAAGCTCCGTTTTCCCTTCAGATGGCGTGTGAGCTCAAGGAAAACTTCAGGAAGGCTTTTACTCTTTTTCAAAATGACGAATCACACCGGAGAGTGGAAGAATACACTTGTAGAATTCAGATTCGAAAAAATGGAGAAAATGGTTGGATAATGGTGAGTTCTTTAATTCCAGTCCCTTCCTCTCAAATGCGTGTGTTCTCCCCCCCCTCTCTTGAGTGTATTTGCAAATCCTCTTTTTTTTAACCAACTCAACATGGATCGTTCACTTCATTTCAAAAAAGAAAAATGAAAAGATGGTGTGTGGTATGGTGTATGGAAGCATGATGCGTTCTTGTTATGCTGGCTGCATGATACTTGATGATGAAAAGAAATGAAGATCCAAGGGTGGAGATTGGTTGCAGTATCGAGATTGCATGAGTGTTCTACATGTGAAGTTGTTTCTCGTGTGGTGCATCCTGCGTGTGTGAGTGTGAGGTAGTGGAAAAAAATGTGACCTCACTTGATGAGAATTAGAAATGCGTGTGATAGTGATTTGTGTTGCTGATTTTTCTCCTCCATCACACATGCCTTGTATGTACTACTTTTTCCACCAACTTTGTACCTTATTTCCCTTAATTCTTTCCACCAATTAATTGAACCATCAACAAAAAAAATTCATTCACACTTGCCACATGAAAAACAACATGTGACCCATTAAATAAAGTCAAGACATAATAAAATGTGACCTCAAAATAATGGACCAATGAGAATTTGACACATGTGCACCAAAAAACCCTAAAATACCTTCAAACTTCTAAAAATCATGTCTTGAGTTCTAAAAATGCTATGAAGGGAAAATCATGTTCTACAACTTTCATGTTCAAGGAAAAATCATTTGGAACTTTTTGCACATGAAATAATAACTTGAAGGCTTAGGACAAATATTTCCAAAAATAGAAACTTCTAAACTTGAAACTTCCAAATCTAACAACTTTTGCATATCCCTGATTTTTGACATTTGAACTTATCCAAGCTATTCCTTGATAAAAATGACTTCATGAAGTTGATAAAATTGATCAAAACCCTAAATATCCCTCAGTTGACTTTTGTTCAGCTCAGTTGACGTTCTTGCTTCATCCTCAAGTAATTGATCCAATAACTGACTTCCCCAGTGAATTCTTGCCTCAAACTCCATACATAATATTTGTATATCATATGAAAACCCTTAACCACAAGAATTGGTCAAGGATACAAGAATATGGGGATCTGAGCCAAAACCATAATTAGAGTTTCCTCTGCATAGGAGGAAGTTGCATTGTTGAGTTCCTGATGAATTATCCCTCTTCTAGGGCTTTGAGGAGAACTTTGAGTTTGTATAAGATATGAGGAGACCTTATGAGCTTCTTGTAAGGCCACTTGGATCTTAGCTCGACTTGGAGGATCAAGAATTTCCAGATGACTGATCATATGCCTTATGCTAGCACCTATGGATGTCATGCTTCATTTTACTATGCCAAATGCTAGAGTATGTTATCTACAGGTTATGCCCATGCTATGAAAATGATATGAAAAAGAGAGGGCAAATTCGGGGTGTTACAGCTTCCCCTATTCAAGCAACTGTTAATCTGAAAAGGACGAGAGCATCGACTATCGGCCGTTCGAGATGAACTGTGGTTGAATACCAAAAAGACCCTGAAATTTGCACTCTACTGGAGAAGAAACTAGGAAATAAGCCCAACCAAGGAGAACTAATGCAAACCCTGATGAGGTAACAAGTAACTAGTAACCAAGAAGATGTCTTTTAAACGACGTCAGGTGATTACTGGCTTGCCACAACAACGGTGGACTTGGAAACCCTATCTTTTGAACGACGCCAGACGACTACTGGCTTGCCACATCGATGGTGGACTTTTAATGGTATTGTAATATCGAGCGATTCACAACCCAAAACAAGATCAAGCAATCTGATATGGGAATGGTATCAAGCGATCCATAATAGGGAAGATGAAAATGTCTCAAACAACGAGGAGTAACATCAAGCAATTTACAACTCGGACAAGATCAAGCGATCTGCTAAGGAAATGGTATCGAGCGGTCCATAACCAGGAAGATGAGCATGACTCAAACAATGAGGAGCAACATCAAGTGATTTACAACTCGGACAAGATCAAACGATCTGCTAAGGAAATGGTATCGAGCGATCCATAACCAGGAAAAAATGAGCACGTAACATCAAACGATTTACGACTCAACCATATCTTTTGGTATGATGCCAGGCGACTACTAGCTTGCCACAACGATGGTGGACTTTAATGGCGTTGAAATATCGAGCGATTTGCAACCAAACATGATCAAGCAATCTGATAAGAGAATGGTATCAAGCGATCCATCCATAATAGGTCCGTTGACACGAGACAAAGCGATCAATACAAGATTAGTTGATTTGAGCGGAGAGTAACAACTCTACAAGGGAGAATACCATTTGTAACTCTGCTAGGTATGAGAACATTCTGATTAACATTCTGCTGACATCAAGATAACCTGACAATACTTAGATGAGGAATGAAATGTGAGCAAATGTCTTCATTACTTTGTCACACTGGCCAAAAATAAATTGGTGACCTCACTGGGGACATTTCAATGACAGTTGTGTCCCGAAACATGAAGCTCTGTGGGGAAATAACGATCTTCCGACTCGGATGAGGGAATGCTTGGTCAAATAACCTTTGCGAGGGAAAGAATTTTGACAATTCTAACTCTATGGAGAATTAGGCATTCAGTTGCTTGCCGGGAATAGCCCACTCCAATATAAAGACTCGGCTTGGAGGTGAGAACTATTCAACTTACTTCGAAGTACTGCTGGGGATACCACCCTACTCTGACTCAGCTGGCGAAGATTTCTATTTTAGACTTTATTGGGGATTTTGGGGATCATCCTTTCTGCTAGAGATAGGAATTGCAAAGTGTCTCTCGCTGAGGAGAAAAAATCTGCTTGGGGAATGTATCCTTGTAACATCCTTCTGGTCCAGCTGACTGCTTGAAGATCAATTCAAGAGGATTTTACAAAAGACGTGGCATCCGAAATGCTCAGTGTCTTCAAACTCTTGGAGATTCGTTGAATCTTGAAACAAATGCCCTAGACCTCCTTGTCTACAACGGGATTTGATTGAAGAAGACTCATGCCAAATCTTACATCATCATGAGATATTCTACCCCAGTATTCTGCATAAAGGATAAGCTGGATAATGCCATGCAGAGACTGGCTTCATATGCTCTTGAGAGTGACCTGCCCCAGTATGAGCCTTAAAGTAACTTCCTCTGATTAACTGCGCTCTGAAGAAATACTCAAAATAGTTGCTCTTCGAGAGATTTAAACCTCGAAGTAATTGCCCCAGGCTGGCTGAACTGTGAGATATTTGCTCAATATGATTGTCCCGGATTGGCTACACCTGATCCAACTGGTTAGAAGAATCCTTATCTCATAGGAGTTTCTCGGAAAAAGTGAACTTCGACCTGATTGTCCTTCAGAAGTTTCAGACCTCTCAACTTGCCACGATTAAGCTTCTAGACTGAAATTCCTCATGTGAACTTCTGTGATGCCGAATAAATGTATGCAAGCAGAATGTGTTTTATTCTGAGAATGAAAATTCTAATGCAACACATATGCTAATCTTGAATCATTTATTGAAAATATGTCGATTGTGAATGAATCACTAGTTAAGATATAACACAAGCTTTTATGAATAAAAAACATGCATATGCAATACCAATAAAAGGTCTTTTTGCACGGCTCATAGGAGTCAGGAACATTATCTCGTGATAGTACACTCTCGAATTAACCCTGTTTCAATTAGGTCTTTTGAGGGTTGTATCGTGGCCTGGTTCACGGTTATAGAAATAAAGGATATAGGCTCGAAGTTTATTTGTGCCCACACATCTTCGTAATGTTCTTTATTCCTATGTTCAGTTAGTTTTCTCAAGCGCTCGCCTTTTCTAATGGTTTCGTGATGGTTGAGGAACCAATACCACTAACGGTTTAAGCACCACTGAGGTTGTTGTTGGAATAACAATCACCCCTTTCTTTTGTGTCTGTATCACACGACTTAGTTCTTTCTTAAGGATCTTTCTTGTGTAATCCTTTCCATTTTCCATTTTCATTTTTTTATATCCCTAACTTCTGCCTGGACTGATTCTTGTGAATCTTCTGCAATTGAAGTCCAGCGGGATGCCCTAATTTTTGCCTAAGTCGCTTGTTTTCAAGTTTTGACTTAGAGGGATTTTTATTCTTTTATTCTTTTTTTTTTCTTTTTCTTTGAACAAATAGTGTGACACTATTTGTCTTGATTGCTTTGAAAGGGTCGTGACTGTCTCACTTTTGAAGTTTCTGGTCTTTGGACCTCTTGATTTGGTATAACCATTGTGGTTTCTGGTCTTTGGACCTCTTGATGTGTTGGAATGAAAGGTAATGGATCCTCGAATACACTCCTTTGTGAAAGTCTGAACGCTTGGTCCAACTAGCTGACACCTACCCTGCCCCGGGTTAAAAATAAGGATTTTTTCATGTAAAAAGAAACTCCTACTTCAAGGCTCAAAGGGGTTAGCGAGGGTTTATCTCCCTTATATCTCCGGTGTTTGGGAATTTGAAACAAATCATGTACATCGTCAACAAGATCTTATTCAAGAGCACACAACTGGAGATTTTTGCGTTTTAGTTTCGTCATCCCCCATCACAGGGTTTAAGAGAGACAGTTGGTATTGCAATGCATATTCACAAAATTATAAGTAAAATACGAATGAATTACTTCAAGAAAAACATGTGCATTTCATTAATTAACATTAAAAAACAAATAGATTTCATGCATGCATACGAATATTTAAGCAAGAAAATAAAAGCTATAAATGAAAATGCAGAAAAGAAGCTGAACATTGCCATTGTTGAGGAGACTTAACTTCGTATGGACCTGTTGATCTTGAATACCTTCAGTAGTCAGTAGCTTTTTCCTAATGTAATTTGTAGTCTTCAATCAAATGATCATCTGTCCAACACCATACTTCATTCACAATTATTCTGACCTTAAGCCTCTGTAGTTGAACAATGACGCGAGACGTCTGAAGAAAAGATTTCTCGCAAAGACCTGAGGATCTCCTGCCTATGTATCTCCATTGGCCTAGTACCATTGAAGAATCAGAGTGACGTAGTTCGTCTCAAAAAGGATGAAAATGCAATGAAGAAAACAACTGATTGCCATTACTGATACTTCTGGCTTTATTGTTTAAATTCTTTTCTGACAAACTATGATCAAGACAATGCCTTCCTCTTCATCTGTATGGAGCGAAATTGACAGCCTTCAAATCAATCAAATATTGTACCTTACGGTGAAAAACTTTACACCCATCAATATGGTGTGCTGGTGCACCAGAATGGAAATCACAATGGGCATTGGCATCCCATCCCTCTGGCAATGGATAAGGAGGTGGGGACAGCTTGCGAAGCTCAATCAACTTCAGCTGAGCAAATGCTAAAGTATATAAGTATAAGACATTGGTAGAGGTGTCGCTCCCACCAAATGACACCTAAAGGTCAGAAGGGGTACAGACGCGAACGATCGGCGAAAGGAGAGAGAACACACAGGGGTGAACTCAAGAGAAAGGAAAAGATTCGCCAGCTAGGCATTTTTATCCCGGAGGAAAGGTAATGCTGCATAAACCTAGAAAGATATGGATAAGACGGTTGCGGACCAGAGAGACTGAGAAATGGGGTTGGTTTCAACCTGGGAAGGTATTAGCACCCAGATTGTCCGCCGTACTCGACGGGATCCACGCTTAAAAAGATTTTTGTTTTAAAGGGGT
Source organism: Lathyrus aphaca (assembly GCA_963966055.1). NCBI lineage: Eukaryota > Viridiplantae > Streptophyta > Magnoliopsida > Fabales > Fabaceae > Lathyrus > Lathyrus aphaca. The sequence continues at coordinate 340,606,667 of OZ014524.1, forward strand.
AGTGTCAGTGCAATTTGTGTATCAAAAGCTGGAAAGAATGTAAGTGTCATTGTAAAATAAATGTGAAGTGTATAAGAAGAGTGTCAGTGTAAGAATAAGAATGAAATGCTCAAGATCATGAGGCTTAAAAGAATGAAACTGGAAGGAGGGGGGGATATACAGAGACTTTTGTTCGATAACTGTTAAGTTATGCCTACGTATCCTCTCGTGCAATGAGGAAGTCAGAACACCGTAGTTCGACCCAAAGAGACTGAAGGATGAATTGACTTGTGAACTGCTTGCTTGTCAATGCTCAAGTGTATGACCTGTCTGGCTCAGGTGCAAACTGTCTTGCATTAGACGGAAGAAGCGAGTTCTCGTTTATGAGTGAATGAGATGAGAAAAGAATCCCGGAGGAGACGATTATTGTTTGTTTTTGTATTTTCAGTCTTTTATTGCTTTTTGAAGTTTGTCATAGGAAAATGAGCTTAAGCCTAAACCAGTGGGTTAGTAAACTCATCACATCTTCCCTCTGATTAGGGGTAATGAGGATACCTTAAGTGTGAAGTCAGTGTCTCACACTTAATCACCATGATGTAGGATTAAGATCATTAACCTACTTGTGATTATATAGATGTTTTTGTTGTTTTTGTTTAGTTTTAAGTAATGAGCTTAAGCCATAATCAGGGATTAAACAGACTCATTACACCATCCTAATAGAAGGATAATAGATGAGAATGTTTAAGCTGAGGAAGACTACCCAACTTAATCCATGATTAGGGATTAACCTCATGACAAAACAAAGCCTTTATTAAAGTGGATTTTAGTTAATGGTAAGATAAAGAAATGTTTTTTAGGATTTGTAAGACAACTTGAGGGGGACTTGTCCATTAACACTAGGGTTAGTCCTTCTTAACCAATTAAGGAAGAATTAGAACCCTAATGCAAGGCCCAAGTTACAAGCTTGATGTCTTGATGATTATTAATTGAATTGATTAAAGGATTTAAACACATTAAGGGTTTAACACTTAGGATTAAAGTTATACACTCCATCCTAATAGAAGGATGCAGGCATAAGCTTAATCACAAAGCCTTAAAACCTTTAGGGTTTAGTCCCTGATTATGAGATGAGAAGAGAAGACTCAAAGAGACACAAAGGTAAAAGCTAAGTGGGGGACTAATCAAAACCCTAATTATTGTCATGCTTGTTTGTTCCTAGGGTTTGTGAGGTTTGCAAGAGAAATCTTCAAAGAACCACCAAGGAGAGAAGCAGATGAAAGGAGCAAAGAGAAGCAAAACAACTTGCTTCACTTAAGAAGTCAAGTTGCTTGAAGAAAGAAAGTAAGAGATGAACATGAATGAGCAAGCTCAATCCAATACACAAGATAAAATTCAGCAAAGGGAGTATGAAAGAGATGAAAAGAGATTATGAGAAGTGAAGGCAAATTCACTTCTCAAACAACTTACCACCTGAAATGTTAGTGAAAGAAATGAAATGCAATGCAAAATGAGATGAAATGTGATGATGCAAACCAAAACCAGAAGCATGAGTATGATTTTAATGATGCTAAGAGATGATGCAATCATGAGGCAAGGCATTAGAATGATCATACAAACATATGGATGCAAGAGAAGCATGTTTTGGACCATGGATGTACATGAAAAGTTATGAAATGCAAATTGCATACAACATGGAAAATGCAAGATGCAATGATCAAACATGATTCTAATATGTCCTAAGATGTATTATGAATCAAAAGAATGCACAAAATGTCATGGAAAGTCATGGTATGCAAATAAATGGAAGATGGATGCAAAGGAAAGCATGAATTAGGGTTATATGCAACATACCAAGCAAAAATCCAAAACCAGAAGCAAATGACATGATAAAAATTTGAAAATTCAATCAAAGGAACCCTAAACCTATACAAGCTCACTTCCCAAAGGAGGGGATCCAACTCTTAACCTAGTGAAAGTTATGAATTTTCTAAGATTGCTAGGGTTTTAAGGGTGATCCTCAAGGTAAAATGCCAAACAAATTGAAAATGAAAGATAAAAATGAAACAAAAATGTTTTTAGAAACTAGAAGTCATGCATAGAACAATGCAAAAAGAATCATTCACAAACTCAACTTTGTTTAAAAGTTATGAATTTTTGAAGTTAGGGTTAGAAAATGAACAATTTAAGAACCCTAATTCAAATGAAAAATGTCAAAGCATGATCAAAACCAAAAATAAATTTGTGTGGTGAGTTTGTAAATGTTTCTAAATGTTCAAAGATGTTCTCTGATTTTTTTTTGTGATTTTTAAATACTTAAATATATTTTTAATTAATTAAAATCAATTAACTAATTAAAAATAACATTTAAATGATTTAAAAATATTTTTTAATGCCAAAAAATAAAAATAAAAATATTTTTGGTTTCTGAAAATTAATAAAATGTTTGATAAAAATTTTCAGAATTTTTTGATGTTTTTTACTATTTTTAAAAATTCGTACAAAAATAAATAAGAAAAATGCAATAAAAATTAAATAAATGGAAAGGTAATCGCATCCAATGCTCCAGATTCAAAGTTGGGAGTTGAGGGTTGACTGGCGCGTTTTTTAATGGCCAGGAAGGATTCTGATTTAATTAAACTAATTAATCTTAAATAATTTAATAAAAATGAATTAGGGCTAAGTGAATTAATCTGGGCCGTGCATATCTTAACCTAATCATCATCCAAGGGCTACGAATCAAACTGGCAAATTAATTAGGGATTAGGGTTAAACACTTTTAGGTGACCGGAGGGGAGCTCCTGTCATCTTCTCCGGCGGGACAAAAACCCTAAAACCTCCCCTATGCAATTTTAAGCCCTCAAACCTGCCCAGAAACAAACCCCACACCTCTAGCAACTCAAATCAACAATCAAACATCATTTATCAAGCAAGAACAGGCTGAATCGAAACAAAACAAAATTAGGGCCAAACTTTCAGACATTCATAAAATACTCATTTTCTCACCATTTTCAATTCTAAACATATCACGATGATCCTTAAAGCATGCACTTTTAGTTTATAACAAGAAATCAAAGCTTTGTGAAAAATTGTTCTTGACCATACCTGAGCTGGAAAGCTTCAATGGTGAGCTTCCAGAACCTCCCACTTGTGCAAATGAATTCCCTTGGCCCTTCTGAAGCTAGTGGGATGCTTGAAAAGCTTTGATGGTGGCTAGTTTGAAGGTTCCAGTTCTGGTGTAGCAGAATTTGAGGTTTGTGTATGTGATGTTTCAGGCTCTTTTAATGATTGATTCTTGTTCTATGGATGATGTGTGACTTGTTGGTGAAGAAAAAATTGAAGTTTGATGGCTGGTTTGAGAGAATCGAAGAAGGGAAGGATTTTGCAAGTTTTGTGAAATCTGATTGTGTATGGGGTCTGAGCTTGTGTGAGGCTTGTTTTTATGATCCATATACAAGTCCTAAACTATTGGAATGAGTCAGAAGACTTGACATGTACTGTGGGAATGGTATGGAGCAATTGGCCAAAAAGTCAATGGTTGGTGTACTTCAAGCATGGGCCATGACAGAAGCTATCTTAGGGCTGCTCTGAGTTCAGCTGTCTTCAAGGATGGCCATGGGATGTTTTAGAATGATCAGAAGTGAATGGATGGTGAGATGTCACATGTTTTGCAATTTTCACAACTTGTTGCACTTGGAGATTTTTGGTCATGGACATGTCTCATTCCAATCTGAATTCAGGTCATGAAATGTTACATGATGTTATGGTGATGCTTTGAGATCAATTAGAGGTCACACAAACCCTTTGAGAATCAATTTGCAAGAAATCCCTCTTTGCACTTTCATGAAAAATGACTTATGGTTATGTGAAAATCAAGGCATAGAAATGGAAAATTCTTGGTGCCAAACTGATTTTTAGGCATTGGTTTATGTTTGTGTGAAGTTTAGAAGTCACTTTGAGGTCTCAATTTGCCTTGGCAAGTGGTTTTGCAACTTTGCCTCTTTGGTGCATAACTTGAAATTATGTGATTTTTCCCAACTTTGACAAGCCATAACTTTTGATCCAAAATGAATTAGAACAAGTTCTTGTACTTTTTGAAAAGGGAATGATCCACTCTACAACTTTCATGACCAAAGTTTTCCAATTTGAAGCATTTTTGAATCAAAAAGCAAGGGTTGAAAAAGTTTCCCAAAATGGCAAGTTTCCATTACAAGTCATTTTCCCAAAAAGTCAACTTTGCAAATGGCTTGAAATTCTTCAATTTTGTGAACTTCTAACATCTTCTATGATCAAATAAAGATCACACATAATCAAAATGATGATGAACACCCTTTGGTTGGGTCATTGGGGCCCTCAGATGCCCTGATTTTGCACTGACTCGCTCAAAAAGTCAACTCTTGATCAGATGACTTCCCCATGGAATTTCTTCATGAAAATTGATATGCATGATCCCTATACCATATAGAGACCAATAGAAACAATAATGACCAAAAAATTTGGAGTTATGGCCTTTGAAACCAAAACCCTAATTCTAGGTCATCTATGCAGTTAAACCTGGCTCTGCTTCCATGCCAATCTTAGTTCTTGTGATTTTTTTTGACATTCTTGACTTTGAGGGGATATAATATGATGCTTGAACATACATGGATCCCTTTGAAGTGATTGATGACCTTTGGAGTGGCTCAAATGGCTCTTGGATTGCTCAGATCACAAACCCTAGATGCAGATGACTTTGAACCAATGTAGTGAATCAAAAATGTGGTGTGAGATGCTATGGTTGAACTTATGCATATGAAAATATCACAAGCCATGATGTGAATGAGTGAGGGAAAATTTGGGGTGTTTACAGCTGCCCCTATTCAAGCATGAGTTAGCTGTGTAGAATGTAAGCAACGGCTTAGCAGGCGAACAAGATAACTTGTGGTTGAATACCAAAGACAGTCCAAAATTTGCACTCACAGAATGAAGAAGAAAAGGGATATAGATTGTAAAAGAAAATAAAGTATATTATGAAGTGCGGGCGACGGAGGACGACCGTCGAGCAGAGGACGACTGCTGGGGAAAGAGTGATGACGGGGACGGCCGACATGCTAGGGATATAAGAGGTTATGATGGGACGACCACCAAAATAAAGCAAAAAAGGTTCTCTGGGGATAAAAGGTAATAGTGAATGATGGGGACGACCATCAAGTTCAAGGTATGAATAAAATAAATAATGAGGTACGGTCATCAAAGGTGAAGGAAGATCACCTAGCAGGGGACGGCTGCTCTGTTGGGGATAAGATGAGGGACGATCATATAAGGTGAAGGACGATCACCGGGCAAGGTACGGTTGCCAAAAGCATCGCGACATAGGACGAATGTCGGATAAAAGGTCGACGATGGGGACGGCCATCGGATAAGCATGATTAAGGACGATCATTAGGAGGTGAAGGACGATCGCCTAGCAGGGTACGACTGCTCTCAGGGTTTATCACGACATAGGACGAATGTCAGATAACAAGATCAACGACGGGGACGGCCATCGGATAAAATGATGAAGGACGATCATCAAAAGGTGAAGGACGATCACCTAGCAGGGTACGGCTGCTAAAAATCACGACATAGGACGAATGCCGGATAGAAAAGGGGTTCTAATGAAATAGAGACTCCGCTGGGGAAAGGATGAGGGACGGTCATCCAAAGGTGAAGGACGATCACCGGGCAGGGTACGGCTTCCGAAAGGTATCATGACATAGGACGAATGTCAGATAGAAAAGGAGTTTTGCTGGGATTTGCTGGGACAAGTAAACACGGACGAGTGTCTATATCCAAGAAATGAGAGATATTAGTGTTTGGTGTACGGTGTATAGACTAAAGATGCGGACGAGCATCCCTAAGACCATGATACGAACGAGTATCAGGTAGAAACAAATGCTGACACATGTTCAGAGATGATGATACGGACGAGTATCAACTGGTTAACAAAGAACACGGACGAGTGTTGATCCTGTGGGGACTCCTCTGGGGAATAGTAGACACAGACGAGTGTCTTAATTTAAGAAGACATAAGTGTTTGACACATGTATGGATTAAAGATGCGGACGAACGTCCTTAAGACTGTGATACGGACGAGTATCAGGTAGAAACAAACGCTTGACGCATGTTCTGAGATGATGATACGGACGAGTACCAACGGGTTAACAAAGAACACAGACGAGTGTTGATTTTGAGGAGGTATAAGTGGTGTATACAAGACACGGACGAGTATCTGTATGGGTGAAACAGGAGTAACAAGTATGAGTGGTGTACAGATGAGTGTTTAACTTGCTGGGGAGAGTGACACGGACGAGTGTCAAAAGGGGAGAAGTATAGTATAAACAAGTATTTGATTTACAAAGTGTTTAGGCAACTGTGCTGGGGAAAGCGACACGAACGGGTGTCAGGGAATTTGTATAAAGATGTATATGTGAGTGCAAAGGGGACGCTTTGGCTTTCTACTGGGGATATGACACGGATGGGTGTCAAGAAGTATCTGTAATATACAGGTCTGTTTGTAAAGAAAGCTCAGGCGACTTTACTGGGGAATGATGACACGGACGGGTGCCAAAGAGAATGTGCATTTGTATTTGTGAGTGTAAGGCCAGTGCTTTGGCTCTCTGGTGGGGAATTTGGAGAGTTTTCTCTGTATCCTGTTGATTTGTCGAAATTTACAAGTGTTTGATTCAGACCATGGCTTACGATTTATGCAATATGTTTGATTTTTTGCCGTAATGCTCCGTATTAGACGGAATACTACGCTCTGTGGGGAGAATATGATGCTAATGCCATGATTATGCAAAGATACCGATCTGGGATCCGGGTCCCGTTGCTACGAAGATCTCTAGTTGATCTGCTTGAAGTGAACATCCCAGCTGGGGATGAGATCATTGGTAGATCTGACATATGGGACTTTTCTTGGGGATATAGGTCACTGATAGACCTATTTCAGTAATGAGGGACCCAACTGGGGTTTGTAGAAGCTTTCGTCACTTTGTTGTGATCTCTTCAGGCGTTGCTCTTCTGGATAGAGGCTGAAGCTTTGTAGGGAGATGGTTCCCGGTCCTTGCACTTGTCCGAGGAGGACTGATGATTGGCAGCTCGGCTGGGGAAGAAGAGAGACCATGGGAAGGTCTTCCTGGAGATTTCTGTAGGGGATCCTGCTGAGGATGATACTTGACAACTCAGCTGGGGAATATGAACACCTTCCGGTGCTGCCCTTTGAAGGAAATATTGGAGAAGTGATGCCTGGCAACTCTAATGGGGAGAAAGCATCTCTGGTGTTGTTTGGAAGGTGTGCTGAGGAAACAATGATTTGGCAGCCTACTGGGGAGAAACTTTCATGCCCCATGTTGTGCTTTGAATTACCTGCAATCCTGTAAAGACAAAGAAACGCACAAGTACCCCGAGGTATCCCTTGCTGGATTCCATCATAGGAGTTTAGACACACCTGGGAGTAAGTATATTTCCCGCAAGCACGTATTTTTTAGAGAAGCATCTGTATTTATGCAATCAATATCTTGAGAACATCGGACATTTTCGCAAACGAAAATAAAATGTACGAGACGAAACATGACTGAAAATCTGGTTTTATTAATTCATGTGCCCTGAATTGGCAAGATACAGTCAAAGAAACAAATCCCCTAAAATGAGGAGATTGTTACAAATTGAGAAATAAAAGGTATTGGCAAGGTTGACGACGCTTTAAGGAGCTTCCCTTGGCTATGACTCGTATGACATTTGACGTTCTTCTCGTCTTGCTTTCTGAAGAAGGCTGATTCTGAAAGATGCTTGATCCTTTCGAAGCTCACCAAGTTGTAAGTGATACAGACGAATTCAGAATGCAGTTGTTCGCTTATTCCCTTATTTTGCATGGATCGCCCTTTCGGGTTTTCAATCCATCGGGATACCCATTTTTGCCTGAGTTGTCCAATGCGGCCTTTCAACTCAGCGGGTGTACATTTTTTATTTATTTCCCTTATTTTTGCCCGAGTCTTTTATTCTGTTTTTGACTCGCCGGGATGCCCTATTTTTGCCTGGACTTACATTCTGTTTTTATGTCCAGCGGGTCATTTTATGCGAAGTATTTTTTAACTGCATCTGAATTCACAGGGGACGGGAAGTCTTCACCATCCATAGTACTGAGCATCAGTGCTCCACCAGATAAAACTTTCTTTACTACGAACGGTCCTTCATAGTTCGGAGTCCACTTGCCCCTGTGGTCTGTATGAGGAGGAAGGAGTCTTTTCAGCACAAGATCTCCTACTTGGTATTCTCGGAGCCTGACTTTCTGATCGAAGGCTTTCTTCATTCTTTTCTGATATAACTGCCCGTGACAGATTGCAGCCAATCTCTTTTCTTCAATCAGATTCAGTTGTTCGTATCGGGATCGGACCCATTCGGCTTCGTTCAGCTTAACATCCATCAGTACCCGTAGGGAGGGTAATTCAACTTCAACTGGTAGGACTGCCTCCATACCATACACAAGCTGATACGGTATTGCCCCAGTGGATGTTCTGATTGACGTACGGTACCCATGCAAGGCAAATGGTAGCATTTCATGCCAGTCTTTGTAGGTGACTACCATCTTCTGCACAATCTTCTTGATATTCTTGTTAGCTGCCTCAACAACGCCATTCATCTTTGGCCTGTAAGGAGAAGAATTGTGGTGTTGGATCTTGAAGTCCCGGCACAGTTCTGCCATCATTTTGTTGTTCAAGTTGGAACCATTATCAGTAATGATTCGCTCGGGCACTCCATACCGGCAGATGATGTCTCTCTTCAAAAATCGGGCTACCACTTGCCTTGTAACATTTGCATAGGAAGCTGCTTCAACCCACTTGGTAAAATAGTCAATGGCTACCAGGATGAATCTGTGGCCATTTGAAGCAGTCGGTTCAATCTTGCCAATCATATCAATGCCCCACATGGCAAAGGGCCAGGGTGAAGACATCACATTCAGAGGATAGGGAGGTACATGCACTTTATCCGCATAAATCTGGCATTTATGGCACTTTCTGGCATAGGCACAATAGTCGGCATCCATTGTGATCCATTAATAGCCTGATCTTAGCAACTTCTTGGCCATTGCATGCCCTCCAGCATGGGTACCAAAGGATCCTTCGTGCACCTCGTGCATCAACAAGTCTGCTTCTGTTCTATCAACGCATCTGAGGAGTACCATATCAAAGTTTCTCTTGTACAGGGAACCGTCGGTATTCAGGAAGAAACTACCAGCTAGCCTTCTTAATGTCTTCTTATCATTGGAAGATTCCCCAGGTGGGTATGTTTGATCCTCCAAGAAGCATTTAATGTCATGGAACCAAGGCTTATCATCTTTGACAACATCTGCTGAGAACACATATGCTGGTCTGTCAAGTCTGGACACTGAAATCCGAGGCACAAAGTTGGCAGCTTGAACTTTGATCATGGATGAAATGGTAGCCAGAGCATCTGCAAATTGATTCTCGTCCCGAGGGATATACTCGAGCTTGACCGTTGTAAAGAAAGTCAATAACCTCCTTGTATAATCCCGATAAGGTATCAGATGATCCTGGTGGGTGTACCATTTGTCGTTGGTTTGATTGATTACCAAAGCTGAATCTCCGAACACAGACAAAGTCTTGATCCTGAGGTCAATGGCTTCCTCAAAACCCATAATACAAGCTTCGTATTCAGCTTCGTTGTTAGTGCAGTTAAAGGTGAGCTTTGCCGAGAAAGGCATGTGAACTCCTTTAGGTGTAATGAGTACTGCACCAACACCACGACCATTCATGTTAACAGCCCCATCAAACATCATAGTCCATTCTTCTTCTGGGTTAGGCCCTTCAGTGTGAATAGGCTCTTCGTGATCTTTTGCTTTTATGAACATGATGTCTTCATCGGGGAAGTCAAATCTCATAGGCTGGTAATCATTAATGGGTTGCTCAGCGAGATAATCAGACAGTACGCTGCCTTTGATGGCTTTCTGAGATGTGTACTGAATGTCATACTCTGTGAGGATCATTTGCCATCTTGCAACCCGTCCGGTAAGTGCTGGCTTCTCAAAAATGTACTTAACTGGGTCCATCTTTGATATCAATAAAGTAGTGTGGGTCAACATATACTGTCTCAGTCGGCGAGCAGCCCACGCTAAAGCACAACAAGTTTTCTCGAGCAGTGAATAACGTTGTTCACAGTCGGTAAACTTTTTGCTTAGGTAGTATATTGCATACTATTTTCGACCAGACTCGTCATGTTGGCCCAACACACACCCCATTGACTCTTCTAATACTGTCAAGTACATGATTAGAGGTCTTCCTTCAACTGGAGGCATAAGGATTGGAGGTTCTTGCAAGTACTCCTTGATCTTGTCAAAAGCCCTCTGGCAGTCTTCGTTCCACCTGACCATTTGTTCTTTTCTTAACAGTTTGAACAGAGGTTCACAGGTTGCTGTAACATGAGATATGAACCTTGAAATGTAGTTCAATCTACCTAAGAACCCCCGAACCTCTTTTTCCATCTTCGGTGCAGGCATTTCTTGAATGGCTTTAACTTTATCAGGGTCAACTTCAATCCCTTTCTCACTTACGATAAATCCCAGCAGCTTACCAGATCGCACCCCGAATGTGCACTTGTTGGGGTTTAACTTCAGTTGGTACTTCCTCAGACGCTTGAATAACTTCAACAGATTTACCAGGTGGTCTTCTTCTGTGAGGGACTTGGCAATCATGTCATCCACATAACATTCAATTTCTTTATGGATCATGTCGTGGAATAATGTTACCATAGCCCGTTGATAAGTTGCACCAGCATTCTTCAGTCCGAATGGCATCACCCTATAACAGAACGTGCCCCAGGGTGTGATGAAAGTTGTCTTCTCCATGTCTTCAGGTGACATCTTAATCTGATTGTATCCTGAAAATCCGTCCATGAAGGAGAATACCGAGAACTGTGCCGTATTATCAACCAATACATCAATGTGAGGTAAAGGGAAGTCGTCTTTTGGGCTGGCTCTGTTCAGATCTCGGTAATCTACACACATCCTTACCTTGCCATCTTTCTTAGGTACAAGTACAATATTAGCAACCCACGGCGGATAGCTAGTCACAACAAGGAACCCGGCGTCCCATTGCTTTTGCACCTCTTCTTTGATCTTCATTGCCATGTCTGGGCGAGTACGGCGCAGTTTCTGCTTTACTGGCGGGAAGTCTTCTCTTAAAGGTAGCTTGTGCATAACAATATCGGTGTCCAACCCTGGAATATCCTGATAAGACCAAGCAAACACTTCCACATATTCCCGAAGCATGTCAATCAGTTGCTCTTTCACTGAGTCTTATAAGCAGGCCCTAATCTTAACCTCTTTCACATTTTCATCCGTACCAAGATTAATCGTTTTGACCTCCTCCTGATGAGGAGTGATAACCTTCTCCTCTTGCCTTAACAACCTGGCTAGCTCTTCAGGAAGCTCATAATCTTCTTCAACCCCTTCATCAGCTTGATTGATTGGATTGTCAAAGTCATACGAAGCCATAGCTGCGCTGTTGTCGGTGCAGTCTGAAAGGCACTCTCTGCAAGGGTTTAGATTGTTCGTTTTAGTGATCAATTCTAGTCTTGTTTAGAAAAAGTGAAGTAAAGTTATCATTTTGAAAACATTGCCATTTTATTTTTGTACAAAAAGAAAAATGAAAAACAGTGAGCGGAAAAGGAAAAGACTCATTTGCAAAAGATGTCCGATATTCATTGATTGATCTGTTTGCACAAAATTACAAGATGGCCCGATTACAAAATGAGTCTTGTCATCTTGGGCAAGATGCAAGACTTGATGCATGCTTAAAATATACAGGAAATAATAATTACTCTGCAGGAGTAACCCTTATAATTTCCTGGGAAGACCAGTTTGAGATACGGCTCCCCGGGATCCTTGGACGTATCCAGCTCTCCAGGTTGCGTTCATCTTCCGACTCATCTTCCAAGTTGTTCACTGCATCCGGGGTGAGCATTCCCCCGCTGACAAAGTTGGGCTTCTTGGCAGCCTCTGATTGATCTTGTTGAGTTGGTTTGTAACCCAACCCAAATATGTCCTCCTTCTTCTCTACGGGCAGCAACTTGCCCCAGCCTTGGGCAGTCCCCTCTTCAACAACCTTCCTGGCTTGCTGATAAGATGTCATGGAGGTCCCTAGTACAACAGATGCTTCATTTATGTTCAGGGCCTCAAATCCCTGGCTCATAGTTTCATGGATTTCTCCATCCATCTCAATATACTTATACGTAGCCAGATGGCTAACAAAGATATCTTCTTCACCATAGATGGTGATGATCTGGCCTTCCCACTCGAATTTCAGCTTCTGGTGAAGGGTAGATGTAACTGCGCCAGCGACATGGATCCAAGGTCTACCCAACAGACAGCTGTAGGCCGGCTGAATGTCCATCACATAGAAGGTAATCTTAAAAGTCTGCGGGCCAATCATCACAAGCAGATCAATCTCCCCTAGAACTGATCTTTTAGAGCCATCAAATGCTCTCACCACCAAATTACTCGGACGCAATGCCAAGCCATCATACTCCAGCTTCACCAAGGCTTTCTTTGGTAGAACATTGAGTGAAGACCCAGTGTCCACCAGTACATGGGATAGAACAGCACCCTTGCATTCTAGAGTGATGTGTAAAGCCTTGTTGTGGTTATGCCCCTCAGTTGTTAAGTCAGCATTGGTAAAGCCCAGTCCATGACTGGTGTTGACATTTGCTACCACGGTCTCTAGCTGATTAACAGTGATCTCCTCTGGCATGTATGATGCGTGCAAGACTTTAAGTAATGCATTCCTGTGAGCTTCAAAACACATCAGCAGGGATAGTATGGAGATCTTTGAGGGAGTTTGGTGAAGCTGATCCACCACCTTGTAATCACTTCTTTTTATAATCCTCATGAAATCGTCTACATCTTGCTCAAAAGATGTCTTCTGAGTTTCTTTGAAAGTTGGCTCTTCAACTACCACACTCTTTCCTTTTGTTTTAGCAGCAGCTTCTGCTTCGGCGTTAGGTCTTTGCGATTGTGAGGCAAAAAGGCGTCCGCTTCTGGTGAAGCCTCCGCCTCCCCCAACATTATCAATCTGTGGAGAAGAAGTTGAAGAGTCCAAAGTGATTTTCTCTCCGTTGCAGTAGAGGTCAGAGCCATAATGCCAAGGGATGGCATTACTGCTTTCATATGGAACGGGTCCAGGCACCGTGATGGTAACTGGACTGACTGCTGCAGAGGAGGGTACTGAGATGGTGTGCAGATCGTAGTAAATGGTGACCGGTGACCTGACAGGAGATGCCACTGTTTGTTGTTGAAAGTTGTTGTTTGGAGGAACATTTGATGGATCATAATAAATGGTGACTGCTGAAATATCTATTGGCGTTGTAGAAGATTCTATTGAATAAATGGGTGCTGATGTTGTAGAAGAAATGGTTGTTGACGTCTGGTTTGTTAAAGTGATGGATGAAGCCATTGTTGATGATATTGATGAATTGTTTGGAATGATTGTTGTTGCAGTTGTAGAAGAGTCAGGAATTGTTGTCAAAGGAATTGCTAGATTTGTAGGTGCTGATGTTGTGATCTGAAGGATTCCACTTTTGATAAGAACATCTATGCCGCTTCTCAAATTATCACACCCGTTGACTGAAATGTTACAATAACCACAACCGAGCTCACACCCGGGGAACATCTGGCATTCTAGAAGCTGAGCCTTAATTTCTACCAGAGGTGTTCTAATCTGTCCAACACTGGTTATCAAGAAAGATGGCTTGTCTTCCTCAATAGCATTAATTCTTGGTCCTCCATGATTGGGCATGGGGTTCTTGTTGACATTAGGCGGGGGTGCAAAGTTGAGGGCTTTGGAATCTACCAAATCTTGTACCTTCATTTGTAAAGCCCTGCATTTCTCAGTGTTGTGGCCGGGTGCATTGGAATGGAAAGCACATCTGGCGTTAACATCGTAGTTTCTTGGCAGATTGGAAGGATCTGGTGGTGCCAATGTCCTTAACTCAACTAGGTTGAGCTTCAGGAGTTGTGGCAATAAAGCGGCATAAGGCATAGGGATAGGGTCAATCACCCTATTTGTCTGTGATGGTCTTTGCTGAAAGGGTCTTTGTTGTTGATTGTTGTTGTTGCTGTTGTTGTAGGCTCTTTGTGGCGGATACTGGACTTGTTGTTGATAGTGGGGTTGTTGTTGTGGTTGATATGCTGGTTGCTGAGGAATCGGAGCTGGAATAGTGACAGCTGCCACTGACCTATGAACATACTGAGGTCTGCCCCTGGTGGCATGAATAACATTAGTCTTACCGGTTCTTCTAGGTCCCACAAAAGGCTTCCTGGGATTACTTGACGAACTTGCACCATTATCAGAAATCTTACCTATCTTCAGAAGGCTTTCAATTCTTTCTCCAGCTATTACTACGTCAGTGAAGCTGGTGGAAGAAAAGGCAGCTAGCCTATCAATATATGTTCCTTGCAGAGTATTCATGAACATGTCGGCCATTTCTCTTTCCGACATGGGTGGCTGGACAGCAGCAGCAAACTGTCTCCACCTCTGGGCATATTCCCTGAAGCTTTCTCTGGAGGACTGAGACATTCCCATCAGAAGGGTTCTGTTAGGAGCCATGTCTAGATTGTATTGGTACTGTCTGATGAAAGCTTCAGCTAGGTCCTTCCAGCATCTGATTGTAGCTCTGGTCAAGTGAGAGTACCACTCCCTTGAAGCCCCAGTCAAACTGTCTTCAAAGTAAAACATCCACAGTTTTTCATCCATAGTGTATGCCTTAAGTCTCCCTAGAAAGGACTGCAAGTGAGTTCGTGGGCAGGAAGTTCCATTGTACTTCTCGAAGCATGGGGGTTTAAACTTGTGGGGAATCCTTACCCCGTCCACTAAGCCCATATCCATGACATCAAACCCTAGGGAATTTTGAGACTCCAGAGATCTCAACTTCTCGGCAATTTCGTCAAGCCTCCTATCATAAACTTCATCCCCAGCTCCCATCACAGTAAACTGCTCTTCTTGGGGGTCTTCTTGTAAGACTCTTCCTCCAGTAGTATTTCCTTGCACATTACCCGGGATGTTGACTTCCGGATGTAGATGAGGCCCATATACTGGTGGGTTAATATGAGGCTGACCCCTCTCATTATTACTTGTTCCTCCAATTCCCAGGGGAGGTTCTTCCGGGGTCTGTCTTTCTACCAATGCCCTCAACCTTTCTTGACTTTGAGCCAATCCATTCATTACTTCCATGAACTGGGTCATTTGGTTTCTCATCTCCAGCCTTTCATTAACCATCTGGGTTCTGACCTCTGTCAGCTCTTGCTGTACTTGGTCCATCTGGATACCAGGAAGATTGTTGCGAGTAGGATATCTGTGTGGACAGTTGAGAGGGAACACCCGACGACGAGCAATAATTCCTGAACCACAATAGAGTTAGTAACAAACAAAACAAAAACCTACAAAACAAAACAAAAGTTAGTATGCAATGCAGTATGCTTATTTGTTTCCAAGGTATCCGGCTTGGCTCTTGGTTTTGACCTTTCCAGACCCGGAGGAAGATGCTTTGATGTTGCTTGAGAGAAAGAAACCCAATAAAACAAAATAACAAATATATTACAAATGGTGCATAATACATGGTTTGTTTTTACAACACATGCCCCTGAGGGGTCAAAATACAACAAAAAGAAAAGTACATGAAATGGAAATAGCAACAAGCAAAGAAGTCAAACATCTAATCCAAACTCATCCTCCTTAACCTCCTTCAGAAGTGCTTCAGTTACAGGACCAGCCGGATGCTCTGTAATGTTTCTGATAAGAAGGTTTCTGGTGGTAATAGCAGCAGTCAGCTTCTTGCTTCTGTCTTGGTCCTTTGACCTCTTCACACCAGCCCTAAGTTTTAATTCTGAGATTTCCTTCTGGGCTGCTAGCAGAGCCTCCTGTTGTTTCTTTTCATTAGCCTCCAACTGCTCAATCCTGTCTTGAGTTCTCTTATCCTCTTGAGTGCGAGCTTCAGTGATCCTGACCCACCTAGCTTGACTTTCTTTCAGATAGAGATCAGTCCTAGCCTTCTGAAACTGGGCCTCTTTACAGGCATTCTTCAAAATCTGCTCTCCAGCTCTTGATTTCTTGATGTAGTCCTCTGATTTCTCAATCCTGGCTAGATGCTCCCCTTTAAGCTTTTCTAACCTCTCAATGTCTAGACGACCATCACTCCTCTCCCAGAGGGTCTTCTTCAGAGCTTGAGACAGATTCTCATTCCTCTCCTTCAGTTTCTCAAATTCTTCCAGGCTGACAGTGGCTGGAGGTGGTGCTATGGATGGTCCAGGTGCATCCTCAATGGTGAAAGGCATCCCAGAAATCTGAGCCCTAGCATGAGACCATTCATAATACTGAGCTGAGGCCACATTATTGCATCTCCCAAGAATGGCCATCCCTTTGGTCTGGATGTTGTCCCAAGCCCAGGATGCTTGTCTGACAACAGCTAGATTAGGCTTTATCTCACAATACAGGGTTTCAGCCAAGTCTTGCACTCTAGGAGGGTGAACCAGAGCATAGCCCAACTGTCTCTTAAACAACAAAGGATTGTAGTTGACGCAACCCTTCACTCCTATCAGAGGTACATTGGGGAACTGTCCACAGCTAGTAATTATGTCCCTTCCTTTGGTGCTCTGGGTACACCACCTGATATCATCTGAAGTCAAAGCAATAAGTCTTTTAGCCCAGTTCTTCTGTTGGTGAGGATTCAGGAAGGCATCAGTCTTGGGTAAGTGTTTGAGCAGCCAGGTATGAAATAGAGGAGCACAACACCTTACCAATCTTCCTCTCTGCTTCTCATTCCTTTGGTGAACAGAATAATAGAAATCTCCCAGCAAGGTGGGTACTGGGTTCCTCAAAAGGAAGAGATGAATAACATTCTTGCTGATAAATTTGGGCTCATCTGCAAAAAGTATAACCCCATATATACTGAGGGCTAACAATGCACAAACTGCCTTCCATTCTCCCAAGGAGGTCTTCAGGATGACCTGAGAAGTTAGAAAGTCCAAGTGTAGGCCAGGGATTCCAGCCTTTGTAGTCATGTTCTGCTCAATCAGAATAGGTTCCAAATACAGTGCCTTTGCCACTTCTTCATTGCTGAGAGAAGCCATTTCATGGTTGAAGGGGATACCACCCCTGACAGGTACTCCAATCAAAGATGAGAACTCCTCCAGCAAAGGTCCTAGCTGAAAGTTCTGGAAAGTGAAGCATCTCAAAGGAGGGTCATAAAACTGTAGGCAAGTGTGAATCAAACTCCTCTGAGAAGGGTCCAAGTCCATAACCATTTCAAGGATGCCTCCATAATGCTCTCTGAATAATGGGATGTGGTCTAGAGTGATAAGTGCCTGGACCTGCCTGATGCCAGCCAGCACAGGCTCAAAGAAATGATATGAAATGTTGCTCTTCTTGGGTGCCATGACTGCTGATGAAGAGCTGAAAGCAGATGCTGATGATGAAAACTGATACTAGAGATGAGCCACTGATAGGCTGAGGATGATGATGGAGATAGCTGAAGCAGGCAACTGATAGCTGAAGCAGATAGCTGATGCAGATAACTGATGAGCAGGGGTCTATGCAGATGAAGGGGTCAAAACCAAGCCAAATGAAATGTGGATACCCTGAAAAACAAATAAGCAAATGTTAAATGATGCAATGATGATGTATGCAAATGATATGCAAGGGTTTGTGATCAAGCTGGATCTGATTACTGCCTTGATATAAGTCCATGTATGTTTAAGAAGTCCAGATGGAGGTTCAAAAGTCCAGTAACCAAGGTGGGGTGCTCAAATAAAGAGTCACATGTCCAGGGTTAAATCACAAGAACTGTCCCAAAGTGAAGCATTCTTAAACACAATAAATAACTGGGTATGATGTGGCCAAGGGTTCCTGCAAACCTGTAAACAGCCCAACCCCCTCACAGGTGGTGTTCTAAAACAAGGATCCTCAGATTTGGATCAGTTATGAGAAGTGTAAACACTTCTAACCCGGAGGTACAGTGTTTACAATAACCATAAAAGATCCTCCTCTAATTCACCTCAGTTTCTGAAGGTCATAGTAAAGGTCATCCAGACTTAGCAGGCTTCCCAGATAGCCCTAGCACTACAGGAGATCTGTAGCACAAAGTTCTCAAGAAGAAACCCATATCTGAACCGTGTTTCATATTCCCGCACCAGACCGAAATGGAATGGGAAAGAACATGAACCACTCTAGCCTAGGTGTCACTCAGGTCCCAGGTATAGGACCTTAAACTCTCAGTAGAACCCCACCCACCAAAGAAAAAACCAGATCCAACCAGATGACAATATGACAGTATGATATATAAAGCTGTAAAGAAAGCAATAAATAACTGTACATAAAGCAGTAAACAAAATAAATACAAACACAATTAGCACATAACACCCCAGTAAACACAAATCAAACAAGCGCTAGGAGGAACCCACAATAAAGAACCAGAAGCCCTGGTTACAGTATAAGGATTCCCCAGCAGAGTCGCCAACCTGTTGCTCCCACCAAATGACACCTAAAGGTCAGAAGGGGTACAGACGCGAATGGTCGGCGAAAGGAGAGAGAACACACAGGGGTGAACTCAAGAGAAAGGAAAAGAGTCGCCAGCTAGGCATTTTTATCCCGGAGGAAAGGTAATGCTGCATAAACCTAGAAAGATATGGATAAGACGGTTGCGGACCAGAGAGACTGAGAAAGGGGGTTGGTTACAACCTGGGAAGGTATTAGCACTCAGATTGTCCGCCGTACTCGACGGGATCCACGCTTAAAAAGATGTGTGTTTTAAAGGGGTAGTGTCAGTGCAATTTGTGTATCAAAAGCTGGAAAGAATGTAAGTGTCAGTGTAAAATAAATGTGAAGTGTATAAGAAGAGTGTCAGTGTAAGAATAAGAATGAAATGCTCAAGATCATGAGGCTTAAAAGAATGAAACTGGAAGGGGGGGATATACAGAGACTTTTGTTCGATAACTGTTAAGTTATGCCTACGTATCCTCTCGTGCAATGAGGAAGTCAGAACACCGTAGTTCGACCCAAAGAGACTGAAGGATGAATTGACTTGTGAACTGCTTGCTTGTCAATGCTCAAGTGTATGACCTGTCTGGCTCAGGTGCAAACTGTCTTGCATTAGACGGAAGAAGCGAGTTCTCGTTTATGAGTGAATGAGATGAGAAAAGAATCCCGGAGGAGACGATTATTGTTTGTTTTTGTATTTTCAGTCTTTTATTGCTTTTTGAAGTTTGTCATAGGAAAATGAGCTTAAGCCTAAACCAGTGGGTTAGTAAACTCATCACATCTTCCCTCTGATTAGGGGTAATGAGGATACCTTAAGTGTGAAGTCAGTGTCTCACACTTAATCACCATGATGTAGGATTAAGATCATTAACATACTTGTGATTATATAGATGTTTTTGTTGTTTTTGTTTAGTGTTAAGTAATGAGCTTAAGCCATAATCAGGGATTAAACAGACTCATTACACCATCCTAATAAAAGGATAATAGATGAGAATGTTTAAGCTGAGGAAGACTCCCCAACTTAATCCATGATTAGGGATTAACCTCATGACAAAACAAAGCCTTTATTAAAGTGGATTTTAGTTAATGGTAAGATGAAGAAATGTTTTTTAGGATTTGTAAGACAAATTGAGGGGGACTTGTCCATTAACACTAGGGTTAGTCCTTCTTAACCAATTAAGGAAGAATTAGAACCCTAATGCAAGGCCCAAGTTACAAGCTTGATGTCTTGATGATTATTAAGTGAATTGATTAAAGGATTTAAACACATTAAGGGTTTAACACTTAGGATTAAATTTATACACTCCATCCTAATAGAAGGATGCAGGCATAAGCTTAATCACAAAGCCTTAAAACCTTTAGGGTTTAGTCCCTGATTATGAGATGAGAAGAGAAGACTCAAAGAGACACAAAGGTAAAAGCTAAGTGGGGGACTAATCAAAACCCTAATTATTGTCATGCTTGTTTGTTCCTAGGGTTTGTGAGGTTTGTAAGAGAAATCTTCAAAGAACCACCAAGGAGAGAAGCAGATGAAAGGAGCAAAGAGAAGCAAAACAACTTGCTTCACTTAAGAAGTCAAGTTGCTTGAAGAAAGAAAGTAAGAGATGAACATGAATGAGCAAGCTCAATCCAATACACAAGATAAAATTCAGCAAAAGGAGTATGAAAGAGATGAAAAGAGATTATGAGAAGTGAAGGCAAATTCACTTCTCAAACAACTTACCACCTGAAATGTTAGTGAAAGAAATGAAATGCAATGCAAAATGAGATGAAATGTGATGATGCAAACCAAAACCAGAAGCATGAGTATGATGTTAATGATGCTAAGATATGATGCAATCATGAGGCAAGGCATTAGAATGATCATACAAACATATGGATGCAAGAGAAGCATGTTTTGGACCATGGATGTACATGAAAAGTTATGAAATGCAAATGGCATACAACATGGAAAATGCAAGATGCAATGATCAAACATGATTCTAATATGTCCTAAGATGTATTATGAATCAAAAGAATGCACAAAATGTCATGGAAAGTCATGGTATGCAAATAAATGGAAGATGGATGCAAAGGAAAGCATGAATTAGGGTTATATGCAACATACCAAGCAAAAATCCAAAACCAGAAGCAAATGACATGATAAAAATTTGAAAATTCAATCAAAGGAACCCTAAACCTATACAAGCTCACTGCCCAAAGGAGGGGATCCAACTCTTAACCTAGTGAAAGTTATGAATTTTCTAAGATTGCTAGGGTTTTAAGGGTGATCCTCAAGGTAAAATGCCAAACAAATTGAAAATGAAAGATAAAAATGAAACAAAAATGTTTTTAGAAACTAGAAGTCATGCATAGAACAATGCAAAAAGAATCATTCACAAACTCAACTTTGTTTAAAAGTTATGAATTTTTGAAGTTAGGGTTAGAAAATGAACAATTTAAGAACCCTAATTCAAATGAAAAATGTCAAAGCATGATCAAAACCAAAAATAAATTTGTGTGGTGAGTTTGTAAATGTTTCTAAATGTTCAAAGATGTTCTCTGATTTTTTTTGTGATTTTTAAATACTTAAATATATTTTTAATTAATTAAAATCAATTAACTAATTAAAAATAACATTTAAATGATTTAAAAATATTTTTTAATGCCAAAAAATAAAAATAAAAATATTTTTGGTTTCTGAAAATTAATAAAATGTTTGATAAAAATTTCAGAATTTTTTGATATTTTTTACTATTTTTAAAAATTCGTACAAAAATAAATAAGAAAAATGCAATAAAAATTAAATAAATGGAAAGGTAATCGCATCCAATGCTCCAGATTCAAAGTTGGGAGTTGAGGGTTGACTGACGCATTTTTTAATGGCCAGGATGGATTCTGATTTAATTAAACTAATTAATCTTAATTAATTTAATAAAAATGAATTAGGGCTAAGTGAATTAATCTGGGCCGTGCATATCTTAACCTAATCATCATCCAAGGGCTACGAATCAAACTGGCAAATTAATTAGGGATTAGGGTTAAACACTTTCAGGTGACCGGAGGGGAGCTCCGGTCATCTTCTCCGGCGGGACAAAAACCCTAAAACCTCCCATATGCAATTTTAAGCCCTCAAACCTGCCCAGAAACAAACCCCACACCTCTAGCAACTCAAATCAACAATCAAACATCATTTATCAAGCAAGAACAGGCTGAATCGAAACAAAACAAAATTAGGGCCAAACTTTCAGACATTCATAAAATACTCATTTTCTCACCATTTTCAATTCTAAACATATCACGATGATCCTTAAAGCATGCACTTTTAGTTTATAACAAGAAATCAAAGCTTTGTGAAAAATTGTTCTTGACCATACCTGAGCTGGAAAGCTTCAATGGTGAGCTTCCAGAACCTCCCACTTGTGCAAATGAATTCCCTTGGCCCTTCTGAAGCTAGTGGGATGCTTGAAAAGCTTTGATGGTGGCTAGTTTGAAGGTTCCAGTTCTGGTGTAGCAGAATTTGAGGTTTGTGTATGTGATGTTTCAGGCTCTTTTAATGATTGATTCTTGTTCTATGGATGATGTGTGACTTGTTGGTGAAGAAAAAATTGAAGTTTGATGGCTGGTTTGAGAGAATCGAAGAAGGGAAGGATTTTGCAAGTTTTGAGAAATCTGATTGTGTATGGGGTCTGAGCTTGTGTGAGGCTTGTTTTTATGATCCATATACAAGTCCTAAACTATTGGAATGAGTCAGAAGACTTGACATGTACTGTGGGAATGGTATGGAGCAATTGGCCAAAAAGTCAATGGTTGGTGTACTTCAAGCATGGGCCATGACAGAAGCTATCTTAGGGCTGCTCTGAGTTCAGCTGTCTTCAAGGATGGCCATGGGATGTTTTAGAATGATCAGAAGTGAATGGATGGTGAGATGTCACATGTTTTGCAATTTTCACAACTTGTTGCACTTGGAGATTTTTGGTCATGGACATGTCTCATTCCAATCTGAATTCAGGTCATGAAATGTTACATGATGTTATGGTGATGCTTTGAGATCAATTAGAGGTCACACAAACCCTTTGAGAATCAATTTGCAAGAAATCCCTCTTTGCACTTTCATGAAAAATGACTTATGGTTATGTGAAAATCAAGGCATAGAAATGGAAAATTCTTGGTGCCAAACTGATTTTTAGGCATTGGTTTATGTTTGTGTGAAGTTTAGAAGTCACTTTGAGGTCTCAATTTGCCTTGGCAAGTGGTTTTGCAACTTTGCCTCTTTGGTGCATAACTTGAAATTATGTGATTTTTCCCAACTTTGACAAGCCATAACTTTTGATCCAAAATGAATTAGAACAAGTTCTTGTACTTTTTGAAAAGGGAATGATCCACTCTACAACTTTCATGACCAAAGTTTTCCCATTTGAAGCATTTTTGAATCAAAAAGCAAGGGTTGGAAAAGTTTCCCAAAATGGCAAGTTTCCATTACAAGTCATTTTCCCAAAAAGTCAACTTTGCAAATGGCTTGAAATTCTTCAATTTTGTGAACTTCTAACATCTTCTATGATCAAATAAAGATCACACATAATCAAAATGATGATGAAAACCCTTTGGTTGGGTCATTGGGGGCCTCAGATGCCCTAATTTTGCACTGACTCGCTCAAAAAGTCAACTCTTGATCAGATGACTTCCCCATGGAATTTCTTCATGAAAATTGATATGCATGATCCCTATACCATATAGAGACCAATAGAAACAAGAATGACCAAAAAATTTGGAGTTATGGCCTTTGAAACCAAAACCCTAATTCTAGGTCATCTGTGCAGTTAAACCTGGCTCTGCTTCCATGCCAATCTTAGTTCTTGTGATTTTTTTTGACATTATTGACTTTAAGGGGATATAATATAATGCTTGAACATACATGGACCCCTTTGAAGTGATTTATGACCTTTGGAGTGGCTCAAATGGCTCTTGGATAGCTCATATCACAAACCCTAGATGCAGATGACTTTGAACCAATGCAGTGAATCAAAAATGTGGTGTGAGATGCTATGGTTGAACTTATGCATATGAAAATATCAAAAGCCATGGTGTGAATGAGTGAGGGCAAATTTGGGGTGTTTACAAGAGGGTCAAGAACTAATTCTCTCCTTTCCTGACGTTGACCCTGTTGAGGATTCCTTTGTCGTGTCTGACGCTTAGGATGATTATTCGGGGTCGTAGCCACAACAACTGCCTACTGATGGCGTGGGTGATATCCTCTACCTCTTCCATGTTGATGAGATGTTGCCCCAACTTCCCCTTCATTCTTGCTCTGAACATTGGAGAAGGGCTTCTTAGTGCCTGAACCTAAAGCATTGTAATCTTGAATCTTTCCAAGCTTTAGCAAACTCTCAACTCGCTCATCGGTGATCACAATATCAGCAAATTCAGTGGATGGACAAGCAACTAAACAATCCAGAAACACACCCTGCAAAGTACTCATGAATATGTCAGCCATTTCCCTCTTAAGCAGTGGGGGTAGCAATCAAGCGGCCATTTCTCGCCATCTCCGAGCATACTCTTTGAAACTTTCAGACTTCTTCTGAGAAAGGCTCTGGAGTTGAATGTAGTTAGGCGCCATATCAAGATTAAACTGGTATTGTTTCACAAAAGCTTCAACCAAGTCCTTCCAGTTCCCGACAATAGTCTTGTTCAGACCCATATACCAATCCAAAGATGCCCCAGATAGATTATCCTGGAAGTAAAACATCCATAGCTTCTCATCATCCGTGTGAGCAGAAATCTTCCCGAAATAAGATTGGATGTTAGTTTTCGGACAAGAGTTTTTGTTGTACTTTTCAAAAGTAGGAGGCTTGATTTTTTTAGGAACTTTCACTCCAGGAACTAACCCCAAATCCGCAACATCAAAACCTAGTGAGTTCTGAGATCCTAAGGATATAATCTTCTCAGCAAGTTCGTCAAAACGACGATTCACAACAGCATTAGGTTGATCCATCTCATCATTGATCAAAGTGAACTGATCTTCTTGACCATCCAGGTAACCAACATTACGGTCATTGTCTCTGCCTGAAGCTCCATTATGGTTCCTCTGATTGCCATCTTCTGGAATCTCATTCTCTGGCCATCGACCCTCAACCTTAGTCGTTCTTGCCTCTGGGTCATCCCCGTCATCAGGGTCATGAACTGCTCTATATGAGCCTTCAGTTCTACAAGCTTAGCTTGTATCTGATATGCCATTCCGATTCTAATTTGCTAACACTGTTGCCTGAAATGAAACAGAGATGAGAAACTGTCCGCGTACCTGAAAAACAATGATAAAATGATATGGTATGCAAGATGTTATGTTATGAAAATGCTCAGAAACACAGCCAATGAGAGAGTACACTCTTAGAAGAAACCCTGCAAGCAAGATCCTGTATAAAAACATCATGTGACCGAGTGTTAGTGTATGAATAAGGAGACCACTGCCTTAGAAATCCAAACACATAATAGGGAAAGGCTCGCAAGAGCAGAGTCATACAAGGTACTGAAACCCAACACAAATAAGTACAACAACAAAAGTTCCCTCAACAAGCCCGAGGGTAACCAAATACATGAAAGAACTAAGGCCCACAAACATTCATTCTAGTTCAGAAGTCTTTGCCTCCCTAGCTGACCATCTGGCATGATAACCTTCAAGTCGATTAGATATTGAACATTCAATTGTAATGCCCTGCATTCTTCTGTTGCATGCCTCGGGGAACCTGAGTAAAACTCACAACGCACATTTTCATCGTATCCCTTTGGAGGATTCCCCACTGGTGGTGTCAAAGTCCACAACTTGATCAGGTCAAACCTCAACAATTGTCGCAACATGGCAGTGTAGGTTATTGAAATGGGATCAAGAATCTGATCAGCTTGTCAAATTCTTTATGGATAAGGCCTTCGTTGTGGTTGAGCAATCTGTTGCTGATGTTGTTTTGAGCGCATAGCAGGCCACTGCATTTTCTTACCCAGATTTGGACGCGGAACCAAAGATGGTTATTGTAATCTCTTTGAAGACTCAACCTGAGTAATGACTCCGGAAGAATGAAACTTGACCACCTCTTCAGTATTCACATGTGCCCTAACTTGTGACACTTTCAAATCAATTAGCCTAAAGTTAATTACTCTGTCATCAACTAAGTCTTGCACCTAATGCATGAACGCCCTGTAGTCATTGATATCATGTCCTTGAGCTCCAGAGTGAAAGACACAGTAGGCATAGGGATTCCAACCCTGGGGAAGCTCACCAGTAGGAGGAGATAAATCCCGACATTCAATCAATCCCATTTTGAGCAACTGTGGGCACAACTCAGCATAAGACATGGGCACAAGATCAATAACCCTTTCTTGCTTCTATCAAAAATGGGTTGCTTCCACTGGAGGAGATACACCTGACATCTGCTGAAATCCTTCTTTGGGAAACCAAGGTGTAGGAGCTGAGAAAGTGCTCACTTCTTTGGCAACAGCTGGCATAGGACCATTCATCTCATTTGAACTAGACAAGGAGAGATTGATCTCTGTCCTGGGCTCTTCTGGACGACCAAGTGGTGACATTTGGTGAGGAAGCTCAAACTGTGGAGAAAGTCCACCACACAACTCTTGGTTTAGTGGAAATCCCAAAGAGATGGGAGAAACGAGACCTTCTGGCGGAGAAGAAGACGCCTGACCATTTTCTTTCTTTAGCAAGGCATTCATGATCCCTGTCAGTAGCTTCATCTGAGTTTTCATCACATCAAACTCTTCCTTCAAGAACCTCTTCCCCTGTGATAAAGTCTATACTTCTGCCCTGAATTTCCCCATTTGGGCCTTCATCCCAGCTACCTCCGCCCGGAGTTGTTCAAAATTCAAGCCCTAGGAATTCTAACTCAAGTTGGCCATTCTGACAAGAAGTCCGATCAAGATAAGAATATGCCTTTGAAATCTTGTTGCAACAAAAGTGCCTGAAATAGAAGAGACGTTAGGAACTTGTGGTTATACCTGCAAAACAAGAAGAAGGGTGATATGTATGCAATGCAACTGTTTATGCTTTCAATCTCAAGGTCATTCATGCCCCGGTTCCGGTATTTAACAAATAAATCCATATGGCTTTTGACCCCTGACTTTGAGAAGACCTTTGCATAGAAACCAAATTCAGATGGGTGTAACGGCCCACGTGCCAGTGCACATAGGAAATAGAGAAATGAATAAAAGCTTCATAGCATAGCTCAACCCACAAGGCAAGAATAACAGAATTCCCCGTAGGGTCTAACTCTTACAAAAGGGAAAGGAAATATGGAAAACCAAGATTCCTACAACATGTCTGTAGGTAATCCAAATATAGAGAAAACAAACTAGAAAACAAGGTTGCTGCTTGAAGACTCAGATCCCTCCTTACTAAGTCCCAGCTCAGACCTAACCTTCTTAATTCCAACCATCAATTTGAGATCTTCAATCTCCTTGAGTTCTTCTTCTAAGGCTTGCTGACTCTGCACCAACTGTTGAGTCTTCTCTCTCTGGATCTTGTGAGCTTGTTCCCACTCTTCCTTCTTGGAAGCCAACTGTAATTCATAAAACTCTTCCTTTTCTCTGTGTTTCTTCTGATCCTGTTTCCTCTGATCATGTACCTAAGTAACATATTGTGTGGCTTCTCTAAGAGTCTTTCGGGTCTTTCTGAATTCTTCCTCTCTTTTAATTTCCATTAGACCTTTTCTCTTTAAGTAAGCTTCTCTTTCCACAAACTCTTTCTCCTTAGTCTCCTGAGCTATCTGCAGCTTCTCTTCTAAATTTGTCTTGGAGTGAGCAATCTAATGATACAAGCTAGTCATCTCTTGTAGATGGGCTTCCAACTTCTTGTATTCTTCTAAAGGAACAGTGGTCTTAGGCTCAGTCACTAGAGGAACTGGAGGGGAGAATGGCAGCAATACCACTCGAGCTCTACTCTTCATCCATGCCTTGTACTCCGGGAAAGTTTGATTGTTACACTTGCCAAAGTTAGCCACTCCTTCTCATTTTATGCACTTGCATGCCCCAGCAGCTTTTCTCAACAAAGGCATATTGTCCTTCACCGGGAAATAGAACGTAGGAGCCAACTTTAATTCTTCTGGAACATCTCTTAAATCATATCCTAATTATCTTCTCAACAAGATTGGGTTGTAGTTGATTCCCTCAGTCACTCCCAATAAAGGTACACTGAGGTAACTCCCACAACTGGTGATAAAAAGTGTACCCTAAATCCTCTGAGTAATCCATCTGACATCTTTGGCAAACAACCTCTCTAGTTTCTGAGCCCAAACCAAAGTATGGTCACTAAACACCTCACTACTAGGCAAGTGTCTCATGAACCACATATTGAACAAAGGAGCGCAACATCGAACTAAACATCCTCATTTATTTTCAGTCTTATAGTGCATTGAGTAATACAAATCTCCCAGCAATGTAGGCACAAGGTTCTTCAGCAAGAACATATGTATGGCATTCATGTCTATGAACTTCTCCATATCTGCAAACAAAATGATACCATAAATAGAGAGAGCCAGAATGGTACACACAAAATCCCAATTTGCTTTAATAGCAAGCAATTCAACGTTCTTCACTAAAGCCTCCAAAGAGAAACCAGTCATACCCCCTTTAGTAATAGTCAGAGAATTTACAACAGAAGGGCTCAAATAAATAGCCTTGGCAATTGCTTCAGGTGCAGGCCTAACCATTTCAGCGAATGGGATCTGGTCTTGAATAGGAACTCCCAAGATCAAAGCATACTCCTCCAGCAAAGGTCCTAACTGAAAATCAGGAAATGTGAAGCATTGAAGTTGAGGATCATAGTACTGAACCCCTCCACATGATTGGGTGTGATCAGATTCACCATCTTCTTTAACAGGCCGACCTTAGTGTCGAAAAACTTGAAATGAATGTTCTGCTTGCGAGGATATTCCATCTCTAAACAGTATACCAGAACTGGAAACAATGAAATGAACCTGAGAATGAAAACAAAACATGATTAATGATGGAATGATGCAATGCAAATGCAAGGACGTATGATCAATCTGGAACTGTCTGGATACTGGATATCAAAGCCAAGTGACCAGAAACCCGAATCCTCTAAATGATAACCCATGGACAAGAGTTCAGATAATCTCAGATAAACCTAGATCAAGCATCTAATAAACTCAAGAACTCTAGGATCAAAGTAATCGTATCAGAGCATAAGACTGCACTAGTAATGAGGGTATGATTAGGTCAAGGGTTCCTGCAAACCTGTAAACCCCTCCGAATATCACGGGTGTGCTCTGGGTCAAACAACATGGACTCTTAAATGCCAAATAGCAATAATACATTCACCATTTCCGAGAAATGGCACATGACTAGATCAGGGAATCGGTTAGGCATTATGTACTACTCAGGGAGGTCTCAGCGTGAGTCCGGGAAAAACAAGCATCCCTTATAAGTCCCCAGCTTCGAGTGCTGAAATCGAGAAACAATAGTACATTCAACCTGTAGGATACAATATTATTGTCATACGACCAGATGCTTTGACCGAGTTCCTATAAGAGAACCAAGACATCCTATGCGAGTCCCCAGTGGACCCTCGGGTGCGAATGGGTTTGCCACGAAACGTGGTCTGCCACTGTCACCACTAGAGAGGGTTGTCTCCACAAAGGTTCTCAATGATCGGTCCCCAGATGTACATAACTATCAAGGTCTTATCCCGAAGTGGAGGAAATCCCTACACAAGATATTTCCAAGACAGTCTCAGTCTGGGTGTGAATCACATCGCCACTCATCATGCCACATGCGAGTACAATGTGTCCATGCTAATCCTAAGGTGCACTCAAGCCGGGTAATTGGCTTATCTCACAATAACAGTATCACCTCGGTCCCATCAAACAGAAGAAATCCAGTCCAGACAGTCCAGTATAATATATGATGCATGAAAATAAATACCGAAAACTGTAAATAAAGTGGTAAATAAAACTGTAAATAAACAACAGTAAAATAAACACACAACAATAAACAATCAAACACACAACGAAACAAAAACATGCAAGCTCTAGGAGAGTCTCTCAAGGGAACCAGAGATTCTGGGCTTGATCCCCAGCAGAGTCGCCAGCTGTCGCTCCCTGGATTTTCATCCTGGTACAAATGCGAAAGTGGCGTGGAAAAGGGTAGAGTCGTCAGCCAGACATTTTTATCCTTAAGGAACGGGAACAATAATTTTGTACAAACCGAAGAAAAGAAAGGAAAGTACAAAGGTCTTGTGAATAAAAGAATCTGGGCTCGGGAGTCAGTTACGACCTGGGAAAGTATTAGCACCCCAGATCGTCCGCCGTACTCGATGGGATCCACGCTTGCAAAGAAATTGTTTCAAAAGGTCTAAGAATGAAAGTTGCTGCAAAAGAAAAGACTGAAACTGGATAAGAAAAGAAGGGGGGAAATGTAGGGAAAATAAAAGAGTGCTCGAACGGACCCTACCCCGATGCCTACGTACCTTATCTGGACATGAGAATCAGAGTCATCGTAGTTCCCCTAACTAGGGGTAGAAAGATTGCTTGTGTTTTAAAAGCTTGAACTGCTTATGTCAATGCTCAGGTGTTGCAGGCTCGTCTAGAACGAGTGTTTTATCATCTTGCAAAGTGACAAGTAGGAGAGAGTTCTTACAAAAAGAGTGAAGGTGATGAGAAAAGAAGTCCCGAAGGAGAGACTTTTATTGTTTGTCTAGTGTTTTTTAGGAGTTTTCTGCTTTGAAGTTGGCATAGGTAACTGTACATAAGTCTTACTCAATGGGATGTGTACTTCTTACATCACCTCGAAACAGAATGCGCAAGAAGCCCACCTATCTATAGGGGAAACCGCCAAATCTAGTCCCACAAGTGAAGGCTCAGACACATTGACCTACTGGCATTTATTAAGTGTTTTTGTGGTTTTTTTATTAAGAAGTGTTTTTTATCTTTTCTTTGTGAAGTAATCTCATGCTAAGACTTATCCACCACGAGGGATATCCTACACCTCACCCCGAAATGGAACGCGTGCAAGTATCTCATAGAAAAGTCTCGTCATTTATTAAAGTGACTTAAAGTTAAGTTTGAAGATGAGAAGAGAGAGCACCAAAAGGATATTAAAGGTAAAAGCTAAGGGGGAAGACTAATCCTAATATTATCATGCATAAATGAACTTAGGTTAGTGCAGCTCCAACTATCCTAAAGAAGAAGGAAAGAAGAAAAGAGGAAGAAGAGAGAAGAAGAAAAGAAAATCAACTTACTTCTTCTAAAGAAGATAAGTTGTTCTCCAAGGGGATGAAAAGATGTTAGACAAGTGATGTCATAAGGCACATCTCAAAGATAAATAAGAAATAAATAAAAGATAAGAGAAGAAGGCTTGAAATATGGATGCCATCCACACTTCTCATTTACCAATTGAACCTACAAGGGTTAGAAGCATACACAAATGATAAGATAAAGTCAAATAAGACTAAATGAAGTAAGAACAAGCAAAAGATCATGTCAAGCTATCATAACCAGAATTCAAATCTCATACACGAGTAACAAGATTAAACATCAAGTTAATAAGCATAAAACAAGTTTTAGGAGTTGGCTCAAGTGCCCTCCTATCCTCACAAACAAGCTATGAACAAATAAGCATCAAATAATGACAAGTTAAGAGAAAAAATTTAAACAAATATCAAGAACCTCCTAAAAAATCCACAATTAAGTACCTAGACACTTTAAACATGTAAAAACAACATATCAAAACTCCATGTTAAAATTCAGAAGCAAACTCATTCAAACAATTGCTCAAAGGTCAATTAGGGTTTCACATACTTCTTCACAAAACAACACACTAAAACCTAACCAAACAAATCCTAACAATCATGAAAAAATCTCAAACATACTTCAACATGTCAAGAATACACACCAAAAAGAATCAAGTACATGCCTATCATAGAACTCGACATGGAAATTCAACAAGGCAGATTGTGCACAAAAGGAATCAAAATAATAGAAACAAATTCCAAAATTAATTCAGAAAAGAAAAATAAAAAATAAATGGAAAATAAAAATATGAAGAAAAAAATAGAAAACTCAACAAAGTATTCCTGAATATTTTTAGGATTTTTGAAGTGTTAAAACTATTTTTTTTAAATGATTAAAATGAAATTATAAAATAAAAGAAATAGAAACAAAATGAGAAACATGAGAGGTGTATCAGTAACCAGCAATGAACATGGTTATGTTGCAACTCGTATGGGCCTCAAAAGGAGTGGTGCATATAGGAACCGTGCTAAGCCCCACACGGATTCCTTCATCCATCCCCAAATACCAACAACCTTTTGTTTTATAAATAAAATAAAATAAATAAGAAAACAAAAATAAATAAATAAATAAAAGAATGTTGGCACACTAGTAAAACGTTGCACCCTCATCAATTGGTCATCCTCTTTCTTAAAAGACAAAACCTCAAACCCCAGCCAATGATCTTGCCGCACGACAAACTCCCCCACTCACCAAAAAAACAAACCTCCATTTCACTACCAATGCAATAAATGGCTATATCACTTAAAAGGAAACAAGTTCAGCAAACCAAAAAAAACGTGATTGCCAGGTACAACTAAATGGTCACTCTTTGAATTAAGTAAAACAAAAGAAAATCACCAAGCCACTCCAGAAATGACACGTGTGTGTCCGCCTCATGCAAACTTATGAAAAAAATACAGCAAGCTTAAAGGAACACGATGGAAACAAACCAATTTCAACCTCAGATTTCTCTATCATTTCTCAACAAAAATTGACAAACTAAAACACTAAAGTGAAGTACATAGCAAGAAGAACACAATTAGAATAAGAAAAACTTAAAATAGCAACTCAGACATACAAAAAAAGCATGAAGACCTCGTCGGAAATTCCATTTTCGGTCTTCTTCTCCGGCTAAACTCGTCGGAGTTAACAAACATAAATCACGAAAAACAGCAAAACAAAGTACAATCTTCAAGGAAATCCCAAGGAAAGCAAGAATATGAACTAAGCTTTCGAAAATGGTTCCTTAAACATAGTGAAATCAGAGCTCGAAAATAATGAACAAAAACTGAAATCACAATAAACTTGCACAACATCATGTATTCAGTGCACATCATATGTAGGGCTTCAAATCTAGTAATACACGACATTTTTCACTTAAAATGTGAGAGATAAGAGTTCATGAAAATACCTAACGGAAAAGCCCCGTTTTCCCTTCAGATGGCGTGTGAGCTCAAGGAAAACTTCAGGAAGGCTTTTACTCTTCTTCAAAATGGTGAATCACACCGGAGAGTGGAAGAATACACTTGTAGAATTCAGATTCGAAAAAATGGAGAAAATGCTTGGAGAATGGTGAGCTCTTTTATTCTCCCCCTCTCTCTTGAGTGTATTTGCAAATCCTCTTTTTTTAACCAACTCAACATGGATCGTTCACTTCATTTCAAAAAAGAAAAAAGAAAAGATGGTGTGTGGTATGGTGTATAGAATCATGATATGTTCTTGTTATACAGGATGCATGATACTTGATGATGAAAAGAAATGAAGATCCAAGGATGGAGATTGGTTGCTGCATGGAGATTGCATGAGTGTTCTACACGTGAACTCCTTTCTCTTGTGGTGCATCTTGCGTGTGTGAGTGTGAGGTAGTGGAAAAAAATGTGATCTCACTTGCTGAGAATGAGAAATGTGTGTGATAGTGATTTGTGTTGCTGATTTTTCTCCTCCATCACATGTGCCTTGTATGTACTACTTTTTCCACCAACTTTGTACCTTATTTCCCTTAATTCTTTCCACCAATTAAATGAACCATCAACAACAAAAATTCATTCACAATTGCCACGTGAAAAAACAACACGTGACCCATTAAACAAAGTCAAGACATAATAAAATGTGACATCAAAATAATGGACCAATGAGAATTTAACACATGTGCACCAAAAAACACTAAAATACCTCCAAACTTCTAAAAATCATGTCTTGAGTTCTAAAAATGCTATGAAGGTGTGCTAGGACTTTTTGTAAAGGAAAAAATCATTCTCTAGAACTTTCATGTTCAAGGAAAAATCATTTGGAACTTTTTGAACACGAAATAATAGCTTGAAGGCTTAGGGAAAATATTTCCAAAAATAGAAACTTCTAAACTTGAAACTTCCAAATCTAGCAACTTTTGCATATCTCTGATTTTTGACATTTGAACTTATCCAAGCTATTCCTTGATAAAAATGACTCCATGAAGTTGATAAACCTAATCAAAACCCTAAAAATCCCTCAGTTGACTTTTGTTCAGCTCAGTTGACTTTCTTGCTTAATCCTCAAGTAACTGATCCAATAACTGACTTCCCCGGTGAATTCTTGCCTCAAAATACATACATAAGCTTTTTATATCATATGAAAACCATTGACCATAAGAATTGGTCAAGGCTACAAGAATATGGGGATCTGAGCCAAAACCCTAAATAGGGTTTCCTTTACATAAGAGGAAGTTGCATTGTTGAGTTCCTGATGAATTATCCCTCTTCTAGGGCTTTAAGGAGAACTTTGAGCTTGTATAAGATATGAGGAGACCTTATGAGCTTCTTGAAAGGCCACTTGGCTCTTAGCTTGACTTGGAGGATCATGAATTTCCAGATGACTGATCATATGCCTTGTGCTAGCACCTATGGATGTCATGCTTCATATTTATATGCCAAATGCTAGAGTATGCTATATACAGGTTATGCCTATACTATGAAAAATTATATGAAAAAGTGAGGGAAAATTCGGGGTGTTACAGTTGCCCCTATTCAAGCAACTGTTAATCTGAAAAGGACGAGAGCATCGATTATCGGTCGTTCGAGATGAATTGTGGTTGAATACCAAAAAGACCCTGAAATTTGCACTCTGCAGGAGAAATAAACAAGGAAATTCACCCAACCAAGGAGAACTATTGCAAACCCTGATGAGGTAACAAGTAACTAGTAACCAAGAAGATGTCTTTTAAATGACATCAGGTGACTACTGGCTTTCCACAGCGACGGTGGACTTGGAAACCCTGTCTTTTGAACGACGCTAGATGACTACTAGCTTGCCACAACGAAGGTGTACTTTTAATGGTATTGTAATATCGAGCGATTTACAACCCAAAACAAGATCAAGCAAACTGATATGGGAATGGTATCAAGCGATCCATAACCAGGAAGATGAAAACGTCTCAAACAACGAGGAGTAACATCAAGCGATTTACAACTCGGACAAGATCAAGTGATCTACTAAGGAAATGGTATCGAGCGATCCATAACCAGGAAGATGAGCACGGCTCAAACAACGAGGAGCAACATCAAGTGATTTACAACTCGGACAAGATCAAGAGATCTGCTAAGGAAATGGTATCGAGCGATCCATAACCAGGAAAAAATAAGCACGTAACATCAAACGATTTATGACTTAACTATATCTTTTGGTACAACGCCAGGCGACTACTGGCTTGCCACAACGACATTGGACTTTAATGGCATTGCAATATCGAGCGATTTGCAACCCAAACAAGATCAAGCGATATGATAAGATAATGGTATCAAGTGATCCATCCACAATAGGTCCGTTGACACGAGACAAAGAGATCAATATAAGATTAGTTGATTTGAGCGGAGAGAAACAACTTTTCAAGGGAGAATACCATTTGTAACTCTGCTGGGTATGAGAACATTCTGACTAACATTATGCTGCCATTGGCTTACCATATGCAGCAAGTGGAGTGAATAAGTCTAAAGTTTTGAATAAATCATTTGTGCACCAGGTCTTCACAAATATTGTTTATTGTGTTCCTCAATCCAAAATGATTGGCAAATTAGTGTGGCCCTGAAATTAGCAGAGATTTTACAATTCACCATAATCAGTTCTTAAGCACACTATGAGATAGTCAGTTCTAATAAGTTAAATGCTAAGACTATACCAGATAATACGTAATGTCATAGCAAGAGTGATGAAGCAGGGTGTTACAACCAAAACAAGACTCAAAACAAACAGTGAAAAGTTAATTTTGTGCATCAGTAAAAATCAAAGTTGTACATCAAGTAACTCATGTTTCACCACAGTAAAATTCAAATTTTAAGTTAACAAACAAAATCAAGGCAGAGCGATTTCATGAATTTGGCAAAAAGGTTTTGGCTAAAAAAAGTAATAGCAGGTAGCAGATACCACAAATACCTTATGGTCAGAGAGCAGAAGATGGCAGAAGGAAATATCACAATTTTGGAAAAAAAATTTGGGCATTAAAGAAAGCAATCTGAAAGAATGATACAAATAGAAATCAAGCATCATTTCAAATTGAAACCCTAATTTCTCTACACTATAAAAACAAGGGTTATGTTCAATCAAAGGGATCCGAAAAATACAAGAACCTTAGCCACATACAAGACACAGAAAAAATGCTAGCCGCAACAACATCAAAAAACCCTAAGTTCACTGAAGCTCATATCACAAAGAAAGAGTTCGAGAAAGAGGTCAAGAGAAGGAGAAGGAGGAGATAAACGTGGCCGAGTAAACCTTTACCTGTGGATTTTTGGGGAT
This sequence comes from Lathyrus aphaca, assembly GCA_963966055.1. Lineage (NCBI taxonomy): Eukaryota > Viridiplantae > Streptophyta > Magnoliopsida > Fabales > Fabaceae > Lathyrus > Lathyrus aphaca. Next base: position 340,642,740 of record OZ014524.1, read on the forward strand.
TTCTTAACTCCGATAACGTTCGGAAGGTAACGACTCTCACTCTACTTATTTCTGATACATGTTGCTTGTTATGGTTTGCGATGCGGATTGACGTCTGGATTGTTGTTCTGAGTGGTCCTATTGTTGAATGGTGGTTTTGATGTTTTGATTTAACTCAGAAAAATCGATTTTGGGGGCTAGGGTTCGTAAAGTTTTCTTCGTTAGATGCTGATTCTATATGTTCTTCCTTGTACCTCTTTATTGTTTGATGATGCGATGAAGTTAGGTTTTTTTTAAAATAAAAAAATCATGACTGAGTTGAAACAAAAGTGGAGATGAAGTTGTTGTAGATAGAGAGCTTTTGTGGTTTTCCTCAGGCCTTCTTTTCTTTTCACGGATGAATGAGTGATATCGTGGTTCAACTTGGTTTTATTATAAATAAATTAAAAAAACGTTTAAATGAACATTAAAGACTTGTATTCCCTATGTCTCCAAATCGCACTGCCCCAAATATGTTTGTTACAGTTGTCCAAATTAATGGGGGTATCTTTTCATATTCATGCTTGATTGACCAAGTTAATGGCGCTGCTAGGTTTAGTTTTTTTTTTTACTTTTTTGTATTTTCATTTTGGGCCAGATGGGGAAGTAAGGTCATTCCCGACCCAACCCAAATCAGTTAAGGGTTGATTGATTTTCCTGGCTTTGTGCTTCAGTTTTGTTCTAATGCTGGCCATCGTTTTTTAAGCTTACATGTCTTCTTTTTCTTCAAATTAACAAGCATGTTTATGTAAGTTTTTTAACTAAGTTCGAACATTTTTTTTATAATTAGATTCTTATTAATTTTCTTTTTCCATCAACTTATTTCTTATAAAAAAAGGGTTTGGAAATAAATACTTAGGGTTTATACATCTACATCATTTTCACACAAAAGTTTACATTAGAATTAAATTAATTTATTATTTTCGGGATTTATATTATTAGGGTTTACATGTTTATATTGTTTCTTGATTGTTATTTGGTTGAATGTCGTTAATATGTCTCGCTCACTTGTATGAATTGTTCTCGCATTTCAGCCATGAATTACTAAAATATGAAATCACCCATTAAGATAAATTGTTTCAAAAATAATCAAAAATTCTTGGTTCAACGCCAAGTAAATCCTTACCCCTACGTATACAGTTCGCACACACGTAATTCAGTCATCTTTATGCTCGCCATCTGCACGACTGTACGCATCACAATACAAAACAAATACGATTTTATCAAAATTTCCAAATTAAATAACGAAAGAAATGAATTCTAGAATCTAGCATTCCTCAGGTTCTTTAATGAATCACTCTTGAGGCTATCCCTTGGGTTGTGTTTCATTCGCTCTTTTGTTTCTAAAGAAACTTAAACTTATCAATTTCTTAATTCACATGTCAAATAACGAAAGAACTGAATTCTGGAATCCAACATTCCTCGGGTTCTTGAATGAATCACTCTTGAGGCCCGCCCTTGGGTTATGTTTCATTCACTCTTTCGTTTCTAAAATTCCCAAACCCTAAGACTCTTAAAAACAAAAATACGATTTTATCAAATCTCTTATAACAAAACAACGAAAGAACTGGATTTTGGAATCCAGAATTCCTCGGGTTCTTGAATGAATCACTTTTGAGGCTAGCCCTTGGGTTGTGTTTCATTCGTTCTTTCGTTTCTAAAAATGCCCAAACCCTAAAAATCTTAAAAACAAAAATATAATTTTATCAAATCTCTTATAACAAAACAACGAAAGAACTGGATTATGGAATCCAGCATTCCTCGGGTTCTTGAATGAATTACTCTTAAGGCTAGCCCTTGGGTTGTGTTTCATTCGTTCTTTCGTTTCTAAAAATGCCCAAACCCTAAAACTCTTAAAAACAAAATACGATTTTATCAAATCTCTTATAACAAAACAATGAAAGAATTGAATTCTAGAATCTAGCATTCCTTGGGTTCTTGAATGAATCGCTCTTGAGGCTAACCCTTGTGTTGTGATTCATTCAACCTTTCGCCTTTTAAAATACTTAAAACTCCCTAAAAGATTAGACGTGATTCATCTCCATAAGAGGGAAATTTCTTATATCCTCACAAACATAAATCAAATCTTTCAAACAATTATTCTCAAAGGAAGAATGTGGCCTTGCTTGTCGATATTTATATCCAAGTCTAAAGCTTCTTCCAATTTTATTTCTCCCCTCAAGTGTTTTAGGTGGAATAGGCGAGATATCTCCCTTAAAGATGATGACTTGTCTTTTCCTTTTAAATACGACTTAAAATCTCTCCAACAAATACAAAACCATTTTCATAATTAATTAACGAAAGAACTGAGTTCTTGAGTCTAGCATTCCTTGTATTCTTGGATGATCGCTCTTAAAGCTAGCCCTTGGGTTGTGATTCATCCAACCTTTCGTCTTAAAACACCTTAATCAAGATCAAACATCTTCTCAAAAGTACTTTGTTTAGATCCTTGCTAACCCGCGTATAAACTAGTGCTTAAGCCTCCTCGAGGGTGGACCAACCAATGTTTAGCAGTTAGCACGCGAACTAATTACTTGTTCATTAAAAGACATAAACCAACAAACCATATTTGCACGAACTACGAAGCTCTGACTTTCTCATTGCACAAGGGAATATGTAGGCACAAGAATTTCAACCCTTGGCGAGCACACTAATAAAAAATTAACTATTTCTCCATCATAAATCACACTAATAAAAAATTAACCATTTCCCCATAGCAATAATAATAATTAAAATGTTATTTTCCCTTGAAAAAAACAATCTTAGCAAACTTTAATCATTAGAAGAAGACAAAGACATAAGTTAACATTCAAGCGCATATTAGACTAAGAGGTTCCCGTTGAGTACATCGGACGTGAGGGATGCTTATACCTTCCTCTTGCGTAACCGACTCCCGAACTAAGAATGTGGTTTCAATGACCAATTTCTTATCCTTGTTAGGTTGTGTCTATATCTCCCTTTTCTTTAGTTAGAATAAATAGAATTAGGTGGCGTCTATGTTGTTGTTTTTTCCGCGTCCATTGCAAGGATCGTATTTTTTCTAGGTACGACACTCCGTAACACGGGTTTTCAAAACATTTAAAATACTCATTCTTTGGTAATATCAACAATAAAATCTAAACTACGCAGCGAAATCATAATTTCAAATATAACTTCCTTTATTTCATCAAAACATCAAGACCCTTTGGTCATTGTCAACAATTGTCATTAGGTAAAATCGGCATGTAAAACTCATAAAATACTTCTAACTAAACAACATAAAATCCATTCAAGTGTTCCCCTCCCTATGTTACATATCACAGAAAGACACCCTATTGTTGCACCAAAAAATTTTCCCTCACCTAGACAAGACATTGTTTAATAAGGTGTCCCAAGAGGTTCACAAGGTATCACAAGAGGTTCACAAGGTTCACAATTAGTCAGAAAGTTTGACAATCCCCTCAGACAAAGCATCCTCCTAAGCAATGCATCCTAAACTAGGGTTTTGGATTTCATCAGGCTAAATGGACTTCCAAGGCTTCAAGTGAGCTTCATAGCATCCTATATGTCTTCAAGAATCCCTATGTCAAGTTTCAAGGCTTTCCCAAAAGGTTTGCTCAGTCAGATGATCAGATATGCAAAAATAAGTCAAAGCAGTTAAAAATCAAACTAAGGTCAACTGTGGTCAAACCAAAGTCAAACTTCATGATTTTTTTCCAAAATCAAGTATATGAAGTAAAATTCATCATTTGATCAAGGGTTGATCATGATTCATCAAGGAAGTTTCAGATCATCAAGAATCAGGAGTTTCTTAATTAGGGTTTTCATAGGAAAAGTCAACTGAACTTTGACCAGCCATAAGTTTCACATAATTCATCAAATTTTTCCATCCAAAGATTATTTTGAAGGAAATTGAATTCTCTACAACTTTGTGTCTCACAAGCCAAGCCCAAAAATGCTTCATTTGGAAGCTATGAGCTAAGACATTATAGGTCATTTTAAAAGTCAACAAAAAGTCAACATCTTCCAAAGGGCATGATTTGAAAATGGTAAAGGATATGGACATGATACCAAAGAGGTTGGTTAGAGGACTCTCTAATGTTTCCAAAATATCCAAGAGCACCTTCATAGCCTTAAAATTGAAGGATTTGTGCCTTTGTAAAGTTGGGAAATTTTTGAGAGGTTTATTGAGCAAATGGGGTCTTAGAACCAATTCTTTCCACATGGGCTTGCAATTTTATGACCCAATCTCTACCATGACATCATGCACGATTCAAATATCATTTATTCAGATTTTTATAGTTTATTTTTTATTTATTTTGATTTTATTCATTAAAAATCAATTTAAATTAAAATAAAATATGAAAACTCAATATTTAAATTTGATTCTTGTTCTAGAAGGTCATAAACATCATTTAGAGATGATTGATCTTATTCAAATTCGTGCTAGAACAGATTGGTATGCAAAGATTTGATTTTTTACATATTTTGATCATGAGGTTTCTTCACATTCAAGTCATTCAAAAAAGCCCACAAATCCAAAAACTCTTGACCTAATTTACATCACTATAAGTTCACAAACAAGCTGCAAGCACAAGGGACGATTTTCCAGCCTCCAAGAACATCATTCACTTTCAATTTTTCAAAGAAAAAGTCACATTCGGATTTTTGATTGCAGTCCATATCAATAAGTTTTGAAGGTTGCAATACCTTCCTGGATGTTCATTGAACCTATTTGCATCATTATCATCATCTAAAACATCACTATATGCCCTAACCGAATCGTTTTTCTTCAAGAATAATGTCTTTTTCGATTTCATATTTTGATGCATTATTAATTGATTCTAATGATTGGTTTGTGTTTGTAGTGACCTTAGGATACTTTCTGGACAATTAGATTGAAGGTTCATGACCTGAATCGTAAACTACCATTGTTAGGGTTAGAACTCTCAAATTAGGGGTTCATGATTTACCTAATATAAATGAATAATGAAACCATGGTTGGACTGTATACATTGCAAGGATCACGTCTGTGTCTTTAATTTGATGAAATTTTGCATATTATGAAAGATACAATTTTCGCAGGTTCTTGAAATTAGAAATTCGCAGGAATAGTTTTAGGTAAATTCGCAGGTATTTGCGCAGGTAAGAGGAAGAAGATGAAGTTCTTGGCGCCATTTGGGAATTCAAATATTTGACTTAATATGTTATTGATTTGTTTCTATATTATTTCAACAAATGTTGTTTGACCCAGTGGTGTTGGCGTGCGTGTGTGATGGCTATGACCTGTGTTCGATCCTTGGTGACACCATATTTTGTTCAATTTTTCAATTATTCAACTAACTTAATATATTATCATTATTTGTTGCTCAATGTGCAGACGCGCCCCATGTGGCTCAGTTGGTTGAAGTGTTTGGTTGTTGTTGTGATGGTCCAGGGTTCGAATCTGGCTGCAGGCCATTTTGTTTTAATTTCATTTGTTTTTTTTGCAGGATTACAATATAGGGGATGCGTTGTACATAGCTTACACCAGCGCATGCTGGCTCAGCTGGTTTTGTATGTTGTTGTTGAGGTAAAGGACCTGGGTTCAAATCCCAGGTCCTATCTTTTTAGATCTTTTTCTCATGTTTTTCTTATTTTTGTTATTTTCTTTATTTTTTGATTTAAATTAATATAATTAAAATATTTTCTAAATTAATAACCAATAGTATTTTTATAAATCTCATATTTTCTAAAAAAACTCATAAATTATTTGCTTAATGTTATTTATTTGTATTAATTTTATAATATGTTTATATATAATTATTATAGATTTTGTAAATAAATCAATAATGTATTTTAATTATAATCAAAAACCCTAATTTTCTTAATTTAAATACTAACCCTAATTTTTCTTCTAACCCTAAAAATTAACTTAATTTTTTTAAATCCTAATTATTAATCTTAATTTTTATTAATATGTAAATAATTTATTATTTTGTTTATTATTATTAAGTTTATTATATTTTCTTAATTAACCTTTAAAAATTTCTAATATTTGTTTAACCTAAAAATAATTTTTCTTTTTAAATTCTTATTTTCTTTATTTATTATTCTAACTATTATTATTATTATTATTTTGTTATTGCTAATATTTGATTATTTTTTATTTATTATATTTATTATTATCATTATTATTATTATGTAACTGCTAAAGCCATGTAATATTTGTAGGTTTACTTTATATCTTTATTTTATTGTGTAATTATTTTATTGTATGGTTAGTAAAATTAGGGTGTGTATAACCTATATGTGATTAAAATAACTTCGAAAATTAACTTAAATAAGATAAATACTTGAATATAAGCACTCACACACGTAAGTCGATCTTTGATCGCCATCTTGCACTTCCTAGGGTATCTCTCTCAGTTGCCTTAAATATGGTCAAACCCCTCGAATATAGGGGTGTCTTAAGCAAAGTCCCTTCAAGTATAAAATCATCAAGTCCCTACAGTTTAAAAGATCAAGTCCCTTCGAGGTTGCCTACGGAATAATGATCTTGTCCCTTCAAATAAATGATGATAGTCCCTACGAATTTCTAAAGACATCCCTTAAGTTGCCTTCTATGACCATACGATGACCCTACATTTGTCCCTTAACACATCCAAGGTAATGACTACCTATTCCTTAATAATAGGAATAGTCTTATCATTGAAAGAACATACGAGAACATGAAAGACTTAATCTAGGGTAGGTACCTCATAGTTACTTGCTCACACTTTTCAAAATTACTTTTACACCTCACAATTTCTAAACTAGGCTTTGTATACACCCATACGAGGGTCATTACCAAGTACTTAAATAAATTTTTCTAATCACACACTACACTCTTCAAAAACAATTTAAGTGAGCTAAGTAACTAAGAGCCCATGGATAACCATGGATATAAAGGGTGTTAACACCTTCCCTTTATATAACCTACCCCCCGAACCCAAGTCTTTTAAAAAATAGGTTTTTCCTGTTCTTTTATGTCCTTTAAATTCAGATAAAATAAAAGTCGGTGGTGACTCTTGCTATCCACAACATTTATAGAAAGTCAGTTCTCCCACCGTGTTACAGAACTGGCGACTCTGTTGGGGACTTAATAAAAGAGGGGTACCCTTAGGAATTAGATCACTTTAAATATATTGTTTTGTTTGCTTTATATTTATCTATTGGGCTTTATGTGTGAAAGATCCTAATCCGGATCTAGTGTACCTTAGGTAAATGGCAATAGACCAAGGAAACTGTACGGCGTATACCGATATGGTTGATCTGGTGGCCATAGTTAGTGTGACTTCTTGGTGGGTGCTTATGTTCCTTAAGTAAGTTAAGGATAATATAAGGCTGACATATGTTGTCAATACACTAACTGACTTTTAGAACCCTAGTCATACCATCTTGGCCTTTAGAAAGTAGTGAGATAACCGGCTTTGGTGAAGACTGAAGTTGGTTGATACTCGATACTACGCTCATTGAGATCCTAAACTTGGAGGGTTTTGGTTGGAAAGTAAGTTTCCTACTGAAAAACCACCCTTGTGAAGGATCAATGATATTGAGATCCCTTAGAACCTGGTTACTTTTGTAGGACAGGATGAACCATCTAAACTTCAGGGGAGGGTACTTACCTTTAAACCTCATGCAAGCCTTCAAACCTAAGGCTATTATGTGACTTGTTTGTGTGTGCCACATGTTTGTGATTGAGCATAACATCATAACATCATCATGCATCATAAGCATAGCATTTTCACTAACCATTTCAAGGACCAAAGGATTTATCTTTGTTCTTTGTTGCAGGTCATGGCTTCTGCTCGTAGGAATACTATCCGAATCAACTTTGTAGGGATACCTCCTAAGCTTAAGGAATTGGTCTCTCAAGTTTCTGAAAACTCCCAGTTCATCAAGAAGCATGGTCACCTATTTGACTTGGTTACCTCAGGATTTGATGAAGACATGATGAGTGTTCTGTTTCAGTTCTTTGATCCTAAACATCATTGTTTCACATTCCCCGACTATCACCTGGTTCCAACAATGGAAGAGTTCTCAAAACTACTGGGTATACCTATCATTGATTAAAGACCCTTCACAGGCTTAGAACAAGAGCCTAAACCTGAGGTTATTGCTGCAGCCTTACATTTGAAGAAATCAGACATTGTCCTAGAAACAAGAAGTGTAGTTAAGGGTATCCTTGCCAAGGTATTGATGGAGAAAGCTCAAATGTTCCTGAAGGCTATGAGTTATGATGCTTTTGAGGAGATCTTGGCCCTATTGATCTATGGCTTAGTGTTGTTCCCTAATCCAGACCAGTTCATAGACGTACACGCCATCAACATATTTATGACTCGCAATCCAGTGCCTACATTACTCGGAGACATCTTACATTCTCTTCATACCCGTACTACGAAGGCATGCGGAACTCTGATGTGTTGTATACCTCTATTGTCTAGGTGGTTTATTTATCACCTTCCTCGATCAGTGATGAAGAATGAACAAGGGTTCAGGTGGTCCAAGAGGATTATGTAACTTTCTCATTCAGATATTCATTGGTGCTCTCGATCTATGGAGAATGTTACTATCATTGACCATTGTGGGGAGTTCCCTAATGTGCCACTCCTTGGCATAAGAGGTGGCATTACTTACAATCCTTCTTTAGCTCTACGTCAGTTTGGTTATGCTCGGAGTGATGGTCCTCATGACATGCTTATTCAGGGTATTATGTTCGACTACGACAACAATATGCAAGGTTACCGACAAAGGTTTATACGAGCTTGGGGTAAAGTGAACAAGGTTGACAGCAAGACTCTGGAACCAAAGTAATCCATTCCTATGGAACCTTATCTCAGATGGGTACGAGCACGTGCTCAGACTCTTATGATGCCATATCCTACTATCCTGTCAATTACCATGGAGCCTATTGCTGAAGGAGATACTCCTTATATCATTCTTCATCCAGACATGCCCACTGACATGGAAGAGTTGCAGAGATCCTGGATCCAGTTGAAGGAACAAAGGGATACTTTTGAGACTCATTTCAAAGCTAGTCAAGAAAGAATCCTAGAGTTGACCAGACAACTTCACGAGGAGCGGAATCTCAACACATACCTCAATACAAAGAGGAAACGTCCATGGGAGACTTAAAACCCCATCTTTGTATTTGTTTCATTTTGTTGTAATCCCAAGAGGCAAACACGTCTACTACTAATAAAAGTTTACTTTCTGGTTATTTAAACAAATTTAAATCATGCGGTCCTTGAAAACATTGCATATGCATTTACATACCATGTCATTACATCACAGGTTTCTTATGAACATGTATCTTATCTTCTCGCTTTTTATTTCAGAAGAAATGGCTCTTGAACAGACTGTTAAGGATCTCCAGACTCAGAATGCACAATTCCAAGAACTGATCCTGAACTTGTCCAAGGGACAAGATGAGCTGAAGGCACTGCTGGCGAAGAAGAAAAATAAGAATAGAAAATCAGGGGGCCTCATTAACCTGGGTAGAAGATTCAGAGGTCCTATCAAGACAAAGGAAGAGGTTGAGGATTTTGAGTCTGAAAAATTCTGAGAAAGAAGGAGGTAGTCTCCATGATACTGTGGAAGATTCTGATTCTGAGGCGAACTATTATCATGATCCTAGTGAGGAGAAGTATAAGATGTTGGTAGACAAAATGAACGCTATGGAACTACAAAAATCTTCTGGGCTTGATTTTGAAGATTTGAGTTTGGTTTCTGGAGTAGTTATACCTATTGGCTTCAAGGTTCCTGTTTTTATGGTGTATGATGGTGTTTCATGTCCTAAACTGCATTTGAGGTCCTATGTCCGGAGGATTTAACCACATACTGTTGACAAGAAACTGTGGATTCATTTCTTCCAAGAGAGTTTATCTGGAGCTCAATTGGAATGGTATTATCAACTTGAAAGTGTTAATATTCGAGATGGGAATGATCTTGCTGAGGCCTTCTATAGGCAATACCAATATAATGCTGATTTAGCACCAACTCGCATGCAGCTCCAAAGCATGTCTATGGGTGCTAAGGAGAGTTTCAAAGAGTATGCCCAGAAATGGAGAGACCTGGCTGGCAGAGTTCAACCTCCTCTGGCTGACAGAGAGCTGGTGGATATGTTTATGAGTACGCTAAATGGTCCTTTTTATAGTCACCTCATTGGAAGCTCATCATCTGGTTTCACTGAACTGATAATGATTGGAGAACGTGTGGAAAATGGGATAAGAAGTGGTAAGATACATGTGAGTGCCTCTTCATCAAGCACTGCTAAGAAACCCCTAGTGGAAAGAAGGAGTCTAATGATGTGTATGGTCAACATAGTCGTAACAGGAGTCACCAATCTGTGGGAGCAGTTCACATCTCCAATCCTAACCCTACAGCACCAGATCAACAACAGAACAATCAACAGAAGCTTCGAAGATAGTTCACCAAGATCAACATGTCACTGGCCCAAGCCTTGCAACAAATGTTGAAGGGGGAGCTAATTACTTTAAGGGATCCTCCTCAGAATCCTAATACATCCTCTCCTCGGTACAATCCTAATGCAAGATGTGAATATCATTCTAATAGTCCGGGACATGACACCAACAACTGCTGGGTGTTGAAAAATAAGATTCAAGACATGATTGAAGCTGGAGAAATTGAATTTGACCCTCCTGGGACCCCAAATGTGATCACTGCTCCTATGCCCAATCATGAGAAGACTGTTAATGTTGTTGATGAGGTTTCCTATGTTTTCTCAGTAGCAGATGTGACTAATCCTCTATCCATTATCAAGAAGAAGCTGGTGCAGGCTGGGTTCTTTCCAGGTTGCAATGAAGACTGTTTTTATTGTGCCTATAAACCTGATAGTTGCTGGAAGTTGAAGGACGATATTCAACGCCTCATCGAAAATTACACTATATTGTTTGAGAGGACTCCTTCTGTTGAAAGTATGTGTGAACATCTGACCCGAAGCACGAAGCTTGAAGATGTAGCTATGGTTGATAAAGTACCAGTGAGGATCACCTCTAAAGGTCCTGTCAGGATTACATCCAAAGGACCAGGGAAGATTACTGCTGAAGGCCCTGTGAAGACTGTTGTTGAAGCTAGAGTGGTTCCCATGATCATTACCACTCCTGGCCCTGTTCCTTATACTTCTGATAAAGCTATACCCTGGAATTCTGGTTCTGATGTTTATATCCATGGTGTCAAACAAGAGCCTTTGACTGACGCACCTGTTACTGATATCAATCTTGATGTTGATAATATTGTTGGATCTAGTAAGATCACCAGAAGTGGAAGAATCTTCTCTCCTCAAGATACCTCTAAAAATGCAGTTACTCCAACTCATACCGCTACTTCTGGGCCAAGTACTGATGCCCGGGGCAAAGGTCCTGTGATTGAACCTGTACAAGCTGAAGCACCAACTGCTGAAAATATTTCTAAACAGATGGAGGAAGTACTGAAGATCATTCGCAAGAGTGATTATGATATTGTTGACCAGTTGGGGCATACTCCATCCAAAATCTCCATGTTATCTTTGCTGTTGTGTTTTGAGGCCCATGCTAAAGCCTTAATCAAGTTCTTAAAGACTGCTCATGTGCCAAATAAAATTTCTGTGGATCAATTTGAGAATTGTGTTGCACATCTGATTAGTGATAATGGTCTGGGTTTTTCTGATGTTGATCTGACTCCTGCCAAGAGAAACCATAACAGAGCTCTGCATATCTCCATTGAATGTAGGGGCACTACTTTGTCTCATGTACTGGTGGACAATGGTTCTTCATTAAATGTGCTCCCTAAAGAGGTTTTGGACAAGCTCAGTCATGAAGATGTTGTGTTAAGACCAAGTGATGTGGTGGTGAGGGCCTTTGATGGTTCAAGAAGAGTGGTACATGGAGAAGTAGACCTCCCAATCAAAGTAGGCTCTCAAGTCTTCAACTCTACTTTCTATGTGATGGATATCTGTCCTGCGTATTCTTGTTTGCTTGGGCGCCCCTGGATCCATGGGGCAGATGCTGTGACTTCCACCTTGCATCAGAAGTTGAAATATCCGGTGAAAAACAAAATTGTCACTGTCTATGGTGAAGAAGAGTACATGGTTAGCCATGTGAATACTTTCAAATATGTAGAAATGGAGGGTGAAATGGTTGAAACTCCGTGTCAAACATTTGAAGTTGTTCTTTGCTCTGCTCCTATTCCTCAGTTTGTCCCTGTTTCTGAAAGAGCTCCTGTGGTTGCTAGAATACCTCCTGCAATGGCCTCCCTCAAAGATGCTAAGGCTGTGGTTGAAAAAGGTGGTTCTTCTATTTGGGGTAAACTTCCCAACATCCCTTACAAGTCTGACAAGTTTGGTTTGGGTTTCACTGCAGAATCTCAGAGGATTGTTCGTCGTGCTCGTGCTGTTCGTATCACTAATAAAGGGGTCATAAGAGATCAAATCAATGTTGTGGGTGACCATAATGAAGACTACAACCTGGACGATTGGATCTTTCCTACCATGGGTGATGGGCTCAACAATTGGAAGGTTGAAGACGTTATTCCTATCTCCTTTAGTCAGGAGTAAATACTATTACTATGTTTTGTTTTAAGTTTGTAATTTTGAATGATAAAACCTTTTTAAGCCTTGTGTCTTACCCGGGGCACAATGGTATGCTTGTTTCGGGATGTCATTTCATTTGCATACTTCATTCAATAAAATCAATGGACGTTTCGTTTTCGTAAATATTGTGCTCCTTGTCTTTCTTTTATTATTATTTCTGTTTTATCAGCTATGTGTTCTTACACACACCCACATCACTAAAATGCAGATCCTCATCCACTCTGGATCCTATTGATAACAGTTCTACTATTGCCAATTATAATTTCGAGAGTCCGATCTATCAAGCTGAAGATGGAAAGGAGAAAGGTTGTGAAGTACCTGTAGAGCTTGCTAGGTTGTTACAACAAGAAGAGAAAGCTATACAGCCACATGAAGAGCCAATCGAAGTTGTGAATCTGGGAACTGAAGAAAATAGGAAAGAGGTCAAGATAGGGGCTGAATTAGAGGATGGTGTTAAGAACAGATTAATCCAGATGTTACGTGATTATGTGGAGATCTTTGCTTGATCTTATGAAGATATGCCAGGGTTGGATACTGACATTGTGGTTCACCATCTACCGGTAAAAGAAGATTGTCATCCAAAGAAGCAAAAGGTTCGTCGCATGCGTCCTGAAATGTCAGAAAAGATTAAAGAAGAGGTAATGAAGCAATTTGATGCAGGGTTCTTAGCTGTGACTTCTTATCCTCAATGGGTTGCAAACGTGGTACCGGTACCTAAGAAGGATGGTAAAGTACGTATATGTGTGGATTACAGGGATTTGAATAAGGCTAGTCCTAAAGATGACTTTCCACTTCCAACATATTAATGTTTTGGTAGACAACACTGCTCAGCATAAGGTATTCTCTTTCATGGATGGTTTCTCTGGTTACAATTAGATCAAGATGGCACCTGAAGATATGGAGAAGACTACATTTGTTACACAATGGGGCACTTTTTGTTATAAGGTGATGCCATTTGGTTTGAAGAATGCTGGGGCAACATATCAACGCGCTATGGTGGCTTTGTTTCATGATATGAATCACCATGAGATAGAGGTATATGTGGATGATATGATAGCAAGGTCCCAAAATGAGGAACAACACCTTGATCACCTGCACAAGTTGTTTGAGAGGTTGAAGAAATACAAGTTGAGATTGAATCCAAACAAGTGTACTTTTGGAGTTAGGTCTAGTAAACTCCTAGGTTTCATTGTCAGTGGAAAAGGTATTGAAGTGGATCCTGCAAAGGTAAAAGCCATACAAGAGATGCTTGCTCCCCGTACTGAGAAGTAAGTTAGAGGTTTCTTGGGACGACTGAATTACATTGCAAGATTTATTTTCCAGTTAACTGCTACCTGTGAGCCAACAACTTGAAACAGTTCAGAGACGATCTATACGAAGATCTAGTACTGATACATAATTTAGAGATAATCACTACGAAGATTCATTTCTGATGATCAACACTCAAGTTGTCCTTGGAAGAGTACGTAAATGATCTATACGAAGATCTAGTGCTTAATCCAAGATACTTCCAGAAGAGATAATCGTTACGAAGATTTATTTCTGATGGTCAACTATCTTTGGGATAGCGTGTAAATGATCTATACGAAGATCTAGCACTTAATCCAAGAGATTCTTTCAGAAGAAGTTCAGGGATAATCGCTACGAAGATTTAATCCTGATATTCTTTTTGTCCTTGGGAAGGTATGTAAATGGTCTATACGAAGACCTATTACCTAATCCGGGATATTTCCAGAAGAGATAATTGCTACGAAGATTTATTTCTAATGGTCTATGCAACATTTTATCTGTGGGATGGTACATAAATGATCGATACGAAGATCTTGTACTTAGCCTAGGATATCACCAAAAGTAACTCAGAGAAGATCGCCACGAAGATTTGATTCTGATGCTTAAGTTAAAGAATTTTCCTAAAGATGGTTCAGAGCCGATCTATACGAAGATCTAAGTACTGACACTTAATGAAGGATATTCTTTTCCCCCAGAGATAATGCAGAGACGATCTATACGAAGATCTAGTGCTAGCACTCAACTCAAACCATGTTACAAAAATGATTCAGAGACGGCCTATACGAAGACCTAGTACTGATATCCAGTGACAACATAAAGATATTATCACCTTCTGATATTATGGATGGCATCTATAAGCCCATCTCCAGTTCCTCTGAGTGGCATCTTTAAGCCCACTCCAGCATATATAACCAATCAGCAGTGTTACTTTATGCACCGGCGAGTGCAAATTTTTGGGCTTTTGTGTTCAATCCCCTTCAACCTTCCAAGTCACGAATGGCACACGTGTCAATCTAACTCCTCAGGTTTCAGAAAATTGAACAGAGGCAGTTGTTGCACCCCAAAATTTGCCCTCACCTAGACAAGACATTATGTACTAAGGTGTTCCAAGAGGTTCACAGGGTTCACAAGGTATCTCAAGAGGTTCACTAGGTTCAAAATTAGTCAGAAAGTTTGACAATCCCCTCAGACAAAGCATCCTCCTAAGCAATGCATCCTAAACTAGGGTTTTGGATTTCATCAGGCTAAATGGACTTACTAGGCTTCAAGTGAGCTTCATAGCATCCTATATGTCTTCACGAATCCCTATGTCAAGTTTCAAGGCTTTCCCAAAAGGTTTGCTCAGTCAGATGATCATATATGCAAAAATCAGTCAAAGTAGTTAAAAAGTCAAACTAAGGTCAACTGTGGTCAAACCAAAGTCAAACTTCATGATTTTTTTCCAAAATCAAGTATATTAAGTAAAATTAATCATTTGATCAAGGGTTGATCATGATTCATCAAGGAAGTTTCAGATCATCAAGAATCAGGAGTTTCTTAATTAGGGTTTTCATAGGAAAAGTCAACTGAACTTTGACCAGCCATAACTTTCACATGCTTCATCAAATTTTTTCCATCCAAAGATCATTTTGAAGGAAATTGAATTCTCTACAACTTTTTGTCTCACAAGCCAAGCCCAAAAATGCTTCATTTGGAAGGTATGAGCTAAGACATTATAGGTCATTTTAAAAGTCAACAAAAAGTCAACATCTTCCAAAGGGCATAATTTTAAAATGGTAAAGGATGTGGACATGAGACCAAAGAGGTTGGTTATAGGACTCTCTAATGTTTCCAAAATATCCAAGAGCACCTTCATAGCCTTAAAATTGAAGGATTTGTGCCTTTGTAAAGATGGGAAATTTTTGAGAGGTTTATTGAGCAAATGGGGTCTTAGAACCAATTCTTTCCACATGGGCTTGCAATTTTATGACCCAATCTCTACCATGATATCATGCACGATTCAAATATCATTTATTCATATTTTTATAGTTTATTTTTTATTTATTTTGATTTTATTCATTAAAAATCAATTTAAATTAAAATAAAATATGAAAACTCAATATTTAAATTTGATTCTTGTTCTAGAAGGTCATAAACATCATTTAGAGATGATTGATCTTATTCAAATTCGTGCTAGAACAGATTGGTATGCAAAGATTTTATTTTTTACATATTTTGATCATGAGGTTTCTTCACATTCAAGTCATTCAAAAAAGCCCACAAATCCAAAAACTCTTGACCTAATTTACATCACTATAAGTTCACAAACAAGCTGCAAGCACAAGGGACGATTTTCCAGCCTCCAAGAACATCATTCAACTTTCAATTTTTCAAAGAAAAAGTCACATTCGGATTTTTGATTGCAGGCCATATTAAGAAGTTTTGAAGGTTGCAATACCTTCCTGGATGTTCATTGAACCTATTTGCATCATTATCATCATCTAAAACATCACTATATGCCCTAACCGAATCGTTTTTCTTCAAGAATAATGTCTTTTTCGATTTCATATTTTTATGCATTATTAATTGATTCTAATGATTGGTTTGTGTTTGTAGTGACCTTAGGATACTTTCTGGACAATTAGATTGAAGGTTCATGACCTGAATCGTAAACTGCCATTGTTAGGGTTAGAACTCTCAAATTAGGGGTTCACGATTTACCTAATATAAATTAATAATGAAACCATGGTTGGAATGTATACATTGCAAGGATCATGTTTGTGTCTTTAATTTGATGAAATTTTGCATATTATGAAAGATACAATTTTCGCAGGTTCTTGAAATCAGAAATTCGCAGGAATAGTTGTAGGTAAATTCGCAGGTATTTGCGCAAGTAAGAGGAAGAAGATGAAGTTCTTGGCGCCATCTGGGAATTCAAATATTTGACTTTATATTTTATTGATTTGTTTCTATATTATTTCAACAAATGTTGCTTGGCCCATTGGTGTTGGTGTGCGTGTGTGATGGCTATGACCTGTGTTCGATCCTTGGTGACACCATATTTTGTTCAATTTTTCAATTATTCAACTAACTTAATATATTATCATTGTTTGTTGCTCAGTGTGTAGACGCGTCCCATGTGGCTCAGTTGGTTGAAGTGTTTGGTTGTTGTTGTGATGGTCCAGGGTTCGAATCTGGCCGCAGGCCATTTTGGTTTAATTTCATTTGTTTTTTTTTTGCAGGATTATAATATAGGGGATGCGTTGTACATAGCTTACACCAGTGCGTGCTGGCTCAACTGGTTTTGTATGTTGTTGTTGAGTTAAAGGACCTGGGTTCAAATCCCAGGTCCTATCTTTTTAGGTCTTTTTCTCATGTTTTTCTTAATTTTGTTATTTTCTTAATTTTTTTATTTAAATTAATATAATTAAAATATTTTCTAAATTAATAACCAATAGTATTTTTATAAATCTCATATTTTCTAAAAAAACTCATAAATTATTTTCTTAATGTTATTTATTTGTATTAATTTTATAATATGTTTATATATAATTATTATAGATTTTGTAAATAAATCAATAATATATTTTAATTATAATCAAAAACCCTAATTTTCTTAATTTAAATACTAACCCTAATTTTTTTTCTAACCCTAAAAATTAACTTAATTTTTCTAAATCCCAATTATTAATCTTAATTTTTATTAATATGTAAATAATTTATTATTTTGTTTATTATTATTAAGTTTATTATATTTTCTTAATTAACCTTTAAAAATTTCTAATATTTGTTTAACCTAAAAATAATTTTTCTTTTTAAATTCTTATTTTCTTTATTTATTATTCTAACCATTATTATTATTATTTTGTTATTGCTAATATTTGATTATTGTTTATTTATTATATTTATTATTATCATTATTATTATTATGTAAATGCTAAAGCCATGTAATATTTGTAGGTTTACTTTATATCTTTATTTTATTGTGTAATTATTTTATTGTATGGTTAGTAAACTTAGGGTGTGTATAACCTATATGTGATTAAAATAACTTAGAAAATTAACTTAAATAAGATAAATACTTGAATATAAGCACTCACACACGTAAGTCGATCTTTGATCGCCATCTTGCACTTCCTAGGGTATCTCTGTCAGTTGCCTTAAATATGGTCAAGTCCCTCGAATATAGGGGTGTCTTAAGCAAAGTCCCTTCAAGTATAAAATCATCAAGTCCCTACAGTTTAAAAGATCAAGTCCCTTCGAGGTTGCCTACGAAATAATGATCTTGTCCCTTCGAATAAATGATGATAGTCCCCACGAATTGCTAAAGACATCCCTTAAGTTGTCTTCTATGACCATACGATAACCCTACGTTTGTCCCTTAACACATCCAAGGTAATGACTACCTATTCCTTAATAATAGGGATAGTCTTACCATTGAAATAACATACGAGAACATGAAAAACTTAATCTAGGGTAGGTACCTCATAGTTACTTGCTCACACTTTTCAAAATTACTTTTACACCTCACAATTTCTAAATTAGGCTTTGTATACACCCATACGAGGGTCATTACCAAGTGTAAACACCCCAAATTTGCCCTCACCCATTCATACCATGGCTTGTGATCATTTTCATATGCATAAACTCAATCATACCATCTCATATCACATTTTTGATCCACTACATTGGTTCTAAGTCATCTGCATCTAGGGTTTGTGATCTGAACAATCCTAGAGCCTCTTGAGCCACCCCAAAGGCCACCAATCACTTCAAAGAGGTCTATGTGTGTTCAAGCATCATATTATATCCTCTCAAAGTCAATAATGTCAAAGAATCACAAGAACTGGGATTGGTATGGAAGCAGAGCCAGGCTTGACTGCACAGATGACCTAAAATTAGGGTTTTGGTTTCAGAGGCCATAACTCCAAATTTTT
Source organism: Lathyrus aphaca (assembly GCA_963966055.1). Taxonomy (NCBI): domain Eukaryota; kingdom Viridiplantae; phylum Streptophyta; class Magnoliopsida; order Fabales; family Fabaceae; genus Lathyrus; species Lathyrus aphaca. The sequence goes on from OZ014524.1 coordinate 340,661,553, forward strand.
TGGTCATTCTTGTTTCTATTGGTCTCTATATGGTATAGGGAGTATGCATATCAATTTTCATGAAGAAATTCCATGGGGAAGTCATCTGATCAAGAGTTGACTTTTTAGGCAAGTCAGTGCAAAATCAGGGCATCTGAGGCCCCCAATGACCCAACCAAAGGGTGTTCTTCATCATTTTGATTGTATATGATCTTTATTTGATCATATAAGAGGTTGGAAGTTCACAAAATTCAAGAATTTCAAGTCTTTTGCAAAGTTGACTTTTTGGGCAAGTTTGACTTTTAATGAATTTGTCATTTTAGGCAACTTTTCAACCCTTTACTTTTTGATTCAAGAAAGCTTCAAATGGAAAAACTTTGGTCATGAAAGTTGTAGAATAGATCTTTCCCTTTTCAAAAAGTACAAGAACATGACCTAATTCATTTTGGATCAAAAGTTATGGCTTGCCAAAGTTGGCAAAAATCACTAAATGACTTCAAAATGATTTCAAAACTTCATCACATGATCATACATGACCTAAAAACAGAATTGGCCCAAGGAATCTTTCATTTTTGTGACTTGATTTTCAAGAAATCCTTAAGTCATTTTTCATAAAGGTGCAAAGAAGGATTCTTGGCAAAACCATCCTCCCACGAATTGTGTGATCACCAATTGGTCTCTATGCATTGCCATGACCAAATGTAACATTATGCAACAAAATTCAGCAAGAGGTTTCTCATGTACATGGCACAAAATCATAAGAAAACACCAAGTGGGCAAGTTGCAAAAGCTAGCATAGCTCATGATCCACATGTTGCAGTCATTCATAAGCAATCTAAGGGTCATCCTTGACTCAAGCTGAGGCAAGACAAGCCCTTAGACAGCTGCTGCCATAGCCCATGCTGCAAGTACCAATCACATTGACTTTTTGGCCAAAACCCCCATACTCTTGGAACAGTAAGCAGCCACCTCTACTGACCTGCTCCACAGGCTACTCATACATTGTGGGAGTGTTATAGCAAGACATTGGCCCTTGAAGCAAGCCAGAACAGAGCATACCACAAAACCTGCCAAAACTTTCCTCTCTTCGAATCTCCTTACACAGTCATCAAACACTCATTCTATCTTCACCAATCAACCATAAAACATTCATAGAACCAATACCACCCCTCACAATGATCTGAAACAGCCTACATAAGAACCCCATTTTCTGATACACCAGAACTGGACCTCTCAAAATAGCCTGTTTAAACTCCATCTAAGCTTGCCATTAGCACAAGGGGGATCATTGGAGTGAGTTTGCACCCAAGAACAGCCCAGAAAGCCCAGAATCAGAAGCTTCCACCTCAGGTATGGCCATGAACTTTTTCTCACAGAGCTTGCATTTTATGTTATAAATTGATAGTGTTTGTCTTGCTGATCATGGGGATGTCCTTAGATTTGAAAATAGTGAAGAAATGAGTATTTTGTAGCTCTCTGAAATTTCACCCGTGAATCTTGTTGCCTTCGATTCTCACTGATTTTGATTGATAAATTTTGTTTGAGGGGTGATTTGAATGGGGTTTGGGTAGAGGAACATTTCCCTGCTTTCAATTTGGTGAATGGTGGCCTGAATCATAATCTAGGGTTTTCAACCCGCCGGAGAAGATGACCGGAGCTTCCCTCCGGTCACCTGAAAGTGCTTAGCCCTAATCCCTGTAATTAAATGATGTTTGAATCTGATGCGTTGGATCCATTGACCTTGGTTGACTGGCGCGCGTTTGTGTGGCCCAGATGCATCCATTTTGCCCTAATCTCAATTAACTTAATTAATCCCAATTAATTAATTTGTAAAACATGATTTAAGTCAGAGTCCATCCTGACCCTTGATTCACGCGCCAAGTCAACAGCTGACCCCCAACTTTGAATCTGATGCGTTGGATTGGCTTACTTTTCATTTAATTCAATTTTTATTTCATTTTATTTCATTTCTTTTCTCTAATTTATTTAAAATAGCAAAAAATGTTTAAAAATTATGAAAATTTTTGTCAAGGTTTTCATTATTTTACAGGACACAAAAATATTTTTATTTTTATTTTTTGCATTAAAAAAGTATTTTTAAATATTTAAAAGTTTATTTTTAATTAATTAATGAGAATTAATTAATTAAAAATACTTTTAGGTATTTAAAATCACCAAAAAATTCATGAAACATTTAAAAACATTTAGAAACATTGTCCAACCCTCAAACCAAATTTCTTTTTTTATCTTGATGCATTTTGAGAATTTTCCATGGAATTAATTCATTTTCAAGGCATTATTTTGATCCAAACTTCCAAAAATCATTTCTGCCTAACCATTGAGAGTTGGACTTTGATTCTTTTTGCATTGTGTTTAGCATATCATGTAGTTTGTGAGATTAAATTGGCATGAATTGATCTTGCATTTTCCATTTGTTTGGCATTTTTCTTGTTAAGGAACCCTAAAACCCTAGAAAACTTAGGAAAATCATAACTTGAACTAGGTTAAGGGTTGGAACTTTTCCTTTGGGCAGTGAGTTAGTATAGGTTTAGGGTTGCTTTGAGTGCATTTTCAATTTTTTATATTGATGTTTGCTTCTGATTTTGGTTTGTGTTTGATGCTTTGATCATAAACCCTAATTTGGGCTTCCATATGCATCCATCTTGCATTTGCTTGCATAACATGACTTGCCATAGCATTTTATGCATTCTTTTGATTCATTGAACATCTTAAGGCATATTGAAAGCATGTTTGATCATTGCATATTGCATTTTCCATGTTGTATGCCATTTGCACTTCATGACTTTTCATGTATGTTCATGCTTCTTAACTTGTTTCATTTGCATCCATGAACTTGTATGATCACCCCCATGTGTTATTTCATGTTTGCATCATCTCATAGCATCATTAACATCATGTATGTGCTTCTGGTTTTGTTCCTCATAATGTCATTTCATCTCATTTTGCATTGCATTGCATCTTTCTCACTAACTTTTCAGGTGGTAAGTGACTTTGAGAAGTGAATTTGCCTTCACTTCTCACAACTTCTTTTCATCTCTTTCATGCATCATTGCTGCATTTTACTTTGTGTTTGAGTTTGAGCTTGCTCATTCTTCTTCTTCTCACTTTCTTTCCTCAAGTGACTTGACTTCTTAAATGAAGCAAGTTACTTTGCTTCCTTTGCTCCTTTCATCTGCTTCTTGGTGGTTCCATTGAAGATTTCTTTTGTTAACCTCACAAACCTTAGGAAAAACCAAGCATGACAATGATTAGGGTTTTGATTAGTCTCCCCACTTAGTTTTACCTTTGTGTCTCTTTGAGTCTTCTCTTCTCACCTCATAATCAGGGACTAACCCCTAAAGGTTTTAAGGCTTTGTGATTAAGCTTATGCCTGCATCCTTCTATTAGGATGGAGTGTATAAATTTAATCCTAAGTGTTGAACCCTTAATGTGTTTAAATCCTTTAATCAATTCATCTAATAATCACCAAGACACCAAGCTTGTAACTTGGGCCTTGCATTAGGGTTCTAATTCTTCCTTAATTGGTTAAGAAGGACTAACCCTAGTGTTAATGGACAAGTCCTCCTCAAGTTGTCTTACAAACCATAAAAATCACTTCATCATCTTATCATTAACTAAAATCCACTTAATAAAGGTTTTGTTTTGTCATGAGTTTAATCCCTAATCATGGATTAAGTTGAGGAGCTTTCCTCAGCTTAAACATCCTCATCTATTATCCTTCTATTAGGATGGTGTAATGAGTCTGTTTAATCCCTGATTATGGCTTAATCTCATTACTTAACACTAAACAAAAACAACAAAAACATCTAATTAATCACAAGTAGGTTAATGATCTTAATCCTACACCAAAGGTGTTTAAGTGTGAGAAGCTGACTTCACACTTAAGGTATTCTCATTACCCCTAATCAGAGGGAAGATGTGGTGAGTTTACTAAATCCATTGGTTTAGGCTTAAGCTCATTAACTTATGACAAACTTTCAAAAACAATAAAAGACTGAAAACACAAAAACAAACAATAATCGTCTCCTCCGGGATTCTTTTCTCATCTCATTCACTCACAAACGAGAGCTCGCTTCTTCCGTCTAATGCAAGACAGTTTGCACCTGAGCCGGACCGGTCATACACTTGAGCATAGACAAGTAAGCAGTTCACAAGTCAATTCATCTTTCAGTCTCTTTGGGTCGAACTACGGTGTTCTGACTTCCTCATTGCACGAGAGGATACGTAGGCATAACTTAACAGTTATCGAACAAAAGTCTCTGTATATTCCCCCTCTTTCCAACCTCATTCTTTAAGCCTCATTATCATGAGCATTTCATTCCTATCCTTACACTGACACTGTATATATCACACTTTGCACTCCTTTTGCACTGACACCTGTACACCCTTTTCCAGCTCTTTTATACACAGATTGCACTGACACTACCCCTTTAAAACACAAATCTTTTAAGCGTGGATCCCGTCGAGTACGACGGACAATCTGGGTGCTAATACCTTCCCAGGTTGTAACCAACCCCCTTTCTCAGTCTCCCTGGTTCGCAACCGTCTTATCCATGTCTTTCTAGGTCTATGCAGCATTGCCTTTCCTCTGGGATAAAAATGCCTAGCTGGCGACTCTTTTCATCTCCAGTGAGTTCACTGCTGTTTGTTCTCATTGTTTCCTTTCGCCGACCGTTCGCGTCTGTACCTTTATCTGGGCCAGTCCCATTTATCGGGAGCGACAGCTTGGCGACTCTGCTGGGGACCCTTATACTGTAACCAGGGCTTCTGGTTCTTTTTGTGGGTTCCTCCTAGCGCTTATTTGATTTGTGTTTACTGGGGTGTTATGTGCTAATATAGTTGCTTTTATTGCTTTATGCACAGTTTTGTTTACTGCTTTCTTTATAGCTTTACATATATCATACTGTCATACTGTTCTGGCTGGATCTGGTTTTGTTGCTTTGGTGGGTGGGGTTCTATTGAGATTTAAGGTCCTATACCTGGGACCTGAGTGACACCTAGGCTAGAGTGGTTCATATTCTTTCCCATTCCATCTCGGTCTGGTGCGGGAATATGAAACACGGTTCAGATATGGGTTTCTTCTTGAGAACTCTGTGTTGCAGATTTCCTGCAATACTAGGGCTATCTGGGAAGCCTGCTAAGTCTGGATGACCTTTAGTATTGACCTTCAGAAACTGAGGTGAATTAGAGGAGGAACTTTTATGGTTATTGTAAACACTGTACCTCCGGGTTAGAAGTGTTTACACTTCTCATAACTGATCCAAGTCTGAGGATCCTTGTTTTAGAACATCACCTGTGAGAGGGTTGGGTTGTTTACAGGTTTGCAGGTACCCTTGACCTCAGCATACCCTGTTACTTTGTTTTGATTAAGAATACTCCATGTTGGAACAGTTCTTGTGATTCTAAACCCTGGACATGTGACTCTTTATTTGAGTCCCCCACCTTGGTTACTGGACTTATAGGCCTCCATCTGGATTTCTTGAACATACCTGGACTTATATCAGAGCACTTGATCAGATCCAGCTCAGTCACAAACCCTTGCATATCATTTGCATACATCATCATTGCATCATTTTAACATTTGCTTATTTGTTTTTCAGGGTATCCATACTTTATTTTGGCTTGGTTTTGACCCCATCATCAGTATAGACCTATCTACTTCAACTGTCAGCTACCTGCTTCAGTCACCAGTCTCAGCCTATCAGTGGCCCATCATCAGTATCATTCTCCATCATCAGCATCTGTCTCAGCTCTTCTTCAGCAACATGGCACCTAAAAAGAGTAATATCTCCTACCACTTCTTTCAGCCTGAGCTAGCTGACATCAGGAAGATTCAGACCCTGATTACTCCAGAACATATACCACTTTTCAGAGAACACTATGGAGGCATACTTGATGTGGTTATGGATTTGGACCCTTCACAGAGGAGCTTGATTCATACTTGCCTGCAGTTTTATGATCCCCCACTGAGGTGTTTCACTTTCCAGGATTTCCAGTTGGGACATTTATTAGAGGAGTACTCATCATTGGTTGGTATACCTGTCAGGGGTGGTGTCCCCTTCAACCCTGAGATGGCTTTTCCAAGTAATGAGGAGATAGCAAGGGCATTGCATCTGGAGCCAGTTCTGATTGGGCAAAATATGACTACTAAGGCTGGAATCTCTGGTCTACATCTGGATTTCTTGATCTCTCAAGCTACCCTGAAGGCTTCTTTGGGAGAGTGGAAAGCAGTCTGTGCTTTATTGGCCTTGAGCATATATGGGATTATTTTATTTGCAGATGAACCTAAGTTTGTTAGTAAGAATGCAGTCCATCTTTTCATCCTAAGGAACCCAGTGCCCACCTTACTGGGAGATTTCTACTACTCTGTCCACCAAAGGAATGAAAAGCAGAGGGGAAGATTAGTGAGATGTTGTGCTCCCCTGTTCCATACTTGGCTGCTCAAGCATTTGCCAAAGACTGATGCATTCTTGAACCCTCACCAGCAAAAGAACTGGGCTAGAAGACTCACTGCTTTGACCTCAGCTGATATCAGGTGGTGCACTCAAAGCACAAAAGGCAGGGATATCATTACTAGTTGTGGGCAGTTTCCCAATGTACCCCTGATAGGAGTTAAGGGTTGCATCAATTACAACCCTCTGCTATTCAAAAGACAACTGGGCTATGCATTGGTCCACACTCCTAAGGCACAAGACTTGGCTGAGACTCTTTTCTTTGAGAACAAGCCTAATCTGGCTATTGTCAGGCAGGCAGCCTGGGCCTGGGACAATATTCAAACTAAAGGAGTGACCATTCTGGGGAAGTGCAACAATGTGGCATCAGCACAGTACTATGAGTGGTCCCATGCCAGGGCTCAATTTTCTGGGATGCCCTTCACCATGGAGGATATGCCTGGGCCATCCTCAGCACCACCTCCTGTCACTGTCAGTTTAGAGGAGTTTGAGAAATTAAAGGAGAGAAATGAGAAGTTGACTCAGGCTCTACAGAAGACCCTCTGGGAGAGGAGTGATGGTAGGTTGGATATTAAAAGGTTAGAAAATCTGAAAGTGGAGCATTTAGCCAAAATTGAGAAGTCTGAGGATTACATCAAGAAGTCTAGGGCTGGAGAGCAGATCTTGAAGAATGCCTGCAAGGAAGCCCAGTTCCAAAAGTCCAGGACTGATTTGTATCTGAAGGAGAGTCAAGCTAGGTGGGTCAGGATCACCGAAGCTCGTACTCTGGAAGATAAGAGGACTCAGGACAAGATTGAGCAGCTGGAAGCTAGTGCAAAAGAGCAACAGGAAGCCCTGGCAGCAGCCCAGAGGGAGATCTCAGAGCTGAAGATCAGAGCTGGAGTGAAGAGGTCAAAGGACCAGAGTCAACACAAGAAGTTAACTGCAGCTGTTACTACCAGGAATATCCTTATCAGGAATCTTACAGAGCGTCCAGCTGATCCTGTGACGGAGGCACTTCTCAAGGAAGTTCGGGAGGATGAGTTTGGTCTTGGTGTTTGACTTTTGCTTGTTGTTGCTTTCATTTCATTGTACTTTTCCTTTTTGTGATGTATTTTGACCCCTCGGGGCATGTTTTGTAAAGAACAAACTATGTATCATTTGCTTTTCTGTAATATATGTATCAGTTTGTTCCATTTGAGTTTCCTTCAAAGCAACCTCAACAGCATCTTCAAGGGACTGGAAAGGTCAAAACCAAGTGCCAAGCCAGATACCTTGGAAACAAATAAGCATACTGCATTGCATGCTAACCCTTTGTTTGTTTTGTAGGTTTTGCTTTGTTTGATGCTAACTCTGTTGTGATTTCAGGAACTATTGCTCGCCGACGGGTGTTCCCACTCAACCGTCCACATAGATATCCAACCCATAACAATATTCCGGGCATACAAATGGACCAGGTACAGTGTCGCTCCCGATAGATGGGACCGGCCCAAAATAAAGGTACAGACGCGAACGGTCGGCGAGAGGGACAATGAGAACACACAGCCGTGAACTCACTGGAGATGAAAAGAGTCGCCAGCTAGGCATTTTTATCCCGGAGGAAAGGCAATGCTGCATAGACCTAGAAAGATATGGATAAGACGGTTGCGAACCAGAGAGACTGAGAAAGGGGGTTGGTTACAACCTGGGAAGGTATTAGCACCCAGATTGTCCGCCGTACTCGACGGGATCCACGCTTAAAAGATTTGTGTTTTAAAGGGGTAGTGTCAGTGCTATCTGTGTGTAAAAATAGCTGAAAAGATGTACAGGTGTCAGTGTGAAGAAATGCAAAGTGTGATATATACAGTGTCAGTGTAAGGACAGGAGTGAAATGCTCATGATAATGAGGCTTAAAAGAATAATGCTGGAAAGAGGGGGAATATACAGAGACTTTTGTTCGATAACTGTTAAGTTATGCCTACGTATCCTCTCGTGCAATGAGGAAGTCAGAACACCGTAGTTCGACCCAAAGAGACTGAAAGATAAATTGACTTGTGAACTGCTTACTTGTCTATGCTCAAGTGTATGACCTGTCTGGCTCAGGTGCAAACTGTCTTGCATTTAGACGGAAGAAGCGAGTTCTCGTTTGTGAGTGAATGAGGTGAGAAAAGAATCCCGAAGGAGACGATTATTGTTTGTTTTTGTGTTTTCAGTCTTTTATTGCTTTTGGATTTTGTCATAAGTTAATGAGCTTAAGTCTAAACCAATGGATTTAGTAAACTCATCACATCTTCCCTCTGATTAGGGGTAATGAGAATACCTTAAGTGTGAAGTCAGATTCTCACACTTAATCACCATTTGATGTAGGATTAAGATCATTATCTTACTTGTGATTATTTAGATGTTTTTGGTGTTTTTGTTTAGTGTTAAGTAATGAGGTTAAGCCATAATCAGGGATTAAACAGACTCATTGCACCATCCTAATAGAAGGATAATAGATGAGAATGTTTAAGCTGAGGAAAGCTCCTCAACTTAATCCATGATTAGGGATTAAACTCATGACAAAAAAAACCTTTGGTTAAGTGGATTTTATTTAATGATATGATGATGAAGTGATTTTTAGGGTTTGTAAGACGACTTGAGGGGGACTTGTCCATTAACACTAGGGTTAGTCCTTCTTAACCAATTAAGGAAGAATTAGAACCCTAATGCAAGGCCCAAGTTACAAGTTTGATGTCTTGATGGTTATTAAGTGGATTGATTAAAGGAGTTAAACACATTAAGGGTTTAACACTTAGGATTAAAGTTATACACTCCATCCTAATAGAAGGATGCAGGCATAAGCTTAATCACAAAGCCTTAAAGCCTTTAGGGTTTAGTCCCTGATTATGAGGTGAGAAGAGAAGACTTAATGAGACATAAAGGTAAAACTAAGTGGGGAGACTAATCAAAATCCTAATTATTATCATGCTTGGTTGTTCCTAAGGTTTGTGAGGTTTGCAAGAAAGATCTTCAGAGGAACCACCAGGAAGCAGATGAAAGGAACAAGAGAAGCAAAGTAACTTGCTTCATTCAAGAAGTCAAGTCACTTGAAGAAAGAAAGGAAGGAGAAAAAGAATGAGCAAGCTCAAACTCACACATACATAAAAAATGCAGCATGGATGCAAGAGAGAGATGAGAAGAAAGTATGAGAAGTGATGGCAAATCCACCTCTCAAAGTTACTTACCACCTGAAAAGTTAGAAAAGGAATGCAATGCAATGCAAAATGGGATGAAATGACATGATGTAAAACAAAACCAGAAGCATATATATGATGCTAATGATGCTATGAGATGTTACAAACATGAAACAACACATGAGGATGATCATACCAGCTTATGAATGCAAATGAAGCAAGCTAAGACACATGAACATACATGAAAAGTCATGAAGTTCAAATGGCATACAACATGGCAAATGCAAGATGCAATGATCAAACATGCTTTCCATATGTCTTATGATGTTAAATGAACCAAATGGATGCATAAAATGTCATGGCAAGTTATATTATGCAAACAAATGCAAGATAGATGCATATGAAAGCCCAAATTAGGGTTCATGAACAATACAACAAACAAAAACCAAAATCAGAAGCAAACAACATTACAAAAAATTGAAAATGCACTTAAAGGATCCCTAAACCTATACTAACTCACTGCCCAAAGGAGAGGTCTCAACTCTTAACCTAATTCAAGATATGATTTTTCTAAGTTTTCTAGGGTTTTAGGGTTCCTTAACAAGAAAATTACCAAACAAATTGAAAATGAAAGATCAAAACATGGCCATTTAATCTCACAAACTACATGCTAAACACAATGCAATGCAGAAAGAATCAAGGTCCAACTCTTTAGGGTTAGGCAGAAATGATTTTTGGAAGTTTAGATCAAAATAATGCATAAAAATGATTTTAATTCCATGGAAAATTCTCAAAATGCATCAAGATCAAAAAATAAATTTGGTTTGAGGGTTGGACAATGTTTCTAAATGTTTTTAAAGGTTTCATGAATTTTTTGGTGATTTTTAAATACCTAAGAGTATTTTTAATTAATTAATTCTCATTAATTAATTAAAAAGAAACTTTTAAATATTTAAAAATACTTTTTTAATGCTAAAAATGAAAATAAAAATATTTTTGTGTTTTAAAAATTAATGAAACCCTTGGTAAAAAATTTCATAATTTTTAAATGGTTTTTACTATTTTAAATTAAATGGGCAAATTAAATGAAATAAAAAGAAAAGAAAATAAAATAAATGAGAAGTATGCAGGATGGAAGGCCAGGATTGAAACTGGGAAAGAAGCTGTTGACTGCGCGCCAGATCTAGTGGCCTATATTCAAACTGGGCTAATCTCAATTAATTAAATAAATTAAACCTAATTAAAACTAATGACATGATCTCAGCCTTCCAAACACGCGCGGGAAACAAAATCCAGTGGCTCACATTCAAACCTGGTGCCCTAACCCTAATTAACAGCTAATCACCTTCAGGTGGCCGGAGAAGACTTCCGGTCATCTTCTCCGGCCAGCATCCTCCCTGAAAATTGCTATCTTCCTCCCTAGCTCACTAAAACCCAATCTCTCTGCCCAGAATCCATCCCCAAACATTATAGAGCAAGAATCAACAGCCAAAACACATTTACTTTTCATAACAAAGCTGAATCGAAGCAAAAGGGGTTTAGGTCAAAAAATTTCAGGAACATCATACATGCTCAATACTCAAGTATTTTCGAAACCAAACATGTCAGCATAATCAGTGGAACATGGAGAATCATTTAAGAACTTAAAAACGTGTTTCTGGAAAAAATGTTCATGAAGCTACCTGAGATTGAGCTTTGATTTCTGACACTTTCTGGCTGGCCCTTTGATCCAAAATGCCTCCAATGGACTTCCTGAGAAGCTTGCAGTGCTTAGTTGGAGTTTAGAATGACTGGTTTTGAAGTTTGAACAAGTTCTGTTCAGTGGGGTGAAGGAATCGTGTTTTTGATTCAATGGCTTTCAGGCTGTTTTGGGTGTTGGTTCATGTTCAGTGAAGCATGGTGAGATGATTGGTGAAGCTTGTTTGTATGTTTGTGGCCTGTGGAGGGTGTTTCGAAGGAAAATGCAAGTTGGAGAGAGTTTGTGGATGCTGAGTTGTGGTGAGTTTCAGCCTTGCCTCTTGTGTGAAATGGCTGGCATTTGATCCACATAAACAAATCTTATTGGTCAGATGATGTGACCTGCCCTTTTTTGATTGGTATGGTGCTTTTTGCAAATTGTCAACTTTATGTAAGAGAAAGCATGGGTCATGTTCTAGCTTGGTACAAGGGGTGTGGGCTGTGCAGCAAGGTGAGGGGAAAGGCTAGGGCTGGTTCAGCAACATAGGCAGCAAGTGGATGAAGTGTTATGATGGTTTTTGCAAGTTGGTTCCCTTTGGATCTTCATGAAAATATCTTGCTTCAAAGGCCAAACAAATGAGAAACCCTTGGCCCATTCTGATTTTTAGGTCACATGTGATGTTTGTGTAATGGTTTGACATCAATTAAAAGTCACAAATTGCCTTGGTACAAAGTTTTGCAAGTTTTCCATTTGGTGCATAACTTGAAATTTAGTGATTTTTGCCAACTTTGACAAACCATAACTTTTGATCCAAAATGAATTAGGTCATGTTCTTGTACTTTTTGAAAAGGGAAAGATCTAATATACAACTTTCATGACCAAAGTTTTTCCATTTGAAGCATTTTTGGATCAAAAAGTAAGGGTTGAAAAAGTTGCATAAAATGACATTTCATTAAAAGTCAACCTTGCCCAAAAAAGTCAACTTTGCAAAACTTCAAATTCTTGAATTTTGGTGAACTTCAAACTTCTTCCATGATCAAATAAAGATCATATACACTCAAAATGATGAAGATCACCCCTTGGTTGGGTCATTGGGGGCTTCAGATGCCCTGATTTTGCACTGACTTGTCCAGAAAGTCAACCTTTGATCAGATGACTTTCCCATGGAATTTCTTCATGACAATTGATGTGCATACTCCCTATACCATATAAAGACCAATAGAAACAAGAATGACCAAAAAATTTGAAGTTATGGCCTCTGAAACCAAAACCCTAATCTTAGGTCAACTGTGCAGTCAAGCCTGGCTCTGCTTCCATACCAAACCCAATTCTTGTGATTCTTTGGCATTCTTGACTTTGAGAGGGTATAATATGATGCTTAAACACACATGGACCTCTTTGAAGTGATTGATGACCTTTGGGGTGGCTCAAGAGGCTCTTGGATTGCTCAGATCACAAACCCTAGGTGCAGATGACTTAGAAACAATGCAATGACTCAAAATTGAGATACGAGATGGTATGATTGTGTTTATGCATATGAAATGATCACAAGCCATGGTGTGAATGGGTGAGGGCAAATTTGGGGTGTTTACAGCTGCCCCTATTTAAACATGAGTTAGCTGTGCAGGATGTAAGCGACGGCTTATCAGGCAAACAAGATAACTTGTGGTTGAATACCAAAGACAGTCCAAAATTTGCACTCATAGAATGAAGAAGAAAAGGGATATAGATTGTAAAAGAAAAATAAAGTATATTGTAAAGTGTGGGCGACGGAGGACGACCGTCGAGCAGAGGACGACTGCTGGGTAAAGAGCAATGACGGGGACGGCCGACATGCTGGGAAAAGTGTGGAAAATAAAGCAATGACGGGGACGGCCGACATGCTGGGGATAAAAGAATTATGATGGGGACGGCCACCAAGATAAAGCTGTAAGATTCTCTGGGGATTAATAAAACATGACGGGGACGGCCATCAAGTTCATAAAGTAACCAACGATGGGGACGGCCATCGGGCTAAACTGAAAGGAAAAGGGACCACGACGGGGAAGGCCATCGGGTTAAAGAATAAATGAAATAAACAGATGATGAGGTACGGTCATCAAAGGTGAAGGACGATCACCTAGCAGGGGACGGCTGCTCTGTTGAGGATAAGATGAGGGACGGTCATCTAAGGTGGAGGACGACCACCTGGCAGGGTACGGCTGCCGAAAATATCGCGACATAGGACGAATGCCGGATAAAAGGTCAACGATGGGGACGGCCATCGGATGAGCATGATGGAGGACGACCATCAAGAGGTGGAGGACGACCACCTAGCAGGGGACGGCTGCTCTCAAGGTTTGTCATGACACAGGACGAATGTCAGATAACCAAAATCAACAATGGGGACGGCCATTGGATAAAATGATGAAGGACGATCATCAAAAGGTGGAGGACGACCACCTAGCAGGGGACGGCTGCTAAATATCAACGATGGGGACGGCCATCGGATGAGCATGATGGAGGACGACCATCAAGAGGCGGAGGACGACCACCTAGCAGGGTACGGCTGCTCTCAAGGTTTATCATGACACAGGACGAGTGTCAGATAAAAAGAAAATTTGCTTTGTTGGCGATCTACTGGGGAATAGTAAACACGGACGAGTGTTTACATCCAAGAAACAAAAGGTATAAGTGTTTAGGTATCTGTGTATAGATTAAAGATGCGGACGAGCATCCTTAAGACTACGATACGGACGAGTATCGGGTAGAAACAAGTACTGATACGTGTTCAGAGATGATGATACGGACGAGTACCAACTGGTTAATAAGGAACACGGACGAGTGTTGAATCTGAGAGGACTCTTCTGGGAGGATAATAGACACAGATGAGTATCTATATTCAAGAAGACAAAAGTATTTGACACAGTGTATGGATTAAAGATGCGGACGAGCATCCTTAAGATTATGATACGGACGAGTATCACGTAGAAACAAACTCTTGACGCATGTTCTGAGATGATGGTACGGACGAGTACCAACTGGTTAACAAAGAACAAGGACTAGTTGCTGAATCTGTGGGGATATATATGGTGTATTCAAGATACGGACGAGTACCTGTGTAAGTGCGAGTGGTGTATAGATGAGTATTCAATCTGCTGGGGAGAGCGACACGGACGAGTGTCAAAAGGAGAAAAGTATAGTATAAACAAGTATCTGATGTACAAAGTGTTTATGTTACTGTGCTGGGGATATGACACGGACGGGTGTCAAAGGATTGTCATATGTAAGTATATGTGAGTGCAAAGAGGACGTCTTTGGCTTTTCTGCTGGGATTATGACACAGACGGGTGTCAAAAAGTATCTGTAATACGAGTGGTTTTGTTTGTAAGGAGTGCTCGGGTGACTTTACTGGGGAATGATGACACGGACGGGTGCCAAAGAGAGTATATACTGGTGTTTGTGAATGTGAGGCAACTGCTTTTGCTGGGGAATCTCCGCTGGGGATTTTGGGGGAGTATTCTGTATATTGACGGATTGTTATTATTCACAAGTGTTGATTCAAAACATGGCTTATGATTATGCTATGTGTTTGATTTTTTCCGTAATGCCCCGTGTTAGACGGGATGCTACGCTTTGTGGGTGAATATGATGCGAATGCTATGATTGTGCGAGTATACCAATCCGGGACTCGGATCCCGTTGCTGCGAAGATCTCCTGGTCGATCTGCTTGAAATGGACATCCCATCTGGGGGTGAGATCATTGGTATTAGATTTGAAGAGAAAGCATTGCCCCTTGGTTGAGGATGAATTGCCTCATAATGGAAGTATCTGAATGTAGTTACCTCAAGAGAAACAAGCAGAATGCCCCATAAGCATATGCCCCTGGCATTGTGAACTCTGTAATGTCACCTTTGGTAATTCAACTGTATGAGGGAAAATGCCCCTGGCTATTAAGCACAGTTGAGTCTGGACCTAATTGCCCCAACTGAATTGAACAGTAACTTGGTATGCCTCTTGACTGGGAAACAGTGACTATGCCCTTGGCATTATGAACTTTGTAATGTTACCCTTGGCACTTCAGATAGATGAGGAGATCTGCCTCTGGCTGCTTAAACATAGTTGAATCTTGTCCTGATTGCCCCAAATGAGTTAGGAAGTATCATGGCCTGCCCCCTTGATTGGGAGATAATGACTATGCCCCTTTGTATACATGGACTTTGATCCAGGAAACAACTTTGTTTATCGTAAGGACTTTGGTTCATTGAACATTCATCCTGTAAGCTTCTCCATTTGTCAAACACTCAGGTATATGCAAACAGATATATTCAAAAATGCAATGCTTATGTCTGTCTTGAAGTTTTGAAACAAGTTATTTTAGAAAAACTGTTTTTTTTTTTTTTTTTTTTTTTTTGTGAAAACTGTGATATTAACTCAAGTTTTATAACAAGCCCTAAAGGAGTCAGGATACCTTTT
Source organism: Lathyrus aphaca (assembly GCA_963966055.1). Taxonomy (NCBI): domain Eukaryota; kingdom Viridiplantae; phylum Streptophyta; class Magnoliopsida; order Fabales; family Fabaceae; genus Lathyrus; species Lathyrus aphaca. The sequence goes on from OZ014524.1 coordinate 340,677,272, forward strand.
TGTAGCAGTACGCTTTCGAACTAACCATGCTTCAGTTAGGACTTTTAAAGGGTTATAACGTGGCCTGGTTCATGGTTTAAGAAACAAAGGATATAGGCTCAAATTTTATTTGTACCCAACCCAATCTCCATGATGTTCTTCAGTCCTACACTCAGTTAACTTATGCATTGAAGTTCCAAAGAGTTTTGGTATTGTAACACTGATATTTGTGATGGTTCAGAAACCAAAAATTTATTTGAACATTCGGTCATCTTTCTTTGTTGAGGATTCATAGTGACCTCTTTTTTCTTTTGACTTTATTATCCCTTCTTTTTGCCTGAACTGTTTATTTCAAGGTTACAGTCAGCGGGATGTCTTAATGTTTTACTAAGTCTCCTTCATAGGTTTTGACTTAGTAAGCTTTTCTTTTGCTGGATATTGACTGTCAGGTTTAATGATTACCGAGAACCATCATTAGTTGTGTACAACACAGATAATTGGCATATTTGATTTAACCGAGTAACTACCCTGCCCCGGGTTATGAATAAGGGTTTTAATTTGTGCGAGAATAAAAACTCCTACTTCACAGGCTCAAAAGGGTTGACTAGGGATTAACTTCCTTATATCTCCACTGTTTAGGAATTGAAACAATGCCTGTACATCGTCAGCATAGTCTGTTCAAAAGCATACTACATAAGATTATGGTATTGTTTTCGTCATCCTCCCTCTATAGGCTTATAGCTTTATCAGGAGTTAAATATCACAAGATAAGAAACACAGTTTTTAAATATAGTGAAACGAATGGATTAATTCAAGACAAACATACGCAATGCATTAATGAAGACAAAAGTTTTACATAATAGTAAGTGTTCAAACAAATAAAAGAAATTACAAATGAAAATTCAAATGTTGTCCCATCCAGTTGGCTGAATGTCCTCAATTGCAATCTGTGAACTTGGAGGAGCAGTATACTTCACCATGAAATCAAATTTACCACTTGGATGTCCCAAGGTGCCCCATATTTCAACAGGAACAGGTAGGCTTTCTTTCTTGCAACCTTGGGCAACTTGTCTTGCAGCTTCGGTGTTTGATGGACGATAGTAGAACTCAACTTGACCTTCTGGAGTAACCCCTAGGATTCCTTCATCAATTAGGTCTTGAATCTTTTTCTTCAATTCCCAACAGCTATTAGTATCATGTCCAGGACAGTTGGAGTGATACCCACACCTTGCCTTGGGATTATAGCGAGGAGAGGAGGTTTTAGGATTTTGAGGAGAACTTTTCAAAGAAATTAGTTCCATCTCCAACAAGCATTGCAGAACTTGTGACATTGGAGTGCTGAACTTGATAAACTGCCTTCTATATTTCTTGTGTTGAGGTGGATTAACCTTATCAGGTCTTTCTTCTTCAACTGAAGAACAATCAATGGCAACCTGTTTCTTACCTTCTTTTATCCTCATCTTCCTTTCAACCAAATCAGCTTGTTTTAACGGAGGTTGACTGACAATTAGATCACTTGCTCTATCACTTTGAAGTTTGTGGACAAAGGTTCTCAGCTCTTCTTGCCCCTGAGCTAAACTTTGAATAAGAGCCACCTGGTCATTCATCTGGGTCCTCATTCCTGTCATCTCAGCTTGTAGTTGTTTCAGCTGATCATCCTTGTTGTCCTCAGGATTCTTCTTCTTAGCCAGCAGTGTCTTTAATTCATCCTGCCCCTTGGACAAGTTCAGGATCAACTCTTGGAACTGTGCATTTTGTGCCTGGAGATCCTTAACTGTTTGTTCAAGAGCCATTGCTGAAATAAACAACGAGGAGATAAGAAACCTGTGCACGAGAAACCTGTGATGCAATGATATGGTATGCATATGCAATGTTTTTCAAGGACCGCAGAATTTAAATTTGCTTAGACAAACATGAAAGTAAACTTTTATTAGTAATAACTTTGTTTTGCCTTTTAGGCATACAGAAATGAAATAAAATAGGTACAAAAGATGGGGTTTTAAGTCTCCCATGGACGTTTCCTCTTTATGTTGAGGTATGAATTGAGGTTTCATTCCTCATGAAGTTGCTTTGTTAGCTCTAGGATTCTTGCTTGGCTTGCTTTGTAATGAGCCTCGAAAGTATCCCTTTGCTCCTTCAGTTGGATCCATGATCTCTGCAAGTCTTCCATATCAGTAGGCATGTCTGGGTGAAGGATGGTATAAGCTGTGTTTCCTTCAGCAACAGGTTCCATGGTAACTGGTAGGACGGCAGGATATGGCATCATGAGTGTCTGAGCACGAGATCGTACCCATCTGAGATAAGCCTCCATAGGAATAGTGTACTTAGGCTCCAGTGTCTTGCTGTCAATCCTGTTTACTTTTCCCCAAGCTCGTATAAATCTCTGACGGTAACCCTGAAGATCGTTGTCATAATCAAACACAATGCCCTGAATCAACATGTCATGTGGGCCATCACTTCTGGCGTAACCAAACTGTCGTAAAGCTAGAGAGGGGTTGTAGGTAATGCCTCCTCTTATGCCTAGAAGTGGCACATTAGGAAACTCCCCACAACGGTCAATGATGGTAACATTCTCCATGGATCTGGAGCACCAATGGATATCTGAGTGAGAAAGTGACATGATCCTTTTGGACCATCTGAACCCTTGCTCATTCTTCATTACTGAGCGAGGAAGGTGAGAAATAAACCACCTAGAAAGCAAAGGTATGCAGCACATCAAAGTTCCTCTTGCCCTTGTAGTACGAGTATGGAGAGAATGTAGGATGTCTCCAAGCAATGTAGGCACTGGATTGTGACTCAGGAATATGTTGATGGCATGAACGTCTATGAACTGATCTGGATTGGGGAACAATACTAAGCCGTATATCAGCAAGGCTAAGATCTCCTCAAAAGCATCATAGCTCATGGCCTTCAAGAACACTTGAGCTTTATCCATTAACACCTTAGCAAGAATACCTTTAACTCCGCTTCTCGTTTCTAGAACAATGTCAGATTTTTTCAGATGTAGAGCTGCAGCAATAACCTCTGGTTTAAGCTCTTTCTCCAGGCCTGTGAAGGGTCTTTAATCAAGAACAGGTATGCCCAGAAGTTTAGAGAACTCCTCCATGGTTGGAACCAGCTGGTAGTCAGGGAATGTAAAGCAGTGGTGTTTAGGGTCAAAGGACTGGAACAAGACACTCGTCATGTCTTCATTGAACCCTGAAGTGACCAGACCCAATAGGTGACCATGTCTCTTGTTGAATCGGGAGTGATCAGATACTTGAGAAACCAACTCTTTAAGCTTGGGAGGTATCCCTACAAAGTTGATCCTGATGGTGTTTCTACGAGCAGAAGCCATGACCTGCAACAAAGACAAAGATAAATCCTCTGGTCCTTGAAATGGTTAGTGAGAATGCTATGCTTATGATGCATGATGATGTCATGATGTTATGCTCAATCACAAACATGTGGCACACACAAACAAGTCACACCATAGCCCTAGGTTTAAAGGCTTGCATGAGGTTTAAGGTAAGTACCCTCCCCTGAAGTTAGATGGTTCATCCTGTCCTACAAAAGTAACCAGGTTCTAAGGGATCTCAATATCATTGATCCTTCACAAGGGTGGTTGATCAGAAGGCAACTTACTTGCCAACCAAAACCCTCCAAGTTTAAGATCTCAATGAGCGTAGTATCGAGTGTCAACCAACTTCAGTCTGCACCAAAGCCGATTACCTCACTACTTTCTAAAGGCCAAGATGAGTTAACTAGGGTTCTAAAAGTTAGTTAGTGCATTGACAACATATGGCAGCCTCATATTATCCTCAACTTGACTTAAGGAACATAAGCACCAACCAAGAAGTCGCACTAACTATGGCCACCAGATCAACCGTATCGATATACGTCGTACAGTTTCCTTGGTCTATTGCCATTTACCTAAGGTACACTAGATCCGGGTTAGGACCTTTCACACATAAGAGCAACCCCAACAAGTAATATAAAGCAAACAAGGCAAACAATTTAAAGTGATCTAATTCCTAAGGGTACCCCTCTTTTATATTAAATCCCCAGCAGAGTCGCCAGTTCTGTAACACGGTGGGAGAACTGACTTTAAGTAATATTGCGGATAGCAAGAGTCGCCACCGACTTTTATTTTATCCATAAGGAAAGGGTATAAAAGAACAGGAAAGACCTTAAGAGAATAGTTTGGGTCCGGGGGGTAGGTTATGTAAAGGGAAGGTGTTAGCACCCTTTACATCCATGGTTATCCATGGGCTCTTAGTTACTTAGCTCACTTTTGAATTGTTTTTGAAAGTGTAGTGTGTGAATAGAAAAATTTTTCAGAATAGTTAATAATAATCCATGTACGGATGTGTAAAAACTTGTTTGAAAATTTGTTTGAAATTGTGGAAAGTTTGAAAAGTTCTTGAAGTGAGCAAGTACATAAGAGGAACCTACCCTAAAGTTTAAAGTCTTTCTTATTCTTTATCCTTTCCTTGGTAAGACTATCCCTACTATTAAGGAGTAGGTAGTCATTACCTTGGATGTGAGGGACATGAGAGGGACATATGTTGTTATGAAGGCAGCTGTGGGGTGTAATAAGCATACTGGAGGGACTATCATCATTATTCGAAGGGACTCGATTCGTATAGGCAACCATGAGGGACTTGATGATTTTCTTTTTTGAAGGGACTTGCTTTATACACCCCACTTGACCATTATTCGTAGGCAACTTGAGGGATAACCTTAGAAAGTGAGACGGCGATAAGAATCGACTTACGTGTGTGAGTGTTTAATTTAATTATCTTATATTTAAAAGTGATCTAGAATTAATTTTAAATAAAATACATATTTTTCACTCCCTAATTACTAACCATAATAATAATTAAATAATTAAATAATTTACATCCAGGAGCAATTACAACATAATTATAATAAGCATAATAAATAAATAGCAAAATATAAATATATAGCACAATAAATATAATAAGTAAAAATAATAAATAAGCAAATAAAATAGGGGTTAGTAATAATTATAATAAGAAAATTAAATAAGGTTAGTAGAAATAATAAAAATAAAGTTAGTGAAAATAATTAAATGAAACAATAATAATGAGAAAAAATAAACAATATTAGAGACATAATAATAAAAATATAATATAATAGTAAAATAAAAATAAATAATGATAGTAAATCACAATAGAAAAATATTATAAATGATATGATTAGAATAATAAGCACAAAGTTTAATTTTAAATATATAATAAGAAAAATTTCTAAGCATAATATAAATCATTTACAACAATTCAATTATTTATCAACAATTATTAAAAGATATTTATTCATTATGAGAAAATAAATTTTAAATGTCATGTTTATAAAAATAATCATATTTACAAAATTAATCTTATTTATAAAATTTTAATTTTTATTAATTATCCTATTTACAAATTATTTTAAACATATATTAACATTTATTTATTAAAACAATATTTACATATTATAAGGAGAAAATAAATCTAAAATATTATATTCATAACATTAATCATATCTACAAACAAATTCACAAGAATAAATGTGCATAATAAAATTATTTAGAAAATAGGATTAGGTTTTATTTAGAAAAATATTTTTAGGGTTTATTTTATAATATACAAAATTATTTTAACTAATATATAATTTAGTTACACAAATAAAAGTTTAAATTGAGAAGACAAGAGTTTAGATTTTTTTTTTAGAAAAATAATATACATAATATATATTTTATAATATAAAAGATAATAGAATAATATAATTTATTTTAGATATAATATTAATAAAATAGAAAATAAAACAAAAGAGAGAAAAAGGAATCAAAAAAACCTGATGGGGCTGGGGTTTGAACCCAGTCCCCTAAGCTTGCAGCCAACAATACACACCACTGGGCTGCCCATGCGCAGGCAAGAGATGAGAGAGTGAGATTGGTTTTGTGCCTTGCTTTGAGGAATCCAGAAAATAAAAAAAAAAATAAAAGGCCTGGGGTGGAGTTGAACCCAGGACCTCCTATCTATACACATGCGCACACTACCACCCGGCTGGAAGAGCCCACCTGATAATATAATGGCAAGAAATAATAATATATCAAGTTTGATTTTAACCTGAAAAAAATAGACAAAATGATGTAGGAGGCCAAGACTCGAACTCAGGTCCCATAGGCTGCACGCATACGCCTCCTACCACTGGGCCAACCATTAGCTGGTGATATACAAACAGAGAAAACATATTATATTTTAAAACAACATTTGAATTTCAAAACTGGCGCGAACTGATCTTCATCTTCTTCCTTGTATCTGCGCTTTTTCCTACGAGCATTGCTGCGAATTTACCTGCGAGTTCTTCATGGTTCTTGACCTACGAAAATCAAACTCACACCAAACAGCAACGATTTATAAAATTAATTATAGTTTAGTGATCCTGGAGATTCATAGAACACTCCTATGTTCTCAAAACTCATTTAAACTCAGTAAATCAAAGGACCCCATTTTCGACCTCTAAACCCTAACCATGGCATTTGGTCCATTAGGCTATGAAACTTCAAGCTATTTGTCCAGAATCGTTCCTTGGATCATCACAAACACAAAAGTACAAACAAAATTCATTAATAATGCACAAATAAACAGAATCGAAAATTTGAAATTCAAGGCAAAGTTTGATTCGGGTAGGGCAATATGAGATGGTATTGATGCATATGATTGATGCTTTACAATCAGTGACGTCCAGGGAAGCTAGCCATGTCTTTATTTTACCTTCTAGTGCCTTGGATTGAAGAATCCGAATCTCACTTTTTTGCTTGAATTTTGAGTTTTTGAATCTTACCCTTGGCTGCTGGATTTCGTCCTTGATCAATGGCAATGAGTTTAGTATATATAGGAGACTCAATTAGGTCAAAAACTTTGATTGATTATGTGGAAGTTTTGATATTTTAAGATTGAGAAAGATCATGCCATGAAAGTTCAATATTTTTGTACCAATGCTTTCTATTTCAAACCACTCCATATAATTCTTGCATCAATTTGTTCCATATTGATTTTATGACTTTCTAGAATCAATAAATCAATTAAATCTTCACATTTAATATTTTATTTAAATTTAAAATGATTTTAAGAATAAAAAATCATAATAAATTAATTAAATAAAATAAAAATTATGAAAATATTATGGAAATTTCGTGCAAGATGTTATTGTATGGGTTGGGTCATAATTTGGCCAGCCCATTTGGAGAAAATTGTTTTTAGGCCTCCATTTTCAACATAAACCATCACAAAATTTCCCAACTTTGCAAGGGCACATCTCCCTCAATTTTAAAGGTATGAGGGTGTTCTTGGACTTTTTGGAAATCTTGAAGAGTCCTCTAAACAACCCCATTGGTTTCAGGTCTATATCATTTACCAATCTCAAGTTATGCCCTTTTGAAGTTGTTGACTTTTTGTTGACTTTTGAAATGACCTATAATGTCTTAGGTCATATCTTCCAAATGAAGCATTTTTGGGATTAACTTTCAACATCAAAGTTGTAGAGAATTCAATTTCCTTCAAAATGAGCTTTGGATGGAGACTTGGTGATGAAGTATGTGAAAGTTATGGCTGGTCAAAGTTCAGTTGACTTTTACTGAGGAAACCCTAATTTAGAAACTCCTGATTATTGATGATCTGGAATCTTCTTGATGAATCATGATCAACCCTTGATCAAATGATGAATTTTACTTCATATAATTGATGTTGGCAAAAAATCATGAAGTTTGACTTTGGTTTGCCCACAGTTGACCTCAATTTGACTTTTTAACTACATTGACTGATTTTGACTTATCTGATCATTTGACTGAGCAAACTTTTGAGAAAAGTCTTGAGACTTGACATGGGGGTTCTTGCACACATATAAGATGTTATGAAACTCACTTGAGGTACTGGAAGTCCATTTAGCCTGATGTAACACCCCAAATTTGCCCTCTTCTTGTTTAGCATCGTTATCATATCATAATCATCATGAGCATACCATATCCTTATCATTTAGCATAGAAAAATGAGGCATAACACTCGCATGTTCCAGCATAAGGCATATGATCGGTCATCTGGGAAAATCCGAACCTGCAAGGCAAAATCAAGAGCATGGTGATCTGGCAAGAATCTCATAGGATCATTTTGCACAAGCCTGGTATCATGTTCAGAACCCTAGAAAGAGAAGATGGATCAAAATTTGCTTGAAACGGTTGGTGCAGGTCTATTTTTGAAGGTTCCCACCAAAGGGAGGGAAATTCAAATTTTCCATGCGTTAACCGGTTAACGCATATGGTTAACCGGTTAACAGCTGCGAAATTTGAATTTCCAGCAGCATTTTCAGCATGTGTGTTTTGGCCCCATTTTCCAATTTTTCTGATTTTTATTCATTTGAATTAAATTTGAATTTGAGAGAAGGATCTAGAGCATTTATCCAAGCCTCATTCCAACCCTAAATCCAAATCACTTTCTAAGCTAATGCCAAGCCATTTTTTTTGGATCCCAAACCAAAATTTTGGGCCCCAAACCTAAATCATATTTATTCCATTTCCTTCCAAACCAAAGGGGGCTCTCACTCATTTTTCACTCTCATTTCTGAATTTTCATTCCTCTCACTCACAATTCTCTCACTTTTCTCTCCCAATTTTCCAAATCACTCAAAGTTCCTCTTTGAAGATCACACAACCTTGCCTTGAGGTGTGTAGATCTTGGAACTAAACCTCCATTCATAGCTTCTTTGCATCTCTTTGCTGGTTTTATTGGAGATTCAGATCTGGTTTGAGATCTAGAAGTGCTTTTGGATCCAAAATTCTGCATCAAGAGCTTGTTCTTGCATTTATTTTGCATGGAGTGTGGAGTTTAGCATCGGATCTTCAAAGTTTTGCGCGAGATCTACCGTTTTCAGCTCAATCAACAATTACCAAAGCATACCTCAGCTTTGTAGGTTGGTTAATTTCAGATCTAGCTCTGTTTTTAGCTTATTTGCATGCTTGTGCTTTAGATCCACCATGTGCTTGTGTATTTGCTTGTGTTGTTCGATTTGATTGTTTGATTTGTATCCGGATCCGAATGTTATTGTTCATGAGCTTAATGATATGGATTAATGTGAATTGATCTAATTTTCCATGTGTAATTGATTGCTGGTCTGGTGCAAGCTTATTTGAATAAGCTGTTTTGAGATGCTGTTTTCTGCAGGATTTGTTGCTGTTTTTTCAGTGTTAACCGGTTAACGTATATGGTTAACCGGTTAACGCCCCTGTTTTGTGCGTATTTTGTGCAGGTTTGAGCTGGTTAACCGGTTAACGCATTTGGTTAACCGGTTAACACTGAAGCAGAATGACTTTTTAGTGTTGTTTTGAGCTTGTTTGATCCCTTTGCTTGTTCTAATTGCCTTGGATCATTGCATGATCATTAAGCATGATATTTTAGGGTGATTTGCTTGCTGGTTGATGTATGCCTTCATGTTTTCGACGCGTAAGTCGTGTACTTGCAATGTTTGGCATGATGTTTGATTCTTGTTCACAAGAACCTTTGAGCATGACTAATTCCATGATTGTGTTGGTCACTTTGCTGGATTTTTTTTGTGCATACTAACCTTGCAGGGGCTATGGTAAGTGAGAGATGTGGGAATTGAGTTCCACATCTCCAATTCTCATCTTCCTCTTATGTTTATGTTACTAACCCTTTGTTGTTGGGCTTAGGCCTTTCTCATCCCTTCTTCTATCTTCTTCTTTTTTCCTTCATTAGGATAGAAACCTCACTAACCTGTAGGACTTCCATGCATGTGAATACTTAGGATTATTTTAGTCCCCCTTTAGAATTTTTCCTTTGAGATCTTTTGGTTCTTCTTCTCTTCTCATCTCATAACTCTTAAAAAGAAAACACTTTAATAAATGTGAAGTGATGCATTGATCCATAGCCTTATTCCATGAGGTATGCTTGTAGTCTTCCCATCTTGGGATAGTACATGTTTACCTTGTGATGCACAAGTCTGATCAAGGTATCTTCTTCATAAAGAAAAGCATAAAAAACACTTCTTCATGTAAATAACCAAAAAAACACTTAATAATTAAGCGAGTTAGTGAGCCTAAGCCCTAATCTTTGGGTTCAAGTTTTGGGGATCTTCTCCTTACTTGAGTGTGCTTGTTCTATTATTCCATCTTGGAATGTAGCGACAAGTGCACATTCCATTGGTGAGAGTTTGAGTTCACTTCCTTGTGACACACTCATAAAAGCTTCTAAAAAACACAAAACAAACAATAAGCGTCTTTCCTTCGGGAATTCTTTTCTCATCTCCTTCGCTCCGTACGCGAACTTGCTCCTACTTGTCATTTTGCAAGACGGTTACGCACTCGTCGTCCGAGTCTGCAACACCTGAGCAATGGCATAGGCAGTTCGAGCCTTAATTCACAAGCAATTTCCTTTTAGTACCCCTAGTTAGGGGAACTACGGCGTCTCTGATCCTCATTATCCCGATGAGGTACGTAGGCAGCGGGGTAGGGCCCGTTCGAGCACAATCTTTATTTTCCCTACATTTTTCCTTTTGCTTTCTTATTCAGTTCCTTTCCAGTTCCAGTTTCTTTTCATTTTCATTTCTTTGCTGCATTTTTCATACCCTCACCCTTTGAAACAGTTTCTTTGCAAGCGTGGATCCCGTCGGGTACGGCGGACGATCTGGGTGCTAATACCTTCCCAGGTCGTAACCGACTCCCGAGCTCAGTCTCTTTGGTTCGCAGGACCTGTGTCCTTCCTCTTTCTTTCTTCTGGTTTGTGCAGCATTACCATTCCCTTTCTTCGGGATAAAAATGCCTGGCTGGCGACTCTATTCTTCTTCCGCGCCACTTTCGCGTTTGTACCAGGATGGAAATCCCGGGAGCGACAGCTTGGCGACTCTGCTGGGGACCGAACCCAGAATCTCTGGTTCCCCTGTGAGTCTCTCCTAGCGCTTGTGTGTTGCTGTTTCATTGGGTGATGTTTGTTTGGTGTGGCTTGTTGTATTATATTGCTGTTTGTTTATTGCTTTATTTACAGCTTTATTTACAGCTTTATTTACAGTTTTCAGTATTTATTTTCTGCATCATATATCATACTGGACTGTCTGGACTGGTTTTCTGTTTGGTGGGATGGGAGTTACTGGTTCTTGAGAGATGTGAGCCAAGTACCCGGCTCGAGTGCACCATAGGACTTAGAGTGGTTCCACTTTGGCCTCATGAGATCTTGTCATGGGGGTAGTAGTGAGTTCCACACCCAGGTTGCGATTGTCTTGGAAATGTCTTGATTTGGGGATCTTCCTCTCTCATTACATAACCCTGACAGTTATGTGCAGCTGGGGACCGATCATTGAGAACCTTTGTGGAAACAACCTTCTCCAGTGGTGACAGTGGCAGACCACATTTTGTGGCAAACCCATTCGCACCCGAGGGTCCACTGGGAACTCGCATAGGATGGCCTGGTTCTCTTATAAGAACTCAGTTAAAGCATCTGGTCATATGACATTAGTACTGTATCCTACGGGCTGAATGTACTATTGTTTCTTGATTTCAGCGCTTGAAGCTAGGGACTTATAAGGGATGCTTGTTTTTCCCGGACTCAGCTGAGGCCTCCCTGCATAGTACATAATGCCTAACCGATTCCCTGATTTGGTCATGAGCCATTTCTCGGAGATGGTGACAGTATTATTGCTATGTGGCTTTGAGAGTCCGTGATGTCTGACCCGGAGCCTTTTACCCGTGAGATTGGGGGGGGTGTACAGGTGTGCAGGAACCCATGACCTCAACATACACTCATCTGTTCAGTTATGATCTTTGGTCCTGTGAATATGACCGGTGGTTCTATTGATTCTATGGTTCCGAAGTTATGGTCCTGGAATTCTGGATTTCTTGATACTGTGGGTCTGAGATCTTCTATCAGAGGGTTGTGATTACCAGAGGGGGTGACTCAGTGAACTTTTGGGTTTGCCGGTTATTCAGAGGGGCCCTTGTCAGTGTTCCAGTTCAGATGGCCCAGTTGGTCATATGCCTGCATTGCATTACATTTGCATCATTCTTTGCATTAACTGTTTATGTTTCCCATTTTTTCAGGTCATTACTCACATCTGTTCCCGGTTCTGGTATTCTTATCTCCATGGCAGAAATTAAAAGCGATCCGAGAAAGAAGAATGTGCATTACACCTTTCTTCAGCCGGAAGTCAAAAGTGTTCAGAGGTTAGCAGGTCTGATGAATGATCAAGTCTTAGGAAATTTCAAGAAAAGATATGGCCAGATACTGAAGTTTGTGGACAAGCCTACTACAGACCAAAAGGACAGCTTGCATACCTTGTTGCAATTTTATGATCCCCTGCTGCGTTGTTTTATTCTTCCAGGTTACATCTTAGCTCCGACATTAGAAGAGGTCTCCAGCATGCTGAGTGTTCCGATCAGAGAGACATTGTCGTTCTACGGGTCAGAGGTTGTGCTCAGAGATGAAGACATAGCCAAGGTTTGTAGGTTGCCAGTTGCTTCAGTCAGAAAAGCTTTGCAAGAGAGTAAAGGCAGAGGTCTACCATGGAGTGTGCTTATCCCAGAAGCTGAGAAGTATGCTACAGAAGCTAAGTGGAATGACTTTGGAGCTTTGCTTGCATTGATGGTATATGGGTCTAGCTTGTTTCCCGGAGAGAAAGAGTTTGTCAGCTTAGAAGTGATCTCAATCTTCGCAAAAGGCAATCCAGTGCCTACTTTATTGGGTGACTTTTATTTTAGTGTCCATTACAGAAACGAGAAAGGTAGAGGCGGTCCAGTGGTCTGCTGTGCTCCTTTGTTTGCTGAATGGTTCGCTAGACAGTTGCCTAAGTCAGGTGCCTTCAAGGATATACGAGACGAATGGAGATGGCCCAGAAGACTGATGGGATTGACTGAAGAAGACATTGCTTGGGGTTATGACAGGGATTTGCTAGGAAAAGAGGTGATGGTTAGCTGCGGAAGGTTTGCTGGAGTACCTTTGCTGGGAAGGAAAGGTGTCATCAGTTACTACCCGACATTAGCCAGAAGGCAGTTTGGCTACCCTTTGAAGGATCCTCCTCAGATGGAAATGTTTGCTGAATCTTTGTATTTTCCTGTTGATGGAAACAGAGAGCTAGTCCAACAAGCAGTTCAATCCTGGGATCACAGGAAAAGGAAAGGGAAGAAGGACTTCGGCCGAGTTGATCCCAGAGCATATCCACCATACGTTGAATGGTTGCAAAGGCATATCGAGTCAGTTCTCATGCCTTTTTCAGTCGAAGCTCCACTTTATCCTCGAGAGGTACCAGGTCCGAGCAGTACGGTTTCCTTGGAGGAGTACAAGAAGCTAGAAGCTCAGCTGCATGCGGTCAGAGTAGAGAATGTTGAGATGGTAAGCTTATACCACCAGGCCAATGGAGCCAAGAAGGAAGCTGAAGATAAACTGCAAAAGCTCCAGTCCTCTTTGGAAAACAAGGAGAAGGATTTTGCCGGAAGAGAAGCCCATTTCCACCGATTGGGTATGATGGAAGCGCAAAGAGAAGCCAAGCACAAGGAGACTTTAAAGACTCTCAGGAGTGCTCGACAGTCCATTGTTTGGCTGAAAGGCCAAAGGGAGGAAGAGCAAAAGAAATTCAAAGAGAAGGAAGAGTTCTTTGAAGTTCAGATGGCTTTTAAGAAGGAGGAAGTGGAACAAGCCCACGCCATCCGGAGGGAGAAGACCCAACAGTTGGCCCAAAGTCAATTAGCTCTGGAGGAAGCCAGGAAAGAGATTGAAGAGCTCAAGCTGAGAGCAGGCGTCAAGAAGAGCAGGGCAGAGGTGGCAGAGTCGGGGGCCTTAGCTTAGTTTATTTTTCAGACTACCTACAGGCTTGTTGTAGGAGTCTTGCTTTTATTTCTTTTGTCTTTATGCACTGATTTGTAACCCTTCGGGGAATATTCTTGGATGTACTCTGACTTTTAGCCTATAGTGGTTTGTCCATATTCAGTATTAATGTGCAAGTTATCGTTCTGAATGTGCAAGACTCGTTTGTCTGGATACTACTAACGTCTGAACACTTATCAAAGAGAAAGTTTGAAAGCTAAACACTGAAAGTGATTGCCGAGATAGATACCAGAACTGGGGCATGCCAAATGCTTAAAATTGGGAACATGAACAGTTACATTGCATTGCATATAACCTGTTTGTCTGTTTTGCAGGTGTCGCATCAATTACTAACGTATTTTGTGTTTCAGGCACTATAGCTCCTCGAAAAGTTCGAGAACAACCGGCAGTGCACAGATACCCAACCAGGATTAACAGAGAGCGGGCCATGGATCAAATGCAGGCAGATTTGGAAGACCTAAGGCAGAGAATGGATAACTTCATGACGTTAATGACCGGCATGGGGCAGAATCAAGAACGGCTGCGAGAGTTGGTTGAAAATCAGAACCGGAATGCTGCTGCTGCTGCTAATGCTGGTAATCATGCTGGTGCAGGCGCACATCAAGGGGGAATTCCTGCCACGCAACCAGGGACGACAACAGTCAACGACGGGATGCATAACATTCATGTGGACCACCAGGAGGACCAGTTCACTTTACTTGATGAGACCGAGGGTCAAGGGGTCGAAATGAACAAGAGATTCGAAGAGATGGCCGAGCAAATTAAGGCTATTCAGTCCCAAAGTTCTTTGGGATTCGATATAACAGACTTGGGTTTGGTTCCGGGAGTCAGAATCCCGTACAAATTCAAGGTTCCTACTTTTGAGAAGTATAACGGCACTGCTTGCCCAAAGACCCATCTGCAATCATATGTGGGAAGAATCGCCGCTCATACAGACGATGAAAAACTGTGGATGTATTACTTTCAGGACAGCTTGGTGGGAGCTTCCCTTGAGTGGTACATGAAGCTCAGCAGGGTCAATGTTAAGAGCTGGAAGGATCTCGCTGAGGCTTTCGTGAAGCAGTACCAGTACAACATGGATATGGCTCTGAATCGCACCCAGTTGCAACATATGGCTCAGACAGCAAAAGAAGGCTTCAAAGAATACGCCCAGAGGTGGCGTCAGCTAGCTGCCAGGGTGCAGCCACCCTTGTTAGAGAATGAAATGGCCGATATGTTTATGGGTACCCTCCAGGGAGTATTTCTTGAAAGATTGGCGTCAAGTTCTGCTACAAAGTTCAACGATATTGTCATTGCGGGAGAAAGGGTCGAAACGCTGTTGAAAATGGGGAAGATACAAGACCCCGGTGCTAGTAGTTCAAATGGAGCGAGGAAAGCTTTTAGCGGACCTCCAAGAAGGAGAGAAGGAGAGACCAATGCTGTATTCGGCCGAAGCCAGGGCCGTGGTTACAGAAGACCTTATGAGCATGTGGCTGCTGTCACTATTCCTGCAGCTCCCGTACAACAGATGCCACCTCCACCACAACAACAACAACAACCTAGAGCCAACTACCAGCATAGACCTTATCAGCCGAGGCAGACTCGTCCTGCTAACAGGGTGATTGAAGCTATTCCGATGACATATGCTGCCTTGTTGCCGAGACTACTAGATTTGAACCTTATTCAATTAAGGACTTTGGCACCACCACCTCCTGGAGAGTTTCCAGCTGGTTACGACGTCAACGCGCGATGCGCTTTTCATTCAGGAGCACCCGGGCACTCAACTGAGAAGTGCAGGGCGCTGCATCACAAAGTTCAAGATCTCGTGGATTCGAAGGCAATCAACTTTGCGCCACCACCGAACATCAACTCGAACCCTATACCTAATCATGGAGGGGCAAGAGTTAACGCTGTTGAGAGTGATGACAAGTTGAGTTTGGTACTGAGAATTGATGAAGTCAAGACGCCGTT
Source organism: Lathyrus aphaca (assembly GCA_963966055.1). Lineage (NCBI taxonomy): Eukaryota > Viridiplantae > Streptophyta > Magnoliopsida > Fabales > Fabaceae > Lathyrus > Lathyrus aphaca. Next base: position 340,693,069 of record OZ014524.1, read on the forward strand.
GAAGGTGGTGAAAGAGAGACTGTTGAAAGGTCAAGTGTTTCCTGGTTGTTCTCTCGATTGTGAAGACTGTATAAGTGTTGCGAATGGCTGCGAGAAATTGAAGACGGGTTTGCAAGAGTTGATTGATGTTGGGTCTCTACAATTTAGCAAGATTAGTAATGAAAAGGCTGATGATGTGTCAACCATTACTATCTTCTACAATGAGGCTGACATGCCCGTTCGACAAGAGCCAGTTACTGTTTACACTCCTCAGATTAGTCCTGTGACTATAACTATACCTGGGCCAATGCCGTATAATGATGATAGAGCCATTCCGTGGCATTATGGTTCCGATGTCTATGTGGCGGGACAGAAGATGGAAAGTAGACCTGTTGCTGACTTGACCATTGAAAATGTGGGAGGTGTTGGAGGTTTTACTCGAAGTGGTCGTTTGTTTGCTCCCCCTGCACTGAGAAAGGATCTTGAGGCCGAAGCTTCGTCCAAAGACAAAGGAAAGCAGACTGCGAATGATGGGTTAGATACTCCTGTGGCTGGGCAGGGGACATTTGAAAAGGAGGTAGAGGAGTTTATGAAGATCATCAAAAGGAGTGACTACAAGGTGGTTGACCAACTGAATCAAACGCCTTCAAAGATTTCTATCTTGTCACTGTTGATGTGCTCTCCCGCGCACCGAGAAGCTTTACTGAAAGTACTTCAAATGGCCTATGTTCCTCAAGAGATCACAGTCAATCAACTCGAAGCTGTTGTTGGAAGTGTTAATGCTAGCCATGGCTTAGGCTTCACCGACCGAGACCTCACTTCGGAGGGAAGGAATCACAATAAAGCACTGCATATCACGATGGAATGCAAGGGCGCTGTTTTGTCTCATGTTCTTGTGGACACAGGCTCTTCCTTGAATGTGCTCCCGAAGAAGGCGTTGATGAAGCTTAACATTGATGGGGTTATTCTGACGCCGAGTGATCTAGTGGTTAAAGCTTTCGATGGTTCAAGAAGATCCGTTTTCGGAGAGGTTGAGTTGCCTGTCAAGATAGGCTCTCAAGTCTTCAAGAGTGTCTTCTATGTTATGGACATCCAGCCTGCGTATAGTTGCTTGTTGGGCAGACCGTGGATACACGCAGCTGGAGCCGTCACTTCAACCCTGCACCAAAAGCTTAAATATGTGGTGGATGGCCAGGTCATCACAGTTTGCGGGGAAGAAGATATTTTCGTCAGCCACCTGTCGACGTTTAAATATGTGGAAATGGACGGAGAAATTCACGAGACTTTGTGCCAAGCTTTTGAGGCAGATGTCAGTATCTTGACTCCGGTGAAGAAAAACAACGAAGGCACGTCAATTCATTCCTACCGGGAAGCAAAAGAGGCCGTCCAATCAGGCAATGCCCAGGGCTGGGGCAAGCTACTGGAGGTGGAAAAGAAGGGTGATAAATTCGGCTTAGGGTATCAACCTGGGGGGTCTATTCAGAGTGGTAAAGCTATCGCATTCACAAGTGCTGGGTCGCTCGACCGCGATCAAATCTGTACGGCGAACAAAGACGGGGATAGTGACAGAGACTGGGACAACAATTGGATCCGCCCGTGTGCACCCGGCGAGGAGCTAGGAAATTGGTCTGCTGAGGACATTGTTCAAGTCACCTGGCTCTCAAAGTAATTGTTTTGTTTCCTTTTATTAGCATACTGCATTGTCAAATCCAGCATTCTGCCCAAGATGTTTGGATCCATTGTACTGGGCCACCATGTTTTGTATTGCATCGTTATTTTTTCCATGAAATAAAAGGACATTTTCAGACAATTTGTGCTCTCTTTCTTTGTTTTTAAACTTTTTCACAAAAAACAATATAAAAATGGCAATGTGTTTTTTCATTTTTTGCTTTGTATTAGCGTCTCTTTTCAAAATAAGCAGATTCTGAATAAGCACATCATTTGTGCAGTATTGATCATCCGGATTCCACGGATAACGTTCCTGCTATGACTATGCATGACTTTGATAATCCAGTCTACCAAGCTGATGAAGGGGTTGAGGAAGACTGTGACCTCCCTGAAGAGTTGGTCAGATTGTTGAAACAAGAGGAACGAGTTATTCAGCCTCATCAAGAAGAGATTGAGACCATCAATATTGGCAGTGAAGATGCAAAGAAAGAAATCAAGATAGGGGCCAATCTGCAGGACGACGTCAAACAAGAACTGATCAGTATGTTGAGAGAGTATGTGGATATCTTTGCTTGGTCATATCAAGATATGCCAGGGTTGGATACCGACATCGTGATGCATAAGCTACCCTTGAGAGAAGACTGTCCTCCTGTAAAGCAAAAATTGAGAAGAACTCGCCCGGATATGGCGATGAAGATTAAAGAGGAGGTACAGAAACAGTGGGATGCCGGGTTCCTTGCCGTGACTAGTTACCCACCTTGGGTAGCTAACATCGTACCAGTGCCTAAGAAGGACGGCAAGGTCCGGATGTGCGTTGACTATAGAGATTTGAACAGAGCAAGTCCGAAGGATGTTTTTCCGTTGCCACACATCGACGTGTTGGTCGACAGTACTGCTCAATTCTCAGTATTCTCCTTCATGGATGGATTCTCCGGTTATAATCAGATAAAAATGGCGCCGGAGGACATGGAGAAGACAACGTTCATTACCCCGTGGGGAACATTCTGCTACAAGGTCATGCCCTTCGGTTTGAAGAATGCTGGGGCAACTTATCAACGGGAAATGGTCACGTTGTTCCATGACATGATCCACAAGGAGATCGAATGTTATGTGGATGATATGATTGCAAAGTCCAAGGACGAAGAGGAGCATTTGGTTAACCTAAAGAAGTTGTTTGACAGATTGATCAAGTACAAGTTGAGGTTGAATCCGAACAAGTGCACTTTCGGAGTGCGTTCTGGAAAGTTGCTGGGTTTCATTGTAAGTCAAAGAGGAATTGAGGTAGATCCTGCTAAAGTGAAAGCTATTCAAGATATGCCTGCACCAAAGACAGAAAAAGAAGTGCGCGGGTTCTTAGGTAGATTGAACTACATTTCTCGGTTCATATCTCACCTAACTGCCACGTGCGAACCGATATTCAAACTGCTAAGAAAAGAGCAAACAGTCAGGTGGAATGATGATTGCCAAAGGGCTTTCGACAAAATAAAGGAATATTTGCAGGAGCCTCCAATTCTGATGCCTCCAGTAGAGGGGAGACCGTTAATCATGTACTTGACCGTGCTAGAAGGGTCGATGGGGTGTGTGCTTGGCCAACATGACGAGTCTGGTCGAAAAGAGTACGCCATTTATTACCTCAGCAAAAAGTTTACCGACTGTGAATCCCGATACTCACTGCTCGAGAAAACTTGCTGCGCTTTGGTATGGGCTGCTCGCCGACTGAGGCAGTACATGTTGACCCATACTACACTTCTCATTTCCAAGATGGATCCTGTCAAGTACATCTTTGAGAAACCAGCATTGACCGGAAGGGTTGCTAGATGGCAGATGATTTTAACTGAATACGACATCCAGTACACTTCTCAGAAAGCCATCAAAGGAAGTGTATTGTCGGAATACCTTGCTCAGCAACCTCTTGAGGATGACTATCAGCCGATGAGATTTGATTTCCCTGATGAGGACATCATGTGCCTCAAAACAAACGATTATGAGGAACCACTTCCGGAGGAGGGGCCTGACCCTGAATCCAAATGGAAGTTGATGTTTGATGGGGCTGTCAATATCAATGGTCGTGGAGTTGGTGCCGTACTCATTACTCCTGAAGGTGTTCATTTACCCTTCGCTGCCAAAATTACTTTTGGCTGCACCAACAATGAAGCGGAATACGAGGCGTGTATAATGGGAATAGAGGAGGCAATTGATCTTCGGATCAAGAACCTCGATATATTCGGAGATTCAGCCCTCGTCATTAACCAAATTACCGGCAAGTGGTATACACATCAAGAGCATCTAGTTCCGTACAGGGATTATGCTAGAAAACTGTTGACATTCTTCACGACAGTTGAGCTCAAATACATACCACGGGACGAAAATCAATTTGCCGATGCTTTGGCCACTCTCTCTTCGTCAATTAAAGTCCTATGTTGGAACTTTGTGCCCAGAATTGACATCTCCAGGCTTGACTCTCCGGCTTTTGCTTTCTCTGTAGACGCCGTGTCTGACGAGAAACCTTGGTATTTTGATATCAAGTTGTTCCTGGAGAAGCAAGAATACCCAACAGGGGCATCTTCCAAAGACAAAAAGACCTTGAGACGACTTGCTGCTAGTTTCTTCTTGAACACAGACGGGGTTTTGTACAAGAGGAATTTCGACATGGTCTTGCTCAGATGCGTGGATAGACACGAAGCAAGCCTGTTGATGCAGGAAGTCCATGAAGGATCTTTTGGTACCCATGCAGGAGGGCATGCTATGGCAAAGAAACTGCTGAGATCAGGGTATTACTGGATGACAATGGATGCAGACTGTTGTTCATTCGCTCGTAAATGCCACAAGTGCCAAATATATGCAGATAAGGTGCATGTTCCTCCGAATCCGCTCAACGTCATGTCATCTCCTTGGCCTTTCTCTATGTGGGGCATTGACATGATCGGGAAGATCGATCCCACTGCTTCGAATGGTCATCGCTTCATCCTGGTCGCGATTGATTACTTTACCAAGTGGGTAGAAGCAGCGTCTTATGCCAATGTCACTCGTCAAGTAGTGGCAAGATTTCTGAAAAGAGATATCATATGCAGATATGGAGTACCCGAAAGGATCATTACTGATAATGGTTCTAATCTCAACAACAAGATGATGGCAGACTTATGTCGGGACTTCAAAATACAGCATCACAATTCTTCTCCTTACCGACCAAAGATGAATGGTGCGGTAGAGGCAGCTAACAAGAATATCAAGAAGATTGTGCAGAAAATGGTTGTCACCTACAAGGATTGGCATGAGATGTTACCGTTTGCTTTGCATGGGTACCGAACATCGGTCAGGACATCAACAGGGGCAACTCCCTTCTCTCTAGTGTACGGCATGGAAGCAGTCCTGCCTGTTGAAGTAGAGATTCCTTCACTGCGCGTGATGATGGATGTCAAACTGGATGAGGCTGAATGGGTGCGTGCTCGTTACAATCAGCTATGTCTAATTGAGGAAAAGAGATTAGCGGCTATCTGTCATGGTCAGCTTTATCAGAGGAGAATGAAGCGGGCATTCGATCAACGAGTACGTACTCGAGAGTACCAAGTGGGAGAGCTTGTATTGAAGAGGATCGTTCCTCCAGGTTCAGATAACAGGGGCAAGTGGACCCCAAACTACGAAGGACCATTCATAGTGAAGAAAGTATTCTCAGGAGGGGCACTGATGCTCACCACTATGGATGGAGAAGACTTCCCATCCCCTGTCAACTCGGACGCAGTTAAAAAATACTTCGCATAAAGAGACCCGCTGGACACAAAAACAGAATGTAAGTCCAGGCAAGAAAAGGGCATCCCGGCGAGCTAAAAACAGAATAAAAAGCTCGGGCAAAAATTAGGGAAAAATAAACAAAAAAAAATGTGTACACCCGCTGAGTTGAAAAGCCACATTGAACAGCTCAGGCAAAAAAGGGTATCCCGGTGGATTGAAAACCCGAGAGGGCGATCCACGCAAAATAAGGGAATAAGTGAACAACTGTGATCCAAGTTATCTGAACCACGTCATCGTTTCGTACGGTTTGACAATATCGGAAAGATAGGAAACAGTCCCCTTGTCTTCTCAGAAAGCCAAAGCAGAATGGAGAGTCTTGAAGACATGCAGGTCATAGCAGAAATGGAACTCCTTGGAATGCCGTGTACATTGCCATTAGGATAGTTTCTTTTCTCAATTTTTATAGTGGCTACCTCTTTCCAGGTGGTTGCTTCCTGATGTAAATCTTTGCCTATTTAGAGGCCATTCAATAAAAATAATATTCAGTCAAAAAGCTGTGTGTGTTTATTTTTGTTTGCAAAATGTCCTGAATTTTTGGCAAAAATAGCATTGCATCTAAACATGGTGATAATCTTGAAAAGAAAACTGACATGCAGGGAAACTGTAACCCTCTTTGAGTGTCGGGTGATAATGGATGAACAGATCACGCCATGCAAATCCCCGGGACACACGTGTGTTTTCTGTTGTTGCAGGTTGCAGGATGGCGTCACATCAAGCAATTTACTCTCCCCCAGTAGAGTATCTCCCCAAGCAGAGATTTTTCTTCTCCAGCAGGTAGCTGAAAGCCTGACTTGTCTAAATAGATATTTTCCTCCAACTAAGTCTTGGCAGCAGCCCAAGCAGGTTCTTCTTCCCAAGTGAAGTAGTAGTCCATTCTTCCCCAGTGAAGTATAGCCAGCAGGTGCTCGAAAGCCTGATGTCGTCAGAGATGAAATTAACAGTATTTTATCATCAGCAAGAGTCCTTGCCTGTCAGGTGCTTGAGGGCCTGATATTCCCTCAGAGTCTTGAATCATCGGATGCTCTCCCCAGTCAGAGTATTCGCCCAGGAAGCTTCCCCAGCCAAGTCTGAAGATGATCTGTCCCCCCACAGAGTTCATATTTGATTTTCACCTCCGTCCGTGAAATATTTCCCAGCAGATTTGCCCTATTGTTGGTTTATTTGATGATGCAGCCAGGTATTCATCACCTCAGTCGGAGTGGGTATCCAGACCTCTTGACTTTTTTCTCCCCTGCAGAGTTGTATCTCTTGTTGCCGATCAGGCATTCGTTTATTGCTCGTCTGCAATCTTCAACACTCGTATGTGTTATCCCTAAGCAAGTTTCCCCAGCGAGGACATATCACTGCTTTATGGCTGCTCGTCTGCAATCTTCAACACTCGTATGTGTTATCCCTAAGCAAGTTTCCCCAGCGAGGACATATCACTGCTTTATGGCTGCTCGACTGCATCTTTCAACACTCGTCTGTGTTAGCTCTGTGTTGCTGTTTGCTCGTCTGCAATTTTCGACATTCGTCTGTGTTTTGAAGTGATTACCTTGTTATTGCTCGTCTGCAATTTCCAACACTCGTCTGTGTCATGATGCCTCCGTTGTTGCTCGTCCGCAACTCCTCAACACTCGTCTGTGTTCTGAGATGATATTTGTTGTTGCTCGTCTGCAACCTTCCAACACTCGTCTGTGTTTGGTATTGGATCCTTCGCTGCACTCGTCTGTGCCTTGATATGTATTCTCTGTTTGTTGCTCGTTTGCAACTGTCCAGCACTCGTCTGTGTGTGTTTGAAGCTCGTCTGCTTTTATCCCCCAGAAGTCGTTTGTGTTCTGAAGCTCGTCTGCTTTGCCTGGATACTCGTCTGTATCATACTCAACACTCGTCTGTGCTAGCTTGCGCCTGAATGTGAAGATTTGCTGTTTACCCTGATATCTCTGTTGCTACTTCAAATGCTCGTCTGTGTTTGAATTTCTGGTATTCGTCTATACCAGTGGCTGATACTCGTCTGTATCATCGCCTGAAGCGCTCGTCTGTGTTTCTCAGATCATCGTCCGATACTCGTCTGTATTTTTGACTATTGGCACTCGTCTGTGTTCTCTTGATGATCATCCAATACTCGTCTGTATTGAAGAGGTTTAAAATCCTGACAGTGGGAATTAAATGTCGAAATGGTTACCGGGCCTGGCGTAACAGGTAAATCCGAGGGAGGCTCGTCCGTCTCAAGCACCAATTATTATGGTTGCTGCACCTGGCGTAACAGGTTTGCTCAGAAGACTCGTCTGTCTTATGCCATATATCCGCGGATAATATATGAGGAAGGTTCGTCTACCTTGATTGCATGTCTATCCCACAGACTTATATGCATTCCCGGAGCCCGCGTAAGGGTTATCCGAAGAAGACTCGTCCGTCTTATTCCACTTATCTGCGTAAGGATTAGTGAAGGAGATTCGTCCATCTCAGGTTACTTTGAAGATCCTTAAGGGCTCGTCCGCTCTCTGCACCTGGCGTCACAGGTCATGCGAAGACTCGTCTGTCAGCATGATAGTATTCCAGATATCAGTTTCAACTTGGAAGAAGCTCGTCTGCTTTTTTCTCTCCTTCTTATCCCCAGAGCGTCATCTGGTTGGGTTTATTTCCCAGTGTTGCATTCTTCGTCAGAGTGCAAATTTCAGGTCTTCCTGGTATTCAATCACAGTTTATCTCGAATGTCTGATAGCCGTTGCTCTCATCCTTTTCAGATCAACAGTTGATTGAATAGGGGCAGCTGTAACACCCCAAATTTGCCCTCTTCTTGTTTAGCATCGTTATCATATCATAATCATCATGAGCATACCATATCCTTATCATTTAGCATAGAAAAATGAGGCATAACACTCGCATGTTCCAGCATAAGGCATATGATCGGTCATCTGGGAAAATCCGAACCTGCAAGGCAAAATCAAGAGCATGGTGATCTGGCAAGAATCTCATAGGATCATTTTGCACAAGCCTGGTATCATGTTCAGAACCCTAGAAAGAGAAGATGGATCAAAATTTGCTTGAAACGGTTGGTGCAGGTCTATTTTTGAAGGTTCCCACCAAAGGGAGGGAAATTCAAATTTTCCATGCGTTAACCGGTTAACGCATATGGTTAATCGGTTAACAGCTGAGAAATTTGAATTTCCAGCAGCATTTTCAGCATGTGTGTTTTGGCCCCATTTTCCAATTTTTCTGATTTTTATTCATTTGAATTAAATTTGAATTTGAGAGAAGGATCTAGAGCATTTATCCAAGCCTCATTCCAACCCTAAATCCAAATCACTTTCTAAGCTAATGCCAAGCCATTTTTTTTGGATCCCAAACCAAAATTTTGGGCCCCAAACCTAAATCATATTTATTCCATTTCCTTCCAAACCAAAGGGGGCTCTCACTCATTTTTCACTCTCATTTCTGAATTTTCATTCCTCTCACTCACAATTCTCTCACTTTTCTCTCCCAATTTTCCAAATCACTCAAAGTTCCTCTTTGAAGATCACACAACCTTGCCTTGAGGTGTGTAGATCTTGGAACTAAACCTCCATTCATAGCTTCTTTGCATCTCTTTGCTGGTTTTATTGGAGATTCAGATCTGGTTTGAGATCTAGAAGTGCTTTTGGATCCAAAATTCTGCATCAAGAGCTTGTTCTTGCATTTATTTTGCATGGAGTGTGGAGTTTAGCATCGGATCTTCAAAGTTTTGCGCGAGATCTACCGTTTTCAGCTCAATCAACAATTACCAAAGCATACCTCAGCTTTGTAGGTTGGTTAATTTCAGATCTAGCTCTGTTTTTAGCTTATTTGCATGCTTGTGCTTTAGATCCACCATGTGCTTGTGTATTTGCTTGTGTTGTTCGATTTGATTGTTTGATTTGTATCCGGATCCGAATGTTATTGTTCATGAGCTTAATGATATGGATTAATGTGAATTGATCTAATTTTCCATGTGTAATTGATTGCTGGTCTGGTGCAAGCTTATTTGAATAAGCTGTTTTGAGATGCTGTTTTCTGCAGGATTTGTTGCTGTTTTTTCAGTGTTAACCGGTTAACGTATATGGTTAACCGGTTAACGCCCCTGTTTTGTGCGTATTTTGTGCAGGTTTGAGCTGGTTAACCGGTTAACGCATTTGGTTAACCGGTTAAGACTGAAGCAGAATGACTTTTTAGTGTTGTTTTGAGCTTGTTTGATCCCTTTGCTTGTTCTAATTGCCTTGGATCATTGCATGATCATTAAGCATGATATTTTAGGGTGATTTGCTTGCTGGTTGATGTATGCCTTCATGTTTTCGACGCGTAAGTCGTGTACTTGCAATGTTTGGCATGATGTTTGATTCTTGTTCACAAGAACCTTTGAGCATGACTAATTCCATGATTGTGTTGGTCACTTTGCTGGATTTTTTTTGTGCATACTAACCTTGCAGGGGCTATGGTAAGTGAGAGATGTGGGAATTGAGTTCCACATCTCCAATTCTCATCTTCCTCTTATGTTTATGTTACTAACCCTTTGTTGTTGGGCTTAGGCCTTTCTCATCCCTTCTTCTATCTTCTTCTTTTTTCCTTCATTAGGATAGAAACCTCACTAACCTGTAGGACTTCCATGCATGTGAATACTTAGGATTATTTTAGTCCCCCTTTAGAATTTTTCCTTTGAGATCTTTTGGTTCTTCTTCTCTTCTCATCTCATAACTCTTAAAAAGAAAACACTTTAATAAATGTGAAGTGATGCATTGATCCATAGCCTTATTCCATGAGGTATGCTTGTAGTCTTCCCATCTTGGGATAGTACATGTTTACCTTGTGATGCACAAGTCTGATCAAGGTATCTTCTTCATAAAGAAAAGCATAAAAAACACTTCTTCATGTAAATAACCAAAAAAACACTTAATAATTAAGCGAGTTAGTGAGCCTAAGCCCTAATCTTTGGGTTCAAGTTTTGGGGATCTTCTCCTTACTTGAGTGTGCTTGTTCTATTATTCCATCTTGGAATGTAGCGACAAGTGCACATTCCATTGGTGAGAGTTTGAGTTCACTTCCTTGTGACACACTCATAAAAGCTTCTAAAAAACACAAAACAAACAATAAGCGTCTTTCCTTCGGGAATTCTTTTCTCATCTCCTTCGCTCCGTACGCGAACTTGCTCCTACTTGTCATTTTGCAAGACGGTTACGCACTCGTCGTCCGAGTCTGCAACACCTGAGCAATGGCATAGGCAGTTCGAGCCTTAATTCACAAGCAATTTCCTTTTAGTACCCCTAGTTAGGGGAACTACGGCGTCTCTGATCCTCATTATCCCGATGAGGTACGTAGGCAGCGGGGTAGGGCCCGTTCGAGCACAATCTTTATTTTCCCTACATTTTTCCTTTTGCTTTCTTATTCAGTTCCTTTCCAGTTCCAGTTTCTTTTCATTTTCATTTCTTTGCTGCATTTTTCATACCCTCACCCTTTGAAACAGTTTCTTTGCAAGCGTGGATCCCGTCGGGTACGGCGGACGATCTGGGTGCTAATACCTTCCCAGGTCGTAACCGACTCCCGAGCTCAGTCTCTTTGGTTCGCAGGACCTGTGTCCTTCCTCTTTCTTTCTTCTGGTTTGTGCAGCATTACCATTCCCTTTCTTCGGGATAAAAATGCCTGGCTGGCGACTCTATTCTTCTTCCGCGCCACTTTCGCGTTTGTACCAGGATGGAAATCCCGGGAGCGACAGCTGATTAAAGTCAAAACCCTAGTTTTGGATGCACTGCTTAGGAGGTGCATTGTCTGAGGGAATTGTCAACTTCTTTGACCAATTGTGAACTTTGTGAACCTTGTGAATCTTCATAAAGTGTCTTGTGAACCTCATGGGAGATAGTGTGAAGCTTGTGAACCTTGTGAACCTCATGAAGTGGCTTTGTAGACCTCATGAACCTCAGGAGATCTTTGTAATCATTGTGAATCTTGTGAACCTTGTGAACCCTCATAAAGTAACTTGTAGACTTCATGAACTTCATGAAAGGTCTTGTAAATGTTGAGAAGCTTGTGAACCTTGTGAACCTCATGAAGGGCTTTGTAGACCTCATGAACTTCAAGAAAGGCATTGAAAGCATTATGGAACTTGTGAACCTTGTGAACCTTCAAGAAGTAACTTGTAGACTTCATGAACTTCATGAAAGGTTATGCAAGTGTTGGAGGACTTGTGAACCTTGTGAACCTTCTTAGAACACAAAGTCTTGTATTGTGAGGGCAAATTTTGGGGTGCAACAGCTGCCCCTGTTCAATTTTCTGAAACCTGAGGGGTTAGATTGGTATATTTGCCAGTCGTGACCTGGAAGGTTGAAGGGGATTGAACACAAAAGCCCAAAAATTTGCACTCACCAGTGCATAGAGTGATACTGATGGCTAGTTGAATATGATTGAGTGGGCTTAAAGATGCCACTTGGAAAGTTCTTCAGATATATTTCTTGGAAGATAAGGCAGCCCAGAATATGGAGGTATAATGAAAGCTGTCAAGAGTCTGGAGTAGTCCTGAGGTATTGATGATATACTTTCAGGATACTGGAGTAATGCTGATGTAACAGCATGTCTTCATGAGTGTAGATGTTTAAGAATTGGCAGAATTTTTGACCAAACAAGAAATGTTAAATTCAGTTCAGAATGTCCTATCAGATGTTGGGACATTAGTAAACAGAGTATGTGAACTTATTTCAGGATGTCCTACCAGATGTTGGGACATTGTATAAATGACTAAGTTCAGTTTTGTCAGGATGTCCCAACAGATGTTGAGACATCTCAGACCTGCTACCAGAATTAATTATTGATTAACAGATCAGAGATATTTAAGGAGAACTATCTGGAATTAATTAATGCTGGATAAAAACAGAACAAGGCGCATCTGTAGGGAGTTTTAAATTGAAGATTCAGATTAAAACAGAAGACCTAATGCACCTAGAATATAGGAGGTAACAAACCCTAAATTCAAGGTGACAGTTGCTGCACATTAGGGCTGGATCATTCTACAGAAAGCCCAAAATTCAGATACCTATTTAAACAACAGAAACTCATAGAATTGAGTACGAATTTCAGAAGACTAAATAGGGTGTCTAGTGTTTTAATAGCAGGTTGTTTTTATGTACCACTTTATGAGCTTTTAAGCAAAAGTGCATTTGTGACTTGATTGAAACTGTGAAGTAAGATCAAGCTGTTTTGTTTGAAGTGTGACTTCAATTTAATTAAACTTGTAAACAAAATCACTGTGTGATTGAGGGGGAGTGAGTAGGGTACTCTTATCTAAGTGAGTCTTAGGTAGAAATTGCATTGGGTAAGTATTAAGTGATAGATTAAACAGGGTGGTTTAAGTCTAGAATTAATATTACTAATAGTGGATTTCCTCCTGGCTTGGTAGCCTCCAGATGTAGGTGTGGTTATACACTGAACTGGGTTAACAAACTTCTGTGTTGTTTATTTTTCCTGCTGTTTAAAGTTTTGGTTAAATTTGTCAAATGTCCTATTAAGTGTTGGAACATCTCTTAGGACATCTCATTACAGAATTTCAATTGGCATCAGAGCAGGCACCCTGCCTGTTTATACTGGGTGAGATCTAGGGAAAACAAATTCTGTAACATGGACAGAGATATAGGGTCAGTAAATAGACCACCTATACTGGATGGTTCTAATTATGACTACTGGAAGCCAAGAATGATTGCATTCTTAAAGTCACTTGACAACAGGGCATGGAGAGCAGTAAATGTTGGATGGAAACATCCTGTTCAAAACACCAAAGATGGATCAATAGTTCTGAAACCTGAAGAAGAATGGAGTAAAGAGGAAGAAGATTCAGAACTAGGCAACTCAAAAGCCCTAAATGCTTTATTCAATGGCATTGATAGAAATATTTTCAGACTGGTGCATCATTGTGAGCTGGCCAAAGATGTGTGGGATACCCTCAAGACAACTCATGAAGGAACATCAAAAGTAAAAATGTCAAGACTTCAACTTCTCACCACCAAGTTTGAAAACTTGAGAATGAAGGAAGATGAATCAATTCATGAGTTCTACATGAACATCTTGGATATAGCTAATACTTCTGGAGCCTTGGGAGAAAAGATGACTGATGAAAAGCTTGTAAGGAAGATTCTCAGATCTTTGCCAAAAAGATTTGACATGAAAGTCACAGCAATAGAAGAAGCACAAGACATATGCTCCATGAAAGCTGAAGAACTAATTGGTTCCCTTCAAACTTTTGAGATGGGAATGAATGACACACATGCTAAAAAGAACAAAAGCATTGCCTTGGTTTCAAATGCAGATGAAGAAGAAGATGATGAACTAGCAAATGATAAAAGCTTATCAGAAAACCTTGTATTGATTACAAGACAGTTCAAACAGATTCTCAGAGGTATGGAAGGTAAATCAAATTCCAGTGGAAGATTCACAAACTCTTCTGAAAACAAGAGAACCTATGATGCTAACAGAAGATCAAATCTTGCTGAAAAGACCAGTCAAGAAAAAGGAATCAAGTGCCATGAATGTGAAGGATATGGACACATCAAGAAGGAATGTCCTAACTTCTTAAAAAGACAAAAGAAGGGACTATCTGTAACCTGGTCTGATGAAGACTCAGGAGATTCAGAAGAAGAATCAGCTAAGCACATTGCTGCTTTAGCTGGACTGTGTGAATATGATAGTGATTCCAGCTGTGGAGAGCTTACTTATGCAGATCTTGAGCAAGCCTTCAAGGATCTGTACAAGAGTAGTACTGAAGTATGCAGTGAGGTCATAAAGCTAAAGAAGCAGAATGAAGTACTAGAAGAAGAAAAAGCAAGTGATCAAGTAATCATTGATACCTTAAAAAGTGAAGTAACTCTTCTCAATTCTAAGCTGGAACATATGTCCAAATCTGTGAGAATGATGAACAGCAGCTCAAATACACTGGATGCTATTCTCTGCAATAATAAACATTCTGGGGACAAAAGTGGACTGGGATATAACAGAGATGAAGCCAGCTCTAGCAAAGCTACTTCAAAAATTACACAGTCAAACAAGATGTCCCAACAGATGCTTCAACATCAGAACACAAAGACAAACATAATGTTCCAACAGATGTCTCAACATTCTGAAAAGAACAAGATGAAGAAGAAGTATCAAAGATGGAGATGCCATCACTGTGGAAGATTTGGACATATCAAACCTCACTGTTATAAGCTACATGGATATCCAAATCAGATGTATCAGCAACCCTCCAAACAGAAAGAAGAAGGTACCAAGAAAGTGCTTAGACATCAAAGAAATCAGCAACCTCCTAAGCAGAAGACAGAGGTCATCAAGAAGGTTTGGAGACCAAAAGCTGACATTCAGACTGATCAAAGCCACAGTCCCAAGAACCAGATCAACAATCAAGCTTTGAGATCAGCTGAACAACACACAGGGCAGAAGCATCAAAAGAAATCTCAACTCATCTGGTCAAAGAAAAGTACTGCATACATAGCACATACATCACTGAAAGTATCAGCTAAAGAAGACTGGTATTTTGACAGTGGATGTTCAAGGCACATGACTGGGTTGAAGAATCTGCTAGTGAACTTAAAATCACATTCATCCAGGTATGTAACTTTTGGAGATGGAGCTAAAGGAGAGATCAAAGGAGTTGGAACCTTGGACTGTCAAGATGTTCCAAGACTAGATGATGTATTGCTAGTTAAAGGGTTAACTGCTAACCTGATCAGTATAAGTCAACTATGTGATCAAGGATACAGTGTAAACTTTACAAAAACTGAATGCATAGTGACTAACCAAGAGCAAGAAGTTGTCATGAAAGGTGCAAGGTAAAAAGACAACTGTTACATGTGGGAGCCATTAGACTTCAGTCCCACTTCAACTTGTTCTCTAGCTAGAGAAGAAGAAGTAAAACTATGGCACCAAAGGCTAGGTCATCTTCATTTCAGAGGCATAAAGAAGATCATATCTATGGATGCTGTAAGAGGTATTCCCAAACTGAAGATTGATGATGGCAAAATATGTGGTGATTGTCAAATAGGCAAACAAACCAAGATGTCCCATCCAAAGCTCCAACATCTGACAACTTCCAAAGTTTTGGAACTTTTACATATGGATCTTATGGGACCTATGCAGGTTGAAAGTCTTGGTGGTAAGAGGTATGCCTATGTTGTGGTTGATGATTTTTCAAGATATACATGGATAAACTTCATCAAAGAAAAGTCAGATGTATTTGATGTATTCAAAGAATTATGTCAAAGATTGCAAAGGGAAAAATCCAGCTGTGTGATCAGAATAAGAAGTGATCATGGAAAAGAATTTGAGAATCAAAAGTTCTTAGATTTCTGCTCTTCAGAAGGAATCAATCATGAGTATTCTTCTCCTATCACTCCTCAACAGAATGGGATTGTTGAAAGGAAGAATAGAACTATTCAAGAATCAGCAAGAGCTATGATCCATGCTAAAAAGTTACCTCTGTATTTCTGGGCTGAAGCTATGAACACTGCCTGCTACATCCATAACAGAGTTACCTTGAGAAAAGGAACCCTGTCCACAATATATGAAGTCTGGAAGGGCAGAAAACCCACTGTGAAGTACTTTCATGTGTTTGGAAGTAAATGCTATATTCTGACAGATAGGGAGCAAAGGAGAAAAATGGATCCTAAAAGTGATGAAGGAATTTTCCTTGGATACTCTATAAACAGCAGAGCATATAGAGTATTTAACTACAGAACAAATGTTATCATGGAGTCCATAAATGTGATAATTGATGATGCTCCTACAGATGTCCCAGAAGATGTTGGAACATCTGCTGATATCAAGGTTGAAGCTGAAGAAAAGAATGATCAATATAACTTCACTCAAAATGATACAAGGTCAGAAGATTCAAGCAAACCTCCCTCCATCAGAATACAGAAGGATCATCCCAAAGATTTAATAATTGGTGATCCCAACAGAGGTGTGAGCACTAGATCAAGAGAAGTGATTTCAGGTTCTTGTTTTGTTTCCAAAATAGAACCTAAAAATGTCAAGGAAGCTCTCACTGATGAATACTGGATTTGTGCTATGCAAGAGGAATTAGGTCAATTCACAAGGAATGAAGTGTGGAATCTTGTACCTAGACCTGATGACATAAATGTGATTGGTACAAAATGGGTGTATAAGAACAAGTCAAATGAACAAGGAATTGTTACAAAGAACAAAGCTAGACTTGTGGCTCAAGGATACACTCAAATTGAAGGAGTAGACTTTGATGAAACCTTTGCACCAGTAGCAAGGCTTGAATCAATAAGACTACTGTTAGGAATTGCTTGTATCTTAAAGTTCAAGCTATTTCAAATGGATGTGAAAAGTGCCTTTCTTAATGGTTATCTTAATGAGGAGGTATATGTAGAACAGCCTAAAGGATTTGTTGATCCAAGCTGTCCAAATCATGTATACAAACTCAAGAAAGCACTTTATGGTCTGAAGCAAGCTCCAAGGGCATGGTATGAAAGACTTACCACATTTCTTATCAAGCAAGGATACAGAAAAGGTGGGATTGATAAAACCCTGTTTGTTAAAGATGAAGAAGGAAATGTCATGATTGCACAAATATATGTTGATGACATTGTGTTTGGTGGGATGTCTGATAAGATGGTCAAACATTTTGTCAAGCAGATGGAAGCTGAATTTGAAATGAGTCTAGTAGGTGAATTAACCTATTTTCTTGGTCTGCAAGTTAAGCAAATGGAAGACTCAATGTTCATCTCTCAAAGCAAGTACTCCAAGAACATAGTGAAGAAATTTGGAATGGAAAATGCTTCTCATAAAAGAACTCCTGCTCCTACACATTTAAAGCTGACTAAAGATGAGAAGGGTGAGAATGTAGATCAAAGTTTATATAGAAGCATGATTGGAAGCTTGTTATACTTGACTGCTAGCAGACCAGACATTGCATTTGCAGTAGGAGTTTGTGCAAGATATCAAGCTGATCCAAAAGTCAGTCATCTCAATCAAGTCAAGAGAATCCTTAAATATGTTAATGGTACTTGTGACTATGGCATAATGTACTTTCATGGGTGCAAACCAATTCTCACTGGCTTTTGTGATGCTGATTGGGCAGGAAGTGCTGATGACAGAAAAAGCACTTCAGGAGGATGCTTCTTTCTAGGAAACAATCTGATTTCTTGGTTCAGTAAGAAACAGAATTGTGTATCCTTATATACAGCTGAAGCTGAGTACATAGCAGCAGGTAGCAGTTGTTCTCAGTTGGTTTGGATGAAGCAGATGCTCACTGAGTACAATGTCCCACAGGATGTCATGACATTGTACTGTGACAACTTAAGTGCAATCAACATATCTAAAAATCCTATCCAACACAGCAGGACAAAGCATATTGATATCAGACATCATTTCATCAGAGATCTTGTAGAAGAAAAGGTGATTTCATTGGAGCATGTAGCTACAGATCTGCATTTAGCTGATATCTTTACCAAGGCATTGGATGCTACACAATTTGAGAACTTAAGGGGGAAACTTGGAATCTGTGTATGTGATATCTAGCAGTTAATGAGATGTGCCAACATGTCATATGACATTGCATGGCATAAGTTCCAGATGGCAAAGCTAGTCTGGACTAGATCCTTGAAAATTTCATTCCTAATCATTTGGACTGTAACGGCTACTTATTTAGTAATTCCTTATAAGCAGCTATCAAGAGTCTCATCACACCATCACAAGCGAATCACATTAACTAGTAATCCTTCAGAAATCATAAACCCTAAAGCTGTTCATCCTTCTTCCTCTACAATGTCTCAAAACCCTAAAACAGCTGAGGAAATTCTCAACAAGGAAGACGTGGTTCATGCCACTCCAATCTCTATTGTGCCAATGCCATCAACACCATTGGACGAGCTCAGGGGAAGCGCTTCTCACACTAAAAAGGCAAGAACACCAAAGAGAGCTAAAGATCAAGTTTGTAGCAAAGCCAAAGGAGGCATTCCTTCTCCTGCTAACATGCCACCAAAATCTTCAAACTATGTGGATGATTCAATCAAGGAGATTGTCACCCAAATTCTGTTTGAACAAAGAAAGGTGAGTGGGATCTCTGTTCCATTGCAAACCATGCCTGCTCCCCAAGAAGAACCATCTCAAACTGCAGAGGACACTTCTGCAGAACAAGATGTCCCAATAAATGTTGGAACATCTGCAGAAGAGAAAGAAAATTCATCTGATGCTGAACAGACTGAGGTCCAAGAAAAGGCCTCAAGTGAAAGTGATAAAGAAAACTCTGAGGATCAGAATAAGGCCTTAAATGAAGATAATGACAAAGTCTCTGAGGATCAGACCAAAGCCTCAGATGAAGATCTAATCCCTGCTGATCAACAAGTTGAAGAAGAGACTGCTCAATCTCCTCCAGTGGTCAACCTGGAGCAGGACTCTGATGCAGAAATCATAGCATCTGTTAAACCCAGCATAGCCAAAAGACTCAGGTCCAGGAAGGGTAAGATGCAAGCTGAAGCAGCAATTCCTGAAAAGAAGAAAGCCTCTCCAAAGAAAGGGAAAGCTAAAGCCTCTTTTGGGCCATCAAAACAATGGAGTAAAGTTCAAACTCAGAAAAGAAAGGCTGTCACACCATCAGATTCAGATGTTGAATCAGATGTCCCAACATCTCCTCCCAAGAAGAGACCAGCAACATCCAGAGCTTCAACTGCTGTACCAGAAGCTCCCTTGGACAACATATCATTTCACCATGTCTCTAGTGTGAACAGGTGGAAGTATGTGTACCAAAGAAGGGTTGCCCTGGAAAGAGAACTGAGCAGCAATGCACTTGAGTGCACAGAACTGATTGATCTCATCTCTGCTGCAGGACTATTCAGAACAGTCTCAGACCTCTCTCCCTGCTATGAACTTCTTGTCAAAGAGTTCATTGTGAATCTTCAGGAGGATTGCTCAAATAGTAAGTCCTCTGAGTTTAGAAAAGTTTATGTTAGAGGTAAGTGTGTTGAGTTCTCTCCCCAAATCATAAATCAGTATCTAGGAAGAGAAACAGATGGACCAAATGAGCTAGGCAAGACAGATAATCAAGTCTGTAAGGTGATAACTGCTGACCAGGTCAAGGCATGGCCTGTGAAGGGAAAGCTATCTGTAAGCATGCTTACCAGAAAGTATGCCATGCTGAACAGGATTGGTACATCTAATTGGGTGCCTACTAACCACACTTCTTCAATCTCAACTGGTCTAGCCAGATTTATATATGCTGTTGGAACTCAAACCAAGATGGATTATGGAGCTTTCATCTTTGATCAAACCATGAAGCATTCCAGCTCTTCTGCAACAAAGCTACCAATAGCTTTTCCATCATTGTTGTGTGGTATTGTACTCAATCAATATCCTGGGATTTTAACTGACAAGGATACTGCCTGCAAGAGAGGGAGCCCCCTGGCTTTTCACTACAAGTTATTCCTCAGTCATCATGCTGCAGATGTTGAAGCTCCTTCTGGGACATCTGCTGGTCCATCCACTGTTAAGAATCCAATCTCCAGGAAGACTTTAATTGCTGAACTCAAAAGGACCTGCAAAGAGCTTGAAGCTAGAAAGCAGAAGCTTGAGGAAATAATTAAGAGGTTGGAAAGTGAAGAAGATCAGACAGCTGCATCTGATGAAGACAGTGAAGCTGCAAGTGAAGCTGATAAAGATGAAGACACTGAAGTGGAGGAAGCTACTGAGAGTGATGAATCTGAGTGATCTGTGTATGTGAGGCATTTGTAATGACAGCAATAGTTCTTTGGCCCCTAATTTTGTGTCTACCAAGGGGGAGAACAACAACAAATTTGTACTGCTGGTTATTTTGAATGAAATCTGTTTGTTTTTGTCTGAACTGAATAAGTGTGAATATTTCTGTTGAAACAAGACTGGACTCATATATGTTTGAGGGGGAGTAATCTCAAATAAAAATCAACAGAAAAGTAATGATATACTCTGATAAAAAGAACTTCTGCTGCACTCTGAAAACCAGAAAAGATGTTAGCCAAAAATTAGCCAAAGGGGGAGTTTGTAGATGTTTAAGAATTGGCAGAATTTTTGACCAAACAAGAAATGTTAAATTCAGTTCAGAATGTCCTATCAGATGTTGGGACATTAGTAAACAGAGTATGTGAACTTATTTCAGGATGTCCTACCAGATGTTGGGACATTGTAAAAATGACTAAGTTCAGTTTTGTCAGGATGTCCCAACAGATGTTGAGACATCTCAGACCTGCTACCAGAATTAATTATTGATTAACAGATCAGAGATATTTAAGGAGAACTATCTGGAATTAATTAATGCTGGATAAAAACAGAACAAGGAGCATCTGTAGGGAGTTTTAAATTGAAGATTCAGATTAAAACAGAAGACCTAATGCACCTAGAATATAGGAGGTAACAAACCCTAAATTCAAGGTGACAGTTGCTGCACATTAGGGCTGGATCATTCTACAGAAAGCCCAAAATTCAGATACCTATTTAAACAACAGAAACTCATAGAATTGAGTACGAATTTCAGAAGACTAAATAGGGTGTCTAGTGTTTTAATAGCAGGTTGTTTTTATGTACCACTTTATGAGCTTTTAAGCAAAAGTGCATTTGTGACTTGATTGAAACTGTGAAGTAAGATCAAGCTGTTTTGTTTGAAGTGTGACTTCAATTTAATTAAACTTGTAAACAAAATCACTGTGTGATTGAGGGGGAGTGAGTAGGGTACTCTTATCTAAGTGAGTCTTAGGTAGAAATTGCATTGGGTAAGTATTAAGTGATAGATTAAACAGGGTGGTTTAAGTCTAGAATTAATATTACTAATAGTGGATTTCCTCCTGGCTTGGTAGCCTCCAGATGTAGGTGTGGTTATACACTGAACTGGGTTAACAAACTTCTGTGTTGTTTATTTTTCCTGCTGTTTAAAGTTTTGGTTAAATTTGTCAAATGTCCTATTAAGTGTTGGAACATCTCTTAGGACATCTCATTACAGAATTTCAATGAGGATAGAGCAATCAATAATGATAACCCTAGAGCAGTCTTGAAGTAATAATATGGCTTCAGGAGGATAGAGCAATCAATAGCTCTAAAGCAGTCTTGAAATAGTAATATGATTTCAGGAGGATAGAGCAATCAATAGCTCTAAAGCAGTCTTGAAATAATAAGATGGCTTCAGGAGGATAGAGCAATCAATAGCTCTAAAGCAGTCTTGAAGTAATGATTTCAGGAGGATAGAGCCATCAATAATGATAACTCTAAAGCAGTCTTGAAATAATAATGATTTCAGGAGGATAGAGCAATCAATAGCTCTAAAGCAGTCTTGAAATAGTAATATGATTTCAGGAGGATAGAGCAATCAATAGCTCTAAAGCAGTCTTGAAATAATAAGATGGCTTCAGGAGGATAGAGCAATCAATAGCTCTAAAGCAGTCTTGAAGTAATGATTTCAGGAGGATAGAGCCATCAATAATGATAACTCTAAAGCAGTCTTGAAGTAATAATTTCAGGAGGATAGAGCAATCAATGATGATAACTCTAAAGCAGTCTTGAAGTAATAATTTCAGGAGGATAGAGCAATCAATGATGATAACTCTAAAGCAGTCTTGAAGTAATAATTTCAGGAGGATAGAGCAATCAATGATGATAACTCTAAAGCAGTCTTGAAGTAATAATGTGATTTCAGGAGGATAGAGCAATCAATAATGATAACTCTAAAGCAGTCTTGAAATAATAATGTGATTTCAGGAGGATAGAGCAATCAATAATGATAACTCTAAAGCAGTCTTGAAGTAATAATCAATGATGATAACTCTAAAGCAGTCTTGAAGTAATAATTTTAGGAGGATAGAGCAATCAATGATGATAACTCTAAAGCAGTCTTGAAGTAATAATTTCAGGAGGATAGAGCAATCAATGATGATAACCCTAAAGCAGTCTTGAAGTAATAATTTCAGGAGGATAGAGCAATCAATGATGATAACTCTAAAGCAGTCTTGAAGTAATAATTTCAGGAGGATAGAGCAATCAATGATGATAACTCTAAAGCAGTCTTGAAGTAATGATTTCAGGAGGATAGAGCAATCAATGATGATAACTCTAAAGCAGTCTTGAAGTAATAATTTCAGGAGGATAGAGCAATCAATGATGATAACTCTAAAGCAGTCTTGAAGTAATATTTTCAGGAGGATAGAGCAATCAATGATGATAACTCTAAAGCAGTCTTGAAGTAATAATTTCAGGAGGATAGAGCAATCAATGATGATAACTCTAAAGCAGTCTTGAAGTAATAATTTCAGGAGGATAGAGCAATCAATGATGATAACTCTAAAGCAGTCTTGAAGTAATAATTTCAGGAGGATAGAGCAATCAATGATGATAACTCTAAAGCAGTCTTGAAGTAATAATTTCAGGAGGATAGAGCAATCAATGATGATAACTCTAAAGCAGTCTTGAAGTAATAATTTCAGGAGGATAGAGCAATCAATGATGATAACTCTAAAGCAGTCTTGAAGTAATGATTTCAGGAGGATAGAGCAATCAATGATGATAACTCTAAAGCAGTCTTGAAATAATAATGTGATTTCAGGAGGATAGAGCAATCAATAATGATAACTCTAAAGCAGTCTTGAAGTCATGAGAATTTATCAGGAGGATAAAGTAACCCTGAGGTGACAATAAAGCAGTCCCAAAGTAATAAGGAGCTTATCAGGAGGATAAAGCAGTCCTGGTGATCATAAATTTGTTTGTTGGGTAATTAACCTGAAAACAAGGTAGCATTATGTATAATAACATTAGTTTATGCATTATGTATGCATGTATAATATGATGCACTTGAGTAATGTATTATGCATTCATGGATATGTATGCTATGGTATGATGTAAATGATGTATGTATGATATGATACTGCCGGGAGCGTCTGGATATCTTTGTATAATAACTGCTGGCCAGGGAAAATAAATCCCGATTTGTTGCTGAAGAACATATTATACATAACCCTCCGTCTGCTGGGATAACAGGGTATAGATAACCTCCCGTCTGCTGGGGATAGTAAGGTAGATATAACCTCCCGTCTGCTGGGGATAGTAAGGTATACATAACCTTCGTCTTCGTTTGATAGTAGAGTAAATACAACATCCCGTTTTCGTTCGTCGTACCCTTATTGGAAAGTAAATTCCCGAATATCCGTATGAGGATAAAAGAGATGGATATAAATTCCAGGGGAGATGAGACTTTATGAAGATGGATTTGCCCTACTGAGGGTTTTGTAACTGTCTTGTAAAGGTGAACCGGCGAAGCTTCGTTGAGATCCTTCCCTCGTTCGTCCTTAGTAAATACTATTACTGCATTTTCATGCATTTCTGGTAAACATTAATCATATTAAAAGCATACATGCATTTCTGGTAAACATCAATCATATTCAAAAGCATGATACATTCAAACATAACCAATGGACGTTTCGCTTAGGGTAAAAGTAAATCTGGATTCAGAGGGAAAAGTAAAGCTGAACTTGAAAACAGAATCGTTTCAACTTCGAGAGTGTATAACCAATTGGATCTATAGCTCCTGAGATTCTTTAACTTTCCTGAGTACCTTTCCAGAAATCCTCATAGCTGGATCTGAATACATGATATTGACACCATCTGATACTACTGGCGTAGACAACTAATTTCCATCATGGTTTCAGCTGAGAATCCAATATCAAGGTAATACAACGAGAGGAATGTGTCTTCAAATTATGATGGACCATATGCGCTCCGGGTATTAGATTTGAAGAGAAAGCATTGCCCCTTGGTTGAGGATGAATTGCCTCATAATGGAAGTATCTGAATGTAGTTACCTCAAGAGAAACAAGCAGAATGCCCCATAAGCATATGCCCCTGGCATTGTGAACTCTGTAATGTCACCTTTGGTAATTCAACTGTATGAGGGAAAATGCCCCTGGCTATTAAGCACAGTTGAGTCTGGACCTAATTGCCCCAACTGAATTGAACAGTAACTTGGTATGCCTCTTGACTGGGAAACAGTGACTATGCCCTTGGCATTATGAACTTTGTAATGTTACCCTTGGCACTTCAGATAGATGAGGAGATCTGCCTCTGGCTGCTTAAACATAGTTGAATCTTGTCCTGATTGCCCCAAATGAGTTAGGAAGTATCATGGCCTGCCCCCTTGATTGGGAGATAATGACTATGCCCCTTTGTATACATGGACTTTGATCCAGGAAACAACTTTGTTTATCGTAAGGACTTTGGTTCATTGAACATTCATCCTGTAAGCTTCTCCATTTGTCAAACACTCAGGTATATGCAAACAGATATATTCAAAAATGCAATGCTTATGTCTGTCTTGAAGTTTTGAAACAAGTTATTTTAGAAAAACTGTTTTTTTTTTTTTTTTTTTTTTTTTTTTGTGAAAACTGTGATATTAACTCAAGTTTTATAACAAGCCCTAAAGGAGTCAGGATACCTTTTTGTAGCAGTACGCTTTCGAACTAACCATGCTTCAGTTAGGACTTTTAAAGGGTTATAACGTGGCCTGGTTCATGGTTTAAGAAACAAAGGATATAGGCTCAAATTTTATTTGTACCCAACCCAATCTCCATGATGTTCTTCAGTCCTACACTCAGTTAACTTATGCATTGAAGTTCCAAAGAGTTTTGGTATTGTAACACTGATATTTGTGATGGTTCAGAAACCAAAAATTTATTTGAACATTCGGTCATCTTTCTTTGTTGAGGATTCATAGTGACCTCTTTTTTCTTTTGACTTTATTATCCCTTCTTTTTGCCTGAACTGTTTATTTCAAGGTTACAGTCAGCGGGATGTCTTAATGTTTTACTAAGTCTCCTTCATAGGTTTTGACTTAGTAAGCTTTTCTTTTGCTGGATATTGACTGTCAGGTTTAATGATTACCGAGAACCATCATTAGTTGTGTACAACACAGATAATTGGCATATTTGATTTAACCGAGTAACTACCCTGCCCCGGGTTATGAATAAGGGTTTTAATTTGTGCGAGAATAAAAACTCCTACTTCACAGGCTCAAAAGGGTTGACTAGGGATTAACTTCCTTATATCTCCACTGTTTAGGAATTGAAACAATGCCTGTACATCGTCAGCATAGTCTGTTCAAAAGCATACTACATAAGATTATGGTATTGTTTTCGTCATCCTCCCTCTATAGGCTTATAGCTTTATCAGGAGTTAAATATCACAAGATAAGAAACACAGTTTTTAAATATAGTGAAACGAATGGATTAATTCAAGACAAACATACGCAATGCATTAATGAAGACAAAAGTTTTACATAATAGTAAGTGTTCAAACAAATAAAAGAAATTACAAATGAAAATTCAAATGTTGTCCCATCCAGTTGGCTGAATGTCCTCAATTGCAATCTGTGAACTTGGAGGAGCAGTATACTTCACCATGAAATCAAATTTACCACTTGGATGTCCCAAGGTGCCCCATATTTCAACAGGAACAGGTAGGCTTTCTTTCTTGCAACCTTGGGCAACTTGTCTTGCAGCTTCGGTGTTTGATGGACGATAGTAGAACTCAACTTGACCTTCTGGAGTAACCCCTAGGATTCCTTCATCAATTAGGTCTTGAATCTTTTTCTTCAATTCCCAACAGCTATTAGTATCATGTCCAGGACAGTTGGAGTGATACCCACACCTTGCCTTGGGATTATAGCGAGGAGAGGAGGTTTTAGGATTTTGAGGAGAACTTTTCAAAGAAATTAGTTCCATCTCCAACAAGCATTGCAGAACTTGTGACATTGGAGTGCTGAACTTGATAAACTGCCTTCTATATTTCTTGTGTTGAGGTGGATTAACCTTATCAGGTCTTTCTTCTTCAACTGAAGAACAATCAATGGCAACCTGTTTCTTACCTTCTTTTATCCTCATCTTCCTTTCAACCAAATCAGCTTGTTTTAACGGAGGTTGACTGACAATTAGATCACTGGCTCTATCACTTTGAAGTTTGTGGACAAAGGTTCTCAGCTCTTCTTGCCCCTGAGCTAAACTTTGAATAAGAGCCACCTGGTCATTCATCTGGGTCCTCATTCCTGTCATCTCAGCTTGTAGTTGTTTCAGCTGATCATCCTTGTTGTCCTCAGGATTCTTCTTCTTAGCCAGCAGTGTCTTTAATTCATCCTGCCCCTTGGACAAGTTCAGGATCAACTCTTGGAACTGTGCATTTTGTGCCTGGAGATCCTTAACTGTTTGTTCAAGAGCCATTGCTGAAATAAACAACGAGGAGATAAGAAACCTGTGCACGAGAAACCTGTGATGCAATGATATGGTATGCATATGCAATGTTTTTCAAGGACCGCAGAATTTAAATTTGCTTAGACAAACATGAAAGTAAACTTTTATTAGTAATAACTTTGTTTTGCCTTTTAGGCATACAGAAATGAAATAAAATAGGTACAAAAGATGGGGTTTTAAGTCTCCCATGGACGTTTCCTCTTTATGTTGAGGTATGAATTGAGGTTTCGTTCCTCATGAAGTTGCTTTGTTAGCTCTAGGATTCTTGCTTGGCTTGCTTTGTAATGAGCCTCGAAAGTATCCCTTTGCTCCTTCAGTTGGATCCATGATCTCTGCAAGTCTTCCATATCAGTAGGCATGTCTGGGTGAAGGATGGTATAAGCTGTGTTTCCTTCAGCAACAGGTTCCATGGTAACTGGTAGGACGGCAGGATATGGCATCATGAGTGTCTGAGCACGAGATCGTACCCATCTGAGATAAGCCTCCATAGGAATAGTGTACTTAGGCTCCAGTGTCTTGCTGTCAATCCTGTTTACTTTTCCCCAAGCTCGTATAAATCTCTGACGGTAACCCTGAAGATCGTTGTCATAATCAAACACAATGCCCTGAATCAACATGTCATGTAGGCCATCACTTCTGGCGTAACCAAACTGTCGTAAAGCTAGAGAGGGGTTGTAGGTAATGCCTCCTCTTATGCCTAGAAGTGGCACATTAGGAAACTCCCCACAACGGTCAATGATGGTAACATTCTCCATGGATCTGGAGCACCAATGGATATCTGAGTGAGAAAGTGACATGATCCTTTTGGACCATCTGAACCCTTGCTCATTCTTCATTACTGAGCGAGGAAGGTGAGAAATAAACCACCTAGAAAGCAAAGGTATGCAGCACATCAAAGTTCCTCTTGCCCTTGTAGTACGAGTATGGAGAGAATGTAGGATGTCTCCAAGCAATGTAGGCACTGGATTGTGACTCAGGAATATGTTAATGGCATGAACGTCTATGAACTGATCTGGATTGGGGAACAATACTAAGCCGTATATCAGCAAGGCTAAGATCTCCTCAAAAGCATCATAGCTCATGGCCTTCAAGAACACTTGAGCTTTATCCATTAACACCTTAGCAAGAATACCTTTAACTCCACTTCTCGTTTCTAGAACAATGTCAGATTTTTTCAGATGTAGAGCTGCAGCAATAACCTCTGGTTTAAGCTCTTTCTCCAGGCCTGTGAAGGGTCTTTGATCAAGAACAGGTATGCCCAGAAGTTTAGAGAACTCCTCCATGGTTGGAACCAGCTGGTAGTCAGGGAATGTAAAGCAGTGGTGTTTAGGGTCAAAGGACTGGAACAAGACACTCGTCATGTCTTCATTGAACCCTGAAGTGACCAGACCCAATAGGTGACCATGTCTCTTGTTGAATCGGGAGTGATCAGATACTTGAGAAACCAACTCTTTAAGCTTGGGAGGTATCCCTACAAAGTTGATCCTGATGGTGTTTCTACGAGCAGAAGCCATGACCTGCAACAAAGACAAAGATAAATCCTCTGGTCCTTGAAATGGTTAGTGAGAATGTTATGCTTATGATGCATGATGATGTCATGATGTTATGCTCAATCACAAACATGTGGCACACACAAACAAGTCACACCATAGCCCTAGGTTTAAAGGCTTGCATGAGGTTTAAGGTAAGTACCCTCCCCTGAAGTTAGATGGTTCATCCTGTCCTACAAAAGTAACCAGGTTCTAAGGGATCTCAATATCATTGATCCTTCACAAGGGTGGTTGATCAGAAGGCAACTTACTTGCCAACCAAAACCCTCCAAGTTTAAGATCTCAATGAGCGTAGTATCGAGTGTCAACCAACTTCAGTCTGCACCAAAGCCGATTACCTCACTACTTTCTAAAGGCCAAGATGAGTTAACTAGGGTTCTAAAAGTTAGTTAGTGCATTGACAACATATGGCAGCCTCATATTATCCTCAACTTGACTTAAGGAACATAAGCACCAACCAAGAAGTCGCACTAACTATGGCCACCAGATCAACCGTATCGATATACGTCGTACAGTTTCCTTGGTCTATTGCCATTTACCTAAGGTACACTAGATCCGGGTTAGGACCTTTCACACATAAGAGCAACCCCAACAAGTAATATAAAGCAAACAAGGCAAACAATTTAAAGTGATCTAATTCCTAAGGGTACCCCTCTTTTATATTAAATCCCCAGCAGAGTCGCCAGTTCTGTAACACGGTGGGAGAACTGACTTTAAGTAATATTGCGGATAGCAAGAGTCGCCACCGACTTTTATTTTATCCATAAGGAAAGGGTATAAAAGAACAGGAAAGACCTTAAGAGAATAGTTTGGGTCCGGGGGGTAGGTTATGTAAAGGGAAGGTGTTAGCACCCTTTACATCCATGGTTATCCATGGGCTCTTAGTTACTTAGCTCACTTTTGAATTGTTTTTGAAAGTGTAGTGAGTGAATAGAAAAAATTTTCAGAATAGTTAATAATAATCCATGTACGGATGTGTAAAAACTTGTTTGAAAATTTGTTTGAAATTGTGGAAAGTTTGAAAAGTTCTTGAAGTGAGCAAGTACATAAGAGGAACCTACCCTAAAGTTTAAAGTCTTTCTTATTCTTTATCCTTTCCTTGGTAAGACTATCCCTACTATTAAGGAGTAGGTAGTCATTACCTTGGATGTGAGGGACATGAGAGGGACATATGTTGTTATGAAGGCAGCTGTGGGGTGTAATAAGCATACTGGAGGGACTATCATCATTATTCGAAGGGACTCGATTCGTATAGGCAACCATGAGGGACTTGATGATTTTCTTTTTTGAAGGGACTTGCTTTATACACCCCACTTGACCATTATTCGTAGGCAACTTGAGGGATAACCTTAGAAAGTGAGACGGCGATAAGAATCGACTTACGTGTGTGAGTGTTTAATTTAATTATCTTATATTTAAAAGTGATCTAGAATTAATTTTAAATAAAATACATATTTTTCACTCCCTAATTACTAACCATAATAATAATTAAATAATTAAATAATTTACATCCAGGAGCAATTACAACATAATTATAATAAGCATAATAAATAAATAGCAAAATATAAATATATAGCACAATAAATATAATAAGTAAAAATAATAAATAAGCAAATAAAATAGGGGTTAGTAATAATTATAATAAGAAAATTAAATAAGGTTAGTAGAAATAATAAAAATAAAGTTAGTGAAAATAATTAAATGAAACAATAATAATGAGAAAAAATAAACAATATTAGAGACATAATAATAAAAATATAATATAATAGTAAAATAAAAATAAATAATGATAGTAAATCACAATAGAAAAATATTATAAATGATATGATTAGAATAATAAGCACAAAGTTTAATTTTAAATATATAATAAGAAAAATTTCTAAGCATAATATAAATCATTTACAACAATTCAATTATTTATCAACAATTATTAAAAGATATTTATTCATTATGAGAAAATAAATTTTAAATGTCATGTTTATAAAAATAATCATATTTACAAAATTAATCTTATTTATAAAATTTTAATTTTTATTAATTATCCTATTTACAAATTATTTTAAACATATATTAACATTTATTTATTAAAACAATATTTACATATTATAAGGAGAAAATAAATCTAAAATATTATATTCATAACATTAATCATATCTACAAACAAATTCACAAGAATAAATGTGCATAATAAAATTATTTAGAAAATAGGATTAGGTTTTATTTAGAAAAATATTTTTAGGGTTTATTTTATAATATACAAAATTATTTTAACTAATATATAATTTAGTTACACAAATAAAAGTTTAAATTGAGAAGACAAGAGTTTAGATTTTTTTTTTAGAAAAATAATATACATAATATATATTTTATAATATAAAAGATAATAGAATAATATAATTTATTTTAGATATAATATTAATAAAATAGAAAATAAAACAAAAGAGAGAAAAAGGAATCAAAAAAACCTGATGGGGCTGGGGTTTGAACCCAGTCCCCTAAGCTTGCAGCCAACAATACACACCACTGGGCTGCCCATGCGCAGGCAAGAGATGAGAGAGTGAGATTGGTTTTGTGCCTTGCTTTGAGGAATCCAGAAAAAAAAAAAAAAAAATAAAAGGCCTGGGGTGGAGTTGAACCCAGGACCTCCTATCTATACACATGCGCACACTACCACCCGGCTGGAAGAGCCCACCTGATAATATAATGGCAAGAAATAATAATATATCAAGTTTGATTTTAACCTGAAAAAAATAGACAAAATGATGTAGGAGGCCAAGACTCGAACTCAGGTCCCATAGGCTGCACGCATACGCCTCCTACCACTGGGCCAACCATTAGCTGGTGATATACAAACAGAGAAAACATATTATATTTTAAAACAACATTTGAATTTCAAAACTGGCGCGAACTGATCTTCATCTTCTTCCTTGTATCTGCGCTTTTTCCTACGAGCATTGCTGCGAATTTACCTGCGAGTTCTTCATGGTTCTTGACCTACGAAAATCAAACTCACACCAAACAGCAACGATTTATAAAATTAATTATAGTTTAGTGATCCTGGAGATTCATAGAACACTCCTATGTTCTCAAAACTCATTTAAACTCAGTAAATCAAAGGACCCCATTTTCGACCTCTAAACCCTAACCATGGCATTTGGTCCATTAGGCTATGAAACTTCAAGCTATTTGTCCAGAATCGTTCCTTGGATCATCACAAACACAAAAGTACAAACAAAATTCATTAATAATGCACAAATAAACAGAATCGAAAATTTGAAATTCAAGGCAAAGTTTGATTCGGGTAGGGCAATATGAGATGGTATTGATGCATATGATTGATGCTTTACAATCAGTGACGTCCAGGGAAGCTAGCCATGTCTTTATTTTACCTTCTAGTGCCTTGGATTGAAGAATCCGAATCTCACTTTTTTGCTTGAATTTTGAGTTTTTGAATCTTACCCTTGGCTGCTGGATTTCGTCCTTGATCAATGGCAATGAGTTTAGTATATATAGGAGACTCAATTAGGTCAAAAACTTTGATTGATTATGTGGAAGTTTTGATATTTTAAGATTGAGAAAGATCATGCCATGAAAGTTCAATATTTTTGTACCAATGCTTTCTATTTCAAACCACTCCATATAATTCTTGCATCAATTTGTTCCATATTGATTTTATGACTTTCTAGAATCAATAAATCAATTAAATCTTCACATTTAATATTTTATTTAAATTTAAAATGATTTTAAGAATAAAAAATCATAATAAATTAATTAAATAAAATAAAAATTATGAAAATATTATGGAAATTTCGTGCAAGATGTTATTGTATGGGTTGGGTCATAATTTGGCCAGCCCATTTGGAGAAAATTGTTTTTAGGCCTCCATTTTCAACATAAACCATCACAAAATTTCCCAACTTTGCAAGGGCACATCTCCCTCAATTTTAAAGGTATGAGGGTGTTCTTGGACTTTTTGGAAATCTTGAAGAGTCCTCTAAACAACCCCATTGGTTTCAGGTCCATATCATTTACCAATCTCAAGTTATGCCCTTTTGAAGTTGTTGACTTTTTGTTGACTTTTGAAATGACCTATAATGTCTTAGGTC
Source organism: Lathyrus aphaca (assembly GCA_963966055.1). NCBI lineage: Eukaryota > Viridiplantae > Streptophyta > Magnoliopsida > Fabales > Fabaceae > Lathyrus > Lathyrus aphaca. The sequence goes on from OZ014524.1 coordinate 340,725,400, forward strand.
ATATCTTCCAAATGAAGCATTTTTGGGCTTAACTTTCAACATAAAAGTTGTAGAGAATTCAATTTCCTTCAAAATGAGCTTTGGATGGAGACTTGGTGATCAAGTATGTGAAAGTTATGGCTGGTCAAAGTTCAGTTGACTTTTATTGAGGAAACCCTAATTTAGAAACTCCTGATTATTGATGATCTGGAATCTTCTTGATGAATCATGATCAACCCTTGATCAAATGATGAATTTTACTTCATATACTTGATGTTGGCAAAAAATCATGAAGTTTGACTTTGGTTTGCCCACAGTTGACCTCAGTTTGACTTTTTAACTGCATTGACTGATTTTGACTTATCTGATCATTTGACTGAGCAAACTTTTGAGAAAAGTCTTGAGACTTGACATGGGGGTTCTTGCACACATATAAGATGTTATGAAACTCACTTGAGGTACTGGAAGTCCATTTAGCCTGATTAAAGTCAAAACCCTAGTTTTGGATGCACTGCTTAGGAGGTGCATTGTCTGAGGGAATTGTCAACTTCTTTGACCAATTGTGAACTTTGTGAACCTTGTGAATCTTCATAAAGTGTCTTGTGAACCTAATGGGAGATAGTGTGAAGCTTGTGAACCTTGTGAACCTCATGAAGTGGCTTTGTAGACCTCATGAACCTCAGGAGAGCTTTGTAATCATTGTGAATCTTGTGAACCTTGTGAACCCTCATAAAGTAACTTGTAGACTTCATGAACTTCATGAAAGGTCTTGTAAATGTTGAGAAGCTTGTGAACCTTGTGAACCTCATGAAGGGCTTTGTAGACCTCATGAACTTCAAGAAAGGCATTGAAAGCATTATGGAACTTGTGAACCTTGTGAACCTTCAAGAAGTAACTTGTAGACTTCATGAACTTCATGAAAGGTTATGCAAGTGTTGGAGGACTTGTGAACCTTGTGAACCTTCTTAGAACACAAAGTCTTGTATTGTGAGGGCAAATTTTGGGGTGCAACACATCCATCAATACCCGTAGAGAGGGTAATTCAACTTCAACCGGTAGGACTGCCTCCATACCATACACAAGTTGATACGGCGTTGCCCCAGTGGATGTTCTGATTGACGTGCGGTACCCATGCAAGGCAAATGGTAACATTTCATGCCAGTCTTTGTAAGTGACTACCATCTTCTGCACAATCTTCTTGATATTTTTATTTGCCGCCTCCACAGCGCCGTTCATCTTTGGCCTGTAAGGAGAAGAATTGTGATGTTGAATCTTGAAGTCCCGGCACAGCTCTGCCATCATTTTGTTGTTCAAATTGGAACCGTTATCAGTAATGATTCGCTCGGGCACTCCATACCGACAGATGATATCTTTCTTTAGGAATCGGGCTACCACTTGTCTTGTAACATTTGCATAGGAAGCTGCTTCAACCCACTTGGTAAAATAGTCAATGGCGACCAGGATGAATCTGTGGCCGTTTGAAGCAGTCGGTTCAATCTTGCCAATCATGTCAATGCCCCACATAGCAAAGGGCCAGGGTGAAGACATCACATTCAAAGGATTGGGAGGCACATGCACCTTATCCGCATAAATCTGGCATTTATGGCATTTTCTGGCATAGGCACAACAGTCTGCATCCATTGTGATCCAGTAATAACCTGATCTTAGCAGTTTCTTAGCCATGGCATGCCCTCCGGAATGGGTACCAAAGGATCCTTCATGCACTTCATGCATCAACAAATCTGCTTCCGTCTTGTCAACACATCTGAGGAGTACCATATCAAAGTTCTTTTTGTATAAAGACCCATCAGTGTTCAGAAAGAAACTACCAGCAAGCCTTCTCAAAGTCTTCTTATCATTGGAAGATGCCCCAGGTGGGTATGTTTGATCCTCCAAGAAGCACTTAATGTCATGGAACCAAGGCTTATCATCTTTAACAACATCCGCTGCGAACACATATGCTGGTCTGTCAAGTCTGGACACTGAGATCTGAGGTACAAAGTTGGCAGCCTGAACTTTGATCATAGACGAAATGGTAGCCAGAGCATCTGCAAACTGATTCTCGTCCCGAGGGATATACTCAAGCTTGACTGTTGTAAAGAAAGTCAATAGCCTCCTTGTATAATCCCTGTAAGGTATCAGATGATCCTGGTGCGTATACCATTTGCCGTTGGTCTGATTAACTACCAGAGCTGAATCTCCGAATACAGTCAATGTCTTGATCTTGAGGTCAATGGCTTCCTCAAGACCCATAATGCAAGCTTCGTATTCAGCTTCGTTGTTAGTGCAGTTGAAAGTGAGCTTTGCCGAGAAAGGCATGTGAACTCCCTTAGGTGTAATGAGTACTGCACCAACACCACGACCATTCATGTTAACAGCCCCATCAAACATCATAGTCCATTCTTCTTCCGGGTCAGGCCCTTCAGTGTGAATAGGCTCTTCATGGTCATTTGCTTTTATGAACATGATGTCTTCATCAGGGAAGTCAAATCTCATAGGCTGGTAATCATCGATAGGTTGCTCAGCAAGATATTCAGACAATACACTGCCCTTGATGGCTTTCTGAGAAGTGTACTGAATGTCATACTCTGTGAGGATCATTTGCCATCTTGCAACCCGTCCGGTAAGTGCTGGCTTCTCAAATATGTACTTAACTGGGTCCATCTTTGAGATTAACAAGGTAGTGTGGGTCAACATATACTGTCTCAGTCGGCGAGCAGCCCACGCTAAAGCACAGCAAGTTTTCTCGAGCAGTGAATAACGTTGTTCACAGTCGGTAAACTTTTTGCTTAGGTAGTTTATTGCATACTCTTTTCGACCAGACTCGTCATGCTGGCCCAGCACACACCCCATTGACTCTTCTAATACTGTTAAGTACATGATCAGAGGTCTTCCTTCAACTGGAGGCATAAGGATTGGAGGTTCTTGTAAGTACTCCTTGATCTTGTCAAAAGCCTTCTAACAGTCTTCGTTCCACCTGACCGTCTGTTCTTTTCTCAGCAGTTTGAACAAGGGTTCGCAGGTTGCTGTAAGGTGAGATATGAACCTTGAGATGTAGTTCAATCTACCTAAGAACCCTCGAACTTCCTTCTCTGTCTTCGGTGCAGGCATTTCTTGAATAGCTTTGACTTTATCAGGGTCAACTTCAATCCCTTTCTCGCTTACAATAAAACCCAGCAGCTTACCCGATCGCACCCCGAATGTGCATTTGTTGGGGTTCAACTTCAGTTGGTACTTCCTCAGACGCTTGAATAGCTTCAGCAGATTTACCAGGTGGTTTTCTTCAGTAAGGGACTTGGCAATCATGTCATCCACATAACACTCGATTTCTTTATGGATCATATCGTGGAATAATGTTACCATAGCCCGTTGATACGTTGCACCAGCGTTCTTCAGTCCGAATGGCATTACCTTGTAGCAGAACGTGCCCCAGGGTGTGATGAAGGTTGTCTTATCCATGTCTTCAGGTGACATTTTAATCTGATTGTATCCTGAAAATCCATCCATGAAGGAGAATACCGAGAACTGAGCCGTATTATCCACCAATACATCAATGTGAGGTAATGGGAAGTCATCTTTCGGGCTGGCTCTGTTCAGATCCCGGTAGTCAACACACATTCTTACTTTGCCGTCTTTCTTAGGCACAGGTACTATGTTAGCAACCCACGGTGGATAGCTAGTTACGGCAAGGAACCCAGCGTCCCATTGCTTTTGAACCTCTTCCTTGATTTTCATTGCCATGTCTGGGCGAGTACGGCGCAGTTTCTGTTTGACCGGCGGGCATTCTTCTCTCAAAGGCAACTTGTGCACAACGATGTCGGTGTCCAACCCTGGCATATCTTGATAAGACCAAGCAAACACGTCCACATACTCTTGAAGCAGGTCAATCAGTTGTCTCTTCACTGAGTCTTGTAAGCAGGCCCCGATTTTAACTTCTTTCACGTCTTCATCTGTACCAAGATTGATTGTTTCAACCTCCTCCTGGTGAGGGGTGATAACCTTCTCCTCTTGTCTTAACAACCTGGCTAGCTCTTCAGGAAGCTCATACTCTTCTTCAACCCCTTAATCAGCTTGATTGATTGGATTGTCAAAATCATACGAAGTCATAGCCGTGCTGTTGTCGGTGCTGTCTGGAAGGCACACTCTGCAAGGGTTCAATTTGTTCATTTTAGTGATTTGATTTTACTCTTGTTTAAAAAGTGAAATAAAGTTGTCATTTTGAAAACACTGCCATTTATTTTTTGTACAAAAAGAAAAATGGAAAAACAGTGAACGGAAAAGAAAAACGACTCATTTGCAAAAAGATGTCTGATATTTCATTGATTAATCTTGTTGCACAAAAAGTACAGATGGCCCGATTACAAAATGAGTCTTGTCATCTTGGGCAAGATGCAAGACTTGATGCATGCTATAAAAATACAGGAAATAATAATTACTCTGCATGAGTAACCCTTATAATTTCCTGGGAAGACCAGTTTGAGATACTGCTCCCCGGGATCTTTGGACGGATCCAACTTTCCAGGTCGCGGTCGCCTTCATCCTCGTCTTCCAAATTGTTGACAGCATCGGGGGTGAGCATCCCCCCACTAACAAAGTTGGGCTCCTTAGCAGCCTCTGCTTGATCTTGTTGAGTTGGTTTGTAACCCAACCCAAATCTATCCTCCTTCTTCTCCACCGGTAACAGTTTGCCCCAGCCTTGGGCAGTTCCTTCTTCAACAACCTTCCGGGCTTGTTGATATGATGTCATTGAGGTTCCAGGTACAGCAGATGTTTCATTTATGTTCAAGGCCTCAAACCCTTGACTCATTGTTTCGTGAATCTCCCCATCCATCTCAATGTATTTATAGGTAGCCAGGTGGCTAACAAAAATATCCTCCTCTCCACAGATAGTAACGACTTGACCCTCCCACTCGAATTTTAACTTCTGGTGAAGGGTTGAGGTCACGGCGCCAGCGGCGTGAATCCATGGCCTACCCAATAGACAGCTGTAGGCAGGCTGTATATCCATCACGTAGAAGGTCGTTTTGAAAGTTTGTGGGCCAATCGTTATGGGCAACTCAATCTCTCCCAGAACCGATCTCTTAGAACCATCAAAGGCTCTCACTACCAGGTTGCTGGGACGCAATGCCAATCCGTCATACTCTAGCTTCACAAGGGCTTTTTTAGGTAAGACATTGAGGGATGACCCCGTGTCTACCAGCACATGAGAAAGGACTGCACCTTTACATTCCATGGTAATGTGCAAAGCCTTGTTATGGTTGCGGCCCTCCGTAGTCAAATCAGTGTTGGTGAACCCTAGTCCATGACTAGCATTAACATTTCCAACCACAGCTTCCAACTGATTGACAGTGATCTCTTCAGGCACATAAGCTGCGTGCAAGACTTTCAGTAGTGCGTTCCGATGGGCTTCGGAGCACATGAGCAATGATAGGATAGAGATCTTGGAAGGCGTCTGGTGAAGCTGATCCACTATTTTGTAATCACTTTTCTTGATGATTCTCATGAAATCATCAACTTCTTGATCAAAGGGTGTTTTCAAAGCTTCTTTAACAACCTGCTCTTCCTGCACCATGCTTTTCCCTTTTGCCTTGGCAGCAGCCTCTGCTTCGGCAGTGGGTCTCTGAATTTGTGGAGCAAAGAGACGTCCGCTTCGAGTGAAGCCTCCGCCTCCTCCCACATTGTCTATTTGTGGTGCAGGGGTTGATGATTCAAGGGTGATTTTCTGTCCTCCGCAGTATAGATCAGAGCCGTAATGCCAGGGGATGGCATTACTGCTTTCATAAGGTACTGGCCCAGGCACTGTGATAGTGACTGGACTGATTGCAGCTGCGGAAGGAATTGTGATAGTCTGTGGATCGTAGTATATTGTGACTGGTGCTCTGATGGGAGTAGCACTTTGTGAGTTGTAGGCAGAATTATTTTCAGGATCGTAATAAATTGTAATGGTTGAGACATCTTCATTGTTTGTTGCTGACGTTGTAGGAGACATTGTTGGAAGGATGGGTGTTGTTGTTGTAGGAGATTCAAAGTGAAGTGGTGCTGAAGTTTTAGAAGGAATGTTTGTTGATATCTGGTCAGTTGAGATGACAGATGAAGCATTTGTTGATGAAGCCGAAGAGTTGTCGGGAACAATGGTTGTTGCAGTTGTAGGAGATACTGGAATTGTTGCTGATGAGGTTGCTGGATTTGGTGGGATTGACGTTGTAATTTGAAGTAGGCCACTCTGAATGAGACCATCTATGCCATTCCTCAAGTTATCACAACCATTCACTGAAATGTTGCAATAAGCACACCCTAGCTCACATCCCGGGAACATTTGACATTCAAGGAGTTGAGCTTTGATCTCTATCAACGGTGTCCGAATCTGACCCACACTGGTTATTAAATAAGACGGCTTGTCTTCTTCAATAGCATTGATTCTGGGACCTCCGTGGTTTGGCATAGGGTTCTTATTAACATTTGGTGGTGGTGCAAAATTCAGAGCCTTAGAGTCCACCAAGTCTTGTACCTTCATGTGCAAAGCTCTGCACTTTTCTGTACTGTGGCCAGGCGCATTTGAATGAAAAGCACATCTGGCGTTGGAGTCATAATTCCTGGGTAGACTATTAGGATCTGGAGGTGCCAACGTCCTTAGCTCAACTAGGTTGAGTTTCAAGAGTTGTGGCAGTAACGTTGCATAGGGCATAGGGATCGGATCGATCACCCTATTGGCCTGAGAAGGTCTCTGTTGGAATGGTCTTTGCTGATTGTTGTTGTTGGTGTTGTTGTAGTTTCTCGGAGGATACTGAGTTTGTTGCTGATAATGAGGTTGTTGCTGATAATTTTGTTGTTGTGGTTGATAAACTGGTTGTGGATGAGCTGGAGCGGGAATGGTGACTGCTGCCACAGACCTATGAACATATTGGGGTCTGCCCCTGTTGGCATGGATAGCATTGGTCTCACCAGTTCTTCTTGGGCCTGCAAAAGGCTTCCTTGTATTGTTGGATGAGCCGGCACCGTTGTCAGAGATTTTGCCCATTTTTAACAAGCTCTCAATTCTCTCTCCAGCTATAACAACATCTGCAAAGCTAGTGGAAGAGAAGGCAGCCAGCCTGTCAATGTATGTTCCCTGGAGGGTATTCATAAACATATCTACCATCTCCCTCTCTGACATAGGTGGCTGAACAGCAGCAGCCAATTGCCTCCATCTCTGGGCATACTCTCGGAAACTTTCCCTTAATGACTGTGACATTCCCATTAGGAGGGTCCTGTTGGGTGCCATATCCAAGTTGTACTGATACTGTCTGATAAAGGCCTCTGCCAGGTCCTTCCAACACCTGATAGTTGCTCTTGTCAGATGAAAGTACCATTCCCTTGAAGCTCCCGTCAAGCTGTCCTCAAAATAAAACATCCAGAGCTTCTCGTCCATGGTATAGGCCTTCAGCCTCCCCAGAAATGATTGTAAATGGGTCCGGGGGCATGAAGTCCCGTTGTATTTTTCAAAACAAGGAGGCTTGAACTTATGGGGAATCCTGACCCCGTCTACCAAGACCATGTCCATAACATCAAAGCCCAAAGAGTTTTGAGACTCCAAGGATCTTAATTTCTCAGCTATCTCATCCAGCCTTCTGTCATAAGCTTCCTCCCCAGCTCCCATTACTGTGAACTGATCTTCCTGGGGGTCTTCTTGCAGCACTCTGCCTGTAGTGGCAGTCCCTTGAACATTTGCAGGGATGTTGATCTCCGGATGAAGGTGGGGTCCAAATACAGGGGGGTTGACATGAGGTTGGACCCTCTCATTGTTGCTTGTGCCAGCAGTCCCTATATGGGGATCTTCTTGATTCTGCCTTTCCACCATTGCTCTCAATCTTTCTTGGCTCTGAGCCATGTTGTTCATCACTTCCATAAACTGCGTCATCTGGGTTCTCATTTCCAATCTTTCGTTTGCCATTTGGTTTCTAACCTCTGCAAGGTCCTGTTGTACCTGATCCATTTTATGCCCGGAAGGTTGTTACGGGTTGGATATCGGTGTGGACGGTTGAGGGGAAATACCCGGCGTCGAGCAATAGTTCCTGAACATCACAACAGATTTAGTAACAATAAAACAAAAACCTACAAAACAGACAAAGGGTTAGCATGCAATGCAGTATGCTTATTTGTTTTCAAGGTATCCGGCTTGGCATTCAGTTTTGACCCTTCCAGACCCTTGAAGATGCTGTTGATGTTGCTTTTGAAGTGAATTCGGATGGAACAAACTGATACATATATTACAAAAGGCAAATGGTACATAGTTTGTTTACAAATACAAGCCCTCTGAGGGGTCAAAATACATTACAAGAAAATGAAAGTACATGGAATGAAAGCAACAACAAGCAAATGGTCAAACACCAAGACCAAACTCATCCTCCCGAACTTCCTTGAGAAGTGCTTCGGTCACAGGATCAGCTGGACGCTCCGTGAGATTCCTGATAAGGAGGTTCCGGGTAGTAACAGCTGCAGTTAGCTTCTTGTGCTGACTTTGGTCTTTTGACCTTTTCACTCCAGCTATGATCTTCAGCTCTGAGATCTCTCTCTGGGCTGCTGCCAGGGTTTCCTGCTGTTCTTTTGCACTAGCTTCTAGCTGCTCTATCTTGTCCTGAGTCCTCTTATCTTCCAGAGTACGAGCTTCGGTGATCCTGACCCACCTAGCTTGACTCTCCTTTAGATACAAGTCTGTCCTGGCTTTCTGGAACTGGGCTTCCTTGCAAGCATTCTTCAGAATTTGTTCTCCAGCCCTAGACTTCTTGATGTAATCCTCAGACTTCTCAATTTTATCCAGATGCTCTACTCTCAGCTTCTCTAATCTTTCAATGTCCAACCTACCATCACCTCTCTCCCGGAGGGTCTTCTGCAAAGCCTGAGTCAACTTCTCATTTCTCTCCTTCAAACCCTCAAACTCCTCCAAACTGACAGTGGCAGGGGGTGATGCTGAGGATGATCCAGGCATATCCTCCATGGTAAAGGGCATTCCAGAGAATCGAGCCCTGGCATGGGACCACTCATGGTACTGTGCTGATGCTACATTGTTGCACTTCCCCAGAATGGTTACTCCCTTAGTTTGAACATTGTCCTAGGCCCAGGCTGCCTGCCTAACAATAGCCAGATTAGGCTTGTTCTCATAATAAAGAGTCTCAACCAAGTCTTGTGCCTTAGGAGTGTGGACCATTGCATAGCCCAGTTGTCTTTTGAACAGCTGAGGGTTGTAATTAATGCTACCCTTAACTCCTATCAGGGGTACATTGGGGAAATGCCCACAACTGGTGAGGATATCCCTGCCCTTTGTGCTTTGAGTGCACCACCTGATATCGGCTGAAGTCAGAGCAGTGAGTCTTCTAGCCCAGTTTCTCTGCTGATGAGGATTCAAAAATGCATCTGTCTTGGGCAAATGCCTGAGAAGCCAAGTATGGAACAAAGGAGCACAACACCTCACTAATCTCCCCCTCTGCTTTTCATTCCTCTGGTGCACTGAATAGTAGAGATCCCCCAATAAAGTGGGCACTGGGTTCCTCAGGATGAAAAGATGGATTGCATTCTTGCTAATGAATCTAGGCTCATCTGCAAATAATATGATCCCATATATGCTCAGGGCTAATAAAGCACAGACTGCTTTCCACTCTCCTAAAGAAGCTTTCAGGGTAGCTTGAGAGATCAAGAAGTCCAGATGCAGACCAGAGATTCCAGCCTTAGAAGTCATATGCTGCCCAATCAGAACTGGTTCCAGATGCAATGCCTTTGCTACCTCTTCATTACCGGGAAAGACCATCTCAGGGTTGAAAGGGACTCCACCCCTGATAGGTATACCAACCAATGATGAGTATTCTTCCAATAAAGGGCCCAACTGAAAGTCCTGAAAGGTGAAACACCTCAGTGGGGGATCATAAAATTGAAGGCAAGTATGAATCAGGCTCCTCTGTGAAGGGTCCAAATCCATAACCACATCAAGTATGTCTCCATAGTGTTCCCTGAAGAGTGGTATATGGTCTGGAGTGATCAGGGTCTGAATCCTCCTGATGTCAGTTAGCTCTGGCTGGAAGAAGTGGTAGGTGATGTTACTCTTTTTAGGTGCCATGTTGTAGAAGAAGGGTTGAGACAGGTACTGATGATAACACTGAAAAAGGGCCACTGACTGGCTGGTGCAGGTGACTGAAGCAGGTAGCTGATAACTGAAGTGGATGCTGATGAAGATAGGTCTAAACTGATGATGGGGTCAAAACCAAGCCAAAAATGAAGAATGGATACCCTGAAAAACAAATAAGCAAATGTCAAAATGATGCAATGATGATGTATGCAAATGATATGCAAGGGTTTGTGACTGAGCTGGATCTGCCCAAGTGCTCTGATATAAGTCCAGGTATATTCAAGAAATCCAGATGGAGGTCTATAAATCCAGTAACCAAGGTGGGGGACTCAAATAAAGAGCCACATGTCCAGGGTTTAGAATCACAAGAACTGTTCCAACATGGAGTACTCTTAATCAAACAAAGTAACAGGGCATGCTGAGGCCAAAGGTACCTGCAAACCTGTAAACAGCCCAACCCCCTCACAGGTGGTGTTCTAAAACAAGGATCCTCAGACTTGGATCAGTTATGAGAAGTGTAAGCACTTCTAACCCGGAGGTACAGTGTTTACAATAACCATAAAAAGTTCCTCCTCTAATTCACCTAAGTTTCTGAAGGTCAAAACTAAAGGTCATCCAGACTTAGCATGCTTCCCAGATAGCCCTAGCATTGTAGGAAATCTGCAACACAGAGTTCTCAAGAAGAAACCCATATCTGAATCGTGTTTCATATTCCCGCACCAGACCGAGATGGAATGGGAAAGAATATGAACCACTCTAGCCTAGGTGTCACTCAGGTCCCAGGTATAGGACCTTAACTCTCGATAGAACCCCACCCACCAAAGCAAAACCAGATCCAGCCAGACAGCATGACAGTATGATATATGTAAAGCAATAAAGAAAGCAGTAAAGCAACTGTACATAAAGCAAAAATAAAACAAACAAACAAACACAGATAGCACCAAGCACCCCAGTAAACACAAATCAATCAAGCGCTAGGAGGAACCCACAAAAAGAACCAGAAGCCCTGGTTGCAGTATAAGGGTCCCCAGCAGAGTCGCCAAGCTGTCGCTCCCGATAGATGGGACCGGCCCAAAATAAAGGTACAGACGCGAACGGTCGGCGAGAGGGACAATGAGAACACACATCCGTGAACTCACTGGAGATGAAAAGAGTCGCCAGCTAGGCATTTTTATCCCGGAGGAAAGGCAATGCTGCATAGACCTAGAAAGATATGGATAAGACGGTTGCGAACCAGAGAGACTGAGAAAGGGGGTTGGTTACAACCTGGGAAGGTATTAGCACCCAGATTGTCCGCCGTACTCGACGGGATCCACGCTTAAAAGATTTGTGTTTTAAAGGGGTAGTGTCAGTGCTATCTGTGTGTAAAAATAGCTGAAAAAGATGTACAGGTGTCAGTGTGAAGAAATGCAAAGTGTGATATATACAGTGTCAGTGTAAGGACAGGAGTGAAATGCTCATGATAATGAGGCTTAAAAGAATAATGCTGGAAAGAGGGGGAATATACAGAGACTTTTGTTCGATAACTGTTAAGTTATGCCTACGTATCCTCTCGTGCTATGAGGAAGTCAGAACACCGTAGTTCGACCCAAAGAGACTGAAATATAAATTGACTTGTGAACTGCTTACTTGTCTATGCTCAAGTGTATGACCTGTCTGGCTCAGGTACAAACTGTCTTGCATTTAGACGGAAGAAGCGAGTTCTCGTTTGTGAGTGAATGAGGTGAGAAAAGAATCCCGAAGGAGACGATTATTGTTTGTTTTTGTGTTTTCAGTCTTTTATTGCTTTTGGATTTTGTCATAAGTTAATGAGCTTAAGTCTAAACCAATGGATTTAGTAAACTCATCACATCTTCCCTCTGATTAGGGGTAATGAGAATACCTTAAGTGTGAAGTCAGATTCTCACACTTAATCACCATTTGATGTAGGATTAAGATCATTATCTTACTTGTGATTATTTAGATGTTTTTGGTGTTTTTGTTTAGTGTTAAGTAATGAGGTTAAGCCATAATCAGGGATTAAACAGACTCATTACACCATCCTAATAGAAGGATAATAGATGAGAATGTTTAAGCTGAGGAAAGCTCCTCAACTTAATCCATGATTAGGGATTAAACTCATGACAAAACAAACCTTTGGTTAAGTGGATTTTATTTAATGATATGATGATGAAGTTATTTTTAGGGTTTGTAAGACGACTTGAGGGGGACTTGTCCATTAACACTAGGGTTAGTCCTTCTTAACCAATTAAGGAAGAATTAGAACCCTAATGCAAGGCCCAAGTTACAAGTTTGATGTCTTGATGGTTATTAAGTGGATTGATTAAAGGAGTTAAACACATTAAGGGTTTAACACTTAGGATTAAAGTTATACACTCCATCCTAATAGAAGGATGCAGGCATAAGCTTAATCACAAAGCCTTAAAGCCTTTAGGGTTTAGTCCCTGATTATGAGGTGAGAAGAGAAGACTTAATGAGACACAAAGGTAAAACTAAGTGGGGAGACTAATCAAAATCCTAATTATTATCATGCTTGGTTGTTCCTAAGGTTTGTGAGGTTTGCAAGAAAGATCTTCAGAGGAACCACCAGGAAGCAGATGAAAGGAACAAGAGAAGCAAAGTAACTTGCTTCATTCAAGAAGTCAAGTCACTTGAAGAAAGAAAGGAAGGAGAAAAAGAATGAGCAAGCTCAAACTCACACACACATAAAAAATGCAGCATGGATGCAAGAGAGAGATGAGAAGAAAGTATGATAAGTGAAGGCAAATCCACCTCTCAAAGTTACTTACCACCTGAAAAGTTAGAAAAGGAATGCAATGCAATGCAAAATGGGATGAAATGACATGATGTAAAACAAAACCAGAAGCATATATATGATGCTAATGATGCTATGAGATGTTACAAACATGAAACAACACATGAGGATGATCATACCAGCTTATGAATGCAAATGAAGCAAGCTAAGACACATGAACATACATGAAAAGTCATGAAGTTCAAATGGAATACAACATGGCAAATGCAAGATGCAATGATCAAACATGCTTTCCATATGTCTTATGATGTTAAATGAACCAAATGGATGCATAAAATGTCATGGCAAGTTATATTATGCAAACAAATGCAAGATAGATGCATATGAAAGCCCAAATTAGGGTTCATGAACAATACAACAAACAAAAACCAAAATCAGAAGCAAACAACATTACAAAAAATTGAAAATGCACTTAAAGGATCCCTAAACCTATACTAACTCACTGCCCAAAGGAGAGGTCTCAACTCTTAACCTAATTCAAGATATGATTTTTCTAAGTTTTCTAGGGTTTTAGGGTTCCTTAACAAGAAAATTACCAAACAAATTGAAAATGAAAGATCAAAACATGGCCATTTAATCTCACAAACTACATGCTAAACACAATGCAATGCAGAAAGAATCAAGGTCCAACTCTTTAGGGTTAGGCAGAAATGATTTTTGGAAGTTTAGATCAAAATAATGCATAAAAATGATTTTAATTCTATGGAAAATTCTCAAAATGCATCAAGATCAAAAAATAAATTTGGTTTGAGGGTTGGACAATGTTTCTAAATGTTTTTAAAGGTTTCATGAATTTTTTGGTGATTTTTAAATACCTAAGAGTATTTTTAATTAATTAATTCTCATTAATTAATTAAAAAGAAACTTTTAAATATTTAAAAATACTTTTTTAATGCTAAAAATGAAAATAAAAATATTTTTGTGTTTTAAAAATTAATGAAACCCTTGGTAAAAAATTTCATAATTTTTAAATGGTTTTTACTATTTTAAATTAAATGGGCAAATTAAATGAAATAAAAAGAAAAGAAAATAAAATAAATGAGAAGTATGCAGGATGGAAGGCCAGGATTGAAACTGGGAAAGAAGCTGTTGACTGCGCGCCAGATCTAGTGGCCTATATTCAAACTGGGCTAATCTCAATTAATTAAATAAATTAAACCTAATTAAAACTAATGACATGATCTCAGCCTTCCAAACACGCGCGGGAAACAAAATCCAGTGGCTCACATTCAAACCTGGTGCCCTAACCCTAATTAACAGCTAATCACCTTCAGGTGGCCGGAGAAGACTTCCGGTCATCTTCTCCGGCCAGCATCCTCCCTGAAAATTGCTATCTTCCTACCTAGCTCACTAAAACCCAATCTCTCTGCCCAGAATCCATCCCCAAACATTATAGAGCAAGAATCAACAGCCAAAACACATTTATTTTTCATAACAAAGCTGAATCGAAGCAAAAGGGGTTTAGGTCAAAAAATTTCAGGAACATCATACATGCTCAATACTCAAGTATTTTCGAAACCAAACATGTCAGCATAATCAGTGGAACATGGAGAATCATTTAAGAACTTAAAAACGTGTTTCTGGAAAAAATGTTCATGAAGCTACCTGAGATTGAGCTTTGATTTCTGACACTTTCTGGCTGGCCCTTTGATCCAAAATGCCTCCAATGGACTTCCTGAGAAGCTTGCAGTGCTTAGTTGGAGTTTAGAATGACTGGTTTTGAAGTTTGAACAAGTTCTGTTCAGTGGGGTGAAGGAATCGTGTTTTTGATTCAATGGCTTTCAGGCTGTTTTGAGTGTTGGTTCATGTTCAGTGAAGCATGGTGAGATGATTGGTGAAGCTTGTTTGTATGTTTGTGGCCTGTGGAGGGTGTTTCGAAGGAAAATGCAAGTTGGAGAGAGTTTGTGGATGCTGAGTTGTGGTGAGTTTCAGCCTTGCCTCTTGTGTGAAATGGCTGGCATTTGATCCACATAAACAAATCTTATTGGTCAGATGATGTGACCTGCCCTTTTTTGATTGCTATGGTGCTTTTTGCAAATTGTCAACTTTATGTAAGAGAAAGCATGGGTCATGTTCTAGCTTGGTACAAGGGGTGTGGGCTGCGCAGCAAGGTGAGGGGAAAGGCTAGGGCTGGTTCAGCAACATAGGCAGCAAGTGGATGAAGTGTTATGATGGTTTTTGCAAGTTGGTTCCCTTTGGATCTTCATGAAAATATCTTGCTTCAAAGGCCAAACAAATGAGAAACCCTTGGCCCATTCTGATTTTTAGGTCACATGTGATGTTTGTGTAATGGTTTGACATCAATTAAAAGTCACAAATTGCCTTGGTACAAAGTTTTGCAAGTTTTCCATTTGGTGCATAACTTGAAATTTAGTGATTTTTGCCAACTTTGACAAACCATAACTTTTGATCCAAAATGAATTAGGTCATGTTCTTGTACTTTTTGAAAAGGGAAAGATCTAATCTACAACTTTCATGACTAAAGTTTTTCCATTTGAAGCATTTTTGGATCAAAAAGTAAGGGTTGAAAAAGTTGCATAAAATGACATTTCATTAAAAGTCAACCTTGCCCAAAAAAGTCAACTTTGCAAAACTTCAAATTCTTGAATTTTGGTGAACTTCAAACTTCTTCCATGATCAAATAAAGATCATATACACTCAAAATGATGAAGATCACCCCTTGGTTGGGTCATTGGGGGCTTCAGATGCCCTGATTTTGCACTGACTTGTCCAGAAAGTCAACCTTTGATCAGATGACTTCCCCATGGAATTTCTTCATGACAATTGATGTGCATACTCCCTATACCATATAAAGACCAATAGAAACAAGAATGACCAAAAAATTTGAAGTTATGGCCTCTGAAACCAAAACCCTAATCTTAGGTCAACTGTGCAGTCAAGCCTGGCTCTGCTTCCATACCAAACCCAATTCTTGTGATTCTTTGGCATTCTTGACTTTGAGAGGGTATAATATGATGCTTAAACACACATGGACCTCTTTGAAGTGATTGATGACCTTTGGGGTGGCTCAAGAGGCTCTTGGATTGCTCAGATCACAAACCCTAGGTGCAGATGACTTAGAAACAATGCAATGACTCAAAATTGAGATACGAGATGGTATGATTGTGTTTATGCATATGAAATGATCACAAGCCATGGTGTGAATGGGTGAGGGCAAATTTGGGGTGTTTACATACAGCAAGACCTTACAGAGGTCAGGAACCAAATGGCCAATGAAAGATTGGAAATGAGGGCTCAAATGACACAGTTTATGGAGGTGATGAACAATATGGCTCAGAGCCAGGAGAGACTAAGAGCAATGGTAGAAAGGCAGAATCAATAAGATCCCCATCTAGGGACTGCCGGGACAAGCAACAATGAGAGGGTCCAACCTCATGTCAACCCCCCTGTATTTGGACCCCACCTTCATCCAGAGATCAACATTCCTGCTAACGTGCAAGGGACTACCACTGCAGGCAGAGTGCTGCAAGAAGACCCCCAAGAAGATCAATTCACAGTGATGGGAGCTGGGGAGGAAGCCTATGACAGAAGGCTGGACGACATTGATGAGAAATTAAGATCCTTGGAGTCTCAAAACTCTTTGGGTTTTGATGTTATGGACATGGGCTTAGTGGACGGGGTCAGGATTCCCCATAAGTTTAAGCCTCCTTGTTTTGAAAAATACAACGGGACTTCCTGCCCTCGGACCCACTTGCAATCCTTTCTGGGGAGGCTGAAGGCATATACTATGGACGAGAAGCTATGGATGTTTTATTTTGAGGATAGCTTAACAAGAGCTTCAAGGGAATGGTACTCCCATCTGACTAGAGCCACCATCAGGTGTTGGAAGGACTTGGCAGAAGCCTTCATCAGACAATACCAGTATAACTTGGATATGGCACCCAACAGGACCCTCCTGATGGGAATGTCACAGTCATCCAGGGAAAGCTTCCGGGAGTACGCCCAGAGGTGGAGGCAGCTGGCTGCTGTTGTCCAGCCACCTATGTCAGAGAGGGAGATGGCAGATATGTTTATGAACACCCTCCAAGGAACATACATTGACAGGCTGGCTGCTTTCTCTTCTACTAGCTTTGCAGATGTCGTTATAGCCGGAGAGAGAATTGAGAGCCTGTTAAAGATGGGCAAAATTTCTGACAACGGTGCCAGCTCATCCAGCAACACAAGGAAGCCTTTTGCCGGCCCAAGAAGAACTGGCGAGACCAATGCTATCCATACCAACAGGGGCAAACCCCAATATGTTCATAGGTCTGTGGCAGCAGTCACCATTCCCGCTCCGGTTCATCCACAACCAGCTTATCAACCACAGCAACAAAGTTATCAGCAACAAAATCAGTATCCTCCTCAGAGAAACTACAACAACACCAACAACAACAATCAGCAAAGACCGTTCCAACAGAGACCTTCTCAAGCCAATAGGGTGATCGATCCGATCCCTATGCCATATGCCACATTACTGCCACAACTCCTAAAACTCAACCTGGTTGAGCTAAGGACGTTGGCACCTCCGGATCCTGCCAGTCTACCCAGAAACTACGACTCCAACGCCAGATGTGATTTTCATTCAAATGCACCTGGCCATAGTACAGAGAAGTGCAGAGCTTTGCACATGAAGGTACAAGACTTGGTAGACTCTAAGGCTCTGAACTTTGCACCACCACCAAATGTTAATAAGAACCCTATGCCAAACCACGGAGGTCCCCGAATCAATGCTATTGAAGAAGACAAGCCGTCTTACTTGATAACCAGTGTGGGTCAGATTCAGACACCGTTGGTAGAGATTAAAGCTCAACTCCTCGAATGTCAAATATTCCCAGGATGTGAGCTAGGGTGAGCTTATTGCAACATTTCAGTGAATGGATGTGATAACTTGAGAGATGGCATAGATGGTCTCATTCAGAGTGGCCTGCTGCAGATCACCACATCAACACCTCCAAATCCAGCAATCTCCTTAACAACAGTTCCCGAGTCTCCTACAACTGCAACAACCATTGTTCCAAACAACTTTTCAGTTTCATCATCAAATGCTTCATCTGTTACTTCAACGGACCAGATATCAGCAAACATCCCTTCTACAACTTCAGCACCACTTCATTCAGAATCTCCTACAACAACAACACCCATCCTGCCAACAATGTCTCCTACAACTTCAGCAGCAAATGTCTCAACAGTTACAATTTATTATGATCCTGAAAATGATTCTGCCTACAACTCACAAAATGCCACTCCCATCAGAGCACCAGTCACAATATACTATGATCCACAGACTATCATGGTCCCTTCTGCAGCTGTCGTCAGTCCAGTCACTATCACAGTGCCTGGGCTAGTACCTTATGAAAGCAGTAATGCCATCCCCTGGCATTACGGATCTGATCTATACTGCGAAGGAAGAAAAATCACTCTTGAATCATCAACCCCTGCACCACAAATAGATAATGTGGGAGGAGGCGGAGGCTTCACTCGAAGCGGACGTCTCTTTGCTCCACAAATTCAAAGGCCCACTGCTGAAGCAGAAGCTGCTGCCAAGGCAAAAGGGAAGAGTTTGGTGCAGGAAGAACAGATTGTTAAAGAAGCTTTGAAAACACCTTTTGATCAAGAAGTTGATGAATTCATGAGAATCATCAAGAAAAGTGATTACAAAATAGTGGACCAGCTTCACCAGACGCCTTCCAAGATCTCAATCCTATCATTGCTTATGTGCTCCGAGGCCCATCGGAACGCACTACTAAAAGTCTTACACGCAGCTTATGTGCCAGAAGAGATCACCGTCAATCAGTTGGAATCTGTGGTTGGAAATGTTAATGCTAGTCATGGACTAGGGTTCACCAACACTGACTTGACTACGGAAGGCCGCAATCATAACAAGGCTTTGCACATTACCATGGAATGCAAAGGTGCAGTTCTTTCCCATGTGCTGGTAGACACAGGATCATCCCTCAATGTCTTACCTAAAAAAGCCCTTGTGAAGCTAGAGTATGACGGATTGGCACTACGTCCCAGTAACTTAGTAGTGAGAGCCTTTGACGGTTCTAAGAGATCAGTTCTGGGAGAAATTGAGCTGCCCATAACGATTGGCCCACGAACTTTCAAAACGACCTTCTACGTGATGGATATACAGCCTGCCTACAGCTATCTATTGGGTAGGCCATGGATTCACGCCGCTGGCGCCGTGACCTCAACCCTTCACCAGAAGTTAAAATTCGAGTGGGAGGGTCAAGTCGTTACTATTTGTGGAGAGGAGGATATTTTTGTCAGCCACCTGGCTACCTACAAATATATTGAGATGGATGGGGAGATCCACGAAACGATGAGTCAAGGGTTTGAGGCCTTGAACATAAATGAAACATCTGCTGTACCTGGAACCTCAATGACATCATACCAACAAGCCCGGAAGGTTGTTGAGGAAGGAACTGCCCAAGGCTGGGGCAAATTGCTACCTGTGGAGAAGAAAGAGGATAGATTTGGGTTGGGTTACAAACCAACTCAACAAGATCAAGCAGAGGCTGCTAAGGAGCCCAACTTTGTTAGTGGGGGATTGCTCACCCCTGATGCTATCAACAATTTGGAAGACAAGGATGAAAGCGACCGCAACCTGGAGAGTTGGATCCGTCCAAAGATCCCGGGGAGCAGTATCTCAAACTGGTCTTCCCAGGAAATTATAAGAGTTACTCCTGCAGAGTAATTATTATTTCCTGTATATTTTAAGCATGCATCAAGTCTTGCATCTTGCCCAAGATGACAAGACTCATTTTGTAATCGGGCCATCTGTAATTTTTGTGCAACAAGATTAATCAATGAAATATCATACATCTTTTGCAAATGAGTCTTTTTCTTTTCCGCTCACTGTCTTTCCATTTTTCTTTTTGTACAAAAAATAAATGGCAATGTTTTCAAAATGACAACTTTATTTCGCTTTTTTCTAAAACAAGATTAAAATCAAATCGCTAAAATGAACAAACTGAACCCTTGCAGAGTGTGCCTTCCAGACAGCACCGACAACAGCACGGCTATGACTTCATATGACTTTGACAATCCAATCAATCAAGCTGATGAAGGGGTTGAAGAAGAATATGAGCTTCCTGAAGAGCTAGCCAGACTGTTGAGACAAGAGGAAAAGGTTATCACTCCTCATCAGGAGGAGGTTGAAACGATTAATCTTGGTACAGACGAAGACGTGAAAGAAGTTAAAATCGGGGCCTGCTTACAAGACTCAGTGAAGAGACAACTGATTGACCTGCTTCAAGAATATGTGGATGTGTTTGCTTGGTCTTATCAAGATATGCCAGGGTTGGACACCGACATTGTTGTGCACAAGTTGCCTTTAAGAGAAGAATGCCCACCGGTTAAACAGAAATTGCGCCGTACTCGCCCAGATATGGCAATGAAGATTAAAGAAGAGGTACAAAAGCAGTGGGACGCCGGGTTCCTTGCTGTGACTAGCTATCCGCCGTGGGTTGCTAATATTGTGCCTGTGCCCAAGAAAGATGGCAAAGTGAGGATGTGTGTGGATTACCGGGATCTGAACAGAGCCAGCCCGAAAGATGACTTCCCTTTACCTCACATCGATGTATTGGTGGATAATACGGCTCAGTTCTCGGTGTTCTCCTTCATGGACGGATTTTCAGGGTATAATCAGATCAAAATGTCACCTGAAGACATGGAGAAGACAACCTTCATCACACCCTGGGGCACGTTCTGTTACAAGGTGATGCCATTCGGTCTGAAGAATGCCGGTGCAACATATCAACGGGCTATGGTGACATTATTCCACGATATGATCCATAAAGAAATCGAATGTTATGTGGATGACATGATTGCCAAGTCCCTCACCGAAGAAGACCACCTGGTAAATCTGCTAAAGCTATTCAAGCGTCTGAGGAGGTACCAACTGAAGTTGAACCCCAACAAGTGCACATTCGGGGTGCGATCTGGTAAGCTGCTGGGTTTTATTGTGAGCGAGAAAGGGATTGAAGTTGACCCTGATAAAGTCAAAGCTATTTAAGAGATGCCTGCACCAAAGTCAGAAAAAGAAGTTCGAGGGTTCTTAGGTCGATTGAACTATATTTCACGGTTCATATCTCACCTCACAGCAACCTGTGAGCCCTTGTTCAAATTGTTGAGAAAAGAACAGACGGTCAGGTGGAATGAAGACTGCCAGAAGGCTTTTGACAAGATCAAGGAATACTTGCAAGAACCACCCATCCTCATGCCTCCAGTTGAAGGAAGACCTCTAATTATGTACTTGACAGTATTAGAAGAGTCAATGGGGTGTGTGCTGGGCCAGCATGACGAGTCTGGTCGAAAAGAGTATGCAATATACTACCTAAGCAAAAAGTTTACCGACTGTGAACAACGTTATTCACTGCTCGAGAAAACTTGTTGTGCTTTAGCGTGAGCTGCTCGCCGACTGAGACAGTATATGTTGACCCACACTACTTTGTTGATCTCAAAGATGGATCCAGTCAAGTATATTTTTGAGAAGCCAGCACTTACCGGACGGGTTGCAAGATGGCAAACGATCCTCACAGAATATGACATCCAGTACACATCTCAGAAAGCCATCAAGGGCAGTGTATTGTCTGAATATCTTGCTGAGCAACCTATTGATGATTACCAGCCTATGAGATTTGACTTCCCTGATGAAGACATCATGTTCATAAAAGCAAAAGATCACGAAGAGCCTATTCACACTGAAGGGCCTGACCCGGAAGAAGAATGGACTATGATGTTTGATGGGGCTGTTAATATGAATGGTCGTGGTGTTGGTGCAGTACTCATTACACCTAAAGGAGTTCACATGCCTTTCTCGGCAAAACTCACCTTTAATTGCACTAACAACGAAGCTGAATACGAAGCTTGCATTATGGGTCTTGAGGAAGCCATTGACCTCAGGATCAAGACATTGACTGTATTCGGAGATTCAGCTCTGGTAGTTAATCAAACCAACGACAAATGGTACACACACCAGGATCATCTGATACCTTACAGGGATTATACAAGGAGGTTATTGACTTTCTTTACAACGGTCAAGCTTGAGTATATCCCTCGAGACGAGAATCAGTTTGCAGATGCTCTGGCTACCATTTCATCTATGATCAAAGTTCAAGCTGCCAACTTCGTACCTCAGATATCAGTGTCCAGACTTGACAAACCAGCATATGTATTCGCAGCAGATGTTGTCAAAGATGATAAGCCTTGGTTCCATGACATTAAGTGCTTCTTGGAGGATCAAACATACCCACCTGGGGCATCTTCCAATGATAAGAAGACTCTGAGAAGGCTTGCTGGTAGTTTCTTTCTGAACACTGATGGTTCCCTATATAAGAGAAACTTTGATATGGTACTCCTCAGATGCGTTGATAAGGCAGAGGCAGACTTGTTAATGCATGAAGTGCACGAAGGATCCTTTGGTACCCATGCGGGGGGGCATGCCATGGCAAAGAAGTTGCTAAGATCAGGTTATTATTGGATCGCAATGGATGTCGACTGTTGTGCCTATGCCAGAAAATGCCATAAATGCCAGATTTATGCGGATAAAGTGCATGTGCCTCTGAACCCTTTGAATGTGATGTCTTCACCTTGGCCCTTTGCTATGTGGGGCATTGACATGATCGGCAAGATTGAACCAACTGCTTCGAATGGCCACAGATTCATCCTGGTTGCCATTGATTATTTCACCAAGTGGGTCGAGGCAGCTTCATATGCAAATGTTACAAGACAAGTGGTAGCCAGATTTCTGAAGAGAGATATCATCTGTCGATACGGAGTTCCCGAGCGGATCATTACTGACAATGGTTCCAACTTGAACAATAAGATGATGGCAGAATTATGCCGGGACTTCAAGATCCAACATCACAATTCTTCTCCTTACAGGCCAAAGATGAATGGCGCTGTTGAGGCGGCAAATAAGAATATAAAGAAGATTGTGCAGAAGATGGTAATCGCCTACAAAGACTGGCATGAAATGCTACCATTTGCCTTGCATGGGTACCGCACGTCAATCAGAACATCCACTGGGGCAACACCGTATCAACTTGTGTATGGTATGGAAGCGGTCCTGCCGGTTGAAGTTGAATTACCCTCTCTGCGGGTACTGATGGATGTTAAACTGAGTGAAGCAGAATGGGTTCGGTCCCGATACGAGCAACTGAGTCTGATTGAAGAGAAGAGATTGGCTGCAATCTGTCATGGGCAGTTATATCAGAAGAGAATGAAGAAAGCCTTCGATCAGAAAGTCAGGCACCGAGAGTACCAAGTAGGAGATCTTGTGCTGAAGAGAATCCTCCCTCCTCATACAGACCACAGGGGCAAGTGGACTCCGAATTATAAAGGACCATTTGTAGTAAAGAAAGTTTTCTCTGGTGGAGCACTGATGCTCAGCACTATGGATGGCGAAGACTTCCCGTCCCCTGTGAATTCAGATGCAGTTAAAAAATACTTCGCATAAAATGACCCGCTGGACATAAAAACAGAATGAAAGTCCAGGCAAAAATAGGGCATCCCGGCGAGTCAAAAACAGAATAAAAGACTCGGGCAAAAATAAGGGAAAATAAACAAAAAATGTACACCCGCTGAGTTGAAAAGCCGCATTGGACAACTCAGGCAAAAATGGGTATCCCGATGGATTGAAAACCCGAAAGGGCAATCCATGCAAAATAAGGGAATAAGCGAACAACTGCATTCTGAATTCGTCTGTATCTCTTACAACTTGGCAAGCTCCAAAAGGATCAAGCCTCTTTCAGAATCAGCCTTCTTCAGAAAGCAAGACGAGAAGAACGTCAAAGGTCATACGAGTCATAGCAAAAGAGGAAGCTCCTTAAAGCGTCATCAACATTGCCAGTATTTCGTTTCTCAATTTGTAACAATCTCCTCATTTCAGGGGATATGTTTCTTTGACTGTATCTTGCCAATTCAGGGCGTCTAAATTAATAAAAGCAGATTTTCAGTCATGTGTCGTTTCGTACATTTTTATTTGCAAAAATGTCTGATGTTTTAAGAAAAACTGATCGCAGAAATACAGATGCTTATTTTCAAAAATAAAAATACATGCTTGCAGGGAATATATTTACTCTAGAGAGTGTCTAACTCCTATGACGGAATCCGGTAAGGGATACCTCGGGATTGTTTGGGCGTTTCTATATCTTTGCAGGATTGTAGGTATCCGGAGCGCAACCTGGGGCATGTAAGCTTCATTCCAGCAAGCTGGCAAATCAGTACTCACTCAGTCTCAACACTCAAAGTGTCTTCTCCCCAGCTGAGTTGCCACTTGTTACTTCTCCCCATCGGATTTGCCAAGCATCACCTCTCCAGCAGGGCAGTACTAGAAGACACCCTTATCCCCGGCTGAGTCAAGAACCCTCCTCAACAGAATCTTTAGGGAGATATTTCAGTGATCCCTCTTTGTCATTTCATCCTCAGCCGAGTACAAAAGCCAGGGAACCCTCTCCCCACAGAGCTTCAGCCTCTAGCCGGAAGAGCAACGCATGAAGGGATCACAACAGAGTGACGAAAGCTTCTACAAACCCCAGCTGGGTCTCTCATTTACAAAGATAGATCTATCAGTGACCTATATCCCCAAGCAGATATCATCTCATCAGATCTACCAATGATCTCATCCCCAGCTGGGATGTCCGTTTCAAGCAGATCGACCAGAGATCTTCACAGCCACGGGATCCGAATCCCGGATTGGTATCCTTGCATGATCATAGAATTTACATCATATTCACCCACAAAGCGTAGCATTCCGTCTAGTACGGAGCATTACGGCAAAAATCAAACATATAGCATAATCATAAGCCATGTTCTGGTATCTTGTGAATAATGACTATCCATCAACATAAAACTCCCCCCAAAAATCCCCAGCGGAGATTTCCCAACAAACACAGTTGCCTTACATTCCCCAAACACCAGCATATGCTCTCTTTGGCACCCGTCCGTGTCAATAATCCCCAGTAAAGTCGCCTGAACACCCTATGCAAACAGTACCACCCGCATTACAGATACCTTTTTGACACCCGTCCGTGTCATACCCCAGCAGAAAGCCAAAGACATCCTCTTTGCACTCACAAATACTTATATACAATTCCTTGACATCCGTCCGTGTCATTTCCCCAGTACAGTAACCTAAACACCTTGTGTGTCAGATACTCGTTTATACTATACTCTTCTCTTCTTGACACTCGTCCGTGTCACTCTCCCCAGCAGATAAACACTAATCTATACATCTACTACTCGTGTTACTCTTATACAGATGCTCGTCCGTATCCTGTATATACCATTTATATTCCCACAGATTCGACACTCGTCCGTGTTCTTTGTTAACCAGTTGGTACTCGTCCGTACCATCATCTTAGAGCATGCGTCAAGCGTTTGTTTCTACCTGATACTCGTCCGTATCATAGTCTTAAGGATGCTCGTCCGCATCTTTAATCCATACACCGTGTCAAACACTTTTGTCTTCTTTGAATATAGACACTCGCCTGTGTCTACTATTCCCCAGAAGAGTCCTTTCAGATTCAACACTCGTCCGTGTTCTCTGTTAACCCATTGATACTCGTCTGTATCATCATCTCTGAACACGTGTCAGTTTTTGTTTCTACCCGATACTCGTCCGTATCGCAGTCTTAAGGATGCTCGTCCGCATCTTTAATCTATACACAACATCTAAACACTTATACCTTTTGTTTCTTGGATATAAACACTCGTCCGTGTTTACTAATCCCCAGTAGATCACCAACAAAGCAAATTTTCTTTGGTTATCTGACATTCGTCCGATGTCAAGATAAACCTTGAGAGCAGCCGTCCCCTGCTAGGTGGTCGTCCTCCACCTCTTGATGGTCGTCCCCCATCATGCTCATCCGATGGCCGTCCCCATCGTTGATTTTCTATCCGACATTCGTCCTATGTCGTGATATTTAGCAGCCGTCCCCTGCTAGGTGGTCGTCCTCCACCTCTTGATGATCGTCCTTCATCATTTTATCCAATGGCCGTCCCCATTGTTGACTTTGGTTATCTGACATTCGTCCTGTGTCAAGATAAACCTTGAGAGCAGCCGTCCCCTGCTAGGTGGTCGTCCTCCACCTCTTGATGGTCGTCCTCCATCATGCTCATCCGATGGCCGTCCCCATCGTTGATTTTCTATCCGACATTCGCCCTATGTCGTGATATTCGGCAGCCGTACCCTGCCAGGTGGTCGTCTTCCACCTTAGATGACCGTCCCTCATCTTATACCCAACAGAGCAGCCGTCCCCTGCTAGGTGATCGTCCTTCACCTTTGATGACCGTACCTCATCATCTGTTTACTTCATTTATTCTTTAACCCGATGGCCGTCCCCGTCGTGGTCCCTTTTCCTTTTAGTTTAGCCCGATGGCCGTCCCCATCGTTGGTTACTTTACTTTGTGAACTTGATGGCCGTCCCCGTCATTGTTTCATTAATCCCCAGAGAATATCATAGCTTTACCTTGATGGCCGTCCCCATCATAATTCTTTTTATCCCCAGCATGTCGGCCGTCCCCGTCATCGCTTTATTTTTCTCACTTTTTTCTGCATGTCGGCCGTCCCCGTCATTGCTCTTTTCCCAGCAGTCGTCCTCCGTCGCCCACACTTTACAATATACTTTATTTTCCTTTACAATATATATCCCTTTTCTTCTTCATTCCGTGAGTGCAAATTTTGGACTGTCTTTGGTATTCAACCACAAGTTATCTCGTTTGCCTGTTAAGCCGTCGCTTACAACCTGCACAGCTAACTCATGTTTGAATAGGGGCAGCTGTAAACACCCCAAATTTGCCCTCACCCATTCATACAATGGCTTGTGATCATTTTCATATGCATAAACTCAATCATACCATCTCATATCACATTTTTGATCCACTGCATTGGTTCTAAGTCATCTGCATCTAGGGTTTGTGATCTGAACAATCCTAGAGCCTCTTGAGCCACCCCAAAGGCCACCAATCACTTCAAAGAGGTCTATGTGTGTTCAAGCATCATATTATATCCTCTCAAAGTCAAGAATGTCAAAGAATCACAAGAACTGGGATTGGTATGGAAGCAGAGCCAGGCTTGACTGCACAGATGACCTAAAATTAGGGTTTTGGTTTCAGAGGCCATAACTCCAAATTTTTTGGTCATTCTTGTTTCTATTGGTCTCTATATGGTATAGGGAGTATGCATATAAATTTTCATGAAGAAATTCCATGGGGAAGTCATCTGATCAAGAGTTGACTTTTTAGGCAAGTCAGTGCAAAATCAGGGCATCTGAGGCCCCCAATGACCCAACCAAAGGGTGTTCTTCATCATTTTGATTGTATATGATCTTTATTTGATCATAGAAGAGGTTGGAAGTTCACAAAATTCAAGAATTTCAAGTCTTTTGCAAAGTTGACTTTTTGGGCAAGTTTGACTTTTAATGAATTTGTCATTTTAGGCAACTTTTCAACCCTTACTTTTTGATTCAAGAAAGCTTCAAATGGAAAAACTTTGGTCATGAAAGTTGTAGAATAGATCTTTACCTTTTCAAAAAGTACAAGAACATGACCTAATTCATTTTGGATCAAAAGTTATGGCTTGCCAAAGTTGGCAAAAATCACTAAATTTCAAGTTATGCACCAAATGGAAAACTTGCAAATTCTTGTACCAAGCATTCTATTGACTTCAAAATGACTTCAAAACTTCATCACATGATCATACATGACCTAAAAACAGAATTGGCCCAAGGAATCTTTCATTTTTGTGACTTGATTTTCAAGAAATCCTTAAGTCATTTTTCATAAAGAAATCCTTAAGTCATTTTTCATAAAGTTGGCAAAACCAGAATTGGCAAAGAAGGTCTCTATGCATTGCCATGACCAAATGTAACATTATGCAACAAAATTCAGCAAGAGGTTTCTCATGTACATGGCACAAAATCATAAGAAAACACCAAGTGGGAAAGTTGCAAAAGCTAGCATAGCTCATGATCCACATGTTGCAGTCATTCATAAGCAATCTAAGGGTCATCCTTGACTCAAGCTGAGGCAAGACAAGCCCTTAGACAGCTGCTGCCATAGCCCATGCTGCAAGTACCAATCACATTGACTTTTTGGCCAAAACACCCATACTCTTGGAACAGTAAGCAGCCACCTCTACTGACCTGCTCCACAGGCTACTCATACATTGTGGGAGTGTTATAGCAAGACATTGGCCCTTGAAGCAAGCCAGAACAGAGCATACCACAAAACCTGCCAAAACTTTCCTCTCTTCGAATCTCCTTACACAGTCATCAAACACTCATTCTATCTTCACCAATCAACCAGAAAACATTCATAGAACCAATACCACCCCTCACAATGATCTGAAACAGCCTACATAAGAACCCCATTTTCTGATACACCAGAACTGGACCTCTCAAAATAGCCTGTTTAAACTCCATCTAAGCTTGCCATTAGCACAAGGGGGATCATTGGAGTGAGTTTGCACCCAAGAACAGCCCAGAAAGCCCAGAATCAGAAGCTTCCACCTCAGGTATGGCCATGAACTTTTTCTCACAGAGCTTGCATTTTATGTTATAAATTGATAGTGTTTGTCTTGCTGATCATGGGGATGTCCTTAGATTTGAAAATAGTGAAGAAATGAGTATTTTGTAGCTCTCTGAAATTTCACCCGTGAATCTTGTTGCCTTCGATTCTCACTGATTTTGATTGATAAATTTTGTTTGAGGGGTGATTTGAATGGGGTTTGGGTAGAGGAACATTTCCCTGCTTTCAATTTGGTGAATGGTGGCCTGAATCATAATCTAGGGTTTTCAACCCGCCGGAGAAGATGACCGGAGCTTCCCTCCGGTCACCTGAAAGTGCTTAGCCCTAATCCCTGTAATTAAATGATGTTTGAATCTGATGCGTTGGATCCATTGACCTTGGTTGACTGGCGCGCGTTTGTGTGGCCCAGATGCATCCATTTTGCCCTAATCTCAATTAACTTAATTAATCCCAATTAATTAATTTGTAAAACATGATTTAAGTCAGAGTCCATCCTGACCCTTGATTCACGCGCCAAGTCAACAGCTGACCCCCAACTTTGAATCTGATGCGTTGGATTGGCTTACTTTTCATTTAATTCAATTTTTATTTCATTTTATTTCATTTCTTTTCTCTAATTTATTTAAAATAGCAAAAAATGTTTAAAAATTATGAAAATTTTTGTCAAGGTTTTCATTATTTTACAGGACACAAAAATATTTTTATTTTTATTTTTTGCATTAAAAAAGTATTTTTAAATATTTAAAAGTTTATTTTTAATTAATTAATGAGAATTAATTAATTAAAAATACTTTTAGGTATTTAAAATCACCAAAAAATTCATGAAACATTTAAAAACATTTAGAAACATTGTCCAACCCTCAAACCAAATTTCTTTTTTGATCTTGATGCATTTTGAGAATTTTCCATGGAATTAATTCATTTTCAAGGCATTATTTTGATCCAAACTTCCAAAAATCATTTCTGCCTAACCATTGAGAGTTGGACTTTGATTCTTTTTGCATTGTGTTTAGCATATCATGTAGTTTGTGAGATTAAATTGGCATGAATTGATCTTGGATTTTCCATTTGTTTGGCATTTTTCTTGTTAAGGAACCCTAAAACCCTAGAAAACTTAGGAAAATCATAACTTGAACTAGGTTAAGGGTTGGAACTTTTCCTTTGGGCAGTGAGTTAGTATAGGTTTAGGGTTGCTTTGAGTGCATTTTCAATTTTTTATATTGATGTTTGCTTCTGATTTTGGTTTGTGTTTGATGCTTTGATCATAAACCCTAATTTGGGCTTCCATATGCATCCATCTTGCATTTGCTTGCATAACATGACTTGCCATAGCATTTTATGCATTCTTTTGATTCATTGAACATCTTAAGGCATATTGAAAGCATGTTTGATCATTGCATATTGCATTTTCCATGTTGTATGCCATTTGCACTTCATGACTTTTCATGTATGTTCATGCTTCTTAACTTGTTTCATTTGCATCCATGAACTTGTATGATCACCCCCATGTGTTATTTCATGTTTGCATCATCTCATAGCATCATTAACATCATGTATGTGCTTCTGGTTTTGTTCCTCATAATGTCATTTCATCTCATTTTGCATTGCATTGCATCTTTCTCACTAACTTTTCAGGTGGTAAGTGACTTTGAGAAGTGAATTTGCCTTCACTTCTCACAACTTCTTTTCATCTCTTTCATGCATCATTGCTGCATTTTACTTTGTGTTTGAGTTTGAGCTTGCTCATTCTTCTTCTTCTCACTTTCTTTCCTCAAGTGACTTGACTTCTTAAATGAAGCAAGTTACTTTGCTTCCTTTGCTCCTTTCATCTGCTTCTTGGTGGTTCCATTGAAGATTTCTTTTGTTAACCTCACAAACCTTAGGAACAACCAAGCATGACAATGATTAGGGTTTTGATTAGTCTCCCCACTTAGTTTTACCTTTGTGTCTCTTTGAGTCTTCTCTTCTCACCTCATAATCAGGGACTAACCCCTAAAGGTTTTAAGGCTTTGTGATTAAGCTTATGCCTGCATCCTTCTATTAGGATGGAGTGTATAAATTTAATCCTAAGTGTTGAACCCTTAATGTGTTTAAATCCTTTAATCAATTCATCTAATAATCACCAAGACACCAAGCTTGTAACTTGGGCCTTGCATTAGGGTTCTAATTCTTCCTTAATTGGTTAAGAAGGACTAACCCTAGTGTTAATGGACAAGTCCTCCTCAAGTTGTCTTACAAACCATAAAAATCACTTCATCATCTTATCATTAACTAAAATCCACTTAATAAAGGTTTTGTTTTGTCATGAGTTTAATCCCTAATCATGGATTAAGTTGAGGAGCTTTCCTCAGCTTAAACATCCTCATCTATTATCCTTCTATTAGGATGGTGTAATGAGTCTGTTTAATCCCTGATTATGGCTTAATCTCATTACTTAACACTAAACAAAAACAACAAAAACATCTAATTAATCACAAGTAGGTTAATGATCTTAATCCTACACCAAAGGTGTTTAAGTGTGAGAAGCTGACTTCACACTTAAGGTATTCTCATTACCCCTAATCAGAGGGAAGATGTGATGAGTTTACTAAATCCATTGGTTTAGGCTTAAGCTCATTAACTTATGACAAACTTTCAAAAACAATAAAAGACTGAAAACACAAAAACAAACAATAATCGTCTCCTCCGGGATTCTTTTCTCATCTCATTCACTCACAAACGAGAGCTCGCTTCTTCCGTCTAATGCAAGACAGTTTGCACCTGAGCCGGACCGGTCATACACTTGAGCATAGACAAGTAAGCAGTTCACAAGTCAATTCATCTTTCAGTCTCTTTGGGTCGAACTACGGTGTTCTGACTTCCTCATTGCACGAGAGGATACGTAGGCATAACTTAACAGTTATCGAACAAAAGTCTCTGTATATTCCCCCTCTTTCCAGTCTCATTCTTTAAGCCTCATTATCATGAGCATTTCATTCCTGTCCTTACACTGACACTGTATATATCACACTTTGCACTCCTTTTGCACTGACACCTGTACACCCTTTTCCAGCTCTTTTATACACAGATTGCACTGACACTACCCCTTTAAAACACAAATCTTTTAAGCGTGGATCCCGTCGAGTACGGCGGACAATCTGGGTGCTAATACCTTCCCAGGTTGTAACCAACCCCCTTTCTCAGTCTCTCTGGTTCGCAACCGTCTTATCCATGTCTTTCTAGGTCTATGCAGCATTGCCTTTCCTCCAGGATAAAAATGCCTAGCTGGCGACTCTTTTCATCTCCAGTGAGTTCACTGCTGTGTGTTCTCATTGTTTCCTTTCGCCGACCGTTCGCGTCTGTACCTTTATCTAGGCCAGTCCCATTTATCGGGAGCGACACCAAGTACTTAAAGAAATTTTTCTTATCACACACTACACTCTTCAAAAACAATTTAAGTGAGCTAAGTAACTAAGAGCCCATGGATAACCATGGATATAAAGGGTGTTAACACCTTCCCTTTATATAACCTACCCCCGAACCCAAGTCTTTTAAAAAATAGGTCTTTCCTGTTCTTTTATGTCCTTTCTATTCGGATAAAATAAAAGTCGGTGGCGACTCTTGCTATCAGTAACAATTATAGAAAGTCAGTTCTCCCACCGTGTTACACCTATAAACAAAAAAAGTTGAATAAATTAACTCCAAAGCTAACTCTTCAAGCACCATGAACTAATCTTGGTTATCTGCATGTTACCCACATAGAGGCAACATTCAAACAGGCAGGGTGAGTAATCACAATTCATTATAATAATATAACGAAAAGAAAATAAATAGGACAACAACACATCATCAACTAAAACATCATAGGAATATCAACACGTCAACAACAACAATGATACACAACTAAGCAATTCCATTTAGCATGGGATACAACGTCATAGAATCATGCATGTGGTACCAATCAACATGTAATGGACACTGGGCCATCAACCATCCACTCAGGGAGCACAACATAAACAACATCATCTCGATCCACACAATGAGATAAAATCCTCCAACATCAAAGGTATTCCATGAATTCAATGATGCAAAAACTTCAACATAATCAACATAATCGACATTTACATCAGCATTCATGTAAAATTCATCATAAAACTCAACATACAACATCTATACATCAATCATATAATCCATCAACTTATAATCGTCATCACATAACAATCATAAACATCATAATATAGCATCACCACTTCATTTCAATACCAAATCATCATAATTCATTTGATCATCATGTTCGTCACATAGCATGTACAAATATCATAACATGCACCTCATTTATTTATTTCATCATAGAATCCTTAAACAACATCACTAATACATGTCAAAATCCTCATAATAACATCAACACATAAATATCATGATGTAAACATCCATACATAATCATCATCACATAAGCATCAATAAAAAATCATCATCACATAAGTGTAGACACCCTAAATTTGCCCTCTGGTTTTCTATCGTTGTCCGCTGTTCGTTTGCATCTCATCTGCATTTCCATTAGATCATTAACATTTAGAATTCATATCATGTGCATAAGACATGGGATCATGGTCATCGGAGGATTTAGGGTTTCGCGTCCAATTTGCAGATTATCAGAAGAATTAAAGTCTTTGGTTATGCGGGCATCAATGGCATCATTCTATTATCGCTCTTGTCACAAAATCAGGGTTTATTTCCCTGGCTTAGAGGTCTTCAAAGATTTCACGTCTGCAAGGATTATTCACTATGCATTCGGCTCATCATCAGGATATTTTCTTCTTCAAGTCGCAAGGCTATTTCTTCTCTCTCAACGCCTCAAAGGCTCTGGTTTCGGTTCAAGTGTGTTTGTTGGATGTTTGACCTAATCTTGGTCAAACTGTTAGGGGTTTTCTTCAAGTACAAGTTATCTTTTTCAGGGTTATTTCTCGGGCAATGCTCATCAAGTCAAGTTGTGTTGTGCGAAATTCATCAGTTTATCAAGCAGTGATTCATGTGAGCTGTAAATTTTCCATTGGTTTAGGAAGGCATTCATCCATTTTTTAATCAGGAGTTGTTGAAAGAGTTTCAAGTGTGGTCTTTGGATTGAATTCAGTCAAGATGCATAAGTGGAAAATATTGACAGAGGGTGTATTCAAGTTCATTTTGATTTTTATTGTCCATATTTCTAACCAATTTTCTATCCGTATCCATTTGTTAATAGAGCCCATTAGACTTTCTTTTCTTTCTATCATCATCCAAATCCATTTCTTTTCCTAAATTAAATTTCTTTCCATTCATCCTTTAAGTTTATCTAATATCCGTTATTCTCTAAGTTCATATCCATTGTTAGACATTATCCATTAAATTCATTTTCATAAACCAAATATCCTTTCTTTATCATTAATCCACTTCATATTTCTCTTAATACAAATTGTTGTTCTTTTCATTATCATATTTTTAATATTCATTTTAATTTATCTTAAATCCATATTCAAGGCCCATGTCATGCTACAAAAATAAACAAAATAATAACAAGTGTTAGCCTT
Organism: Lathyrus aphaca; assembly: GCA_963966055.1. Taxonomy (NCBI): domain Eukaryota; kingdom Viridiplantae; phylum Streptophyta; class Magnoliopsida; order Fabales; family Fabaceae; genus Lathyrus; species Lathyrus aphaca. The sequence continues at coordinate 340,759,370 of OZ014524.1, forward strand.
TCGAAACAACCCACAACCATTTCATTTTCATCCAGCATCCACGTTTTCAGCATCACCTGACCCCACTCTATCAATGCATTTCATGAGTCAATTCATTACAAACCAATCAATTTTTTCCCCTTGGACCCCACTCGCTCACACCCAACGCCATTTCGTTTTCTCACACTCAGTACATCACCCACACAATTTCCATACCTCACATTTTTTCTTTCCAATTACACATTCACCATTCATCACACATTGAGACAAAACTTGCAGCCCCCACCTATTCATGGTTCCCGTTCACAATTCACAAATAACCAACAATAGCATGTCATATAGGACTCCGCCAATTCCACTACTACAACGGATTTCTCGTTCGTACACAAAAAACCAGACGCACACAACGTGCAATATCACAGCCAAACAAATTTCAATTTTCACTGCATAATATTCCTGCCATTACCCAACTCATAACACAGACACTCACTGATTCTTTCACACTTTGCAACCTCACTTCTCCCCCCTCAAATCTCCATTTATGTTAGCACACAACAAGCCTTGAATTCATCACTCAAGCTTCTTCGACAACACACAAACCGAATCATTCTTCCACCTGCAATATAACTACACCATAACTCTTCACAAATCAAACCAGATCACAAACCCGTAAACCTTCTACAACCTCAATCTTCGAGCCACCACCTTCCATTTCAAATCTTGGCCTTCAACACGCACAAACCGCAGCACAACCAAAAACCACCCTTCAACTTTTTAAAGTCAGAACCAAAAACCCTCTTCAACATCAACACACCTTACAAACCTGCATAAAACGTATACTCCGCAAACCACCGCCAAACCTCTTCTCAACCCCCAAATCCCTTCTTCAACCTAGACTAACACTCTTCTTCAATACCAACACGCCTTTGAAAACACTTCACCGAAACCATCACCACCACTACCGAAACTCATCACCATAACACCCACAACCGCAAAACTCTCTTCAATAAACTTCACCAAAATCAAACAACAAGTGAACATCACAACACCAAAACAGAAGAGATCTGAGACAAAGAGAAGGAGATGAAGTGAGTCAAGAGACGAAGGAAAGTCAGGGTGAGATCGAAACTCACCGAAGAGTGGGAATTGAAGAGTCGATGATCTAAGGAGGGGACTTTCCGAAATCAGCCACGGAGATCGCAAAGCCGAAACAGAGGAGGCGAACGAGATCTTCGCCGAAACTGAAATCTTGGAGGACGAAATCATGTGAGACGGAGACCGAGATCGGACATTGATGATGGCGGTCGGTTCTCCTTTTCTTTTCCGGCGACGATTTTCCGGCAGGGAGAGGCCGTGAGAAGGTGAGGATAAGCTGCAGAGGGTGCATCGCCGGCGATCGCGAAAAGTGGAAGAAGGGTTTCGAAACAGGGCATAGGATAGGGGAGGGGTTCGTTGATTGATTCGTGTTTTGGTTTTCTATTTATGTCCATCTTTTCTTAATTAATTTTTATAGCATTTGCTTTTCTGTTATTTTATTTTACTAATATTGTTTTATTATTGTCTTTGTGAGAAAACTTCATGGTTTTGTGATAATCAGACTGAACCCTCAAGCCCATAAATTCTCAGCTGCACCATACATGTTGCTTTAACACCAACCTTGGATTCATGTACCCCATTGGGCTTGGGCTCAGATAAGCTCTATGGATCGGAAATTTCATTTCTACACTATCCACTTCAGCAGCCCACCGTCCCTTGTCTTTGTGTCATTTGGTTTTTGTTTATTTGTTTCTAGTTCATGTTTCTTTATTTAATTGTCAATTAGAATATTGTTAATTGTTAGTTAATTAGATTTTTAATATTTGTTTAGTTATTAGTTATAATTTTATTTTGTTGGTTTTAACTACTATTTCAATATAGTTTAGATTTTAAGTTCTCCCGATTTATTTGGTTTAATTAAATATAATTTCATTTGACTTTGGTTCTAGTTTGGTTTGATGTTGTGTAGGTTCATGTCTCAATTCCGATGACGAAGATCGTGGTGCGATGGTGGCTTTGTGTTTATTTTGTTGCAAATTCTCCTTTAGGCTTGGATATTACGCGAACCAATTCTTGTTGTTAATTTGGATCCTCTTTATTGGTTGGTTTGAATGCTGGATGTTTTATCTTGATCTTTATTTGATATCTTGATAATGGACAATTGCGCTTGACTTTTGAATCCGTGATGGACTTGATACTTCTTCTTATTTTCTCTTGCGCATATTGAAGAGGCAACGGACCTTCTCCGTTAGGTACCACCGAGGCCCGATTTTACTTATTGCATGTTATTGCATCTGGAAGTCCTACTGGTGTAGGCTCTGTTTGTGCATTGTTCGTTTACTACCGCATTCTCCTCTCCTTATTTTATTTCTTATTCATCTTAATTCTTATTCCTCATCTACTTCTATTCTTTCTCGACTTGAGGTGCGCCTAGGCCACCATGGAGTTTCTTTTTTCTCTTCTTCTTTTCTTCTCCTTCGTTAGGGTAGTGAGCCTCACTAACCTAGGACCCTCCATGCATGCTAACTTAGGATAGAAACTTCCCCCTAGTTTTTCCCTTTGTTGCTCCTCTTGGTTCTTCTTCTCTTCTCATCTCATAACTCTAAAAAACACTTTAATAAATGTGAAGTGATGCATTGATCCATAGCCTTATTCCATGAGGTATGCTTGTAGTCTTCCCATCTTGGGATAGTACATGTTTATCTTGTGATGCACAAGTCTGATCAAGGTATCTTCTTCACCAAGAAAAGCATAAAAAACACTTCTTCATGTAAATAACCAAAAACACTTAATAAGTAAACAAGTTAGTGAGCCTAAGCCCTAATCTTTGGGTTCAAGTTTTGGGGATCTTCTCCTTACTTGAGTATGCTTGTTCTATTATTCCATCTTGGAATGTAGTGACAAGTGCACATTCCATTGATGAGAGCTTGAGTTCACTTCCTTGTGACACACTCCTAAAAGCTTTCTAAAAAACACCAACAAACAATAAGCGTCTTTCCTTCGGGAATTCTCTTCTCACCTCATTCGCTCCGTACGCGAACTCGCTCCTACTTGTCATCTTGCAAGACGGTAACGCACTCGTCGTCCGAGCCTGCAACACCTGAGCAATGGCATAGGCAGTTCAAGCTTTAATTCACAAGCAATTTCCTTGCCACCCCTAGTTAGGGGAACTACGGCGTCTCTGATCCTCATTATCCTGATGAGGTACGTAGGCAGCGGGGTAGGGCCCGTTCGAGCACAATCTTTATTTTCCCTACATTTTTCTCTTTTGCTTTCTTATTCAGTTCTTTTTCAGTTCCAGTTTCTTTTCATTTTCATTTCTTTTGCTGCAGTTTTCATACCCTCACCCTTTGAAACAGTTATTTTCGCAAGCGTGGATCCCGTCGGGTACGGCGGACGATCTGGGTGCTAATACCTTCCCAGGTCGTAACCGACTCCCGAGCCCAGTCTCTTTGGTTCGCAGGACCTGTGTCCTTCCTCTCTCTTTCTTCTGGTTTGTGCAGCATTACCATTCCCTTTCTTCGGGATAAAAATGCCTGGCTGGCGACTCTATTCTTTTTTTCCGCGCCACTTTCGCGTTTGTACCAGGATGGAAATCTCGGGAGCGACAGCTTGGCGACTCTGCTGGGGAATGAACCCAGAATCTCTGGTTCCCCTGTGAGTCTCTCCTAGCGCTTGTGTGTTGTTGTTTCATTGGGTGATGTTTGTTTGCTATGGCTTGTTGTATGCTATTATTTGTTTATTTACAGCTTTATTTACAGTTTTCAGTATTTATTTTCTGCATCATGTATATATATTGGACTGTCTGGACTGGTTTTCTTTGGTGGGATGGGTGTTACTTGTTCTTGAGAGATATGAGCCAAGTACCTGGCTCGAGTGCACCATAGGACTTAGAGTGGTTCCACTTTGGCCTCATGAGATCTTGTCATGGGGGTAGTAGTGAGTTCCACACCCAGGTTGCGATTGTCTTGGAAATGTCTTGATTTGGGGATCTTCCTCTCTCATTACATAACCCTGACAGTTATGTGCAGCTGGGGACCGATCACTGAGAACCTTGTGGAAACATCCCTCTTTAGTGATGACAGTGGCAGCCCACATTTTGTGGCAAACCCATTAGCATCCGAGGGCCCACCTGGGGATCGCATAGGATGACCTTCTTTCCTGGACTCAGCTGAGGCCTCCCTGCGTAGTATATAATGCCAAACCGATTCCCTGATCTGGTCATGAGCCATTTCTCGGAAATGGTGAAAGTATTATTGCTATTCGGCTTTGAGAGTCTGTGATGTCTGACCCGGAGCCTTTTACCAGTGAGATTGGGAGGGGTTTACAGGTTTACAGGAACCCTCGACCTCAACATACACTCATTGCCAGTGCAGTCTTATGTTTCGATCCGGTCACTATGATCCTGAAGTGCTTGACCTTCGTTTCTCAGTTACTATTTTGGGTTATTATGCAGAGATCTTGTGGTTACAGACACTCGATTCTTGGCTCAGTATTCCAGATTCCAGGCAGTTTCCAGTTGTGATCCCATGTCTTTGCATCTTTGCATCATCATATTGCATTTTGCATCTGCATTGCATTTTCCTCTTCCAGAGAGCTCATCCTTCTCCTTTTGTCCATGACCAGCCAGCTGATTTCCCGGTACTCAGTTTGAACAAGTGGTAACAGTTAGAAGACGATAGAGTGTGTGAAGCTAAACTGAGCAGTGTCAAGAGGTAAAAGGTCAGTTTGGAAGCCATCAGTAGCTATGTCAGAGAACAACCGTCAGAATGTTGAGTTTCCACTTGGTTTCACTTCAATGACCAATCCTTTGTATGGTCTTTCTCCTGATGAGGATTTTCCACAAGTGAACAACCTTACTCGAGCTCAGCCTGCACAGATCCCGATCGTGAATCAAAGTGTACCTGAACCATCTGTTGTCCGAGGTGGACCTTCATCTTCTTCTGATGCTACGGATTATCAGAGCTTTGCTTTCCCTATGCCGAACTTCCAAGGGGCAATCCCTCTTGTGAAAACCAAGGATCCACCAACTATTGATCCTGCTGAAAGGTTTCGTGTGTTGGACGAGCAACTCAAAGCCTTAGCAGATCCTGATGTCTTTGGTTTTGATGCTATAAACCTGTGTTTGGTGCCGGGTCTTGTCGTTCCTCCAGATTTCAAGACTCCAAAGTTCGAGAAGTACACTGGTGTCAGTTGCCCAAAGCGTCATTTGGTGATGTTCTGCAGAAAAATGACTTCTCATGCCCGCAACGATAAGCTGATGATCCACTGTTTTCAGGACAGTTTAAGCGGGGCATCATTAAGCTGGTACATGGATTTGGAAAGCAGTTGTATCCGATCCTGGAATGATTTATCCAGAGCTTTTGTAAAGCAATACCAGTACAATGTGAACATGGCGCCCAGTCGCACGCACTTGCAGAGCCTAACTCAGAGGAGTGGTGAATCTTTCAGAGAATATGCACAACGGTGGAGAGAGTTGGCAGCCCAAGTGCAACCACCACTTTCAGACAGAGAATTAGTTGACCTGTTCGTGGGCACGTTGCAAGGTCCGTACTTGGAAAGAATGAGTAGCATATGGACATCAAGTTTCTCTGATTTGATAAAAGTTGGAGTATGCATCGAAAGCCTGCTCAAAAGTGGAAAGATCCAAGACTCTTCGAACATCCCAGCTAGTGAAGGTGAATCTATTGTTAGCTCCCAAGAGGAAGAATGGTATGACGCCAGTGCAGTCATGGCCAATATCGAATATTCTAGACCATCATCTTCTCAGAGATCATCCGTTCCTAGGTCTGGTTACTCTTATGGACATTCGGCAATGCTCAGAGCACCATATCAGAAGCCCTGGACTCCTCCTCGTCCAAATCTGCAAGCTCAGGGTCGAAGACCTCCGAATCAACTTCAGAGCCAGCATAAGCCTCGCAACAATCTGGAAAGAAGGAATGCTCCTCTTCATCCAGTTCCCATGGAGTACAGTGAACTATTGTCACATCTAATTCAGAGCTCATTGGTGGTTCCTAAGCCTCTCAAGCCGTTGTCAGAGCCGTACCCTCCCGAGTACAATCCTCATGAGCAGTGTGGGTATCATGGTGGATCAATGGGGCATTCAACTGAAGATTGCAAAGCTTTTCAAGCCAAAGTACAACAGTTGATCGACAAAGGCTACATTTCCTTTCCAGAAGGAAACTTGGTTGTGCATGTTCACCTCTCGCCTGGTTGGGTTCGAGGACTTCAGAGAAGCGTCTCCTGATTCAGTGACTCATACAAGAATATGTCATCAGAGCTGGTGGTCATTGTATCCTTTTATCATTTGCATTTGTAGTTTCTTTCCTGTTAGCAGCTACCTGTCTTTTAAGCATTGTTATTTTGAATGGTAATGTTAATGTAGTGATCTTGCACTTTTTGAATCAATTATGTCGCATTCGCTCATTTTTCTTTACTTGCATTGAAAAAAAAAAAAAAAAAAAAAAAAAAAAACTGCATCCATATACCTCCCATTTATTTCACTGTTGTTTAGCAGGTTTGAGGGAGGATGATGATAACTGAATACCCATAATTGTTGAAGGTATGCTTTCAGAGTAGAACCTGCTGACGATGTACAGGCATTGCTTCAATTCCCAAACACCGGAGATATAAGGGAGATAGACCCTCGTCAACCCCTTTGAGCCTTGAAGTAGGAGTTTCTTTTCTAAACGAAAAAACCCTCACATTCAACCCGGGGCAGGGTAGTCATCAGTTAATTTGACCGAGCGTTCAAATTTCCAAAGGAGTGTGCATCCGAGGATCCATTACCTTTTATTCATTACACCTCAAGAGGTCAAGAGATGTGAAACTACAATGGTTATCCCTCACCAACAAAGGAATGAGGCAGTCAACCCTTTCAGCAAGTCATGACAAACCTGTGTCACACGATTTGTTCAAAAAAATCAAAGAAAAAAAAAAAGAGAAATAAAGCCCTCTAAGTCGAAAAAAGTGAAAACATATGACTTAGGCAAAAGTTAGGGCATCCCGCTGGACTTCGAAATCGAAAAATTCAAAAAAGAGATTCAGTCCAGGCAAAAGTTAGGGAGTAAAAAAAAATAATAAAATAAAAAAAATAATAATAAAAATAAAAAATCAAAGAAAGAAAAAATCTTCCATAAGAACAAAGTCGTGTTACCAGACAGAATGGGTGACTGTTACTCCCAGAAACCTCGTTGGTGCGTAAACCATCAACGTCATTGGCTCCTCAATCATTACAAAACCCTTGTGAGAAGCGAGCGCTTAAGTCGAATTAGCTGAACATAGGACTGGAGAACATCAAGGAGAATGGGTGGGCACAAATAAACTTTGAGCCATAAATCCTTCTTTCTAAAACCATGAACCAGGCCACGTCATAACCCTTGAAAGTCCTAATTGAATCAGGTTCAATTCTCAAAGCATACTACGACAAGGTTGCGTAAACTGACTCCTAACGATTTGCTAACTCAACACTATGTTTGGACTAATCGTCCATTCATCACACACTGTCACAGCATTAAATAAATGAATTTTCAAAACTTGCATGTGAACTGCATTAAAATTACCATTTGTGAATGAACAGTTTTAATTGCAAGTCAATTTGTGACATCAGGGAAGTTCCTACAAAGGGCAATCAGAGGAGAATTTGATCATTCAACGATGATAGCCAGACTCAAAAGCATCTTGTAGGCCTATGAATCAGGGGCATGTTATTCAATAGTTTTGTCAACCAAGGAATTTGTCAAGGTAAAGCAGTTCCCAAGCATCAGTTGATTGAAGGAGCATCTTTCAAAAGTCGGTTGATCAGAGCTGAAACTACCAAACTGGGGCAGGACACCCAGATTTTCTGTTGACCAAGGATATATTCTTCCAATGCTCAGTCAGAATGAGTCAAGTCGCTTCCACGCTCATACCGGTGCAGGACATTTCCAGATCTCACCAAGCGCAACTCTCCTCGAGAGAACATCCAAGTCTGTCATGCCAAGGATTGGATAATCAGAGCAACAGTCTGTTCAGAGACTCACCCAACTGGGGCAACTTTAGCTACACAGAGCAAGTTATATCAGTGATCTTCGAGTTCAAGACGAGTATTGGGAAATCGTGCTACCCACCGTCGCCTTTGTCACCCTTCTCAACCAGAAGCCTTGTCATTAAGACCTTTCTTCCTACCTCGGGAGCTTTTCATAAGCATTGCATAAATCATTTGCATACGTTATTCATGTCGCTTTGCTCGAGCATATAGAGCATATGCATCATAATTGCATTGAGCATAACCCCCGCAATATCAGATCTCATCCAGGGCCCCGTAACCCCAACTTATCAACAATTCAAAGTCCAGTTCTCGTTTGGCAAAGCTATCCAAAGTCTAGTCCTCGTCTGGCAGACAAACCCAAAGTCCAGTTCTCGTCTGGCAAACCACTTTCAAATACCAGTTCTCGTCTGGTAGGAGAATCTTTTAACCAGTTCTCGTCTGGTCACCTTTTCATTAACCTGTTGAACGCCAGTTCCCGTCTGGTAGTCATTCATTTTCAGAGTCAATTCTCGTTTGACAATGAACCTAAGGAGTCAGTTCTCGTCTGACGACTTATTCTTTGTCCATCAGTTCTCGTCTGTTGGCCTACCTTCAATAAACCAGTTCTCGTCTGGTATTCCACCTTCAAAGTCTAATTGCTTGGCAACAAAAAAATATATATCTATCAACCTGGCCTTGCGCCCAATCCTCCTTGTTTCATTTTCCGTGGCTTGCATAAGCATACGCTTGCACCTTGCATCATTTGCATTGCATCTTCATACCACATGGTTTCTGTTTTCTCTCTGATGTGGGGAAAGATTCGTTTCAAGACACAGTCTGGGGCAGTTATCTCAAGATATTATGAATTTCTGCGAGAGTTTGAAGACATTGGGGCAATTCTGGATGTCGTGTCTTCTGTAAAATCCTCTAGAGGCGATATCTTTGTAGACGATGCAATCTGAGGCAATTTGAAGAGTAAAGGAATGCTTGTACACTCTGGATAATCAGTATGTAGTTGTTGAGCTCAGAAGTTTGAAGCACTGTGTTAATTCTCAGGGAATGTCTGGTATTTATTTTACCAGCAGGGCATTGGAAGTTTATTTATTCCCCGAGCAGAGATTTTCTTTCAGCCGACAAGGTTTCCTTGTGAGGAGTTGGTGCATGGTCAAAATCCAATTGGCATATCTTTCCAACACAGTCATCGTACTATACTTGGGGCATATTTTGACTTATTTGATTCTCCAGCAAGGTCTCTCCTCAGCAGAGTATTGCCAAATCTTTTTCTCAACCATGCCAGAAGGTTGACATCCCCAGCTGAGGTAGAGCAGATGGTATCCCCAACAGAATTTCAAGGCTAATCGAATTGTTCTCATCCCCAAGCGGGTTTATCTTTCCACAGTGAAGTTTTCCCAACAGGCAGCTGAAGGCCTTGTTTCCCCACAAAGTTAGAATTGTCAGAGCTCTCTCTCTCCAGCAAGGGTCCCAGCAAGAGTTATTTGACGAAGCATCTTCCCTAGCCAAGTCTGAAGATGATCTTTCCCCACAGAGTTCATATCTGATCTTCACTTCCGGCGGTGAAATATTTCCCAACAAAGTTGCCATACTGGTGGTCATTTGATGATACAATCAGGTATATATCACCTCAGTCAGAGATGGGTAGTCAGACCTCTAGACTTATCTTCCCCTGCAGAGTTGTAACTCTCGGTGGCCAATCAGGCATTTGTCTACCGCTCGTCTGCGTTTGTCAACACTCGTCTGTGTTATCTCTAAGCAGAGTTATCCCCCAACAGTGATATATCATGCTTTATTGCTGCTCGTCTGCATCTTTCAACACTCGTCTGTGTTAGCTCTGTGGTATTGCTCGTTTGCTTTCCCCAGTAGAGTCTATATCTACTAGCACTCGTCTGTGCTCGCATCTTTATTTGATGCTCATCCTCTTTCAGCACTCGTCCGTGCCTTTTCCTCAGCAGATTCCTCTTTATTTGAGATATTCCCCAGCACTCGTCCGTGCTAGCATCTTTATTTGATGACCGTCCGCAGCTCTCGGCACTCGTCCGTGTTTATTAGTATTTGAAGTTTTTTCCCCAGCGAAGTTGCCTGTACTCGTCCGTGCTCGCATCTTTATTTGATGCTCGACCGCATCTCTTAGCACTCATACATGCTTGTTACTCCTTTGAAGATTGCTCGTCTGCACGCCCCGACACTCGTCCGTGTTTGGTATTTTCTTTTGAAGATCGTCTGAAATAAGCTGATACTCGTCTGTATCTTTTCTGACACTCGTCTGTGTTAGATTGTTCCCTATTGAAGATTCCAATGCTCGTCTGTGTTGGATTTCTGGTATTCGTCTATACCAGTGATTGATACTCGTCCGTATCATTATCAGAAACACTCGTCTGTGTTTCTTGGATCATCGTCCGGTACTCGTCCGTATCGTCGACTTATGACACTCGTCTGTGTTTCTTTGATGATCATTCCAATGCTCGTCCGCATTGAAGAGGTTGAAAATCCTGACGGTGGGATTAAAGCGTCAAAACAATTACCGGAACCTGCGTAAGGGTTATCCGAAGAAGACTCGTCCGTCTTATTCCACTTATCTGCGTAAGGATTCGTGAAGAGGGTTCGTCTATCCTATTTTCTGGAACCTGCGTAAGGGTTATCCGAAGAAGACTCGTCCGTCTTATTCCACTTATCTGCGTAAGGATTAGTGAAGGAGATTCGTCTATCTCAGGTTACTTTGAAGATTCTTAAGGGCTCGTCCGCTCTCTGCACCTGGCGTCACAGGTCATTCAAAGACTCGTCTGTCTCATGATTCGTCAGAACCTCTGGTTTCGTTGGCAGGAGCTTGTCCGCTCATCTCTCAGCTCAGTCGAAACGTCATTGGATTGGGTTTATTTCCCATTTCTTGTTTTCTGCATCAGAGCGCAAATTTCAGGGTCCTTTTGGTATTCAATCACTGTTTATCTCGAACGTTTGATAGCCGTTGCTCTCAACCTTTTCAGATTAATAGTTGATTAAATAGGGGCAGCTGTAGACACCCTAAATTTGCCCTCTGGTTTTCTATCGTTGTCCGCTGTTCGTTTGCATCTCATCTGCATTTCCATTAGATCATTAACATTTAGAATTCATATCATGTGCATAAGACATGGGATCATGGTCATCGGAGGATTTAGGGTTTCGCGTCCAATTTGCAGATTATCAGAAGAATTAAAGTCTTTGGTTATGCGGGCATCAATGGCATCATTCTATTATCGCTCTTGTCACAAAATCAGGGTTTATTTCCCTGGCTTAGAGGTCTTCAAAGATTTCACGTCTGCAAGGATTATTCACTATGCATTCGGCTCATCATCAGGATATTTTCTTCTTCAAGTCGCAAGGCTATTTCTTCTCTCTCAACGCCTCAAAGGCTCTGGTTTCGGTTCAAGTGTGTTTGTTGGATGTTTGACCTAATCTTGGTCAAACTGTTAGGGGTTTTCTTCAAGTACAAGTTATCTTTTTCAGGGTTATTTCTCGGGCAATGCTCATCAAGTCAAGTTGTGTTGTGCGAAATTCATCAGTTTATCAAGCAGTGATTCATGTGAGCTGTAAATTTTCCATTGGTTTAGGAAGGCATTCATCCATTTTTTAATCAGGAGTTGTTGAAAGAGTTTCAAGTGTGGTCTTTGGATTGAATTCAGTCAAGATGCATAAGTGGAAAATATTGACAGAGGGTGTATTCAAGTTCATTTTGATTTTTATTGTCCATATTTCTAACCAATTTTCTATCCGTATCCATTTGTTAATAGAGCCCATTAGACTTTCTTTTCTTTCTATCATCATCCAAATCCATTTCTTTTCCTAAATTAAATTTCTTTCCATTCATCCTTTAAGTTTATCTAATATCCGTTATTCTCTAAGTTCATATCCATTGTTAGACATTATCCATTAAATTCATTTTCATAAACCAAATATCCTTTCTTTATCATTAATCCACTTCATATTTCTCTTAATACAAATTGTTGTTCTTTTCATTATCATATTTTTAATATTCATTTTAATTTATCTTAAATCCATATTCAAGGCCCATGTCATGCTACAAAAATAAACAAAATAATAACAAGTGTTAGCCTTTCGAAACAACCCACAACCATTTCATTTTCATCCAGCATCCACGTTTTCAGCATCACCTGACCCCACTCTATCAATGCATTTCATGAGTCAATTCATTACAAACCAATCAATTTTTTCCCCTTGGACCCCACTCGCTCACACCCAACGCCATTTCGTTTTCTCACACTCAGTACATCACCCACACAATTTCCATACCTCACATTTTTTCTTTCCAATTACACATTCACCATTCATCACACATTGAGACAAAACTTGCAGCCCCCACCTATTCATGGTTCCCGTTCACAATTCACAAATAACCAACAATAGCATGTCATATAGGACTCCGCCAATTCCACTACTACAACGGATTTCTCGTTCGTACACAAAAAACCAGACGCACACAACGTGCAATATCACAGCCAAACAAATTTCAATTTTCACTGCATAATATTCCTGCCATTACCCAACTCATAACACAGACACTCACTGATTCTTTCACACTTTGCAACCTCACTTCTCCCCCCTCAAATCTCCATTTATGTTAGCACACAACAAGCCTTGAATTCATCACTCAAGCTTCTTCGACAACACACAAACCGAATCATTCTTCCACCTGCAATATAACTACACCATAACTCTTCACAAATCAAACCAGATCACAAACCCGTAAACCTTCTACAACCTCAATCTTCGAGCCACCACCTTCCATTTCAAATCTTGGCCTTCAACACGCACAAACCGCAGCACAACCAAAAACCACCCTTCAACTTTTTAAAGTCAGAACCAAAAACCCTCTTCAACATCAACACACCTTACAAACCTGCATAAAACGTATACTCCGCAAACCACCGCCAAACCTCTTCTCAACCCCCAAATCCCTTCTTCAACCTAGACTAACACTCTTCTTCAATACCAACACGCCTTTGAAAACACTTCACCGAAACCATCACCACCACTACCGAAACTCATCACCATAACACCCACAACCGCAAAACTCTCTTCAATAAACTTCACCAAAATCAAACAACAAGTGAACATCACAACACCAAAACAGAAGAGATCTGAGACAAAGAGAAGGAGATGAAGTGAGTCAAGAGACGAAGGAAAGTCAGGGTGAGATCGAAACTCACCGAAGAGTGGGAATTGAAGAGTCGATGATCTAAGGAGGGGACTTTCCGAAATCAGCCACGGAGATCGCAAAGCCGAAACAGAGGAGGCGAACGAGATCTTCGCCGAAACTGAAATCTTGGAGGACGAAATCATGTGAGACGGAGACCGAGATCGGACATTGATGATGGCGGTCGGTTCTCCTTTTCTTTTCCGGCGACGATTTTCCGGCAGGGAGAGGCCGTGAGAAGGTGAGGATAAGCTGCAGAGGGTGCATCGCCGGCGATCGCGAAAAGTGGAAGAAGGGTTTCGAAACAGGGCATAGGATAGGGGAGGGGTTCGTTGATTGATTCGTGTTTTGGTTTTCTATTTATGTCCATCTTTTCTTAATTAATTTTTATAGCATTTGCTTTTCTGTTATTTTATTTTACTAATATTGTTTTATTATTGTCTTTGTGAGAAAACTTCATGGTTTTGTGATAATCAGACTGAACCCTCAAGCCCATAAATTCTCAGCTGCACCATACATGTTGCTTTAACACCAACCTTGGATTCATGTACCCCATTGGGCTTGGGCTCAGATAAGCTCTATGGATCGGAAATTTCATTTCTACACTATCCACTTCAGCAGCCCACCGTCCCTTGTCTTTGTGTCATTTGGTTTTTGTTTATTTGTTTCTAGTTCATGTTTCTTTATTTAATTGTCAATTAGAATATTGTTAATTGTTAGTTAATTAGATTTTTAATATTTGTTTAGTTATTAGTTATAATTTTATTTTGTTGGTTTTAACTACTATTTCAATATAGTTTAGATTTTAAGTTCTCCCGATTTATTTGGTTTAATTAAATATAATTTCATTTGACTTTGGTTCTAGTTTGGTTTGATGTTGTGTAGGTTCATGTCTCAATTCCGATGACGAAGATCGTGGTGCGATGGTGGCTTTGTGTTTATTTTGTTGCAAATTCTCCTTTAGGCTTGGATATTACGCGAACCAATTCTTGTTGTTAATTTGGATCCTCTTTATTGGTTGGTTTGAATGCTGGATGTTTTATCTTGATCTTTATTTGATATCTTGATAATGGACAATTGCGCTTGACTTTTGAATCCGTGATGGACTTGATACTTCTTCTTATTTTCTCTTGCGCATATTGAAGAGGCAACGGACCTTCTCCGTTAGGTACCACCGAGGCCCGATTTTACTTATTGCATGTTATTGCATCTGGAAGTCCTACTGGTGTAGGCTCTGTTTGTGCATTGTTCGTTTACTACCGCATTCTCCTCTCCTTATTTTATTTCTTATTCATCTTAATTCTTATTCCTCATCTACTTCTATTCTTTCTCGACTTGAGGTGCGCCTAGGCCACCATGGAGTTTCTTTTTTCTCTTCTTCTTTTCTTCTCCTTCGTTAGGGTAGTGAGCCTCACTAACCTAGGACCCTCCATGCATGCTAACTTAGGATAGAAACTTCCCCCTAGTTTTTCCCTTTGTTGCTCCTCTTGGTTCTTCTTCTCTTCTCATCTCATAACTCTAAAAAACACTTTAATAAATGTGAAGTGATGCATTGATCCATAGCCTTATTCCATGAGGTATGCTTGTAGTCTTCCCATCTTGGGATAGTACATGTTTATCTTGTGATGCACAAGTCTGATCAAGGTATCTTCTTCACCAAGAAAAGCATAAAAAACACTTCTTCATGTAAATAACCAAAAACACTTAATAAGTAAACAAGTTAGTGAGCCTAAGCCCTAATCTTTGGGTTCAAGTTTTGGGGATCTTCTCCTTACTTGAGTATGCTTGTTCTATTATTCCATCTTGGAATGTAGTGACAAGTGCACATTCCATTGATGAGAGCTTGAGTTCACTTCCTTGTGACACACTCCTAAAAGCTTTCTAAAAAACACCAACAAACAATAAGCGTCTTTCCTTCGGGAATTCTCTTCTCACCTCATTCGCTCCGTACGCGAACTCGCTCCTACTTGTCATCTTGCAAGACGGTAACGCACTCGTCGTCCGAGCCTGCAACACCTGAGCAATGGCATAGGCAGTTCAAGCTTTAATTCACAAGCAATTTCCTTGCCACCCCTAGTTAGGGGAACTACGGCGTCTCTGATCCTCATTATCCTGATGAGGTACGTAGGCAGCGGGGTAGGGCCCGTTCGAGCACAATCTTTATTTTCCCTACATTTTTCTCTTTTGCTTTCTTATTCAGTTCTTTTTCAGTTCCAGTTTCTTTTCATTTTCATTTCTTTTGCTGCAGTTTTCATACCCTCACCCTTTGAAACAGTTATTTTCGCAAGCGTGGATCCCGTCGGGTACGGCGGACGATCTGGGTGCTAATACCTTCCCAGGTCGTAACCGACTCCCGAGCCCAGTCTCTTTGGTTCGCAGGACCTGTGTCCTTCCTCTCTCTTTCTTCTGGTTTGTGCAGCATTACCATTCCCTTTCTTCGGGATAAAAATGCCTGGCTGGCGACTCTATTCTTTTTTTCCGCGCCACTTTCGCGTTTGTACCAGGATGGAAATCCCGGGAGCGACAATAAGCATCAATACATAATCATCATCACATAAGCATCAATACATAATCATCAACACATAAGCATCATCTAATTTAACAACACACCATCATCATCGCCTAATAATCAGACACCACTACAATAACACTATCACAGTACCTACACATCCACGTCAACAATACTAATCCCTCAACATTATCATTACTATCACACGACATAGGACATCGCGGTTCTCCAATTATACCAAGTCTCTACACACATTTCACTAAACAACATAACTCGACATGTGCAAATTAACCGCTCGCGTACCGAATAGTTAGAATACGGGTACTGAAATCATTTTTATAAGAAAGTATATTACATCATTTTTCTCATGATCTGAAATACACGTCAATCAGACACTTACAATTCAAGTTATGAATTTTCAATGTTTTCGGGTTAAAACAGCCATACACTCATCAAGTTACACCATCATTCATCTCCTCGAAAATTAATCATCCTAATCCATACATCATCATCATAAATCGTCCAACTATACAACATTATAATCATACCTCTGCAACACGACTAAAAACAACAAGAAACAGCAAGGAAAACAACAAAAGAAGAAAAACAACATTGTTAGGCCTCCTGCACCGCCTGACGCTCCACGAGGCCCAAGATTCCCCTCAAAAGCCAAAAATCCAACAACGTTCCCTACTAGACCTCTCTCACTTCCTGGCCCTGCATCGCCCGGTAGCACAATTCTACTGCTCGGACCTGCGAGCACGAGACAAATTTCCTGCACTACGATTTTCTGCCATGCCAGCCTTAAAAAATCCGTCTTATAGTGCACGAAAATCACATATAATCCCAACAACAGTCATCAACAATAACATACAACAAATTAATAATAACGCCAAGAATATCATCATCAATCCTAACTCATTAGAATTTACCTAATTATCACAAAACTCCGTCAAAACCCCGCAAAACCCCAAATACCTATCATTATCAAATCATCATGTCAAAATAATAAACAGTTATTCTCCCCATACCTTATTTAATCTAGTTTCCTTTCATCACCTCTTAGATAATCTCAACCCTAGCCTCTTCTCCTTCTTCTTCAGAGCTCTCTCTCTCTCTCTCTCTCTCTCTCTCTCTCTCTCTCTCCTCCTTCAAACATGATAGTGTAAACTGATCGTAACCCAAAACCACAACTTCCTTTTTTTCTATCTTACCCCTAGGACCCCAATTACACCTTTCCCATCTTATCCCCATTAATCCTCAGCAAAATACCAGTATACCCTTCATACCTCTAATTCTCCTTTTATTTAATTAAATAATAATATTCAACTAAATAAATTCATAATATCCATTTAATCTTATCAATTAACAATTTCATCATAACAACACCAAAACACATTACAACGTGCCATATATCCATAAATAATTACCAAGAATTAAAATTATGAATTTTAGGGAATTACAACTCTCCCCCACTTTAAGAATTTTTGTCCTCGAAAATTACCTGAAGAAAACAGAGTCGGATACGACTCCCTCATCTGATCTTCATGCCCCCCAAGTCCAACTCATAAGACATCAATAAACCCTCCCAATCTGGATACTCCTCTCTGTTTTACCATCCGTCTACGGATGATAAGCAGGACTCAACCTCAACTTAGTGTCTGAAGCCACCTGCAACTTCCCAAACCTCAACAAAATTCTTGGATCTCCATCCCAAGTAACTTCATAGTTTCCTCAATGTACATCTCAACTAATTTTCTACATAGAATACTTAATATTCATCAGTAAAAATAAGTTGATTTAGTTAATCCCTTCACCATTACTTAATTCGAATCATTCCTCTTTTTCCTATCCGACCATCAAGATAACCTCTACAATTCCTGATACATCTATGTAGCACTAGGATAAATACTCAACTTACTTCGATGTCCTTCCTCTAAAATACTCTTCTTAAATTCTGGAACATGCATTCTTCCTTGGAATCTCACTACCCTATTTCCATCAACTCGGAATTCACCTCCGTTACCTTGGATAATTAAGGTCGACTAATCAACCAACTTCAAGTCAGATTTCTAACCTGTCGAATCTCTTCTAAAATATTGTTAGTTAGTGTCAACATACCTAACTTCATACTGTCAGGAGTCTCATCACATACCAACTCAAATCTCAGAACTACTCGATCACTTCCAATTCTTTCACCATAAACACCGACATAGGTAACTACTTCCTACTCAAAACATCACCCACCATAATTCCTCTACCAAGGTGGTAACTCAAATCAAAATCACAATCCTTTAATAATTCCAATCACCTTTTCTGCCTCATATTCAACTCTTTTGATAAAACAAGTGTTTCAAGCTTTCACGATCGCTGAACACTACAATTTTAAAGCCAAAACGATAATATTGCCAAAAAAATGTTTTTAACACAACCACCACAATTTCCAATTCTAAATCGCACGAAGGATAATTCCTTTTCATGAATCCTTAATTATCTTGAAACATAAGCACACCATTTTGCATCAACACACCACCAAGACCCATCTTAGACACATCATAATACCCCACAAAAGACTCACTCGAATTTAGCAAAATCAATATCGAAGCAGCCGTCAATTTCTTCTTTAGCTCTACAAAACTCTTTTCCCATGAAACATTCTACACATAAGCTTGACCCCCTTTTGAGTCAACTGTGTCAAAGGTAATGCCAACTTAGAAAAGCTTTCAATAAACTTACAATGGTATCCTGCCAATCCCGTAAAACTTCTTATTTTCGTAGTAGACTTCAGAATCTTCCACCACAACACAACATCAATCTTAGAAAGATCAACAACTATCCTACCATTAGAAATCACATGTCCAAGAAAACATATTGCCTACAACCAAAACTCACACTTTGACAATTAACATACAACTTCCTTTCTCTCAATACTTGCAACAAAAATCACAAATGCTCTACATGTTCCTCTTAGAATTTAAAGTGCCTCAAAATATCGTCAATGAAAACCATGGCCAACTTATCCATATACTCATGAAAAATTCTATTCATATACCCCATGAACACGTCGGATGCATTGGATACACCAACGACATCAAAGTGTACTCGTAGTGGCCATACCTCATCCTAAAAAACTATCTTCAGAATATCCTTAAGTTCTCACTTTATCACCAAATGAGCTACCTCATCTATTCTTGATATTCACCTCATTTATGTCACAACAACATAACCAATTCACCATAATAGTACTTCATAATCAACATCATGTTTATCATCAAATATCATGTCGTAGCATAGCAACATGTGATAAATTAAACTCTAAAACACATAGGTACTAGAATCATCATTAAAGAACTTAATTAATCTCATCATAATGTAGTTCATCATTTCAGCTTCCCAACACTTCGAACGACACATCAAACAGACTTACGAAACTCAAGTTATGACATTTCGAAAATTCGGTACCTCCGAATTCGATTTCGTAAAAAGTTCAGGTTTCGTAATTCAATATCCTACGATTGTATAACACTTATTTTAAGGTCCTAACTTCTGACATTCATCAAAGGTTCACTCATCCATTTATTCGACACATGGTTTCTCCCTGAGTATTAACCATCAACAATACCCGGTCGTTTTCCCTTAGCATATTCCAACTTGATTGATAAACAAGAAAATCAAATTCGCTTCATTTCCAAATATAATAATTTGCATCAACTCATTAAAACCATCTATAAGCACTCAACTCAACTCCAATCAAATTCACTGTACACACCATTCAAGCTGGCAAAAAATGTCTATTACATCCAACATTATTATGTCTATTATCAACAAGAGATTAAGGGTGATCAAATCCTCAATTTGTAAATAGGTAGTCGATAATCATGATGGGCATAAACCATATTTACCAACCTACAATAAAGGTTCTTGCATCTTGTGCACTAAGCTACCCACGACACAAATCCTTAGTTATTGTAAGCCTTATCTCAGAATCTCCTCTGGAATCAAGAACACCGACGTCTTAACAACATTTGCACCCATGCAATCCACTACACACTGAGTCAACATACCACAACTAAAACAACTTAGATAAGGGACAACTTCTCCCTCACTTGTTTTGAACCTACACCGACAAACAATGGTTAGAAAATAAGCAATTATCGATAGTGATTCACACACATGTCGCATACTAAGGAACAAACATCATTAGACAACCTGGCTAGATGGACCGACCTGCTCTGATACCACTAATGTAATACCCTTCTAACCCCAAGTAAAATACGCGATGAAATAATGAATTAAATCAGAGTTCAACTTAGAAAGGCGTCATATTTACTGCATAAAACATCATTTAAAACATCCTGCTTTGTAACATGGGTTTTCAAAATATTTAAAATACTAATTCTTTGGTAATATCAACAATCAAATCTAAACTACGCAGCGGAATCATAATTCCAAATATAGCTTCCATTATTTCATCAAAACATCAAGACCCTTTGGTCATTGTCAACAATTGTCATCGAGTAAAATTGGCATGTAAAACTCATTAAATACTTCTAACTAAACAACATAAAATTCATTCAAGAGTTCCCCTCCCGATGTTACATATCAGAGCAAGACACCCTCTAAACAACAAAAATTGAATAAATTGACTCTAGAGCTAACTCTTCAAGCATCATGAACTAATCTTAGTTATCTTCATGTTACCCACGTAGAGGCAACATTCAAACAGGCAGGGTGAGTAATCACAATTCATTATAATAATATAACAAAAAGAAAATAAATAGGACAACAACACATCATCAACTAAAACATCATAGGAATATCAACACGTCAACAACAACAATGATACACAACTATGCAATGCCACTTAGCATGAGATGCAACATGATAGAATCATGCATGTGGTACCAATCAACATGTAATGGACACTGGGCCATCAACCCTCCACTCAGGGAGCACAACATAAACAATATCACCCTAATACATACAATAAGATCGAAGCCTCCAACATCATAGGTATGCCATGAATGCAATGATGTAACAACTTCAACATAATCGACATTTGCATCAGCATTCATGTAAAATTCATCATAATACTTAACATACAACATCTATACATCAGTCATATAATCCATCAACATATAATCGTCATCACATAACAATCATAAACATCATAATATATCATCACCACTTCATTTCAATACCAAATCATCATAATTCATTTGATCATCATGTTCGTCACATAGCATGTACAAACATCATAACATGCACCTCATCTATTTATTTCATCATAGCATCATTAAACGACATCACTAATACATGTCAAAATACTCATAATAGCATCAACGCATAATTATCATCACGTAAGCATCCATATATAATCATTATCACATAAGAATCAATACACAATCATCATCACATAAGCATCAATATATAATCATCATCATATAAGCATCAATACATAATCATCATCACATAAGCATCATCTAATTTAATAACATGCCATTATCGCCTAATAATCGGACACCACTACAAAGACACTATCAAAATACCTACATGTCCACGTCAACAATACTAATCCCTCAACATCATCATTACTATCACACGACATATGACATCACGGTTCTCCAGTTAAACAAAGTCTCTACACACATTTCACTAAATAACATAACTCGACATGTGCGAATCAATCGCCCGCGTATCGAATAGTTAGAATTCTGGTACTGAAAGTATTTTTATAAGAAATTATATTACATCAGTTTTATAACGATCTGAAATACACGTCAATCAGACACTTACAACTCAAGTGATGAATTTTTGAAGTTTTCGGGTTAAAACAACCACATACTCATCAAGTTACACCATCATTTATCTCCTCGGAAATTAATCATCTTAATCCATACATCATCATCATAAATCGTCCAACTATACAATATTATAATCATACATCGGCAACACGACTAAAAATAACAAGAAACAGCAAGGAAAACAACAAAAGAAGAAAAACAACATTGTTAGGCCTCCTACACCGCTCGGCGCTCCACGAGACCCAATATTCCCCTCAAAAACGAAAAATCCAACAATGTTCCCTGCTAAGCCTCTCTCACCGTCCGGCCCTGCACCGGCCGATGGCATAATTTCACCGCTTGGCCCTGCGAGCACGAGACAGATTTCCTGCACTACGATTTTCTGCCATACCAGCTCCAAACTCATCTTATATTGCACGAAAATCACATATAATCCCAACAACATTCATCAACAACAACATACAACAAATTATCAATAACATCAAGAACAATATCATCAATCCTAACTCATTAAAATTTACCTAATTATCACAAAACTCTATCAAAAACCCCAAAACCCCAAATACCTATCATTATCAAATCATCATATCAAAATAATAAACAATGATTCTCTCCATACCTTATTCAATCTAGATTCCTTTGATCACTTCTTGGATAATCTCAACCCTAGCCTCTTCTCCATCTTCTTCAGATCTCTCTCTTCTCCTTCAAACACGATAGTGTAAACTGATCGTATCCCAAAACTCCCAACTTCCTTTTTGTCTATCTTACCCCTAGGACCCAAATTACACCTTTCCCATCTTATCCCCACTAATCCTTGGCAAAAGACCAGTATACCCTTCATACCTCTAATTCTCTTTTTATTTAATTAAATAATAATATTCAACTAAATAAACCCATAATATCCATTTAATCTTATCAATTAATAATTTTATCATAACAACACCAAAACACATCACAACATGCCATATATCCATAAATAATTACCAAGAATTAAAATTATGAATTTTAGGGCGTTACATTACATGACCAAATCATTGATGATCCTACGAGTAAGCCATGATACTCATTTAAGGAAGGCTTAATCATCTTCTGGGGGAGAATTTGGCGTCGTTTCAATTCACGATTCAAAACTTTTTTTTTGAAGGAATTTCACGAAACATTAGTAGGGGGTCATGCGAGAATTGTTAAAACTCTCAAGTGGCTTATAGCTAATTTCTATTGGGATGAGATGAGAACTTGAGAAGAGACCTGAAGCAGTTTACTGTGAGTTGTGTCGTCTACTAACAAACCAATACAACACCAAAATACCCCTGATGCCTACTACCGATACCATATAATGTATGGAAAGACATTACAATGGACTTTGTCACTGGATTGCCACTCTCTAATTGATACTCTATTATTTTTATGGTAATAGATTGATTTTTCTAACCCGTGACAGTATAATAGCCTCATCAATCTATTATATGGTGGATTAGCTTAGAAAATTAGCCTCATCCATTGTACCTAGAATCTCATTGTCTATGATTTCGACGCCATGATAGATCATCAAAAATATGTAAATTAATTGGTAATATATATATATATATGTATATATATATATATATATATATATATATATATATATATATATGTATATATGTATATATATATATATATATATATATATATATATATATATATATATATATATATATATATATATATGTATATATATATATGGTGGATTGGGTTAGAAAAATCAATCTATTACCACAATGAATGTATGCGATGAGCCTATACATTTTGTGGTAATAGTTAACTAAAGTCGTGACACCGTAATGAATAATTGAGACTTAAATCATTTCTAAGGAACTATTTATATTGTTTAGATAAAAGATATGAATAATAATGAAAAGCTTATGGTAAATTGACAATATACTTTGGATGATGTATTATATGGTGGATTACCAAATAGTTTGTGGTAATAGATTGATTTTCTAAGCCGTGAAAGTTTAATTACATATTCTGGATTAACCTCATCACTTGCAAAGAATGCTAATATTTTGTGTATTTTGGATGATTTATTATGGCGTCAAAATCTCAAACATTGAGATTCTAGGCAAGTGGCTGTCAGTTGGCTAACTTGAATTAAACTAAAATGTGACAAACACTCAAAGATAAAGATACTACACAAAATATTGTCACCCCCTAAACTTAATAAGAAATCCAATTGCCTATGTAAACGCCATTTATAATATATAGCTAGAATAATACTATACACGTCTTATTTGGTATTGACACCATCATAAGTGCCTTATGGAATAATACTTGACCAATTCTAGAAACATAAATAAAACATATGGTACAAGGCATGGAAATTAGCCAAAACAATATAAACTAAGATCAATGTACAATATCCATCATTGTACAAGAAATATATACACATCGGAAAAAATCTTACTAAGCTTCTCTTGAAACATCCAAGCATAGCTTCACTTGTAAATCAAACCTGCAAACAATACTTGTAAAGCAACAACAACAGTGGGCTGAGATGATAATCTCAGTGAATTCCCTATATTATGGATTATCCCGGCTTTACAAGGTTCTAACCAATCCTAACTCAAGTTAGGGGGAGGGATAAAACCTTGATTTCACAATCTCACACTACATGGAACCATGTCCATGATTTCAACAACTCAACTACCCCTAGATAGAAACATGCATTTGCTTCCCATGTGACTTAGTGTAATACCCATCTCAAGCCTAAGGTTATCGCTTCCTATGAGACTCAGTGTAATACCTATTTCAAGCATTCTAATTGCTTCATGTGGGACTCAATGTAATACTCACCTCAATAATTATCATTTACTTCCCATGGGATTCAATGTAATACCCACCTCAAGAATTATCATTTGCTTCTTGTGGGATTCAATGTAATACCCACCTCAAGACTTATCATTTGCTTCCCGTGGGACTCAATGTAATACACACCTCAAGACTTATCATTTGCTTCCCGTGGGACTTAATGTAATACCCAGCTTAAGACTTATCATTTGCTTCATATGGGACTCAATGTAATACCCACCACAAGACTTATCATTTTCTTCCTGTGTGACTCAATATAATACCCACCTCAAGACTTATCATTTATCTCAAAACACGTCAAGAAATCTTTCCCCGACCAACCCTACACAAGAGAGTTATCGACACGGGTCACTAATACCACCCACTAAGCAACTTTACTTTACCATCCTACACAAGAGGATATTCAACACGTCTCACGATTATTTATTAAGGGATAAAGTGTACACTCCAGAGGAGCTCTCAAACTAAGCATCAAACCTCCACTAACATCTACTCACCAAAGATACTCTTCTAGCATCGATGACTAAGTATTGTTATCTAAACCTCTATCAAGACCTAGTTACATCTCTAGGTTATTCCATTGATCTAAGGTTTCCTCACTATCTCAAATCTTGATGCTTTTATTCCTGTACATTCTCAATTACATAATTCTTCAATTTCATTTAATTATCACAATTAAATAAGTCTCACAATTTAATTAATATCAAAATTAATTAAATCTCAACTCTATACCAATAAATTAACTTCTCATTGTATAGAATATTGTCATAGCTTTCCATCGATACCAAGATCACCCCAATCGGACATCTGAGTCAAAAGATATGATTTTTCAAACATTTTTAAAATAAAGAATTGCTCCTACTCGCCTGCAGTTCACCCGACGAACCTTCTCTTTCACCCGACGAAGCATACCTTTCGTTCGGCGAGACAGAAGTAAGTCACCTTAAAACCAATTCCAGTAGCACCCATTTTTCCACCCTTCGCTTGCCTCTTTATTCTCCCGACGAGATGCGAGCAAGGTAACCTTCGCCTGGCAAAGCACATCGTTCGTCTGACGAATCTGCACGAACTAGCAACTTTGCTCTTGCGTTCTGTACTATCAAATTATCCCAAAACATCCACAAACTACACAATTCATAATGCAACATCATAGCAAGTGTTATAGGTATATTGGGTGTCCAATTTCTTTCTAATAGAGTAATCTAGGGCACCAGTAACCATTTCGACTAGTTCACTTTCTGGTACTTGGGTAAAACATCTAGCCTTAAGTAATCGAAACCTATTAAGGTAATCGTCTATTGGCTCAGTAAACTTTCGTTTGATGCAAGCCAATTCTTTAATACTGGTCTTAGTTTATCCCATATAGAATTGTTCATGGGACAAACGTTCTAACCAAGTCCAATTACAAATAGAATTAGGTGGCAAGGTTGTAAACCACGTGAAAGAATTCTTAGTGAGAGAACTAGGGAAATACTTAACGATATGGCTTTCGTCATTGGCAATCTTCCCTTCTTCGATCAGGTAACAGGCTACATGTTCGACAGCAGACTCAGTAGTATCCCCTGAAAACTTAGTGAATTTCAAGAACTTCTTCATATGGGGTAATTCTGACTGAAGTATATAGTCTACTATTGGTGATGTAAAGTTTGGTCTAGCAAAGCCCATATTCATCCCATTTCGAGCCATTATCCTTTCGAGCATGGTTGCTAGGTTGTTATTTTCCTCTATGTTGCTACATCGAACTTGATGTACAACATTATCAATATTTTGGTTTCTATTATCTAATACTACCCCTTGTTCCCTCTCTTCAGGAATTAGTATCTGATTTCTAGGAGGTTCGATCAAGGGTGGTTCAACTATCTCTTGATTCCCTGGGTTTACCTATTGAATGTTCTCTCTCATCTCAACACTTTGGTTTTCTTGCATGTATTCCCTTGTTGGGTGTCGATCAGGGGCAGGTAGGCCCATGAATTCTGCTATAAGCGCCATCTGGGATGCCAATTATTGGTTAGTTTGAATGGTGCTTTGGATCAAAGGCTGGAAAATCTCTCTCATAGTTTGGGACAAAGTTTGTACCATTTGCATGTTACTTTCGTCCATATGTTTTCTAAGATATGCTACGGAATTATTCGTCAAATAGGACCCTTAGGTATAATATCCTAACCCTATAGTTTGGCTGTTTCGATCCATATTTATCCCAGATCCTGATTCTTGCAATGTTAAAGAAATTATATTCTCTAAAAATACTGGGGGAGCATTACATAGGCTTTGCATCACCGAAGTTGGCATACCATATGGTGGATTCCTAGGAAAGGCTTGTGAAAACCTCGGGGGAGGAAAAGGTCTATACGTCGAAATTCAAGGTGGTGGAGTTTGAGGATTAGCCCCAATATATTCGAACACAGACTGAGTATAAGCCCTTGTATATGTCACCCTTGGCCCTGTCATCGAAGGTATTGATTCAGATATAACGGTTGGCGCTGTTGATCCTCATGTCGAAGGGATAGGGGGTGGCACCACTTTACTTCTTGATATATCCAGAGGATTGGTGGTACTAGGTTGAGCATTCAAATTACTCGATTTCGAATTCGACCCACTCAATTGAGGATTAGGATCATTTGAATTTATCTGACTTGATGCCATTTTCCTCATATTTCTTCTTTCTGGTCTGTATTCGTTTGCAGTGGCTACTTTTCCACTTCTTAAATGCATGCAATGAAACTTTTACAATGTTCAAGTCCAATAAAAAGGTGATTTCACAAAAGTTATAGAACTTTGATTAAGAGTTATATCACATGACCCAATGGGCGTGTCAATTTGTTTACCGTGAATATTGGTAAACAACCGCTGATCTTCTAAATCTAACTTTGGTGACTAATAAGATCGATCAGATTGATCCTAGGACATGTGCTAATACCCTATTGAAAATAAATTTCTCTGAAACACAAGAAATTTCGACAGTTTTCATAACTAAGTATTTGTCTAAAATATAATTTGAAAAGATAATTAGAATTCTAAGTCAAAATAAGGCTGAGAAACACAAAGAATAACTGGAATGCAAAAGAAACAAATTGCATAAAGTTAAAGTACAAAGGATGTAAGAAAATTTTTAAGTCGAAACGGTTAAACTAAGGCTGAAGTTGAAAAGGAAATCAAATGTAATACCCATATATAAAAACATACATCAAAGCATATATATTATACATGAATCCAAGTTTGGATATTGAAATACAAATAAGTTCTTAGTCAACACATTACATACATTAAGTGGCCAGACACAAAATTCTAAACTAAGGCATAATGTATACAAGATGTTCAAAATAAAAAGCTAAGAACTAGATCAACAATGATCTCAAAATAAACTCCATCAGCGGAAGTCATGTCATGCTCAAAATATCAACTAGGAAGGATAAGTCAAACGACTTTATCCTTACCCTTCTCAGAACCTGAAGTACCTGAAATAATAATCAACAATGAGAGATGAGATAAAAAAATCTCAGTGAGTCCCTATCTTATGGATTCTCTTGGCTTAACAAGGTTCTACAAAAAATACTACTCAAGTCGGAAAAAGGCTAAGACTTTGAGTTCACAACTCTCACACTCATATGGAAACATGTCTTGAGTTTACTAACTAGAAAGTATCACTAATCCAGAAACCAATGAAGCCATCCCATATTCCCATCCACTCTTACGTCTAAGAGTCGGTAAGAGTCATGGATCCTTGTAATTTACTTGGCATACGAAATGGATTCGGATTGAAGGGCTATTAACCTTACAATTGTTACTTCACGTGGGCCATAAACTACCACAAGTATCTACCCGTAGGCATAATTCATATTATACACAGGAATCAAACCTGCCAAGTACTATATGCGTACATTACAGAGGAGCCCTTGGCTCATGAAACGACATTCTCGTGGAAAACGGTTTCGATTACGTGATTTCACTCAAATGGAAATGTATAAAACATTCCTAAGGTCACAATGCCTTTTCCACAATACAACACACCCAACGGGTTCACATATGTTCCATATAGTGTTTACTCACCACTAGACCCTTACTCTACTAAGGTACACATCATATACCAAAAGTTTGGGCATCGCCATCTAATTCTAATAACTTCCTAGTCATGGTACTAATTCTCAAAAGGTAATGTATAAGGTTTCCTCACTCACCCTAGTCTCTACGCTTTTATATAATTTAGTTCCATAAATCACACAATTCAAACGAAACCGATTAAATAATTAAATTCAACGACAAAAGTAATAATTTCCCACTCCAATAGATAAATTACCATTTTAGCTTCTAATAGATATAAAATATGCATCAAACGGACACCCGAGTGAAAAGTTATGCATTTTAGAAATTATTTTTAGAAAAGTAGCAGTGGTAACTGGTTACTACCTATAGGGTAACCGATTACTTGACAAATTAATGTTTTAAAGCCCAGACCGGTCGTCGACCCGGTCAAGCTACTGGGTCACTGGGTTAGTGGTCAGACTAGTGGGTCACTGGCCAGACCGCATGACTTCTAATTCAATTTATATAAATTAAAAAAATATATTAATGAAATAAAATTCTTCACATAAATTTCAAAACTATAAAATATATGAAAAAAAATCTATGAAGTTATTCATGCAAATAATTTGAATAACCATTTTAAATAAAATTCCAATATCCAAATATAACAATTTATTGATACTTATAAATTAACAAAAATAAGAAAAATAATTGTATAATATAATACTACTGTGAGATATTGGAACAAACTCTAGGGTTAGCATGTCGTCGAAGTCTGTTCACATGTTGTTGTTGAATTGGGCCTTGTGTTATGGATCCAATTGTTTAAGTTAGCTTGTACCCTAAGTTAGTTTGTAATGGGTAATTGTTAAAAAGCCCATTATATTAGTGTGTTAGTTTTATTATAAATAGCATACTAGTCTCTCATAGTTTGTATAAGGGAAAATAGGAAGATAAAACCCTAATTCAAAAGTGAGAGAGGTTATTTGTTATTCTTGTATACTTGTAATCTTGTTTTAAGAGAAAGGAAAGAGTAGCAGTTTATAATCAATCCTTTTATGTGTGGTTATCCTAAACCCTAAACCTTGTGGGTTTCTTCATCATAAAGAAACCTATTATACTTTGTTTCTAAGGTATCTGATTCACAACAAATTGGTGCGGTGAGCATGGAGAAGACGCCCTTCAACAAAGTATGAGATTGAAAAGTTCACCAGAGTGAACGATTTTGGTATGTGGCACTTGAAGATGAAAGCCCTACTTGTTCAACAGGGTTGTTTGGAAGCATTGAAGGAAGAGACAGCCATGAATGTTGTGTTGACGGCAGCTGAAAAGAAGACCATGATTGAGAAAGCACACAACGCAATATATTGAGCCTTGGAGATAAGTTTCTTCGACAGGTGTCAAAGGAGACGATGACGTCAGGGTTATGGTTGAAACTTGAAGGTTTGTACATAACCAAATCGTTGGTGAATCGGCTCAATCTGAAATAAGCCTTGTATTCATTCAAGATGAGTAAAGACAAAGTGTTTGCTGAGCAGTTGAATATGTTCAACAAGTTGATTCTTGATCTTGAAAATATTGATGTGAAGATCGATGATGAAGATCAAGCGCTATTGTTGTTATGCGCTTTTCCCGAAACACATGCTCACTTCAAAGAAACCCTCTTGTATGGAAGAGAGTCCCTGAACTTTGAAGATGTTCAATCTGCCATGTACTCTAAGAACTTGAATGAACAAAAGGAGCATAAAACTTCGATGGTTGGTGAAGGTTTGGCCGTTAAGGCGAAATTCTTGCGAAAGGATGGTAAGTTCGACAAGAAGAAAGACAAAAGTCAGCAGAAGTCTTATAATGATGAAGCATCTGGTGTTTGATGTTATCATTGTAAGAAGGAGGGTCACATTTGAAAGGTGTTCCCTGAACGCCTGAAAGATCATGGAGGTAAGGATAATGGCAACGCAACCATTGTTCAAGATGATTTCAAATCATCTGATGTTTTTGTGGTTTCAAGCGGCGACTCAAGAAAAGAGTGGATTATGGATTCAGGTTGTACTTGGCACATGACTCCAAACAAATATTTGTTCGAGGAATTATGTGATCTAGATGGTGGATTAGTGTTGCAGGAAGACAACAAAGCTTCCAAAATTGCAGGTATTGGATCTGTGAGATTCAAGCTCCATGATGAGTCAATAAGGCTATTGACAGAAGTTAGGTATGTACCTGACTTGAAGAGAAATTTGATTTCTCTTGGTGAATTCAATAAGAAGGGATATGTTTTTCAATGAGAGAAAAGTATCTTAAGAGTCATGAAGGGGTCGAATGAAGTCTTGAGAGGCGTGAATAAATAAAGCTTGTATACCCTTGAGGCTGAGGTTGTAAGTGATTCGACAAATGTTGCATCCATGAAACTGTTGTTAAAGACAAAATTATGGCACATGAGATTGGGCCATGTCAGTGAAAGAGGCCTGGACGAATTGGGGAAACAGAACCTGCTAGGTGGTGACAAAGTCGAGAAGTTGGAGTTTTGTGAAACTTGTGTATTTGGTGAATCCTGTAGGGTGAAGTTTAACAAAGGTAAACAAAGAACACATGAATCCCTTAATTACATCCATCCGGATCTTTGGGGGGCTGCAAGGAATCCTTCACATTCAGGTGCAAGATATTTTCTATCCATAGTTGATGATTATTCCAAAAAGTTATGGGTATTCATTCAGAAAAAGAAGGATGAAACTGTTGAGAATTTCAAGAGTTGGAAGGTTTTGGTCGAAACACAAACTGGCAGAAAGGTCAAGAGGTTGATAATTTATAATGGCCTTAAATTCTGCAATGAAGCTTTTGACAGTTACTGTGTCGAGTCTGGGATTGCAAGGCATAAAACTGTAACAGGTACTCCTCAACAAAATGGTCTAGCTGAGAGATTCAATCGAACAATCCTCGAAAGGGTTAGATGCATGTTGGTTAGTGTTGGATTGAAGAAGGTGTTTTAGGCTGAGGCTGTTTTAACAGCAACATATCTGATAAATAGATTTCCTTCGATTGCGTTAAATATGAAGACACCTGAAGAAGTTTGGTTGGGTCATCCACCAGATCTTGACAAACTGAGAGTATTTGGCTATGTAGCCTATGCTCACATTAGGCAATACAAGGTCGAACCTAGAGCTCTGAAATGCATGTTCATAGGAAACCCTGAAGGAGTCAAAGCATATAGGTTATGGTGCCTAGAGCCAGGTCGCAGGAGGTGTATCACCAGTAGAGATGTAGTTTTCAACGAAGCTGAGATGGATTTCAAGAAAACTGATGATGTTGTCAAAGAGCTGGAACAGGGAGAAATTCCTGTTGAGGTGGAACAAAGTGACGCTGAATTGCATGACCCAGATAGTTGAAAAAGAAGCAGAAACTGTTATCGAAGATGAGGAGACTGATAATGACTACCTGCTGGAAAGATACAGGTCGAGAAGAGTTATCAAAGCACCTCAGAGACTTGGTCATGCAGATCTTATATCTTATGCCTTAATACTTGCAAGTGAGGTTCTGGAGTAGAACCTAGAGACTATAAGGAAGTTATGAGGAGTCGAAATAAGACTGAATGGATGAAGGACATGGTTGATGAGATGAAGTCTTTTCATGATAACAACACATGGGAACTGATCGAGAAACCTGCTGGAGTCAGGTTAGTCAACTGTAAATGGATTTTCAAAGTTAAGGAAGGAATCGAAGGAGTGGCGTCGAAGAGATACAAGGCAAGGTTGGTTGCAAGGGGATTCACTCAGAAATAAGGTGTTGACTTTAATGATGTGTTCTCTCCTATTGTGAAGCACAAGTCCATTCGAATGTTGCTTACCATGGTGGCACAGTTCGACCTTGAACTGGAACAAATGAATGTGAAGACTGTGTTCTTGTATGGTGATCTTGATGAAACAATCCTGATGAGGCAACCTGAAAGGTATGTCGAAGAGGGGAAAAAGAGTATGTGTGCAGACTGAAGAGATCTTTATATGGGATGAAACAATCTCCTCGACAGTGGAATGGGAAATTTGACAAGTTCGTGGCACATATAAGTTTCATCAGAAGTAACTTTGACCACTGTTTTTACTTTAGATTTCGACCTAGTAATTCATTTGTTATTTTTTTGCTTTATGTGGATGATATTCTAATAGCAAGCAACAATGTCGAAGATGTAATGAGGGTGAAGGATAAACTTAATAAGGAGTTCGATATGAAGGATCTGGGAGTTGCGTCCAGGATTCTTGGGATTGACATCCGGAGAGATAGAAAGCAGTCGAAATTATGCTTATCTCAAGAGGCATACCTACGGAAGATTCTCGAAAAGTTTGGTATGTCGAATTCAAAGCTTGTTATTACTCCGACAAACCCTCAATTCAAGCTGAGTATAGATTAGTGTCCCAGTACTTATGTTGAAAGAGCTTATATGAATAGCATTCCATATGCTTATACAGTTGGTTATTTGATGTATGGTATGGTCTATACTAGACCCAACATAGCATATGCAGTAAGTCTTGTAAGCAGGTACATGTCGAATCCTGGAAAGGCTCACTGGCAAACATTGAAATGGATTCTAAGGTACATAAATATGTCTCTGAGTAGAGTCCTGATTTAAGGTGGAGCCTTGGGTGAAGATAGTAAAGCAGCAATCGAAGGATATGTCGACTCTGATTATGCATGTTGTATGGATTCCAGAAAATCTATTTATGGATAGGTTTTCACTATGTTTGGCAGAACAATTAGTTGGAAAACAACATTTCAGAAGGTTGTTACCTTATCAACCATTGAAGTGGAATATATCGCCCTAACTGAAGTTGTAAAGGAAGCATTGTAGCTTGAAGGTTTTGCAAAGGATATGGAACTTCAAGGTCGAAGTATCATTGTTAAATGTGATAGTCAAAGTGCAATACACCTGTCGAAGAACTCATCCTACCATGAGCAAACCAAGCACATTGATGTGAGGTTTCATTTCGTCAGAGGGGTAATCGAGCGTGGAGAAGTCAAAGTGCTGGAGGTTTCAACAGATCATAATGTTGCCGATATGATCACCAAGATGTTGCCTAGTTGCAAGTTTTTCCACTGTATGTAGTTGATAAAGCTGCATGAAGAAAGTTAGTTTGTTTCTTGTTGTTATAGAGTTTGTTCCTAGGTGAAGATTTATAAGATATTGGAACAAATTCTAGGGTTAGCATATCGTCGAAGTTCGTTCACATGTTGTTGTTTAATTGGGCCTTGTGTTATGAATCCAATTGTTTAAGTTAGCTTGTACCCTAAGTTAGCTTGTAATGGGTAATTATTAAAAAGCACATTAGGTTAGTGTTTTAGTTTTATTATAAATAGCATACTAGTCTCTCATATTTTGTATAAGGGAAAATAGGAAGATAAAACCCTAATTCAAAAGTGAGAGGTTATTTGTTATTCTTGTATACTTGTAATCTTGTTTCAAGATAAAGGAAAGAATATTAGTTTATAACCAATCCTTTTATCCGATTCACAACAACTACCATAAGCTAATAAACCAATATAGAACATAAAAAAAATATTATATTCTATATAAATAATTAAAAATAAAAGATATAGTATTAAATAAAAATCTATAAATAAAAACTTAATAAAAATAATATGATCTTAAAATCAATAATGAGATCTATAAATAAAAAATTTAATAAAAATAATGTGATTTTTACTTATGAAAATTTATTTTCATCTTTCTTCTATAACATAATTTTTTTATAATGAGATTCATACTAAAAATAATGTGAAAATATAATTTCATTTTTCTTTTGTGTCATGATTTGGCGTTTAAATTTTTTGTTAATTTATAAATATAATTTCATTTTTGTTTGTAACATTATTATAAGTAAGTTAAAATATCTGTTTTTTTTAACTTATAATAATAAAATAGGATTTTAAAACAACGACACCAAATGAAAATTAAAATAGGAGGATAAAAAATTCAATTAAGTTAAAAAATAAACATAAGAAGATCAACCTGCCGGATCATGGAACCCAATGGTTCAATGGTCTGACCAGTGAATCGGCCGGGTCATACCGGTTTTCACATGGTCAATTGCAACTATGGTCCGATGACCTTACCAGACTGCTCTCTCCTCCGGTTCATGGTCTAACCGGTCCGACCGGACGGAGCGGTCTGGGTTTTAAAACATTGTGACAAACAAAGGCAAAATGAGAGTTAGAGACACCTTTGGTAACCAGTTACTTAGTTCAATTTTTGCGTAAAAATCCCACATTTTCAAAGGGTAACCGGTTACTACCCAGAGGGTAACCGGTTACTTAGTTCACAGAAGCAAAAATACTTGTTGTTATGATGTTGTTCCATCCCAAATTCATTCAAAACCACAATAAACATTATAACAATCATCAACAGAGAATCTCACACACATAATGATTATACTCGTGCATTTAGTCAACACTTTAACCGTTAGAAACTTCAATTTCGCGTTTTTATCAAATCTAACCTAAAACTCTAGAACTCAAGAAAACTTCTAAAAAGAAAGTTTCTAACTAGAATCACCTCTAGTAATGAAGATGATGAAGATTGTGAAATGAAATGATGAAGATGAAATTGATGATCCAAAGCTTTCAAAACTTCAAGATTTCTCTTCTTCTTTCTCTTCTCCATCTTCTCTCTCACAAAGTTTTGTTTTTGTTCTTATAAAACAAAAGAAGAAGTTATACTGATATAACTCCAATTGGTGACCTAACTGGCCTAAACTGAGGGTATCCAAAAATGTCTCTAAGTCACTTAATTAATAAAACATCTGAGTCAAATAATATTAACTATTTAATTTGAGTTCGTCGATTGCTCTAATTATTTAAGTTAAGAACTCTCAGAGCACACCAGAACCCTATTAATCTTAATTAATATTATCCAGAACATTAATTAAATTTATGGGGTATTACATTAAATGCATAAAGACTTAATCAAATACAAGAAATGGAACTTGCATAAAATAAATAGACATTCTTAAATAAAAACGATTAAATTGCATTCAAAAGATAAAAATGGTGTTCATCGCGTACATTCGCACACAACTCGTTTCTCTACACTGGTACTTTGAGTAAATTTGAGTGACTTGTACAAAATGATTTTTACACACTGAATCCTATTATTAAGATCCTTATTTATAATAATCTAACTAACTACCATTAATGACTTAATCACTAAAACCACGACAAATGTCACCTTGCATGTCTTTGACTCTCGGATGTGTGCCACTTGTCTCTTTAGAAACAAATAAGAACCAACTTTCCCTCCTTATTTTTAATATAAATATTTTCGCGTCGAATATCTTCAGAAGCATCTATCGAATAACATTTCCAAACACTTAGAAGTATTTCTAAGTCCATAAATTATCTTTCTCTTACGCAAATGTAGATTCGACCTAGAGTTCTAACGTGGACCCAGTCGAAACCTTCAAAACCCTTTCAAAGAGTATAACACTTCAACCAAAACCTTTTTTCCTAATTGTCGCGACCAGCTTAAAAATTAAGAGTCACCATCCTATTTTTTAAGGGAAATAAGGATAAACCTAAATCCTAAGGTCCGAGAGTCAATTAAGTGTGAGGAAGGTGTTAGGCACCTCTCATTTCTATTGTACTCAATATGATCCTTTCTAGGTTCTTAGGGTTGTTTGTTTATTTTTATAAATTCCATGATTATAAATTCCAATTTAATAAATCCAAAAAAAAAAAAACCTAATTTTATCCCATATTGTACTCACTAAGGTCTTTGTTCAAAAATCTTATGCTTACGTACCCTTCAAAGAGGGATCAGAGCATCGTAGTTCCATTCCGCTACCCCTAAATCCTAACCCCTAATCTCACTATCTCATTACTACGCTTTTCTAAATTCTTAAACCCAATATAAAACCCCTTATATCATTATTTTAAAACCCTTAAAATTCTCTTTGTAAAACCTCATTAATATCCCTTATTTAGTTAACTATAAAAATTAATTAAATAAACTTTATTATAAAATTAATTAGCCCAATTAAAATCCCAATTATTTATTTATCAATATAAATAAATTACTTAAAAATCCCAAATACTTAGTTATTATAACAAATCCTCATTTAAAAAAATAAATAAACTAAAAGTAAAAAGTCAACCCAAATTTATTGATTTGATCGTAAAGATAATCCCAAAATTTATGAGATAACAAACCCATATTTTAGAAATAACCTAAATTTATTTAAATATAAATTATGATAAATTCCAAAATATAAATCCAATCCAAATTTATGTAAACTCCAATTTATTATAATATCCCAAAGTATAAGTTAATCCAAAATATAAATCAAACCCAAAATATTTTATAATATAAATAACACTCCATAAATAACTCATGGTAACAAAACCAAGATTATAAACCCCCCAAAAAATTATTAATTATAGTAAATAAATTAAAATTAACTCCAATTTATTATAAAGGTAAAATAAAACATATTTATTTGTATAACCCACAATTATAACTTAATATCACTAACCCTAAATATTTTGGTTAAATATTTTGAATATGTCCATGGGCAAAGATAGATTAATGGGAAAATGGTCTCCTAAATGGGAAGGACCTTTCCAAATCTTAAGAGTTTTTTCAAATGGCGCATATGAAGTCGAAGAAATAGAAAAAGATAAAAGGATACTGAAAATAAATGGCAGGTATTTGAAAAAATATAAGCCAACATTGCAAGAAATAAAAATAGAAATGGAGTAAATTCATAAACTGAAAAAATATGTCTTCGCCAAACAGATGGCATTGGTAACATTACAGATAAAAGCCTTGAAAGGCTGCCAAAACAAAACAAATGTAAAAACCTATTTCTATCACAAATTATCGTCGAAAAAAAGTTTCTCTTAGTTCGTCAAATTTCTTCTGTTGAAGTTGAATTCGACGTTCACAGAGACTTTTACCAACGGACAATTCGTCAATTTCTCGATTAAGTTGCTGAGCCATTTCTGCATGTTGAAGCCCCTGTTGAAGTTCTCTATCAATGTCCTCTTGGTTAGGTTGCTGAAGGTTGGCTTGGCGTTCTTTCTCTTGAAGGATTTTCTTCTGAAGTTCGCCAATTTGAGCCTGGAAAGTCTGGATTTTGCTTTCACATTCAACAGCAGCTTTGGAGTAGTCTTCAGAAAGTTTGTTTAATTCTGAGATTTTTTCGGTCGAAGAAGCTACAGCATTCCACTCTGAAACTTGTTTCTCAGACTTAGTTGAGATGTTCTTGGAAAACTCCTTTTGGCGAAGTAAGTCAGCACTCACCGAGTCGATCATAGAAATCAAGTCCAATACCAGACGGCTTTCCTCAGTAGAGGCCTCCAAGAGATTAGCTTGTTTAAGAATTTTTTTTCAGCTCATATTGAGCAGAAGGTTTTTCGACCAAAACTTTAAACAAGTCTACACCGAGAATTTTAGTCTTGATCTCAGCCATGACAACATTAATTTATTGAACTTCAGAGGTGGCTCCAGAAGTTGTTGAACTGCTGTAGGAGGAATCCTGAAAGTTATATCGAGAGCTGAGAAGAGCCTTCAGATATTCTAGAGGTTTTTTCACTTTCAGACTCTCAATCTCTTCACGAGATAAGCTTGTTGAACCCGTGTTTGGAGGAGTTTCTGTTTGAATGGGAATAGGTTGGGCACTTCCTCCAGGATGCAAGCTAATATCTGATCGTTTCGACATACCTTCTTCCTCTTCGACAATCTTCTTGTCAGCTTCAGCTGTATCAATTGGCCATTGCATTTGTTCATCTTGGTCCTTATCAGCTTTTTCTTCCGCGGTAAATCTTGGGCGAACAGGGGAGTTGTTGTCAGAAGATTCTTGGTCACTGATGTCGAAGTCACTATTGGTCTGAGGTCCATGAATACCAGTGTCTGGAGTGGCCTCTTCCAGAAGTCGCTCAGCCAAAGTTTTTTCAGAATCAGAAGAGATAGGCATTTCTTGGACTTTTGAAGTCCCTTCGACATCAAGATCAACCTGAAGTCAACAGCAAAAGGAAATTAAAAGAAGAAATAATGCAGTTAAAATTTGAGTACTGTTAGTCGAAGCAAAAAATACCTGAGGAATCTCAGTATGGGTACTTGAATTCCCACTCTTTTCACTTTTAGAGTGAGTTTTGGTGATTGGACTGGTAGGGGGAGTTCTTCTAGATTTGATAATAGATCTCTGAGATGCTACCGTTTTTATTTTTACACCCTTTTTTCTTTTGAGAGGCTGTGGCTCAGGGGATTCGTCTTCGGACTCTTCGACACCCACCTTTTTCTCTTCTTGTTTCCTCTTGGTTGTTGGTGTGCGAGTTATCTGAGGCATACAGAAAAGAAATTTGCTCAGCTTAAGAATAATAAAGTTCATATAAGAGAGGTTGAATGCTTTTGCGTGTCGAAACCTTCTTTGCAGCAACAAGTGATTTTTCGACCTGTTTGGTGGAAGTCCCTTCGCTAGGGGTTTTCTTGCTAGCAATCTTGGCGGCTGAAAGGAAGGAAAATAAATAAACATGGGTATAAAACATATAAGAAAGTTAGAAATAAAAAAGAGAAGTTGTATTTCTTCGACACCTTCAAGAATAGGAGATTCCACGCGAACGTGTTCTATTCCAATATGAAGGTTCCCTGGAAAGTTGTCCAAATGATACTTCGTCGGAACCACACGATCAGCAAGTTTTTTGCAAGACTCACGAAGCAGCTTTAAGTCAAACCCACACACAAACCAGTCTGGAAATGGAGGGCGCAAGGCCACACCAAATTCCGCAGAAGGAAGTGGGGGAAACTTTGGAGGATACGTGGTAAACGCAAAGTTATAGCGTGCATATGATGGAATATATGGAGGCAACTCCAGCTTATCCATTTTTTCTGAAAACTTCTGTTTTAGGGTCACTGCTGCTTCGCCTATGGTTCGACGAAGATCATTTGGCCTGTAAATGGTTTCAAAATATTTTTGAAAATTTTGAATCTCTTTGATGTGTTTGTCCGTACCTTTCTTCTTTTTGTCCTGCACAAAAGCAAAAGTGTTCGTCAGGTGTGTTGTAAAAGCTTTTACGTCGAAGAATTTGGCAAGATAGTATTCTCTCCACCAGACGTCGAAGTCCTCAGTGCATAGATAGGTTGGTCGAAAAATCACAGGTCGGACTTCCAAGGTTTCGTCAAAAAACTTATGATACAGCTCTAAACCTTTTTCTAAGTTGTGAAAGGAATTGTAAAATAAAATAGAACCTTTCTTGGGATAGATAGGTTTGGTTTTTGTTTGGACTAACCCAAATTGTCTAGCCACTAAATTAGGCTGATAGACAATGAGAGAAATCTTTGTGTTATTCATGCTATGGTGAGAAAAGAAATGCCTTGGCGTGAGGAATGATGCCCAGATAGACATGTATGAATCCTCTTCTTTCTGATGTTCTAAAGGAAGTTGTCTGATGAACCATTTAGGACCTATAGTCCTGTTGGCAAAAGGTGCCATGGATGGTGTGAATTTGTAGCGTTTGGCAAACATCATCACGTAGCTGGTAAAGGCTTGTTGAAGGCTTATCCCTTCATCAGTTGGAGTCAGTTTGACCAGCCTAGGCCATTCGACATGCCTGTCCTTTACCTCTTCTTCGTTTATTTTGTTCTTGATGGGAATGCAGGTTTCAAAAGTGGCATTCAGCCACAGTTGTAGAAGCCAAAAAGGACCTGTCAGGCTGATATTTCCTTTTTCTTTGCTAGTCTTCAGGGCGTTTACACTTTCACTAAGGGATTCATAAAGATTCGCCAGAATCATTTCACTTAGACAAAGATTAACTCCGTCATGAATTTGGTTAGCAATGGTGATGTAACTCTTGGCAACTTGAAGAGATCTAGTGCAGAAGACGAATTTCGCTAGCCACAAAGTTAGGAAAGCCACGTGTTCCTTATCAGAAACCTCTTCAGTGTCTTCACCATGGTGGTGCGCAATGAACAGGGAGTAACCAGCATGTTTGGTGTCGAAGCCTATAGGGTCTTTATTTAAATGCTCAGGGTTGAAAATTTCACCTATAGGACTAAGACCTGTGATGGCTGCTAGATCAAAAAGTGTTGGGGTGACCATCCCACAAGGGAGGTGAAAATTGTTGTAAGTACTGTCCCAAAAATATAGGGAAGCCAACAGCATGTTTTGGCAATAACGTGGTCCATCTCTCGACAATTGGATTAGGTCATAAATGCCTATTTTCTTCCAAAACTTTCCCTTAGCCCCTTCGACTCTATTTAACCAAGCTAAGTAATCCTTGGGGTCTTTTGTCAGTGGACGGCTCCTAAAAATCCTATTTTGATTTAGATATAATAAATATAGGTCTGTCGAAGCTGAAGAGCTTTCAGGATTTTTGGAGGTTGTTTCCGTAGGTTGAGGTTTTCTACCTGCACCTATGGGTTTTGAAGCAGAGTAAGAAGGGTAAAATTCTTTTAAACGGTCTTGATCAGCGTTAGGATCAGAGAGTGGGCCTAACAGTGCTTGGCAAACTCCAGAGATTAAAACAGGGATAAGTACCTGAGATCGATAGATGCTAGCCTTTTCTCTCTCATTAGGAGGCTCTGGAATATATTGTTGTTGGTTTACCTGCACCGGTCCAGGTAGCGTGTGAGCAGGAGGAAGATCAGTTGTGCTTTTTGCTTTCTTATCACCTTGATCAGCAGCGTTCTTTGGAGGGGCCATTGTTGAGAGAAGTTTGAGCGAGAGTTGCAGAGGAAGTAATGGAATTAAAATATGGGTTTGATAAAGAAGAGGAAGTTCAAGAGCGTAAAAAAATGAGAAGATTAGTAAAAAAAGGTATTTATAGGAAGAAGAGTGATAAAGTAAAGAAGAAGAAGAAAAAAAAACGTTTCAGTTTTACGATGATCATGGGGTACATGTCATGTTAATCAACGGTGATGATCAAAAAGTTGATAGTTAGAGAAAACCCATGATTAGCTAGTTTGTAGGGTTATGGAAGATCGTGTCTAAAACGTGGGATAGATGAGACGTTTTCAGAAAAAGTGTAATCATGGATTTTCTTGGGACTTAACGAAGTCACGTCACAATTAATGAAGCTGACATGGTGTCAAAATAATTTCGGCAGCAAAGGATGATTTCTCCAGAGTTAGTCGAAACATCTTTGCTGGGGGCAATTTGTAGGCACATAATTTCGACACCATGAGTTAAGATGTAAAAATTATGTTTTTTACTAAGGAAATGGTCACTAGATAAAGGAGAAAGAAAATAAAGATATTCAGAAGAAGTTTTGATATTTTCGACAAGACCAGATGTTCAAATACTTCGACAGAAATATGAGGAATGTTTCAGCAGACAAAGTTGGGAGAACTTTCATTACAGTTTAGCATTTGACAGAATTTGAAGAATTGGTGTGCTTTTCGACATTTCGACAGAAGATAGGTTGGAAGAGATTTCGACAAAGGCATTATCCTATAAAGTTTGAAGAGTTTTTGTTCTCTTTAATAATTCGACAAAACGAAGAGATGCAGCATTTCGTCACAAAGAGGAAGAATTCAAATTCAAAAGTTACAACATTTGGCAGTTGGACGCGTGGAAGCTTCAGGAAAAGGAGAATACATGCAGATTGACAAGTGTCAAATAGTTAGGATTTTTCCGTTTTAGGCAGTTATGTTATTTGTATATAAATAGGGTAGTTGTTGTAGAATCATGGGTGTGTGAAAAACTTGTACAATAATCCTGTAAAAATACTCTAAGTACCCAGTGTGAGAGAAATGAGTTTGATATGTGGAGAAATGTATGTGTTGAACACCAATTTTATTCAAGTTATTTAAATTACAAGTCTTTTTCGTCCAATTCCTTTTACTTCCAGTTTCTTTACTTTTCTGCAAAATTTATGGTCTTTTCGCCATTTTTCTTTACTTTTGTTCAACTTTTAGTTTACTTTACTTTTACATTCAAACATTCAAGATTTTAATATCATTGACAAAACAAACCACAAACAATTATCAAACACTAAGAGTGATCTGACAACAAAATTGCACATGTGTCCTAGGACTTGTTTAGTTGGTCCTGCAAGTAACCCAGTCCTGTAGAAGATTGGTTAACCAGAGGTTGT
This sequence comes from Lathyrus aphaca, assembly GCA_963966055.1. NCBI lineage: Eukaryota > Viridiplantae > Streptophyta > Magnoliopsida > Fabales > Fabaceae > Lathyrus > Lathyrus aphaca. The sequence goes on from OZ014524.1 coordinate 340,801,852, forward strand.
TCGTCAGAAATCACAGCGAACAAATTGGCACGCCCAGTGGGACCAGTGCAATTGTAAAAATTAATACAAGTCCTCTTAGTTAGAAAGTTTCTTACTACGTTGTATGATTCTTAGAAGCGGTAAATTTTCCGTAACCGACGTAGAAAGACCAAAAAGAACAAGAGGAAGGAAGATGGCTAATCCGCCAAATACTTCAAACAATCCTAATGAAACCATTCCAGTATCTAATCATATCCCTTCGTCAGAAGGAAGTGCATGTTTAGGCCCTGTTTTAGAACAGATTGTGCCTTCATCAGCAAATTCGATACCAGCGATTTCAGGATCCCAAAATGTGCCTGGTTCTTCCACAATAGGACACCCAATGCCCACGGGAACGCCTCCACCTGGAGGAAATAACTTTAGGCCATTCTTTAATTATTCCATGCCCATGTTTGGTAGAGAACAACCATACGGAATGCCAACTTCAATGATGGAAAATTTACATAATTCATCACCATTGTTTTCTGATGCTATGGTTCAAATGTCTTCACCATTACAAGGGTCAAGATATGGTGGAAATGGGAGTAGATTAAATCAGATTCCACCAGGATTCCAAATGCCAACTATTACGAACCATTTTGCGCAAGTAATTCGTCAACAGATGGATGAAAGTAACCATGGTATGGTACAGGCATTGACACAACAAATGGGAGAAGTGTTCAACCCTTTAATACAAAACACTACCCAAACAAACCAGATATTGGCAGAACAAATGGCACGTATTGCTAGTTTCTTTGGAGTTCCTCAAACACAACAAAGAATACAAATAAATCAAAATCATGTTAATAGGCCTGTCGAAGAAGAACCTACCATAAACCAAAGGCCATTAGAAAATCCTCAGGGAAATCCTAGGGACCAAGAGATAGTAGTTGAACAGCCTCGTGTAGAAAATCCTGTTCGACAGGAACCTAGGAGAATAATAGTTCAAAGAGACCAGAACGCTGATGAAATATTGCAGCAAAGAATGCGTTGCAACAATTTGCCTACCGAAAATAACATTGCAGCCATGGTCGAAAGAATAATGGCGCAAAATGGGGTAAACGTAGGATTACAAAGGCCTAGTTATACTTCCCCTTTGTCTGAATACGTTTTGCAACAAGAATTACCACCAAGGTGGAAAGTCCCTAAATTCACCAGATTTTCAGGGGATACTAGTGAATCCACCATAGAGCACATATCACGTTATTTGATCGAAGCAGGGGAAATAGCAAATAATGAGAACTTAAGAATGAAATATTTTCCAAGTTCTTTGACAAAAAATGCTTTTACTTGGTTTACTTCCTTGCCTGCGAATTCAATATTTACATGGACCCAATTAGAAAGATTGTTCCATGAACAATTCTATATGGGGCAAACTAAGATAAGTCTGAAGGAATTAGCAAGTGTCAAAAGAAAATTCTCTGAACCTATAGATGACTATCTAAATAGGTTTAGATTATTGAAGGCTAGATGTTTTACACAACTGCCAGAACAAGAATTAGTCGAAATGGCTGCAGGGGGTCTGGATTATTCCATAAGGAAAAAATTAGACACCCAGTATTTAAGAGACATGGCACAACTAGCAGATAGAGTAAGACAAATAGAAAGGCTGGAAACTGAGAAATTTAGATCAAATAAAAAGGAAAAGGAAAGAGTGGCCTATGTAGGGATATGTCAAGACGAAGATTATAACAAAAACGAATCTGTCATTTTCGACGAACAAGAAATTGATCTGGCAAAATTAAAACAAGGCCCACCGTATTCGTGTAAAGTTTTAGCTCCGTCAAATGGAAAAAATCCAGTCGAAATTGAAAAGAATGATAGGTTCCCTAAAAGAACTTACACATTCGACATCACCAAGTGTGATGAAATTTTCGACTTATTAGTTAAAGATGGTCAATTGATAAAACCAGCAGGCACTAAAGAGCCTCCTGTAGACCAACAGAAAAAGAGAGGTTTTTGCAAATACCATAATTTTTTGGGTCATAAAACTTCTCAATGTTACCTTTTCAGGGATCTTGTCCAGAATGCAATTCAGAACAGAAGGCTGAAATTTGGAGACAAAGCTAAGCAACAGATGAGGATCGACTCTAATCCCATGCAAGTTGTGGAAGCCAACTATGTTGAACCGGAGATGGTCAACGTGGTCGAAATGGAAGTAATATCTGAAGGAAGTTTTGAAATGGTAGAAGCTACTGAGGGCTTCGACACCAACTTCACCATGATAGAAGCTGCTGAGGGCTTCGACACCCATGTAAATATGGTGGAGGGTGCTGATGATCTCACTGATCAGGCTGAGGAGGTAATATCTGAAGGCTCTGTGGCAAAACCAGCTATAATCAAGGTTGCTGAGGATCTTGACACTAAAGAAATAAATGATTACACCAACATGTCGCTCCCGATAAATGGGAATGGCCCAAATAAAGGTACAGACGCGAACGGTCGGCGAAAGGGACAATGAGAACACACAGCAGTGAACTCACTGGGAATGAAAAGAGTCGCCAGCTAGGCATTTTTATCCCGGAGGAAAGGCAATGCTGCATAGACCTAGAAAGATGTGGATAAGACGGTTGCGAACCAGAGAGACTGAGAAAGGGGGTTGGTTACAACCTGGGAAGGTATTAGCACCCAGATTGTCCGTCGTACTCGACAGGATCCACGCTTGAAAGATTTGTGTTTTAAAGGGGTAGTGTCAGTGCAATTTGTGTATAAAGAGCTGGAAAAGGATGTACAGGTGTCAGTGTGAGAGAAATGAAGTGCAATATATACAGTGTCAGTGAAGGAACAAGAGTGAGATGCTCAAGATCATGAGGCTAAAGAATGAAGCTAAAAGAGGGGGAATATACAGAGACTTTTGTTCGATAACTGTTAAGTTATGCCTACGTATCCTCTCGTGCAATGAGGAAGTCAGAACACTGTAGTTCGACCCAAAGAGACTGAAAGATGAATTGACTTGTGAACTGATTGCTTGTCAATGCTCAAGTGTATGACCTGTCTGGCTCAGGTGCAAACTGTCTTGCATTAGACGGAAGAAGCAAATTCTCGTTTGTGAGTGAATGAGATGAGAAAAGAATCCCGAAGGAGACGATTATTGTTTGTTTTTGTGTTTTCAATCTTTTATTGCTTTTGGATGTTTGTCATAAGTTAATGAGCTTAAGCCTGAACCAATGGGTTAGTAAACTCATCACATCTTCCCTCTGATTAAGGGTAATGAGAATACCTTAAGTGTGAAGTCAGCTTCTCACACTTAATCACCTTTGATATAGGATTAAGATCATTAACCTACTTGTGATTATTTAGATGTTTTTGTGGTTTTTTGTTAAGTAATGAGGTTAATCCATAATCAAGGATTAAACAGACTCATTACACCATCCTAATAGAAGGATAATAGATGAGAATGTTTAAGCTGAGGAAAGCTCCTCAACTTAATCCATGATTAGGGATTAAACTCATGACAAAACAAGCCTTTATTAAATGGATTTTAGTTAATGATGAGATGATGAAGTGAATTTTATGATTTGTAAGACAACTTGAGGGGGACTTGTCCATTAACACTAGGGTTAGTCCTTCTTAACCAATTAAAGAAGAATTAGAACCCTAATGCAAGGCCCAAGTTACAAGCTTGATGTCTTGATGATTATTAAGTGAATTGATTAAAGGAGTTAAACACATTAAGGGTTTAACACTTAGGATTAAAGTTATACACTCCATCCTAATAGAAGGATGCAGGCATAAGCTTAATCACAAAGCTTTAAAGCCTTTAGGGTTTAGTCCTTGATTATGAGGTGAGAAGAGAAGACTCAAAGAGACACAAAGGTAAAATCTAAGTGGGGGACTAATCAATATTCACATGCTCGGATGGTCCTAGGTTAGTGAGGCTTACTATCCTAAAGAAGAAAGAAAGAAGAAGAGAAAAATGAAAGGAGAAGCTCCATGGTGGCCTAAGCACACCTCGAGTCGAGAAAGAATAAGAGAAGATGAGGAATAAGATAAGATGAATAAGAAATAAGATAAGGAGATGAGAATGCGAAATGGAGATAAGATGAATAATGCACAAACAGAGCCTACACCAGTAGGACTTCCAGATACAGCAGCATGCAACAAGTAAAGTCGATCCTCAGTGTTACCTAACGGAGAAGGTCCGTTGCCTCTTCAATACGCGCAAAAGAAATCCAGCATAAGTATCCAGAAGAAAATTCACACAATCAAGCGCAATTTTATATTATCGGGATATCAGATAAAGATCAAGATAAAACTTCCAACATTCAAACCAACCAATAAAGAGGACCCAAATTAACAACAAGAATTGGCTCGCGTAATATCCAAGCCTAAAGGAGAATTTGCAACAAAATAACACAAAGCCGCCATCACACCACAATCCTCGTCATCGGAATTAAGACATGAACCTACACAACATCAAACCAAACTAGAACCAAAGCCAAATGAAGTTATATTTAATTAAACTAAAAGAAACACTATATTGAAATTAATAATTAATGTTAACAAAGTTATAAATCCAAATTAAAGACATAACAATTACCAATAACATCTAAATTTTAAAAAAAAATGATAAAGAAAATAGTTAGAACAAAAACTAAAAATAAAAAGAAAACAAAGGAATGGGGATTCGTTAGTTTAGGGTGAGGATACCAATGCTTGTTGAGTCCAAGTTTCAAAGACGGTCCAAACCAAACTTTTCACATCCAGGGTTGCACTGTTGGTCTTGGGTGAGGTTAGCAATATCAAACTGGAAGTGTGCTACTTGTTAGGGCAATTCTTCAAGCATCGAGGCAAAAAAAAACTCAAACACAAATATCAAACATCAAGGAAATCAAGAAGTCAAATTCTAAGTTAACACTTAACCAAAATATTAGTAAATTTATATTAAAAATCTAAACAAAGACTAATAACTATATCACCCAAATATTCACATAACACTAAAAGAAAATAAAGAAAAGGAAATGAGGTGCACAAACTAAGTGTGCAAATATGAAGATTTGATGGTGTGAAGAAAAGGGACATGCGATGGGCCTTGTCCAAAGCCCAAAGGCTTCCAACAACATCCAAGGGGGGGAATAATGTGGAAATCTGGCGTTGGGATAGGTGGTGTATGCAGATCCATGGTGTAAACAAAAACTCAGTCTATTACAACAAATCTTAAATAAAAATAAAAATAAGTAATAACAGAAAAATAATATAAAACAAAGAAAGGAAAAAATAAGGAAAAAGAAAACACGGTCCAAGGAACAGGTCTTTCACTTCAAAACTCGCCTTCTTCTTCAAACCATTGGCGGCGATTCCATCCTTTGACGTCAACGTACGCGACGATGGGAACGTGACCGGCGCGGCGGATCAAGGGTGCAAGCGGGAAGGTATTTGCGACAACGAATAGCAAACGGAGCAAATCACCATGTCTCTCTCGATTCAGTTTCGCATCTTCATCTTAGATCTTGCGGTTCGCTCTCAATCGACATCGCCTTCGCCTCCGAGTTCGTCAATTCAGACTCAAAGTTTTGCCCTATCTCAGTTTCAGATCTTCCTCCATCTGTTTTGTTTTTCGATCTCAGATGCGCTTTTCGATCTAAATATTTTTCTTCATCTCATTCTTCTGTTGGTTGTTGTTTGCGAAACAGGGGCGGCGAGTTGAAGGAGAGGTGGTTGAAGTTGTGTTGATTGGTGAAGAAACAGGGGATGGTTTCGGCAAGGCAAGGTGAGATGGTTTAATGGCAAGTTGAAGAAGGTGATTGTTATTTTGAAGGTGAGGTTCTGAAATTAAACTCTCAATCTCTTCTTCTCTTCTGTATTCTGATTCTGTGTCTTTTTTGTTTTGATGTTGAAGGAGGTTGGGAAGTGGCAGTTTGCTGGTGATTTGTTTGAAGGTGTGCGAATGGTGTTTTGTTACCGTGAAGAAGAGTGATGTGATTGTATGTGCAGGGTCTTTGTTGTTGGTTTGTAAGGCTTGTTTTGTTTTGTTGAAAACTGAAGGTGATTTGTGGATGGTGTAATTGTTGCTGTTGTTGATGTGAGAAGAAAAAAAGGTGCGTGAGGATGATGAGGAAAAGAAGTTTTCGGTTTTGCTGTGTGAAAATCTTGGAGTGTGTTGCGTGAGTGTGTGTTGTGTGGAAGGCCTCAAGAGTGATCGTGTTAAAATGTGTTTGGGTGATTGAAGAAGATTGTCTTGGTGAAGTTGTAATGGTTGTTATGAATTTTGTGAGAATTGTTTGCTGAATGTTATGGAGTGATGTGGTGATGATGGTGATAAGAAATTATGGAGGCTGATTGTTGTGGAAACAAAGGGAGGAGTGGTTCAGGAAATTAAATGGAGGCGCCCCTTTTTTTCTTGTTGTTAGGTTTTGGGATCAACATCCCTTTTAAAGCTAGGTCAAACTCAAGCTCCTTAATGGGCCTTGGCATGGGCCTGGTGGCAAAGTATTTTTTATGACAATTTTGGTTAATGAATTATAACAAAAAAAAGTAAATGAGTTTGAAATATGTTTTGGAATGAATTGGAAAAATGGTTAATTGGGTAATGATTATTAAAAAAAAGGTAATTATAAGTGAAACTTGAAAAGGATATTTGAAATTGGCTTAAAAACAATATGTCTTAGAATATGGAAATGAAGAGAATATAGAAAAAAAGAAAAAAAGGAAAGAAAAGATATGACGGATTAGAGGTATCAGAAATGGTTCGAAAATAAAAATGGAATGGTGGTTTATGAAAGGAATTCGGAGGGAAAAAAAAGAGATAATGGATGATGAGCTGATTTTTATGAAAAGAGCAAGCTACTACCATCATGCACACTGCCATGTAACACACTGCAATAATCCACACGCTTTTGATAAAACAAAAAGCACTGCCAATGCAATCGAAACACCATGTGAACCAATCAACCTCTGAGTTTCTAATCCAATGAACCCTTAATATTTTCAAAATCATACGGATCATTCTCTTGGGAAAATAAATCCACAATTGTACACCATGAACGAATGGATAGACAAACTGGCCCAAAACCTCTTATGGACCACAACTTGATGATCACACCACACAACTTGATTGTGAATACACATCTCTTGAGAAATAGTTCACTAAAACAGACAACTCAAAGATGAAGAAATCTCCTGAAATCATGACTCTTGAAATGTTTGAGAAAGATGAATAGCCTCATAAATTGATGAAAAGGAAAATATCCTGATGATGGACCAGAATAATCGATGCATAGTCCTCAGACGTGAGATCCTCAAATATTACAAAACTAGGGAAATAAACCCTAATTAGTGACAGGAGAAAATAGAAGATGATGCCACTAATGGCTGCATAGTTGAGACTTTGAATTCTCTGATAATCTGCAAATAATGCGTGAGGCCCTTAATTCTTCAGATGACATTGATCCCATGTCTCAGGAGACTATGCAAATGGTATGCATTCTAAATGTTAATGACCAAATAAAAATGCAAATGAGATGCAAATGAAAGACAGGCGAAGAAAGAAAATCAGAGGGCAAATTTAGGTGTCTACAGCTGCCCCTATTCAAACATGAGTTAGCTGTGCAGGATGTAAGCAAAGGCTTATCAGGCAAACAAGATAACTTGTGGTTGAATACCAAAGACAGTCCAAAATTTGCACTCACAGAATGAAGAAGAAAAGGGATATAGATTATAAAAGGAAAATAAAGTATATTGTAAAGTGTGGGCGACGGAGGACGACCGCCGAGCAGAGGACGACTGCTGGGTAAAGAGCAATGACGGGGACGGCCGACATGCTGAAAGAGTGCGGAAAATAAAGCAATGACGGGGACGGCCGACATGCTGGGGATAAAGGTATTATGATGGGGACGGCCATCAAGTAAAGCTGTAAGATCTTCTGGGGATTAATGAAACATGACGGGGACGGCCATCAAGTTCATAAAGTAAAGTAAACAACGATGGGGACGGCCATCGGGCTAAACTGATGAAGGACGGTCATCAGGAAAAGGAAAAGGGACCACGACGGGGACGGCCATCGGGTTAAAGAATAAATTAAATAATGATGAGGGACGGTCATCAAAGGTGAAGGACGATCACCTAGCAGGGGACGGCTGCTCTGTTGGGGATAAGATGAGGGACGGTCATCTAAGGTGGAGGACAACCACCTGGCAGGGTACGGCTGCCAAAAGTATCGCGACATAGGACGAATGCCGGATAAAAGGATCAACGATAGGGACGGCCATCGGATGAGCATGATGGAGGAAGACCATCAAGAGGTGGAGGACGACCACCTAGCAGGGTACGGCTGCTCTCAAGGTTTATCATGACATAGGACGAATGTCAGATAAAAAGAAAGTTTGCTTTGTTGGCGATCTACTGGGGAATAGTAAACACGGACGAGTGTTTATATCCAAGAAACAAAAGGTATAAGTGTTTAGATGTTTGTGTATAGATTAAAGATGCGGACGAGCATCCCTAAGACTATGATACGGACGAGTATCGGGTAGAAACAAATACTGACACGTGTTCAGAGATGATGATACGGACGAGTATCAACTGGTTAACAGAGAACACGGACGAGTGTTGATTCTGAGGAGACTCTTCTGGGGAAAAGTAGACACAGACGAGTGTCTATATTCAAGAAGACATGAGTGTTTGACACGTGTATGGATTAAAGATGCGGACGAGCATCCTTAAGACTATGATACGGACGAGTATCAGGTAGAAACAAACGCTAGACGCATGTTCTGAGATGATGGTACGGACGAGCACCAACTGGTTAACAGAGAACACGGACGAGTGTCGAATCTGTGGGGATATAAATGGTATATACAAGATACGGACGAATACCTGTATAAGTGTGACATGAATGGTGAGTATGAGTGATGTATAGATGAGTGTTTAATCTGCTGGGGAGAGTGACACGGACGAGTGTCAAAAAGGAGAAGAGTATAGTATAAACAAGTATATGATACTCAAAGTGTTTATGTTACTGTGCTGGGGAAGGTGACACGGACGAGTGTCAAGGAATTTATATATAAGTATCTGTGAGGGCAAAGGGGACGCTTTGGATTTCTACTGGGGATATGACACGGACGGGTGCCACAAGGAGTATATACTGATGTTTGGGAGTGTAAGGCAACTGTTTTAGCTTTAGCTCTCCGTTGGGGAATCTGGGGAGCATTCTGTATACTGCTGACGGGTTGAAAGCTTTTAACTTTGATGGGAACAAAGTGTTGGAAACCTGATGCTTGTTGGAGAGGTTTTCACTGGAGGAAAGACGACTCTGCGTGAGGTATACTTCGTTTAACTGCTTTGAACATCTGCTGAGGATCTAATCATCCTGCCCTGACTCCACTGGGGAGAATTTCTTCTTGCTCTGCTGGGGGAATCCCTTGGAAATGAGAATCCCGATGACTCTATGGGGAAAGATCATCTTTAGACTTGGCTAGGGAAGATGCTTGATCACACAATCCTGCTGAGGAGGGAATTCTGACAATTCTAACTTTGTGGGAAAGCAAGGCCTTCAGCTTCCTGTTGGGAAAACCTCGCTGTGGAAAGATAAGTCCGCTTGGGGACGAGAACGATTCAATTAGCCTTGAAGTTCTGCTGGGGATATCGTCTGTTCCAAATCAGCTGGGGATGTGTCAACCCTCTGGCATGGTTGAGAAAAGATTTGGCAATGCTCTGCTGAGGAGAGACTTTGCTGGAGAATTTAGAGATCGAAATAAGCCAAATTAAGCCTCATGTATAGCATGACGACTGTGCTGGGAAGACATGCCAATGAAAATTGGCTTTGACTGAATGCGAATAACCAACTCCTCATGAGGGAATCTTGTCGGCTGAAAGAAGATCTTTATGCTCGGGGAAGAAATAAACTTCCAATGCCCTGCTGGTAAAATAAATACCAGACATTCCCTGAGAATTAACACAGTGCTTCAAACTTCTGAGCTCAACAAAAGCATTACTGATCATCCTGGGTGAACTATCATTCCCTTAACTCCTCAATTATGCCATACTGCATCATCCATAAAAAGATCATCTTCAGAGGATTTTACAGAAGACTTGGCATCCAGAATTGCCCCAGTATCTTCAAACTCTCGCAGAAATTCAACAGATCTTGAGATAACTGCCCCAGATTGAGTCTTGAAATGATTCTTGCCCCACATCAGAGCTAAAACAGAAACCATGCGGTATGAAGATGCAATGCAAATGATGTACAATGCAGACGTATGCTCATAACTAAAGATATGAAACACGGATGGTTGGGCGCTAGGGCCAGGTTGATAGATATATATATATATATTTTGGTTGCCAAGCAATTGGACTTTTGAAGGTGAATTACCAGACGAGAACTGGTTTATTGAAGTTAGGCCATCAGACGAGAACTGATAGGCAAAGAATAAGTCGTCAGACGAGAACTGACTACTTGGGGTTCATTGTCAAGCGAGAATTGACTCTGAAAAAGAATGACCACCAGACGAGAACTGGCGTTCAACAGGTTAGACAAAAGGGTGACCAGACGAGAACTGGTTAAAAGATTCACCTACCAGACGAGAACTGGTATTTGAAGTTGGTTTGCCAGACGAGAACTGGGCTTTGGGTTTGTCTGCCAGACGAGGACTAGACTTGAAAAGGTTTGCCAGACGAGAACTGGACTTTGGATTGGTTTGCCAGACGAGAACTGGACTTTGAAATGTTGATAAGTTGGGGTTACGAGGCCCTGGATGTGAGATTGATGTTACGGGGAATGCCCAATGCAAATATGATGTGTATGCTCTATATGCTCGAGCGACATGAATAACGTATGCAAATGATTTATGCAATGCTTATGAAAAGCTAGAAAAACTCCCAAGGATGGGAAGAAAGGTCTTATGACAAGGCTTCTGGTTGAGAAGGGTGACAAAGACGAGGGTGGGTAACACGATTTCCCGACACTCGTCTTGAACTCTGAGATTACTGATATACTTGCTCTGCATAGCTAAAGTTGCCCCTGTTGGGTGAGTCTCTGAACAGACTATCACTGATTATCCAATTCTTGGAATAACAGACTTGGATGTCCTCTCGAGGAGAGTTGCATTTAGTGAGCTCTGGAAGTATCCTGCCCCGGTATGAGCGTGGGAGCGACTTGACTCGCTCTGACTGAGCATTGGAAGATTTCATCCTTGGACAACAGAAATTTCGGGTGGCCTGCCCCTGTTTGGTAGATTCAACTCTGTACAACTGACTTTGAATGACGTTCCTCGATCAACTGATGCTTGGGAACTTGCTTTGCAGTGACAAAATCCTTGGCCGACAAAACCACTGGATAACATGCCCCTGATTCATAGGCCAACAAGATGCTCTTGATTCTGGTCATCATTGTCGAATGAGCAAGTTCCCTCATGATTGCTCTTTGTAGGAACTTCCCTGGTGTCACAAACTGACTTGCAATTAAAACTGTTCATTTGCAAATGGTAATTTTAATGCAGTGCACATGCAAGTTTTGAAAATTTATTTATCTGAATGTTGTGACAGTGTGTGACGAATGGACGATTAGTCCAAACGTAGTGCTGAGTTAGCAAATCGTTAGGAGTCAGTTTACGCAACCTTGTCGTAATATGCTTTCAAAATTGAACCCGATTCAATTAGGACTTTCAAGGGTTATAACGTGGCCTGGTTCACGGTTTTAGAAAGAAGGATTTATGGCTCAAAGTTTTTCTGTGCCCACCCATTCTCCTTGATGTTCTCCGGTCCTATATTCGGCTAATTTGGCCTGAGCGCTCACCTCTCGGAAGGGTTTTGTGATGGTTGAGGAACCAATGATGTTGACTGTTTAAGCACCAATGAGGTTTCTTGGAGTAACAGTCATCCATTCCGACTTTGTGTCTGGTCACACGACTTTGTTCTCATGGAAGATTCTCTTTCATTTTTTTTACTCCCTAACTTTTGCCTGGACTGGTTCTTCTTTTTTTTTTTTGAATTTTTCGATTTTGAAGTCCAGCGGGATGCCCTAACTTTTGCCTAAGTCATTTATTTTCACTTTTTTTCCGACTTAGCGGGCCTTATTTCTCTTTTCTTTTGATTTTCTGGAACAAATCGTGTGACACTGATTATCATGACTTGCTGAAAGGGTTGTGACTACCTCATTCCTGTGTTGGTGAGGGGTAACCATCATGGTTTCACGTCTCTTGACCTCTTGAGGTGTAATGAATATAGGGAATGGATCCTCAGAAGCACACTCCCTTGGAAATTTGAACGCTCGGTCAAATTAACTGATGACTACCCTGCCCCGGGTTAGATGTGAGGGTTTTTTTTCGTTCAGAAAAGAAACTCCTACTTCAAGGCTCAAAGGGGTTGACGAGGGTCTATCTCCCTTATATCTCCGGTGTTTGGGAATTGAAGCAATGCCTATACATCGTCAACAGGTTCTACTCTGAAAGCATACCTTCAACAATTATGGGTATTCAGTTGTCATCATCCTCCCTCAAACCTGCTAAACAACAGTGAAATAGATGGGAGGTAAATGGATGCAATTTTTTTGTTTTTTTTTCTTTTTTCAATGCAAGTAAAGAAAAATGAGCGAATGCGACATAATTGATTCAAAAGTGCAAGATCACTACATTAACATTACCATTTAAAATAACAATGCTTAAAAGACAAGTAGCTGCTAACAGGAAAAAAAACTACAATGCAAATGATAAAAGGATACAGCGATCACCAACTCTGATGACATACTGTTGTCTGAGCCACTGAAATCAAGATACGCTTCTTCTGAAGTCTTTGGACTCAATCAGGCGAAAGGTTGACGTGCACAACCAAGCTTCCTTCGGGAAAGGAGATGTAGCCCTTGTCGATCAACTGTTGTACTTTGGCTTGAAAAGCTTTGCAATCTTCAGTTGAATGCCCCATTGATCCACCATGATACCCGCACTGCTCATGAGGATTGTACTCTGGATGGTACGGCTCTGGCAACGGCTTGAGAGGCTTAGGAACCACCAAAGAGCTCTGAACTAGATGCGGCAAGAGTTCACTGTATGCCATGGGGACTGGATGAAGAGGAGCAATCCTTCTTTCCAGATTGTTACGAGGCCTAGGCTGGCTCTGAAGTTGATTCTGAGGTTTTCGACCATGAGATTGCAGATTTGGACGAGGAGGAGCCCAGGGTTTCTGACACGGTGCTCTGAGCATTGTCGAATGCCCGTAAGAGTAATCAGATTCAGGAAAAGATGATCTCTTAGAAGATGTTGTTCTAGAATATTCGATATTTTCCATGACAGCACTGACGTCATCCCATTCTTCCTCTTGGGAGCTAACAACAGACTCACCTTCACTAGCTGGGATATTCGAAAAGTATTGGATCTTTCCACTTTTGAGCAGGCTCTCAATGCGTACTCCAACTATCATCAAATCAGAGAAGCTTGTCATCCCAATGCTACTCATTCTTTCAAAGTATGGATCCTGCAAGGTGCCCACGAGCAGGTCAATTAATTCTCTGTCTGAAAGTGGTGGTTGCACTTGGGCTGCCAATTCTCTCCACCGCTGTGCATATTCTCTGAAAGATTCACCACTCCTCTGGGATAGGCTCTGCAAGTGCGTGCGATTGGGCGCCACGTCCATATTGTACTGGTATTGCTTTACGAAAGCTCTGGATAAATCATTCCAAGATCGGATATGACTGCTTTCCAAATCCATGTACCAACTTAAAGATGCCCCACTTAAACTGTCCTGAAAACAGTGAATCATCAACTTATCATTGCAGGCATAAGAAGTCATTTTTCTACAGAACATCACCAAATGACGCTTCGGGCAACTGACACCAGTGTATTTTTCAAACTTCGGAGTTTTGAAATCTGGAGGGATGACAAGACCAGGCACCAAACACATGTTTAGAGCATCAAAACCAAAGGCATCAGGATCTGATAAGGCCTTGAGTTGCTCGTCCAACACACAAAATCTTTCAGCAAGATCAATAACTTGTGGATCCTTGGTTTTCACAAGAGGGATTGCCCCTTGGAAGTCTGGCATAGGGAAGGCAAAACTCTGATAATCTGTAGAATCAGAAGAAGATGAAGGTCCACCTCGGACAGCAGATGGTTCAGGTACATTCTGATTCACGATCGGGGTCTGTGCAGGCTGAGCTTGAGCAAGATTGTTCACTTGTGGAAGATCCTCATCAGGAGAAAGACCATACAACGGATTGGTCATTGAAGTGAAACCAGGTGGAAACTCAACATTCTGACGGTTGTTCTCTGACATAACTATTGACGGCTTCCAACCTGACCCTTTACCTCTTGACACTGCTCAATCTTCCTTCAAACACTGTCGTCTTCCAACAGTTAACACTTGTTCAAACTGAGTACCGGGAAATCAGCTGGCTAACCATGGACAAAAGAGGAAGGATGAGCTCTCTGGAGGAGGAAAATGCAATGCAAATGCAAATGCAAAATGCAATATGATGATGCAAAAGATGCAAAGACATGGGATCACAACTAGAAAATGCCTGGAATCTGGAATACTGCCAAGAATCAAGTGTCTGTAACCACAAGATCTCTGTATAGTAACCCGAAATAGTAACTGAAAACCAGAGGTCAATAACTTCAGGATCATAGTGACCGGATCAAACAATTGTACTGGTAATGAGGGTATGTTGAGGTCAAAGGGTTCCTGCAATCCTGTAAACAGCCCAACCCCCTCACGGGTAGTGTTCTAAAACAAGGATCCTCAGACTCGGATCAGTTATGAGAAGTGTAAACACTTCTAACCCGGAGGTACAGTGTTTACAATAACCATAAAAGATCCTCCTTTAATTCACCTCAGTTTCTGAAGGTCAATACTAAAGGTCATCCAGACTTAGCAGGCTTCCCAGATAGCCCTAGTACTGCAGGAAATCTGCAACACAGAGTTCTCAAGAAGAAACCCATATCTGAACCGTGTTTCATATTCCCGCACCAGACCGAGATGGAATGGGAAAGAATATGAACCACTCTAGTCTAGGTGTCACTCAGGTCCCAGGTATAGGACCTTAAACTCTCAATAGAACCCCCACCCACCAAAACAGAAACAACAGATCCAGCCAGAATAGTATGACAGTATGATGTATATAAAGCTATAAAGAAAGCAATAAAACAACTGTACATAAAGCAAAAATAAATACAAATATACAAACACAAATAGCACATAATACCCCAGTAAACACAAATCAATCAAGCGCTAGGAGGAACCCACAAAAAGAACCAGAAGCCCTGGTTACAGTATAAGGGTCCCCAGCAGAGTCACCAAGCTGTCGCTCCAGATAAATGGGAATGGCCCAAATAAAGGTACAGACACGAACGGTCGGCGAAAGGGACAATGAGAACACACAGCAGTGAACTCACTGGGAATGAAAAGAGTCGCCAGCTAGGCATTTTTATCCCGGAGGAAAGGCAATGTTGCATAGACCTAGAAAGATGTGGATAAGACGGTTGCGAACCAGAGAGACTGAGAAAGGGGGTTGGTTACAACCTGGGAAGGTATTAGCACCCAGATTGTCCGTCGTACTCGACGGGATCCACGCTTGAAAGATTTGTGTTTTAAAGGGGTAGTGTCAGTGCAATTTGTGTATAAAGAGCTGGAAAAGGATGTACAGGTGTCAGTGTGAGAGAAATGAAGTGCAATATATACAGTGTCAGTGAAGGAACAAGAGTGAGATGCTCAAGATCATGAGGCTAAAGAATGAAGCTAAAAGAGGGGGAATATACAGAGACTTTTGTTCGATAACTGTTAAGTTATGCCTACGTATCCTCTCGTGCAATGAGGAAGTCAGAACACCGTAGTTCGACCCAAAGAGACTGAAAGATGAATTGACTTGTGAACTGCTTGCTTGTCAATGCTCAAGTATATGACCTGTCTGGCTCAGGTGCAAACTGTCTTGCATTAGACGGAAGAAGCAAATTCTCGTTTGTGAGTGAATGAGATGAGAAAAGAATCCCGAAGGAGACGATTATTGTTTGTTTTTGTGTTTTCAATCTTTTATTGCTTTTTGATGTTTGTCATAAGTTAATGAGCTTAAGACTGAACCAATGGGTTAGTAAACTCATCACATCTTCCCTCTGATTAGGGGTAATGAGAATACCTTAAGTGTGAAGTCAGCTTCTCACACTTAATCACCTTTGATATAGGATTAAGATCATTAACCTACTTGTGATTATTTAGATGTTTTTGTGGTTTTTTGTTAAGTAATGAGGTTAATCCATAATCAAGGATTAAACAGACTCATTACACCATCCTAATAGAAGGATAATAGATGAGAATGTTTAAGCTGAGGAAAGCTCCTCAACTTAATCCATGATTAGGGATTAAACTCATGACAAAACAAGCCTTTATTAAATGGATTTTAGTTAATGATGAGATGATGAAGTGAATTTTATGATTTGTAAGACAACTTGAGGGGGACTTGTCCATTAACACTAGGGTTAGTCCTTCTTAACCAATTAAGGAAGAATTAGAACCCTAATGCAAGGCCCAAGTTACAAGCTTGATGTCTTGATGATTATTAAGTGAATTGATTAAAGGAGTTAAACACATTAAGGGTTTAACACTTAGGATTAAAGTTATACACTCCATCCTAATAGAAGGATGCAGGCATAAGCTTAATCACAAAGCTTTAAAGCCTTTAGGGTTTAGTCCTTGATTATGAGGTGAGAAGAGAAGACTCAAAGAGACACAAAGGTAAAATCTAAGTGGGGGACTAATCAATATTCACATGCTCGGATGGTCCTAGGTTAGTGAGGCTTACTATCCTAAAGAAGAAAGAAAGAAGAAGAGAAAAATGAAAGGAGAAGCTCCATGGTGGCCTAAGCACACCTCGAGTCGAGAAAGAATAAGAGAAGATGAGGAATAAGATAAGATGAATAAGAAATAAGATAAGGAGATGAGAATGCGAAATGGAGATAAGATGAATAATGCACAAACAGAGCCTACACCAGTAGGACTTCCAGATACAGCAGCATGCAACAAGTAAAGTCGATCCTCAGTGTTACCTAACGGAGAAGGTCCGTTGCCTCTTCAATACGCGCAAAAGAAATCCAGCATAAGTATCCAGAAGAAAATTCACACAATCAAGCGCAATTTTATATTATCGGGATATCAGATAAAGATCAAGATAAAACTTCCAACATTCAAACCAACCAATAAAGAGGACCCAAATTAACAACAAGAATTGGCTAGCGTAATATCCAAGCCTAAAGGAGAATTTGCAACAAAATAACACAAAGCCGCCATCACACCACAATCCTCGTCATCGGAATTAAGACATGAACCTACACAACATCAAACCAAACTAGAACCAAAGCCAAATGAAGTTATATTTAATTAAACTAAAAGAAACACTATTGAAATTAATAATTAATGTTAACAAAGTTATAAATCCAAATTAAAGACATAACAATTACCAATAACATCTAAATTAAAAAAAAAATGATAAAGAAAATAGTTAGAACAAAAACTAAAAATAAAAAGAAAACAAAGGAATGGGGATTCGTTAGTTTAGGGTGAGGATACCAATGCTTGTTGAGTCCAAGTTTCAAAGACGGTCCAAACCAAACTCTTCACATCCAGGGGTGCACTGTTGGTCTTGGGTGAGGTTAGCAATATCAAACTGGAAGTGTGCTACTTGTTAGGGCAATTCTTCAAGCATCGAGGCAAAAAAAACTCAAACACAAATATCAAACATCAAGGAAATCAAGAATTCAAATTCTAAGTTAACACTTAACCAAAATATTAGTAAATTTATATTAAAAATCTAAACAAAGACTAATAACTATATCACCCAAATATTCACATAACACTAAAAGAAAATAAAGAAAAGGAAATGAGGTGCACAAACTAAGTGTGCAAATATGAAGATTTGATGGTGTGAAGAAAAGGGACATGCGATGGGCCTTGTCCAAAGCCCAAAGGCTTCCAACAACATCCAAGGGGGGGAATAATGTGGAAATCTGGCGTTGGGATAGGTGGTGTATGCAGATCCATGGTGTAAACAAAAACTCAGTCTATTACAACAAATCTTAAATAAAAATAAAAATAAGTAATAACAGAAAAATAATATAAAACAAAGAAAGGCAAAAATAAGGAAAAAGAAAACACGGTCCAAGGAACAGGTCTTTCACTTCAAAACTCGCCTTCTTCTTCAAACCATTGGCGGCGATTCCATCCTTTGACGTCAACGTACGCGACGATGGGAACGTGACCGGCGCGGCGGATCAAGGGTGCAAGCGGGAAGGTATTTGCGACAACGAATAGCAAACGGAGCAAATCACCATGTCTCTCTCGATTCAGTTTCGCATCTTCATCTTAGATCTTGCGGTTCGCTCTCAATCGACATCGCCTTCGCCTCCGAGTTCCTCAATTCAGACTCAAAGTTTTGCCCTATCTCAGTTTCAGATCTTCCTCCATCTGTTTTGTTTTTCGATCTCAGATGCGCTTTTCGATCTAAATATTTTTCTTCATCTCATTCTTCTGTTGGTTGTTGTTTGCGAAACAGGGGCGGCGAGTTGAAGGAGAGGTGGTTGAAGTTGTGTTGATTGGTGAAGAAACAGGGGATGGTTTCGGCAAGGCAAGGTGAGATGGTTTAATGGCAAGTTGAAGAAGGTGATTGTTATTTTGAAGGTGAGGTTCTGAAATTAAACTCTCAATCTCTTCTTCTCTTCTGTACTCTGATTCTGTGTCTTTTTTGTTTTGATGTTGAAGGAGGTTGGGAAGTGGCAGTTTGCTGGTGATTTGTTTGAAGGTGTGCGAATGGTGTTTTGTTACCGTGAAGAAGAGTGATGTGATTGTATGTGCAGGGTCTTTGTTGTTGGTTTGTAAGGCTTGTTTTGTTTTGTTGAAAACTGAAGGTGATTTGTGGATGGTGTAATTGTTGTTGTTGTTGATGTGAGAAGAAAAAAAGGTGCGTGAGGATGATGAGGAAAAGAAGTTTTCGGTTTTGCTGTGTGAAAATCTTGGAGTGTGTTGCGTGAGTGTGTGTTGTGTGGAAGGCCTCAAGAGTGATCGTGTTAAAATGTGTTTGGGTGATTGAAGAAGATTGTCTTGGTGAAGTTGTAATGGTTGTTATGAATTTTGTGAGAATTGTTTGCTGAATGTTATGGAGTGATGTGGTGATGATGGTGATAAGAAATTATGGAGGCTGATTGTTGTGGAAACAAAGGGAGGAGTGGTTCAGGAAATTAAATGGAGGCGCCCCTTTTTTTCTTGTTGTTAGGTTTTGGGATCAACATCCCTTTTAAAGCTAGGTCAAACTCAAGCTCCTTAATGGGCCTTGGCATGGGCCTGGTGGCAAAGTATTTTTTATGACAATTTTGGTTAATGAATTATAACAAAAAAAAGTAAATGAGTTTGAAATATGTTTTGGAATGAATTGGAAAAATGGTTAATTGGGTAATGATTATTAAAAAAAAGGTAATTATAAGTGAAACTTGAAAAGGATATTTGAAATTGGCTTAAAAACAATATGTCTTAGAATATGGAAATGAAGAGAATATAGAAAAAAAGAAAAAAAGGAAAGAAAAGATATGACGGATTAGAGGTATCAGAAATGGTTCGAAAATAAAAATGGAATGG
Source organism: Lathyrus aphaca (assembly GCA_963966055.1). Lineage (NCBI taxonomy): Eukaryota > Viridiplantae > Streptophyta > Magnoliopsida > Fabales > Fabaceae > Lathyrus > Lathyrus aphaca. The sequence continues at coordinate 340,821,412 of OZ014524.1, forward strand.
TGGTTTATGAAAGGAATTCGGAGGGAAAAAAAGAGATAATGGATGATGAGCTGATTTTTATGAAAAGAGCAAGCTACTACCATCATGCACACTGCCATGCAACACACTGCAATAATCCACACGCTTTTGATAAAACAAAAAGCACTGCCAATGCAATCGAAACACCATGTGAACCAATCAACCTCTGAGTTTCTAATCCAATGAACCCTTAATATTTTCAAAATCATACGGATCATTCTCTTGGGAAAATAAATCCACAATTGTACACCATGAACGAATGGATAGACAAACTGGCCCAAAACCTCTTATGGACCACAACTTGATGATCACACCACACAACTTGATTGTGAATACACATCTCTTGAGAAATAGTTCACTAAAACAGACAACTCAAAGATGAAGAAATCTCCTGAAATCATGACTCTTGAAATGTTTGAGAAAGATGAATAGCCTCATAAATTGATGAAAAGGAAAATATCCTGATGATGGACCAGAATAATCGATGCATAGTCCTCAGACGTGAGATCCTCAAATATTACAAAACTAGGGAAATAAACCCTAATTAGTGACAGGAGAAAATAGAAGATGATGCCACTAATGGCTGCATAGCTGAGACTTTGAATTCTTTGATAATCTGCAAATAATGCGTGAGGCCCTTAATTCTTCAGATGACATTGATCCCATGTCTCAGGAGACTATGCAAATGGTATGCATTCTAAATGTTAATGACCAAATAAAAATGCAAATGAGATGCAAATGAAAGACAGGCGAAGAAAGAAAATCAGAGGGCAAATTTAGGTGTCTACACAACACAGAAGAAACTACTGATAGCTTCGACAGCCAGGAAGAAGTCAAAGCTACTGAAGGCTTCGACGGAGAGAACATAATTAAAGCTACTAAAGGCTTCGACGAAGGAAATATAATCAAAGCTAGTGAAGGCTTCGACAAGAAGAATAACAACAGAGGTACTGAGCATGGAGTGGTTTGGGACACTCTAGGAGAGCCCAGTGGAAAGTTTGACTTCATGGTGAAGTATTCTGCACCACCAAGCTCTAAAACTGACATCAATGAAATCAAACCCACAGGATGGGGAGATTTCTTCAGAGATGTTGACGAGGAAACAGATAACAAAGTCCTCATTGCCAAAAAAGAGGCCACTGAAGGCCTTAGTCATGACAAAATTGAGGAAATAGGAATTGCTGACAATGTCAACACTGTCGAACCAGTGAATAAAAGTGTTACCAGAATTAAAGAAGATCCTGCTGAAAGTTTCGTGCAGCCCACCCCTCATGGAATTCTGCGCAGAATAATGGAAGATCCAAAAGAAAAGTCAGTTGCGCAATGTTGTAAGTGCATCCACAAAGGCTTACGCCCAAAAAGCAGTTTGGATCAGTTAAAAGGAAATATCCCTGAGGAGATGATGTTAATTGAAAAAATGAACAAACTAAAGATTACAAGTGATCAGAATGCAGACGTTCATATGGTGGAGGTCACGCAGAAAACACAACCAGATACCAATAAAAAGAATTATCAAGAGGAACATCAGAAGTCTGTTTATCCAAAAGAAGACGAAAGTCTGGTGGAATTCATCCAAAGATGCCAGAAAAAGAATGCAGAGGTCATGCTTTGTCCAAGGTGTAGTGTTGTGTTCGACAGAAAAGCAGCCAACAATCTGGAAGCAGTAGAGAAGGCCAAAAAGAGAGGAAACTAGGGAGCAGTCCCACCAGTCAGAAATGAGAGGTTTGATCCAAGAAAAAAGGAGCATCATAACCAAAGAATGGGAGAAAGGCGTTATAGTACCTATAAGCCATCCAACAAGGCAAATGATGACAAGTGGGTCCAGCCTATAAGGGATGCCCAAGGTCAGAAAAGGTGGAAAAGTTTTGAAGTAAATAGGGGTGCTTCGATGGAAGCAAAAAAGGAAGTAGAAAAACCAAAACCAAAACACATCTCTGAAAATTACAAGGGGAAGAACCCCATGTCAAGGTCTCAATGGAGGAGGTTTCAAAGGCAAAAGAGAGCCGAAAAAGAAACTACAGAACAGAACATGGATGGTAAAAATAAAGCTGAATCAAGTAAGTTTATGCAGGCAATAAGAAAAGGAGAGTCTCTTCCAAAAGGAGAGCCTTCTCAGAAAAACAAATCAAGCAACATAACAGAAATGTCAAAGACTGACAACAAAATGCCAGAAGACGAAGAAGTGACTGATGACTTCAAGTCAGATTCTGAAGCGTCCTTCGACGGAACATGTAATGTGGTTTCAGTGTTGCCTAGAGATTATGACAGAACAATGGAAGTGGAGGACGGAGAGGATGATATGGCAGATGACAGCATAGGGCTTAAGCCTGTGTGTTACTATGTAATGAATAATGGCTGTGTCGAAGAGCAGAATGCGTTCTTTGAAAAGCCAGACGATGCAATGAAGGCCCATTTGAAGCCCTTGTTTATAAAAGGGAAAGTAGAGAATGTGGGTGTAAACAAGATCTTGATAGACGGAGGAGCAGCTGTCAATCTAATCCCTCATTATATGATAAAGAAGATTGGCAAAGATGACTCAGACACCAAACCTCACAACATGGTGTTATCTAACTATGAGGGTAAAGTAGGAACGACATTGGGGGTGATACAGTTGAACCTAACTGTGGGAACCATTACCAGACCTACAATGTTTGTGGTTATAGCATCAAGAGCAAACTACAATTTGTTGCTAGGAAGAGAGTGGATCCATGGGATTGGGGCTGTACCTTCATCCATGCATCAGAGGATAGCAATTTGGAGGCCAGACGGGATCTTCGAGAACATAGAGGCAGACCAAAGTTACTTCATGGCTGATGTGAACAACGTTAATAGTCGTAATTTCGACAAAAACTTGGCTCATATAGCACCTTGCAACCCTGCTGGGTTTGACTTGACAGCCTCCAAAAATGCATATTGTTCCATGTATCTCCACCCTACGCATGGATTCCAATGGGACAAAGAGATAATTGGAGAGACGAATTATGCTTGGGTAACCACTCATGTAAATCCAACTGGGTGGGGAAGTGAATTTAGTGAAAATGACTGAAGCATCGACAATGAAAAGGATTACGACTTATATAGCCGAAAACAAACTCAAAGTGGCCCTTAAGGCCGAAGTAAAATATATGGCTATCAAAGCCAATGCACAAACTGCCGAAGGACAACATCCTCAACAAACTGTCAAAGAACAACATCCTCAAGAGAATGTTGAGGAACAATGTCCAAAACAAAGTATTGAAGAAAACTTTAATGGCGAATGGCAAAATCAAAGGCTTGACGCCATTTATGATGACGAACCCCTGGGGTTTGAAAAAGATCCAGCACCAACAAATATGAAGATGGTGGCGCAGGATCCCTTAGAAGAAATTAATTTAGGACTGGGGAAAGAAAAAAGGCCAACTTACATCAGTGCCAAGATGGATCCTCAGTTCAGAGTCGAAGTAATCCAATTGCTGAATGAGTTTAAAGACTGCTTCGCATGGGATTATGACGAAATGCCTGGTTTAGACAGGAACTTGGTCGAATTGAAGTTGCCAATAATGGAGGGAAAAAAGCCAATAAAGCAAACTCCCAGACGCTTCGCACCAGAGATCCTGTCGAAAATTAAAGAAGAAGTCGAAAGACTTCTAAAATGCAAATTCATCCGTACAACGAGGTATGTCGAATGGATTGCTAATATTGTTCCCGTGATTAAGAAAAATGGCAAGCTTAGGGTATGCATCGACTTTAGAGATTTAAACTCAGCTACCCCTAAGGATGAATATCCTATGCCAGTAGCAGAAATGCTTATAGATTCTGCAGCAGGCCATGAGTATTTGAGTATGCTTGATGGATACTCTAGCTACAACCAGATTTTTATTGTTGAAGAAGATGTTCCAAAGACAACTTTTCGTTGTCCTGGGGAAATAGGAACATATGAATGGGTAGTAATGCCCTTTGGTTTAAAGAATGCCGGAGCCACTTATCAAAGGGCAATGAATTCTATTTTTCATGATTTCATTGAGACATTTATGCAAATTTATATAGATGATATTGTGATTAAGTCTGTCTCAGGTTTAAGCCATATTGACCATCTTCGACAATCCTTTGAAAGGATGAGGAAGTTTGGTTTAAAAATGAATCCCCTTAAATGTGCTTTTGGTGTGCAGGCGGGTGATTTCTTAGGTTTTATGGTCCACAAGAAAGGGATCGAAATTAATGAGAACAAAGCCAAAGCCATAATGGAAGCGAAAGCGCCATCGACAAAAAAGGGATTGCAGTCTCTACTAGGGAAAATCAACTTTCTTAGAAGGTTCATCTCCAACCTTAGTGGAAAGACACAGGCTTTCTCACCTCTACTTCGACTGAAGAAGGAAGATTTCACTTGGGGGCAAGAGCAACAAGATTCTTTCGACAAAATCAAAGAGTATCTGGATAGTCCTCCAGTTCTAATGTCTCCTTGTCGAAAAATAAGTATGAGGCTTTACATCTCAGCATCTGATAGAACATTGGGAAGCATGCTTTGTCAGGAAGATGAAGATGGCGTCGAAAGGGCCATCTATTACCTCAGCAGAGTCTTAAATGATGCTGAAACTAGATATAGTATAATAGAAAAACTATGTTTATGTGTATATTTCTCTTGTACAAAGTTAAAGCATTATATAAAACCCATTGATGTATATGTATCCTCTCATTTCGACGTAATAAAATATATGTTATCTAAATCCATTTTACATAGTCGAATTGGGAAATGGGCCTTGGCATTAACTGAATATTCTTTGAAGTATATGCCTCTAAAGGATGTCAAAGGACAAGTGGTTGTTGATTTTATAGCTGACCACTCAATAAATGAAAGTGAAATAAAATATGTCGAAGTAGAACCTTGGACATTATATTTCGACGGTTCCAGTCACAAGAATGGAACTGGTGTTGGGATGTTGATTATTTCTCCTAATAAAATTCAAACAAAATTCAAGTACAAAGTAGAAGGCTTGTGTTCAAATAATGAAGCAGAATATGAGGCTTTGATTGCTGGACTTGAAATATTGTTGGAATTAGGGGCAACAAGAGTCGAAATAATGGGTGACTCTGAGTTGGTAATAAAGTAATTGACAAAAGAATACAAATGTGTCAAGGAGAATTTGATCATGTACTTTGTAATAGCCAATAGACTCCTCAAGAAATTCGACAGCGTAGCCTTTAAACACATTCCTAGATTGGAAAATCAGGAAGCAAATGACTTGGCTCAACTAGCATCAGGCTACAAAGTGTCGAAAGAAAATATGGAGAAAGCTATTGAAGTAAGAGGAAGAGTATCATCCACCAAATTGTCCCCATCAGATTTGGAGACAATAAGACTAGGTTATGGTGACGAAGAAAATTTTGAAATTTTTAATGTAGATGATCCAGAGGTGGGAGATTTGAGAAGACCTATTAAGGATTATTTACAAAACCCAAACCAGACAGTCGAAAGAAAAATAAAGTATAGGGCTTTAAGCTACGTACTTTTTGGAAATGAGTTATTTAAAAAGACTGCAGAAGGAGTCTTAATAAAATGCTTATGTGAGACTGAAGCTTATATAGCTTTGTCAAACGTGCACAGTGGTGCATGTGGTGCACACCAGGCAGGTCACAAGATGAAGTGGTTACTATTTCGACAAGGGATGTATTGGCCAACAATGCTAAAGGACTGTGTCGAATTTGCAAAAGGGTATCAAGAATGCCAAATTCATGCAGGCATACCTCATGTACCTGCAAATGAGTTACACTCTATTATAAAGCCTTGGCCATTCAGAGGTTGGGCTTTAAATTTAGTTGGGGAAATTCGACCAGCTTCTTCAAAGGGGCAAAGATACATTTTGGTTGGAGTAGACTATTTTACTAAGTGGATTGAAGTTATACCACTGACGAATGTAGATCAGGAGGCAGTTATAGAATTCATCCAGAAACACATAATTCGTAGGTTTGGAATACCAGAAACCATAACCACTGATCAAGGATCTGTGTTTACTGGGAAAAACATGCAGGCATTTGCAAAAGAAATAGGTTTTAAGTTGTTAACTTCGACACCCTATTATGCCCAAGCAAATGGACAGGTCGAAGCAGCCAACAAAGTTGTGATAAATCTGATAAAAAAGCATGTTGGTAAAAAACCTAAAAATTGGCACAAGACTCTGGATCAAATTCTTTGGGCTTGTCGAATGTCTCCTAAAGAGGCAACTAATTCTACTCCATTTAAGTTAACTTATGGGCATGATGCAGTATTACCAGTTGAAATCTATTTACAATCAATACGAATTCAAAGGCATCATGAAATTCCATCTGAGACTTATTGGAGTATGATGATGGATGAGTTAGTTGACTTAGATGAGGAGAGGTTGCGTGCTTTGGAGTTGATAAAGAGGCAGAAAGAAAGAGTCGAAAAGTTTTACAATAAGAAAGTAAAATTTAAAGTCTTTTTTGTTGGTGATCTTGTTTGGAAGGTAATTTTGCCCATGGACAAGAAAGATAGATTAATGGGAAAATGGTCTCCTAAATGGGAAGGACCATTCCAAATCTTAAGAGTTTTTTCAAATGGCGCATATGAAGTCGAAGAAATAGAAAAAGATAAAAGGATACTGAAAATAAATGGCAGGTATTTGAAAAAATATAAGCCAACATTGCAAGAAATAAAAATAGAAATGGAGTAAATTTATAAACTGAAAAAATATGTCTTCGCCAAACAGATGGTGTTGATAACATTACAGATAAAAGCCTTGAAAGGCTGCCAAAACAAAACAAATGTAAGAACCTATTTCTATCACAAATTATCGTCGAAGAAAAGTTTCTCTGAGTTCGTCAAATTTCTTATGTTGAAGTTGAATTCGACGTTCACAGAGACTTTTACCAACGGACAATTCGTCAATTTCTCGATTAAGTTGCTGAGCCATTTCTGCATGTTGAAGCCCCTGTTGAAGTTCTCTATCAATGTCCTCTTGGTTAGGTTGCTGAAGGTTGGCTTGGCGTTCTTTCTCTTGAAGGATTTTCTTCTGAAGTTCGACAATTTGAGCCTGGAAAGTCTGGATTTTGCTTTCACATTCAGCAGCAGCTTTGGAGTAGTCTTCAGAAAGTTTGTTTAATTCTGAAATTTTTTCGGTCGAAGAAGCTACAGCATTCCACTCTGAAACTTGTTTCTCAGACTTAGTTAAGATGTTCTTGGAAAACTCCTTTTGGCGAAGTAAGTCAGCACTCACCGAGTCGATCATAGAAATCAAGTCCATTACCAGACGGCTTTCCTCAGTAGAGGCCTTCAAGAGATTAGCTTGTTTAAGAAGTTTTTTCAGCTCATATTGAGCAGAAGGTTTTTCGACCAAAACTTTAAACAAGTCTACACCGAGAATTTTAGTCTTGATCTCAGCCATGACAACATTAATTGATTGAACTTCAGAGGTGGCTCTAGAAGTTGTTGAACTGCTGTAGGAGGAATCCTGAAAGTTATGTCGAGAACTGAGAAGAGCCTTCAGATATTCTAGAGGTTTTTTCACTTTCAGACTCTCAATATCTTCACGAGATAAGCTTGTCGAACCCGTGTTTGGAGGAGTTTCTGTTTGAATGGGAATAGGTTGGGCACTTCCTCCAGGATGCAAGCTAATATCTGATCGTTTAGACATACCTTCTTCCTCTTCGACAATCTTCTTGTCAGCTTCAGCTGTATCAATTGGCCCTTGCATTTGTTCATCTTGGTCCTTATCAGCTTTTTCTTCCGCGGTAAATCTTGGGCGAACAGGGGAGTTGTTGTCAGAAGATTCTTGGTCACTGATGTCGAAGTCACTATTGGTCTGAAGTCCATGAATACCAGTGTCTGGAGTGGCCTCTTCCAGAAGTCGCTCAGCCAAAGTTTTTTCAGAATCAGGAGAGATAGGCATTTCTTGGACTTTGGAAGTCCCTTCGACATCAAGATCAACCTGAAGTCAACAGCAAAAGGAAATTAAAAGAAGAAATAATGCAGTTAAAATTTGAGTACTGTCAGTCGAAGCAAAAAATACCTGAGGAATCTCAGTATGGGTACTTGAATTCCCACTCTTTTCACTTTTGGAGTGAGTTTTGGTGATTGGACTGGTAGGGGGAGTTCTTCTGGATTTGACGATAGATCTCTGAGATGCTACCGTTTGCTGTGCCAATTTGTTCACTGTGATTTCTGACGAACAACCTCTGGTTAACCAATCTTCTACAGGACTGGGTTACTTGCAGGACCAACCAAACAAGTCCTAGGACACATGTGCAATTTTGTTGTCAGATCACTCTTAGTGTTTGATAATTGTTTGTGGTTTGTTTTGTCAATGATATTAAAATCTTGAATGTTTGAATGTAAAAGTAAATTAAACTAAAAGTTGAACAAAAGTAAAGAAAAATGGCGAAAAGACCATAAATTTTGCAGAAAAGTAAAGAAACTGGAAGTAAAAGGAATTGGACGAAAAAGACTTGTAATTTAAATAACTTGAATAAAATTGGTGTTCAACATATACATTTCTCCACATATCAAACTCATTTTTCTCACACTGGGTACTTAGAGTATTTTTACAGGATTATTGTACAATTTTTTCACACACCCATGATTCTACAACAACTACCCTATTTATATACAAATAACATAACTGCCTAAAACGGAAAAATCCTAACTATTTGACACTTGTCAATCTGCATGTATTCTCCTTTTCCTGAAGCTTCCACGCGTCCAACTGCCAAATGTTGTAACTTTTGAATTTGAATTCTTCCTCTTTGTGACGAAATGTTGCATCTCTTCGTTTTGTCGAATTATTGAAGAGAACAAAAACTCTTCAAACTTTATAGGATAATGCCTTTGTCGAAATCTCTTCCAACTTATCTTCTGTCGAAATGTCGAAAAGCACACCAATTCTTCAAATTCTGTCAAATGTTGAACTGTAATGAAAGTTCTCCCAACTTTGTCTGCTGAAACATTCCTCATATTTCTGTCGAAGTATTTGAACATCTGGTCTTGTCGAAAATATCTAAACTTCTTCTGAATATCTTTATTTTCTTTCTCCTTTATCTGGTGACCATTTCCTTAGTAAAAAAACATAATTTTTACATCTTAACTCATGGTGTCGAAATTATGTGCCTACAAGCTAAACCTCCATCATTGCATTGATTTCAAGGATTATTGAAGGGTTTGTTACTGTTTTGGTGTTGATTTCACATCTTGGAAGTGATTCTTGGAAGAGTTAATCAAGGTTTTCATCCAATCACATTTATTTTGCGTATTCTTACGGAAGAGCTTCAGTTCTACGGTTTTCTCTTCTATAGAATGTTGATTCTTTATAGCAACGATTAGCAAAGCAAACCTCCGCTTTGTAGGTTGGTGAAACTCATAATCACTTATGTTTTAAGTTACTTCGCATTTTCTCGACACGTGTGCTTTTCACGATCCATAATGATTTTTGACGCTTTAGTTAATTGGATCATTAGATTTTAGAATCTTGATGTGTTTCTGGTTCCAATTGGTGTTGAATTGTTGCATTTAGGTGTAAATTTTGTGTTCAATTGATAGACATTACATTAGAGCTTATTTGAATAAGTTGCTGCTGATTTTCCCAAGAAATTGCATAATTTTTTATTCTGGTCCCAGTGTAATCGGTTACTACCAGAACGGTAACAAGTTACTTTTTGTATTTTTATGCAGAAAACAGTTTTTTTGAACTGGTAACCGGTTACCACCCTGGTAGTAACCGGTTACCACTGAACCAAAATGAAAAATTCTTGTTTTTTCTTGCATTTTTGTTATACATTCCCCCTCCAATCATTATGGATCTTTAGTATATGATTTTAGGAAGTTTTTTGGGGTTGTTTGGGTGCAGATTCATGTTGCTTTGACATCTTTCGACACACATGTTGTTTATTTCCGATTTATTTTGCATAATGGTGAATTTGTGCTCATGGTGTATTGTGGATGTTTTTCCCATGTTTGAACCTCATTATTGGCATGATAATAATGGATTAAAGTTTTGTTTTTCATTTCTTTCGTGATCGATGCACGTTTTTGATACTCACGCGCATAATTGAGCATGTTACACATTAATTGAAAAGTGCATGATCCATATATGCTTGTATACATTCTTGATTACATGTTTGCTTTATGTTTGCAATTCATTGTTAATACTTGCATTAGTTAGAAATCATCATGGCATGCTCATATTATGTGTGACTTTGTTTGCATTATATGTTAACTTTTTGAAAATGTGCATTATCTTTTTGTGAAAATCCATTGATGTAAAATGATTGAAAGGTTTGCATTCACACATCCATGTTTATATCAATCATGTTGCATTCTTTGATGATGTAATTTGGTGCATATTCATGTATTGTCACTCATGCATTTTCATGTTAAATGATTTAATTCTGCCATGCATTTCAATGCCGCATTTCTAAACAGTAGTTGTTAAATGTATGTTGCCTTCCATTGTGTTTTCATTTTTTACACCTATTGCCATGCTGTTAGGTAGCTATAATAGGTTGTTTGTATGCCATTTACATGTGATAACTGATTGTGTGCTGAAGCGTTGTTGTAGCTGCTGACTTTGGGTTTTGTCTAGCTTTTAGGTACCCTTAGGTTTAGGTTTGAGTCTAGTTTGAACACTATTCATTTTAGGAGATGTGTAGTACTTAATTGTCTTCTTCATTATCATTTTAGATTTCATAAATCATTAACTTTACTAACCTTTTTCAGGGGCTAACGATAAGTATAGAATATGGGTGTGCACCTACATTCTACCTTCTTCCTTCTTCTTTTAAGCTTTCTCTTATGTGAAACATGTTATGCTTTTTTGATATTTCACCTTCCTTCCATCCCATGAGTTCTAATCTCATCTTCAATCCTTGAAGTGAGTTAGAACTTATTCTTCTCCTCTCTTCTTCTAGGTATAGAGTTCTTCAAAACTCATTAACCATAAGATCTCCATTGTATAACAGCATAGGGTGAGTCTTAGTTTTCCTTAGTGTTCTCCTTATCTCAACTTTGAGTCTTTATTCTCATCTTTAAAGAAAAGCCAAAAAACACTTAATAATAAAAGTGTGCACAGTACGCCACGAGCCTTAAGCTATATAGGAAATGATTAGTGAAGGTCTCCTCCACTCTTCTAGAATGCTTTGCAAACGTTCCATTAGGGGCGACCTTATAAAGTATTCTCTCCTATATCATAGTCTTTAATATTGTGCATACGACAAACACATAATCAAAACACTTCTTCTAAAAAACAATCAACAGACAACACGTCTTCTTTTCTCATCTCCCACTCTTTGCGAACGATTTCTGACTTGTCTCGACAGTTCAATAATAAGACGGTAACACACTCGATTCAGCGAGCCTGCAACACTTGAGTTAGAGCTATGGCAACATCACGCTAAAAAAACAAACAAATTTCCTCCCTAGTTAGGGGAACTATGGCGACTCTGATTCTCATTTCCCATGAGATACGTAGGCAGTGGGGTAGGCCCCATTCGAGCACATTATTTTCTTTGATTTTCCCAGTCTTTCTTTCTTTCTTTCCAGTTCGGCAGTGTTATCCCCAAATTTTGACGCTAGCATTAATGAGGTCATTTAGCTTAAGAAAGATTTTTCTTGTTATAAGCTAAAAATGAGGTTTTCGACCTTACTTATTAAAAGGATGAGAGTCGAAGGAACCTTTCTTACAAGTTTTGTACTTAGAGAAATTCTGAGTTTGGAATATTTTCTAAGTGTTTGGATGATTCAACCATGCAGCAATTCAACGAAGATGGCAGTTTCATGAGTTTTGTACGTTCAAGTTTGGAGGGAAAATATGTACTTTCCAATTCAAATAAGGGGACAAGTGGCGCAAGATGAGGCTTCTTCAGCATGTAGTGGGACAAGTGTCATCATCTTAGGATAATCTTAGGAAGAAACCGTCGAAAACAATTACTTTGTAATGTATAAAAATATCCTAGTTTAGTTAGAATAAGTGTGTGGAAATCATATCTACTAGTAAATTCGTATACTCAAAGTATCCGTGTGTAGAGAAAAGAGTGCAGTGAGAATGTACGTGATTAAAACACCACCAATTTATCTTTAATGTCAATTTATCTTCAAGTTGTTTATCTTTGAAGCCATTTAAACTTTAAAGCCTTTTATATTAAAGTATTTATCTTTCAAAGTCATTTCTTTTTCAAGCAATTTACTGCATTTCCTTTATAATTCATTTCCTTTACTTTTCCAGCACTTTAACATTCGGCCTTGCATTTATCTTTCTTTTACATTTTCAGTCATTTAAACTCGTTGCCTTGTCTTTAATTTTCATCTACCTTCAAGTCTTTACTTTTTCTTTAAATCTTCAAGCCTTGCCTTTTTTTATTTTTTTTACTTTGAAAGTCTTTGCTTTTACTTAATTTCTTTTATTACAAACACCTTCTGAATCCTGTCGAAGGATTCAAGATCTTTTCTCAAAAACATTAGAAATCACAAATCTTTTAGCAGATATCCTAGGATCAATATGGTTGATTCTATGAATAACTGAGGGTATTTTGGTATCTTCAGAGGACCAGCGCTTGTTTAACAATTTTGGGGGTAAACAAATTGGCACACCCAATGGGACAGTGCTAAAAACGGATTTTGGAAGTTTCATAACTTCTCTTTTCATAACTTCTTTATTTATAACTTCTTTTGTAACTTCTTTTACGTGGGCATACTGGTCGAAAGAGCGATTAATTCTATTGCATGCATTTGAGAATTGAGAAAGTAGCCATTACAGATCATTATATACCCAAAAGAAGAAATACAAGGAAGATGGCATCTAGCAAAGGAAACCAAGTGATTCAATTCCCGTAACAAGTGGGTCGAATCCCCAAGTGAGCAACTCAAATGTTCATAGTGTGAATACACAAGATGTGCCTAGGAGTGAGGCCATCCCAGTCTCCAACCCTCTGGCAGGGGCTTTGACGACACCAAGTGTGGTTTCAGAACCTACCTCTTCGACAAGGCCAGGAGCAATGGTAACTAATACGTATAATAGTTACTATGATCAACCAGTGTTAGAGTATGTTGGGCCAAATGCTCAAACTCCACCACCAAATTCGTCTACATTCAGACCTTACATGCCTACAGGATTTTCTCAGCCTGTGGCCAGAAATCCACCCTATGGTATGCCAACAACCATGATGGCGAGCCTAAGGAATGCACCTCCAATTTTTTCAGACAATGTTGTTCCTTCCCCTCTGCAAGAATCTGGTTTTGCAGTAAACATGAGAAGGAATAGCCAAACTGTTGGTTTTGGGCATTCGACTCAGGGTCATGCCTTAACAAATGAGTTTGTAGCCTATTTAAGACACAAGATGGATGAGAGCAACATGCAAATGGTTCACACTTTATCTCAAACCATGGGAGAGGTTTTTCAGCCTTTGATTCAAAATACAACTTAGACGAATCAACGGATGGTGTCTCAGATGATACGACTGAATCTACGGTCAAACATGTGGCACGTTACATAATAGAGGCTGGAGAGATTGCTAATGATGAAAGTCTAAGGATTAAATATTTCCCTAGTTCCCTCATTAAGAATGCCTTTACTTGGTTTACTACATTGCCACCTGGTTCAATATGCAACTGGACTCAAATTGGAGCATTTGTTTCATGAGCAATTCTACATGGGTCAGACCAAGATTAGTTTGAAAGAATTTGTCAGTGCTAAACGAAAGTTCAATGAGTCCATTGATGATTACTTGAACAGATTTCGAATGCTCAAAGCCAGATGTTTTACACAAGTACCTGAGCGTGAACTAGTAAAAATGGCTGCTGGTGGCCTTAAATATTCTATCGGGAAGAAACTGGATACCTAGTACTTGAGAGATATGGCCCAATTAGCAGATAGAGTTTGACAGCTTGAACGTCTGAAAGACGAAAAAAGCTAGGGCAAACAAACATAAGAAAATAACTTATGTAGAGTATCAAGATGAGGTCGAAAACGTCTATGACGAAACTCTACCTCTAGATGATAATGAGATAGACCTAGCTGAACTTAAGCAGGGTCTTCCTTATTCTTGTAAACTTCTAGTTCCCTCAAATGGAAAGAATCCTGTCGAAACCGAAAAGAATGATAGATTTCCAGAGAAAACGTACACTTTCGACGTCACCAAATGTGACGAAATTTTTTATTTATTAGTTAAGGATCGCCAAATACTCGTGCCTCCTGGTGCTAAAATGCTACCTTTTGATTTATTTGGGTCATAAAACTTCTCAATATTTTCTTTTCAGGGATTTGGTGCAAAATGCAATTAAGGAGGGAAGACTCAAATTTGGAGACGATCCAAAGGCACAAATGAAGATTGATACTTATCCCCTTCAGGTGGATGAGGTAAACTATATTGAACCTTCTACAGTGAACTAGATTGAGGTTGCTAAGCAAGTTGCTGATGACGAGAGCAGCCCTGATTCAGTTAAAGCTATAGTGGATCCTGTGGTAGTTGAGGTTACTGAAAACTTCAACAATGATGTTGTGTTGTTCAACGCTAATGAAGAGCTAACCAACGAGCAATGGGAACACCTGATATGTGAGGTTGCTGAAGGATTCTTTAAGACATCACCTGATGTTAAAAAGTTCAATGTGGGGGTTACCATCGTCCCACATGAGGAGGTCGAAGAGTCGAATCTCCCATTAATTACAAAAGAAACTACTGAGAGTTTCGTGAAGATGGACGAGGCTACAGATGATCTTGAATTAAACTTCTCTAAGATGGAACTTAGGGATGAAGTTAATGTCAATATGGTCGAAGTGACAGATGACCAAGTGGCAAAGGTGGACCATTCTGCACCTCAAAAGGATCACTATAAGAAGGCTTATCCTAAAGAGGATGAGACAATTGTTGATTTCTTGCATAGATGCCAAAGCAAGAAGTCAGAAGTAATTCTTTGTCCAAGATGCAGTTCCATCTTTGACAGAGAAGCTGCCCAGAGCCTTCAACGGGTGAATAAGGCTAATGGGGGGCAGAAACTAAAGGCTACCCAAAAGCTTGGCTGCTTTGACCCAGGGCGTTCTAATCCATACCAATAAAGTGGTATGCCCCAATCCCTCAAGTCGAAACAACCCACATTCAAACTAAGTGGGGAAGTTCCTAATGGCAAATGGTTTAAGCCTGATAAGTCAGGAAAGAGGGGAAGCCAATAGTGGAGGAAGTTCGATGTCGAAAGAGTGCCTTCAATGGGATACAGAAAGGAGGTCAGAACATCAAACAAAGTTGCATATGTATCTGGAAAATACAAGGGTAAAAACCTTATGTCTAGGTCAGAATAGCGTAGATAACAACGCAGGAGGAAGGCTCAGATAGAAGCCTCCAAAGGTGATTGTGCTGGATCAAGCACTAGTGTGCTTGGTGTAGTTGGAGACAACCTTAAGATGGAAATAAAAAACAAAGTGCCTGTGGGGTGCAAAGGACTTTCGTCCCAGAGTAAAGAAGATGGGATCAAGGCATAAATAAAGGTTAAATTGAGAGTTGTCGAAGATGAGGATATGACAGACAATTTGGAATACGAATTTGAAGCTTCTTTGGATGTCTTGGTCAATGTAGTTTCAATAATGCCTAGAGAGTATGATCACATCACTGAGGTCGATTCTGGATGCAAACATTGAGGCAGTAATGGTAGCAAATCAACCAATGTGTTACTATGTGATGAACAATGGGTGTGTCAAAGAACATAAAGCTTTATTTGAAATACCCATTGAGGCCATGAGGAGGCATCTAAAGCCCCTATATATCACTGGGAGGGTGGAGAACATGGCCGTCAACAAAATTCTGGTTGACTGCGGCGCCATAATGAACATAATGCCACACTTCTTGCTGGCCAGAATTTGCAAGTTCGACACAGACCTTAAACCTCACAACCTGGTCTTGTCGAACTATGAGGGAAAAATTGGACCTACTATGGGGGTCCTACAAGTTAACTTGACTATGGGAACAGTCACAAGACCCACTCTCTTTATGGTGGTCAAAAGTAAGGCCATTTATAACCTCCTACTAGGGTGGGAGTGGATACGTGGCATAGGTGCAGTGCCATCTTCAATGCATCAAAGGGTCACCATATGGAGACCAGATGGCCTTGTTGAAAATATTGAAGTTGATCAAGGGTACTTCAAGGTTCTATTAAATCATGTGGAAGGTGTAGAGTTTGACAAGAACTTAACACATATTGGCCCATGTGCACCAGCAAAATTTGAGTTCACACCTGATGATCATGTATTCTGCTCATTGCACCTTCATCTCGTCGAAGGTTTCCGCTGGGATAGGGAGGTCGTATAAGAAACAGGAAATTACCCATCTATTTTTCCAGAGCCTAAAATTCACCCCACTGGATGGAGAAGCAAAGTTAGCAACAATGACTGACTTCGACGCATTAAAAAGAATTTCGGCCTATGTGGCTGAAACAAGACTACAAGCGGCCTTAGAGGTTGCAGGAAATTATATGGTTGTTGAGGCCATTATAGAGGTTGTTGAGGCCATTATAGAGTTTGTTGAGGAAAACCATGTGAAGGATTTCGACCAAGAGCTTGTAAAAAAAAGCTCAAGAAGACTCGGACCAAAGGCTTGGTGCAATCTATGATAATGGGCCTTTGAGATTTGAAAATGACCCTTTGTCAGAAAGCATTAAAATGCTGGCTCAAGATCCTTTAGAGGAAATTGACCTGGGAGAAGGGGAGTTGAAAAGGCCTACTTACATCAATGTCAACCTTGACCCAGAACTCAAGGTCAAAGTGGTCCACTTGCTAAAGGAATTCAAGGATTTCTTTGCTTGGGACTATAATGAAATGCCTAGTTTAGAAAGAGAGCTTGTCGAACATAAGCTACCAATCAAGCCTGGGAAGAAGTCTGTCAAACAAAATCCAAGACGGTTCTCCCCAGCAATCCTCACCAAAATCAAAGAGGAGATTGAGAGGTTGCTTCGATGCAAGTTCATTCGCACAGCTTGGTACGTCGAGTGGTTAGCAAATATTGTACTAGTAATTAAAAATAATGGCTCTTTAAGGGTGTGCATAGATTTTGGAGATCTAAATTCAGCAACCCCTAAAGATGAGTATTTGATGCCTGTGGCAGAAATGCTAATTGACTCTGCTGCAGGACATGAGTATCTAAGTATGTTGGATGGCTACTTAGGATACAATCAGATATTCATTGTTGAGGAAGATGTCCCTAAAAATGCTTTTCGATGCCCAAGGGCCTTGAGCACCTATGAATGGGTAGTAATGCCTTTTGGTTTGAAAAATGCAGGGGCAACTTACCAAAGAGCAATGAATTCAATCTTTCATGATTTCATAGATACGTTTATGCAAATTTATATTGATAACATAGTTGTAAAGTCTATTTCAAGACTTGACCATGTCAATCATATTCGACGTTCTTTTGAATGAATGAGAAAACATGGTCTTAAGATGAATCCTCTTAAATGTGCTTTTTGTGTGCATGCATGGGACTTTTTGGGATTTGTGGTCCACAAAAAAGGGATCAAAATCAATCAGAATAAGACTAAAGCTATCATGGAGGCTAAAACGCCTTCAACGAAGAAGAAGCTGCAATCACTCTTAGGCAAAATCAACTTCTTAAGGAGGTTCATATCAAACCTAAGTGGAAAAACGCAAGCCTTCTCACCCTTGTTGCGAATAGGCAAAGAAGGGTTTCAATTGGGGCAAGCTCAACAAGAAGCTTTCGACAAGATCAAAGAGTACTTGAGCCATCCTCCAATTCTTTCTCCACCTTGTAGAAAGAAAAGTATGAGATAGTACATAACTGCTTCAGATAGAACCTTAGGGAGTATGTTAGCCCAAGAGGATGATGATGGCGTCGAAAGAGCCATTTATTACCTTAGTAGATTTTTAAATGATGTAGAAACTAGGTATAGCATGATAGATAAATTATGCATATGTTTGTATTACTCTTGTACTAAATTAAAAGAATATATAAAACCATTTGATGTTTATGTTTCTTCTCGTTTTAATGTTATTAAACATATGTTGTCCAAACCTATTTTACATAGTCGAATTGGGAAATGGGAACTAGAATTAACTAAATATTAATTGACTTATAAACCCTTAAGAGTTGTTAAAGGGCAAGTGGTTGCAGACTTCATAGTCGATCACTTTATAAATGAAAGTACTTTAAATTATCTTGAGATTGAGCCCTGGAAGTTATATTTTGACGGGTCTAGTCATAAAGATGGGACTGGTATAGGAGTGCTTGTTATTTCTCCTAATAAAATTCCAACAACACTCAAGTATAAAATTGATGGCCATTGTTCTAACAATGAAGCTGAATATGAGGCTTTGATAGCTGGACTTGAGGTATTGTTGGAATTGGGGGAAACTCATGTAAAAATAATGGGAGACTCAGAGTTGGTAATAAAACAAGTCACTAAAGAATACAAATTCATACAAGAAAATTCCATTATGTACTTTGTAGTAGTAAATAGACTGCTGAAAAAATTTGAAGCAGTTACCTTTCGACACATTCCTAGACTAGAGAATCAAGTTTCAAATGACTTGGCTCAAATTGTATCAGGGTACAACATCTCAAAGGAGAAATTACAAAGCGCAATTGAGGTCAGAGGACAAGTTGTGTCAGTAGGATTAGCCCCATCAGATCTAGAAGAGACTCGGCTTGGGTATGCTGATGAAGAAAGTTTTTCAATATTGATGATCGACAACATAAGTGATAAGGATTGGAGAAATCCCATAGTGGACTACTTAGAAAATCCAACAAATTCAACAGAAAGAAAGATTAGATACCAAGCCTTAAGTTATATTATCTTGGGGAATGAGTTATTTAAAAATACTCATGAAGGAGTATTGCTTAAATGCCTTAATGAGGCTGAAGCATACTTAGCCCTTTCAACCGTCTATAGTGGGGCATGTGGAGCACACAAAGTAGGTCACAAAATAAGTGGCTTTTATTTCGATAGGGTGTATATTGGCCCATTATGTTAAAATATTGCATTGAATTTGCTAAAGGATGTCAAGAATGTCAAGTACATGATGGCATCCAATATGTGTTTGCAAGTGAGTTACATTCTATAGTCAAACCTTGTCCTTTCAAAGGATGGGCTTTGGACCTGGTTGGAGAGATTCGGCCAGCATCTTCAAAGAATCATAAATACATTTTGGTAGGAATTGACTATTTATCTAAATGGGTCGAAGCCATTCCATTACCTAATGTGATCAAGAAGATGTGATTGAGTTCATCCAGAAGCATGTCATTTATAGATATGACATCCCATAAACAATCATTACAGACCAAGGATTTGTGTTTACTAGTCGAAAGATGCAAGAGTTTGCCATAGAAATGGGTTTCAAACTTTTGACATCCACTCCTTATTATGCCCAGGCTAATGGCCAGGTCGAAGCAGCAAACAAGATAGTCATTGGTTTGATCAAGAAACATGTGGGTAAGAAGCCAAGAAATTGGCATAAGACATTGTACCAGATCCTTTGGGCATGTCGAACCTCACCTAAAGAGGCAACTAATACTACCCTATTTAGACTCACTTATAGGCATGATGCAATATTGCCTCTTGAAATCTACCTTCAGTCCACAAGAATTCAAAGGAACCATGAGATTCCATCTGAATTTTATTGGAATATGATGCTAGATGAATTACTAGAATTGGACGAAGAGAGACTTCATGCCTTAGAATTACTAGAAAGGCGGAAGAAAAGAATAGAGAAATCTTACAACAAGAAGGTTAAGGTAAAGACCTTTTCAGTTGGTGAATTAGTGTGGAAAGTCATCTTGCCCATGGATCGAAAAAGTAGATCTCTTGGAAAATGGTCACCCAAATGGGAAGGTCTCTTCCAAGTTGCTAAACTATTTAGTAATAACGCTTATGAGATACATGAGATTGAAGCTTATTTAAGAACCTTGAAAGTAAATGGGAAATATTTAAAAAGATATAGGCCAGTGCTTCAAGAGATTCAGATACGAACATAAAATTTTATTAATGATTAAAAGGCCACAAATGGCCTACAAGTACAGAAATTCAAAACATGGTTTAACAACCAGAAAAGAAAAACTATACTACTCAATATCCTCCCAGGTAAGGGAGTTAAAATAATTCATCCAATCTTCATCAGCTTCATCATCATCATCTGGATGTTCACCCTTTGGAGGCTCCTTTTTGGGAGAGGTTGTCCTACCTTCCTTAGTCTTGGAGTGGGTGACCATCCCCACGTGGGAAGAAGGAGTATCCTTCTTCTTAGCGATTTTTCCTTGCTTGTGTGAAACAATACCATCTACCTTCTTCACATAATTATCCATGTTTGTTGTTTGTGGAGAAGATGAATTCAGAGTAGGGAGTTATTTATAGAGGAAGCCCATGTGCACTGATTGGTCAGTCAAAAGGTAGCTAGAAAGCACGTGAATTCTTCTTTGGAAATAACACCCTAAAGATGCGTTATAGCTATAGCCGTTAAATGGGAACTTATGCCATGCAGTTATGCAAGGCATTAAAAGCTATAAAGTTGATGACCAGGGTGAAGGAAATTTTGTCTTTTGACCCAAATTTTAAATTGAAGTTTTTGACTTAAAGACTGTTTCGACAGTCACATAATTTTTACTTATGCAGAAAGATAAAATACAAGTCGAAGAATAATAAAAGGCTTGAAGCATAAAGTAAGATAGGGAAATAATGCCAAAAAATTTCATTACATAAAGGCCTCATCAGGGCCAAAAGATCAACATATAAAAAGGAAAACACAAAATCCTAAATTATTACAAAGCCATTGGAATCAAAAAGGGAGTTTTCCTTGTAGCTGAAGAATGTTATGGTTATTAATCTGGAGACGATTCTCACACAAAGCCTTGTCGAGTTTAGCAGTCTCAAGCTCTTTGTCGAGAACTTCAGCAGCATCAATAAGGTTAATGGTGCGCTTTAATTCAGCCACTAATTCAGTACCATCAAATTGACTCAACTCAAGGTTGTGTTGTTTAGCTTCAGCAATCTTCCTTTGAAGTTTTTAAACCTCTTTCTCCCATACTTCAATGGTTATGTTATTGGTAGTTATCTCTTTTTCCCCTGGCCTTAATAAGCTCTAGCCTTTCGATATTATCCTCAGCTTCCCTTGCTTGGTCCCAAGCGCTGCAGCTCTTGGCACCAGTTGTCACAATTAATTCTTAAACCTTTGGAATGAAATTAAAATCATCAGACATCTGGTTTACCAAAGTAGTATGTTCAATGAGGGAGCTGGAGATCTTAGGATCAATGGTCGAAAGATCCACTTGTTCCAGAGACTCCTTCAGGAAAAGACGAGCAGTTGGATCAACATTCAAGGTAAGGTGGATATCCCTTTTGAAGAACGTGTCCTTAATCTTTTTTAGAAGGGGACCAACAAAGTCATATGGAGCTGAGGCCCCAGGAGTTATCGAAGAGCTGCTCCCAGAAGATCTAAAACTCTTCCCAAGCTTTATCTTAGCATACTCCCTGGGGTTCGACCACTTCAGAGCCAACAGAAGGTCACCAGTTGTATCTTCCTTTGGGGTCGAAAGTTGAGAGGAAGGAGGGTGTTGGATATTTTCCTCAGGCAAGGGTTGTTGAGTCTTTTCATGCTCTTTTTCTTTATCAAACTCACTTTTTTCCTGTTGATCATCTTCCTTGTGTTCATCCTCTTCTTCATCCCTTTCTTCTTCCTGCTCTGGATTATTCATAACATCATCTTGAGCATCAGCTTAGGGCTCTCCCATATGCTCTGGTTCTTTATTCTTTGGATTAGAGGGGATATGGTCCCGAGTCTTCTCAGTTTCTTCTTCTGCAGCAAAAGCTGCACTTATTTCCCTGGCAGTCTGGCTTGTTTGGCCAAGATAGTCTTTGGTCGAAATATCACAATACTCACGATCAGAATCATTTGTATGAGACTATTGAGTAGTGGTTTTAGTAGGAGAGGTTCTGATAGCTTCGATCACAGGGGGAGGAGTAAAGTTGTAGTAATGGGCTGGTTAATCTCATTGAACTATAACCATAGCCAAAATCAGAAGTTGGGTGATAAGTTGGCTCACCTTGGTTGTTTAGAAGAATTGTGGATGAATGAGTAGCAGCCGGAGGAGGCTGAGAAATACCTGCTCTAGCCTGATAAAAAGGGGGAGTTAAGTCGAAGCTGTAAAAGGATATTAAAAAAAGGGTAAGAGGCAAAAAAGCTAAATACCTCATTCTCTTCACCACCTCGACTGGAGTTGGCACTCTCAGGAGGACTACCAGCAGGCTTCACCACAGGGGCTAGAGGTTCAGCTTCAACACCACCTGCACCAGATGCCTTTTTCACAACTTTGGCCACCTTGGAGGAAGTTTGACCAACAGCACTAGGAGACCGTGTAGTCTTCCTTTTCCTCTTGAGGGGTTGCTCCTCAGGGGATTCATTATCATATAAGGGGATGAGAGTATTAGACGCCTTTTTACCCTTCTTTGGGGACTTCAAAGGCTTTTTGGTTGTCTGAAAGGAGGACCAAACATTAGGAGGCAAGCATGTGAAAAGTTGCATGAGTAAGGGTTGTGAAATAACATAGTGCCTTCGTTGTTTTCAGTCTTTATCACCACTCCTCTATTGGCAATGGGTTTTCTGGTAATTGTTGGAAATGACAAAGACAATTGTTATGAGTTAATAATTAATCAGTCAGTAAAAGGTAAATAAAGATCTCAAACCTTCATAATTGTCGGATTCGACATGAACGTCTTTGATCCCTATATGAAGGTTCCCTTTGAAATTGTCCAGTGTGTGCTTAGTCGCAACCACCCTTTGAGCCTTCGACTGAGACTATTGTCAAAGGATTTTTATTGAATCCCCACAGACGAACCAGTTTGGAAATGGAGGGGCAAGGGCCACTCCAAAATCGATAGTAGGCAGTCGAGGAAATGTTGGAGGAAAGAGTTGGAAATCCACCTCATAACGCTTTTCACGAGGAACGTTCGAAGGGATTTTCAACTTATCCATCTTTTGAAAAAATTTCTCCTTCAAAGTGACAACAGCCTCACGAATAGTTCGACTAAGATCATCTGGTCGATAGACAGTTTCAAAGTATTTTTGAAAAGCTTGTATCTCTTTGATGTGAGTTGACTTACTCTTCTTGACTTTCTCCTGCATATTAACAAAATCTAGGTCAAGCAAGGCAGAAAATTCAATGGCAGTGAGAAAGTTGTCACTGTAGTATGTGCGCCACCAATCATAAAAGGGGTGGGTGCACTGGGTTGTAGGTTGAAAGAAGACAGGAGATAAGACTGTTTTTTGGGCATCCCATCTGTCGAAGATTTCATCAAGGTCATTCTCGTTGAAGATTTTTTTTTGTAGAAAATAACCTGGCCTTTCTTATCATAAAGGCATTTGGGGAAGCTCTGGCCCAGTCCAAGCTGCCTGGAAACCAAGTTTGGTTGGTAAACAATAAGGATTGTGTCTGATCTCCCACCATTCAGCCTGTGGACAATGTATCTGGGAATTAAAAAGGCTTCCCAAACCGAAACAAAGTCCATGTAAAGCTTCTTTGAAGGAGAATTTGGGAAGGGCCTAGTAAACCATTTGGGGCCGCACTTCCTTTCAGCAAAGGGAGCCATAGATAGTGCAAATTCATGTTGATGTGCAAACATCATTATAAAGCTAGAGAAGGCCCATTTCAGTATTTCGCCTTTATCATTAGGAGTAAGCTTTGTCAGTCGAACACCTTCAGTGCTCCTGCGCCTAATCTCCTCTGA
Source organism: Lathyrus aphaca (assembly GCA_963966055.1). Classification (NCBI taxonomy): domain Eukaryota; kingdom Viridiplantae; phylum Streptophyta; class Magnoliopsida; order Fabales; family Fabaceae; genus Lathyrus; species Lathyrus aphaca. Next base: position 340,845,122 of record OZ014524.1, read on the forward strand.
GTCTTCATCAACTTTCCCTTTTCTGGGAAGTATGGGCTTAAAAGTGGCATTTAGCCAGAGTTCAAGAAGCCGGAGAGGGCTAGTTAGACTCATGGCACCAGAAGTGGCCGGTGGGTTCCTTAGTCGAGTCACCCCTTCACTGATAGACTCATAAAGGCTGACAAAGATAATTTCACTCAAGCAAACCCCCCTAGTGTTGTGGATCTGGTTTGCCAAGGGAACATATTTATTCTCCACTTGTAAGGACTTGATGCAGAAGACATATCTGGATAACCAGAGAGTGGGGAAGGAAATGTGTTACTTATCAGAAACCTTCTCATCATTTGGTTTAGAGTGATGGTTGATGAAGTGGTTATATGTTAGCTTTGACTCATTGAAGCCAATAGTATCCTCAGCATCAATGAAAGGGTCATATGTTGGACCATCAGGTCGAAGCCCTGTGATAGCGGCTATGTCGAAGAGAGTGGGGGTAACCATCCCACAAGGAAGATGAAAAGTATAATGGGTGTAGTCCCAGAAGTACAGGGAAGCTGCCAAAAGGTTCAAGCAGTAGGGGATATGTGTCTTCGATAGCATCAACAAATCATAGATCCATATAGATTTCCAGTGATCAACCTTAATTTTTTTCCAATCTAGCCATCCAAAGATCAAAATCATTGAACTGGCTTACAACCCTAACCAACCTTGTACCATCATAAAGGTACTTCAAGTCCAGTTGATTGAGAGGAGGTGAGTTAGATGAAGAGTCACCAACTTTAGGAAGATGCTTGTGCCCTAAGGATTGGATTTTACGGAAGCAAGTAAAAAACTCTCTCAGCTTTTCATTTGTGTTCTTAACCTTAGCCAAAGGACCAGATAAAGCATAAGAGAATTCATTGACAGTAAAAGGGATCATTACCTAGGATTTATACAAACTCCTCGTTTCAGCATCTCTGGGTTCTGGTACAAACTGAGTGTTTTTTATTGTCTTTGGTTCGGTGATGTTGTTGAAGGAAGGTAGAGTTTGCTCGAAGGTGAAAACCTTTGATTTTTGACCTTTCTTCTGGGAAATGTTAGCTTTGGAGGACGCCATTGTTGGAGATAGAAATGGAGTTTTTTAGGGTTTCTTGGAAGAAAGTAAGACTTTAGCAAGAAAGTGACAAAGTTTGCAAGAGTTTGGAAAGGTTTATTTTGTGTGCTGAAGAATGTGTTTATAAGCATAGGAATGAGAAGTTATGAAGTCCAGCCACTTAATGTAGATGTGATATGGTGGGATCTGACGCATTGAGGTAGAAGTTAATGCAAAATACGTTTTGGCGCATTTTTCAAGGGAAAGCTCGTGATCAAAAAGAAGTAAATACGGTTGATGAGTCTTTTAGGATTTTTGCCATTATAACGTGACGTCATGCACACAGGTGGAGAATCACAACAATTTTCTTTAGAATTGGGTTAGGCGTTTCCAACCATACTTTAATCTGACCTAAGTTGGTGTCGAAATAATGGATATCAAAAAATGATATTTTCATCAAGATGGTCAAAAAGAACATTTTTAGGGGGCAATTTGTTATCTCCAAGTTTCGACACTAGCATTAATGAGGTCATTTGGCTTAAGAAAGAGTTTTCTTTTTATAAGCTAAAAATGAGGTTTTCAACCTTACTTATTAAAAGGATAAGAGTCGAAGGAACCCTCTTACAAGTTCTGTACTTAGAGAAATTATGACTTTGGAATATTTTCTAAGTGTTGGGATAATTTGACCATGCAGCAATTCGATGAAGATGACAGTTTCATGAGTTTTGTACATTCAAGTTTGGAGGGAAAATGTGTACTTTCCAATTCAAATACAGGGACAAGTGGCGCAAGATGAAGCTTCTTAAGCATGTAGTGGGACAAGTGTCATCATCTTAGGATAGTCTTAGGAAGAAACCGTCAAAAATGGTTACTTTGTAATGTATATAAATAGCCTAGTTTAGTTTTAGAATAAGTGTGTGGAAATCATATGTACTAGTAACTCTGTATACTCAAAGTATTCGCGTGTAGAGAAAAGAGTGCAGCGAGAATGTACGTGATTGAAACACCACCAATTTATCTTCAATGTCAGTTTATCTTCAAGTTGTTTATCTTTGAATCCATTTAAACTTTCAAGCCTTTTATGTTAAAGCATTTATCTTTCAAAGTCATTTATTTTTCAAGCAATTTACTGCATTTCCATTACGATTCTTGCCCTTTACCTTTCCAGCACTTTAACATTCTGCCTTGCATTTATCTTTCCTTTACATTTTCAGTCATTTAAACTCTTTTCCTTGTCTTTAACTTTCATTTACCTTCAAGTCTTGTCTTTACTTCTTCTTTAAATCTTCAAGCCTTGCCCATTTTCTTTTGTTTACTTTGAAAGTCTTTGCTTTTACTTAATTTCTTTTATTACAAACACCTTTTGAATCCTGTCGAAGGATTCAAGACCTTTTCCCAAAAACATTACAAATCACAAACCTTTTAGAACATGTCATATGATCAATCTGGTTGATCCTGTGAGTAACTGAAGGTATTTTGGTATCTTCAGAGGATCATCGGTTGTTTACCAATTTTGGAGGTAAACAAGAAATAACTCATTATTTACCCTTTGAAACAGTTCAAGAAAGCATGGATCCTGTCGGGTATGGCGGATGATATAGGGTGCTAATACCTTCCCAGTTCATAATCGACTCCTGAACCTAGTCTCTTTGGTTTGTAAGACCTTGTTCTTTCCTTTCTTTTCCGGTTTGTGCAACATTACCTTTCCCTTTCCTTGGGATAAAAATGTCTAGCTGGCGATTCTGTTTCTTTTCCGCGCCACTTTTGCGTTCGTACTAGGAAGCAAATCTCAGGAGCGAGAGCTGGCGACTATGTTGGGGACAAGATTTCCATAATATCTGGTTCCCCTATGAGAGTCAATCCCAGCGCTTGTCTATTATTGTTTTCTTTGGGTGTTTATCCGTTTGTTGTTGTGCACTTCAGTTTAGCTTTACTATTTTATTTACAGTTTATCGCGTTATTTACAGCTTTCCGCATATACTGGTTGTTCTAGTTTTCTTTGACGGGATGGGGTTACTGTGAGATAAGCCTACTACTCGGCTTGAGTGTACACATAGAGTTTAGAGTGGGCATTCGTGTGGCTTGCATGGTCTTGAGCACGTGTAGTTTTCATGAGTCCTACACACAGATCAAGCTCTCTTGGGAGATGTTCTATACTGACTAGGAAAAACATAAGATGTTCCCACCTGAGCTGCTAACGCTGGGAACCGATCATCGAATACCTTGGTGGAAACAACCCTCTCCAATGGTGACAGTGGCAGACCATGTTCAATGGCAAACCCATTCGCGCCCGAGGGCCCAATGGGAATTCGTATAGGATGACCTTGTTCTCTCGTAGGAAATCAGTCAAAGCACTCTTTGTATGGCGATAGTATTGTATTTCCCAACATATATTGGAAGATTTCATTGCTCTAGCAGAGTAATAAGGATTGATAATCCCCAAGTAGAGAGTCGTCATCCCACGGTGAAGTATTTCTTACAAGAATTCAAGTATTCTCGACAGCCAGTTGAATGTTGCCCTTCCTCATAGAGGTTTGGATATTCAGGTTGACAGAGGCTTCTCCTTAGCAGAGCTTGAACAATATTTTTTCCCAGCTGTCGCTCCCACCAAAATGAGGCTAAGTCAAATGGGGTACAGACGCGAACGGTCGGCGAAAGGAGGATGTGAGAACACACAGGAGTGAACTCACAAGAAAAGACAAGAGTCGCCAGCTAGGCATTTTTATCCCAGAGGAAAGGTAATGCTGCATAGACCTAGAAAGATATGGACAAGACGATTGCGAACCAGAGAGACTGAGAAAGGGGGTTGGTTACAACCTGGGAAGGTATTAGCACCCAGATTGTCCGCCGTACTCGACGGGATCCACGCTTAAAAGATTTGTGTTTTAAAAGGGGTAGTGTCAGTGTAATTTGTGTATAAAAGAGCTGGAAAAGGATGTACAGGTGTCAGTGTAAAATAAGTGTGAAATGTATAAATGAAGTGTCAGTGTAAGAACAAGAATGGAATGCTCAAGATCATGAGGCTTAAGGAATAAAGCTGGAATAGGGGGAATATACATAGACTTTTGTTCGATAACTGTTAAGTTATGCCTACGTATCCTCTCGTGCAATGAGGAAGTCAGAACACCGTAGTTCGACTCAAAGAGACTGAAAGATGAGTTGATCTGTGAACTGCTTACTTGTCTATGCTCAAGTGTATGACCTGTCTGGCTCGGGTGCAAATTGTCTTGCATTAGACGGAAGAAGCAAGTTCTCGTTTGTGAGTGAATGAGGTGAGAAAAGAATCCCGAAGGAGACGGTTATTGTTTGTTTTTAAGTTTTCAGTCTTTTATTGCTTTTGGAAGTTTGTCATAAATTAATGAGCTTAAGCCTAAACCAAAGGGTTAGTAAACTCATCACATCCTCCCTCTGATTAGGGGTAATGAGAATACCTTAAGTGTGAAGTCAGCATCTCACACTTAATCACCTTTGATGTAGGATTAAGATCATTAACCTGCTTGTGATTATTTAGGTGTTTTTGTTGTTTTTGTTTAGTGTTAAGTAATGAGATTAAGTCATAATCAGGGATTAAACAGACTCATTACACCATCCTAATAGAAGGATAATAGATGAGAATGTTTAAGCTGAGGAAAAACTCCTCAACTTAATCCATGATTAGGGATTAAACTCATGACAAAACAAAGCCTTTATTAAGTGGATTTTAGTTAATGGTATGATGAAGAAGTGATTTTTAAGGTTTGTAAGACAACTTGAGGGGGACTTTTCCATTAACACTAGGGTTAGTCCTTCTTAACCAATTAAGGAAGAATTAGAACCCTAATGCAAGGCCCAAGTTACAAGCTTGATGTCTTGATGATTATTAAGTGAATTGATTAAAGGATTTAAACACATTAAGGGTTTAACACTTAGGATTAAAGTTATACACTCCATCCTAATAGAAGGATGCATGCATAAGCTTAATCGCAAAGCCTTAAAACCTTTAGGGTTTAGTTCCTGATTATGAGATGAGAAGAGAAGACTCAAGGAGACACAAAGGTAAAAGCTAAGTGGGGGGACTGATCAATCCTACAAAGTTATCATGCTTGGAAGTCCTAGGGTTTGTGAGGTTTATAAGAAGAATCTTCAAGGAACCACCAGGAAGCAGATGAAAGGAGAATGAAACAAAGAGAAGCAAAACAACTTGCTTCACTTAAGAAGACAAGTTGCTTGAAGAAAGAAGGTAAGATGAACAAGAATGAGCAAGCTCAATCCAATACACATACAAAAATGCAGCAATGATGCATAAGAGAGATGAGAAGAGATTGTGAGAAGTGAAGGCAAATTCACTTCTCAAAGTAACTTACCACCTGAAAAGTTAGTGAAAGAAATGAAATGCAATGCAAATGAGATGAAATGGCATGATACAAGACAAAGTCAGAAGCAAATACATGATGTTAATGATGCTAAGAGATGATGCAAACATGAGGCAAGACATGAGGATGATCATATAAACATATGGATGCAAGAGAAGCATGCTTAGAACCATGAACATACATGAAAAGTTATGAAATGCAAATGACATACAACATGGCAAATGAAATATGCAATGATCAAACATGATTCTAATATGTCTTAAGATGTATTATGAATCAAATGAATGCATAAAATGTCATGGCAAGTCATGGTATGCAAGCAAATGGAAGATGGATGCAAAAGAAAGCCCAAATTAGGGTTCATGATCAATGCACAAAACAAAATTCAAAACCAGAAGCAAACATCATGATAAAAATTTGAAAATGCATTCAAAGGAAACCTAAACCTATACAAACTCATTTCCCAAAGGAGAGGATCCAATTCTTAACCTAGTGTAAGTTATGAATTTCCTAAGTTGGCTAGGGTTTTAAGGTACCTTGTCAAGAAAAATGCCAAACAAATTGAAAATGCAAGATCAATTCAAACCAATTTAATCCCATAAAATACATGATATGAAAGATGTAATGCAAAAAGAATCATTGTCCAACTCTCAATGGTTAGGCAGAAGTGAATTTTTGAAGTTTGAATCAAAATAATGCCTTGAAATGAAATTAAATCCATTGAAAATTGTCAAAAGGCATCAAGATCAAAAAAGAAATTTGGTTTGAAAGTTGGAAAATGTTTCTAAATGATTTTAAATGTTTCATGAATTTTTTTGTGATTTTTAAATACTTAAAAGTATTTTTAATTAATTAATTCTCATTAATCAATTAAAAATAAACTTTTAAATGATTTAAAAATATTTTTCAATGCAAAAAATAAAAATAAAAATATTTTTGGTTTCTGAAAATTAATAAAAGGTTTGATAAAAAATTTCAGAATTTTTCAAAGTGTTTTGCTATTTTTAAATAAATGTACAAAAGAAATGAAATTAAATGAAAATAAAATTGAATTTAAACTGAAAATGAGAAAGTCAGCAGATCAAAGGGCCAGGATTCAAACTGGGACGCGCGGGAATTGACTAGGCGCGCATCTGGACGGCCATCATTCAAACTTCCGTAATTAAGACTAAACCCTAATTAATTAACCCTAATCACTCTCAGATGACCGGAACAGTGTTTCGGTCATCTTCTCCGGCCAACCCCCTCCCCTGAATCCCTCAAAACACCATGAAACCTCACCAAAAGCTCCAGAAACAATCAATGATCAACAATAAAACATAATCCAGCAACAAATCCCATTTATTTCTACTCAAAATCAAGATACGAATCAAACATCAAAAACTGCAAAAATTTCAGAAACACGATACAAGCTCATTTCTCAATCATTTTCAAAAGTAAAAGGTTCAGTGAACTCAGGGAAGCATGCTTTATCATTTAGAAACAAGAAATAAGAGTTCTGGAAAAATGAATTTCCATGGCTACCTGAATCGAAGCTTTGATTTCTGGAACTTTCTGGCTGGCCCTTTGATCCAAAACACCTCTAATGGACCTCCTGAGAAGCTTGCAATACTTGTTTGGAGTTTAAAATGGCTGGTTTGAAAGATTGCTGAAGTTCTGTTCAAAGAGGGGCAGAAATCGTGTTTTGATTTCAGTGAGTTTCAGGCTATGGTGATGGGTGGTTTGTGATCAGTGAGGCATGTTGAGATTGTTTGTGAAGTTTGTTTGGATGTTTGATGCTTGTGGAGAGAGTTTCGAATGAAAATGCATATGGAGCATAAACTTGGAATAATGTCTTGGAGTGTGTTTCAGCATGAAGTGTGTGGTGTGTTATGCTGGCTTTGGTCCATGTATCAAGTGGTGATAGGTCAGAGAGTTGTTGGTGGCCTATGGTGATTGGTATGGGCAAGTTGCCAAAATGTCAAACTTTGTGTAAGAGAGGTATGGGCAATGGTACAACTTGCTTTTTGGCTTGCTTTGGCTCATCTTGAATCAAGGAAAGCTATGGAAAAGGTCTAGAGGCAATGCAGCAAGTGGTTTGTGGTTTGTGATAGGTTTTGCACTTTTCACAATGTTTGGCCCCTTTGTGATTTCTTGAAGTTCAAGGCATGAAATGAGATGATTCTTGGGCCAATTCTGATCTTTAGAGGTCATGTGATCATGTTGTGAAGAGTTTGTACACTTTTGAAGCCTTTAGAACGCTTGATCATACCATTTTGCAAAATGCCTCTTTGGTAGAAAACTTTAAATTATGTGATTTTTCCCAACTTTGACAAGCCATAACTTTTGATCAAAAATGAATTAGGTCATGTTCTTGTACTTTTTGAAAAGGGAATGATCCATTCTACAACTTTCATGACCAAAGTTTTCCCATTTGAAGCATTCTTGAATCAAAAAGCAAGGGTTGAAAAAGTTTCCCAAAATGGCAATTTTCAATATAAGTCAACTTTCCCAAAAAGTCAACTTTGCAAATGGCTTGAAATTCTTCAATTTGGTGAACTTCTAACATATTCTATGATCAAATAAAGATCATACACAATCAAAATGATGAAGAACACCCTTTGGTTGGGTCATTGGGGGCCTCAGATACCCTGATTTTGCACTGACTTGCTCAAAAAGTCAACTCTTGATCAGATGACTTCCTCATTGAATTTCTTCATGAAAATTGATATGCATGATCCCTATACCATATGGAGACCAATAGAAACAAGAATGACCAAAAAAATTGGAGTTATGGCCTTTGAAACCAAAACCCTAATTCTAGGTCATTTGTGCAGTCAAACCTGGCTCTGCTTCCATGCCAATCTCAGTTCTTGTGATTTTTTGACATTATTGACTTTGAGAGGATATAATATTATGCTTGAACATACATGGACCCCTTTGAAATGATTGATGACCTTTAGAGTGGCTCAAGTGGCTCTTGGATTGCTCAGATCACAAACCCTAGATGCAGATGACTTAGAAACAATGCAGTGAATCAAAATGCAATATGAGATGCTATGATTGAGTTTATGCACATGAAAAGATCACAAGCCATGGTGTGAATGGTTGAGGGAAAATTTGGGGTGTTTACAGCTGCCCCTATTCAAACATGAGTTAGCTGTGCAGGTTGTAAGCAACGGCTTAACAGGCAAACAAGATAACTTGTGGTTGAATACTAAAGACAGTCCAAAATTCGCGCTCACAGAATGAAGAAGAAAAGGGATATAGGTTGTAAAAGGAAAATAAAGCATATTGTAAAGTATGGGCGACGGAGGACGACCGTCGAGCAGAGGACGACTGCTGGGGATAAAGCAATGGCGGGGATGACCGACATGCTGGGGAAAAATGCGGAAAATACAGCAAAGACGGGGACGGCCGACTAGCTGGGGATAAAAGGGGTTATGATGGGGACGGCCATCATGTAAGGCTATAAGATTCTCTGGGGATTAGTAAAAATGATGGGGACGGCCATCAAGTTCATAAAGTAATGTAAACAACGATGGGGACGGCCATCGGGCTAAACTGATGAAGGACGATCATCAGGAAAAAGAAAAGGGACCACGACGGGGACGGCCATCAGGTTAAAAAATAAATGAAATAATGATGAGGGACGGTCATCAAAGGTGAAGGACGATCACCTAGCAGGGGACGGCTGCTCTGAAAGTATCGCGACATAGGACGAATGTCGGATAAAAGGTCGACGATGGGGACGGCCATCGGACGAGCATGATGAAGGACGATCATCAAGAGGTGAAGGACGATCACCTAGCAGGGGACGGCTGCTCTCAAGGTTTATCATGACATAGGACGAATGTCAGATAACAAGATCAACGATGGGGACGGCCATCGGATAAAATGATGAAGGACGATCATCAAAAGGTGAAGGACGATCACCTAGCAGGGTACGGCTGCTAAAAATCACGACATAGGACGAATGCCGGATAAAAGGTCGACGATGGGGACGGCCATCGGACGAGCATGATGAAGGACGATCATCAAGAGGTGAAGGACGATCACCTAGCAGGGTACGGCTGCCCTCAAGGTTTATCATGACATAGGACGAATGTCAGATAGAAAAGAAGTTTTGCTTTGCTGGCGACCTACTGGGGAATAGTAAACACGGACGAGTGTTTACATCCAAGAAATAAAAGGTATAAGTGTTTTGACGTCGTGCGTATAGATTAAAGATGCGGACGAGCATCCTTAAGACTACGATACGGACGAGTATCAGGTAGAAACAAATACTGACGCGTGTTCAGAGATGATGATACAGACGAGTATCAACTGGTTAACAAGGAACACGGACGAGTGTTGATTCTGAGGGGACTCTTCTGGGAAATAGTAGACACAGGCGAGTGTCTTAATTCAAGAAGACATGAGTGTTTGACACGTTGTATGGATTAAAGATACGGTCGAGCATCCCTAAGACTATGATACGGACGAGTATCAGGTAGAAACAAACGCTTGACGCATGTTCTGAGATGATGATACGGATGAGTACCAACGGGTTAACAAAGAACACGGACGAATGTCGGATCTGAGGGGATTTGAGTGGTATATACAAGATACGGACGAGTATCTGTATGAGTGAAATAAGTATGAGTGGTGTATAGCTGAGTGTTTAACTTGCTGGGGAGAGTGACACGGACGAGTGTCAAAAGGAGAGAAGTGTAATATAGACAAGTATATGGTTTACAAAATGTTTAGGTAACTCTGTTGGGGAAGATGACACGGACGGGTGTCAGGGAATCTGTATAAAGATGCATCTGTGAGTGCAAAGAGGAAGCTTTGGCTTTCCACTAGGGATATGACACGGACGGGTGCCAAGAAGTATATGATATGTAAGTGTCTGTTTGTAAAGAAGCTCGGGCGACTTTACTGGGGAATGAATGACACGGGCAAGTGCCAAAAGGAGTGTGTATTTGTATTTACAAGTGTAAGGCAAATGCCTTGGCTCTCTGGTGGGGAATTTGGGGAGTTTGCTGTATACTGTTAACGGGTTGTCGGTATTCACAAGTGTTTGATTCAGAACATGGCTTATGATTATGCAATATGTTTGATTTTTGCCGTAATGCTCCGTATTAGACGGAATGCTACGCTTTGTGGGGAGAATATGATGCTAATGCCGTGATTATGCACAGATACTGATTCGGGATTTGGATCCCGTTGCTACGAAGATCTCTGGTCGATCTGCTTTGAAGTGAATATCCCAGCTAGGGATGAGATCATTGATATATGGAACTCTGCTTGGGGATATAGGTCACTGATAGACCCATCCTTGGTGATGAGGGACCCAGCTGGGGTTTGTAGAAGCTTTCTTCACTCTGTTGTGGGATCTTCAGACGTTGCCCTTCTGAATAGAGGCTGAAGCTCTGTGGGGAGGTGGTTTCCTGTCTTTGCACTTGGCTGAGGAGGAAGTAAACGGCAACTCGGCTGGGGAGAAATAATGAATGGCAACTCAGATGGGGAGAAAGCACCTACGGTGCTAATTGGGAGATAGACTGAGTAGATAATGATTTGCCAGCTTGCTGGGGTGAAGCTTTCATGCCCCATATTGTGCTTTGAATACTTGCAATCCTGAAAAGACAGAGAAATGCACAAGTAATCCCGAGGTGTCCCTTACCGGATTCCATCATAGGAGTTTAGACACCCTCGGGAGTAAGTATATTTCCTGCAAGCACGTGTTTTAAGAGAAGCATCTGTATTTACGCAATCAGTATCTTAAGGACATCGGACATTTTGCAAATGAAAATAAAATGTACGAGACAAAACATGACTGAAAATCTGATTTTATTGATTTATACGCCCTGAATTGGCGAGATACAGTCAGAGAAACAGATCCCCTAGAATGAGGAGATTGTTACAAATTGAGAAACAAAAGATATTGGCAATGTTGATGACGCTTCAAGGAGCTCCCCTTTGCTATGACTCGTATGACATTTTGACGTTCTTCTCGTCTTGCTTTCTGAAGAAGGCTGATTCTCAAAGAACTTGATCCTTTCAAAGCTTACCAAGTTGTAGGTAATACAGATGAATTCAGAGTACAGTTGTTCGCTTATTCCCTTATTTTTGCATGGATCGCCCTTTCGGGTTTTCAATCCATCGGGATACTCATTTTTGCCTGAGTTGTCCAATGCGGCTTTTCAACTCAGCGGGTGTACACATTTTTTGTTTATTTTCCCTTATTTTTGCCTGAGTCTTTTATTCTGTTTTTGACTCATCGGGATGCCCTATTTTTTCCTGGACTTACATTCTGTTTTTATGTCCAGCGGGTCATTTTATGCGAAGTATTTTTTAACTGCGTCTGAATTTACAGGGGACGGGAAGTCTTCACCATCCATAGTACTGAGCATGAGTGCCCCACCGGAGAAAACTTTCTTTACTACGAATGGTCCTTCATAGTTCGGAGTCCACTTGCCCCTGTGGTCTGTATGAGGAGGGAGGAGTCTTTTCAGCACAAGATCCCCTACTTGGTATTCTCGGAGCCTAACTTTCTGATCGAAATCTTTCTTCATCCTTTTCTGGTATAACTGCCCATGACAGATTGCAGCCAATCTCTTCTCTTCAATCAGACTCAGTTGTTCATATCGGGACCGGACCCACTCTGCTTCGTTCAGCTTAACATCCATTAATACCCGCAGGGAGGGTAATTCAACTTCAACAGGTAGGACTGCTTCCATACCATACACAAGTTGATACGGTGTTGCCCCAGTGGATGTCCTGATTGACGTACGGTACCCATGCAAGGCAAACGGTAGCATTTCATGCCAGTCTTTGTAGGTGACTACCATCTTTTGCACAATCTTCTTGATATTCTTATTAGCTGCCTCAACAGCGCCATTCATCTTTGGCTTGTAAGGAGAAGAATTGTGGTGTTGGATCTTGAAGTCCCGGCATAGTTCTGCCATCATTTTGTTGTTTAGATTGGAACCATTATCAGTAATGATTCGCTCGGGCACTCCATACCGACAGATGATGTCTTTCTTCAGAAATCGGGCTACCACTTGCCTTGTAACATTTGCATAAGAAGCTGCTTCAACCCACTTGGTGAAGTAGTCAATGGCAACCAGGATGAATCTGTGGCCGTTTGAAGCAGTTGGTTCAATCTTGCCAATCATATCAATGCCCCACATGGCAAAGGGCCAGGGTAAGGACATCACATTCAAAGGATTGGGAGGCACATGCACCTTATCCGCGTAAATCTGGCATTTATGGCATTTTCTGGCATAAGCACAACAGTCAGCATCCATTGTGATCCAGTAATATCCTGATCTTAACAACTTTTTAGCCATGGCATGCCCTCCTGCATGGGTACCAAAGGATCCTTCGTGCACCTCGTGCATCAACAAGTCTGCTTCTGTTCTATCAACGCATCTGAGGAGTACCATATCAAAGTTTCTTTTGTACAGGGAACCGTCAGTATTCAGGAAGAAACTACTAGCTAGCCTTCTTAATGTCTTCTTATCATTGGAAGATGCCCCAGGTGGGTATGTTTGATCCTCCAAGAAGCACTTGATATCATGAAACCAAGGCTTATTATCTTTAACAACATCTGCTGCAAATACATACGCTGGTCTGTCCAGTCTGGACACTGAAATCCGAGGTACAAAGTTGGCAGTTTGAACTTTGATCATGGATGAAATGGTGGCAAGAGCATCTGCAAATTGATTCTCGTCCCGAGGGATATACTCAAGCTTGACCGTTGTAAAGAAAGTCAATAACCTCCTTGTATAATCCCTGTAAGGTATCAGATGATCCTGGTGTGTGTACCATTTGCCATTGGTTTGATTAATTACCAGAGCTGAATCTCCGAATACAGTCAAAGTCTTGATCCTGAGGTCAATGGCTTCCTCAAGACCCATGATGCAAGCTTCGTATTCAGCTTCATTGTTAGTGCAGTTAAAGGTGAGTTTTGCCGAGAAAGGCATGTGAACTCCTTTAGGTGTAATGAGTACTGCACCAACACCACGACCATTCATATTAACAGCCCCATCAAACATCATAGTCCATTCTTCTTCCGGGTCAGGCCCTTCATTGTGAATAGGCTCTTCATGATCTTTTGCTTTTATGAACATGATGTCTTCATCAGGGAAGTCAAATCTCATAGGCTGGTAATCATCAATGGGTTGCTCAGCAAGATAATCAGACAATACACTGCCCTTGATGGCTTTCTGAGATGTGTACTGGATGTCATATTCTGTGAGGATCATTTGCCATCTTGCAACCCGTCCGGTAAGTGCTGGCTTCTCAAAAATGTACTTAACTGGGTCCATCTTTGAGATCAATAAAGTAGTGTGGGTCAACATATACTGCCTTAGTCGGCGAGCAGCCCACGCTAAAGCACAGCAAGTTTTCTCGAGCAGTGAATAACGTTGTTCACAGTCGGTAAACTTTTTGCTTAGGTAGTATATTGCATACTCTTTTCGACCAGACTCGTCATGCTGGCCCAACACACACCTCATTGACTCTTCTAATACTGTCAAGTACATGATTAGAGGTCTTCCTTCGACTGGAGGCATAAGGATTGGAGGTTCTTGCAAGTACTCCTTGATCTTGTCAAAAGCCCTCTGGCAGTCTTCGTTCCACCTGACCGTTTGTTCTTTTCTTAACAGTTTGAACAGAGGTTCACAGGTTGCTGTAAGGTGAGATATGAACCGTGAAATGTAGTTCAATCTACCTAAGAACCCCCGAACTTCTTTTTCTGACTTTGGTGCAGGCATTTCTTGAATGGCTTTAACTTTATCAGGGTCAACTTCAATCCCTTTTTCACTTACGATAAATCCCAGCAGCTTACCGGATCGCACCCCGAATGTGCATTTATTGGGGTTCAACTTCAGTTGGTACTTCCTCAGACGCTTGAATAGCTTCAGCAGATTCACCAGGTGGTCTTCTTCTGTGAGGGACTTGGCAATCATGTCATCCACATAACATTCGATTTCTTTATGGATCATGTCGTGGAATAATGTTACCATAGCCCGTTGATAAGTAGCACCAGCATTCTTCAGTCCGAATGGCATCACCTTGTAACAGAACGTGCCCCAGGGTGTGATGAAAGTTGTCTTCTCCATGTCTTCAGGTGACATCTTAATCTGGTTGTATCCTGAAAATCCGTCCATGAAGGAGAACACCGAGAACTGAGCCGTATTATCAACCAATACATCAATGTGAGGTAGAGGGAAGTCATCTTTCGGGCTGGCTCTGTTCAAGTCCCGGTAGTCTACGCACATCCTTACCTTGCCGTCTTTCTTAGGCACAGGTACAATATTAGCAACCCACGGCGGATAGCTAGTCACAGCAAGGAACCCGGCGTCCCACTGCTTTTGTACCTCTTCTTTAATCTTCATTGCCATGTATGGGCGAGTACGGCGCAGTTTCTGTTTAACCGGCGGGCAATCTTCTCTTAAAGGCAGCTTGTGCATGACAATATCGGTGTCCAACCCTGGCATATCCTGATAAGACCAAGCAAACACATCCACATATTCACGAAGCAGGTCAATCAGTTGTTTCTTCACTGAGTCTTGTAAGCAGGCCCCGATTTTAACCTCTTTCACATCTTCATCCGTACCAAGATTAACCGTTTCGACCTCCTCCTGATGAGGAGTGATAACTTTCTCCTCTTGCCTTAACAACCTGGCTAGCTCTTCAGGAAGCTCATAATCTTCTTCAACCCCTTCATCAGCTTGGTTGATTGGATTGTCAAAGTCATACGAAGCCATAGCTGTGTTGTTGTCGGTGCAGTCTGAAAGGCACTCTCTGCAAGGGTTTAGATTGTTCATTTTAGTGATTGATTTTAATCTTGTTTAGAAAAGTGAAATAAAGTTATCATTTTGAAAACATTGCCATTTTATTTTTGTACAAAAAGAAAAATGGAAAAAACAGTGAGCGGAAAAGAAAAAGACTCATTTGCAAAAGATGTCCGATATTCATTGATTGATCTGTTTGCACAAAATTATAGATGGCCCGATTACAAAATGAGTCTTGTCATCTTGGGCAAGATGCAAGACTTGATGCATTCTTAAAATATACAGGAAATAATAATTACTCTGCAGGAGTAACCCTTATAATTTCCTGGGAAGACCAGATTGAGATACGGCTCCCCGGGATCCTTGGACGTATCCAGCTCTCCAGGTTGCGCTCTTCTTCCGACTCATCTTCCAAGTTGTTCACTGCATCTAGGGTGAGCATCCCCCCACTGACAAAACTGGGCCTCTTAGCAGCCTCTGATTGATCTTGTTGAGTTGGTTTGTAACCCAACCCAAATCTGTCCTCCTTCTTCTCCACAGGTAGCAGCTTGCCCCAGCCTTGGGCAGTCCCCTCTTCAACAACCTTCCTGGCTTGCTGATAAGATGTCATGGAAGTTCCAAGTACAGAAAATGCTTCATTTATGTTTAGGGCCTCAAACCCCTGGCTCATAGTTTCATGGATCTCTCCATCCATCTCAATGTATTTGTATGTAGCCAGATGGCTAACAAAGATATCTTCTTCACCACAGATAGTGATGATCTGACCCTCCCACTCGAATTTCAGCTTCTGGTGAAGGGTAGACGTAACTGCGCCAGCGGCATGGATCTAAGGTCTACCCAACAAACAGCTGTAAGCCGGCTGAATGTCCATCACATAGAAGGTAATTTTAAAATTCTGCGGGCCAATCATCACAGGCAGATCAATCTCCCCTTTCAATAATGCATTCCTGTGAGCTTCAGAACACATCAGCAGGGATAATATGGAGATCTTTGAGGGAGTTTGGTGAAGCTGATCCACCACTTTGTAATCACTTCTCTTTATAATTCTCATGAACTCGTCTACATCTTGTTCAAAAGATGTCTTCTGAGTTTCCTTGATAGTTGGCTCTTCAAATACCCCACTCTTTCCTTTTGCTTTTGCAGCAGCTTCTGCTTCAGCATTAGGTCGTTGCAATTGTGAGGCAAAAAGGCGTCCGCTTCTGGTGAAGCCTCCGCCTCCCCCAACATTATCAATCTGTGGAGAAGAGGTTGAAGAATCCAAAGTGATTCTCTCCCCGTTGCAGTAGAGGTCAGAGCCATAATGCCATGGTATGGCATTACTGCTTTCATATGGAACTGGTCCAGGTACCGTGATGGTAACCGGACTGACTGCAGCAGAGGAGGGTGCTGAAATAGTGTGCGGATCGTAGTAGATGGTGACTGGTGACCTGGTAGGAGGTGCCACTATTTGTTGTTGAAAGTTATTGTTTGGAGGAACATATGATGGATCATAATAAATGGTGACTGCTGAGATATCTGTTGGCGTTGTAGAAGATTCTGTTGAATAAATGGGTGTTGATGTTGTAGAAGAAATGGTTGTTGACATCTGATTTGCTGAAGTGATGGACGGAGCCATTGTTGATGATATTGATGAATTGATTGGAATGATTGTTGTTGCAATTGTAGAAGAGTCAGGAATTGTTGTTAAAGGGATTGCTGGATTTGTAGGAGCTGATGTTGTGATCTGAAGGATGCCACTTTTGATAAGACTGTCTATGCCGCTTCTCAAGTTATCACACCCGTTGACCGAAATATTGCAGTAACCACAACCGAGCTCACACCCGGGGAACATCTGGCATTCTAGGAGCTGAGCTTTAATTTCTACCAGAGGTGTCCGAATCTGCCCAACACTGGTGATTAAGGAAGATGGCTTATCTTCCTCAATAGCATTAATTCTTGGTCCTCCATGATTGGGCATGGGATTCTTGTTGACATTTGGCGGGGGTGCAAAGTTGAGGGCTTTGGAATCCACTAGATCTTGTACTTTCATTTGTAAAGCCCTGCATTTCTCGGTACTGTGGCCAGGTGCATTTGAATGAAAAGCACACCGGGCGTTGGCATCATAATTTCTTGGAAGACTGGATGGATCTGGTGGTGCCAATGTCCTTAGCTCAACCAGGTTGAGTTTCAGGAGTTGTGGTAATAAAGCGGCATAAGGCATAGGGATAGGGTCAATCACCCTATTTGCCTGTGACGGTCTTTGCTGAAAGGGTTTTTGCTGTTGATTGCTGTTGTTGTTGTTGTTATTGTAGTTGTTTCTCTGTGGCAGATATTGAACTTGCTGCTGATAGTGTGGCTGTTGTGGTGGTTGATATGCTGGTTGCTGAGGAATCGGAGCTGGAATTGTGACAGCTGATACTGATCTGTGAAGGTACTGAGGCCTGCCCCTGGTGGCATGAATAGCATTTGTTTCACCGGTTCTTCTTGGTCCCACAAAAGGCTTCCTGGGATTACTTGACGAGCTTGCACCATTATCAGAAATTTTACCCATCTTCAGAAGGCTTTCAATTCTTTCTCCAGCTATGACTACGTCAGCGAAGCTGGTGGAAGAAAAGGCAGCTAGCCTGTCAATATATGTCCCTTAGAGGGTGTTCATGAACATGTCGGCCATTTCTCTTTCCGACATGGGTGGCTGGACAGCAGCAGCAAGCTGTCTCCACCTCTGGGCATATTCCCTGAAGCTTTCCCGGGAGGATTGAGACATTCCCATCAGGAGGGTTCTGTTAGGAGCCATGTCCAGGTTGTATTGGTACTGCCTGATGAAAGCCTCAGCTAGGTCTTTCCAGCATCTGATTGTAGCTCTGGTCAAATGAGAGTACCACTCCCTTGAGGCCCCAGTCAAACTATCTTCAAAATAAAACATCCACAGTTTTTCATCCATGGTGTATGCCTTAAGCCTCCCCAGAAAGGATTGCAAGTGGGTTCGTGGACAGGAAGTTCCGTCGTACTTCTCGAAGCACGGGGGTTTAAACTTGTGAGGAATCCTTACCCCATCCACTAACCCCATGTCCATGACATCAAAACCCAAGGAGTTTTGAGACTCCAAAGATCTCAATTTCTCAGCAATTTCATCAAGCCTCCTATCATAGGCTTCATCCCCAGCTCCCATTACAGTGAATTGGTCCTCTTGGGGGTCTTCCTGTAAGACTCTGCCTGCAGTAGCATTCCCTTGCACATTAGTAGGGATGTTGATCTCTGGATGAAGATGAGGCCCATATACTGGCGGGTTAACATGAGGTTGAACTCTCTCATTGTTACTTGTTCCTCCAGTCCCTAGATGGGGTTCTTCTGGGGTTTGTCTCTCAACCAATGCCCTCAATCTTTCTTGACTTTGAGCCAAGCCATTCATTACTTCCATGAACTGGGTCATTTGGTTTCTCATCTCTAGCCTTTCGTTAACCATCTGGGTCCTGACCTCTGTCAGCTCTTGCTGTACTTGATCCATCTGGATACCAGGAAGGTTGTTGCGATTAGGATATCTGTGTGGACGGTTGAGAGGGAACACCCGACGGCGAGCAATAATTCCTGAATCACAACAGAGTTAGTAACAAACAAAACAAAAACCTACAAAACAAAACAAAAGTTAGTATGCAATGCAGTATGCTTATTTGTTTCCAAGGTATCCGGCTTGGCACTTGGTTTTGACCTTTCCAGACCCTGAGGTAGATGCTTTGATGTTGCTTGAGAGAAAGAGAACCCAATAAAACAAACTAACAAATATATTACAAATGGTGAATAATACATAGTTTGTTTTTACAACTCATGCCCCTGTGGGGTCAAAATACAATATAAAAAGAAAAGTACATGAAATGGAAGCAACAACAAGCAAAGAGTCAGACATCAAGACCAAATTCATCCTCCTTAACCTCCTTCAAAAGTGCTTCAGTTACAGGACCAGCCGGATGCTCTGTAATGCTTCTGATGAGAAGGTTCCTGGTGGCAATAGCAGCAGTCAGCTTCTTGTGACTGTCCTGGTCCTTTGACCTTTTCACACCAGCCCTAAGCTTCAATTCTGAAATTTCCTTCTGGACTGCTAACAGGGCCTCCTGTTGCTTCTTTTCATTTGCCTCCAACTGCTCAATTCTGTCCTGAGTTCTCTTATCTTCTTGAGTGTGAGCTTCAGTGATCCTGACCCACCTAGCTTGACTTTCCTTCAGATAGAGATCAGTCCTAGCCTTCTGAAACTGGGCCTCTTTACAGGCATTCTTCAAAATTTGCTCTCCTGCCCTTGATTTCTTGATGTAGTCCTCTGATTTCTCAATCCTGGCTAGATGCTCCACCTTTAGCTTTTCCAACCTCTCAATGTCTAGACGACTATCACTCCTCTCCCAGAGGGTCTTCTGCAGAGCCTGAGACAGGTTCTCATTCCTCTCTTTCAATTTCTCAAATTCCTCCAGGCTGATAGTAGCTGGAGGGGGTACTGTGGATGGTCCAGGTGCATCTTCAATGGTGAAAGGCATCCCAGAAATCTGAGCCCTAGTATGAGACCATTCATAATACTGTGTTGAAGCCACATTGTTGCATTTCCCAAGAATGGCCATCCCTTTGGTCTGGATGTTGTCCCAAGCCCAGGATACTTGTCTGACAACAGCTAGATTAGGCTTTATCTCACAATAAAGGGTTTCAGCCAAGTCTTGCACTTTAGGAGGATGAACCAGAGCATAGCCCAACTGTCTTTTGAATAGCAAAGGGTTGTAGTTGATGCAACCCTTCACTCCTATCAGAGGTACATTAGGGAACTGCCCACAACTAGTAATTATGTCTCTGCCCTTGGTGCTCTGGGTACACCACCTGATGTCATCTGAAGTCAAAGCAGTAAGTCTCTTAGCCCAATTCCTCTGTTGGTGAGGGTTCTGAAGGAAAATTGCGATCTAAACGCAGCGGAAAACAAAAATTTCCTTTAGTGATCCTTACGAATGAGCATGGTCAGTGATAGAATCGTTACCTCTTTGTGGCGATTCAGATCTTTGATGCAGCGATCACAAGCGTTGATGAAGTGCAACGCCTCTACTCAGTCCACACGAACAGCTTCCGGTCACAGTGCTAGCTGCTTACGAACGGAATTATTTGAGTGAGAAAAGAGAATCAAAAACGAAATTGCATCAAGTGAAAGCTTCATCACAAGGGTTCCTTTTATAGACTCTCTTGTGGGCTGCGGGCTAAAAGCCCAATTCACATGATCCATAATAATATTATATATTATTATAATAACTATTATTATAATAAATATATTTATTTTATTATTATTTTATAACCATTATAAAATAACAATAATTATTATTATATTATCCGAATTTCTATTTTCACTTAAGTGCACCGTACCTTACGGTGTTCCTTTGATTTCTCTATCTCTCATCAAACTGTCCTTATGTGTGTGACCCTGTAGGATTTCGTAACGTTGGTAATTATATTAAATTATATATTTAACATAATAAACAGTGAGCGGTATCTAGCAACACATCACTGCTACCCAAGTCACGAAAATGTCATGTGATTTGACAAAACCTTTTTCGTGATAATATATGTTTGTACAATTACCCTTTTGCCCCTATGTCTATATTGAACACAAGGCATACACTGTGTCATCCTTGTCCAGTTCAATATTGGGCCCTTAGACATTTCTCCTGTTATGCAGGATTGGCAAATTCCATCTAGGACACTCATGTCCCTCAGCATGCTTCGTGGAGTGCCCATCAACTGTCTTTATGATCATCCAGTTACGGATAATGTTTGATCAGCAATAAAGCACCCGACTCTACATCTAGGGTCCATAGTGGTTTCAGGTCGAAGGGTGGTAATACACCATTATCACCATGAGAATAACTTATGACACTTTGCATAACATACTATGTAGTATTCTCATAGCGGGTCAATCCGGTTTAAATATTACTCCTAATATTTATACCTATGTCAAGACTTCATAACTCTTTATCCATGATCCATGAGATGTGATCATCAGTCTATCTTCATAATAGTCTCAATGCTTTAATGTTATCCCACTTTGCAATAAAGCTTGACTACGGATATTTTAAGAATAATGTCTTTATGTTTAATGGGATCTCATGATTAAGTCACACTTAACATTTCATTAAACAGACTAACTATTCTAGGGACTTTATTATTCTGAAAGACAAACATAATAAAGAAATGCCTTTTTATTATTAAACGAATAATCCGATACAAGTACCAAAAAGTATTGGCCTCTAGGGCTTACACCAACAATCTCCCACTAGCACTAGAGCCAATTAGGCATACCCTTAATACCCATAGATCTAGTATGACCATCATGCTTCTGTTGCGCAAGAGGCTTTGTTAATGGGTCAGCGATGTTGTCAAGTGTAGGTACTCTGCATATCTTCACATCTCCCCGATCGATTATCTCTCGAATAAGGTGATAACGCCTAAGTATGTGTTTGGATCGTTGGTGAGATCTAGGCTCCTTAGCTTGTGCGATAGCACCATTGTTATCACAATATAAACCAATGGGATCCACAATGCTAGGGACTATGCCAAGTTCACTAATGAACTTCTTGATCCAAACAGCTTCCTTTGCTGCATTTGAGGCAGCAATATACTCGGCCTCAGTTGTAGAATCAGCAACTGTTTCTTGCTTTGAACTTTTCCAGCTCACAGCGCCACCATTGAGACAGAACACATAACCAGATTGTGATCTAAAATCATCCTTATCTGTCTGGAAGCTAGCATCAGTGTAACCAATTACATCAAGCTCTTCCTGACCTCCATATATCAAGAATGAATCCTTAGTCCTTCTCAAGTACTTAAGGATATTCTTGACAGCTACCCAGTGAGCATCACCGGGATCAGATTGGTACCTACTCGTTGCACTTAATGCATACGAGACATCTGGTCGAGTACATAACATGGCATACATGATAGATCCTATTGCAGATGCATATGGAATCTTATTCATGCGATCCCTTTCTTCCTTAGTTGAAGGGGATTGTGTTTTTGATAAACATAGACCATGTTGCATAGGTATGAATCCTTTCTTGGAATCATGCATATTAAAGCGTCTCAACACTTTATCTATGTATGTACTCTGACTTAGGCCAAGCAGTTTTTGTGATCTATCTCTATAGATCCTAATTCCTAATATATAGGCTGCTTCACCTAGGTCTTTCATAGAAAAACAATTCCCTAACCAAGTCTTCACTTGTTGCAAGGTAGGGACATCGTTTCCAATGAGTAATATGTCATCTACATATAATACCAGAAACACGATCATGCTCCCACTAACCTTCTTGTAGACACAAGGTTCATCTTCATTTTTGATGAATCCATATTGTTTTACGGTTTCATCAAAACTAAGATTCCAGCTTCTGGAAGCTTGCTTCAATCCATAGATTGATCGCTGTAACTTGCATATCTTTTGGGCATCTTGTGGTATGTCAAATCCTTCAGGTTGTGTCATGTACACATCCTCAAGAAGATTCCCATTAAGGAAAGCAGTTTTGACATCCATCTGCCATATTTCATAATCATGATATGCAGCGATGGCAAGTAAAATCCGAACAGATTTAAGCATTGCAACTGGTGAAAAGGTTTCATCATAGTCAACCCCATGAATTTGTTTATAGCCTTTTGCAACCAGTCTTGCTTTATAGGTATGTACCTTACCATCCATGTCAGTCTTCTTCTTGAAGACCCACTTGCATCCTATAGGGTTAACTCCTATAGGAGGTTCTACCAAGGTCCAAACCTGGTTTGTGTACATGGAATCCATTTCAGATTTCATGGCTTCTAGCCACTTCTCAGAATCAGGACCAGTTATGGCCTCTTTGTAGGTCACAGGCTCATCTTGATCCATGAGTAATACATCACCCTGATCACTTATGAGATATCCATATCTCTCAGGTTGGTGACGTATCCTGCTTGACCTACGCTGGTCTTGTTCTACTTGAGCAGGTTGCTCTTCCACAACTACTTGTGTTTCCTGCTCTAGTTCCTCCATAGGTGTTTCAATGTTTTGTGATTCTTGAATTTCTTCAAGCTCTATTTTCCTCCCACTGTTTCCTTTGGAAATAAAATCCCTTTCCAGAAAGACTCCAGTTCGAGCGACAAACACTTTGCCCTCAGAAGGATTGTAGAAGTAATATCCTCTTGTTTCTTTAGGATACCCCACAAATAAGCATTTGTCAGATTTGGGCTCAAGCTTGGTTGAAATTTGTCGTTTGACGTAAACTTCGCAACCCCAAATCTTCATGTAAGACATATGTGGTTTCTTACCACTCCATATCTCATATGGTGTCTTATCATTTACATACTCGGTGCATTTTAGAGCATTTTTGCTCTGCTGCAATTTTCGGAAATTTGGTCTGTTTGTCTTATGCGATTAAGGTTCTTTTTTAGGTTTTTAATCTAATTACAAATTAAGTTTCATTCTTTTAATTTTTTTTTTTTTTTAGGTTTCTATTTCTAAGTTCAATATCAATTCCTATTTTTAAAAAAATTCTATCTCAGTTTAATTTTATTTTCTATTTCATTTTTCTTTTAAGTTTCTATTTCAAAATTCAATTTTCAATTTCTAATTTTATTTTTAATTCATTTTTTTTAAGTTCTATTTCTAAATTCAATCTCAACTTATAATTTTAATCTTTTATTCATTATTCAAGTTTTTATTTTATTTTCTAAGTCTTATGTTTACTTGCTATTCCACCAAATTCAAAATACAACTCCATTCAACTCCCAAATTCTAGTTCACCCTTTTCTTTTAAAGTTTCTTTTGAAGATTAGAGGAGGGTGTAGCTTTGAAGACTAGGATAGGCTGATTACAAAGCCATTTCGTTCTCAATAACCAAGGAGGCGGCACTTGAGTTGAAATTGGTTGGAAGTGTGTTGGCACAAGAGTCCATGTGGTGTTTATGTGAAGAATTTTTGGTGAATTACTAAGGAAAAATGTTGGTTTGACAAATAGAGAAGCATAGCTCATTCCAACATTGGGAGACTCACATGTTTTATTGTGACATTTTCATTTTGAATAAACCAAGGCCACACGATGAATTACAAAGGACAAGTCCAGTTTTAAGGAAAATTTCCCAACCAGTAAATATTCGAATCATACAAAGGGAAATGCCCTCATTTATAGAGCATTGGAATTTTGTTTGTTCACCAATAAAGAGGGATTATTTAACAATATCTTAAGATCATTACAAGCATTTTTCTGAAAGTATTAAAATGAAGCTTATTAAAAAGGACATTGAGTGCAGTAGGGAAATGTCAAGTAATGTTGAATAATTCTTGAAAGAAAGGGGGGACTTCTTTCTTTCCATCTTCTCCATGACCAAATCAAAGAACCTGCCCACTTTTTGTATTGATATTTAACCTGCAAAAATGATAAGCCGAGTTTCAGTTTCAGACACGTGGTATGCTTATTAGTAACAATGAAGGGTTCACATGTCAGGATCGATTCACAAGTTGCAGGTCATCAAGGAAGTAAGGGCGCAAAGGACATAATAAAGCCAAAGTCTAAGAGAAACATGAGTAAAATTGAACAATGACCTAAACTCCCTGCATCCCGACACTTCTATGCAATAGCAACAACCACTTCAATTTCTTCAGTAATCCTTTTCTCAGTTAGCCCAGTTGGTCTCACAACAAAGGCAGACTTTACAAGCAGACTTTCACTCATCTCAACATGCCTATCTTCCATAACCCTGCACCATGAATTCTACAAGTTAGAAACTTTGGAGTTGGGAATAATCATATTTCCATGGCACGAAAAAGAAAAAATGCAAGAAACTGAAAGAATACTGATTCGGTTTAGACTCAATTTAGTTAGTTCACTTCAAACTAAATGAACTACCACAGTAAAAATCTGCTTTTCAAATTAGCAAACAGACATACCAAGAAAAGGATTTTCAGTGAAACCGTGAGGACCTCTTACACAAGAAGACTAACCAACTCAGTGCAATCTACATCAGGTTGGAGCTCCATTCTACTTTTCGTGACCCTCATGTCAAAATCAGTACATGTACATAGAAAAAGGCTTTGGTCATTATTTCATTTTTCTTGAGATAACAAATGTTTAGCATGTAAAATGTCAAAGGGGGGGGGGCGCTGTATCAGTACAACAAAAGATAGGATAGAAAGGGGGCCAGACCTGCTGCAACCAAATTCAGAACGGCTGCAAGTACAGGAATGTCAACCCTATCTCCATCACTTTGCAAAAAGCATGAAAAGTTCTTGCTCCAAGTGGGACAAAACCTGCAAGGGACAACACTTGAGATTAAAGCAAACATCAGATCAATGCTTTTGAAAAAAAACAATCAGATTGAAACGAAATGTATTGATATAAAGGAAGAGGGCATCAACAACCAGGAGGGGGGGATCCAAACATTTTCAACAGAGGCAACATCAAAAACAATTTCAAAAAAAACCAGGCTAGCAACACCATAAACCAAAATCAAAACACGGAGCAAAGAAGAACCCTAACCACATACAGGCCTAAAGAAAACTCTAAACAATATCAGCAACGAGCCATCAACAACATCACTAACCATCAGAAATAATCAAAATCCCTTAACACACAGAGCAACAATGACCACATACTTACATTCATACAAAACAAAAACCCTGAGGAACCCACTCTCACATTCACTCACATCAAGTTTTTGACAACAGAAGCAGAAGAAATAGTGGAAAGGGATGAGTCTAAGACAAAAGGAAAAGGAGGACAGCAGCAACGAAAAGCTTCAAAATGTTATAACAACTTTTTTCTGGTAATCAAAGGAGATTTTTTTTGCGAACCGAAGTTCGTCGGCGAATAACAACAACGACTTACCTTTTTTAAAGCCGAGGCTCGCGACGCCAAACCTCCGCAAATAACCTCCGCCGTAAAAGCTGCAACCGGAGTTCCTCCGATTAGGGGTAAGCACTTTTCCATTATTTCTAGAACCGTATATGTCTCGCCTGCCGTCCCGAATCCGAACCCTTGATTGTTATAGCTTCTCCTCGTTCCTCGATTTGTGAAGCTTGGCCTTTTGGGGTTTGAAGGCCGCTTCGAATTAGGGTTTAGATTTGTCACGGTGAGGTCTTTTTTGAGCATTTGAGAGGAGAGTTATGATGTTGTAGGTGTTCGAGAGAGAGAACGTAGGAGAGCAGGTTTGATCAGAGCCTAGGTTGAAGCCATTTGTGAGTTTTGCGAATGTGTGAGGGAGGCGTGAGAGCGCCGTTTTTGTGTTTTATTGGAATTGATAGAGAGGATGAGTGCTGAACCCTAGATCTTGCTAGTATTAACTGAACCGGGTCCGGGTCAGACCCGACCCGGCCGGTTTCGCCTCAATGGGCCAGCTGGGCCATTTTTATGCACCCCCATTGGCTGTTCCGTCCCAGCTTTCTGCTTTTCCGTTTTTTTATTTCTTCTTTTATTTTGTTAATTGACCATTAGTTTATCATTTAGAAAACATGGTTGTTAATTAAGTATGATAAGTATTCTTATTTTAATCATTAGGTTTGTTAAATTATATTCTATTTACTTATTTGTTTTCTTAAAAAGAAAAATATAATATTAGTAATATTAATTTTTAATTTAGTTAATTAATTAATTACTTCTCCATAAATTTTTTTATGACGCACAATTGTGTTTCTTGTTCCCTATTTAGCGAGGTGATGGTAATGTATGACTCGCACGACTTGAATTTCGCTCTTTTTTTTCCCGACTATATTATATTAATCAAGACACGAACGTAACGTTTCTAAGTAACAATTAAAATCTTTTTAAACATAATTTAACGTCTTGGTCCAACACCAAGTAAACTAATCACGCCTACACTGCACACACGTAAGTCGGTCTTATGACCGCCATCTGCACATTTCGCGTTTCTTTTAAACTATTTTAACAAGGAATAGAACTCCGGAGTCTAGCATTCCGCACGTTCTAGAACGAACGGCAACTGGGCTAGCCCCACGCGTTTTGTTCGTTCATTCCTTCGTTTAACCGCATCGGTTCTAAAACGTCTAAAGTAAATGTTCCAATCAATTCGTCTTAATTAATTTACGAAAAAAGGAACTCCGGAGTCTCGCACTCCGCACGTTCTGGCTTGAACCGCAAATGGGCTAGCCCCACGCGTTGGTTCAATCACCATTCGTATATCAAATATTAAAATCTCAAATTAAAACATACCAACGAATTTAAACCATTTTTATAATTAATTAACGAGTAACTGAACTCCAGAGTCTCGCACTCCGCACGTTCTTGAATGCAACCGCAACATGGGCTAGCCTCACGCGTGGTTCATTCGCCCTCTCGTTTTAAAACATCTTAACAAAATCAAACACTTTCTTCTAAAATGAACATTGTTTAAATCATTCTATCTCTCGAACGAGTTAGTGCTTCAACCTCCACCGCGAGTAAAAGCCAACGCTTACCAGTAGAATGTATTTTAAATAATTGTTCAATAAAAATCACAAACCGTAGTAGCACGAACTACGGAGCTCTGACTTTCCCATTGCACAAGGGAATACGTAGGCACAGGGATTTTAATCCTTCGCGAGCACAATAATAAAAAATTAACTGTCTTTCCGTCACCCTAATAAAAAATTTAATTATTTTTTTGTTTAAATCATAATAAAAAGCTTTTAATCCTTTCTCCGTTTTCATAATAATAATCTAAAACTTTAATTTCCTTAGAACAAACATATTAATAATCATTTAGAAGACATAGACTTAAGATCAAACATTTAATCGCATAATTAGCTAAGAGGTTCCCGTTGAGTACAACGGACGTGAGGGGTGCTAATACCTTCCCCTTGCGTAACCGACTCCCGAACTTAGAATTTGGTTTCGTGAACCATTTCTTATCCTTTATTAGGTTGTATCTATATCTCCCTTTTCTCTCGTAGAATAAATAGAATTAGGTGGCGACTCTGTTGTTTTGTTTTAGGATCGTATTTTTCGAGGTACGACAGTTGGCGACTCTGCTGGGGATATGGCTCCATGCTAGAGAGAGTCGAGCCTAACTTAGCTTTGTGTGTTTATTTGTTTGATCTTGTCTTTTCCTGTCTTCTCTATGTTTATTATTTATGTTAGTTTATCTGTTCCTTTACCGCTTTACTTTATTGCTCAATATTATTTGTCTGTGGGATCTCAGGGTCACATTGCAAGTAGTTTTAAGTGGTGGAAAAGCAGAGGGAAAACCTAAGTTTAGAATTGGATGTTATTAGTGTTAGTCTCCAAGGACTCGCTCCTTGCACGCCTAACATGAAAGCTCCCCCAGATAGTTAGACTTTTCATAGATCTTGTCACAACGCAGCTAGCCTGTCGCGGGACCTGATTCATGAAAGGGCTGTGATTCTGGGACCCCCCCCCCCCCTCTAGAACCTGTTTCAATGTTGGTAGTTGTGTAATGTTAGGCTCCAAGGACTCGCTCCTTGCACGCCTATCATGAGAACTCCACTCAAGGTAGACCTTATCGTTATTATCGTCACAATGCAGCTAGCCTGCGGCGGGGCGTTAATACGATAAACGTCCGTGACCTTGAGTTTCCTTAAACCATTACCGTAGAAACTATCCTGTGAGTGGGACTTATGGGTAGTAAAAAGTAGAACAACTCTCTTACAGCCCACCTGTTAGGAAGGTTCCGAATTTACCCGCTGCACCCTTGCATCCTTGCATCATTGCATCTTAGCATCATATGCATCATTTTAGCAAATGCTTCAAGGAACAAAGAAGTTTTGTTGCAAACCTCATAAATTTTACCCGGAATGGATTTCAGTTCATTAGTTTTGGGAAATAACAAGAAACTTTACCCATTTTGACATTTTGCAACAACTTCTTAAGTCCCTTGAGGCATTTACTAATTTTTTTACTCATATTTGCATCTCTGCATCTGCATTCTGTTAAAACTCATTCTCGTCAACTCCTTTCCAGCTGTCACACTGAGGATCTCACGCAAGTACTCAACCCGAGCCCAGGCCAAGAAGAAGATGGCTGACAGGGACCCTGAAATGGACAAAGTTAATGAAGAGCTTTCTGACCTTCGGGGAAATATGGGTCAGATGATGGAAATGTTGCAAGTCATTCGAGCGAAGTTGGATACCCAGCAGACTGTGGTGTCAGAAATTGTCACTGCAACGACCGAGCCTACATCATCAGTCACTACTCCTGTGACCTGGTCTCCTATTGGGTTTCCTCCTGGATTTTTCCCTCCTTCTCAAGGTTTTGCTTCTCAGAGTGTTATTCCCTCTTCTTCAGGATTTGCTGCTCAGGGTTTCTTCCCTCCTTCTCAAGGTTTTGCTTCTCAGAGTGTTATTCCCTCTTCTTCAGGATTTGCTGCTCAGGGTTTCTTCCCTCCTTCTCAAGGTTTTGCTTCTCAGAGTTTTATTCCTTCTTCCCAAGGATTTGCTGCTCAAAGTTTTATTCCTTCTTCCCAAGGATTTGCTGCTCAGGGTTTTATTCCTTCTTCCCAAGGATTTGCTACTCAGGGTTTTATTCCTTCCTCCCAAGGATTCGCTGCTCAGGGTTTCTTCCCCTCGTCCCAAGGTCTAGCTTCTCAAAGTTTTGCACCTCCCTCTCAGGGTATGACATTTCCTTTCCAAGGTTTGGTGCCTCCTCCTCATGTATTTGCTGCTCAACAAACTGTTCCTGTGACTAATGAAGAGAATCATGCAGTTGCTAATTTTACACCAGACATTATGCACACCCGTGCTCAACCGTACTTCAATGACCATCAGGGATATGAAGCGCCAGATATGTCTGAAAACGGAGATGAGAAGCATGTGAAAATGCAAGAGAATTTCGAAACCCTTGAAAAAAGGTTAAGAGCGATTGAAGGTGACCAGATCTTTGGGGCCGCTGCCAGAGAGATGTGTCTGGTGTCTGGACTGGTAATACCTCCAAAGTTCAAGATACCCACCTTTGATATGTATGAGGGTGCAACTTGTCCTAAGAACCATCTTTTGATGTACTATCGAAGAATGGCTGCACAGGTGGAGAATGATAAATTAATGATCCACTGCTTCCAGGACAGTCTGAAGGGAATCTCCTCTAAATGGTATCTGACGCTTGACCAGTCGAAGATTCGCAGTTTCCAAGACTTGGCAGATGCTTTCATCCAGCAATACAAATACAACATGGACCTTGCTCCTGATAGGAGGCAATTGCTAAGCATGTCCCAGAAAGAGTCTGAATCCTTTAAAGAGTATGCTCAGAGGTGGAGAGGGACCGCTTCTCAAGTAGAGCCCCCATTGACTGAAAAAGAATTAGCTGACTGGTTTGTTGACACTGTGCGACCAGAATTCTATGAGAGAATGGTGGGAAGCATAACTGCTAGTTTCTCTGATATAGTGGCTGTGGGAATCAAGGTAGAACTCGGTTTGAAAAGTGGAAAGATGAGTGGTGCATCTGGCAGTTCTAGCACTGGTAGTGGAAATATTGGTAAGAAATTTACCAATAACTTCCACAAGAAGAAGGAGGGTGAGACAAATGCGATAATGGCAAGTCAAAGAAGAAATCCGATGTGGCAAAGACCTTCACCTCATCAACGGCAGTATGCTCATCCACAACAGTATGCCCAACATCCTTATGTAGCGGCGGTTCAACCGTCATTTAATCCACAAGTCCAGATGTATCGGCCAACTCAAGCAGTACCGATGTATCAACAAGCGGCTCCAATGATTCAACCTTATCAACCAATGCTCAACAATCCAGGCTATCAACAAACGCTCAATGCTTCAGCCTACCAGCAGAGGACTCCAGCTCCTCATCCAAATCCCAATTTTCAGAATAGAAGACCAGGTGGAAGGCCTCCTAATCCTCGAATCCCTATAACTTATACTGAGTTATATCCTTCACTGCTGAAGAAAGGCTTGGTTACTCCAAGGCCTTTAGGTCCTCCACCCGATCCGCTCCCACCAGGTTACAACTCAAACGCCCACTGTTTGTTCCATGAAGGTGCTCCGGGGCACGATTTGGAAAGTTGCATTGCTTTGAGGTATGCTGTGAAGGATCTAATGGATAAGAACATTCTGTCATTTGGGAATACTGGTCCGAATGTCAAAGATAATCCTTTACCCAAGCATGGGTCTATAAATGCTATTGTTGATGAGTCCGAAGAAGGTTTGATTTTCAATGCCACCGAGATCAAGACCCCGCTCAGAGACTTCCATGCGAAGTTAGTAGAGGCGGGTATACTGAAGAGTTGTCATCAGAATTGTGAAGGTTGTGTTGATAGTCCAAAGGGATGTGAATCGGTCTTAAAAGATGTTCAAGATTTGATTGATGAAGGTGTCTTACAAGTGAGTGGTCATATGAGGAGGAATGAAGTGGCAGTGATTGAACCCATCTTCAACTTGCCTGAATCTAATTCTACCTGGGTGCCAGTGTTCAATCTGCCTGAATCTTCAGGAGTTCAACCTGTCTTCAATACTCCAGAATCTGTGGTGCCAATTTTCAATATACCTGAGCCAAGATTTGAACAAAGGAGTAACTCTTTCCGTTATGAAGACACTAAAGCAGTTCCTTGGAAGTATGATACAAGGAAAGTTCAACAGAAGATTGATAAAGCTAATCAGAAGGAAGGTTCAAAAGTTGCAAGTACTGATATAGCGGGTACAGGTCGTTGGACTCGCAGTGGTCGTGTATATACCCAGCAAGCCAATACGGCTCCGCCTAAAGAAGTCATACCAGCTGTTGTCAACAAAGATAAAGAGGTAGTCTTGGGAGAAGAGGATGCAGAGTTCCTCAGAATCATAAAGAAGAGTGATTATAAGGTAATTGATCAGCTACATCAAACGCCTTCCAAAATATCTATCCTATCACTTCTTATGCATTCTCCGGCTCATCGAAGTGCGCTTCAGAAGTTGCTAGCCCAAGCTCATGTTACGCATGATATAACAGTGAATCAGTTTGACGGAGTCATTGCCAATATCACTGCGTGTAACAACCTCAGTTTCAGTACGGAGGATCTTCCGAAGGAGGGCTTAAACCACAACCGTGCTCTCCACATATCAGTGAAATGTCAAGAGGATACTTTAGCAAGAGTTCTTGTGGATACGGGATCTTCATTGAATGTTTTGCCGAAGAGAACACTGGCTAAATTATCTTATCAAGGGGCAGAGATGAGGCCCAGCGCACTGATTGTAAAAGCTTTTGATGGGTCAAGAAGAACTGTTATTGGAGAAGTAGACCTACCAATCCTGATCGGGCCACAGGTCTTCAAAATCACTTTCCAGGTTATGGACATCAATCCTAACTACAGTTGCTTGCTGGGAAGACCTTGGATCCATGCGGCTGGGGCAGTCACTTCTACCCTGCATCAGAAGATGAAGTTCGTAGTCAATGACAAGCTGGTAACCGTGTCTGGGGAAGAAGATCTCATGGTTAGCAACCTTTCATCCTTCAGTTATATTGAGGCTGATGAAGACGCTTTGGAAACTTCTTTCCAAGCTCTTGAGATAGCCAATGCTGTCCTTCTGGAAGTAGAGGAACCGAAAGGGAAGGGTATCCCATCTTTTGCATCGCTGAAGAGTACCATTTCCACCATTGAAGAAAGAAGCTATGAAGGTTGGGGTGATGTCATCGAGGTCAAGCAGAAGCTAGATCGTTGCGGGTTGGGTTACAAACCAACTCATGTGAAGGAAGGAGCGTCAACCTCCGCCAAAGGACGTCTGAAGACCATTCAAGAAGTGTTTTCCAGTGCTGGTTATCAGGTCAATGCGATTGATGGAGTTTCTGAAGATGAAGATGTGAATCATCTGGTGTATCAGTGTGAAGAAGCCTTGGACAATTGGGAGGCAGTCGAGATCCCAGAGTTTTTTCCATTGTCAAAGTAATTTGTTGTTTTTTTCAATGTTCTCAAGTTCCCTAGCTCTGCCCAAGGCTATGGGAGTATTTTGTAGGGCCCCTTCTCATTTTTAAAGTTATTATCAATGAAGGCACTTTGTTGAACTCTTTTTGATCATTTACAGTTTTTCTCTCTTTTCACTTTTAAAAGAAAATGGCAATCTTTCAAAACCAATAAAAAGCTTTTTCTCTTGCATTTCCCTGTTTTTCACTTTTAATAAAAGCAAA
Source organism: Lathyrus aphaca (assembly GCA_963966055.1). Classification (NCBI taxonomy): domain Eukaryota; kingdom Viridiplantae; phylum Streptophyta; class Magnoliopsida; order Fabales; family Fabaceae; genus Lathyrus; species Lathyrus aphaca. The sequence continues at coordinate 340,878,353 of OZ014524.1, forward strand.
TCATTCTCATATGCAGAACAAATGAAAACCCTGTTGAATCCAATGACTCTATATTCCCTCCTAACTTCGATTCGCCCATCTACCAAGCGGAAGATGAAAGTGAGGAAGATTGTGATATTCCCGAAGAACTGGCAAGATTAGTTGAGGATGAGCACACAGATCTTCAGCCGCATAAGGAGCAGGTTGAGTCCATCAACCTTGGCACCGATGAAGATAAGAAGGAAGTAAAGATTGGTACAACACTTGGGGCAGACGTCAGAGAAAGATTGGTCAAGCTTCTCAAAGAATATGTGGATGTGTTTGCATGGTCGTACCAGGATATGCCCGGTTTGGACACAGACATAGTTGTTCATAAGTTGCCGCTTCGACCGGATTGTCCTCCCGTGAAGCAAAAGCTCCGGAGAACAAGACCAGACATGGCTCTGAAGATTAGAGAGGAGGTCGAAAGACAGTTTGATGCTGGATTCCTTGCGGTTGCAAAGTACCCTGAGTGGGTAGCTAACATCGTGCCAGTCCCCAAGAAAGACGGCAAAGTTAGGATGTGCGTGGACTATAGAGATCTGAACAAAGCCAGTCCCAAGGACGATTTCCCTCTTCCGCACATTGATACATTGGTTGACAACACTGCCAAGTTTGCTGTTTTCTCATTCATGGATGGTTTCTCAGGATACAACCAGATCAAGATGGATCCTGAGGATATGGAAAAGACCACTTTTATCACACCATGGGGCACATATTGTTACCAAGTTATGCCATTCGGTCTTAGAAATGCGGGAGCCACTTATCAAAGGGCAATGGTCACCCTTTTCCACGATATGATGCATAAAGAGATAGAAGTTTATGTGGATGATATGATCGCCAAATCACAGAGTGAGGAGGATCATTTGAATCATCTCCTGAAGTTATTTGAGCGTCTCAGAAAGTTCCAACTGCGTCTTAATCCAGCTAAGTGTACCTTTGGTGTCCGATCAGGAAAGCTACTTGGTTTTATTGTTAGTCAGCAAGGAATTGAAGTAGATCCAGATAAGGTCAGAGCAATTCAAGAGATGCCAGCTCCAAAAACAGAAAAGCAAGTCAGAGGCTTCCTCGGGAGACTGAATTACATCTCCAGATTCATATCCAACATGACTGCTACTTGTGAGCCTTTATTCAAGTTACTCCGGAAGAATCAAGCCATTGAGTGGAGTCCTGATTGTCAACTAGCTTTTGAGAAGATCAAGGTTTATCTGCAAGAACCTCCTATCTTAATCCCACCTACTCCAGGGAAACCTCTCTTCATGTACCTGACTGTACTCGAGGGATCTATGGGTTGCGTATTAGGCCAACAGGATGAAACTGGTCGCAAGGAGCATGCTATTTATTACTTAAGCAAGAAGTTCACAGACTGTGAAAGCAGATATTCGCTTTTAGAGAAGACTTGCTGTGCTCTGGCGTGGGCGGCCAAACGTCTCAGGCAGTATATGATTTGTCACACCACTTTGTTGATCTCGAAGATGGATCCGATAAAGTACATCTTTGAGAAGCCTGCTTTGACTGGAAGACTTGCCCGTTGGCACATGTTGTTATCCGAATATGACATCCAGTACGTAACCCAGAAGTCTATTAAAGGCAGTGTTTTATCTGAATACCTTGCTGATCATCCTGTTGAAGATTATGAACCTCTGAAGTTCGATTTCCCGGACGAGGACATTATGTTGATAAAGGACTGTGAAGTTCCAGGTCCAGAGGAAGGTCCCGAGCTAGGTTCTCGTTGGAAGATGATGTTTGACGGTTCCTCTAATTACATGGGACATGGTGTGGGAGCTGTTTTGATGAACCCTGATGGTGGTTACACTCCCTTCACAGCTAGATTGTGCTTTGAATGTACAAACAACATTGCTGAGTATGAAGCATGTGTTTTAGGTATCGAAGCTGCAATCGATACTAGAATCAAGATCCTCGAAGTATACGGAGACTTAGCCTTGGTAATCTACCAAGTCAAAGGTGATTGGGAGACCCGTGACGAGAAGTTGATTCCTTACCGTGCCCACATTGTGGAGTTAATTAAATACTTTGATAAAGTCACCTTCCACCATGTTCCAAGGGCAGAGAATCAAATTGCAGACGCTTTAGCTATGTTGGCATCTATGTTTCAAGTTAGATTTCTTAATGAAGCTCCACTCATTACAATCGAGCGAAAAACTGCACCAGCCTACTGTCTACTGGTCGAAGAAGAAACTGATGAGAAACCGTGGTTCTATGACATCAAGAACTACTTGCAAAATCAGGTGTACCCAGCTGGTGCAACAACTCTGGATAAGAAAACTCTGAGAAGATTGGCATCCAAGTTCTTCCTCAGCAACAATGTACTTTACAAGAGAAATCATGATATGGTTCTGCTCAGATGTGTGGACAAGCGCGAAGCAGACTTATTGATCAAGGAAATTCATGAAGGATCATTTGGAACACATGCCAATGGACATGCCATGTCCAGGAAGATTTTGAGAGCTGGATACTTCTGGTTGACCATGGAATCAGATTGTTTCAAATACGCCAGGAAGTGTCATAAATGCCAGATTTATGCCGACAAGGTGCACGTACCTCTGACACTTTTGAATGTTCTGTCATCGCCTTGGCCTTTCTCAATGTGGGGCATTGACATGATAGGGGCAATTGAGCCTAAAGCTTCCAATGGTCATCGGTTTATCTTGGTTGCAATCGATTACTTTACCAAATGGGTAGAAGCAGCTTCCTACACCAACGTGACGAAGCAGGTGGTTGCCCGTTTCATCAAGAACCAAATTATCTGCCGCTATGGGATCCCAAGCCGAATCATCACAGATAATGGGACTAATTTGAACAACAAGACGATGAAGGAGTTGTGTGATGCATTCAAGATTGAACATCATAACTCTTCTCCTTATCGTCCGAAGATGAACGGAGCTGTTGAAGCTGCAAACAAGAATATCAAAAAGATCTTGCAGAAGATGGTGAAGACTTACAAAGATTGGCACGAGATGTTACCGTATGCCCTACACGGATACAGAACATCAGTTCGCACTTCAACAGGGGCAACCCCTTTCTCTTTGGTGTATGGGATGGATGCAGTTCTCCCTATCGAAGTAGAGATACCATCTTTGAGGGTCTTGATGGAAACCAAACTGGAGGAAGCTGAGTGGGTCCAGAGCAGATATGACCAGCTGAACCTCATTGATGAGAAGAGAATGACCGCCATGTGCCATGGCCAGTTGTACCAGAAGCGCATCAAGAGAGCATTTGACAAGAAGGTCCATCTCCGAGAATTCAAAGAAGGAGACCTTGTACTCAAGAAAATCTTGCCAGTCCACAAAGACATGCGTGGGAAGTGGAGTCCTAACTATGAAGGCCCGTATGTTGTGAAGGTGGCATTTTCCGGAGGTTCCTTAATCCTCACAACTATGGATGGTGAACAACTAAAGCACCCGGTGAATTCTGATGCAGTCAAAAAATATTATGCCTAAAGAAAGCCCGATAGGTCGAAAACCAGCAATGGCGGCCTATGCAAAAATGGGTATCCCGGTGGATCATGACCTATGAAGGAGATCCAGGCAAAAGTTAGGGATAAAAATAAAAAATTAGAGCTCGCTAAGTTGAAAACCCGAAAGGGCGGCTTAGGCAAAAAAGAGCGTCCCGGTGGATTGAAAACCCGAAAGGGCGGTCCAGGCAAAAGTTAGGGACAAAGGCATTTGACTGTATCAGACGGTGTTTATCATTACTGAAGATTATTACCTGAAGACCAATCCAGTCGCTCTTGTCAAAAGCAAGGTGTTGTGTGGTTTTAGTTATTATGGATTATAGTGGTCGTTAGATTCAATATAGACCTTTCCCCATTGCCATTTTAAATTGTAATTTTCCATGGAGCTTTTGCTATTGGCAAGCTACCATTCTTGAATGAAATACAACCTTTGCCTTTAAACTTTGTCTTTTAGTTCTTATTTTCTTTGTTATGCGAAATGTCTTTACTGAATTACAATTTAACTTTGAAAATGAAAAAAAGAAAATTTTCAACAGTTTTGAAAACATACTGGAAAACATTCAAATTTCTTTGACTTTAGAAAAATTAAAAGATTCTCTGTCTTCTAAAGAACCTTTGGCTAGTGACAACACTCCCATGCAATTATTACAGAAATCCCCACAGAGAATTATAAGCTGGCAGCACTCTTGGATGAATCCTCGGACCAAGCACCGGTTTCCAAGTCTGAAGATATCTCCCCAGCATCTTTCTTATTGCTCATCTGAGTATTTGTGCTGAGATCCTACTCTTCATGCTTTATCAAACTCTCTGTCTCTCCATAGAGTCAGCATTTGCATATCATGATCATTCGCATCATATTCATCGCATAAGCATTTGGCATAATCATCTGTTTATCCCCAGTTGTCGTCTGTCTAACCCCAAATCCAGATTACTGTCTTTTGTTATTTTAAGTCCACTATTTGTTGGTACACCACAGCGCGGTTAACCGAGTCTGTTTGCCCAGCAACACTAATATCCCCCGCAGAGGCTCTCCTTGATGTACCTTGGTACAACCAATATTTCTTTTAAGCCCAATTATCATTGGCATGAATCCTTTAAGCTACTTGTTTAAAACATAGAACTGTCTAATTCAAATTCATCTGTGTTTCCCTGATAGTTCCTAAAAGTCCTTCTAAAAAAGTTCTTCGTTTTAAGAATTTCCTGAGGTTGGTCGTTTATCTCGTTTGAAAACCCCAACATTTATTCTTTTTCCAGCTTGGTCGCTTAGAGCCATTCGATTTATCTTTAAACGCTTCGCATGCTACTCCCGGTGTCAGTATGTATGCACAGAGCCACTGCCTGAATACTATTTTCATTTCCCAATCATTGATTGTCAATAACTACACTTGAACATGTCGATTTGCTATTTTGGATTTATGACAGTCATTTATTCCGCCAACCACCGTGTTGAGTTTTATTTTTTATGACCACCGCGTCTTTGTCTGTTATTTTATTTCCGGACCACCGTGTCGTTGCCTGTTATTTTATGTCCAGACCACCGCGTCTCTATCTGAAATTTTATTTCCAGACCACCGCGTCTCTATCTGAATTTTTATTTCCAGACCACCGTGTCTCTGTCTGCCATTTTATTTTCAGACCACCGTGTCTCTGTCTGCCATTTTATTTTCAGACCACCGCGTCATTACCTGAAATTTTATTTCCTGACCACCGCGTCTTTTGCCAGTTATTTATGTTTCCAACCACCGTGTTGAAATCTACTTTCAGACCACCGCGTCATTACCTGATTTTTTTTATTTCCTGACCACCGCGTCTCTGTCTATTATTTTATTTCCAGACCACTGCGTCTCTATCTGTTATTTTTATTTCCCGACCACCGCGTCAATATCTGTTATTTTATTTCACGACAGTCGTGTCGACATCCGTTATTTTATTTTCCGATCACTGTGTCAATATTTGCTTATTTTTGACCGCTGTGTCAGTGTCTGCTATTTGGTTCTCCTGGCTGCCAAGTCGAGATCATTTCTATCTTTCTCAATTACCGAATCCCTATATTGAAATCCCCAGCAACCACTTTGAGCTTGCTAAATCATCACTCCAGATGGTCTGCCTTTAATCTATGCTTTGTTTTCCATCTTCTGTCATTCTCGGTGCCAGCAGTTACACTTGAACCTGTTGATTTACCACTTTGAATACATCCTGTTTTCGTCTTGTCATCCCCAGCATTTTGATATCCCCAGTGAGCCTTCACCCTCATTTGCATTTCTGTGGATCACCGTCGCCTTTGCCTGCATCATACCATATCCAGCATATCCATCATTAAAAAAATCAGCATGTTAATTTTTCCTGCATCTCGCATATCATATCAGCGGCAGGAGTCTCTCATGGTTCATAGCATGCCATTGCATTTATGGGCAAAATTTTCGGTTATTTCTATATTTAAATATCTTTCACCCCGATTTTATGAAGATTAAACATCACTCATTCAATCTGGTAAAGTCATTTAAATAGGGGCAACTGTCACACCCCAAATTTTACCCATAACTTTTCGCATTATTTATTCATCTCATCATTTACATACTCGGTGCATTTTAGAGCATTTTTGCTCTGCTGCAATTTTCGGAAATTTGGTCTGTTTGTCTTATGCGATTAAGGTTCTTTTTTAGGTTTTTAATCTAATTACAAATTAAGTTTCATTCTTTTAATTTTTTTTTTTTTTTTTTAGGTTTCTATTTCTAAGTTCAATATCAATTCCTATTTTTAAAAAAATTCTATCTCAGTTTAATTTTATTTTCTATTTCATTTTTCTTTTAAGTTTCTATTTCAAAATTCAATTTTCAATTTCTAATTTTATTTTTAATTCATTTTTTTTAAGTTCTATTTCTAAATTCAATCTCAACTTATAATTTTAATCTTTTATTCATTATTCAAGTTTTTATTTTATTTTCTAAGTCTTATGTTTACTTGCTATTCCACCAAATTCAAAATACAACTCCATTCAACTCCCAAATTCTAGTTCACCCTTTTCTTTTAAAGTTTCTTTTGAAGATTAGAGGAGGGTGTAGCTTTGAAGACTAGGATAGGCTGATTACAAAGCCATTTCGTTCTCAATAACCAAGGAGGCGGCACTTGAGTTGAAATTGGTTGGAAGTGTGTTGGCACAAGAGTCCATGTGGTGTTTATGTGAAGAATTTTTGGTGAATTACTAAGGAAAAATGTTGGTTTGACAAATAGAGAAGCATAGCTCATTCCAACATTGGGAGACTCACATGTTTTATTGTGACATTTTCATTTTGAATAAACCAAGGCCACACGATGAATTACAAAGGACAAGTCCAGTTTTAAGGAAAATTTCCCAACCAGTAAATATTCGAATCATACAAAGGGAAATGCCCTCATTTATAGAGCATTGGAATTTTGTTTGTTCACCAATAAAGAGGGATTATTTAACAATATCTTAAGATCATTACAAGCATTTTTCTGAAAGTATTAAAATGAAGCTTATTAAAAAGGACATTGAGTGCAGTAGGGAAATGTCAAGTAATGTTGAATAATTCTTGAAAGAAAGGGGGGACTTCTTTCTTTCCATCTTCTCCATGACCAAATCAAAGAACCTGCCCACTTTTTGTATTGATATTTAACCTGCAAAAATGATAAGCCGAGTTTCAGTTTCAGACACGTGGTATGCTTATTAGTAACAATGAAGGGTTCACATGTCAGGATCGATTCACAAGTTGCAGGTCATCAAGGAAGTAAGGGCGCAAAGGACATAATAAAGCCAAAGTCTAAGAGAAACATGAGTAAAATTGAACAATGACCTAAACTCCCTGCATCCCGACACTTCTATGCAATAGCAACAACCACTTCAATTTCTTCAGTAATCCTTTTCTCAGTTAGCCCAGTTGGTCTCACAACAAAGGCAGACTTTACAAGCAGACTTTCACTCATCTCAACATGCCTATCTTCCATAACCCTGCACCATGAATTCTACAAGTTAGAAACTTTGGAGTTGGGAATAATCATATTTCCATGGCACGAAAAAGAAAAAATGCAAGAAACTGAAAGAATACTGATTCGGTTTAGACTCAATTTAGTTAGTTCACTTCAAACTAAATGAACTACCACAGTAAAAATCTGCTTTTCAAATTAGCAAACAGACATACCAAGAAAAGGATTTTCAGTGAAACCGTGAGGACCTCTTACACAAGAAGACTAACCAACTCAGTGCAATCTACATCAGGTTGGAGCTCCATTCTACTTTTCGTGACCCTCATGTCAAAATCAGTACATGTACATAGAAAAAGGCTTTGGTCATTATTTCATTTTTCTTGAGATAACAAATGTTTAGCATGTAAAATGTCAAAGGGGGGGGGGGGCGCTGTATCAGTACAACAAAAGATAGGATAGAAAGGGGGCCAGACCTGCTGCAACCAAATTCAGAACGGCTGCAAGTACAGGAATGTCAACCCTATCTCCATCACTTTGCAAAAAGCATGAAAAGTTCTTGCTCCAAGTGGGACAAAACCTGCAAGGGACAACACTTGAGATTAAAGCAAACATCAGATCAATGCTTTTGAAAAAAAACAATCAGATTGAAACGAAATGTATTGATATAAAGGAAGAGGGCATCAACAACCAGGAGGGGGGGATCCAAACATTTTCAACAGAGGCAACATCAAAAACAATTTCAAAAAAAACCAGGCTAGCAACACCATAAACCAAAATCAAAACACGGAGCAAAGAAGAACCCTAACCACATACAGGCCTAAAGAAAACTCTAAACAATATCAGCAACGAGCCATCAACAACATCACTAACCATCAGAAATAATCAAAATCCCTTAACACACAGAGCAACAATGACCACATACTTACATTCATACAAAACAAAAACCCTGAGGAACCCACTCTCACATTCACTCACATCAAGTTTTTGACAACAGAAGCAGAAGAAATAGTGGAAAGGGATGAGTCTAAGACAAAAGGAAAAGGAGGACAGCAGCAACGAAAAGCTTCAAAATGTTATAACAACTTTTTTCTGGTAATCAAAGGAGATTTTTTTTGCGAACCGAAGTTCGTCGGCGAATAACAACAACGACTTACCTTTTTTAAAGCCGAGGCTCGCGACGCCAAACCTCCGCAAATAACCTCCGCCGTAAAAGCTGCAACCGGAGTTCCTCCGATTAGGGGTAAGCACTTTTCCATTATTTCTAGAACCGTATATGTCTCGCCTGCCGTCCCGAATCCGAACCCTTGATTGTTATAGCTTCTCCTCGTTCCTCGATTTGTGAAGCTTGGCCTTTTGGGGTTTGAAGGCCGCTTCGAATTAGGGTTTAGATTTGTCACGGTGAGGTCTTTTTTGAGCATTTGAGAGGAGAGTTATGATGTTGTAGGTGTTCGAGAGAGAGAACGTAGGAGAGCAGGTTTGATCAGAGCCTAGGTTGAAGCCATTTGTGAGTTTTGCGAATGTGTGAGGGAGGCGTGAGAGCGCCGTTTTTGTGTTTTATTGGAATTGATAGAGAGGATGAGTGCTGAACCCTAGATCTTGCTAGTATTAACTGAACCGGGTCCGGGTCAGACCCGACCCGGCCGGTTTCGCCTCAATGGGCCAGCTGGGCCATTTTTATGCACCCCCCTTGGCTGTTCCGTCCCAGCTTTCTGCTTTTCCGTTTTTTTATTTCTTCTTTTATTTTGTTAATTGACCATTAGTTTATCATTTAGAAAACATGGTTGTTAATTAAGTATGATAAGTATTCTTATTTTAATCATTAGGTTTGTTAAATTATATTCTATTTACTTATTTGTTTTCTTAAAAAGAAAAATATAATATTAGTAATATTAATTTTTAATTTAGTTAATTAATTAATTACTTCTCCATAAATTTTTTTATGACGCACAATTGTGTTTCTTGTTCCCTATTTAGCGAGGTGATGGTAATGTATGACTCGCACGACTTGAATTTCGCTCTTTTTTTTCCCGACTATATTATATTAATCAAGACACGAACGTAACGTTTCTAAGTAACAATTAAAATCTTTTTAAACATAATTTAACGTCTTGGTCCAACACCAAGTAAACTAATCACGCCTACACTGCACACACGTAAGTCGGTCTTATGACCGCCATCTGCACATTTCGCGTTTCTTTTAAACTATTTTAACAAGGAATAGAACTCCGGAGTCTAGCATTCCGCACGTTCTAGAACGAACGGCAACTGGGCTAGCCCCACGCGTTTTGTTCGTTCATTCCTTCGTTTAACCGCATCGGTTCTAAAACGTCTAAAGTAAATGTTCCAATCAATTCGTCTTAATTAATTTACGAAAAAAGGAACTCCGGAGTCTCGCACTCCGCACGTTCTGGCTTGAACCGCAAATGGGCTAGCCCCACGCGTTGGTTCAATCACCATTCGTATATCAAATATTAAAATCTCAAATTAAAACATACCAACGAATTTAAACCATTTTTATAATTAATTAACGAGTAACTGAACTCCAGAGTCTCGCACTCCGCACGTTCTTGAATGCAACCGCAACATGGGCTAGCCTCACGCGTGGTTCATTCGCCCTCTCGTTTTAAAACATCTTAACAAAATCAAACACTTTCTTCTAAAATGAACATTGTTTAAATCATTCTATCTCTCGAACGAGTTAGTGCTTCAACCTCCACCGCGAGTAAAAGCCAACGCTTACCAGTAGAATGTATTTTAAATAATTGTTCAATAAAAATCACAAACCGTAGTAGCACGAACTACGGAGCTCTGACTTTCCCATTGCACAAGGGAATACGTAGGCACAGGGATTTTAATCCTTCGCGAGCACAATAATAAAAAATTAACTGTCTTTCCGTCACCCTAATAAAAAATTTAATTATTTTTTTGTTTAAATCATAATAAAAAGCTTTTAATCCTTTCTCCGTTTTCATAATAATAATCTAAAACTTTAATTTCCTTAGAACAAACATATTAATAATCATTTAGAAGACATAGACTTAAGATCAAACATTTAATCGCATAATTAGCTAAGAGGTTCCCGTTGAGTACAACGGACGTGAGGGGTGCTAATACCTTCCCCTTGCGTAACCGACTCCCGAACTTAGAATTTGGTTTCGTGAACCATTTCTTATCCTTTATTAGGTTGTATCTATATCTCCCTTTTCTCTCGTAGAATAAATAGAATTAGGTGGTGACTCTGTTGTTTTGTTTTAGGATCGTATTTTTCGAGGTACGACAGTTGGCGACTCTGCTGGGGATATGGCTCCATGCTAGAGAGAGTCGAGCCTAACTTAGCTTTGTGTGTTTATTTGTTTGATCTTGTCTTTTCCTGTCTTCTCTATGTTTATTATTTATGTTAGTTTATCTGTTCCTTTACCGCTTTACTTTATTGCTCAATATTATTTGTCTGTGGGATCTCAGGGTCACATTGCAAGTAGTTTTAAGTGGTGGAAAAGCAGAGGGAAAACCTAAGTTTAGAATTGGATGTTATTAGTGTTAGTCTCCAAGGACTCGCTCCTTGCACACCTAACATGAAAGCTCCCCCAGATAGTTAGACTTTTCATAGATCTTGTCACAACGCAGCTAGCCTGTCGCGGGACCTGATTCATGAAAGGGCTGTGATTCTGGGACCCCCCCTCTAGAACCTGTTTCAATGTTGGTAGTTGTGTAATGTTAGGCTCCAAGGACTCGCTCCTGCTGATAAGAAGTTGTGGATTCATTTTTTTCAAGAGAGCTTATCTGGAGCTCAATTGAAGTGGTATTATAAATTGGAGAGTATCAACATCAAGGATTGGAATGATCTTGCTGAAGCTTTCTATAAGCAGTATCAATACAATGCTGACTTAGCTCCCACTCGCATGCAGCTGCAAAGCATGTCTATGGGTGCCAAAGAAAGTTTCAAGGAGTATGCTCAGAAGTGGAGAGATTTAGCTGGAAGAGTTCAACCCCCTTTAACTGACAGGGAATTGGTTGATATGTTCATGTGTACGCTGAATGGTCCTTTTTACAGTCATCTCATTGGAAGCTCATCATCTGGCTTCACTGAGTTGATAATGACAGGAGAACGCGTTGAAAATGGTATAAGGAGTGGCAAAATCCAAGTGGGTACTTCTTCATCAGGTGCTGCAAAGAAGCCTCCCACTGGGAAGAAAGAATCCAATGCTGTTTATGGTCAACCTGATCGTAATAGAAGGCATCAGTCTGTGAGTGAAGTTCATATTTCAAATCCAACTCCTGCAACAACAGAGCAGCCACAGGGCAACCAACAGAGGGCTAGAAGGCAGTTCACTAAGATCAACATGTCAATGGCTCAGGCATTGCAACACTTGTTGAAGGCTGAACTTATTACTCTGAAAGAGGCTCCTCAGAATCCTAATGTTACCTCTCCCAGGTACAATCCCAATGCACGATGTGCATATCATTCAAACTGTCAAGGACATGATACTAATAACTGCTGGGTCTTGAAGAACAAAATTCAAGATATGATTGAGGCTGGAGAAATTGAGTTTGACCCTCCGGGTACTCCAAATGTGATTACTGCTCCAATGCCAAATCACGAGAAGACTGTCAATGCCATTGATGAAGATTTACATATCCATTCAGTTGCAGAATTGACCACACCATTGTCTATCATCAGGAAGAAGTTAGTACAAGCTGGGTTCTTTCCGGGTTGTCGTGAAGATTGTGTCTATTGTGAGTATAATCCAGATTGTTGTTGGAGGTTGAAGGACGGAATTCAGCGTCTCATGAATAATTACACCATAGTGTTTGAAAGGAGACCACCTTCTGTGGAGAGTATGGTGGAGCATATTACTAAAGGTAAGAAGACTGAAGAGGTTGACATGGTTGACAAAGTGTCGGTGAGGATCACTTCCAAAGGTCCTGTTAAAATCACTTATAAGGGTCCAATCAAGATTACTGCTGAAGGCCCTGTGAAGGTTGTTGCTGAAGCCAGAGTGGCTCCTATGGTCATTACTACTCCTGGTCCTATTCCGTATACGTCTGATAAAGCTGTGCCTTGGCATTATGGGTCTGATGTTTATATACATGGTGTGAAGCAGGAACCCTTAGCTGATGTGCCTGTTGATATTGATAATATTGCTGGATCCAGTAAAATCACACGAAGTGGAAGAGTCTTCTCTCCTCCAGTGACTTCCAAGAATGCAGTTACTCCTGCTGTTACTTCCACCACTGATGCTCGGGGCAAAGGTCCTGTTATTGAACCAGTACCTACTGATGTACCAGCTGCTGATGATCTCTCTAAGCAGATGGAAGAAGTATTGAAAATCATTCGCAAGAGTGATTATGACATTGTTGATCAGTTGGGGCATACTCCCTCAAAGATTTCTATGTTGTCCTTGTTGTTATGTTCTGAGGCTCATGCCAAGGCCTTGATCAAGTTTCTGAAGACTGCTCATGTACCCAATGCCATTTCTGTTGACCAGTTTGAGAATTGTGTTGCCCACCTGACTTATGATAATGGGTTATGGTTTTCTGATGCTGATTTGACCCCTGCCAAGAGGGATCATAACAGGGCTCTGCATATCTCAATTGAATGCAGGGGCACTACCCTGTCATATGTATTGATAGACAATGGTTCCTCTCTGAATGTGTTGCCCAAAGAAGTCCTGAATAAGCTGAGTCCTGAAGATACTGTGCTGAAGCCCAGTAGTATAGTGGTGAAGGCTTTTGATGGTTCTAGAAGAGTAGTGCATGGGGAAATTGATCTCCCAATCAAAGTTGGTTCTCAGGTTTTTAATGCTACATTTTATGTGATGGATATTCGTCCTTCGTACTCTTGTTTGCTTGGTCGTCCCTGGATTCATGGGGCAGGTGTTGTAACCTCTACATTACATCAGAAGTTGAGATATCCGGTAGAAGGAAAAGTTGTTACTGTCTATGGAGAGGAAGAATATTTTGTCAGCCATGCGAACACCTTCAAGTATCTGGAAGTGGAAGGTGAATATGTCGAAACTCCGTGTCAGACATTTGAAGTGGTTCCCTGGATTGTTAATGATTATGTAGCTCCTCCGGTTGTCAAGAAAGTTCCTGTGGTCACCAGAGTACCTCCAACAATGGCAATGGCCTCTCTCAACGATGCTAGAGTTGTGGTAGATGAAGGTGGTTGTACTATTTGGGGTCAGCTTCCCGATATCCCATACAAGTCTGACAAATTTGGTTTGGCTTTCACTGCAGAGTCCCAGAAGGCTGTTCGTCGTGCTCGTGCTGTTCGTATCACCAATCAAGGGGTTATGAAAGATCAGATCAATGCTGTGGGTGACTATGATGAAGACTGCAACTTGGATGCTTGGATTTTTCCTACTGTGGGTGCTAGACTCAATAATTGGAAAGCTGAAGATGTTATTCCTATCTCCTTTAGTCAGGAGTAAATACTATTACTGTGTTTTTTTTTTTAAGTTTGTAATTTCTTGAAACAATAAAACTCTCAAGCCTTGTGCCTTACTCGGGGCACAGTGGTGTGCTTGTTACGGGCTGTCATTTCATTTGCATACTTCATTCAATAAAATCAGTGGACGTTTCGTTTTAGTAAATATTATGTTCCTTGTCTTTCTTTTCTTTTACTTTTTGCTTTATCAGCTATGTGTTCTTACACACACCCACATCACTAAAATGCAGATCCTCATCCACTCTGGATCCTGTTGATAACAGTTCTACTATTGCCAATTATAATTTTGAGAATCCGATCTATCAAACTGAAGACGGAAATGAGGACGATTGTGAAGTACCTGTAGAGCTTGCTAGGTTGTTACAACAAGAAGAGAAAGCTATACAGCCACATGAAGAATCAGTCGAAGTTGTGAATCTGGGAACTGAAGAAAACAGGAAAGAGGTCAAGATAGGGGCTGATTTAGAGGATAGTGTCAAGAGCAGATTGATTCACATGTTACGTGACTATGTAGAGATCTTTGCTTGGTCTTATGAAGATATGCCAGGGTTGGATACAAACATTGTAGTTCACCGTTTACCAGTAAAAGAAGATTGTCGTCCAAAGAAACAGAAGGTTCGTCGTATGCGTCCTGAGATGTCAGAAAAGATCAAAGCAGAGGTAATGAAACAGTTCAATGCAGGGTTCTTAGCTGTGACTTCTTATCCTCAGTGGGTTGCAAATGTGGTACCAGTTCCTAAGAAAGATGGTAAGGTACGTATGTGTGTAGACTACAGGGATTTGAACAAGGCCAGCCCCAAAGATGACTTCCCACTTCCTCATATTGATGTTCTGGTAGACAACACTGCTCAGCATAAGGTATTCTCTTTTATGGATGGTTTCTCTGGTTACAATCAAATCAAGATGGCTCCTGAAGATATGGAAAAGACAACATTTGTTACACAGTGGGGCACCTTTTGCTATAAGGTGATGCCATTTGGTTTGAAGAATGCAGGGGCAACATATCAGCGTGTTATGGTGGCTTTGTTTCATGATATGATACATCATGAGATAGAGGTATATGTGGATGATATGATAGCCAGGTCTCAGAATGAAGAACAACATCTTGATCATTTGCATAAATTGTTTGAGAGGTTGAAGAAGTACAAGCTAAGATTGAACCCAAACAAGTGCACTTTTGGAGTTAGATCCGGAAAACTCCTGGGTTTCATTGTCAGTGGAAAAGGTATTGAAGTGGATCCTGCAAAAGTGAAAGCTATACGAGAGATGCCAGCTCCCCGTACTGAGAAGGAGGTTAGAGGTTTCTTGGGACGTTTGAATTACATTGCAAGATTTATTTCCCAATTAACCGCCATCTGTGAACCAATCTTCAAGTTGTTGAAGAAAGATCAGGTGATGGAATGGAATGATGAGTGACAGACTGCCTTTGATGAAATCAAGAGATACCTGCTAGAACCTCCAATTTTGATGCCACCAGTTGACGGAAGACCCTTGATTATGTACTTAACTGTGCTTGAAGGATCGATGGGGTGTGTGCTAGGTCAGCAGGACGAGTCTGGTCGAAAAGAGCAGGCAATATACTACCTTAGCAAAAAGTTTACCGACTATGAAACAAGATACTCACTGCTCGAGAAAACTTGCTGCGCTTTGGCATGGGCTGCTCGCCGATTAAGACAGTATATGTTGACTCATACTACCTTATTGATTTCAAAGATGGATCCAATCAAGTATATATTTGAGAAACCTGCTCTCTCCGGAAGAATTGCAAGATGGCAAATGATCTTGATAGAATATGATATACAGTATACTACTCAGAAGGCCATTAAGGGAAGTGTTGTAGCAGATCATTTGGCTCATCAAGCAGTGGATGATTACCAGTCAATGAGTTTTGAGTTCCCTGATGAAGACATTATGATTATTACCAAAGAACCTGGACAATATGACGGACCTGAACAAGGATCCCGATGGACTATGGTTTTTGATGGTGCCTCTAATGCACTTGGTAATGGTGTTGGTGTTGTGATTAGTTCCCCTGAAGGTTGTCATACCCCGATTACTGCCAGACTTTGTTTCTATCGTACCAATAACATGGCCGAGTATGAGGCATGTATCCTGGGTATTAAAGCTGCTATTGATATGAAGATTCAGTTCCTTGATGTGTATGGAGACTCAGCCCTGGTAGTTAGTCAGATCAAAGGAGATTGGGACACCAAGCATGATAATCTCATTCCTTACAGAGAGTATGTGTTGTCTTTGATCCCACATTTCAAAGAGATTACCTTTGGACATATTCCACGGAGAGAGAATCAGTTGGCAGATGCTTTGGCCACCATGGCATCCATGTTTGAGATCAGCTGGGATGATGAAGCTCCCAAGATTACTATTGATAGATTTGAGAAGCCTGCATACTGCAATGAGATTGACACAGAAGGGGCAGAAGAGAAGCCTTGGTTCTATGAAGTGAAAAGATATCTTGAAGCTCAGGAGTTCCCTGAAGGGGCATCTGTCAAAGATAGGAAATTTCTGAGAAGGTTTTCTGCTAAGTTCTTTTTGAGCAATGGCATTTTGTACAAGCGCAATCATGATTCAACTTTGCTTCGTTGTGTGGATAAGAAGGAAGCAATAGAGATTATGGAAGATATGCATGATGGGATCTTTGGCACTCATTCTAGTGGTCATACTATGGCGAAGAAGATTTTGAGAGCAGGTTACTATTGGTCTACCATGGAAGCTGATTGCTACCAACACTCTAGAACATGCCACAAGTGTCAAATTTATGCTGATAAAGTACATATACCTCCATCACCATTGAATGTGTTGACTGCTCCTTGGCCCTTTGCCATGTGGGGCATTGATATGATTG
This sequence comes from Lathyrus aphaca, assembly GCA_963966055.1. Lineage (NCBI taxonomy): Eukaryota > Viridiplantae > Streptophyta > Magnoliopsida > Fabales > Fabaceae > Lathyrus > Lathyrus aphaca. The sequence continues at coordinate 340,895,102 of OZ014524.1, forward strand.
GTGAGATCAAGCCCACTGCTTCTAATGGGCATCGTTTCATCCTGGTTGCTATTGATTACTTCACGAAGTGGGTAGAGGCAGCTTCATTTGCATCTGTTACCAAGAATGTTGTGGCTCGATTCATTAAGAATAATCTTATATGTAGGTATGGTATCCCTGAAAGGATTATCACTGACAACGGCTCTAATCTGAACAACACTATGATTACTGATCTCTGCATGCAGTTCAAGATTAAGCATCATAACTCTTCTCCGTATCGTCCGAAGATGAATGGGGCAGTTGAAGCTGCTAATAAGAACATTAAGAAGATTGTACAGAAGATGATTGTTACTTATAAAGATTGGAATAAGATGTTACCATTTGCTCTTCATGGTTATCGTACCACAATACGTACTTCAACAGGGGCAACCCCATTCTCTTTAGTCTATGGTATGGAAGCAGTTCTACCCATTGAAGTTCAGATTCCCTCCTTAAGAATTATGAAGGATGCAGGCTTGGATGAAGATGAGTGGATTCAGACTCGACTTGACCAGATGAATTTGATTGATGAGAAGAGGCTAGCAGCAGTTTGTCATGGCCAGATGTACCAGAAACGAATGATCAAATCTTTTAATAAGAAGGTTAAGCCAAAGGTATATCAGGTTGGTGACTTGGTAATCAAGCGTATCATATTACCACAGGGTGATCCTAGGGGCAAGTGGACTCCAACATATGAAGGACCGTTTGTAGTCAGGACAGTGTTCTCAGGAGGTGCTATGATACTCACTACTATGGATGGTGAAGAATTCCCGCAGCCTGTAAACGCAGACATAGTTAAAAAATACTACGCATAAAAAGAGACCCGCTAGGTTGACAGGCCTAGGCAAAAATAAGGGCATCCCGGCAAACCAAAAGGGTTTGGGCAAAAATTAGGGATATATATAAAAAGATGTACACCCGGCAAGTCGAAAACCTGAAAAGGCGGCTTGGGCAAAAAAGGGTATCCCGGTGGATTGAAAACCTGAAAGGGCAATCCAGGCAAAAGTTAGGGATTAAAGCGTATAACTATGTCTCGTTTGGATCACCCATGAAACTGCAACCAGTTGTGATACTTACTCAAGTTCGAACAGATAAAGCTTAATCCAATCGTTTCCGTCTTAACAGCAGAAGATGAGATACTTGAAGATAATGGCAATAGTAGAATTGAAACTCAATAGGATTGTTTCCTACATAGCTGATTTTCTTTGTTTTGTAAAATTTTATGACAAAATCCTCTTACTAGGGTTTATGTCTCCTTGTACAAACTTACCTATGTATAGGTCACTTTTTGATATAAATAAAATTCCATCTTTGAATCCAAATTTACTTTTACCCTATTTACATAAGCAAAACGTCCATTGGTTGTGTTTGAATGTATGTATGCTTTTGAATATGATTGATGTTTACCAGAAATACATATGCTTAATATGATTGATGTTTACCAGAAATGCATGAAAATGCAGTAATAGTATTTACTAAGGACGAACGAGGGAAGGATTTCAACGAAGCTTCACCGGTTCATCTTTACAAAGACAGTTACAAACCCTCAGTAGGACAAGTCCATCTTCCTAAAGTCACATCTCCCCTGGAATTTATATCCATCTCTTTTATCCTCGTACGGATATTCGGGAATTTACTTTCCAATAAGGGTACGACGAACGAAGACGGGATGTTATATCTATCCTACTATCAAACGAAGATGAAGGTTATATATACCTTGCTATCCCCAGCAGACGGGAGGTTATGTATACCCTACTATACCTAGCATACGGAAGGTTATCCTTCAACAATGAATCAGGATTTATTTTCCCTGGCCAGCAGTTGTTATACGAAGATATCCAGACGCTTCAGGCAGTATCATATCATACATACATCATTTACATCATACCATAACATACATATCCATGAATGCATAATACATTACATAAGTGCATCGTATCATACATGCATACATAATGCATAAACTAATATTGGTATACAGAATGCTACCTTGTTTCCAGGTTAATTCTCCAGCAAACAGACTTGTGATTATCAGGACTGTTTTATCCTCCTGAAAGTTATCATCCCTCAGGATTGCTTTATCCTCCTGAAAGCTTCTTGTCCCTCAGGATTGCTTCATCCTCCTGAAAGCATATCATCCATCAGGACTGCTTTATCCTCCTGAAAACTTCTAGTACATCAGGATTGCTTCATCCTCCTGAAAGCATCACTACATCAGGACTGCTTTATCCTCCTGAAAGCTTATTATCTCATCAGGACTGCTTTATCCTCCTGAAAGCATACTATTACCTCAGGATTGCTTCATCCTCCTGATAGCTCATCACTACCTCAGGATTGCTTCATCCTCCTGAAAGATTATTATTACCTCAGGACTGCTTTATCCTCCTGACAGCTTCTTGTACCTCAGGATTGCTTTATTCTCCTGAAATCATATTATTACCTCAGGATTGCTTTATCCTCCTGAAATCATATTATTACCTCAGGGATGCTTCATCCTCCTGATAGCTATTATCAATATCTCAGGACTGCTTTATCCTCCTGAAATCTTATTATTGTCTCAGGACTGCTTTATCCTCCTGAAAGCTATCATTATACCTTCATATTTTGGACTGCTTTATCCTCCAAGAAATGTATCTGAAGAACTTTTTCTCCAAGTGGCATCTTTAAGCCCACTCAAGCATATACAACCAACCATCAATATCAGTTTACGCACCGGTGAGTGCAAATTTTTGGGCTTTTGTGTTCAATCCCCTTCAACCTTCCAGGTCACGACTGGCAAATATACCAATCTAACCCCTCAGGTTTCAGAAAATTGAACAGGGGAAGCTGTTGCACCCCAAAATTTGCCCTCACAATACAAGACTTTGTGAGCTAAGAAGGTTCACAAGGTTCACAAGATTCACAACACTTACAAGACCTTTCATGAGGTTCATGAAGTCTACAAGTCACTTTATGAGGTTCACCAGGTTCACAAGATTCACAATGCTTACAAAACCTTTCATGAGGTTCATAAAGTCTACAAGTCACTTTATGAGATTCACAAGGTTCACAAGACCTCCCATGAGGTTCACAAGGTTCACAAGACATCTTATGATGGTTCACAAGGTTCACAAAGTTCACAATTGGTCAGAAGAGTTAACAATTCCCTCAGACAATGCACCTCCTAAGCAGTGCATCCAAAACTAGGGTTTTGATTTTAATCAGGCTAAATGAACTTCCAAGACTTCAAGTGAGCTTCATAACATCTTATATGTGTGTAAGGACCCCCCATGACAAGTTTCAATACTTTTCTCAAAAGTTTGCCCAGTCAGATGATCAGATAAGTCAAAATCAGTCAAAGCAGTTAAAAGGTCAAACTGAGGTCAACTGTGGTCAAACCAAAGTCAAACTTCATGATTTTTTGCCAACATCAAGTATATGAAGTAAAATTCATCATTTGATCAAGGGTTGATCATGATTCATCAAGGAGATTTCAGATCATCAAGAATCAGGAGTTTCTAAATTAGGGTTTCCTTAGTAAAAGTCATCTGAACTTTGACCAGCCATAACTTTCACATACTTCATCACCAAGTCTCCATCCAAAGCTCATTTTGAAGGAAATTGAATTCTCTACAACTTTGTGTCTCACAAGCCAAGCCCAAAAATGCTTCATTTGGAAGGTATGAGCTAAGACATTATAGGTCCTTTTGAAAGTCAACAAAAAGTCAACAACTTCAAAAGGGAATAACTTGAGATTGGTAAATGATATGGACATGAAACCAGTGGGGTTGTTTAGAGGACTCTTTAAGCTTTCCAAAATGTCCAAGAACACCCTCATAGCATTAAAATTGAAGGATGTGTGCCCTTGCAAAGTTGGGAAATTTTGGGTTGGTTTATGAAGAAAATGGAGGTCTAAAACCAATTTTTTCCAAATGGGCTTGCCAAATAATGACCCAATCCACATCAAAACATCTTGCACGAAATTAAATTGATTTATTCATAATTTTATTCATTTTGTTTTTATTTATTATGATTTTTATATTAAAAAATCATTTTAAATTCAAATAAAATATAAAATAATGAAAATTTAATTTGATTTGGTTTCTAGAAGGTCTTAAATTATATTTAGACTTGATTGATACAAGAGTAATGAGAATCATCCTAAAATAGCAATGTGAGATCAAGAATATTCAAATTTTAAAGCCAATCTTTTTCAATCTTCAAATAATCCAAATATCCATCAAATTGGTGAAGTCTTTGACCTAATTCACTCACTCATATATAATGAACACTTAACAATTCACAAGCCACGAATTTTCTGCCTCCCAAGAGTAAGTTTCATAAACCAAAAAACCTCTCAAAAACTCAGATTCGGTTTCAATCTTCCAGGGCATTTGAAGGTAATTTGAGAACACAGCAATGATCCTTGGACATCATTGAGTGGATCCCAACTCTTATTTGCAGCCAATACACTCCATAATGCATGAACCGAATCATACATGTTCTTCATACATTTTTTTTCGAATCATCATATTTACTTATTGATAATGAATTTTAATGATATATTGATGTTTGTTATTGGCTATAGATGATTTCTGGATAGTTTGGTGAAGAGTTATGGCCGAATCATGAACATACCATGTTTAGGGTTTAAAGCTCTAAATTAGGGTTCTTCGATTCACACAACATAAATGAATTTTGTTGGCATAATTGGATTGTACAGGTTGCAAGGAATTCAAAGATGTCTTTAATTTGATAAAATTGTGCTGTTTGATTGTGGCTTGAAATTCGCAGGTTTAGAATGCAGGAAAATTCGCAGGTATTTTCCCAAATAGTTTCGCAGGAAAACCTGCGAATTCAAGGAAGAAGATGAAGTTGGACTGGCGCCAAAATTCAAATTTAAAAAACTGTTTTAAAATATTATGAACTGTTTTTGTTTGTATTTCACAAGCTCATGCTTGTCCTAGTGGAAAGACAGGCACGCGTATGATAGGAGGGCAGGGGTTCGAATCCTGGCTTCAACTCTTTTTGCTTATTTTTCCAGATATTTAGCCATTATAATATATTATGAATTGTGGTGATTATATGAACAGATGCGCTCACCTAGCTGGAATGGTAATGTGTTTGTGTGATACTATGAAGGTCCTGGGTTCGATTCCCCCCAGGCCTTTTGGTTTTTCTTCTTTTTTGTGATTTTTTCAGGTTTAGTGCATAAAACCAATTTAACTCATCCTTGTACTGCCTGCGCGCGCTGGCCTGGTGGTGTGTGTTGTTGGCCTAAGCATTGGCAAGCAGGATGTCCTGGGTTCAATTCCTAGCCAGGTAAGTTCCAATTTTTTTTATTTTGTTTAATTTGTTTTGTTAATCATATCAATATTAATTATAAATAATTATATAAAATAACCTATAAACATCTTATATTTTCTTAATTCCAAAAATTATTTTCTAAATTCTAAAATTAGTTTTTTTACTATGTACTTAAAATATGTATATATTTATTAAATTAATATTGTATATTAAGTTATAAACCCTAAAATATTTTTAAAACCTAATTATTTTTCTATAAACCCTAATTTTTCTTTTACATAAAATTTAATTGTATTATAATTTTTTAATTCATTTATTTATAAATCTTAAATATGCATATATTTTATAGTTTACTTATAATTATTTAATTCTTGTATGTGATTTTTAGGATATGCTTAAAAAAAAACTTTTTGTAAACATAATCATAATTAATCCTATTTTTTTTTTAAATATGACCTAAATTGTTTATATTTTAATTTTGTATATGTGTTTAGGAATAATTAAAAAATTGTTAAATTAATCTTGTAATTATAATTTTTGTAATATATTTATAATTAATTTAGCTTTTATAATTTACAAATAATCTAAAACTTTATGATTAATACAATTGTTTATATTTTCTTAATTAATCTTAAATCATTGTTCATATAAAAATTTGATCTTTTAATTATTTTAATATTTTGCTTATTATTATTATTAATTATGTTTATATGATTATTACTAACCCCATTTATTTTAAATTGTGATTATTATTATTATTTTCACTAACCCCAATTATATTGCTTATTTATTTTGCTTATTATTTTTATTTATTTAAGTTGCTTTATTATTGTAATTGCTCCTGGATGTAATATTTTTAAATGTTTAAATTATTTTATGTCATGGTTAGTAAATAGGGAGTGTAAACATGTATGTTATTTAAAATTAATTTAGATCATCTAATTTAAAAGATAAATATTTAAAATTGAACACTCACACACGTAAGTCGATCTCTGATCGCCATCTCACTTTCTAGGGTTACCTATCATTGTTGCCTAATCACAAGGTCAAGTAGGGTGTATAAAGCAAAAGTCCCTTAAAAGTAAAGTCATCTAGTCCCTTAACAGATAAAAGATCAAGTCCCTTAATGGTTGCCTTCATAATGATCTTGTCCCTTTCGAATCATGATGACAGTCCCTCCAAAAATGCTTAATACACCCCACAGTTGCCTACATAAACAGATGTCCCTTCATATGTCCCTTACATCCAAGGTAATGACTACCTATTCCTTAATAATAGGGATAGTCTTACCATTTAAAGGATTCAAGAACAGAAAGACTTAAACTTTAGGGTAGGTTCCTCATAGTTACTTGCTCACTATTCAAAAACTTTTCAAACACTTCAAACAATTTTCAAACACAAGTTTTTACGCATCCGTACATGGATCATTATCAAACTCTTATGAAAATTTCTATTCACACACTTCACATTTTCAAAAACAATTCAAAGTGAGCTAAGTAACTAAGAGCCCATGGATAACCATGGATGTAAAGGGTGCTAACACCTTCCCTTTACATAACCTACCCCCCGGACCCAAAAATCTTTTAAAAGGTCTTTCCTGTTCTTTTATGCCTTTCCTTTGGATAAAATAAAAGTCGGTGGCGACTGTAACACCCCAAAATTTGCCCTCTTATTTATCATCAACCTCGAGCGATTCACGCTTCATTCTTGCATCATTCCGCATATCATCGCATCGCATTTGAAAAAATAAATAAGTCATTCATCGTCCTTTGCATGAGGTGTGTGGTTGATCGAGGCTTGGCAAACATTGGAGTTCGAGAGAAAATGATGTACCAAAAATAATCCACACCACTTTCAAGCTAACCCATTAAAAAGGAAGAATTCACCACTTTCCTCCCCTTTTCTTTCCGCTTTTCCTTCCACTTTCTTTCCACACTTCCTTTCATTCTTTCCATCTCATTTTTCCACTTCAATTCCACTCCATTTCCCTTGGAAACTTCCACCACCTTCCACCATCTTCTAGAGTGTTCCAAGGAATATTCCAAGGAATATTCCCTTTTCCAACCCTAACCCTAACTAACTTCCAAACCTAATTTTGGATCCCAAACCTAATTTTTGGGCCCCAAACCCAAACCTAGCTCCTAGCCTAGTCTCCATTTAAGCCATTTTCATCCAAACCAAAAGGGTTCCCACAATTCCAAATTTTTCACTTTTTTTCATAATCACTTTTTCTCTCTCACTTTTCCTCCATTTTCCCTCCTTTCACCAAAGCTTCTTTGAATAAGTTCTTCAAGTTTCACATTGAAACTTGAAGATCTTGAAGCTTAAGCCTCCAACCTCCATTAATTGTGGATCGTAGAAGAAGAAGCTAGTGATTTTGTTGAAGATTTCGGCTTATCGGAAGTGTGCAAAGGTTCAAGCATCAAGAACGCATTTATTTTGCGGTTTCTCGGTTTTCACGGTTTTCTCTTCGATCAAGCTCCGATTTTTGCAACAATTACCGAAGCACTCCTCCGCTTCGTAGGTTGGTGATCTTAATCACTTCTTCTTTAAGTTATTCTCTTCATCTCGCCACTTTTGGCATTCTTTAATTGCTTTTTTCGCTTTGCTTGAAATTGTTCCGTTTCGATTATGTTTACTTGTGATTTGTGATTTTTGTTGATTTAAAAGTTTAAGGTGTTAATAGATGTAGGTGCTAGCATGTGTAAATAAGCTCCAAATAAGTAGAAATTAGTGTTAGCATGTTCCTAGGTATGTTAGGGATCATTAGAAGTGATTTTGTGGCTAAAAGCACTTATTTTAAAAGCTTTTTTTCAATTCTGTTCAGTGTTAACCGGTTAACGCATTGGGTTAACCGGTTAACGCATGCGTTTTGCCACAAAATGCTTCTGTTTTAGGTCCGTTAACCGGTTAACCCATATGGTTAACCGGTTAACGCTGTTGAATTTTGGATTCTTAGCTTATTTGAGTGATCAATCTTGCTTCCTAGTGCCTTTAACGTTCATACATGTTTAGGTAGTGATTTTAGGGAATTTTTGAGTCCATTTCCAGTAGCTCATTCCCCCATTTCGAGTCGTTTCGACACAATTCCGTTTATGTCGCATATTATGTGTTTTTTGTGTTCTTTGTGTATGGCTTGAGTTCTTGCATATTGTTGCTATGTTCATGCATCATTAGGTATGTAATAATCATGTTGCATTCTGTTTTTACATGTTTCACATTGCATTAAATCATTTTGCATTTCATTATGTTGATGTATGTTGCATTTTGCATAATCATATATATGTGCATTTGGTGGCATTTGTTTGCATGTTTGATCATAGCATGTTATCAATTCAATTCTGAATTATGCATTGAGTTTAGCATGTTTGTTGAGCTATCATGTTGTATGTTCATAATCAATAATCATCATGTTCATATGCCATGTTCATGTGCCACATTTTGTATACTTGTTGCATAATCCACATGTGATGCATTCTTGAATAATCCTAAAAAAATGTTCATGTTCTTCCATTTAGGTATGTTGATCCATGTTAAAATGCATGTTCATGTGGAAAGTAATGCATGTTTTATTGAGTTTGTGTATAAAAAATGAAAATAATCAATTCTGAATTTTGCATTTCATAGCTGTTTTTGTATATAGCTGCTGTAAAATTTGTTTGTTGTGTGCATGATGTATTTGACTTTTTACACCTACTTTTTCATGTTGCATGCTGGCTGTAAAAAGCTGGTGGGTGTTAGGCTTAGTTTCATAGCTATTTGTGTATTAGGGGCTGTAATAGGTGCTGTATTTTTGTCCTAGCTTTTTCTAGTTCCTTTAGGATTAAAATAGAGTCTAGTTTAGGTCTAAGGTGCCTTAGGTTAATTAGGATTTAATTAATGTGTGTTTGCCTTATTCTTTTTAATAAAAATGTGCATTAACACTTGTTTTGTAGTGGGGAAGATTGAGGTAAGTTTACTCCACTTTATCCTTTATTTTTTATGCATTTCTTTTAGGCTTTTTAATTCATTTTTCCTTCCATATTTGTGATTGGTAGGATTCCCCATTGTTAGGACCAACTTATCTTCCTTAGGAAGTAAGTTGCATCCTTTTTCCTTTCTTTCTTCTCCTTTTGCTCCTTAGGATTAGAAAAACCTCACTAACCATTAGGATCTCCCTTTGTGCATAATAAATAACTTAGGGTTGTGTCTTAGTCCCCCTTAGTTTTTTTCCTTTTCCAACTTGAGTCATTCTTTCTCATCTCAAAAGAAAAACAATAAAACACTTAATAAAAACCGAACAATCTTGTACGACACGAGACTTTGTTGCGGAGTGTTTATACGCGTCCTGTTTCGGGGCGAGGTGTAAATACTTCCCGCGATGGATAGGTCTTAGTACAAGACCGTTCACAAACAAATTCAAAACATTTCTTCTAAAAAACAACAAACCAAGAAGTCACGTCTTCTTTCTCATCTCATACTCTTCATGACTTGTCTCGACAGTTCAAACAGCGATACGGTAAACACCCTCGTGTCAGAGCCGGTAACACCTGAGCTAGAGCTATGGCAACGTCATCCTAAAAACCACAAACGAATGTAAGCCTAGGTTAGGCGAACTACGTCGACTCTGATCCTCATTATCCCGATGAGGTACGTAGGCAGCGGGGTAGGGCCCGTTCGAGCACATTCTTTATTTTCCCTACATTTCCCCCTTTCTTTTCATTCTCATTTCAGTTCATTTCTCGTTTTCCATTCCCTTTATTCCAGTAGCGGTTTTATTCAGCAGCATTCGTATTTTCTCACCCTTTGAAACAAAATAAGCAAGCGTGGATCCCGTCGGGTACGACGGACGATCTGGGGTGCTAATACCTTCCCAGGTCGTAACCGACTCCCGAACCCCGATCTTTGGTTCGCAAGGCCTCGTCCTTTTCCTTCTTCCTCAGGTTTGTGCAACATTACCTTTCCCATTCATTCGGGATAAAAATGTCTGGCTGGCGACTCTACCTTTCCGCGCCACTTTCGCGTTTGTACTAGGATGAAAATCCCGGGAGCGACAGCTGGCGACTCTGCTGGGGATCGAACCCAGAATCTCTGGTTTCCCTTGTAGAGTCAATCCTAGCGCCTGTTTGGTTTTGTTTCTTTGGGTGTTTATCTGTTTGATGCTGAGTGCTTTAGTTTAGCTTTACTGTTTTTATTTACAGTTTTATTTACAGCTTTACTTTATCGCATTTATTTACCGCTTCCAGTATTTTATTTTCCATGCATCATATTATACTGGACTGTCTGGCTGTGCTGGTTTTCATTTTTTCTGTGGGTGGGAGTTACTGTGAGATAAGCCAAATACCCGGCTTGAGTGCACCATAGGATTAGCGTGGACAGACATTGTACTCTTATGGTATCTCACCATGATGGGTGGCGATGTGTTCCACACCCAGATTGCGACCGTCTTGGAACTATTCTGTGTGGGGATTACCTCACTTCAGGGTACGACCTTGATAGTTATGTGCATCTGGTGACCGATCATTGAGAACCTTAATGGAAACACCCCTCTCCAGTGATGACAGTGGCAGACCACATTTGTTGGCAAACCCACTCGCATCCGAGGGTCCATTGGGAACTCGCATAGGATGGCCTGGTTCTCTCATAGGAATTCAGTTAAAGCAAACTGTTCGTATGACGATAGTATTGTACCCTTCGGGATGAATGTACTATTGTTTCTCGATTCAGTGCTTGAAGCTGGAGACTTATGAGGGATGCTTGTTTTCCGGACTCAACTGAGACCTCCCTGAGTAGTACATAATGCCAAACCGATTCCCTGATCTGGTCATGAGCCATTTCTCGGAGATGGTGAACGTATTATTGCTATTCGGCTTTGAGAGTCCGTGATGTTGACCCGAGTAGCAATACCCGTGAGATTGGGAGGGGTTTACAGGTTTGCAGGAACCCTGGTACCTTCAGCATACCCACTTTGCCTTTGATTCAGTTTTGTGATCTGGATTTCTGTTCTTAAGTTATGGACCCCGGATCAGAGGGATGATTATTGTGATATCTGGATTTTGAGACCATGCACCGACACCAACATCAGATCATTGATCACATACCAGTGCATTGCATCACATCATCCGCATACTTGCATTCCTAACGCATGTTTATTCATTTACAGGGCTGCATATTACATCCGTGATTCCGGTTGTGGGTATTGATCTATGAGCATGGAACCCAAGAAGTGTTATTTACAACAAAAGAGCTCCTGTCTTCATCAAACTCACAAAACTGGAATCAGGGGATGGGATGCCCTAAAAATGAATCAACATGCCATAGCATTCATTTCCTGCATACCATATTCTTGTATTTTTGCAGGTTACCCAGGGTTTCTAACTTATTTGATCGTAGGCAATATAGCTGGTCAACGCATTCACCGATATCCGACCAAAAGAAACCGAGTAAGGATGGCTGATCGAGTGCAGACCGATCTCAATGAGTTCCGACAGAGGATGGATCAGTTCATGGAAATGATGACTGGCATGGCCCAGAACCAGGAGCGTCTCCGGTTGATGGTTGAGCAACCTCATGGGAATGTTAATACGGGAACACCAGCTGAGAACGTGGATGCTAACGCTGCCCGTAACGGAGAGCCTCATCCAAATAGGACCGCAACACGTAATGCAGGTTTAGAAGACAATCAAGAGGACCAGTTCACTCTACTGGATGCTGATATGGGTAACATGAATGAGATCGACAATCGCAGGTATGAAGAGCTGTCAGAGAAGATCAAGGCCATGGAATGTCAGAATTCCTTGGGTATCGATGTAACCAGTCTCGGGTTAGTGCCAGGAGTCAGAATCCCTCCAAAGTTCAAGGCACCATCGTTTGACAAGTACAACGGCAGCACGTGTCCTAGGACTCACATTCATGCGTACTTCGGAAAAATCTCGGCTCATACTGATGACGAGAAACTTTGGATGCATTTCTTCCAAGACAGTTTATCTGGAGCTTCGTTGAGCTGGTACATGAAGCTGAGTCGGGTCTCTATTCGAAGTTGGAAAGATTTAGCAGAGGCATTCCTCAAGCAGTATCAATACAATATTGATATGGCTCCGAATCGCACTCAGTTGCAGAACTTGTCTCAAGGACCTAAAGAGAGTTTTAAGCAGTATGCCCAGAGGTGGCGTGAGCTGGCCGCACAGGTTCAACCTCCCTTGCTGGATCGGGAGATGGCAGACATGTTTATGGGCACCTTGCAAGGTGTTTACTTGGATCGTCTGGCCGCCTGCCCGTCCATTGGTTTTTCTGATATCGTCATTGCTGGAGAAAGGATAGAGAATTTTCTGAAAATGGGAAAGATCCAGGATGCAAGCAGTGCTAGTTCTTCTGGTGTGAGAAAACCTTTTGGCAATGGCCAAAGAAGAAGAGAAGGCGAGACGAATGCTGTGTATAGGGGCCGAGACAGAAATTATTCTCAAGGTTACTACCAAACGGCTGCAGTGACTATTACTCCACAGGTTCAACAACCACGACCACGGGGTCAGCAACAACAGGTACTGAGACCGTTTCAAGAAAGAGCAAGAGCGAGAAATCGCAGACTCGACCCCGTCCCATGCCCGTATGCCGTATTGCTCCCAGAGCTGCTGAAGTTGAACCTGGTCGAGCTTCGTACCATGAGACCTCCCGCTCCTGACAATCTACCTCCGAATTTTGATGTTAACGCCAGGTGCGAATTCCATTCAGGTGCCCAGGGGCACAGTATTGAGAAATGTTGGGCCTTTCAGAACAAGGTACAGGACCTAGTTGACTCCAAGGCGATCAATTTCGCTCCTCTCCCCAATGTACTTCATAATCCGATGCCTAGTCATAATGGAACTGGTGTCACGGTCGTTCTACCAGATGGTTCACGTTAAGCTGAAGTCTTCAAGCTGACCACCCAGGACACCAGGGCATTCATGAAGCAAATAAAGCCAGCAGTATTCAAATACTCTCAGTGATGGCATTTATGTGATTGCCTTTCTTCATTGTTCGTTTTTCATCCCTATTGAGGGGAACTACGTCGCTCTGATTCTTCATTGGTCATCAGTCAATGGAGATACGTAGGCAGAAGATCGTCAGGTCTTTCCGAGCAAACTTTTGGGGCAACTTTACTCCCCAGCTTCACTCTTTCCTCCAGATGTCTCGCGTCAAAGTCAGTATAGCTAGAAGAGGAAGTGTTACTGCCATGGTTGAGCATGCAACTGCAAATTGAAGATCACAAGTCTGTGAAAAGAGCTATTGATCGTCGAAAGTATCCAAGACTGACAGGTCCAGACGGAGCCAAGCCTCCTCAACTATGGCAATATTCAGTTTCTGTACTACATTTCCATTTGTAGTTTCTTTTATGTGTTAAACATTTGTCAATGTATGAAATTTGTTTGCTTTTGAATGTTAGAAATAATAAAACTCACATGTTTTTCTTGAAGTAAATTCATTTGCATTCCCTTATAATTTTGCATATGTATATCGCAATACCATTTGTCATGCTTAAATTCTATAAGGGAGAATGACGAAACAAAAACGCAAAATCTCTAATTGTGTGCTCTCAAGTAAGATCCTGTTGACGATGTACAGGCATTGTTTCAAATCCTAAACACTGGAGATATAAGGAAGATAAACCCTTGCTAACCCCTTCGAGCCTTGAAGTAGGAGTTTTCTTTTCACATAAAAAACCCTCACATGTAACCAAGGGGCGGGGTAGACGTCAGCTAGTCAGACCAAGCATTCAGACTTTCCTAAAGAAGTGTACTTGAAGATCCGTTGCATCCTAATATGCTAATCAAGAGGTCCAAAGACCCGAAACCACAATGGTTATCCAAGTCAAAAGGTCCAAAGATTGACAACCACAATGGTTATCCTTCGCCGACCCCAAAATGAGGCAGTCACAACCCTCGTGAAGCAATCAAGACAAGCAATGTCACGCGACTTGTTCACAATGCAAAAAAAAAAAAAGAAAAAGAAAAAGAAAAGAAAAGGCCCGCTAAGTCGAAACTTGAAAACAAGCGATTTAGGCAAAAGTTAGGGCATCCCGCTGGACTTCACAATCAAAGATTCACAAGAATCAGTCCAGGCAAAAGTTAGGGATAAGCAAAATAATGCAAAAGCGAAAGACGGAAAAAGATTACACAAGAAAGATCCTCAAATAAGAACAAAGTCGTGTGGCATAAACACAAAAGATAGAGGAGTGACTGACTCTCAATAATAACCTGATTGGTGCTTGAACGGATAGCAGCAATGGTTCCTCAATCAACACGAAACCCTTATGAAAGGTGAATGCTTGTGAAAACTAGCTGAACATAGGAATGGAGAACATCACGAAGAGCGGGTGGGCACAAATAAACTTTGAGCCTATATCCTTTGTTTCTACAACCGTGAACCAGGCCACGATACAACCCTTAAAAGTCCTAACTGAAACAGGGTTAAATTGAGAGCGTACTAACAAGAGACCGCGTTCCTGACTCCTATGAGTTGTGCTAAAAGACGTTTGTTGGTATTGCATGTACATACTTTCATTCAAATAAAGGTCGTATTTTAACCAGTGATTTGCTCACAAAGGTTAACGATCCGTTTTCAAAATTTCAAGATTAACATGTTTGTTGAATTAGGATTTTCATTCTAAGAATAAACATTTTCTCACTTGCATACATTTGTTGAGCATCATAAATGGTTCACATACGGAAATTCAATCCAGAAGCTCAAGCTTGCCAGGTTGAGGAGTCTAAAACTTCTGAAAGACTGTCACGTCAAGGTGCACTTATCCGAATAAAGCTTCATTGAGTAGAGAGTTCCCCCAGTTAGTCATGGTAAGAGCCAGCTAATCTGGGGCAGTTATGTTGAGCAATCCCTTCAAATTTCAGCTAATCTGGGGCAAGCACCTCGAGATTCAAATCTCTCCAAGAGCGAAGATTAGTCAGTCAAGAGCAAAACTATTCAAGTACTCATCCTGGGGCAGGCCACCCCAATAGTACGAGAATTCATTCTTTCCCGAAGACAGACGATCAGAAGCATTTACCCGGAGTCTAGAATACCGTGGTTACTTGTCAAGTCAACTATCTCGTTCAACACTTCTGACAGATACAAACTCATCTGCATTGACAATGGTTACTTCCTCAGCAAGGTTGTTACACTGAATCATGTAGTCGTTATGATACCTAAGAGTTTAAAGACGCCAAGTCTTTTGTAAAATCCTCTTAAGGTAAAATCCATACAGAAGCAACTGATCCCCAGCACGAGACAATTTGAAATCTTTCCTCCTCAGCAGGACGTGTCTCGGTGTTGTCATCACCAACAGGTCTAAGGCAATTCCTATTCCCCTAGAAGATTTCAGATAAATCATTCTCCTCCCCAGCAGATCCATAAGAGTGGATATTCCTCAATAGTCCGAGTATCCCCGGGCACGGCCCTCAAATCTAAAAGTCCAATTTATTTTTGGCAAAGGTGATAATTCGGGACAGATGAATTATTCACGCTCCTCTCCAACAGAGATGTCATCCCCACAGGGCTACTTGATATTGAATTCGCGATCATTGTGTTTCCCCACAGAGTCAACAGAGACTTATCACTTCCGCGTCAGGAATTTCTTTTACAGTCACCAGTTCATCAACAATACTCAAGACATAATATCCCCAGTGTCATGGGGCAATATACCATGCAATTCCATATGCAAAGTCCAGCCGCAGACTGGCCAAAGTCCATCTTCGGGTGGCAAATTTCAAAGTCCAGCCGCAGACTGGCCAAAGTCCATCTTCGGGTGGCAAGCTTCAAAGTCCAGCCGCAGACTGGCCAAAGTCCATCTTCGGGTGGCAAATCTCTAAAGTCCCCCGCAGTGGGCAAAAGTCTCCCGTAGTGAGCAAAAGTCTCCCGTAGTGAGCAAAAGTCTCCCGTAGTGAGCAAAAGTCTCCCGTAGTGAGCAAAAGTCTCCCGTAGTGAGCAAAAGTCCAGCCGTAGACTGGCCAAAGTCCATCTTCGGGTGGCAAATTTCAAAAGTCTCCCGTAATGAGCAAAAGTCCATCCTCAGGATGGCATCATATCCAAAGTCCACCCGCAGTGTGGCAACGTATTTTGAAGTCCAACCGCAGATTGGCGAAAGTCCATCCTCAGGGTGGCATCATATCCAAAGTCCACCCGCAGTGTGGCAACGTATTTTGAAGTCCAACCGCAGATTGGCGAAAGTCCATCCTCAGGGTGGCATCATTTCCAAAGTCCACCCGCAGCGTGGCAGGTTTCAGAAGTCCACCCGCAGTGTGGCAAACCTTCAAAGTCCACCCGTAGTGTGGCAAGTTATTCAGCAATCCACCCGCAGTGTGGTAAAGTATCTGAAGTCCAATCGCAGATTGGCAAAAGTCCATCCGCAGCGTGGCAATTTCCAAAGTCCACCCGCAGCGTGGCAATCTCAAAAGTCCACCCGCAGAGTGGCAATGTATTTTGAAGTCCACCCACAGTGTGGTAAGCCAGTAGCCTTCTGGCATCACTCAAAAGGCATCCCCCGTTCATGATTCTCACCATTATAATTATATCCAAGCGGAGTTTGTTTGGTTGAGCTTATTTCTCTGTTCTTCCAGTGCGAGTGCAAATTTTCGGGTTGTTTTAGTATTCAATCCCTGCATACTTCGAACGTCTGAAAGCAGCTGCTGTCATCCATTCAAGTCTACAGTGATTGAATAGGGGCAGCTGTAACACCCCAAAATTTGCCCTCTTATTTATCATCAACCTCGAGCGATTCACGCTTCATTCTTGCATCATTCCGCATATCATCGCATCGCATTTGAAAAAATAAATAAGTCATTCATCGTCCTTTGCATGAGGTGTGTGGTTGATCGAGGCTTGGCAAACATTGGAGTTCGAGAGAAAATGATGTACCAAAAATAATCCACACCACTTTCAAGCTAACCCATTAAAAAGGAAGAATTCACCACTTTCCTCCCCTTTTCTTTCCGCTTTTCCTTCCACTTTCTTTCCACACTTCCTTTCATTCTTTCCATCTCATTTTTCCACTTCAATTCCACTCCATTTCCCTTGGAAACTTCCACCACCTTCCACCATCTTCTAGAGTGTTCCAAGGAATATTCCAAGGAATATTCCAAGGAATATTCCCTTTTCCAACCCTAACCCTAACTAACTTCCAAACCTAATTTTGGATCCCAAACCTAATTTTTGGGCCCCAAACCCAAACCTAGCTCCTAGCCTAGTCTCCATTTAAGCCATTTTCATCCAAACCAAAAGGGTTCCCACAATTCCAAATTTTTCACTTTTTTTCATAATCACTTTTTCTCTCTCACTTTTCCTCCATTTTCCCTCCTTTCACCAAAGCTTCTTTGAATAAGCTCTTCAAGTTTCACATTGAAACTTGAAGATCTTGAAGCTTAAGCCTCCAACCTCCATTAATTGTGGATCGTAGAAGAAGAAGCTAGTGATTTTGTTGAAGATTTCGGCTTATCGGAAGTGTGCAAAGGTTCAAGCATCAAGAACGCATTTATTTTGCGGTTTCTCGGTTTTCACGGTTTTCTCTTCGATCAAGCTCCGATTTTTGCAACAATTACCGAAGCACTCCTCCGCTTCGTAGGTTGGTGATCTTAATCACTTCTTCTTTAAGTTATTCTCTTCATCTCGCCACTTTTGGCATTCTTTAATTGCTTTTTTCGCTTTGCTTGAAATTGTTCCGTTTCGATTATGTTTACTTGTGATTTGTGATTTTTGTTGATTTAAAAGTTTAAGGTGTTAATAGATGTAGGTGCTAGCATGTGTAAATAAGCTCCAAATAAGTAGAAATTAGTGTTAGCATGTTCCTAGGTATGTTAGGGATCATTAGAAGTGATTTTGTGGCTAAAAGCACTTATTTTAAAAGCTTTTTTTCAATTCTGTTCAGTGTTAACCGGTTAACGCATTGGGTTAACCGGTTAACGCATGCGTTTTGCCACAAAATGCTTCTGTTTTAGGTCCGTTAACCGGTTAACCCATATGGTTAACCGGTTAACGCTGTTGAATTTTGGATTCTTAGCTTATTTGAGTGATCAATCTTGCTTCCTAGTGCCTTTAACGTTCATACATGTTTAGGTAGTGATTTTAGGGAATTTTTGAGTCCATTTCCAGTAGCTCATTCCCCCATTTCGAGTCGTTTCGACACAATTCCGTTTATGTCGCATATTATGTGTTTTTTGTGTTCTTTGTGTATGGCTTGAGTTCTTGCATATTGTTGCTATGTTCATGCATCATTAGGTATGTAATAATCATGTTGCATTCTGTTTTTACATGTTTCACATTGCATTAAATCATTTTGCATTTCATTATGTTGATGTATGTTGCATTTTGCATAATCATATATATGTGCATTTGGTGGCATTTGTTTGCATGTTTGATCATAGCATGTTATCAATTCAATTCTGAATTATGCATTGAGTTTAGCATGTTTGTTGAGCTATCATGTTGTATGTTCATAATCAATAATCATCATGTTCATATGCCATGTTCATGTGCCACATTTTGTATACTTGTTGCATAATCCACATGTGATGCATTCTTGAATAATCCTAAAAAAATGTTCATGTTCTTCCATTTAGGTATGTTGATCCATGTTAAAATGCATGTTCATGTGGAAAGTAATGCATGTTTTATTGAGTTTGTGTATAAAAAATGAAAATAATCAATTCTGAATTTTGCATTTCATAGCTGTTTTTGTATATAGCTGCTGTAAAATTTGTTTGTTGTGTGCATGATGTATTTGACTTTTTACACCTACTTTTTCATGTTGCATGCTGGCTGTAAAAAGCTGGTGGGTGTTAGGCTTAGTTTCATAGCTATTTGTGTATTAGGGGCTGTAATAGGTGCTGTA
Organism: Lathyrus aphaca; assembly: GCA_963966055.1. NCBI lineage: Eukaryota > Viridiplantae > Streptophyta > Magnoliopsida > Fabales > Fabaceae > Lathyrus > Lathyrus aphaca. Next base: position 340,914,237 of record OZ014524.1, read on the forward strand.
TTTTTGTCCTAGCTTTTTCTAGTTCCTTTAGGATTAAAATAGAGTCTAGTTTAGGTCTAAGGTGCCTTAGGTTAATTAGGATTTAATTAATGTGTGTTTGCCTTATTCTTTTTAATAAAAATGTGCATTAACACTTGTTTTGTAGTGGGGAAGATTGAGGTAAGTTTACTCCACTTTATCCTTTATTTTTTATGCATTTCTTTTAGGCTTTTTAATTCATTTTTCCTTCCATATTTGTGATTGGTAGGATTCCCCATTGTTAGGACCAACTTATCTTCCTTAGGAAGTAAGTTGCATCCTTTTTCCTTTCTTTCTTCTCCTTTTGCTCCTTAGGATTAGAAAAACCTCACTAACCATTAGAATCTCCCTTTGTGCATAATAAATAACTTAGGGTTGTGTCTTAGTCCCCCTTATTTTTTTTCCTTTTCCAACTTGAGTCATTCTTTCTCATCTCAAAAGAAAAACAATAAAACACTTAATAAAAACCGAACAATCTTGTACGACACGAGACTTTGTTGCGGAGTGTTTATACGCGTCCTGTTTCGGGGCGAGGTGTAAATACTTCCCGCGATGGATAGGTCTTAGTACAAGACCGTTCACAAACAAATTCAAAACATTTCTTCTAAAAAACAACAAACCAAGAAGTCACGTCTTCTTTCTCATCTCATACTCTTCATGACTTGTCTCGACAGTTCAAACAGCGATACGGTAAACACCCTCGTGTCAGAGCCGGTAACACCTGAGCTAGAGCTATGGCAACGTCATCCTAAAAACCACAAACGAATGTAAGCCTAGGTTAGGCGAACTACGTCGACTCTGATCCTCATTATCCCGATGAGGTACGTAGGCAGCGGGGTAGGGCCCGTTCGAGCACATTCTTTATTTTCCCTACATTTCCCCCTTTCTTTTCATTCTCATTTCAGTTCATTTCTCGTTTTCCATTCCCTTTATTCCAGTAGCGGTTTTATTCAGCAGCATTCGTATTTTCTCACCCTTTGAAACAAAATAAGCAAGCGTGGATCCCGTCGGGTACGACGGACGATCTGGGGTGCTAATACCTTCCCAGGTCGTAACCGACTCCCGAACCCCGATCTTTGGTTCGCAAGGCCTCGTCCTTTTCCTTCTTCCTCAGGTTTGTGCAACATTACCTTTCCCATTCATTCGGGATAAAAATGTCTGGCTGGCGACTCTACCTTTCCGCGCCACTTTCGCGTTTGTACTAGGATGAAAATCCCGGGAGCGACAGCGACTCTTGCTATCCGCAACATAACTAAAGTCAGTTCTCCCACCGTGTTACAGATGGAGTACTTGAAGGACTATGATTTTAGTTTGAACAATCATCCCGGTAAAGCGAATATGGTGGCCGATGCCTTAAGTCGGAAGACATTGCATATGTCAATCATGATGACTAAGGAATTGAAACTGATTGAGCAATTCAGACATGAGTCTAGTTTGTGAGCAAACTCTTCATAGTGTGATGTTGGGAATGCTGAAGGTCAATAATGATTTCCTGGATCATATAAGGGAAAGTCAGAAGTGAGATGTGAAATTAGTGGATTTGATGGTTAGTGATGATCAGGTTGAAGGTAATGAGTTTCGAGTTGATAAACAGGGAGTTCTCAGGTTTCAAGATCGTATTTGTATTCCTGATGATCTTAAACTGAAGAAAATGATTCTAGAAGAAGGGCATAGAAGTGGTTAAGTATTCATCCAAGAGAGACGAAAATGTATCAGGATTTGAAGAAGATATTTTGGTGGCCTGGTATGAAGCGGAATGTGGCTCAGTTCGTTTATGCATGTTTGACTTGCCAGAAGTCGAAAGTGTAGAACATCAGAAACCTGCTGGTTTGATGCAACCATTGGAAATTCCTAAGTGGAAATGGGATATTATATCAATGGACTTTGTCACTAGGTTGACTAATACTCTGAGAGGGCATGATGCTATTTGGGTGATTGTTGACAGGTTGACAAAGTCCGCACACTTTATTTCGATTGGTATTTCTTATTCTTTGCAAAGATTGACAGAGATATATGTAGGTGTGATTGTGAAGTTGCATTGAATTCCCTTGAGTATTGTGTCAGACAAAGATCCGCATTTTACTTCTAGATTTTGGAAAAGTTTGCATGAGGAATTGGGGTCGAAGTTGAAGCTGAGTTCAGTTTATCATCCTCAGACTGATGGGCAGACAGAGAGGACGATACAATCTTTGGAGGATTTGTTAAGGGCTTGTGTACTTGAACAAGGATGTGCTTGGGATAGTCATTTTCCATTGATTGAGTTTACTTATAATAACAATTATCATTCCAGTATCGGAATGGCACCGTTTGAAGCATTGTTATGGTCGAAGATGTCGGATGTCGTTGTGTTGACATGAGTCAGGTGAAAGAGTTGTACTTGGACTACTGAGATGGCGAAGCTAATTCGAGATAAGATGAGAAATTCACAGAGTAGACAGAATAGTTACCACGATAAGAGTAAGAAAGACCTTGAGTTTCAAGAAGGTGATCATGTGTTTTTGAGAGTTACTCCGGTGACTGGTGTTGGAAGAGCTTTGAAGTCGAGAAAGCTTACTCCTAAATTTATTGGCCCGTATCAGATTTCTGCAAGAGTTAGACCTGTTGCTTATAGGGTGGCGTTGCCACCGCGGTTGTCAAATTTTCATGACGTATTCCATGTTTCGCAGCTTCGGAAGTATGTTCTGGATCCGTCACATGTAATATCGATGGATGAATTTGAGGTAAGAGATAATCTTATGGTTGAAGAACTACCATAAAAGATAGATGATTGTGAAGTAAAGCAATTGAGAGGCAAAGAGATTGTCCTCGTAAAGGTGGTTTGAGGAGGATCTGTCGGTGGGAGCATGACTTGGGAGTTGGAGAGCAAGATGCGAGAGTCATATCCGAGTTTGTTCGCATGAGGAAAGTTTTCGAGGACAAAAACATTTTTAGTGGGGGAGAGTTGTAACGCCCCAATTTTATTTATTAATTTAAATGGAAATCGTTGTTGTATGTTGGTGTGTGGTGAAAATATTATATTGTTCAATATGATATTATTGGAATAAAATTTTATTATATTTAGTGATTCAATAATTGGAAGAATAATTAAATAAAAAGATTATTTAATTAGTTGAGAAGGGCATAAGAGACTTTTAGTGAAGGTTAGTAAGGATGAAGTGGGAATTAGAAGTTTAAGGGTCTAAGGGTTAGAAGAGGAATAGAAAAAAAGAAGAGAAAATAGAGTTTTTTGAACACAATCATGAAAGAGGAGTAGAAGAGAAAGAGGCTAGGGCAAGAAGAGGAGATTCCTTTAGAGAAGAAAAGGTTCACCATCAAGGTAAGGGTTGGGTTCTTTCATCTCATAAGGGTTGAATGATGTATGTAGGTTGAGTGGGTTCTAGTTAGAAGCTTAGATGTACGTTTTTGTTGGGTTTTAGGGTTTAGAGAGATTATGTGAAAATGGTTTCTTTTGATAAATCGATAAATAAAACGGTTGAAATGTGTTATAATCTTGACACCATGAGTTTTATATGTGTGGTATCACTTACCAATGCTTGTATTTCCGATGGATTTGATTTGGAATCGAAATTGGAAAATTGTCATTAGAAATTTGGGGTTTTTTTACATGTTCTAAGTTTTCTTACATTATTCATGAAAAAAATGTGGTATTGTTGTTGTTGTTTAACATGTTCATTGGTGGTTATATTGTTGCTTCTATGTTTCAATATGAATGGGTATGTTGGGATGAGATTAAATAACCACGTTTTTCATATATAATTGCTTATATGAACTATATAGTGCTATTTATCCACATGGTTTTGTGAACTATATAGTGCAGTTTAGCCACATGGTTCTATGAACTATATAGTGCATAATTTGGAAATGAACATGAACTAGTATGTGTACCTGTTGTTGTTTTGGCTATGCGTAGTAGTAGTTGTTGTTACTTGATGTTAACATTGATACATGTTGATGTAACTATCGAAGTATGTTGTTGTTGTTGTTGATTATGTGTTTTGTTGTTATTAATATGTGTTGTGTTATTCAAAAATGGATGAGGTTGGTATTGTCTAGTTTTGTAGTTGTTGATGTTGTATCTTAGTGGTTGATGGTGATTGTATGATGTAGTAGTCATAGATATACATGGTTGTCATTAATGGTGCAAGGCACATGCATAGTTGGGAATGGTATGCCAAGGTATGGTATGTCCATTCGGATCCAAAAGGATCGGGTGATGTTGGTGCGATTATGAAATAGGGATCATACGAGGGTGTGATCATGAAATATGGATTATACTGGACCATGAAATAGGGGTCAAAGGTGTGATCATGAAATAGGGATCATACTGACCATAAAACAGGGGTCGAGAGTTCCAACGGAAACTGAATCTTGAAATATAGATTGCAGAATGGTACCACATTTGCATTGAGTCAAGTTGAGTCACATTGCATATATGATAGTGTCGAATGGTGTTGATATTTTTTTATGCTTATGAGTAGGGGTGCATGATGATGTTGTTGTTGCGATTTATTTGATTACCTAGATGATTTATATTCATGTACTTATATTATTTATTATTTTTGATTGATTTGAGAATCTCACTCCTTCTGTTTGAATGTTACCCTTGGTTGGTAATGTAACTTCCAGATTTCATAATTTATTTAATAAAATAATTATTATGAATATAAGTGGTATTTTTGAATTGTAAGTGAAAAATTATTTTATTTAAATAATAATATAATAATAATATGGTATTATTGGAATATTGTTATTAAATAAATAAAATAATAAAATTGGAGGTCTAAGGGGCAAGGTAGTAAATTGGATTATTTTATGAGATGAGGAAACAAGTACATTTTTCTCAGATCGTGCTTTCTCTAAAAAGAAGAAGTTGGCTCTGGAGAAAGGGGAAAAATGGAGAGAAGAGTAAGAGACCTAAAGCTCCAGGATCAGCATTGTTCAAAGAATCGATTGAATTCGAGGTAAGGGGGGAGAAAGGGTTCTATATTGGTGATCTAACATGAAAGGGTAGTCGAGAGATCCTTACTCTCTTAGGGGTTATGTGATTTTGGTTTATTTGATGAAATTGTGATATGTGTGTGAATCCTATTATTGATTGTTTGCATTGAGAGTAATTTGTTGTTTGGATTGGATGATATGTTTAGTATAAAATTTGTCCTATGGAAAGTGTTGTTGATGATACAAATTGGGATGATGGAGTAAAATCTAGAATTCCCTAAATTGATTTGTAATATTAGATTGAAAAGATAATGTAGTGTTAGATGTATAAAATGATTTGTAATATTAGGATTGTTTTGGATTATTAAAGTGAGATATAAGAGGTAGAATTAGAATTGGTATGAAAATTGGAAAAGAAAGTGATTTTTGAAAAAAAGTGATTTTTGGTTGCAGGGTCCCTGACACGGGTTGTGTCATGTGATATGGGTGGCCGTGTCAGGCTTTTGAGTTGTGAAATATTTGAATTTTGGATTTTTGGGTTACAGGTGGTCTGACACGGGCAGTGTCGCATGACACGGGCGACCGTGTCAGCCTTCTGTATTTTGCGTGATTTTGATTTGTGAAGGAAGAGTTCAGGCCATGTGACACGGGCCGTGTCAGGTGACACGGGGGGGGCATGTCAGGCCCCTGTTTTGGAAAATTTTCCGTATTCTAAGATGGTTTTGTCCCGATTTCTTGTTCGATACTTGTCCCATTAGTGTAACATGTTGAGGATAATATTAATGGATAGTTCCTAGGAGACGACAAATAATAATTAGTGTTTATGTTCTATATGCTTGTGTTGGTTTGTATGATTTTGTAATGGATCGATTGGACCGTGTTATGTTGGGTAAATATATGAGGCATTGTTGAGGATGAAATTAATGAAGGGTTCATAAGATATGATAACCGGTAGTTAGTGTGTAGGGATATATGTGCTTATGTTGATTTGTATAACTTTTGATGATGAACCATATGGATTGTATTGATAATGTGTATTGAATATTGTCTGATTTTTATGTGACCCATATGATGGGGTGTGTGGTAACTATCAGGAGGATCATGTTATGTATGATTATGTTCATGCATGTATTTTGGTATGCATAATCGAGTTTTTCATATGCATGTATGGTGGGTAGGATAATCATGTCTCGAATGGAGCGTAAGTGATTATCCGAATTCATTGTGAATTATTGGTGCATGGATGATCGTGTCTCAGTAGGTGCGTAAGCGATGCATTTGGGGTTCAAATTGATGAATCATTGTTGAGTCGGTACCACATTTGCATTGTGTCATGTAGTCACTTTGCATATGATTGAATGAATGATCTATGATATATGTTGATGAATTGTGTGAGATATTTGATTGATTTAATGATGTATGATGTGTGTTGATGAATGGAGGTGAGATTACCCTGTAAGATGTTATATGCACCGTTAATATATCGAATTGTTTTCTCACCCCGTTGTTGTTTGTTGCGCTTGTGCTTCTTTGGAAGTACAGATGATTCAGGTACTTGAGTACGCTCGGAGTACAAGTTGCTTGGTTGAGTCATAGGGGTCGCTCTGATACGTAACACGGGATTCAAGGATTTTGATGTTTATTTATTATTGTTATTAGTTACGTATCAAATTTTTGTGGAAGATAATAATAAATGATTGGTGAATATGTTGTTATTGGCAGTTGTCGTATGATGAATAAAAAGGAGATTTTCCGTTGTTTTAATAAAAATAATTATGATGAACTATTTACTTCCGCTATTTTTGTAAAGAACTATGTTTGTTGGTTTTTTTATTGAAAACAAGTAGCATTTCCACTTTTGTTAAAAACTTTGATTTTATTGAGAAAATAATAATTTTTAAACTTGGGGAAACTGGGTGTTATAATTGGTATCAGAGCAGGTCGGTCCGTCCGGCCAGGTTGTCGCGTGTCGTTTGTCCCCAAGTACGCGATATGTGTGTGGTACACTATCAGTACTTGCTTGTTCTCTAATTGTTTGTTTGAAGGTGTTAGTTGAAAACATGTGGGGGAGAAGTCATTGCTTCTCTGGAGTGTTGGCTTGTGATGTGTGGGAATTGCGGTGGCACAAAGGTTGCTAAGGTTTACGTTAGCTAAGAATTCACTCGTGAAGCAACTTAATTCACAAGATGCAAGGAACTTTATTAGAGTGGAAAGATATGGCTTATGACCATCATGATTGTCGGCTATCTATTGACAAATTGAGGAACTGATCACCCTCAATCCCTTGTTAATAATAGATGGAATTGTGTTGGATGCAAAAGACATATTTTTTCAGCTGAGATAGTATATTCAGTAGACTGTTTAGAGTTAGGCCAAAGTTACGAGTGGTTTAAAAGAATAGATGTGGATTCCGGTATCCGAAAAAGAGATGGATTTGAAGATTGAGAATGTTGATTAGATATTACTAATGGGTACTCCTCCGTGAGTAGGAAGTGAATTTGAGATCGACGATTATGAAAAGTTGAACGTTGTATCTACTGAGTATGTAGAGGAACTTTTGAGAGGAGACTCTGACGTCTGATTTGATTGTATATATGGTATTGATTGGGAGTAAGGTCACAACGATGGACCTTCTGTAGAGTACGAATTGGAATTGTGTTTTGAAGAATATAGTAGAGGTGCTGTTATAAGGAAAGATAGAACTATTCCTTGATCGGCCCCTGGTACTAAGAGGAATAGTTATGGGATTCATTGACAAAAAGGAATTGTGAAAGCAAGGGTGCCTTCTGGAAAACTTCAGTGTTATTGATATAGAAAGATGAGGATATGAAGTTGCATGTTGATTAGTGAATATTATGAGAATTCACAATTGCAATGGGAATAGATTGGATTCGATTGATAAAGGATCAAGAGTGAGCTAGAATTCATCTGTAATATTAATGTTGTCGTGAGTAGGAATATCGTGTCTAACAGAACCTTTAGCTAGTTGGGACTTCGTAAAAATAATATAAAGGGAATGTGGTAATCGGAACCAGATGTTAACAGGTTATGTTGGATGAATTTACTGCGTTGAGGGATATGAAATAGAGATCGAGGATGTCAGTATTGAGTTATGTTTTGGCATAATATGATAAGAGGTGGATGAGTCTTTGAAAGTATCAAGGTGTGATTTTTTCGGAAATTAATTATAACCATGTGTCTTCACAATGTAGTGATGTTGAGTTGTTGCTTAGGAGTGTGGTATATGTTGATACAATGTATGGATAGTTTCATAGATGATTTTGAAATGGTGAACCGTGAGATACGGGATTGATTAAAAGACATATGTCGTAGTTAGTATGGGATGCAGGGAGAGAAATATAATTATCGTTGTATGTGTCGAATCAATAAGACAAAAGTAAAATAGTAAGTGTGCAATATTTATCTTTCTGTAATTTATGAATTAAGGGTCTAGTTAATATGGAATTTGAAACGTGAGAAGGATGACCCGATGAGGGAGTAGATGTAATGTGAAGCCATGAAATGATCATGAATGTTGTGTAGAAGGTAGTGGTGACTGGTATGTATTAAGGTGGGTATGGAGTATGAATTGTGCCTTTCATATTTACTTGAATAATTTCGAGATGGTAACTTTTGGAAGATGTCTTGATCTATGAAGAAAGTAGAAGAATGATTTGTAGAATGTTGGAAATTGAAATATAAGAATTGAAAAAGATACAATTATGTACTAAGTTATCAAGGATAATTATTATGAACATGGTAGATGTGTTTGATTGTGTTGTTCAGAGGAAGGTATGGGTATGAGTCCGTCCGAAGTAGATGTAGATCTACAATGATGAAAACGAGTAAGATATAAGAGATTAGAATGTATTTGGACTTAGTTGGATGTTATTGCGAGTTATGAAAAGTTTTCTAAGTTGGAATTTTGTTGTTTCAGATAGCTTGTGAAAGATAAGTGGTTCGTTGAGAAGGGTTGTTGTGAGAGAGAGTGTTGGAGCGTCGGAGTAGGAGTTAGCTACGGTTACAGTCTGATTTTGTTTGATTCTAACAAGCTGTGGATAGAATGTTGGATAATGATTGTGATAAGTTGATAGGTATTAGTACCTGATCGTAAAATCGTAGTTGATATTATACAATGAAAGAGGAATTATGGAAGTATTTATCTTACCCATGGATTGGAAGTGGATGAGAGTGAAATTGTGTTGAGTATCCGATATTATTGTTGTTACGATTGGAGATGGAAGTGTTTTGTAAACACATGAGTATACAATTTTGATTTGATCGGAAATAGTGAAATATGAGACGACTAAGATAGTCGGAATGTCTAAGGTAGGGAGTCGGGAACTTTTCCTATGTTTGCATTGATAGTTAAAGAGTTAGAATTGAGTTAACCGTTAATAGACTCACGTTCAGATATTGAAGTATGCTAAGTGAATTATTATAATTGTGGAGGAAGTAAGAAAGAGTTAAAGTTAGATGCGTACTTCCTGGAATAGATAGTTGCAGGTAATCAGAGTGTGCAGCGGAAGAGTGAAATGGTGTAATTATTTATATGCAAATGGTTAGTAAAGGTTCAAGATATTGAGCGATAAGACCTGTTGAGATATTGAGACTATTGGACATTCCAGAATGGATGGGTAATGGTAAGAGGTTATTTACATATCGAGGATTGCGGGATATGCAGAGATATTAATATATATGATGTATGTGCTTTATTGATGGGTTATAATTATGTTGTTTCGGTGTAGGAAACTGCAAGGTTAGCCCGTTATCAGTGTTGTTGTAGCTAGACGGTGTATATCGTGAAATTTTGGTTTTTGTCCTTGTTGTCGCCTTGTTACCTATGGTGATGGTATAAGTGTGAGTAACTAATTCCTGATGGGGATAAGGGAAGTGTTACCTATGGTGATGGTAGAGATCTTTGTTGTGTTCTATTTCAGGTGGATACCTGCGTGTTGTGAATTGATGATGGTGGTGTTTGTTGCTGTGGTAGTTGTCCTGGCACTAGTGTTGTTGTTTTGGGTTATTTGTAGAGTTCAAGTTTTGGCAAGGGAGTGATTGGTCAGGTGCGAGAGTATATCTAAGTAATTCCATCGAGTACTATTTTCGAGGACGAAAATAAAATAAGTGAGGGAGAGTTGTAACACCCCGATTTCATAATTTATTTAATAAAATAATTATTATGAATCTAAGTGGTATTTTTGAATTGTAAGTGAGGAATTATTTTACTTTAATAATAATATAATGATAATATGGTATTATTGGAATATTGTTATTAAATAAATAAAATAATAAAATTAGAGGTCTAAGGGGCAAGGTAGTAAATTGGATTGTTTTATGAGACGAGGAAAGGGGTACATTTTTCTCAGATCGTGCTTTCTCTAAAAAGAAGAAGTTGGCTATGGAGAAAGGGAAAAAGAGAGAGAAGAGCAAGAGACGTAAAGCTCCAGGATCAAGGTTGTTCAAAGAATCGATTGAATTCAAGGTAAGGGGAGAGAAAGGGTTCTATATTGGTGATCTAACATGAAAGGGTAGTCGAGAGATCCTTACTCTCTTAGGGGTTATGTGATTTTGGTTTATTTGATGAAATTGTGATATGTGTGCGAATCCTATTATTGATTGTTTGTATTGAGAGTAATTTGTTGTTTGGAATGGATGATATGTTTAGTATAAAATATGTCCTATGGAAAGTGTTGTTGATGATACAAATTGGGATGATGGAGTAAAACCCATAATTCCCTAAATTGATTTGTAATATTAGATTGAAAAGATAATGTAGTGTTAGATGTATAAAATGAGTATAAGAACAATATTAGGACTGTTTTGGATGATTATAGTGAGATATAAGAGGTAGAATTTGAATTGGTATGAAAATTGGAAAAGAAAGTGATTTTTGGGAAAAAAGTGATTTTTGGTCACAAGGTCCCTGACACGTGTGGCCGTGTCGTGTGACACGGTGGCCGTGTCAGGCTTCTGAGTTGTGAAAATGTTTGAATTTTGGATTTTTGGGTTACAAGTGGTCTGACACGAGAAATGTCGCGTGACACGGGCGGCCGTGCCAGCCTTCTGTATTTTGCGTGATTTTGATTTGTGAAGGAAAAGTTTAGGCCATATGACACGGGCAGTGTCAGGTGACACGGGGGCCGTGTCAGGCCTCTGTATTGGGAAATTTTTCGTATTCTAAGATGGTTTTGTCCCGATTTCTTGTTCGATACTTGTCCCATTAGTATAAGATGTTGAGGATAGTATTAATGGATAGTTACTAGGAGACGACAAACAATAATTAATGTTTATGTTCTATATGCTTGTATTGGTTTGTATGATTTTATAATGGATCGATTGAATTGTGTTATGTTAGGTAAATATATGAGGCATAGTTGGGGATGAAATTAATGAAGGGTTCATAGGATATGATAACTAGTAGTTAGTGTGTAAGGATATATGTGCTTATGTTGATTTGTATAACTTTTGATGATGAACCATATGGATTATATTGATAATATGTATTGAATATTGTCTGATTTTTATATGACCCGTATGATGGGGTGTGTGGTAACTTATGAGGATCAGGAGGATCATGTTATATATGATTATGCTCATGCATGTGTTTTGGTGTGCATAATCGAGTTTTTCATATACATGTATGGTGGATGAGATAATCATGTCTCGGATGGAGCGTAAGTGATTATCCAGATTCATTGTGAATCATTGATGCGGAGATGATCGTGTCTCAGTGGGAGCATAAGCGATGCATCTGAGGTTTGAATTGATGAACCATTGTTGAGTCGGTACCGCATTTGCATTATGTCATATAGTCACTTTGCATATGATTGAATGAATGATTTATGATACGTGTTGATGAATTGTGTGAGATATTTGATTGATTGAATGATGTTTGATGTATGTTGATGAATGGAGGTGAGATTACCCTGTAAGATGTTATATGCACCGTTAATATATCGAATTGTTTTCTCACCCCTTTGTTGTTTGTTGCATCTGTGCTTCTTTGGAAGTACAGATGATTCAGGTACTTTAGTACGCTCTGAGTACAAGTCGCTTGGTTGAGTCCTAGGGGTCGCTCTGATACGTAACACAAGATTCAAGGATTTTGATGTTTATTTATTATTGTTATTAGTTACGTATCAAATTTTTGTGGAAAATAATAATAAATGATTGGTGATTATGTTGTTATTGGCAGTTTCTATATGATGAATAAAAAGGAGATTTTCCGTTGTTTTAATAAAAAAGAATTATGATGAACTACTTACTTCCACTATTTTTGTAAAGAACTATGTTTGTTGGTTTTTTATTGAAAACAAGTAGCATTCCACTTTTGTTAAAAACTCTGATTTTATTGAGAAAATAATAATTTTTAAACTTGGGGAAAGTGGGTGTTACAGGTAACATGCAGGTGAGCAGAATAAGTAGAGGGTGGTCGGTGAGGTCGGTGGACTTCACGATTAGGAGTCGACTCTGATACGTGTTTTGGGTGTCGGGACGATGGATCTTTTCCGTGTTTTGTTTATTTTAGGAGAATATGTTATTCTTGTTTTAAAACATTATGTTCTACTGTGATGAAGTTTAGAATTTTCTGCTCCAAGTAAAAGTATTTTATAAGACGTATCATTATTGAGCCATGATGTTATTGGAATTGTGACACTCAAATTAATTGGTGTTTTGAATTACTCTGATTTTTATTATAAAATTTGTGGGGATATTTGGGTGTTACAAAAAGTCCCCCGTAGTGTGGCAAAAGTCCCCCGTAGTGTGGCAAGTCTGTAGTCGTCTGACGTTAATCTAAAATAAATTCTTGAAGTCCAGCCGCAGATTAGCGAAAATCCGTCCTCAGGGTGGCAAAGTATTTGAAGTCCAACCACAGATTGGCGAAAGTCCGTCCTCATGGAGGCAAAGTATTTGAAGTACAACCGTAGATTGGGGAAAGTCCGTCCTCAGGGTGGAAAAGTAAATGAAGTCTAACCGCAGATTGGTGAAAGTCCGTCCTCAAGATGGAAAATTATCTGAAGTCCAACCGCAGATTGGAAAAAGTCCGTCCTTAGGGTGGCTAAGTATCTGATGTCCAACCGCAAATTGACGAAAGTCCACCCGTAGTGTGGCAAATCGGTAGTCGTCTGACTCCATCCAAAGACATCATTAAGGCACTGTTGCAGCCTATCGAAAGTCCACCCACAGTGTGGCAAAACATTAGTCTTCTGGAATCACTCAAAAGACATCACCCGTTTACTATTCTTCCCATCATAATTATATCCAAGCAGAGTTTCTTTGGTTAGGTTTATATCCTTTTTCTTCTTCTCCATCAGAGTGCAATTTCTTGTTTTGTTTCTGGTAATCAATCCCTGCATACCTCAAACGTCTGAAAGCAATTGCTATCATCTGTTTAGGTCTACAGTGATTGAATATGGGCAGCTGTAACACCCCAAAAATTTCCCTCTTATTTATTACCAATTTCAAGTAGCTTATACTTCATTTCCATGTCATTTAGCATATCTTTTCATACATTGAATTTAAACCATTATAAAAAAAATAAAAAATAATAAAGCATACATCATTGGTTGAAACATAGGGCACGTGATCAAGGGTATTCTAGTGATAATATCGTTTATCGGGGTCTTAGAAGAAAAATAATCTCAGAACGAATGACCAAAGTCGGATATCCAAGATTTTCCATCAAAGGCGAAAAATATCAAATTTTGTGTTAAGTAATCAGTTACCACCCTGGTCGTAACTGGTCACTTCAACTTTGTCTTTCATTCTACCACTTTCCAAGGGAATATTCTACCATTTTCCAAGGGAAGGTTCTATAATTTTTCTTAACCAACTCTTAACTAATTCCTAAGCTAATCCCAAACCTAACTCCTAAGCTAATGTACAAGCCCCACTCCTAACCTAAACCACCCTCCAATATTAAGATGTATATAAGCATTTTTCTCTCCAAACCTCACAACAACACTTCATTGTTCACATTTTTCTCTCATCACTCCCATTTTCTCTCACTTTTCTTTCATTTTTCCAAAACCCCACACAAAGCTTTATCTTCCAAAATTCTTCAAGTTTTGCATTGAAACTTGAAGAATTTGAAGCTAAACCTCCATCATTGCATTGATTTCATGGATTATTGAAGGATTTGCTATTGTTTTGGTGTTGATTTCACATCTTGTAAGTGATTCTTGGAAGAGTTCATCAAGGTTTTCATCCAATCGCATTTATTTTGCGTATTCTTGCGAAAGAGCTTCGGATTTACGATTTTCTCTTCTATAACGTGTTGATTCTTTATTGCAACGATTACCAAAGAAAACACCCGCTTTGTAGGTTGGTGAAACTCATTATCACTTATGTTTTAAGTTATTTCACATTTTCTTGACATGTGTGTTTTTTCGCGTTTTGTTGATTTTTGATGCTTTAATTAATTGGATCATTAGGTTTTAGAATCTTGATATGTTTGTGGTTCCAATTGGTGTTGAATTATTGCATTTAGGTGTAAATTTCGTGTTTAATTGATAGACATTACATTATAGCTTATTTGAATAAGCTGCTGCTGATTTTTCCAAGACATTACTACCAGAACGGTAACATGTTACCTGTTGTATTTTTGCACAGAAAACAATTTTTTTGAACTGGTAATCGGTTACCACCCTGGTAGTAACCGGTTACCACTGAACTAGAAAGAAAAATTCTTGTTTTTTCTTGCATTTTTGTTATCCATCCCCACTCCAATCATTATGGATCTTTTGTATATGATTTTAGGAAGTTTTTAGGGGTTGTTTGGGTGTAGGTTCATGTAGGTTCGACATCTTTCGACAAGCGTATTGTTCATTTCCGATTTTTTTTTGCATAATTGTGAATTTGTGCTCATGGTGTGTTATGGATGTTGTTCCCATGCTTTAACCTCATTGTTGGCATGATAATAATGGATTAAAGTTTTGTTTTGCATTGCTTTCATGATCGATGCACGTTTTGGATACTCACGTGCATAATTGAGCATGTTGCACTTTAATTGAAAAGTGCATGATCCATATATGCTTGTATACATTCTTGATTATATGTTTTCTTTATGTTTGCATTTCATTGTTAATACTTGCATTAGTTAGAATGCATTATGGCATGCTCATATTATGTGTCGCTTTATTTGTATTATATGTTAACTTTTTGAAAATGTGCATTATCGTTTTGTGAAAATACATTGATGTAAAATGATTGAAAGGTTTGCATTCACACATCCATGTTTATATCAATCATGTTGCATTCTTTGATGATGTAATTTGGTGCATATTCATGTATTGTCACTCATGCATTTACATGTTAAATGATTTAATTCTGCCAAGCATTTCAATGTTGCATTTCTGAACAGTAATTGTTAAATGTATGATGCCTTCCATTGTGTTTGCATTTTTTACACCTGTTGCCATGTTGTTAGGTAGCTGTAATAGACTGTTTGTATGCCATTTGCATGTGATAACTGATCGTGTGCTGAAGCGTTCTTGTAGCTGCTGACTTTGGGTTTTGTCTAGCTTTTAGGTACCCTTAGGTTTAGGTTTGAGTCTAGTTTGAACACTATTCATTTTAAGAGATGTGTATTACTTAATTGTCTTCTTCTCTATCATTTTTGATTTGATAAATCAGTAATCTTACTAATCTTTTTCAGGGGATAACGGTAAGTATATAATATGGGTGCGCCTACATTGTACCTTCTTCCTCCCTCTTTTAAGATTTCTCTTATGCGATTGTGACAAACATGTTATGCTTCTTTGACATTTCACCTTCCTTTTATCCCTTGAGTTCTAATCTCATCTTCAATCCTTGAAGTGAGTTAAAACTTCTCCTTCTTCTCTATTCTTCTAGGTTTAGAGTTCTTCAAACCTCATTAACCATATAATCTCCATTGTATAACAACATAGGGTGAGTTTTAGTTTCTCTTAGTGTTATCCCCTTTTCAACTTTGAGTCTCTATTCTCAGCTTTAAAGAAAAGCCAAAAAACACTTAATAATAAAAGTGTGCACAGTATGCCATGAGCCTTAAGCTATATAGGAAATGATTAATGAAGGTCTCCTTCACTCTTCTAGAATGCTTTGCAAATGTTCTATTGGGGGCGACCTTGTAAAGTATCCGCTCCTATATCATAGTCTTTAGTGTTGTGCATATAACAAACACTTAATCAAAACACTTCTTCTAAAAAACAATCAACAACCAACGCGTCTTCTTTTCTCATCTCCCACTCTTTGTGGACGATATCTGACTTGTCTCAATAACAAGACGACAATTCACTCGATTCAGCGAGCCTGCAACACCCATGTTAGAGCTATGGCAACATCACGCTAAAAAACACAAATTTATTCTCATTTCCTCCCTAGTTAGGGGAACTACAACGACCCTGATTCTCATTTCCCATGAGATGCGTAGGTAGTGGGGTATGACCCATTCGAGCACACTCTTTATTTCCCTACATTTTTCTCAGTCTTTCTTTCTTTCTAGTTCAACAACAATTTATTCTTTACCCTTTGAAACAGTTCAAGAAAGCATGGATCCCGTCGGGTATGGAGGATGATCTGGGGTACTAATACCTTCCTAGTTCATAACCAACTCCCGAACCCAGTCTCTTTGCTTCGTAAGACCTTGTTCTTTCCTTTTTTTTCCGGTTTGTGCAACATTACCTTTCCTTTTCCTTGGGATAAAATTCCTGGCCGATGAATCTGTTTCTTTTCTGTGCCACTTTCGTGTTCGTACTAGGATGAAAATCCCGGAAGCGACATTTGGCTTCCGAAATAAATTTTGCCTCTATGAGGTCTTTTACAACCTGCTTGGAAACCTCCATTTTTTAGGATACTGCTTACGCCTACGCTGAGCTACTGCTCGATAGGCGGGGTCGATGGTCAGCTGGTGGCAAGCTACATCTGGATCTAGGCTGGGCATCTATGATGCGCTCCATGCAAACAAATCTGCATTTTCTCGGAGGCACGCTTTCAGTTGCTTCTTTGCGAGGTCAGGGAGGTTAGTCTCAATCTTCACCCTTTTATGGGGGTCGTCGTCGATGAGGACTAACTCGAAGTCTCCATCCAAAATAGGCTGCAAAGATGAGGAGCTGCTCGAATTTAGTTGGGATTCTTTCCTCTTCTTTTGATCCTCGAAGTCGTCTTTGATGAAATGACTATTGAGATCGATATGGGGTAGCGAATTTGGATCTTCGGAACTGCTGGGCAAGGTTGACTTGCCAATTGTCTTCGATCATGTAGTGATGGTGTTGAGTCCTTTTGAGGCTGACTCAAAACATCTTCTAACGGCCTCTATATATCTATGCAGAGTGACCACAAGCCCCTTGGAGGTATAGTATTTCATTTTTAGATGCACAATGGATGGCACCATTGTTAGTTCGACTAGGGTTGGCCGTCCAAAAACACACTTGTACTGGGATGGGCAGTCCACCATGAAAATTTGATGATGCGTATAAAGGGTAAATGCAAATGGAGGTTTATTTTGTGGTTTGTTAGCGAGGCACAATGCGCTCGGCTCGCAAAGGTGGAGTGGATCCTAATAAACGAAACAAACTAAGAAAATAAGGTGCGAGTGTGTGAGAGTGCAACCATTTGGCGTTGGACCAAGGGTTCGCGAACTAAACTAAATCGATAAAGTACGGAAAATAAAATGCGTACATAAAATGAGGGGACGGATATAAAAAAAATTACAGGGGATTGCGAGAAATAAAGAGGTCTCGTTGTAATTCGCCCAAGAGAAAGCGTGTGTGCAGTGTTTTTTGAATTGTTCGAAGGCGTTCGGCCTTTTTACTCGGAAACAACTATTCGAAGGCGTTGGACCTTTTGGGATGCGTCGAGATGTGGTTCGTTAACTGCCTTAGAGCCGGTTCAAAGCTTAGAACCGTTCTATGAGGAGTCGAGCGATATTTTTGAAATGAAATGCGAAAAATAAAATAAAGTAAATAAATTAAATAAAGTGGTCTCATCATTAGTCGAGATGTCGAGTCGGCTTGCGACGAATCTCAAAACTAGTTAGATGTTCATCGACCGTGAAAATAAAAATAATCGAATTAAATAAACTAAATTAAATTGCATTGCCAAAAATTAAAATGAAATAAAATAATAATCGAAACAAAATAATAAACAAAATAAAATTGGCCTCATATTGACCGAATTTTCCGATAACGAAATCGGACGCAATTCGGCCTTTTGGTATATCATCGGCCCTATTAAAAACAAAGGAAAGGAAAATATTCACTAATTTTTTTAAGCATTTTTTAAACAAAGAGGTTACTAATAAAAAAATGAGAATAAATTACAAGAATTAAAAACTTCTAACACCATAACATAATAATTAAAACCATAAAATAAAAATTATTAAAAATAAATATGGCGGAAAGGTGTAGCGTGAGATTAAAGGGCTAAAAACAGAAGTTGATTCTTGGGCTGGAAAGCCCAATCAGCAAACACATAACGTAATAAAAGGATGGTGTCGGTATCAGATGTGTGATGTGTGGATAGTGAGGCCATGGACCATATAAAGCCTAAATTCAAAATAAAATAAATAAAAACATAAATTAAATAAAATGAAGGAAAAAAATAAAACACAGAGTCAGTATCTTCACGAATCCTTCTCCCTAACACACGGAAAATAAGACGGACGAACTCACCCTCACCAGAACGGTATCGGCGGTGGCCAACACAAGAAGAACGCTATCGTCTCTCTCAATCTCGATTCAGTTTGGCGTTTCTCATGGAATCTCTTGCTCTGAGCTCGCGATTTTAGCTCGGTTACAAGTTTCAGATTGTGGTTTTGTTTGCTTGCGATGGAGTTAGGAAATCGCAGCTTCGACTCAGGTTCGTGTTGTGTGGGTTCTGAGTTTCGATAATGGTTATGGTGATGCTTTCAGAGTTGGCTTTTTATGGAGATTTCGGGTTTCGGGTTTTTCAGATTTCTGTTTTGTGGTGTTTATGAGATGGTTCGGTTTCTCTTCATCTATTTCACTCTCTCTTTTTCTTTTGCTTGGTTTTGTAAAGATTTCTGATTTTGGATGATTGATGTTTATGGTTTGCTTTGAAGGTTTGAAAAGGATATGAGTTTTTCTGTGTTATGTTGTTATAGAGCTGAATTTCATTTTTTTACTGATGGAGGTGGTGGTGAGAGTTTTGTGGTGGTTTACAATGTTAGTGTTTATGTTTGTGATATTGTGGATTTTTTTCTCATAAAGTTAAGTTGTGGAATGGTTTTATAGAGAGGAGAAAGAGCAACAAAGGGTGTGTGTGATAAATGGAATTGTTGTGGGTGCCTCTTGAAGAAATCTGTTTTGTGCGCGTTGTGTGAATTGGTGGAGGTTGGGACGTACGAAAGGTGAATGATTTTTTGTACCAGTGTGAGCTGGCTGGAATACGTTGGCAAAGATGGGTTGGTATGCGGGATCTGTTATGATGAGTTTTGTTAATATTAATAGAACACACAAAAAATATAGAAGTTGTAATAATTATAATAACATAAATAATAAAACTAATAATGATAATAATAAAAAAATAAAAATAAAACAGTATTAATAATAATAATAATAATATAGAAAATTATAAAAAGGAAGAAATAGTAAAAATAGTAATAGTAAATAATAAAATATAATAACATAAATAAAATTAAAAGTAACCAAAAAAAGAAAGGATAATAAAATAAATAATAATAATGGGATAATGATTTTTTAAATTTTGTGAGTTTAAAAATAATGGTGATGATAATAATAGAAAAAATAATAATAGTAATAATAATAAAGAGAAACAATAAGCAAATGACAAATTTTTGTGATTTTTTTATAATAGACTTACGAATAGAGATAATGGGCTTAGAAGAAGAGAAAGTGATAATGGATAAAATAAAATTAAATAGAATGATGGAAAGAAAGAAAAAAGAAATTAAAATATAGGTGGGATTGTTTTTTTTGAAATTTTTTATAATGACTAAAAAAAATAAAGACTTGAAATAAGAAGAGGATGCATTTTTTGAATTTTTCGAATAAAAGGAAACGAGACACTTTTTTTTTAATTTTATAATATCAGACAGAAAAAATAAAATGGTACACACTTTTGGATTTTTTAATATGCGGTTAGACAGTAAAAATAAAATGGTTCGGGTAGGACAAATTTGGGGTATGACAGTTGCCCCTATCGAATTGGCTTAGACCAAGAAAGATGAACTAGCTCACGTTCAAACTTTCAAGGTATAAGATAATTAGATATTAACAGACTCCAAATTTGTCTGACAAAAAGAAAATGTGCAATGATAAACGCTAATGATTTAAAACTGGAAAAAACAGGTGACACAGTAAAGAAACAAGTTGACTGAAAGTAAAATAAATCGTTATCACCAACGGATGATAAGGCGACTGAAATTTAAATGCGACCCTGTCACTAAAGGGAAAACTGAGTGACTGAAAATTAAACGATCCCCGCCGCCAAAGGGAAAGTCGGGCGACTGAAAAATTAAATTCAATCCCCGCCACCAAAGGGAAAACCGGGCGACTGAAAATATAAACGATCCCCGCCGCTAAAAGGAAAGCCGGGCGACTGAAAAAAATAAACGATCCCCGCCTCCATAGGGAAAACGGGGCGACTGAAAAATTAAACGATCCCCGCCGCCAAAGGGAAAGTCGGGCGACTGAAAAATTAAATCCGATCCCCGCCACCAAAGGGAAAGCCGGGCGACTGAAAAATTAAATTCGATCCCCGCCACCAAAGGGAAAACCGGGCGACTGAAAATATAAACGATTCGGTTGAGGAATACTGGAAAAAAATGACAAAAGGTTGAAGAAAAATTATCCAATGGGGGACGGCCACTGGAATCGCTGAGGAGATGCCTGGAATCTTCGATCGATCTTGGATTCTGACTTCCGCTGGGGAAAGGCCTGGAATCTTAGGTTGATCCTGGATCCTGAACTATGCAACTTATGCTTGTTTGTTTTTGAAATGGTATTCCATAATGATGGAGATACGATGCAAGTGCTTATGCATTGCTGAAAGTTAAAACGTTGGGAGTATGAAAAGTTGATTTATTTAAGTATGCATATGATGCACGTGTTGTAAATGATTGATGTAAATGATGCGTAATGATGCATATGAGATGATTGGAAAATGAAAGGTGCCAGCTTGGTGGACTTTTGGTCTGGTAGTTGCCAATAACGATTGGACTTTGGGTAGGTGGAGGGATTGATTCCCCGACACTCGATCTTCAATGATGCATGATCAGAAGATAGATCTGAATGCTCCAAGTTCGGTCACTTGCTGATGAGCGGAGAGACTTAATTGATGTAAACACCCCAAATTTTCCCTCACCCATTCACACCATGGCTTGTGATCATTTCATATGCATAAACTCAATCATAGCATCTCATATCTCAATTTTGAGTCATTGCATTGTTTCTAAGTCATCTGCATCTAGGGTTTGTGATCTGAGCAATCCAAGAGCTTCTTGAGCCACTCCAAAGGTCATAAATCACTTCAAAGAGGTCCATGTGTGTTCAAGTATCATATTATATCCTTTCAAAGTCAAGAATGCCAAAGAATCACAAGAACTGGGATTGTTGTGGAAGCAGAGCCAGGCTTGACTGCACAGATGACCTAAAATTAGGGTTTTGGTTTCAGAGGCCATAACTTCAAATTTTTTGGTCATTCTTGTTTCTATTGGTCTCTATATGGTATAGGGAGTATGCATATCAATTTTCATGAAGAAATTCCATGGGGAAGTCATCTGATCAAGAGTTGACTTTTCAGACAAGTCAGTGCAAAATCAGGGCATCTGAGGCCCCCAATGACCCAACCAAGGGGTGATCTTCATCATTTTGGGTGTATTTGATCTTTATTTGATCATGGAAGAAGGTTGAAGTCCACAAAATTCAAGAATTACAAGTTTTTGCAAAGTTGACTTTTTTGGGCAAGGTTGACTTTTAATGAAATGTCATTTTATGCAACTTTTTCAACCCTTGCTTTTTGATCCAAAAATGCTTCAAATGAAAAAACTTTGGTCATGAAAGTTGTAGATTAGATCTTTCCCTTTTCAAAAAGTACAAGAACATGACCTAATTAATTTTGGATCAAAAGTTATGGTTTGTCAAAGTTGGCAAAAATCACTAAATTTCAAGTTATGCACCAAATGGAAAACTTGCAAAAACTTTGTACCAAGGCAATTTGTGACTTCTAATTGATGTCAAACCATTACACAAACATCACATGTGACCTAAAAATCAGAATGGGCCAAGGGTTTCTCAATTTTTTGGCCTTTGGAGCAAGATATTTTCATGAAGATCCAAAGGGAACCAACTTGCAAAAACCATCATAACACTTCATCCACTTGCTGCCTATGTTGCTGAACCAGCCCTAGCCTTTCCCCTCACCTTGCTGCGCAGCCCACACCCCTTGTACCAAGCTAGAACATGACCCATGCTTTCTCTTACATAAAGTTGACAATTTGCAAAAAGCACCATACCAATCAATAAAGGGCAGGTCACATCATCTGACCAATAAGATTTGTTTATGTGGATCAAATGCAAGCAAAACATCACAAGAAGCCAGCCTGAAACTCACCAGAACTCAGCATTCACAAACTCTCTCCATCTTGCATTTTCCTTCGAAACACCTTCCACAGGCCTCAAACATACAAACAAACTCCACCAATCATCTCACCATACTTCACTGAACACAAACCAACACTCAAAATAGCCTGAAAGCCATTGAATCAAAAACACGATTCCTTCACTTCACTGAACAGAACTTGTTCAAACTCTCAAACCAGCCAACATAAACTCTTGCTAAGCATTCAGACATCATCAAGGGACCAAAGGGGGTGGTTTGCATCAAAGGGATAGGTCAGAAAGTTGCATAACTGAAAGCTTCAAAACTCAGGTAGCTCAAGAACATTTTTTCCAGAAACTTGTTTTTAAGTTCTTAAATGATTCTCCATGTTCCACTGATCATGCTGATATGTTTTGTTTCGAAAATAATTGAGTTTTGAGCATGTATGTGGTTCCTGAAATTTTTTGACCTAAACCACTTTTGCTTCGATTCAGCTTTGTTGTGTAAAATAAATGTGTTTTGGCTGTTGATTCTTGCTCTATGATGTTTGGGGATGGATTCTGGGCAGAGAGATTAGGTTTTAGTGAGCTAGGGTGGAGGATAGCAATTTTCAGGGAGGATGCTGGCCAGAGAAGATGACCGGAAGTCTTCTCCGGCCACCTGAAAGTGATTAGTTGTAATTAGGGTACCAGGTTTGAATGTGAGCCACTGGATCTTGTTTCCCGCGCGCGTTTGGAAGGCTGAGATCATGTCATTAGTGTTAATTAGGTTTAATTTCATTAATTAATTGAGATTAGTCAGGTTTAAATTGTGACCACTAGATCTGGCGCGCAGTCAACAACTTCTTTCCCAGTTTCAATCCTGGCCTTCCATCCTGCATACTTCTCATTTATTTTATTTTCTTTTATTTTTATTCCATTTAATTTGTCCATTTAATTTAAAATAGTAAAAACCATTTAAAAATTATGAAATTTTTTGTCAAGTGTTTCATTAATTTTTAAAACCCAAAAATATTTTTATTTTTATTTTTAGCATTAAAAAAGTATTTTTAAATATTTAAAAGTTTCTTTTTAATTAATTAATGAGAATTAATTAATTAAAGATACTTTTAGGTATTTAAAAATCACCAAAAAATTCATGAAACCTTTAAAAACATTTAGAAACATTGTTCAACCCTCAAACCAAATTTATTTTTTGATCTTGATGCATTTTGAGAATTTTCCATGGAATTAAAATCATTTTCATGCATTATTTTGATCCAAACTTCCAAAAATCATTTCTGCCTAACCCTAAAGAGTTGGACCTTGATTCTTTTTGCATTGCATTGTGTTTAGCATGTAGTTTGTGAGATTAAATGGCCATGATTTGATCTTTCATTTTCAATTTGTTTGGTAATTTTCTTGTTAAGGAACCCTAAAACCCTAGAAAACTTAGAAAAATCATATCTTGAATTAGGTTAAGAGTTGAGACCTCTCCTTTGGGCAGTGAGTTAGTATAGGTTTAGGGATCCTTTGAGTGCATTTTCAATTTTTTGTAATGTTGTTTGCTTCTGGTTTTGGTTTTTGTTTGATACTTTGATCATAAACCCTAATTTGGGCTTCCATATGCATCCATTTTGCATTTGCTTGTATAACTTGATTTGCCATGATATTTTATGCATCCATGTGATTCATTTAACATCATAAGACATATTGAGAGCATGTTTGATCATTGCATCCTTCATTTGCCATGTTGTATGCCATATGCATCTCATAACTTTTCATGTATGTTCATGTGTCTTAACTTGCTTCATTTGCATTCATGAACTTGTATGATCATCCCCATGTGTTGTTTCATGTTTGTAGCATCTCATAGCATTATTAACATCATGTATGTGCTTCTGGTTTTGCTTCTCATCATGCCATTTCATTCCATTTGGCATTGCATTGCATTCCTTTTCTAACTTTTCAGGTGGTAAGTAACTTTGAGAAGTGGATTTGCCTTCACTTCTCATACTTTCTTCTCATCTCTCTCTTGCATCCATGCTGCATTTTTATGTGTATTTGAGTTTGATCTTGCTCATCCTTCTTCTTCTCACTTTCTTTCTTCAAGTGACTTGACTTCTTAAATGAAGCAAGTTACTTTGCTTCTCCTGATCCTTTCATCTGTTTCCTGGTGGTTCCATTGAAGACTTCTTTTGAAAACCTCACAAACCTTAGGAACAACCATGTATGACAATGATTAGGGTTTTGTTTAGTCTCCCCTCTTAGTTTTACCTTTGTGTCTCTTTTGAGTCTTCTCTTCTCATCTCATAATCAGGGACTAAACCCTAAAGGCTTTAAGGCTTTGTGATTAAGCTTATGCCTGCATCCTTCTCTTAGGATGGAGTGTATAACTTTAATCCTAAGTATTAAACCCTTAATGTGTTTAAATCCTTTAATCAATCCACTTAATAATCATCAAGACATCAAACTTGTAACTTGGGCCTTGCATTAGGGTTCTAATTCTTCCTTAATTGGTTAAGAAGGACTAACCCTAGTGTTAATGGACAAGTCCCTCTCAAGTTGTCTTACAAATCATAAAACTCACTTCATCATCTCACCATTGAATAAAATCCACTTAATCAGAGGCTTGTTTTGTCATGAGTTTAATCCCTAATCATGGATTAAGTTGAGGAGCTTTCCTCAGCTTAAACATTCTCATCTATTATCCTTCTATTAGGATGGTGTAATGAGTCTGTTTAATCCTTGATTATGGCTTAACCTTATTACTCAACACTAAACAAAAACACCTAAAACATCTAAATAACCACAAATAGGTTAATGATCTTAATCCTACATCAAAGGTGATTAAGTGTGAGAATCTGACTTCACGCTTAAGGTATTCTCATTACCCCTAATCAGAGGGAAGATGTGGTGAGTTTACTAAATCCATTGGTTTAGACTTAAGCTCATTAACTTATGACAAACTTTCAAAAGCAATAAAAGACTGAAAACTAAAAAAAACAAACAATAATCGTCTCCTTCGGGATTCTTTTCTCATCTCACTCACTCACAAACGAGAACTTGCTTCTTCCGTCTAAATGCAAGACAGTTTGCACCTGAGCCAGACAGGTCATACACTTGAGCATAGACAAGTAAGCAGTTCATAAGTCAATTCATCTTTCAGTCTCTTTGGGTCGAACTACGGTGTTCTGACTTCCTCATTGCACGAGAGGATACGTAGGCATAACTTAACAGTTATCGAACAAAAGTCTCTGTATATTCCCCCTCCTTCCAGCTTCATTCTTTTAAGCCTCATACTCCTGAGCATTTCACTCTTGTTCTTACACTGACACTGTACATATACATATCACATTTCTTTACACTGACACCTGTACATCTTTTTTCCAGCTCTTTTACACACAAATTGCACTGACACTACCCCTTTAAAACACAAATCTTTCAAGCGTGGATCCCGTCGAGTACGGCGGACAATCTGGGTGCTAATACCTTCCCAGGTTGTAACCAACCCCCTTTCTCAGTCTCTCTGGTTCGCAACCGTCTTATCCATCTTTTCCTAGGCCTATGCAGCATTGCCTTTCCTCCGGGATAAAAATGCCTAGCTGGCGACTCTTTTCATCCCCAGTGGGTTCACTGCTGTGTGTTCTCACTGTCCCTCTCGCCGACCGTTCGCGTCTGTACCTTTATTTGGGCCAGTCCCATTTATCGGGAGCGACAGCTTGGCGACTCTGCTGGGGACCCTTATACTGCAACCAGGGCTTCTGGTTCTTTTTGTGGGTTCCTCCTAGCGCTTGTTTGATTTTGTGTTTACTGGGGTGTTATGTGTTATTTATGTTTGTATATTTGTATTTATATTTGCTTTATGTACAGTTGCTTTACTGCTTTCTTTATAGCTTTACATATATCATACTGTCATACTGTGCTGGCTGGATCTGGTTTGTTGCTTTGGTGGGTGGGTTTTCTATTGAGAGTTGAGGTCCTATACCTGGGACCTAAGTGACACCTAGGCTAGAGTGGTTCATATTCTTTCCCATTCCATCTCGGTCTGGTGCGGGAATATGAAACACGGTTCAGATATGGGTTTCTTCTTGAGAACTCTGTGTTGCAGATTTCCTGCAATGCTAGGGCTATCTGGGAAGCCTGCTAAGTCTGGATGACCTTTTAGTATTGACCTTCAGAAACTGAGGTGAATTAGAGGAGGAACTTTTATGGTTATTGTAAGCACTGTACCTCCGGGTTAGAAGTGCTTACACTTCTCATAACTGATCCAAGTCTGAGGATCCTTGTTTTAGAACACCACCTGTGAGGGGGTTGGGCTGTTTACAGGTTTGCAGGTACCCTTGACCTCAGCATACCCTGTTACTTTGTTTGATTAAGAATACTCCATGTTGGAACAGTTCTTGTGATTCTAAACCCTGGACATGTGGCTCTTTATTTGAGTCCCCCACCTTGGTTACTGGATTTATAGACCTCCATCTGGATTTCTTGAACATACCTGGACTTATATCAGAGCACTTGATCAGATCCAGCTCAGTCACAAACCCTTGCATATCATTTGCATCCATAATCATTGCATCATTTTGACATTTGCTTATTTGTGTTTCAGGGTATCCATCTTCATTTTTGGCTTGGTTTTGACCCCATCATCAGTTTAGACCTATCTTCATCAGCATCCACTTCAGTTATCAGCTACCTGCTTCAGTCACCTGCATCAGCCAGTCAGTGGTCCATTTTCAGTCTTATCATCAGCACCTGTCTCAATTCTTCTTCAACAGCATGGCACCTAAAAAGAGTAACATCACCTACCATTTCTTCCAGCCTGAGCTATCTGACATCAGGAGGATTCAGACCCTGATCACTCCAGACCATATACCACTCTTCAGGGAACATTATGGAGACATACTTGATGTGGTTATGGATTTGGACCCTTCACAGAGGAGCCTGATTCATACTTGCCTTCAGTTTTATGATCCCCCACTGAGGTGTTTCACTTTTCAGGACTTTCAGTTGGGCCCTTTATTGGAAGAATACTCATCATTGGTTGGTATACCTATCAGGGGTGGAGTCCCTTTCAACCCTGAGATGGTCTTTCCTGGTAATGAAGAGGTAGCAAAGGCTTTGCATTTGGAACCAGTTCTGATTGGGCAGCATATGACTACTAAGGCTGGAATCTCTGGCCTGCATCTGGATTTCTTGATCTCTCAAGCTACCCTGAAAGCTTCTTTGGGAGAGTGGAAAGCAGTCTGTGCTTTATTGGCCCTGAGCATATATGGGATCATATTATTTGCAGATGAGCCTAGATTCATTAGCAAGAATGCAATCCATCTTTTCATCCTGAGGAACCCAGTGCCAACTTTATTGGGGGATTTTTACTACTCAGTGCACCAGAGGAATGAAAAGCAGAGGGGAAGATTAGTGAGGTGTTGTGCTCCTTTGTTCCATACTTGGCTTCTCAAGCATTTGCCAAAGACAGATGCATTTTTGAATCCTCATCAGCAGAGAAACTGGGCTAGAAGACTCGCTGCTCTGACTTCAGCTGATATCAGGTGGTGCACTCAAAGCACAAAGGGCAGGGATATCATCACCAGTTGTGGGCATTTTTCATATGTACCCCTGATAGGAGTTAAGGGTAGTATTAATTACAATCCTCTGCTGTTCAAAAGACAACTGGGCTATGCACTGGTCCACACTCCTAAGGCACAAGACTTGGCTGAGACTCTTTACTGTGAGAACAAGCCCAATCTAGCCATTGTCAGGCAGGCAGCCTGGGCCTGGGAAAATGTTCAAACTAAGGGAGTAACCATTCTGGGGAAGTGCAACAATGTGGCATCAGCACAATATTATGAGTGGTCCCATGCCAGGGCTCAATTTTCAGGGATGCCCTTTACCATGGAGGATATGCCTGGATCATCCTCAGCACCACCCCCTGCCACTGTCAGTTTGGAGGAGTTTGAGGGTTTGAAGGAGAGAAATGAGAAGTTGACTCAGACTTTGCAGAAGACCCTCCGGGAGAGAGGTGATGGTAGGTTGGACATTGAGAGGTTAGAGAAGCTGAGAGTAGAGCATCTGGCTAAAATTGAGAAGTCTGAGGATTACATCAAGAAGTCTAGGGCTGGAGAACAAATTCTGAAGAATGCTTGCAAGGAAGCCCAGTTCCAGAAAGCCAGGACAGACTTGTATCTAAAGGAGAGTCAAGCTAGGTGGGTCAGGATCACCGAAGCTCGTACTCTGGAAGATAAGAGGACTCAGGACAAGATAGAGCAGCTAGAAGCTAGTGCAAAAGAACAGCAGGAAGCCCTGGCAGCAGCCCAGAGGGAAATATCAGAGCTGAAGATCAGAGCTGGAGTAAAGAGGTCAAAAGTCCAAAGTCAACACAAGAAGCTAACTGCAGCTGTTACTACCCGGAATCTTCTTATCAGGAATCTCACGGAGCGTCCAGTTGATCCTGTGACTGAAGCACTTCTCAAGGAAGTTCAGGAGGATGAGTTTGGTCTTGGTGTTTGACTTTTTGCTTGTTGTTGCTTTCATTTCATGTACTTTTATTTTCTTGTAATGTATTTTGACCCCTCAGAGGGCTTGTATTTGTAAACAAACTATGTACCATTTGCCTTTTGTAATGTATGTATCAGTTTGTTCCATCCGAGTTTACTTCAAAAGCAACATCAACAACATCTTCAAGGGTCTGGAAGGGTCAAAACTGAATGCCAAGCCGGATACCTTGAAAACAAATAAGCATACTGCATTGCATGCTAACCTTTTGTTTTGTTTTGCAGGTTTTTGTTTTATTGTTACTAACTCTGTTGTGATATTCAGGAATTATTGCTCGACGCCGGGTATTTCCCCTCAACCGTCCACACCGATATCCAACCCGTAACAACCTTCCGGGCATACAAATGGATCAGGTACAACAGGACCTTGCAGAGGTCAGAAACCAAATGGCAAACGAAATATTGGAAATGAGAATTCAGATGACGCAGTTTATGGAAGTGATGAACAACATGGCTCAGAGCCAAGAAAGATTGAGAGCAATGGTGGAAAGGCAGAATCAAGAAGATCCCCATGTAGGGACTGCTGGCACAAGCAACAATGAGAGGGTCCAACCTCATGTCAACCCCCCTGTATTTGGACCCCACCTTCATCCAGAGGTCAACATCCCTGCAAATGTTCAAGGGACTGCCACTGCAGGCAGAGTGCTGCAAGAAGACCCCCAGGAAGATCAATTCACAGTAATGGGAGCTGGGGAGGAAGCTTATGACAGAAGGTTGGATGAGATAGCTGAGAAATTGAGATCCTTAGAGTCTCAAAACTCTTTGGGCTTTGATGTTATGGACATGGGCTTGGTAGACGGGGTCAGGATCCCCCATAAGTTTAAGCCTCCTTGTTTTGAAAAATACAACGGGACTTCATGCCCTCGGACCCATTTACAATCCTTTCTGGGAAGGTTGAAAGCGTATACCATGGACGAGAAGCTCTGGATGTTTTATTTTGAGGACAGTTTGACGGGAGCTTCAAGAGAATGGTACTCTCATCTGACAAGAGCAACTATCAGGTGTTGGAAGGACCTGGCAGAGGCCTTTATCAGACAGTATCAGTACAACTTAGATATGGCACCCAACAGGACCCTCCTAATGGGAATGTCACAGTCATCAAGAGAAAGTTTTCGGGAGTATGCCCAGAGATGGAGGCAACTGGCTGCTGCTGTTCAGCCACCTATGTCAGAGAGGGAGATGGCAGATATGTTTATGAACACCCTCCAGGGAACATACATTGACAGGCTGGCTGCTTTCTCCTCTACCAGCTTTGCAGATGTCGTGATAGCTGGAGAGAGAATCGAGAGCCTGTTAAAGATGGGCAAGATTTCTGACAACGGTGCTAGCTCATCCAGTAACACAAGAAAGCCTTTTGCGGGCCCAAGAAGAACTGGTGAGACCAATGCTATCCACACCAACAGGGGCAGGCCCCAATATGTTCATAGGTCTGTGGCAGCAGTCACCATTCCCGCTCCAGCTCATCCACAACCAGTTTATCAACCACAACAACAAAATTATCAGCAACAACCTCAGTACCAGCAACAAACTCAGTATCCTCCGAGAAGTTACAACAACAACAACAACAACAACAACAATCAGCAAAGACCGTTCCAACAGAGACCTTCTCAGGCCAATAGGGTGATCGATCCGATCCCAATGCCCTATGCAACATTATTGCCACAACTCCTGAAACTTAACCTGGTTGAGCTAAGGACGTTGGCACCTCCGGATCCTAATAGTCTACCCAGGAATTATGACTCCAACGCCAGATGCGCTTTTCATTCAAATGCGCCTGGCCATAGTACAGAAAAGTGCAGAGCCTTGCACATGAAGGTACAAGACCTGGTAGACTCTAAAGCTTTGAACTTCGCACCACCACCAAATGTTAATAAGAATCCTATGCCAAACCACGGAGGTCCCAGAATCAATGCTATTGAAGAAGACAAGCCGTCTTATTTAATAACCAGTGTGGGTCAGATTCGGACACCGTTGGTAGAGATCAAGGCTCAACTCCTCGAATGTCAAATGTTCCCGGGATGTGAGCTAGGATGTGCTTACTGCAACATTTCAGTGAATGGGTGTGATAACTTGAGAAATGGCATAGATGGTCTCATCCAGAGTGGCCTGCTTCAAATTACAACATCAATTCCAACAAATCCAGCAACCTCATCAGCAACAATTCCAGTATCTCCTACAACTGCAACAACCATTGTTCCCGACAACTCTTCGATTTCATCAACAAATGCTTCATCTGTCATTTCAACTGACCAGATATCAACAGACACTCCTTCTACAACTTCAGCACCACTTCATTTTGAAACTCCTACAACGACAACATCCATCCTTCCAACAATGTCTCCTACAACATCAGCAGCAAACAATGAAGATGTCTCAACAGTTACGATTTATTATGATCCTGAAAATGACTCCACCTACAACTCACAAAGTGCTACTCCCATCAGAGCACCAGTCACAATATACTATGATCCACAGACTATCACAGTCCCTTCCGCAGCTGCAATCAGTCCAGTCACTATCACAGTGCCTGGGCCAGTACCTTATGAAAGCAGTAATGCCATCCCCTGGCATTACGGCTCTGATCTATACTGCGAAGGACAGAAAATCACTTTTGAATCATCAACCCCTGCACCACAAATAGACAATGTGGGAGGAGGCGGAGGCTTCACTCGAAGCGGACGTCTCTTCGCTCCACAAATTCAAAGACCCACTGCCGAAGCAGAAGCTGCTGCCAAGGCAAAAGGAAAAAGCTTGGTGCAGGAGGAGCAAATTGTTAAAGAAGCTTTGAAAACACCCTTTGATCAAGAAGTTGATGAGTTCATGAGGATCATCAAGAAAAGTGATTACAAAATAGTGGATCAGCTTCACCAGACGCCTTCCAAGATCTCAATCCTATCATTGCTTATGTGCTCCGAAGCTCATCGGAACGCACTACTAAAAGTCTTGCACGCAGCTTATGTGCCTGAAGAGATCACCGTCAATCAGTTGGAAGTTGTGGTTGGAAATGTTAATGCTAGTCATGGACTGGGGTTCACCAACACTGATTTGACTACGGAAGGCCGCAATCATAACAAGGCTTTGCACATTACCATGGAATGTAAAGGTGCAGTCCTTTCTCATGTGCTGGTAGACACGGGGTCATCCCTCAATGTCTTACCTGAAAAAGCCCTTGTGAAGCTAGAGTATGACGGATTGGCATTGCGTCCCAGCAACCTGGTAGTGAGAGCCTTCGATGGTTCTAAGAGATCAGTTCTGGGGGAAATTGAGTTGCCTATAACGATTGGCCCACAAACTTTCAAAATGACCTTCTACGTGATGGATATACAGCCTGCCTACAGCTGTCTATTGGGTAGGCCATGGATTCACGCCGCTGGCGCCGTGACCTCAACCCTTCACCAGAAGTTAAAATTCGAGTGGGAGGGTCAAGTCGTTACTATCTGTGGAGAGGAGGATATTTTTGTCAGCCACCTGGCTACCTATAAATACATTGAGATGGATGGGGAGATCCACGAAACAATGAGTCAAGGGTTTGAGGCCTTGAACATAAATGAAACATCTGCTGTACCTGGAACCTCAATGACATCATATCAACAAGCCCGGAAGGTTGTTGAAGAAGGAACTGCCCAAGGCTGGGGCAAACTGTTACCGGTGGAGAAGAAGGAGGATAGATTTGGGTTGGGTTACAAACCAACTCAACAAGATCAAGCAGAGGCTGCCAAGGAGCCCAACTTTGTTAGTGGGGGGATGCTCACCCCCGATGCTGTCAACAATTTGGAAGACAAAGATGAAAGCGACCGCAACCTGGAGAGTTGGATCCGTCAAAAGATCCTGGGGAGCAGTATCTCAAACTAGTCTTCCCAGGAAATTATAAGAGTTACTCATGCAGAGTAATTATTATTTCCTGTATTTTTATAGCATGCATCAAGTCTTGCATCTTGCCCAAGATGACAAGACTCATTTTGTAATCGGGCCATCTGTACTTTTTTGTGCAACAAGATTAATCAATGAAATATCAGACATCTTTTTGCAAATGAGTCTTTTCTCTTTTCCGTTCATTGTTTTTCCATTTTTCTTTTTGTACAAAAAATAAATGGCAGTGTTTTCAAAATGACAACTTTATTTCACTTTTCTAAACAAGATTAAAATCAAATCACTAAAATGAACAAACTGAACCCTTGCAGAGTGTGCCTTCCAGACAGCACCGACAACAGCACGGCTATGACTTCGTATGACTTTGACAATTCGATCAATCAAGCTGATGAAGGGGTTGAAGAAGAATATGAGCTTCCTGAAGAGCTAGCCAGGTTGTTGAGACAAGAGGAAAAGGTTATCACTCCTCATCAGGAGGAGGTTGAAACGATTAATCTTGGTACAGAAGAAGACGTGAAAGAGGTTAGGATCGGGGCCTGCTTACAAGACTCAGTGAAGAGACAACTGATTGACCTGCTTCAAGAATACGTGGACGTGTTTGCTTGGTCTTATCAAGATATGCCAGGGTTGGACACCGACATTGTTGTGCACAAGTTGCCTTTGAGAGAAGAATGCCCGCCGGTCAAACAGAAACTGCGCCGTACTCGCCCAGACATGGCAATGAAAATCAAGGAAGAGGTACAAAAGCAATGGGACGCCGGGTTCCTTGCCGTAACTAGCTATCCACCGTGGGTTGCTAACATAGTACCTGTGCCTAAGAAAGACGGCAAAGTAAGAATGTGTGTTGACTACCGGGATCTGAACAGAGCCAGCCCGAAAGATGACTTCCCATTACCTCACATTGATGTATTGGTGGATAATACGGCTCAGTTCTCGGTATTCTCCTTCATGGATGGATTTTCAGGATACAATCAGATTAAAATGTCACCTGAAGACATGGAGAAGACAACCTTCATCACACCCTGGGGCACGTTCTGCTACAAGGTAATGCCATTTGGGCTCAAGAATGCCGGTGCGACATATCAACGGGCTATGGTAACATTATTCCACGATATGATCCATAAAGAAATCGAGTGTTATGTGGATGACATGATTGCCAAGTCCCTCACTGAAGAAGACCATTTGGTAAATCTGCTAAAGTTGTTCAAGCGTCTGAGGAAGTACCAACTGAAGTTGAACCCCAACAAATGCACATTCGGGGTGCGATCCGGTAAGCTGCTGGGATTTATTGTAAGCGAGAAAGGGATTGAAGTTGACCCTGATAAAGTCAAAGCTATTCAAGAGATGCCTGCACCAAAGACAGAGAAGGAAGTTCGAGGGTTCTTAGGTCGATTGAACTACATTTCGAGGTTCATATCTCACCTTACAGCAACCTGTGAACCCTTGTTCAAGTTACTGAGAAAAGAACAAACGGTCAGGTGGAATGAAGACTGCCAAAAGGCTTTTGACAAGATCAAAGAATACTTACAAGAGCCTCCAATCCTCATGCCTCCAGTTGAAGGAAGACCTTTGATCATGTATTTGACAGTTTTAGAAGAGTCGATGGGGTGTGTGTTGGGCCAGCATGACGAGTCTGGTCGAAAAGAGTATGCAATATACTACCTAAGCAAAAAGTTTACCGACTGTGAACAACGTTATTCACTGCTCGAGAAAACTTGTTGTGCTTTAGCGTGGGCTGCTCGCCGACTGAGGCAGTATATGTTGACCCACACTACCTTATTGATCTCAAAGATGGACCCTGTTAAGTACATATTTGAGAAGCCAGCGCTTACCGGACGGGTTGCAAGATGGCAAATGATCCTCACAGAATATGACATCCAATACACATCTCAGAAAGCCATCAAGGGCAGTGTATTGTCTGAATATCTTGCTGAGCAACCCATTGATGATTACCAACCTATGAGATTTGACTTCCCTGATGAAGACATCATGTTCATAAAAGCAAAAGATCATGAAGAGCCTGTTCACACTGAAGGGCCTGATCCGGAAGAAGAATGGACTATGATGTTTGATGGGGCTGTTAACATGAATGGTCGTGGTGTTGGTGCAGTACTCATTACACCCAAAGGAGTTCACATGCCTTTATCGGCAAAACTCACTTTTAACTGCACTAACAACGAAGCTGAATACGAAGCTTGCATTATGGGTCTTGAGGAAGCCATTGACCTCAGGATCAAGACATTGACTGTATTCGGAGATTCAGCTCTGGTAGTTAATCAGACCAACGACAAATGGTACACCCACCAGGATCATCTGATACCTTACAGGGATTATACAAGGAGGTTATTAACTTTCTTTACAACAGTCAAGCTTGAGTATATCCCTCGGGACGAGAATCAGTTTGCAGATGCTCTGGCTACCATTTCGTCCATGATCAAAGTTCAGGCTGCCAACTTTGTACCTCAGATCTCAGTGTCCAGACTTGATAGACCAGCATATGTGTTCGCAGCAGACGTTGTCAAAGATGATAAGCCTTGGTTCCATGACATTAAGTGTTTCTTAGAGGATCAAACATACCCACCTGGGGCATCTTCCAATGATAAGAAGACTTTGAGAAGGCTTGCTGGTAGTTTCTTTCTGAACACTGATGGTTCCCTGTACAAGAGAAACTTTGATATGGTACTCCTCAGATGCGTTGATAAAACAGAAGCAGATTTGTTAATGCATGAAGTGCACGAAGGATCTTTTGGTACCCATGCGGGAGGGCATGCCATGGCTAAAAAGCTGCTAAGATCAGGTTATTATTGGATCACAATGGATGCAGACTGTTGTGCCTACGCCAGAAAATGCCATAAATGCCAGATTTATGCGGATAAGGTGCATGTGCCTCCCAATCCTCTAAATGTGATGTCTTCACCCTGGCCCTTTGCTATGTGGGGCATTGACATGATTGGTAAGATTGAGCCAACTGCTTCGAATGGCCACAGATTCATCCTGGTTGCCATTGACTATTTCACCAAGTGGGTCGAAGCAGCCTCATATGCAAATGTTACAAGACAAGTGGTAGCCAGATTTCTGAAGAGAGATATCATCTGTCGATATGGAGTTCCCGAGCGAATCATTACTGATAATGGTTCCAATTTGAACAACAAAATGATGGCAGAGCTGTGCCGGGACTTCAAGATTCAGCATCACAATTCTTCTCCTTACAGGCCAAAGATGAACGGCGCTGTTGAGGCAGCAAATAAGAATATCAAGAAGATTGTGCAGAAGATGGTAGTTACATACAAGGACTGGCATGAGATGCTACCATTTGCCCTGCATGGGTACCGAACGTCAATCAGGACATCCACTGGGGCAACACCGTATCAACTTGTGTATGGTATGGAAGCAGTCCTACCGGTTGAAGTTTAATTACCCTCTCTACGGGTATTGATGGATGTTAAGCTGAACGAAGCAGAATGGGTCAGGTCCCGATACGAACAACTGAGTCTGATTGAAGAGAAAAGATTGGCAGCAGTCTGTCATGGGCAGCTGTATCAGAAGAGAATGAAGAAAGCCTTCGATCAGAAAGTCAGACACCGAGAGTACCAAGTAGGAGATCTTGTGCTGAAAAGAATCCTTCCTCCTCATACAGATCACAGGGGCAAGTGGACTCCGAATTATGAAGGACCATTCGTAGTAAAGAAAGTGTTCTCTGGTGGAGCACTGATGCTCAGCACCATGGATGGTGAAGATTTCCCGTCCCCTGTGAATTCAGACGCAGTTAAAAAATACTTCGCATGAAAAATGACCCGCTGGACACAAAAACAGAATGTAAGTCCAGGCAAAAATAGGGCATCCCGGCGAGTCAAAAACAGAATAAAAGACTCGGGCAAAAATAAGGGAAAATAAACAAAAATGTACACCCGCTGAGTTGAAAAGCCGCATTGGACAATTCAGGCAAAAATGG
Source organism: Lathyrus aphaca (assembly GCA_963966055.1). Taxonomy (NCBI): domain Eukaryota; kingdom Viridiplantae; phylum Streptophyta; class Magnoliopsida; order Fabales; family Fabaceae; genus Lathyrus; species Lathyrus aphaca. The sequence goes on from OZ014524.1 coordinate 340,951,109, forward strand.
GTATCCCGATGGATTGAAAACCCGAAAGGGCGATCCATGCAAAATAAGGGAATGAGCGAACGACTGCATTTTGAATTAGTCTGTATCATCTACAACTTGGTAAGTTTCGAAAGGATCAAGCTTCAATCAGAATCAGCATTCTTCAGAAAGCAAGATGAGAAGAACGTCAAAAGTCATACGAGTCATGGTAAAGAGGAAGCTCCTTAAAGCGTCATCAACATTGCCAGCATTTTGTTTCTCAATTTGTAACGATCTCTTCATTTCAGGGGATTTGTTTCTTTGACTGTATCGTGCCAATTCAGGGCATATGAATTAATAAAATCAGATTTTCGGTCATGTCTCGTCTTGTACATTTTTATTTTGCAAAAAATGTCTGATGTCTTAAGAAAAAAAACTGGTTGCATAAATACAGATGCTTTTCTTCTAAAAATACGTGCTTGCAGGAAATATACTTACTCTCAGTAGCATTTAAACTCCTATGACGGAATCCAGTAAGGGATACCTCAGGATCACTTGTGCGTTTCTCTATCTTTGCAGGATTGCAGGTATCCAGAACGTAACTTGGGGCATGTAAGCTTCATCCCAGCAAGCTGACAAATTGACACTCAGCCTTAGCACCCAAAGTGCCTTCTCCCCAGCTGATTTGTCCCTTATTACTTCTCCCCATCAGAGTTTGCCAGGCATCACTTCTCCAACAAGGCGGTACCAGAAGGCGCCCATATCCCCGGCTGAGTCAAGAATCCACCTCAACAGAATTTCTAGGAGGTCTTTCAGTGATCTCTCTTTCTCCCCAGCCGAGTTGCCAATCATTCTTCCTCAGCCAAGTACAAAAGTCAGGGAACTATCTCCCCACAGAGCTTCAGCCTCTATCCAGAAGAGCAACGCAGGAAGGAATCACAACAGAGTGAAGAAAGCTTCTACAAACTCCAGCTGGGTCCCTCATTACCGAGATAGGTCCATCACTGACCCATGTCCCCAAGCAGATATCATCTCATCAGGTCTACCAATGATCTCACCCCAGCTGGGATGTCCATTTCAAACAGATCGGCCAGAGATCCTCGCAGTATTGGGACCCGAATCCCGGTTTGGCACCTTTTGCATAATCATAGCATTTACATCATATTCACCCACAAAGCGTAGCATTCCGTCTAATGCGGAGCATTACGGCAAAAATCAAACACATAGCATAATCATAAGCCTTGTTTTGAATTAACACTTGTGAATAATGACATTCCGTCAATATACAGAATATTTCCCCCAAATCCCCAGCGGAGATTCCCCAGTAAAAGCAGTTGCCTCACATTCACAGACACCAGTATATACTCCTTGCGGCACTCGTCCGTGTCACATCCCCAGCGCAGTCGCCTACACTTTGTATATCAGATATTTGTTCATATCATACCCTTCTCCTTTTGACACTCGTCCGTGTCACTCTCCCCAGCTGTTAAACACTCATCTATACACCACTCACACTTATACCGATACTCGTCCGTATCTTATATATACCACTTATATCCCCGCAGATTCAACACTCGTCCGTGTTCTTTGTTAACCAGATGGTACTCGTCCGTATCATCATCTCAGAGCATGCGTCAAGCGTTTGTCTCTACCTGATACTCGTCCGTATCATAGTCTTAAGGATGCTCGTCCGCATCTTTAATCCATACACTGTGTCAAACACTCTTGTCTTCTTGAATATAGACACTCGTCTGTGTCTACTATTCCCCAGAAAAGTCCCTTCAGATTCAACACTCGTCCGTGTTCTCTGTTAACCAGTTGATACTCGTCCGTATCATCATCTCTGAACACGTGTCAGTTTTTGTTTCTACCCGATACTCGTCCGTATCATGGTCTTAAGGATGCTCGTCCGCATCTTTAATCTATACACAGACATCTAAACACTTATACCCTTTATTTCTTGGATGTAAACACTTGTCCATGTTTACTATTCCCCAGTAGATCACCAACGAAGCAAATTCTTTTTCTATCTGACACTCGTCCTGTGTCATGATAAACCCTTTGAGAGCAGCCGTACCCTGCTAGGTGGTCGTCCTCCACCTCTTGATGGTCGTCCTCCATCATGCTCATCCGATGGCCGTCCCCATCGTTGATATTTAGCAGCCGTCCCCTGCTAGGTGGTCGTCCTCCACCTTTTGATGATCGTCCTTCATCATTTTTTCCAATGGCCGTCCCCATTGTTGATATTTGGTTATCTGACATTCGTCCTATGTCATGATAAACCTTGAGAGCAGCAGTCCCCTGCTAGGTGGTCGTCCTCCACCTCTTGATGGTCGTCCTCCATCATGCTCGTCCGATGGTCGTCCCCATCGTTGACCTTTTATCCGGCATTCGTCCTATGTCGCGATATTTTCGGCAGCCGTACCCTGCCAGGTGGTCGTCCTCCACCTTAGATGACCGTCCCTCATCTTAACCCAACAGAGCAGCCGTCCCCTGCTAGGTGATCGTCCTTCACCTTTGATGACCGTACCTCATCATCTGTTTATTTCATTTATTCTTTAACCCGATGGCCGTCCCCATCGTGGTCCCTGTTTCTTTTTAACCCGATGGCCGTCCCCATCGTTGGTTACTTTACTTTTTGAACTTGATGGTCGTCCCCGTCATGTTTCTTTGATCCCCAAAATATTTTGCAGCTTTATCTTGATGGCCGTCCCCATCATAATTCTTTTATCCCCAGCATGTCGGCCGTCCCCGTCATTGCCCTTTACCCAGTAGTCGTCCTCTGCTCGACGGTCGTCCTCCGTCGCCCACGCTTTACAATATACTTTACTTTCTTTTACAATCTATATCCCTTTTCTTCTTCATTCTGTGAGTGCAAATTTTGGACTGTCTTTGATATTCAACCACAAGTTATCTTGTTTGCCTGTTAAGCCTTTGCTTACAACCTGCACAGCTAACTCATGTTTGAATAGGGGCAGCTGTAAACACCCCAAATTTGCCCTCACCCATTCACACCATGGCTTGTGATCATTTCATATGCATAAACTCAATCATAGCATCTCATATCTCAATTTTGAGTCATTGCATTGTTTCTAAGTCATCTGCATCTAGGGTTTGTGATCTGAGCAATCCAAGAGCTTCTTGAGCCACTCCAAATGTCATAAATCACTTCAAAGAGGTCCATGTGTGTTCAAGTATCATATTATATCCTTTCAAAGTCAAGAATGCCAAAGAATCACAAGAACTGGGATTGTTGTGGAAGCAGAGCCAGGCTTGACTGCACAGATGACCTAAAATTAGGGTTTTGGTTTCAGAGGCCATAACTTCAAATTTTTTGGTCATTCTTGTTTCTATTGGTCTCTATATGGTATAGGGAGTATGCATATCAATTTTCATGAAGAAATTCCATGGGGAAGTCATCTGATCAAGAGTTGACTTTTCAGACAAGTCAGTGCAAAATCAGGGCATCTGAGGCCCCCAATGACCCAACCAAGGGGTGATCTTCATCATTTTGGGTGTATTTGATCTTTATTTGATCATGGAAGAAGGTTGAAGTCCACAAAATTCAAGAATTACAAGTTTTTGCAAAGTTGACTTTTTTGGGCAAGGTTGACTTTTAATGAAATGTCATTTTATGCAACTTTTTCAACCCTTGCTTTTTGATCCAAAAATGCTTCAAATGAAAAAACTTTGGTCATGAAAGTTGTAGATTAGATCTTTCCCTTTTCAAAAAGTACAAGAACATGACCTAATTCATTTTGGATCAAAAGTTATGGTTTGTCAAAGTTGGCAAAAATCACTAAATTTCAAGTTATGCACCAAATGGAAAACTTGCAAAAACTTTGTACCAAGGCAATTTGTGACTTCTAATTGATGTCAAATCATTACACAAACATCACATGTGACCTAAAAATCAGAATGGGCCAAGGGTTTCTCATTTGTTTGGCCTTTGGAGCAAGATATTTTCATGAAGATCCAAAGGGAACCAACTTGCAAAAACCATCATAACACTTCATCCACTTGCTGCCTATGTTGCTGAACCAGCCCTAGCCTTTCCCCTCACCTTGCTGCGCAGCCCACACCCCTTGTACCAAGCTAGAACATGACCCATGCTTTCTCTTACATAAAGTTGACAATTTGCAAAAAGCACCATACCAATCAATAAAGGGCAGGTCACATCATCTGACCAATAAGATTTGTTTATGTGGATCAAATGCAAGCAAAACATCACAAGAAGCCAGCCTGAAACTCACCAGAACTCAGCATTCACAAACTCTCTCCATCTTGCATTTTCCTTCGAAACACCTTCCACAGGCCTCAAACATACAAACAAACTCCACCAATCATCTCACCATACTTCACTGAACACAAACAACCACTCAAAATAGCCTGAAAGCCATTGAATCAAAAACACGATTCCTTCACTTCACTGAACAGAACTTGTTCAAACTCTCAAACCAGCCAACATAAACTCTTGCTAAGCATTCAGACATCATCAAGGGACCAAAGGGGGTGGTTTGCATCAAAGGGAGAGGTCAGAAAGTTGCATAACTGAAAGCTTCAAAACTCAGGTAGCTCAAGAACATTTTTTCCAGAAACTTGTTTTTAAGTTCTTAAATGATTCTCCATGTTCCACTGATCATGCTGATATGTTTTGTTTCGAAAATAATTGAGTTTTGAGCATGTATGTGGTTCCTGAAATTTTTTGACCTAAACCCCTTTTGCTTCGATTCAGCTTTGTTGTGTAAAATAAATGTGTTTTGGCTGTTGATTCTTGCTCTATGATGTTTGGGGATGGATTCTGGGCAGAGAGATTAGGTTTTAGTGAGCTAGGGTGGAGGATAGCAATTTTCAGGGAGGATGCTGGCCGGAGAAGATGACCGGAAGTCTTCTCCGGCCACCTGAAAGTGATTAGTTGTAATTAGGGTTAGGGCACCAGGTTTGAATGTGAGCCACTGGATCTTGTTTCCCGCGCGCGTTTGGAAGGCTGAGATCATGTCATTAGTGTTAATTAGGTTTAATTTCATTAATTAATTGAGATTAGTCAGGTTTAAATTGTGACCACTAGATCTGGCGCGCAGTCAACAACTTCTTTCCCAGTTTCAATCCTGGCCTTCCATCCTGCATACTTCTCATTTATTTTATTTTCTTTTATTTTTATTCCATTTAATTTGTCCATTTAATTTAAAATAGTAAAAACCATTTAAAAATTATGAAATTTTTTGTCAAGAGTTTCATTAATTTTTAAAACCCAAAAATATTTTTATTTTTATTTTTAGCATTAAAAAAGTATTTTTAAATATTTAAAAGTTTCTTTTTAATTAATTAATGAGAATTAATTAATTAAAAATACTTTTAGGTATTTAAAAATCACCAAAAAATTCATGAAACCTTTAAAAACATTTAGAAACATTGTTCAACCCTCAAACCAAATTTATTTTTTGATCTTGATGCATTTTGAGAATTTTCCATGGAATTAAAATCATTTTCATGCATTATTTTGATCCAAACTTCCAAAAATCATTTCTGCCTAACCCTAAAGAGTTGGACCTTGATTCTTTTTGCATTGAATTGTGTTTAGCATGTAGTTTGTGAGATTAAATGGCCATGATTTGATCTTTCATTTTCAATTTGTTTGGTAATTTTCTTGTTAAGGAACCCTAAAACCCTAGAAAACTTAGAAAAATCATATCTTGAATTAGGTTAAGAGTTGAGACCTCTCCTTTGGGCAGTGAGTTAGTATAGGTTTAGGGATCCTTTGAGTGCATTTTCAATTTTTTGTAATGCTGTTTGCTTCTGGTTTTGGTTTTTGTTTGATACTTTGATCATAAACCCTAATTTGGGCTTCCATATGCATCCATTTTGCATTTGCTTGTATAACTTGATTTGCCATGATATTTTATGCATCCATGTGATTCATTTAACATCATAAGACATATTGAGAGCATGTTTGATCATTGCATCCTTCATTTGCCATGTTGTATGCCATATGCATCTCATAACTTTTCATGTATGTTCATGTGTCTTAACTTGCTTCATTTGCATTCATGAACTTGTATGATCATCCCCATGTGTTGTTTCATGTTTGTAGCATCTCATAGCATTATTAACATCATGTATGTGCTTCTGGTTTTGCTTCTCATCATGCCATTTCATTCCATTTGGCATTGCATTGCATTCCTTTTCTAACTTTTCAGGTGGTAAGTAACTTTGAGAAGTGGATTTGCCTTCACTTCTCATACTTTCTTCTCATCTCTCTCTTGCATCCATGCTGCATTTTTATGTGTGTTTGAGTTTGAGCTTGCTCATCCTTCTTCTTCTCACTTTCTTTCTTCAAGTGACTTGACTTCTTAAATGAAGCAAGTTACTTTGCTTCTCCTGATCCTTTCATCTGTTTCCTGGTGGTTCCATTGAAGACTTCTTTTGAAAACCTCACAAACCTTAGGAACAACCATGTATGACAATGATTAGGGTTTTGTTTAGTCTCCCCTCTTAGTTTTACCTTTGTGTCTCTTTTGAGTCTTCTCTTCTCATCTCATAATCAGGGACTAAACCCTAAAGGCTTTAAGGCTTTGTGATTAAGCTTATGCCTGCATCCTTCTCTTAGGATGGAGTGTATAACTTTAATCCTAAGTATTAAACCCTTAATGTGTTTAAATCCTTTAATCAATCCACTTAATAATCATCAAGACATCAAACTTGTAACTTGGGCCTTGCATTAGGGTTCTAATTCTTCCTTAATTGGTTAAGAAGGACTAACCCTAGTGTTAATGGACAAGTCCCTCTCAAGTTGTCTTACAAATCATAAAACTCACTTCATCATCTCACCATTGAATAAAATCCACTTAATCAGAGGCTTGTTTTGTCATGAGTTTAATCCCTAATCATGGATTAAGTTGAGGAGCTTTCCTCAGCTTAAACATTCTCATCTATTATCCTTCTATTAGGATGGTGTAATGAGTCTGTTTAATCCTTGATTATGGCTTAACCTCATTACTCAACACTAAACAAAAACACCTAAAACATCTAAATAACCACAAATAGGTTAATGATCTTAATCCTACATCAAAGGTGATTAAGTGTGAGAATCTGACTTCACGCTTAAGGTATTCTCATTACCCCTAATCAGAGGGAAGATGTGGTGAGTTTACTAAATCCATTGGTTTAGACTTAAGCTCATTAACTTATGACAAACTTTCAAAAGCAATAAAAGACTGAAAACTAAAAAAAAAAACAATAATCGTCTCCTTCGGGATTCTTTTCTCATCTCACTCACTCACAAACGAGAACTTGCTTCTTCCGTCTAAATGCAAGACAGTTTGCACCTGAGCCAGACAGGTCATACACTTGAGCATAGACAAGTAAGCAGTTCATAAGTCAATTCATCTTTCAGTCTCTTTGGGTCGAACTATGGTGTTCTGACTTCCTCATTGCACGAGAGGATACGTAGGCATAACTTAACAGTTATCGAACAAAAGTCTCTGTATATTCCCCCTCCTTCCAGCTTCATTCTTTTAAGCCTCATACTCCTGAGCATTTCACTCTTGTTCTTACACTGACACTGTACATATACATATCACATTTCTTTACACTGACACCTGTACATCTTTTTTCCAGCTCTTTTACACACAAATTGCACTGACACTACCCCTTTAAAACACAAATCTTTCAAGCGTGGATCCCGTCGAGTACGGCGGACAATCTGGGTGCTAATACCTTCCCAGGTTGTAACCAACCCCCTTTCTCAGTCTCTCTGGTTCGCAACCGTCTTATCCATCTTTTCCTAGGCCTATGCAGCATTGCCTTTCCTCCGGGATAAAAATGCCTAGCTGGCGACTCTTTTCATCCCCAGTGGGTTCACTGCTGTGTGTTCTCACTGTCCCTCTCGCCGACCGTTCGCGTCTGTACCTTTATTTGGGCCAGTCCCATTTATCGGGAGCGACAATTGACACGTGAAGATTGCTTTGTTTTGAAAAGCTGACAACGTCTGGCAAGATCTGTTTGTTCAACTGGGGAAGAGAAAGGAAGATTTGCTCCTTGTTTACTTGCCTCTGCCTGCAGGATATTTGAAATAATTATGGTGGGGAAGCTTTGAGATTGACCAAGACATGATTTGCCCCAGTATCTGGATTTGATAAGCGCCTGCCCCTGATTGAATTGTTTGACGATGATTTGCCCCTGATTGAGCTGATTTTGAGGATGACTTGGTTCATGTTAGCACCGATGAAGTTCAAGTTCCTCTTTTGATTGCCCCTTGTTGGGATGTCTTGATGTCAAGCACTATTTTTGCAATTAAATTGCTCATACACAAATGGTAATGTTAATGTAAAGTTCGTGCGAGTTTTAAAAAAGTCAACTTATTTGAATGCCGTGATATTGTGATGAATGGACCATTAGTCCAAACGTGTTACTGATTTAGAAAGTGCGTAAAAGATGCAGCAAGAACAATGTGCAAACGAGATTGAAGATTAGCAAATATATGAGAGTCATTTTACGCAACCTTGTTGGTAGCATGCTTTCAGAATAAATCGCGCCTCAATTAGGACTTTCGAGGGTTGTAACGTGGTCTGGTTAATGGTTTGAGAAACAAAGGATATAAGGCTCAAAGTTTGATTTGTACCCAACCCATCTTCATAATGTTCTCCAATCCTACTTTCAATTAACTCTACACATGCATTTGTTTTCGACGTTGCAAGAGTGAAAATTAAGCTTTAAGGTTCGCTTGAAAATGGCAGTCATCTTACTTTGTGGGTGGCCCTTTGATTCTTGATTTTGTGGTCACTGATATTTGCTTCGCTTTTGCTGAGGATTTGAACTCCTCTTTTGATTTATTTTTTCGACTAAGTCTCCATTCGGGTGCTCAACTTAGTGGTTTTTTCCTCTTCTATTTTTTGTATTTTGTTGAATATTGCGACTGCCAAGTCATTTGTTGATGGTCCTCCGACGGGATGTCTCATCTTGCGATTTGAAGATGTAGTCAGGTTAACTGAACAACTACCCTGCCCCTGGTTAGATGTAAGGGTTGTATCCGAAAGAAACTCCTACTTCTAGGCTCGAAGTGGTTGACTAGGGATTAACTCCTTATATCTCCAGTGTTTGGGGATTTGAACAAATGCTTGTACATCATTGACGAGGTTTTATCCGAAAGCATACCACAACAGTTATGGGTATTTCGTTTTCATCATCCTCCCTCAAATATTTGCTAAAGTGAAGTGAGGAAATATTTTTGTGATTTTTGCGATAAATGATAAATGATGAGCGAATGCGAATAGATTGATTCAAAACATGCATAAACATAATATTAACAAAACCAAGTACATATAACAATGTTCAGAGCAAATAGTACTTAAACAAACATTACAAAATAACAGGAATGCGGCAATAATAAATGGCACTGGCTGCCTTGATTTGAGGAATTGAACTTCTCTTGATTGAATGCTTCAGAATTGGAGACTACTCAGTTCAGTCTTCAACAACCCCTTCAAATGTCTTCACTTGTTGGCACCGTGCGGAGGCATTGGATTGTTCTGGACATTTGGATTTCTCGGAGTGAAGGTGAGATCCTTAGAGTCAATTAAGTCTTGGACTTTGTGCTTGAATACTCTGCAGTTGTCAATTGTGTGACCTGGAGCACCCTTGTGATACTCACAGCGAGCGTTGGCATCATAATCTCGGGCAGTACCAGTTTGAGGTGGCATGTCCTTCAAAACAAGAGTTCCCTTTGCCATCAACCCATTAAAGATTTCTCCATATGACATAGGCAGTGGATCAAAATTTCTTTCAGGCCTTCTCTGCTGATATGGTGGGCACTGTTGAATAGCACGTTGGCGTTGTTGACCAGGCTGTTGTGGATAAGCTTGTTGTTGGTATGGTCCAGGTGCATATTGAGCAGCTGCAACTAGAGGATATGGACGTGGTTGATAAACCATCTGAGGTGGAAATGGAGCTTGAATAGCTGGCTGGTAAGGCATTGGAGGAACTAGTTGATAAGGCACAGAAGTGTATTGTGCACCAACAACATACGAGTACTGATAGTAGGGCAGTGAAGTAGGTGCACTCTGTTGCGGTTTCCCACTTGCAGTAGAAATGACATTTGTCTCTCCCTTCTTGTACCCATTGAAAGGCTTCTTGGTTCCAGATTAGCTGCTAGAACCTCCTTGGATCTTTCCACTTTTAAGACCTTCTTCAATTCTTTCTCCGACCATCACCATGTCCGAAAATCCAGAAGATACGCTACTGATCAGCTTTTCGTAGTATTGCCCCTGTAGGGTACCCATGAAGATATCGATCAATTCACGGTCAACCAATGGCGGATGAAATCTGGCAGCTAACTCCCTCCAGCGTTGGGCGTACTCTTTGAAGGATTCGTTCTCCTTTTGAGTCATACTTTGAAGTTGAGTACGGTTAGGAGCTAAGTCGGTGTTGTACTTGTATTGCTTTTTGAATGCATCAGATAGATCAAGCCAAGTACGCACATTATTGCGCTCAAGTTGCATGTACCATTCTAGAGACGCTCCAGACAGGCTGTCTTGGAAGAAATGGATCATGAGCTTGTCATCTCTGGCATGAACGGCCATTTTTCTGCAATACATCCTTAAGTGGATTTCAGGGCAACTGAGGCCTTTGTATTTCTCGAATTCTGGCAGTTTGAACTTAGCAAGGATCACAACATCTGGGACTAAACACATGTCTGAGGCACTCAGAGAGGTTGAGTTGTGTCCTTCCATGATTCAGAGTTTTTCAGCTAACTCGCGACACATCTTTATAGCTTCAGATTCTTGAACAACATGAGGGTTTGTGATTGGAACCGCAATATGCATCTCATACTCAACTTGATGATCCTCTTCAGCATGAGGAAACTGGACTTGAGTTGGAATAGGTTGAGCTTGAGGAATAGCCACAACAGTGACACCAGAGGTAGGTATTGGTTGGGAAGTGAGTTCTTCAACAGCAGGAGTGAAGCCTGGAGGCAAACCATAGACCAAAGGATTTGGAACTGGAACTGAAGGCATTGCTCGTGAGGCAGATCCTTGCACTAGAGCATTGTTCATTGCGGCAGCAGCTTCGCGACGCTCTTCCATCCTAGCCAAAGCTTGTATGGTCTCATAAATCTGGTCAATCTTGTTCTTGACCGAGTCAATATCTTCCCTCATAGCAGCTTGCTCTTCTTGAATCACGTCCATCAGTCTTCTAGTGTTGGCTCGAGTTAGGTACGGGCGTCGGGAAACCAGCTTGATTTACTGAAGATGGAGGAACACGAAATGAGTTCTTGGCTTTGGAATGAAATGCAATATGAATAATTAATGCAAATGAAATGATATGCAATGTCAGAATCCAGGATCACAAGATCAGGGTCTCATGAGTCCAAGGTACGGATGGAAGATACTCTGATCAGGAACTCACTGGGTAGACTCTAAGGTTTTAGGGATCCCAAAGTTGTCAATTCATATGGCTGTTCATCACACAATGAGGTGCTTGAATTTCTTCTTAACTGAACCCACAATGAACTTGTTGAAGCCTCCTCGTGATATGACCATGGCAGAGGGGAATGTTTCCCAAGGACTGTGAGTCGCGAAGTATAGGGTGACGTTCAGCTCTTCTGGTACATAAAAGTCTTCAGGTCGTGAGATTCTCATGGCGACCTAAAGAAAGATGTCTTCAAAGGAAGACACTTCTTCTTCGACCTTTTTGGACTCTTGAACATCTTGCCAAAGAGCGTACTTGGTCTTCGTGAACTATTTCAAGTGCCCGTCCCTGATTAATATTTTTATTGCATCCTTCAAGTTAATGTAGTCCTTTGTCTTATGCTTGTGGCTCTTGTGGAACCAATAGTATTTAGTTTTGTCTGTGTTCGCCTTGACACGTATCTTATTTGGGAAATAGACTCCAACTTGACGAAATTCTGAGTTCGCGCACTCAGGCAAGATCTTCTCGCGCAAGAAAAGAAACATTGTATAGTAATGGAAACGGCCAAATGGCCCTTTGTTGTCCCGAGGTTCTCGGGGATGATCTTCTTTTCTTTTCTCTATTCCCCAACGAGATATCGATGAGACGTCATGCCGTGAAGACTTGGCATTCTCTTGATGCCTTGAGTCATGGGTAGTATTCACAACTTCCTTCTCTTCGCACTGGATGTACGTTTGAGCCTTAATGAGGAAGGTATCTAATGCTGTCGGGGTCTCGATGCCAATGGCCTTGGAAAAGTCATTATGGGGACGAAGCCCGCGTTCGAGCAAATATTTCTTCATGTCGTCAATCATGGAGACCTGGACGACTTCTTTGTTAAATCACTCGATTTAGGCTTAAAAAGATTCTTCCTTCCCTTGGATGATGGCCTCGAGAGAGGCTTATTTCTTCAGGTGTCCGCGGGAGGCAGTGAAGTGTCTTGAGAATAACCTCCCAAGTTACCTCCACGAGGTGATGTATTCATAGGGGAGACTTTTATACCAAGACATTGCTCCCTTCCTGAGGGTGGTCGGGAACAATCTGCATTTGACAGTGCTTTAGACGCCGCGATAATCGAGCAGAGCATCAATGTTTTTGATGTGCTTGTCAGAATCTATTGTGCCATCGTACATGCCCAGGGATGAAGGTTTTTCCAGACCATTGGGTAGTCTAGTGGACATGATTTCTTGATACTATGGTCCTTAGGGCTCTTCGCCGTCGTTGGAGTTGATTGAGCGTGAACGAGAGCAGGTATTTCTTTGATGTCAAGGACTGTGACCTTGACGAGGAGATTGTGTTCTTGATCGAACCCTAGGTTTGGGTGGAGGAGAGCTTCAGATCTCTGGTTGTGGATCCCTTCGTGTCTTTTTGGCCCCTAGGGAGCGCTGGCTCCTAGGAGGGGTACAATTACATTTCCTGATCGCATGGGTTTCTGGTTCTTCTCGCATATGATGATTCCGTCTTCGTCTGGGAGAAAGAATATGAGCCCTCCCGTGCTCGCGTCTTGGCGGGGGAGATCTTGGATGTCGAGCATCTTCCAACGCCCCAATCCTCGCGTTCTGTTGGAGGATTATAATGTTCGTTTAATTGAGAGCCTCGACCAGGACTACCATGGTCTGGTCGGTGTTGGGTAACACTGGAATAGGTTGGTGATCCTCTGGTGCACTCTTGGGGATCCTTTTTGATCGACTACTCTCCAGGTGTTGGATTTCTGTGCTGTTGGCATGATCTGGTGAGGGAGGGAGATGCGGTGGCTTCATCTCTTTGTTGGTGTGTGTTGTCCCCAAGAAAGAGGTTTACTCCGTCGTTGTCCATCTTACCGTCGGGGATAATGGTTGTGTCACGAGAATCATTGACATTGTCACAACCGATCATGATTGAAATCTTGGAAAGCCGCTTTGATATTTGGTTTTCGAGGAAAGAAATACGAGGATGGCAGAGATTCCCACAGACGGCGCCACTGATCTTTGCGGTTGATCAGAACCTGAAGTGGGGCAGAGACTTCGTCTACGATGTTGAAATCTGAAGAGGAGAAAAAATGGGTGTACCTGCAAGACACCCAAATGCTAAAGTAAAAATCAGAGAGAAATGGGCAAATATAAAATATGTGTCTTAGGATAATATTGAATACCTGACCCTCTCAAATGAAAAAGGTTTTTATAGTGCCCCAGCGCTTGGCCATTGGTCTCAATTTTTGGGCCTAAATAGTCGGTTCCCAAAGATAGACAACTGCCAAAAACTAACCGTTACGATGGACATGTCTGTTAGGAACTAGCCGTTGAGACGAGCAAGATCCTAGACGCGAGCAGACATGCCACAATTGTTTTTGAGAGGCTGCCCATATATGAAGGACATAAATTGTGATGGAGGGCAGAGATGACCATGTTGATTATGGAGATCAACTGACCAAGTCACCTCGATGGATGGACAGAAGAAAAATTGCTTTCTTTTGCCCTCAGCTAGCTGTATCTAGTTTATTAGGTCATTCTAAATATAAAAATGATTGAGACATACCTAATAATTAGAATATTTCAGATAAAATTAAAATATAATTGATTGACGGTGTAAAATATATATATATATATATATATATATATATATATATATATATATATATATATATATATATATATATATATATATATATATATATATATATATATATATATATATATATATATATATTTTCCTTTACTCTAGTGAAACAAAAACTCTCGTATATTTTATTTTTTGCTGAATAATTTATTTTTCTCTATTAAATACAATACTACTGCAATCATTATTGTTAGGTTTTACCCCACTTGCCCGAACCGAACCTCACGTTCGTATAACCGAACCTCAGCTCCGGAATAATCCGAACCTTCAACCCCACCAAAACAATAACCAAACCAAGAGAGAGAAAATCACCTCCTTTCTAGAGAGAGAAAAAATCAAAGCAGGAAGAAACTGATTCTTTCTCTAGAGAGAGAAACTACTCAATTTCTAGAGAGAGAAAATGGTTCAGGTCGCTAAACGGAAGAAAGGAAGGCCGTCGAAGGCGGATCTAGCTCGCCGCGCTGCTGAAGCTCAAGCCTCCGCAACGGAATCCGATTCCCGCCGTAGCCTCCGCCGCAAGAACGTGAGGTACAATATAATTGATTACGACGGTGATTACATCGATGATGAAGAGGATGAGAGGAGGCGAGAGAAGAAGAAGCTCAAATTGATGACGAAGCTGCACCAAGGAGAACAAGAGCAAGAATCGGAAGATCACGCACCAATGGAAGATGAAGAAGAGTGTAATGAAATTGAAGGAGAAGTTGAGAATGAAGAAGAAGAAGAAGAAAAAGAAAAGCATGAAGAAGACGGTGTGGTAATAGTGCTTAATTCACTGTTTGTTAGTGTCACTGAAATACTCTTTCTATTTTCTCTCTCTAGGTTTTCTCTCTCTAGAAATTCAGGAGAGAGAAAATATAACTAACATTTCAACTGTCAAAACTACCTTCTATAGATTCTGATCTCTTCTCTCTCCATATATCTATAGATATATAGATATAGATTATTTATTATTCATTTATTTATACAATAAAATAAAATTCCTAGGGCACTGTTTTTATCTGTATGATTTTTTTTGTTGGTAATTATCCAATTCTATGTTTTGTGGCTGTATCAGATTTTCTATTTTCTATATATATGCAATTTTGGGATTTTGGATGTAATTAATTGTGTATTTTGTGTGGATTTGTTTATAATGATAACAGATAAAGGGAACAAAAGTGGATTCAAAAGGGCTCCACTCAATTTCTGTTTCAGGTTTGTATGATTTTACTGATTGTGGGTGCAAATTTGTCTTTTCAATTTTAAAAGATTGAAAAAGGAAAAGTGATATGTACTGAAAGGGTGTTGAAATTTCTGTTTCTTCATTATCCTTTTTTGTGTTTCTGAAACTTTACTATGTGTGTTTAATCTTTTATTGTTAGGAACTCCAGTCAATTATCCACATGGGATTCCGTTGCCTGATAGGAAGATATTGGAGTTGATCCTTGACAAGCTTCAGAAGTATGTGTTTTCGTTTTGCAATTCTCGATTTTTGTTTTGTTTTGGTGCTTATGATTATCTAATGACAGCATAATGGTGTGTGTTTTAGGGTACTGTTTTGTTTGTATAATAGTGTGTGTTTTAGGGTACTGTTTTGTTTGTATACTGGTGTGTGTTTTAGGGTACGGTTTTATTTTCTAATGATTCGGTACTGACATACTGTTTTATTTTCTAATGATTCGGTACTGTTGTGGGTTTGAATGATTGGCAGGAAGGACATATATGGCGTGTTTGCGGAGCCGGTTGATCCGGAAGAGGTGTGTGGAATTTTCTTCATGTGACTTGGTTATCTTGCTTTTGGAAGACTCCTTTGAGTTGGAAGTTCAAATTCTGTTTTAACATGCAGCTTCCTGATTATCACGATGTGATTGAGCATCCCATGGATTTCGCCACAGCAAGGAAGAAGTTGGCGAATGGATCTTATCCAACCTTAGAACAATTTGAGGTATACAAAGCTGTTAATGAGTGGTAGTTTTTTTTCTCTCATTGAGATTTTTGTTATTTTGCAATGGAATTGATGTTGATTGTGCTTTTATTTAGAGACATTACCCGTACCTCTTAGCAACAGTTTGGTCTTGTACAGTTAAATACTTTATGCAGACAAAACATTGAAATGACATATACTGATGATAGGAACCAGAAATTAAACTACAGGGTATTTCTAACCGATACATTGTAACCCTTCATGTACTTTTGAGGATTTCCAAACAGAATGCCTAGAGGAGTGTAATATGAATAGAATCATCTGGGATTTAGTGCTTTACATGATTGTATTTTACACTTGAGATACTTGTGTTTTCACCCACTGATATATTGGATTTGAGCAATGGTTGTATTAATAACAGGATTTACCTTAACTTAACCCAAAAAGTGGAAGAAAGAATTTCTGTTTCATGTTTGATTGTTTCTTGACTAGCAATGAATTGTGACCATCTGACTTGGTATTAATATTACATTAAGCTCTTAGGGATGTAGGACCTTAAAACAATTTTATCCATGCACTGTGAACTTACTTAAATTATCTTATGGGGCATGAGATCCCAAAACATTTTCTAGTAACAAATGATGTCGAATAGTTATTGGCATCATTGATGT
Organism: Lathyrus aphaca; assembly: GCA_963966055.1. Taxonomy (NCBI): domain Eukaryota; kingdom Viridiplantae; phylum Streptophyta; class Magnoliopsida; order Fabales; family Fabaceae; genus Lathyrus; species Lathyrus aphaca. Next base: position 340,967,684 of record OZ014524.1, read on the forward strand.
CGAATAGTTATTGGCATCATTGATGTCAAATTGTTATTTGTATATTGCCGTCCATGTTGATACAAGATATCCGTAGTCAAAAGTCTAATTGTATATTGCCGTCCGTGTAGATACAAGATATCCGATGTCAAAAGTCTAAAATGCAAACAATATTTTGGGTATAGTTTTTTGTTTTTGGCTTCCTGTTCTTCATAGGTATTACTCAAGCGATAATGCCTGAAAGATATGATATACTGGATCCTGGGTTCTAAATCTTGATTGCCTATGAATAAGTGGCAGTGTCTGTAATGAAAATCTTATTATTAGTTGGTTCTAAAATATTGTAATTAAGCTGTTGAGGAGTTCCCTGATAACACGGTTTAGGCTTCATGAAGTACTATGATTTATAAGGATTTTTATTAGGCATTAAGCCATCATTGTTTCTCTCTAACTAGCATGTCTTTTCTTCATACTGACAATTTATTAATGCTTTTTGATCACTGGCAACTGTGATACATGGTATTCCAGAAATGTAAGAATCAACTTGCATCTCTATTAGAGTAGATTCCACTATTGCATAAAATTCCAAATTTTTGATTTCTTTTTATGTTTTTTTGTTCCTCTCAATTGTGAATTACTTCCATACAAACTGCAAGACAAAAGGTTCTATTGTTATCACACTGACTTGTGAATGCAATTATGAATGCAGAGTGATATATTTTTAATTTGCTCAAACGCAATGCAATACAATGCACCGGAGACTGTATACCACAGACAGGTATAAAGCTCAATACTTCTTTGTGTTCTCTTACGGACAAATATGGCCAGACTAGCCATTTTGCCATGCCTCGTTTTTTTACCCATATATTTGCTACAGGCACGAACAATACAAGAACTTGGCCGGAAGAAGTTTGAAAAATTAAGGATTAAATTCGAACGTACTCAGGTTGAGCTAAAATCAGAACCGAAAACACAGTCTAATTCTTTGGCTAAGAAGTCACTGAAAAAGCCACCAGGTTGGGCCTCTCAAGAATCTGTTGGCTTTGATTTATCCTATGGAGATGTGCAACCAACTTCCTATCCAATGCAAGGTGTTAGTAGCTGTGAGAGGCCTGCCACCATTGATGGTATTGTGGAGGCGAATCCTTTCTTTATTGATGCCAATCAAGATAAAGCTGAAGATGTTTTGTCAGGTATCCCAAAGAAGTGAACATGCTGTAATATACCTTTTGTGTATGATACTAATGTTAGGATCTGGTTATTCCATTTTGATTATCTTTTTCCTTGTTCCAGGGAAGAATATTGTCTCTAAGATGGGAAGGAAGTCATTTGTGCTTGACGAGAATCGTCGTGGATCTTATAATATGTCTAATCAACCAATCACTAGACCAGATTCAACATGTATGACCTTTGAGAGTGGAATGAGACAGCTGGTTACTGTATGTATCAAAGGATACAATTTTAATTCTTGAATAGTTGGATTTCTTCTACTTTTAATGTTAACTCATTATAACTGTATTTTTTGGATACAGGTTGGCGTCCATGCTGAATATTCCTATACTAGGAGTTTGGCTCGTTTTAGTGCATCTTTAGGACCCATTGTTTGGAAAATTGCTTCTCACAGGATTCAGCAGGCACTTCCTGCCGACTGTAAATTTGGTCGTGGCTGGGTTGGAGAGTATGAACCGATTCCAACCCCAATATTTAAGCTCGCTAATCATCTACAGAAGGAAACTAGTTTCATTACAAAGTCGCATGGTGACAAAAATTGTAAGGATGTGGAACCCAAAACTGAAAATCCTGTAAATGGAAGGATGGTTGAGGGAAAACATTTTTCAGATTGTCCTGCCAGTGGGCCTGCATTCGAAGGAAATCCTTCTATTGGTTCTGCTGGAGTGAAGCCCAGTGCTTCTCCTCCCAACATCCCAAATAAGCAGAATTCCCATTGTAGGAATTTAGGCATACCTGAGAATAAGAGTTTGGAGAAAGAGGAGCCGAAATCTTTATCCTCAAGTAATCAAAATAATTCCAGTGTAGTTGCTAAGTTTGGAAGTAATACTCCTGCAACAGAGTCTAAGACCAAAGAGATGGTGCCTAGGAACTTGAATACTTTGCCATCTACAAATTTCAAGCAGCCAGATACTAATGAAGTTGTCAGTGGAGAATTGCCTGATGGAAAAGTCATGAATACAAGCTTGAATAATCGCTCAACTCATCCATCACCAGTTGATACTCTTCCGCAAATACCATCAGCTCCATCTGCGCAAAGAGATGCCTCAGGCAATGCTTCAGCAGCAGCAGCTGCTCAGACATGGATGTCTGCAGGGGCAGGGGGATTTATACCAGGACCTGAGAATTCTGGTTCATCCAAAAATCAGATTTCTGCAGATTCTATTCACAACTCAACAAGAGAGTTCCATCAGCATATTTCAAGAATTCAGGGAGAGTTTCCTTCTGGTGGAATGTCTCTCCAGTCTAATAAGAACAATTTTCCATTTCATTCTAGGCCTCAACCTAGTCACGTAGTTGCCATTTCACAGTTTCCCAACCGACCTATGGTTTTCCCTCAATCAACATCCGCGGACCAATCCAGATTTCAAATGCAGACCTCTTGGCAAGGTCTCAGTCCTCAAAGCCAACCAAGGCAGAAACAGGAAACTCTTCCGCCTGACTTGAATATTGATTGTCAATCTCCAGGGTCACCTGCAAAACAATCTTCTGGTGCTGTTGATTCACAGCAACCAGACCTAGCTTTGCAATTATGAGGAGTTGTTTGTATCATGATTTAGATGTTTCGACTGGAATTGGACTAGTGGGATTTGCATCTCCTGTTATCGGATGCTGAATTTTGATCCTAAAAGGCTTGATTAAATGTGAGAAAGTAAATAGTTTGCCTGGGTCAGGATTTAGCACAAGATAGTCCTGAAGCAAAGTGAGTTTGAAACTTCAGAGGATCTCGGTGGACATGTATAAAAATAACCTAATGACATGCCATCTTTTCCAAATCACCGGCCTTGGGCAGCAATATCCGTGGCCACTCCCCGGAGATTATGCCGTAGCAAAAGCTGTCTGTCAATTGATTATGATCAGCTGGTAGAAGGCAAAAAAATGTTGGTGATGCCTTGTATATTGTATACTAATTGATGAAATTGGGTTGCCTAGATATTTCTTTCATTTGATGATTAGTACTTTGTACTACTGCTACATCTGTATTAGAATTGGTGGTAGTGCATCATAATTATGTTATTAATTTGTACATTTGATTTACTCGTTACTAATGGAAAACCATTGCTTGCTTCCTTTGTCTAATTAACTCTATTGGGTTGCTTCAACAAACAAATTATAGTTAAGTTCTATTCAAATTATGGTTAAGTTCTTTTCAGAATAGCATATCATCAAGAGGTTAACTATATTGTTTATGCAAACACTTCTTGACACAACATATATAATGATATAAATGAAATACAAAGTGTGAATCAGTTTTCATCTAATCTTTCCAAGCTGTATCCTACATTGAAATCGGAATTCAGATAAAGTGGAATTATAAATAAATAAATAAAATCTCTATCCACCTCCTTGATGTTTAAACTTCAAACTGTGGCAAATTATGGTGACATAACTTACCATGATTTTGTCAAACTCAGTGCAAATTCAAACATTATGCATGACTAAACAAATGGAAGTGATTATTGGCTCTTGTTAATGGAAAAATCTATATATTTCCTTAGATAAACCTTTGACTATTGTTTGCTCTTTGACTTTTTCGCTTGGTACTTCTTTCGATCTCTAAGCATACAGACATCACCATGGCATACAAAGTCTTTGGGTTCAGAAGATTCAGAGAAGCAACAGAAGAAAAACAAAGTCATTATTGCAAGTGAAAGCAAAACAAAGTGGCTTTACTGAATCTGAATTCATGATGATTGATTTATATATGTAAGTAAGATATGAACACAAACACATTTTATGATGTAGTGGGAAACGAGTAACATAAGAAAAATAATAGAAATAATCTTGTTGGTCAAAGCTTGCAGATACTGTCTGTGTCAAAGAATCAAAACACGTCTTGTTTTTGTTGACAACTTGTCACGTACAATAGTAGTTGTCATGAAACACGTTGAGTTGGCATGGAAGTGTAGAATTATGAGTCTAGTATTTGATCCCTGTCAATTATATTGAGTGACAACTCAATTATATTTGCAGTTACACATTTTAAATACTTTTATGATTTATATTCAAAATTACATAGAAATAAAATAATAGAAATTATATTCTTACACCTAATTCCTACATCTATAGTATTTATCTATTTACAGTGAATATTGAAATATTATAATATTATTTATTTTATTAAATTATATTATTTATTTTCTTTTATATATTATTTATTTTTTATTAAGAAATATCGGTTGTTTAATTTTTTTTAATATCTGAATATTTATTAATTAACTTCATAATTTAATTAATCAATTTTTTATTTTTCATTAACCAACTTTGATTTACTACTAAAAACTATTTTTAATATTATATTAACCAACTTCATCACTTCATTAATCAATTTTTTATATTTCATTAACTAAATTTTTTCACTCTTAAAAAGACACTTTTAGTGTAAACATATATCATTATTGATATATGCTTACAAATTTGTGCGTGGATATTGTTTAGGCACATATGTATTGTTCACATGGTAGTGTTTATACAATTAGTGAATAGTGTAAGTTTTTAGTGTAAGCATATATTATTGTTAATAAAATAAATCATCGAATTCAATAAATATCTTATGATTTATAAACAAAATTGCATATTAATAAAAGAAAATATGAATTAGAATTCAAGCATATAGCTGAAATAAAAACAGAGATTTAGGTGTTTATGCAATACAAATGTATATTTAAGTTGCAAGGGAGATTTTATCATTCAAGCTTAAAACCAATAAGATAATAAATATGAAGAACCGACATAAGAATAAAATATGTGTAATAAATATGAGAATATTGTATTGGATATGAGATAAGATTATACATAATAGAGTTGTAAATGACAACATATATTAGAGAATAAAAATGCAATTTACTACTGAGTGATCATTAAATTTTTAGAGTAAGGTTATTACCAAAGCAGCTTATATGACCGACAAATGTCAGCATAAAAGTAAATTTCTAGACACTTATTGAAGTTTGGAGTAAATTGTTCTATTTTGATGGTCGCTAAAACTTCGGTTATTGTTCAAATCAAATTAATTCAATTTGATGGTAAGGTTGTAATTGTATCTTCAATGGTTAATAAAGAAGTGGAAAGGGTTATCAACAATGAGAAGTGAAATCTGAAGATCAAAATTTATCATTTGAGATGTATTACTTTAGTGTGTCTTGGAAGGGGATGAAGAGTAAAGACCCTAGATGAAGATTTATAAAATTATGGCAGAGAAGACTTAGTTTCAGATTGATGCTCCTATTATGAATACTAGTAGTATTGAGGTAAAAATGATAGTTACCTGATCAGTTACCATTTAAGTTAGGTATTTTATTTTTTAATCGTAAATAAGTCAGATAAATTGTGTGAGTTAAGTGTTTTTTAATAATAATTAGTTTTGTTTTGATTATGTTTAGTGTGTTGTTTATTATGAATTTCTTGAGGATATTTAACGCTTTTGGTATGTCAGCAAGTCAAAAACAAGGTTAGAAGCTCAGAGGACCGAGCATTGGATGCGGAACCAAACCGGAGCGCGAAAGCGGAAGAAAAATGCAAGATTTGATATAATTGATGTTGTTACGTGTAAGAACCTTGCTATTACGCGTAAGACCTCTCCCTATACGCGTAGGTTACGCATTCTGGCAAAATGGTGGAAAAAAGGAAGAAAAGTGAAGCCTCTGCCATTGCGCGTAATGGTTGTCATTACACGTAATGGACTGCATGTTGATTGGCCTAGGATGCGTTACGCGTATAATACCTGTTGCACAACAGGTCACAACACGTAACAGTCAAGTCATTACGCGTAATGAGGCCCAAAATAGTTGAAAGCCCAATGTTCGGCTGTTTATTCCCAGAGCGCGATTTTTTCAGGGTTGGACGATTTTTGGGAGCAAAATACGGGTTTTGAAGGCCGACGACTCAAATTTTTGCAAGGATATCATATGTTCAAGAGTTTTCTGACGATTGAAGATTGATCCCTCGAGAAATTCTATAATGACAATACTTTCATCTTTATTTTTATTTTCTATTATGAGTAGCTAAACCCCCTACTGCAAGGGGTGACCCTGATTCTGAATAACGAATTCAAGTTTATTAATGCAATAACTATTTTTATTTAGTAATTATTGGTTTGTACTTATTACCGTTCTTAATGCTTTAACCATCGAAAAAATAGATTTTGATTTTTCATAAATTATTTGAGTTGGACAGCTGTTATTTATTGATCTGGATAAGAACTTTCAATAATAAATATCACCTAGGGCTAGAGATACTTTATCTTAACCGGAAATTCTTGATATTTGCATGTTTGTTCATGAACATAATTGCCTATGGACATAGTAATTAGGTTACATGACCAAATATCTTTTCACTAAGGACTTAGGATTATATGCCATAGAGAACCGAAAATCAACCGTGTCGGATTTTGTTATTGCATTATTAAGTCGTAATTGTTACATGGAGTTTCATTCACCGAGCCATAACAATATACTTTTCTCTGTTAATCGTTAACTAATTTACTCGCTTTCTTTAATTGCAAATTTTAATATAATCGTATCAAAACCACAACAAACCAAAGACTTTTGTTTAATTAAAATTGTCTCTGAACTTTGTATCGTCAAGAAATCCTTGAGATTTGATACTTTACGTTTTTTTTCCTTTATTACTACAATAGGCAAAATAGTACACTTGCTATTTTCCTATCAAGTTTTTGGCACCGTTACCGGGGAAAAAGGATGAATATAGGAATAATTATCTCTGTGAATATGGACGACATTGCTCAATCTCCGAAGAAGTCCTTAGGCCATGCTAGTGTTATTTACGGGTTGTGTTAGAAGGCATGAGTCACTGATTTGGATGGGAATCTCCTATTGACACCAACAGCGGCACAGAATGCTGATTGGATGAAGGACCAGTCTCAGAAAGATGACACACCCCCACCACTCAGACAAACATATGGCCGGGAGGTTGGTACCAGTACTCAACGCCATGATGCGCAACTGTAACACGGTGGGAGAACTGACTTTCTATATATGTTGCAGATAGCAAGAGTCGCCACCGACTTTTATTTTATCCAAGTGGAAATGACATAAAAGAACAAGAAAGACCTATTTTTAAAAGACTTGAGTTCGGGGGTAGGTTATATAAAGGGAAGGTGTTAGCACCCTTTATATCCATGGTTATCCATGAGCTCTTAGTTACTTAGCTCACTTAATTGTTTTGAAAATATGAAGTGTGTGATTAAAAAAATTTCTAAGTACTTTGTAATGATCCTCGTATGGATGTATACGAAGCCTTTGTTTGAAAAAGTTTGAAAATAGTGAGGTGTGAAAAGTATTTTTAAAGGGTGTGAGCCAGTAACTTAGAGTTCCTACCCTAGACTAAGTCGTTCATGTTCTTTTATATTCTTTCAAGGGTAAAACTATCCCTATTATTAAGGAATAGGTAGTCATTACCTTGGATTTAAGGGACGGGCGTAGGGTCATCGCATGGTCAATGAAGGCAACTGGAGGGTGTCTTTAGCAATTGGGAGGGACTATCATCTTTTAAACCGAAGGGACAAGATCATTTATCGTAGGAAACCTCGTTGGGATTTGATCTTTTAGAAATCTGGGAGGGACTAAATGATTTATTTTATGGAGGGACTTTGCTTAAGACACCCTACTTTCGAGGGACTTGACCATATTAAGGAAACTTTAAGAAGGATAACCCTAGGAGGTGTAGACAGCGATCATAGATCGACTTACGTGTGTGAGTGATTATTTTCAAATATTTATCTTGTTATTAATTATCTAAGTCCAATTATTCAATTAATCTTTTACACACCCTACATTACTAACGACACAATTATAATAAAAAGAAATTAAAAGGCAGAATAATAAAGGGTCCCTAAACTATTACAGTGCTTCGGGGCAGTTACATAATTATGAGGCGAAAAATAAAATATAAAATATTTACAAGCGAGAAACAATTACATAATTATAATGGCGAAAAGAAACATAATAGAGCAACAATAACAAGGCAGGTTATGAATAACATAAAAAAGAGGGAAAAGGTTTTAAGGTTTGAAAAACTATTTTTTAGGGTTTATGAAAAAATTTAGGGTTTAGAAAGGTTTAGGATTTAGAAAAATAAATTAGGATTTATTAATGAAATTTTTTAAGAGAAAATTAGGTTTAAGAAATAAAAAAAACTAAATTTATTTATTTAATTAATTTATAGTTTTAATAAAAAATAAAAAATAATGTGATAAAAAGATAAATATGTATTATTGTTTTTTTATTAAGGAAATAATTAAAAGGAAATAATATAAATAATAATATGATATATAATATAATAATTAAAAAAAAGAAAAGAAAGAAAAACATAGACAATAAAATGGGGGATACCTGGATTTGAACCCATGACCTCCCCATTACCAAGCTGAAGCAAGGACCACTGGGCTGCGCGCGTTGGCTTGTCATCCATGTGAGCAAAACACAATATGTAATAATCCTGCAAAACAAAATGAATATTAAAAAAATAGGGGACCTGAGAATCGAACCCATGCCCTTGACTTCACACGCGCGCCCTTTTGCCATCAGGTCACCTGCAAAATTTTGAAATATATGTGAAGCGAAAATAATAAAAAACAAGATAGAATTTGAAATTGTGAATTGGCGCCATTCAGGTCATTTTCTTCCTTGGGATTTCGCAGGTATTCCTGCGAATTTTCCTACGTGCTTTCCTGTGATTTTTATTGCATTTATTTTCACAGCAAAACCTATATTCATTGTTATACCCGCATAGCTCAAATTAACTCGCAAAAATTACACAGACCAAACACTCATGCCTCACACAATTCAATTATGCTCTTAAAAAGCTCTCAAACGACTTAAATCAAGAAGCCCCAAAACCAAGGCCTAAACCATAACTATGGTGTTTTTGGCATCTTGCGTCAATCCTTCCTTACAACTGCCCAAAAATCATCCTTATGACATGACAAACATGAATCAGTCATTAATTTTCAGTTATAACAAATAAATATATGCAAATCGAAAAAAACAAAACAAGAACAAATGAGTTTGGTTATGGCGTATGGATGCGTTTTGAATGATGCAATTGATCAGGATAGCTTCAAGAGTGTCCAAGGAACAAGTCTAGTCCATTAGAATACCTTAATTCAACCTGCAAATAAGAAAACGAAAATTGAAAATTCTTGGAAAATTTGAAAGTGAAAAGTGATCTTTGGTCCTGAAAAACTCGCCCCTAATGCAATGGTCTTGTTTGTGTATATGTAAGGATGCAATTAGGTCAATTTTTTGGGCCCTTGTATCATGGATTTGAGTTACTTGATGTTGAAGAAAGCCATCACTTATAATGATCCAAAAATCAAATATATTCTTGCCAATTTGATCTAACACGAATTTGGAGAGTATCCAATCAGTTAAAATGTTGTGTGAATGCTTCTAGAACAAAGATTTGATCCAAATATTGTCTTTTTATATTTTATTTTTATTTAAATTGAATTTTAACAAATAAAATCCAAAATAATAGAAAATAAATTATAAAAATCAGAATAAATGGTCATTGGGTCGTGCATGACTTTATCTTTGAGATTGGGTTGCAATTTGATGGGCCCATTTGGAAAATTTTGAAGTTTAGGCTTTTTTTTTGCTTCATACACCCCTTGAAATTTTCCCAACTTTGACAAGGCACAACTCTCTCAATTTTAAGGCTATGAAAGTGATCTTGGACTTTTTAGAAAGCTTAGAGAGTCCTATAATCAACCTTTTTGGTACCATGTCCATATCTTTTACAATTTTCAAATTATGAGCTTTTGAAAAAGTTGACTTTTTGTTGACTTTTAAAAGGACCTATAATGTTTTAGCTCATACCTTCCAAATGAAGCATTTTTAGGCTTGGCTTGTGAGACACAAAGTTGTAGAGAATTCAATTTCCTTCAAAATAAGCTTTGGATGGGTGGTCAAAGTATGTGAAAGTTATGGCTGGTCAAAGTTCAATTGACTTTTACTGTGAAACCCTAATTTAGAAACTTCTTGATTCTTGAAGATCTAAGATTTCCTTGATGAATCATGATCAACCCTTGATCAAATGATGAATTTTACCTCATAATCTTAATCTTGACAAAAAATATTGAAGTTTTACTTTGAGTTGACCACAGTTGACCTCAATTTGACTTTTTTACCAAGTTGACTGATTTTTGAACATTTGAACATCTGGCTAGTCAAACTTATTGGGAAAACTCTGAAACTTGGAATGGGGATTCTTGAAGACATGTGGGATGTTATGAAGCTCACTTGAGGTCTTGGAAGTCCATTTATCTTGGAGAAATTCAAAACCCTAGTTCTAGATCCATTGTTCAGGAGGAGGCTTAGTCTAATGAAACCTTCAATCCTTTTGACCAATTGTGAACCTTGAGAAACTTTGAGAAATCTTGAGATACCTTGCCTTAATTGTGGGAGGGAAAATTTTGGGGCACAACATCAACCGACAAAGCCAAAGACACAGACAACTTAGCCACCTCCTTCTGTTGATGAAGACTCATTAGAGCACCTGATGAGGATGTCTCACTTTTGTATGATGCAGAACTTCTGTTACTCGTATGGGATTTCGGGTCGATACTTGACTCATCAAACAAATGTACAGGCTGCTGCCCTACGATTCAGAGACAGATACAACGAAGATCCACCAACACACTATTATGGGAAGTTCACCTATCCTGGGTGGACACATCCGGTTCAAATAGGAGGAACGGTGATTCAACCTCATCCGCAGCAGCACCAGACACCTCCTCAGCAGCCTCCGCCGAGTCCTTTCATCCCTTAGCTGCAACAGACACCATCAGGCTACTATGAGGATATGACTCATCTCACTTCTCTAGAACATGGGAAACTTGAGCTTGATCTTGATCCTTCCTATTGAGATCGACTTTGACGTGCATATACAGGACGAAGGTCCTAGAAATGGAGAGTTTTGTTGATTCAATTTTTATGTTATTTCTTTTAGTTTTTGCTATTATTTCCTTTTTTGATGTACTTGTTGGTTTCCTTTATGTACCTTTCTTTTTTTTGTTTATTTTTGTTGTGCTTGTAATTGTCTGTTTTCGGGTTTTGAAAACTTAATTAATTTTGTTCTTGCATACAGTTTCTTGATTTATTTCATTAAATACGTGATTGTTACTGGATATAGTGGATGATACTGATTACTTCCACCGTAGACTTGAATGTCCTCTCATTTGAGTCACCCTGACAATTTGATATTGTTGTATATGATTGGACGCACTGGTTAAATAAAGATTTCAGAACCAGCAGAAAAAAGCCTTAAATAACGAGACACTATGGAGGCTGTCAGTTTTACCCGTCATGGTGAGATCAGAAAAAGCCAAACATATATATCATCATGAGAGATATCAGGTATGACTTTATCTATCCGAGTTTACGTACATTCTTTTTTAATATTAACTGTATGAGTACACACACTAAGGCATTTTTTTTTGTTTATCACCTAGAGCCTTTCTAGCCACCCCTTGATTATTATTATTATCCTTTATTTACCCCCTTTGATCATGTATCCCTTTGTTTGTCTTATACCCGTCATTATTAACCCATGGCCAAATTATTTTTCTAATCTATTCAGAGTATGTGTTATTGTTTTTAGATTTATGTTCAATTTTAAGTTTGGGGTTGCTGTTGGAATAACAATCTTTAATTGGGGGGGGGGGGGGTGGGTAACTATGCAATAATTGTAACGCCTCAAATTTTGTTTAGTTAATTAAATTGGATTTTTGGTATTTTGTGTGTGGAAGAAAGAAATATTATTCAATATGATATTTAATTATATGAATTATATTATATTAAATAATTATTTGGTGAATAATTAAATAATTGGAAAAATAAAGAGATAAGGGTAAGGTGGTCGTTTGGTGAAAATAGTGAGGGTATATGTGAAGACCATAGATTGAGTCTAAGGGGCTATGTTGGAATTATGGAAAAGAGAAAAGAAAATCATGTTTGTGTGAAGCGATGTACCGTTCGTGAATAGAGAGAAGAATAAGGAGAAGGTGAAAGGCTTGAAGAGAAGAATCCGCGGGGAATAAGAGAATTCTCGTTGAAACCAAGGTAAGGGTGAGATTTTCCGTCTCTTAAGGGTTCTATAATGAGAATTAGCTTGTGTTATTGATTATAGGTTTGGAGGTTGAGTGAATTTGGATGAATTGATGTGTTATGATTGTTGTTATTGATGTATGTGTTGCAGAGATATTTGTTGTAGATGTTTATATTGTTGAAGATTATGATGTGGATGTATTGAAGGGTTATGTTGGGGATTTGGGTTTTAAAGAGAAAACCTAGGATTAAAGATGTAGAATTGATGAATATGATAATTTGTTTTGTGATGTTTGATGCGATTAATGTATATGTGCTAGATAGGGTTAAAAGGACTCAAACGAGGGTTATTGGGGGTTAATAAGACAATTTAAAGGTGTGAAATCGCAGTGGGAGAAGTTCTGTCATCACAGAAACTAGTCGGGACAGCGAAGAGCTCGCTCAGCGAGTGACTCCTGACAACATTATTTCGAAAACTTAAAAAATTCATATCTTGAGCTTCGGGTGCCCGATTTGCGCACCGTATGAAGATGTGCGAAGCTAAGAAAATTTACTTTCATTTAAAAATAATTTCATGTTTCTAGAAACAAGTTATATAATATGAATTGATGTTGGAAGGTGAGTCATTGTATATTGAACTAAAGACATGTGGCTATAGATGATGAATCTTGTTCTAAATGGGAGAATGGTGATGTCCTATGACTAGGGATGGTAAAAACGATGTGTAGGAATTAATTATATTGATGTAGAGGTGTAGGTAATGTGATAAGGTTGTTTGTAGTGGAGTCCGATGAATAGACAATGATAATTAACTGCTAACGACTTTGTGATGTTAATTATGTGTTGAAGGTTAAATGATGCTTACGTTGAGCAAGAATATAATGATGGAATGTTGATGTTTATGATGAGATAATACTTATATGATGATAATGGTGTATTAATGTTTCGTGTATGTATTCATTGATATTTTAACATGATATGTTATGTTTGTTAAGTTGTTGTAATATGTGGTTGTTGTTGTTGTTGAGTTGTGATGATATGTCATTATTGTTGAATTGTGATGATATGTAGGGGTTGATAAATTGTTGTAATACGATGTTGTTGTTGTTAAGTTGTTATAGTATGTTGTTATTGATAAGTTATTGTAATATGTGGTTGTTGTTGTAGTTGTGGTGATATGATGAGGAAGTTGGTAGGTGTTGTTGTATGTTGTTGATATACGCTATTGATGTTGCTAGAAGTTGTTGTTGTAGATGTGGACATATGTTGTGGTAGTTGGTAGGTGTTATTGTAGGTTGTTAATATATGTTATTGATGTAGTTATGTGTTGTTGATGATGCTAATGCATGATATCATTGTAGTTGTATGTTGTTAATGATGCTAATGCATGAAATCGTTGTAGTTGTAGGTCATTGATGATGCTAATGCATGAAATCGTTATTGTGATGAGTTGCTGTATGTTTATTGTTGTTGTTGCATAGTATCATTGATGGTGCATGGCATGTTCATAGTTGTTGATAGCGTGATTGTGTACAATCATAATGGATGGTGCGGTCATGAAATAGGGATCGTAAGAGGGTGTGATCATGAAATAAGGATCATACTGGACCATGAAATATGGGTCGATGGGTGTGATCACGAAATAGGGGTCATACTGGACCATGAAAGAGGGGTCGAGAGTTCTGACGGGAACTGGATCTTGAAATAGAGATCGGATTATGGTACCTCATGCATAGAGTCAAGTAGAGTCTCATTGCATAAGTTGTTGTTGATGTGCATGGTGTTGATATGTGTTGTGGTGTGTTTGTTTAGTTGTTATTGTTGTGAAGCAGTGATCTAATTTTCGATACTTGCTTGATTCTTATTATCTTTCTCTTTTGATGATGTAAGTATCTCACCCCTTATGTTTGAATGTTACCCTTATGTTTGTAACGTGCATGTGATCAGGATTAGCAGAGTGGAGGTCGGTGAAGTCGGTGTACTTCACACTTAGATGAGTTGGCTCTGATACATGCTTTGGGGTGTTGGGTCGATGATATTTCCATCGTTTACTTATTTTAGAAAAACATCTTATAAATGAATCTTACTTTATGTTTCTTTCGAGTTTTCCGCTGCAACTTAAATTATTTTGTAAGACGTATCACATTGAGCCATGAGTTTTTGTTGATTGTGACACTCAGAATAAAATGATGATTTTTATTTACTCTGATTTTAAATGTAAATTCGCGGGGGGTATTCTGGGTGTTACAAAGTGGTATCAGAGCAGGTCGGTCCGTCCGACCAGGTTGCGTAGTTGTGTTGTCTTTAGAATGCGACATTTGTGTGAGAACACTGTCGATACTTGTTTTGTTTTCCATTGCAGGTTGGGGAAGAAACAAGTTGGGGAGAAACATCTGTTTCTCGTGGATATTCCCGGTGTTGAGAGATGGGATATCATGTCGCTATAAGATGGAATGATGTATTGACTGTTCAACTATTTGGAGAATGGTGTTATTCTCGAATAAAGGCAGTCAAATGTCCTTGTTGTTCGCTTCCTAGTGAAAGGGGAAAGTGATGTTTTAGGCCAATTGTGAGCTGATGATGTGTGGAGTATCCTGACGTGTTTCCTTAGGAGGTACACAACGATATTTAAGTCGGAACAAGACGATGTTATTCTTAGAATGAATGGATAGAGTTAAACAATGTGTTTGCCAATCGTTGAAAGGATGATGTATTGTGTAGTTGAACGCTATTATGACTTGGTGATGATGGTTTATACCCCATCATGATTGTCATATGTATATCAAAAAATTGAGAAACTGATCACCCTTTGTAATACCCAAATACAAAAGACATACTTAAAGTATATTTTTCATATATAATATTAGAAATTTGGTACTGAAATACAAATAAGTTCTTAGCAACACATTGTATAAGTATAGCCACTACAACATAAGGTACTAAACAAGGCTATAAAATAATACAAGATGTTCAACTACAAAAAGATCTAAGAACTAGATCCGAAGATCACAAAAATCCACAACGGAAGACAAAGCCATCAACTAGTAGGGATAGTCAAGTCGCCTTATCCTTACCCTTAAAGGAACCCGAAGTACCTGAAATAACAACATCAACATGGGGTGAGATAAAACATCTCAGTGAGTTCTCTATCTTAGATTTCTCTCGGCTCTAAGGGTTATTCTCGAATGAAACTCGCACGTTTTCACAAACCAACTCACACAAGGACCAAAAACATAGGGGAACTAAGGTCCACACACGATCTCAAAGTACAATAAGAGAAACATCTACCTCAAGTCCTTACGGATGCTTCACGTGGGACTAAGGGCAACCCACCTCAAGGCTTACTCAAGACCTTACGGAGGATTTAACATAGCACTCTCTTCAATCTTTACGGATGCTTCCCGTGGGACTAAAGGTAACCCACCTCGAGACTTACTCAAGACTAACACATAACTAGTATAGCCCTTGTCTCAAGTCCTTACGGATGCTTTACGTGGGACTAAGGGCAACCCACCTCAAGGCTTACTCAAGACCTTACGGAGGACTCGTGACCTATACTCATCAAACCATAATTCTCATTTACACAACCAGTACCTCAAGTCTTTACGAATTCTCTTGAGAAACCTAAGGTAACCGCATAGAGACTTAATCAAGACTTTCAGAGGACCCTAAAACAATACAACATTCGTAATTCATTTGGGCTTAAAGGAAACCTAGATACCTCACAAGTCGTACCTTTATTATTTCCATTGACTCACACTTTCCAATTTATCAAAGTTTTGGTCATTTGAAAAAGTCGGAAGAAAAACGAGTAAAAGTCGGCTCAAAATAACATTTCTTGGTCTCAAAAGATGGATTATGTCATTAGCTTCAAAACGATATGTGGAACGTTAAAAACGGATACCCGGATCAGAAGTTACGAATTAAATACCAAAGTTGGAACCTACAGGTCTCGCTGAGCAAAAATTCTCCTGGAACTCTCACTGAGCGAGGGCTGCTCGCTGAGCGAACTACACTAGTTCAGGGAATTTCCAGGCTTACAGGAAATCATTAATCCAACCTAATTTCAACTCCAAACATCAATCAATGCAGCAAAACATAACCAAACATGCTCATAGACATAATATGAGTATCATAACTATGTTTTAATCGAGTTTTAACCGTTAAACTTTCAATTTTTCTTAGATTTTCCAATAAAACCCTAAATCACAAACTTTCTAAAACTCAACCAAAATCAAAGATAAAAGTTTCTAACTAAGAACCCACCTCGAGAGATGAAGATTTGCGGAAAGGTTGAGTCGATTCGACGGACGAATGATCGAGAATGAGGAAATGAAGCTTTAGGGTTTTTCTCTCTTCTTCTTATCTTCTCCTCTTATTTTCTATTTTTCTTTTCCTTACTATCTTCCTCTCCTTCTCATATTCTTTATATATATAAATATATAAAAACATATATTTTTTTACCAATGGGTCAAAAATTAGAGAGTATCCTAAAATGTCTCTCAATCCGATATTTTATAAAACCTCTGAGTTAGCTAATATTAATTAATAAAATAATATCCCGTGGATTACTCTATTCAGTTTCGTTAAAATTTCTTAGAGTAGTCCGGAATAATATGGGGTATTACATCCTCCCCCCTTAAATAAAATTCGTCCACGAATTTAAAGGATTACCTGAACAGGTGAGGATATGCTTCCCACATATCTGATTCCTACTCCCACGTAGCATCGCCCGAATGCGTCTCATCCCATTGTACCTTAATAAATGGTATCTCTTTATTCCTTAACACCTTGGTTTCTCTCCCAACAATACGACTCAGTTGGGGTTAAAAAGTCAAATCCGTTTCTATCTCTATAGAATCCGGTAGAATAGGCTGAATAGTGTCGCTCCCGGGATTTTCATCCTAGTACAAACGCGAAAGTGGCGCGGAAAAGGTAGAGTCGCCAGCCAGACATTTTTATCCCGAATGAATGGGAAAGGTAATGTTGCACAAACCTGAGGAAGAAGGAAAGGACAAGGTCCTGCGAACCAAAGAGACTGAGTTCGGGAGTCGGTTACGACCTGGGAAGGTATCAGCACCCAGATCGTCCGCCGTACCCGACGGGATCCACGCTTGCAAAGATAACTGTTTCAAAGGGTGAGGGTATGAAAACTGCAGCGAAAGAAATGAAAATGAAAAGAAATTGGAACTGGAAAAGAAATGAAAGGACAAAATGAAGGGAAAATAAAGATTGTGCTCGAACGGGCCCTACCCCGCTGCCTACGTACCTCATCAGGATAATGAGGATCAGAGACGCCGTAGTTCCCCTAACTAGGGGTGGCAAGGAAATTGCTTGTGAATTAAAGGCTTGAACTGCCTATGCAATTGCTCAGGTGTTGCAGGCTCGGACGACGAGTGCGTTACCGTCTTGCAAAGTGACATGTTGGAGCAAGTTCGCGGACGGAGCGAAGGAGATGAGAAAATAATTCCCGAAGGAAAGACGCTTATTGTTTGTTTGTGTTTTTTAGAAGCTTTTATGAGTGCGTCACAAGGAAGTGAACTCAAGCTCTTTTCCATGGAATGTACACTTGTCGCTACATTCCAAGATGGAATAATAGAACAAGCATACTCAAGTAAGGAGAAGATCCCCAAAACTTGAACCCAAAGATTAGGGCTTAGGCTCACTAACTTGTTTACTTATTAGATGTTTTGATTATTTACATGAAGAAGTGTTTTTTATGCTTTTCTTTTATGAAGAAGATACCTTGATCAGACTTGTGCATCACAAGGTAAACTTGTACTATCCCAAGATGGGAAGACTACAAGCATACCTCATGGGATAAGGCTATGGATCAAGACATCACTTCACATTTATTAAAGTATCTTTTAAGAGTTATGAGATGAGAATAGAAGAAGAACCAAAAGGATCTCAAAGGAAAAATTCTAAAGGGGGACTAAAATAATCCTAAGCATTCACATGCATGGATATCCTAAGGGTTAATGAGGTTTCTATCCTAATGAAGAAGAAAAGAAGAAGATAGAAGAAGGGATGAGAAAGGCCTAGGCCCAACAAAAGAGAGTTAGCTCACATAAACATAAAAGGAAGAGGTAAGAATTAGAGATGTGGAACTCAATTCCCACATCTCACACTTACCATAGCCCCTGCAAGGTTGGCATGCACAAGTGAACAAAAATGAAAAAATTAACATAACATCATCCAACAATCAGAAGTGAAATGAAGTAAACAAATTCTTAATGCTAAATCAACTC
The DNA here is from genome assembly GCA_963966055.1 of Lathyrus aphaca. Classification (NCBI taxonomy): domain Eukaryota; kingdom Viridiplantae; phylum Streptophyta; class Magnoliopsida; order Fabales; family Fabaceae; genus Lathyrus; species Lathyrus aphaca. Next base: position 340,986,213 of record OZ014524.1, read on the forward strand.
AAAGAAATGAAAATGAGAGACTTATGACTTAGAATGAGGCAACATGAATACATATGGAAACAAGTGCGCACCTATGAAAAATGTAATGCAAAACACACAAAATACAAACACAAAGTTCAAAACCAGAATCAAAATGATATAAAGAATGACTTAGGAAGCCAGCAAGATGAAGAGAGAGGTCACACGATACCAAACAATGTCAAAATAGAAGCAATGGAATCAAAAGATGGAATTTAAACACTTAAGGAAACAAATGACTTGAATAAGAAGCAAACTTAAAAATTCAGAAGAAACAAGACCTACCCTAGGACCAGGAAGGTATCCACACCCCAAAGGAACCCCAAATGAGAATAAGAAGTTGGCACAAGTGCCCTTCTAAGCCTATAAGAGATCTAACAAACCAAAAGAAGCAAAATGGGACAAGGTGAGAACAAAAATCCACAAATAATCAACCAGCCATCTAAAAATTCTACAACTGAAACCAAATGATCTTCAAACACATTATATCAACTTGCCGAAAGGACTTGCAAAAATTCAGAAAGGAACTAGGTCAAATGGAGGTACAAACACAAGTTAGGACAGAAAACTTACATCACAAGATACCAGGCCAAAACTCCAGAAACTATTTTCTAAAAATTCTGAGAAAAATCACATGAAAACTACAAGATCTTAGAAACATAATGCAAAAAGAATGGGATCAGAAATCCAAATATTGAAGGCTATAGAAAATAGACAAGACAGACTGGTCAAGAAATGAAGCTAAAGAAGCTATGCACATTGGTGAATTAATTCTGGCACGTGGATCAATGAAAAAAATAAAATAAAAATGTGATAAAAAACTAGAAACAAAAAGGAATATCCATGATTTATTTGAGGATTTTTAGATGAATTATTCTATTTTTAATGGATTAAAATGGAGATGAGTAAAAACAAAACAAAGATAAAAAATAAAGAAATAGAAGCTAAGAAAGGAAAAGGGCTGGGGTGCAGTAAGCAGGCCCTTTGAACTGAAACAAGATAGGCCCAAAGGGAAAGGGGGTGCGAAAATCAACTCCCTAGGCCCAGGAATTTCGCTAGTCCAAGGCTACTATGGTGGAGGTGTGAGAAGCAAAGGCTTTAGGTTGAATTGGCTTGGGCTGAAGGTGGTGGGGGGTGCGGATAGAAATCTACCTTAGGCCCAGGTCTGCACTAGCCCAGGTTCAATCACACAAACAGATTCTCAAACTTTCTTTATTCCCTAAACCTCATTATACTAATTAAGCTTTTTATATTTCCTAACAATTATCTTAAATTTCCTAAACATTATACTATCCTAAACTTTATATTAAATTTCCTAAAGATTATATTATCCTAAACATTATACTAAATTAATTAAACTTTATTATATTTATATTTCAAATGATAAAACAAAGAACAATACAAACACATATACAGCAAAAACCACAAATAAGCTTCTTCTCTCTCTCTAACACATCTCCCCCTTTCTAACCCTAGAAAACCGCCGCCGAAGCCTCCCTCCTTCCACCTCAAGACGGCGCCGGAAAACCTCACTCTTCTCCCTTCAACCGCACCTAAACCCGGCGCCGCCTCTCCTTCGTCAACCTCACACACACTTTCCGCCGCCGTATTTCTATCGTCCCCTTCCGCACCTAGCCGCGCCGCCGGCAAACCTTCTTCTCCTCCTCTCACTTAACCTAATGCTTCATCATCTTCTATCTCACTCAACTTCATCTTCCTAACCTAACCTAAGCCACCATCATCAACAACCCTAGCCTAAGCCTCTCTCAATCTTATTCGCCTTCTTCTCAAACCATCTCGCCGTCACATACTCATCCTATTATCCTAACCTAACCTAAATATCCTTTCAATTTCACTCTGATAATCTCATACGGATCTAACCTAAAACTAAACTTTCACCAAATCAGAATCGGATATTCAAGCACATAAACATAGCAATCAAAATCGCGTCCAAATTCACACAGTTCAACATACAGCTAGCAACCACATCAAGTAAATGAATCGAAGACATACCTGTAGCACGAAGATGCGACGAACAACATGTAAGTCAGTTTCGATTCGGTACCGCTTCTCTTCTTCTGAACTGACTCGCAGATTTGTTATTGTGATGGAGCTTTGCTTCGGCTTTGCGATACGTACTATTCGTTCTGAGTTGATATGAACTGCTTCGTGCGTGAATCAATTTGCAGATTGGCTGACGATACTGCGAATACTCCGTTCGATCGAAGCGGCTGAATCAATTGAAGAAGTTGAAACAGAGTACCGAATATCGAAGCTTGGATCGAAACTGAAGCCTAATCCGCGGTGTTGATGAAACTGCTGTGAAGAAAACTCGATGAAGATTGAGAAGAATCGACGAAGCTAGAATTAGCTATGTGCGTTCTTGGTGATGAAGATTGAAGAGAGTGATTCAGTTATCGTGTTTGTGATGAAGATTGAAGAGAAAACGGAGAGAGAGATCGATGAAGAATTGGTGAGAGAGACTTGGTGAGAAATCCGAATTCTGTTATTGTGTTTCTGTTAGGATTCTCATCCTGTTATTGTGAGAGCTCTTTTTTCTGTTATTGTGAAAAATTCTCCTTCTGTTCTGTTATTGTGAAGAGGGTGAAAACGGTTATGGAAATCTATATCTTTTTCTCTGAGATTTTTTGTTATATTTTCTTTTTCTCATTCCGTTAATGACATCCCTCTTTTCAAATTCTATTACTCTTTTCTTCTTTTTTTGTTTGTTATTTTTTTTGTCTACTATTAGATGCTCCACTACTTTTTTTTTGCCATCACGGAACTCTCATGCTTGCTGTGTGTTTGCCTTCCTCCTGTGTTTTGACCTGTTGGTTGTTGCGTTTTGATATTGGCTGGGAAAATCTCCCTGTGACGTGGCTTGGTTGGATAGAAAAGCTGAAATAAAAGTGGCCTTCTATAGTTGATGACGTGGCGTGGTTTCTTTATGTCTTGGACTAAAAAAAAACGTGACTTTCACTCTCAACTTATTATTTTTTTTTCCTTTTATTATTAGTGGTAATGGGCTCTTGGGGAAATGGGCTTATGAACTATAATGGTAAATACACAGGCTAATGGTCTTAAAATATGAACAAAATTTGATATTAAATAGATACTAGACGTTATTCTAAAGAATTAAAAAAGGGGATTTTGATATGAGTCTTAAAAGAATATGGAAATAGTAAGGATGGTTTATGAACTTAATGAAAGGATAAAAAATGGTCTAAAAAAATAACGCGGATTTGAATAGAAAACGGAATTGAAGGTGACATTGTTTTGGAATGGATGTAAATTGTGAAAGTAAACATATAGTCAGAACAAACAAGTATTGGGAATAAGCATGTGGATAAAAGGATCATGGGCATGAATAATTAGATGAAAAGTGGATTATGAGGATTTGGGATGAAATGGCCATGGAATAAAAATCAGATAGAAATATGAACAATGAAATGAAGAAAACAATGGATGAAAGAAAAATGGGTTAATAACAGATACAAAGCCTTGATTTTAGCCCAGAACCGATCTTGAATCTTTTCCACAAGCCTCTGATTAAAATGGATGGGACCAATTTTGAGCCACTGAACAACTCACTACCTTCACGAATCACTGCTTGATAATATGATGAATTCCACACAACACAACTTGACTTGATAAACATTGCCCGAGAAACAACCACCCATACAGATAACTTGCAGCTGAAACAAACTCTCGACAGTTTGACCAAGCTAGGTTAAATATCCATCTGAATCAAATCGCGGACTGAATAGCCTCACCGAACTGAAATCACTGCCAGCTCATGCTATGCTTCAACAATGGATGTGTTGCTTCATTTTTCTATGCAAATGTAATGTAAGGTATGCGAGATGATATGCTAAATGATGAATATGATGTGATATGATGTTTAAAATGAAGAGGGCAAATTTGGGGTGTCTACAGCTGCCCCTATTCAATCCACTGTTAATCTGAAAAGGATGAGAGCAACGACTATCAGACATTCGAGATAAACTGTGATTGAATACCAAAAAGACCTGAAATTTGCACTCTGACGAAGAATGCAACACTGGGAAATAAACCCAACCAAATGACGCTCTGGGGATATGAGGGGGAGAAAAAGCAGACGAGCTTCTTCCAAGTTGAAACTGATATCTGGAATAAGAACATGTTGACAGACGAGTCTTCCAACCATCCTGTGACGCCAGGAGCTGGACATACGAGTCCTCAACACACTTCAATAACAATGACTGAGACAGACGAGTCTTCAAACCATCCTGTGACGCCAGGAGCTGGACAGACGAGTCCTTAACACATGAGACAGACGAGTCTCCCTCGGATTTACCTGTTACGCCAGGACCGGTAATGCACTTAAGTCTGTGGGATAGACATGCAATCAAGGTAGACGAACCTTCTTCATATATTATCCGCGGATATATGGTATAAGACAGACGAGTCTTCTAAGTAAACCTGTTACGCCAGGTGCAGCAACAACAATAATTGATGCCTGAGACAGACGAGCCTCCTTCGGATTTACCTGTTACACCAGGACCGGTAACCATTTCGACATTTAATTCCCACTGTCAGGATTCGAAACCTCTTCAATACAGACGAGTATTGGATGATCATCAAGATAACACAGACGAGTGCCACAAGTCAATGATACAGACGAGTATCAGACGATGATCTGAGAAACACAGACGAGTGCCTCAAGCAATGATACAGACGAGTATCATCGACTGGTATAGACGAATACCAGAGATTCAAACACAGACGAGCATTTGAAGTAGTCACAGAAATATCAGGGTAAGCAGCAAATCTTCACATTCAGGTGTAAGCTAGCACAGACGAGTGCTAAGGATGATACAGACGAGTATCCAAGCAAAGCAGACGAGCTTCAGAACACAAACGACTTCTGGGGGATAAAAGCAGACGAGCTTCAAACAAACACAGACGAGTGCCGGACAGTTGCAGACGAGCAACAATAGAGAATACCTGTCAAGGCACAGACGAGTGCAACAAAGGATTCAATACCAAACACAGACGAGTGATGGGAGGTTGCAGACGAGCAACAACAAATATCATATCGGAACACGGACGAGTGCTGATGCATTGCGGACGAGCAACTATCATAACCAAACACAGACGAGTGCTGGAAATTGTAGACGATCAATAACAGAGGTATCGTAACACAGACGAGTGTTGAGAGTCAACAGCAAAATAATACATCTCAAAGCACAGATGAGTGCTGGAATTTGCAGACGAGCAATCAACAACTGATACAATCAAACACAGACGAGTGTTTGAAATTGCAGACAAGCTAAATCGAAGTAATCAAGAACCACTGCTGGATAAAGCAAATGAGCAATACCAACAGGCTAACACGGACGAGTGTTGAAAGATGCAGACGAGCAGCAATAAAGCAGTGATATGTCCCTGCTGGGGAAAACTTTGCTTAGGGATAACTCATACGAGTGTTGAATATTGCAGACGAGCAACAAACGAATGCCTGATCGGCAACAAGAGATACTCTGGCTGGGGAGAGCATTTGATGATTCAAGACTCTGAAGGGATATCAGGCTTTCAGGTACCTGATAAGCAAGGACTCTTGCTGGGGATAGGATACTGCTGATTCCATCTCTGGTAATGACATGCTCTCAGGTACCTGCTAGGCATACTCCGTTGGGGAAGAATGGACTGCTACTTCACTGGGGAAGAAGAACCTGCTTGGGCTGCTGCCAAGGCTTGGTTGGAGAAAAATCTCTGTCGGAGATGCCAGGCTTCAGATACCTGCTGGAGAAGAAATCTCTGCTTGGGGAGATACTCTACTGGGGAGGAGTAAATTGCTTGAGAGAATGTGACGCCACCTGCAACCTGCAACAACAGAAAACACACGTGCGTCCCGGGGATTTGCATGGAATGATCGGTTCATTCATCGTCACCCGACACTCAAAGAGGGTTACAGTTTCCCTGCATGTCAGTTTTCTTTTCAAAAAATATCACCATGTTTAGATGCAATGCTATTTTTGCCAAAAATTCAGGACATTTTGCAAACAAAATAAACACCCACAGCTTTTTTTGACTGAATATTATTTTTATTGAATGGCCTCTGAATAGGCAACGATTTACATCAGGAAGCAACCACCTGGAAAGAGGTAGTCACTATAAAAATTGAGAAAAGAAACTATCCTAATGGCAATATACACGGCATTCCAAGGAGTTCCATTTCCGCTATGACCTGCACGTCTTCAAGACTCTCCATTCTGCTTTGGCTTTCTGAGAGGACGAGGGAACTGTTTCCTATCCTTCTGACATTGTCGAACTGTACGAAACAATGACGTGGTTCAGATAACTTGGATCACAGTTGTTCGCTTATTCCCTTATTTTGCGTGGATCGCCCTCTCGGGTTTTCAATCCACCGAGATACCCTTTTTTGTCTGAGCTGTCCAATGTGGATTTTCAACTCAGCGGGTGTACATTTTTTTATATTTATTTCCCTAATTTTTGCCCGAGCTTTTTATTCTGTTTTTAGCTCGCCGGGATGCCCTTTTCTTGCCTGGACTTACATTCTGTTTTTGTGTCCAGCGGGTCTCTTTATGCGAAGTATTTTTTAACTGCGTCCGAGTTAACAGGGGATGGGAAGTCATCTCTATCCATAGTGGTGAGCATCAGCGCTCCTCCTGAGAAGACTTTCTTCACTATGAATGGTCCTTCGTAGTTTGGGGTCCACTTGCCCCTGTTATCTGAACCTGGAGGATCGATCCTCTTCAATACAAGCTCTCCCACTCGATACTCTCGAGTACGTACTCGTTGATCGAATGCCGGCTTCATTCTCCTCTGATAAAGCTGACCATGACAGATAGCCGCTAATCTCTTTTCCTCAATTAGACATAGCTGATTGTAACGAGCACGCACCCATTCAGCCTCATCCAGCTTGACATCCATCATCACGCGCAGTGAAGGAATCTCTACTTCAACAGGCAGGACTGCCTCCATGCCATACACTAGAGAGAAGGGAGTTGCCCCTGTTGACGTCCTGACTGATGTCCGGTACCCATGTAAAGCAAACGGTAACATCTCATGCCAATATTTGTAGGTAACAACCATTTTCTGCACAATCTTCTTGATATTCTTGTTAGCTGCCTCTACCGCACCATTCATCTTTGGTCGGTAAGGAGAAGAATTGTGATGTTGTATTTTGAAGTCCCGACATAAGTCTGCCATCATCTTGTTGTTGAGGTTAGAACCATTATCAGTAATGATCCTTTCGGGCACTCCATATCTGCATATAATATCTCTTTTCAGAAATCTTGCCACCACTTGACGAGTGACATTGGCATAAGACGCTGCTTCTACCCACTTGGTAAAGTAATCAATCGCGACCAGGATGAAGCGATGACCGTTCGAAGCAGTTGGCTCAATCTTCCCGATCATGTCAATGCCCCACATAGATAAAGGCCAAGGAGATGAAATGACGTTGAGCGGGTTAGGAGGAACATGCACTTTATTTGCATATATTTGGCACTTGTGGCATTTACGAGCGAATGAACAATAGTCTGCATCCATTGTCATCCAGTAATACCCTGATCTCAGCAGTTTCTTTGCCATGGCATGCCCTCCTGCATGGGTACCAAAAGATCCTTCATGGACTTCCTGCATCAACAGACTTGCTTCGTGTCTATCCACGCATCTGAGCAAGACCATGTCGAAGTTCCTCTTGTACAAAACCCCGTCTGTGTTCAAGAAGAAACTAGCAGCAAGTCGTCTCAAGGTCTTTTTGTCCTTGGAAGATGCCCCTGTTGGGTATTCTTGATTTTCCAGGAATAACTTGATATCAAAATACCAAGGTTTCTCGTCAGACACGGCGTCTACAGAGAAAACATAAGCTGGAGAGTCAAGCCTGGAGATGTCAATTCTGGGCACAAAATTCCAACACAGGACTTTAATCGACGAAGAGAGAGTGGCCAAAGCATCGGCAAATTAATTTTCGTCACGTGGTATGTATTTGAGCTCAACTGTCGTGAAGAATGTCAACAGTTTTCTAGCATAATCCCTGTACGGAACTAGATGCTCTTGATGCGTATACCATTTGCCGGTAATTTGGTTAATGACGAGGGCGGAGTCTCCGAATATGTCGAGGTTCTTAATCCGAAGATCAATTGCCTCCTCTATTCCCATTATACACGCCTCGTATTCCGCTTCATTGTTGGTGCAGCCAAAAGTAATTCGGGCAGCGAAGGGTAAGTGGACACCTTCAGGAGTAATGAGTACGGCACCAACTCCACGACCATTGATATTGACAGCCCCATCAAACATCAACTTCCATTTGGATTCAGGGTCAGGCCCCTCCTCCGGAAGTGGTTCCTCATAATCGTTTGTTTTGAGGTACATGATGTCCTCATCAGGGAAATCAAATCTCATCGACTGATAGTCATCCTCAAGAGGTTGCTGAGCAAGGTATTCCGACAATACACTTCCTTTGATGGCTTTCTGAGAAGTGTACTGGATGTCGTATTCAGTTAAGATCATCTGCCATCTAGCAACCCTTCCGGTCAATGCTGGTTTCTCAAAGATGTACTTGACAGGATCCATCTTGGAAATGAGAAGTGTAGTATGGGTCAACATGTACTGCCTCAGTCGGCGAGCAGCCCATACCAAAGCGCAGCAAGTTTTCTCGAGCAGTGAGTATCGGGATTCACAGTCGGTAAACTTTTTGCTAAGGTAATAAATGGCGTACTCTTTTCGACCAGACTCGTCATGTTGGCCAAGCACACACCCCATCGACCCTTCTAACACGGTCAAGTACATGATTAACGGTCTTCCTTCCACTGGAGGCATCAGAATTGGAGGCTCCTGCAAATATTCCTTTATTTTGTCGAAAGCTCTTTGGCAATCATCGTTCCACCTGACCGTTTGCTCTTTTCTTAGCAGTTTGAATATCGGTTCGCACGTGGCAGTTAGGTGAGATATGAACCGAGAAATGTAGTTCAATCTACCTAAGAACCCGCGCACTTCCTTTTCTGTCCTCGGTGCAGGCATATCTTGAATAGCTTTCACTTTAGCAGGATCTACCTCAATTCCTCTTTGACTTACAATGAAACCCATCAATTTTCCGGAACGCACTCCGAAAGTGCACTTGTTCGGATTCAACCTCAGTTTGTACTTGATCAATCTATCAAATAGCTTCTTTAGGTTAACCAAATGCTCCTCTTCGTCTTTAGACTTTGCAATCATATCATCCACATAACATTCGATCTCCTTGTGGATCATGTCATGGAACAATGTGACCATCGCCCGTTGATAAGTTGCCCCGGCGTTCTTCAAACCGAAGGGCATGACCTTGTAGCAGAATGTTCCCCATGGGGTAATGAACGTTGTCTTCTCCATGTCTTCCGGCGCCATTTTTATCTGATTATAACCGGAGAATCCATCCATGAAGGAGAATACTGAGAATTGAGCAGTATTGTCGACCAACACGTCAATGTGTGGCAACGGAAAATCGTCCTTTGGGCTTGCTCTGTTCAAATCTCGATAGTCAACGCACATCCGGACCTTGCCGTCCTTCTTAGGCACTGGTACGATGTTAGCTACCCAAGGTGGGTAACTAGTCACGGCAAGGAACCCAGCATCCCACTGCTTCTGAACCTCTTCTTTAATTTTCATCGCCATATCTGGGTGAGTTCTTCTCAATCTTTGCTTTACAGGAGGACAGTCTTCTCTCAGGGGTAGCTTATGCATCACGATGTCGGTATCTAAACCTGGCATATCTTGATATGACCAAGCAAAGATGTCCACATACTCTCTCAGCATACTGATCAGCTCTTTCTTAACGTCGGCCTGCAGATTGGCCCCTATCTTGATTTCCTTCTTTGCATCTTCACTGCCAATGTTGATGGTCTCAATCTCCTCTTGATGAGGCTGAATAACTCGTTCCTCTTGTTTCAACAATCTGACCAACTCTTCAGGGAGGTCACAGTCTTCCTCAACCCCTTCATCAGCTTGGTAGACTGGATTATCAAAGTCACGCATAGTCATAGCAGGAACGTTATCCGTGGAATCCGGATGATCAACACTGCACAAATGATGTGCTTATTCAGAATCTGCTTATTTTGAAAAAGAGACGCTAACACAAAACAAAAATGAAAACACATTGCCATTTTTATATATTTTTTGTGAAAAAGTTTAAAAACAAAGACAGGGAACACAGTTTGTCTGAAAATGTCCTTTTATTCCATAGCAAAATAACTATGCGATGCAAAACATGGTGGCCTAATACAATGGCTCCAAGCATCTTGGGCAGAATGCTGGATTTGACAATGCAGTATGATAATAAAAGGAAACAAAACAATTACTTTGAGAGCCAGGTGACTTGAACAATGTCTTCAGCAGACCAATTTCCTAGCTCCTCGCCGGGTGCACACGGGCGGATCCAATTGTTGTCCCAGTCTCTGTCACTATCCCCGTCTTGGCTTGCCGTGCAAATTTGATCGCGGTCGAGCAACCCAGCACTTGTGAACGTGATAGCTTTACCACTCTGAGTAGACCCCCCAGGCTGATACCCTAAGCCGAATTTATCATCCTTCTTTTCCAGCTCCAATAGCTTGCCCCAGCCCTGAGCATTGCCTGATTGGACGACCTCCTTTTCTTCCTGGTAGGAATGAATCGACGTGCCCTCGTTGTTTTTCTTCACCGGAGTCAAGATACTGACATCTGCTTCAAAAGCTTGGCACAAAGTCTCGTGAATTTCTCCATCCATTTCCACATATTTAAACGTCGACAGATGGCTGACGAATATATCTTCTTCCCCACAAACTGTGATGACCTGGCCGTCCACCACGTATTTAAGCTTCTGATGCAAGGTTGAAGTGACAGCTCCAGCTGCATGTATCCACGGTCTGCCCAACAAGCAACTATACGCAGGATGGACGTCCATAACATAGAAGACACTCTTGAAGACTTGAGAGCCTATCTTGACAGGCAACTCAACCTCTCCGAAAACTGATCTTCTTGAACCATCGAAAGCTTTAACCACCAGATCACTCGGCGTCAGAACAATCCCATCAATGTTAAGCTTCATCAACACCTTTTTCGGAAGCACATTCAAGGAAGAGCCTGTGTCTACAAGAACATGAGACAACACAGCGCCCTTGCATTCCATCGTGATATGTAGTGCTTTATTGTGATTCCTTCCCTCCGAAGTGAGGTCTCTGTCAGTGAAGCCTAAGCCATGGCTAGCATTGACACTTCCAACAACAGCTTCGAGTTGATTGACCGTAATCTCCTGAGGAACGTAGGCCATTTGAAGTACTTTCAGTAAGGCTTCTCGGTGCGCGGGAGAGCACATCAGCAGTGACAAGATAGAAATCTTTGAAGGCGTCTGGTTCAGTTGATCAACCACCTTGTAGTCACTCCTTTTGATGATCCTCATGAACTCCTCTACTTCCTTTTCAAACGTCCCCTGCCCAGCCACAGGAGTAGTTGACTCGTCATTCGCAGTCTGTTTTCCTTTGTCTTTGGACGAAGCCTCGGCCTCAGGATCCTTTCTCAGTGCAGGGGGAGCAAATAAACGGCCACTTCGAGTAAAACCCCCAACACCTCCTACATTCTCAATAGTCAGGTCAGCAACAGGTCTACTCTCCATCTTCTGTCCCGCTACATAAACATCGGAACCATAATGCCAAGGAATGGCCCTATCATCGGTATACGACACTGGCCCAGGTACAGTTATAGTCACGGGACTAATCTGAGGAGCGTAAATGGTAACCGGCTCTTGTCTGACGGGCATGTCAGCTTCATCGTAGAAGATAGTAATGGTTGACACATCATCAGCCTCTTCATTACTAACTTTACTGAACTGCAAGGACCCATCATCGATCAATTCCTGCAAACCCGTCTTCAATTTCTCACAGCCATTCACAGCACTCATACAGTCTTCACAATCGAGACAACAACCAGGAAATACTTGACCCTTCAACAGTCTCTCTTTCACCACCCTCAACGGTGTCTTGACTTCATCGATACTCCGCACCAAACTCAACTTGTCATCACCCTCAACAGCATTGACTCTTGCCCCGCCATGATTAGGCATAGGGTTCGAGTTGACATTCAGTGGTGGTGCAAAGTTGATTGCCTTTGAATCTACCAGATCCTGAACTTTGTGATGCAGTGCCCTGCACTTCTCAATTGAGTGCCCGGGTGCTCCTGAGTGAAAAGCGCATCGCGCATTGACATCATAACTAACCGGAAGCTCTCCTGGAGGTGGTGGTGCCAAAGTCCTCAGTTGGATGAGGTTCAAATCTAGTAGTCTCGGCAACAAGGCAGCATACGTCATCGGAATAGCTTCAATCACCCTGTTAGCCGGGCGAGTCTGCCTCGGTTGATATGGTCTCTGCTGGTAGTTGGTTCGAGGTTGTTGTTGTTGCTGATGTTGTTGTGGAGGAGGTAGCATCTGTTGTACGGGAGCTGCAGGAATGGTGACAGCAGCCATATGTTCATAGGGTCTTCTGTAACCACGACCCTGGCTTCGGCCGAATACAGCATTCGTCTCGCCTTCTCGCCTTCTAGGAGGTCCACTAAAAGCTTTCCTCGCTCCATTTGAGCTACTAGCACCGGGGTCTTGTATCTTCCCCATTTTCAACAGCGTTTCAACCCTTTCTCCCGCAATGACAATATCGTTGAACTTTGTAGCAGAACTCGACGCCAATCTCTCAAGAAATATCCCCTGGAGGGTACCCATAAACATATCGGCCATTTCATTCTCTAACAAGGGTGGTTGTACCCTGGCAGCTAGCTGGCGCCACCTCTGGGCATATTCTTTGAAGCCTTCTTTTGCTGTCTGAGCCATATGCTGCAACTGCGTGCGATTCGGAGCCATATCCATGTTATATTAGTACTGCCTCACAAAGGCTTCAGCGAGATCCTTCCAGCTCTTGACATTGACCCTGCTGAGCTTCATGTACCACTCAAGGGAAGCTCCCACCAAGCTGTCCTGAAAGTAATACATCCACAGTTTCTCATCGTCTGTATGAGCGGCAATTCTCCCAACAAATGATTGCAGATGGGTCTTCGGGCAAGCAGTGCCGTTATACTTCTCGAAGGTTGGAACTTTGAACTTATACGGAATCCTGACTCCAGGAACCAAGCCCAAGTCTATTATATCGAATCCCAAAGAGCTCTGGGACTGAATAGCCTTGATTTGCTCAGCCATCTCTTCAAACCTCTTGTTCATTTCTACCCCTTGACCCTCAGCTTCATCAAGTAGAGTGAACTGGTCATCATGGTTGTCCATCTGAAGGTTATGCAACCCGTCGTTGACTATTGTCACTCCTGGTTGTGTAACTGGAGTTCCACCCTGACGCGCGCCCGCACCGGTATGATTATCAGCATTTGCAGCAGCAGCAGCGTTCCGGTTCTGATTCTCAACCATCTCTCGCAGACGCTCTTGATTCTGCCCCATGCCGGCCATTAGTGTCATGAAGTTATCCATTCTCTGCCTTAGATCTGCCAAATCTTCCTGCATCTGATCCATGGCTCGCTCTCTGTTAGTCTTGGTTAGGTATCTGTGCACTGCTGGTTGTTCTCGAACTTTACGAGGAGCTATAGTGCTTGTAACACAAAACACGTTAGTAATTGAGACAACACCTGCAAAACAAACAAACAGGTTATATGCAATGCAATGTAACTGTTCATGTTCCCAATTTTAAGCATTTGGCATGCCCCAGTTCTGGCATCTATCTCAGACAACCACTTTCAGTGCTTAGCTTTCAAACTTTCTCTTTGATAAGTGTTCAGACATTAGCAGTATCTAGACAAACAAATCTTGCGCATTCAAAATGATAACTTGCACATTAATACTGAATATGGACAAACCACTATAGGCTAAAAGTCAGAATACATCCAGGAATATTCCCCGAAGGGTTACAAATCAGTACATCGAATAAAGGCAAAATACAAAAATAAGCAAGACTCCTACAACAAGCCTGTAGGTAGTTTGAAAAATAAACTAAGCTAAGGACCCCGGCTCTGCCACCTCTGCCCTGCTTTTCTTGACACCCGCTCTCAGCTTGAGCTCTTCGATCTCTTTCCTGGCTTCCTCCAGAGCTAATTGACTTTGGGCTAGCTGCTGGGTCTTCTCCCTCCGGATGGCGTGGGCTTGCTCCACTTCCTCCTTCTTGAAAGCCATCTGAACTTCAAAGAACTCTTCCTTTTCTTTGAATTTCTTTTGCTCTTCATCCCTTTGGCCTTTCAGCCAAACAATGGACTGTCGAGCACTCTTGAGAGTCTTTAAATTCTCCTTGTGCTTAGCTTCTCTTTGAGCTTCCATCATACCCAATCTGTGGAAATGGGCTTCTCTTCCGGAAAAATCCTTCTCTTTGTCTTCTAGAGAGGCTTGGAGCTTCTGCAACTTGCCTTCAGCTTCCTTCTTGGCTCTATTGGCCTGGTGGTATAGGCTTACCATCTCAATATTCTCTACTCTGACCTCATGCAGCTGAGCTTCTAGCTTCTTGTACTCCTCCAAGGAAACCGTACTGTTCGGACTTGGTACCTCTCGGGGATAAAGTGGAGCCTCGACTGAAAAAGGCATGAGAACTGACTCGATGTGTCTTTGCAACCATTCAGCATATGGTGGATATGTCTTGGGATCAACTCGGCCGAAGTCTTTCTTCCCTTTTCTTATCCTGTGAGCCCAGGATTGGACTGCTTGTTGGACTAACTCTCTGTTTCCGTCAGCAGGAAAATACAAAGATTCAGCAAACATTTCCATCTGAGGAGGATATTTCAAAGGGTAGCCAAACTGCTTTTTGGATAATGTCGGGTAGTAACTGATGACACCTTTCCTTCCCAGCAAAGGTACTCCAGCAAACTTACCGCAACTAACCATCAACTCCTTTCCTAGAAAATCCCTGTCATAACCCCAAGCAATGTCTTCTTCAGTCAGTCCCATCAGTCTTCTGGACCATCTCCATTCGTCTCGTATATCCTTGAAGGCACCTGACTTAGGCAACTGTCTGGCAAACCATTCAGCAAACAAAGGAGCACAGCAGACCACTGGAGCACCTCTACCTTTCTCGTTTCTGTAATGGACACTAAAATAAAAGTCACCCAATAGAGTAGGCACTGGATTGCCTTTTGCAAAGATTGAGATCACTTCTAAGCTGACAAACTCTTTCTCTCCGGGAAACAAGCTAGACCCATATACCATTAATGCAAGCAAAGCTCCAAAGTCGTTCCACCTAGCCTCTGTAGCATACTTCTCAGCCTCTGGGATAAGCACACTCCAGGGTAGACCTCTGCCTTTACTCTCTTGCAAAGCCTTTCTGACTGAAACAACTGGCAACCTACAAACCTTGGCTATGTCTTCATCTCTGAGCACAACCTCTGACCCGTAGAACGGCAATGTCTCTCTGATCGGAACACTCAGCATGCTGGAGATCTCTTCCAATGTCGGAGCTAAGATGTAACCTGGAAAAATAAAGCAACGCAGCAGGGGATCATAAAATTGCAACAAGGTATGCAAGCTGTCCTTTTGGTCTGCAGTAGGCTTGTCCACAAACTTCAGTATCTGGCCATATCTTTTCTTGAAATTACCTAAGACTTGATCGTTCATCAAACCTGCTAACCTCTGAACACTTTTAACTTCCGGCTGAAGAAAGGTATAATGCACATTCTTTTTTCTCGGATCTCTTCTGATTTCTGCCATGGAGATAAGAATACCAGAACTGGGAACAGATGTGAGCAATGACCTGAAAAATGGGAAACATAAACAGTTAATGCAAAGAATGATGCAAATGTAATGCAATGCAAGAATATGACCAACTGGGACCATCTGAACTGGAACACTGACACGGGTCCCTCTGAATAACTGGCAAACCCAAAAGTTTACTGAGTCACACCCTCTGATAATCACAACTCTCTGATAGAAGATCTCAGAATCACAGTATCAAGAAATCCATAATTCCAGAACCATAACTTCGGAACCATAGAATCATAGAACCATGGATCATAATCAAAGGACCAAAGATCATAACAAGAACCACTGAACAGATGAGTGTATGTTGAGGTCATGGGTTCCTGCACACCTGTAAACACCCCCAAATCTCACGGGTAAAAGGCTCCGGGTCAGACATCACGGACTCTCAAAGCCACGTAGCAATAATACTGTCACCATCTCCGAGAAATGGCTCATGACCAAATTAGGGAATCGGTTTGGCATTATGTACTACGCAGGGAGGCCTCAGTTGAGTCCGGGAAAAACAAGCATCCCTTATAAGTCCACAGCTTCAAGCGCTGAAATCGAGAAACAATAGTACATTCAGCCCGTAGGATACAGTACTAATGTCATACGACCAGATGCTTTTACTGAGTTCTTATAAGAGAACCAGGCCATCCTATGCGAGTCCCTAGTGGACCCTCGGGTGCGAATGGGTTTGCCACAAAATGTGGTCTGCCACTGTCACCACTGGAGAGGGTTGTTTCCACAAAGGTTCTCAATGATCGGTCCCCAGCTGCACATAACTGTCAGGGTTATGTAATGAGAGAGGAAGATACCCAAATCAAGACATTTCCAGGACAATCGCAACCTGGGTGTGGAACTCACTACTACCCCCATGACAAGATCTCATGAGGCCAAAGTTGAACCACTCTAAATCCTATGGTGCACTCGAGCCGGGTACTTGGCTCATATCTCTCAAGAACCAGTAACACCCATCCCACCAAAGAAAACCAGTCCAGACAGTCCAGTATGATATATATGATACGGAAATAAATACTGAAAACTGTAAATAAAGTTGTAAAGAAAGCTGTAAATAAACAACAATAACATACAACAAGTCACAACAAAACATCACCCAATGAAACGGAAACAAACAAGCGCTAGGAGAGACTCACAGGGGCACCAAAGATTATCTGGTGTGCAAGTCCCCAGCAGAGTCTCCAGCTGTCGCTCCCGGGATTTTCATCCTAGTACAAACGCGAAAGTGGCGCGGAAAAGGTAGAGTCGCCAGCCAGACATTTTTATCCCGAATGAATGGGAAAGGTAATGTTGCACAAACCTGAGGAAGAAGGAAAGGACAAGGTCCTGCGAACCAAAGAGACTGAGTTCGGGAGTCGGTTACGACCTGGGAAGGTATCAGCACCCAGATCGTCCGCCGTACCCGACGGGATCCACGCTTGCAAAGATAACTGTTTCAAAGGGTGAGGGTATGAAAGCTGCAGCGAAAGAAATGAAAATGAAAAGAAATTGGAACTGGAAAAGAAATGAAAGGACAAAATGTAGGGAAAATAATGATTGTGCTCGAACGGGCCCTACCCCGCTGCCTACGTACCTCATCAGGATAATGAGGATCAGAGACGCCGTAGTTCCCCTAACTAGGGGTGGCAAGGAAATTGCTTGTGAATTAAAGGCTTGAACTGCCTATGCCATTGCTCAGGTGTTGCAGGCTCGGACGACGAGTGCGTTACCGTCTTGCAAAGTGACATGTTGGAGCAAGTTCGCGGACGGAGCGAAGGAGATGAGAAAAGAATTCCCGAAGGAAAGACGCTTATTGTTTGTTTGTGTTTTTTAGAAGCTTTTATGAGTGCGTCACAAGGAAGTGAACTCAAGCTCTTTTCCATGGAATGTACACTTGTCGCTACATTCCAAGATGGAATAATAGAACAAGCATACTCAAGTAAGGAGAAGATCCCCAAAACTTGAACCCAAAGATTAGGGCTTAGGCTCACTAACTTGTTTACTTATTAGATGTTTTGATTATTTACATGAAGAAGTGTTTTTTATGCTTTTCTTTTATGAAGAAGATACCTTGATCAGACTTGTGCATCACAAGGTAAACTTGTACTATCCCAAGATGGGAAGACTACAAGCATACCTCATGGGATAAGGCTATGGATCAAGACATCACTTCACATTTATTAAAGTATCTTTTAAGAGTTATGAGATGAGAAGAGAAGAAGAACCAAAAGGATCTCAAAGGAAAAATTCTAAAGGGGGACTAAAATAATCCTAAGTATTCACATGCATGGATATCCTAAGGGTTAATGAGGTTTCTATCCTAATGAAGAAGAAAAGAAGAAGATAGAAGAAGGGATGAGAAAGGCCTAGGCCCAACAAAAGAGAGTTAGCTCACATAAACATAAAAGGAAGAGGTAAGAATTAGAGATGTGGAACTCAATTCCCACATCTCACACTTACCATAGCCCCTGCAAGGTTGGCATGCACAAGTGAACAAAAATGAACAAATTAACATAACATCATCCAACAATCAGAAGTGAAATGAAGTAAACAAATTCTTAATGCTAAATCAACTCAAAGAAATGAAAATGAGAGACTTATGACTTAGAATGAGGCAACATGAATACATATGGAAACAAGTGCGCACCTATGAAAAATGTAATGCAAAACACACAAAATACAAACACAAAGTTCAAAACCAGAATCAAAATGATATAAAGAATGACTTAGGAAGCCAGAAAGATGAAGAGAGAGGTCACACGATACCAAACAATGTCAAAATAGAAGCAATGGAATCAAAAGATGGAATTTAAACACTTAAGGAAACAAATGACTTGAATAAGAAGCAAACTTAAAAATTCAGAAGAAACAAGACCTACCCTAGGACCAGGAAGGTATCCAAACTCCAAAGGAATCCCAAATGAGAAGAAGAAGTTGGCACAAGTGCCCTTCTAAGCCTATAAGAGATCTAACAAACCAAAAGAAGCAAAATGGGACAAGGTGAGAACAAAAATCCACAAATAATCAACCAGCCATCTAAAAATTCTACAACTGAAACCAAATGATCTTCAAACACATTATATCAACTTGCCGAAAGGACTTGCAAAAATTCAGAAAGTAACTAGGTCAAATGGAGGTACAAACACAAGTTAGGACAGAAAACTTACATCACAAGATACCAGGCCAAAACTCCAGAAACAATTTTCTAAAAATTCTGAGAAAAATCACATGAAAACTACAAGATCTTAGGAACATAATGCAAAAAGAATGGGATCAAAAATCCAAATATTGAAGGCTATAGAAAATAGACAAGACAGACTGGTCAAGAAATGAAGCTAAAGAAGCTATGCACATTGGTGAATTAATTCTGGCACGTGGATCAATGAAAAAAATAAAATAAAAATGTGATAAAAAACCAGAAACAAAAAGGAATATCCATGATTTATTTGAGGATTTTTAGATGAATTATTCTATTTTTAATGGATTAAAATGGAGATGAGTAAAAACAAAACAAAGATAAAAAATAAAGAAATAGAAGCTAAGAAAGGAAAAGGGCTGGGGTGCAGTAAGCAGGCCCTTTGAACTGAAACAAGATAGGCCCAAAGGGAAAGGGGGTGCGAAAATCAACTCCCTAGGCCCAGGAATTTCGCTAGTCCAAGGCTACTATGGTGGAGGTGTGAGAAGCAAAGGCTTTAGGTTGAATTGGCTTGGGCTGAAGGTGGTGGGGGGTGCGGATAGAAATCTACCTTAGGCCCAGGTCTGCACTAGCCCAGGTTCAATCACACAAACAGATTCTCAAACTTTCTTTATTCCCTAAACCTCATTATACTAATTAAGCTTTTTATATTTCCTAACAATTATCTTAAATTTCCTAAACATTATACTATCCTAAACTTTATATTAAATTTCCTAAAGATTATATTATCCTAAACATTATACTAAATTAATTAAACTTTATTATATTTATATTTCAAATGATAAAACAAATAACAATACAAACACATATACAGCAAAAACCACAAATAAGCTTCTTCTCTCTCTCTAACACATCTCCCCCTTTCTAACCCTAGAAAACCGCCGCCGAAGCCTCCCTCCTTCCACCTCAAGACGGCGCCGGAAAACCTCACTCTTCTCCCTTCAACCGCACCTAAACCCGGCGCCGCCTCTCCTTCGTCAACCTCACACACACTTTCCGCCGCCGTATTTCTATCGTCCCCTTCCGCACCTAGCCGCGCCGCCGACAAACCTTCTTCTCCTCCTCTCACTTAACCTAATCCTTCATCATCTTCTATCTCACTCAGCTTCATCTTCCTAACCTAACCTAAGCCACCATCATCAACAACCCTAGCCTAAGCCTCTCTCAATCTTATTCGCCTTCTTCTCAAACCATCTCGCCGTCACATACTCATCCTATTATCCTAACCTAACCTAAATATCCTTTCAATTTCACTCTGATAATCTCATACGGATCTAACCTAAAACTAAACTTTCACCAAATCAGAATCGGATATTCAAGCACATAAACGTAGCAATCAAAATCGCGTCCAAATGCACACAGTTCAACATACAGCTAGTAACCACATCAAGTAAATGAATCGAAGACATACCTGTAGCGCGAAGATGCGACGAACAACACGTAAGTCAGTTTCGATTCGGTACCGCTTCTCTTCTTCTGAACTGACTCGCAGATTTGTTATTGTGATGGAGCTTTGCTTCGGCTTTGCGATACGTACTATTCGTTCTGAGCTGATATGAACTGCTTCGTGCGTGAATCAATTTGCAGATTGGCTGACGATACTGCGAATACTCCGTTCGATCGAAGCGGCTGAATCAATTGAAGAAGTTGAAACAGAGTACCGAATATCGAAGCTTGGATCGAAACTGAAGCCTAATCCGCGGTGTTGATGAAACTGCTGTGAAGAAAACTCGATGAAGATTGCGAAGAATCGACGAAGCTAGAATCAGCTATGTGCGTTCTTGGTGATGAAGATTGAAGAGAGTGATTCAGTTATCGTGTTTGTGATGAAGATTGAAGAGAAAACGGAGAGAGAGATCGATGAAGAATTGGTGAGAGAGACTTGGTGAGAAATCCGAATTCTGTTATTGTGTTTCTGTTAGGATTCTCATCCTGTTATTGTGAGAGCTCTTTTTTCTGTTATTGTGAAAAATTCTCCTTCTGTTCTGTTATTGTGAAGAGGGTGAAAACGGTTATGGAAATCTATATCTTTTTCTCTGAGATTTTTTGTTATATTTTCTTTTTCTCATTCCGTTAATGACATCCCTCTTTTCAAATTCTATTACTCTTTTCTTCTTTTTTTGTTTGTTATTTTTTTGTCTGCTATTAGATGCTCCACTGCTTTTTTTTTGCCATCACGGAACTCTCATGCTTGCTGTGTGTTTGCCTTCCTCCTGCGTTTTGACCTGTTGGTTGTTGCATTTTGATATTGGCTGGGAAAATCTCCCTGTGACGTGGCTTGGTTGGATAGAAAAGCTGAAATAAAAGTGGCCTTCTATAGTTGATGACGTGGCGTGGTTTCTTTATGTCTTGGACTAAAAAAAAACGTGACTTTCACTCTCAACTTATTATTTTTTTTTCCTTTTATTATTAGTGGTAATGGGCTCTTGGGGAAATGGGCTTATGAACTATAATGGTAAATACACAGGCTAATGGTCTTAAAATATGAACAAAATTTGATATTAAATAGATACTAGACGTTATTCTAAAGAATTAAAAAAGGGGATTTTGATATGAGTCTTAAAAGAATATGGAAATAGTAAGGATGGTTTATGAACTTAATGAAAGGATAAAAAATGGTCTAAAAAAATAACGCGGATTTGAATAGAAAACGGAATTGAAGGTGACATTGTATTGGAATGGATGTAAATTGTGAAAGTAAACATATAGTCAGAACAAAAAAGTATTGGGAATAAGCATGTGGATAAAAGGATCATGGGCATGAATAATTAGATGAAAAGTGGATTATGAGGATTTGGGATGAAATGGCCATGGAATAAAAATCAGATAGAAATATGAACAATGAAATGAAGAAAACAATGGATGAAACAAGAATGGGTTAATAACAGATACAAAGCCTTGATTTTAGCCCAGAACCGATCTTGAATCTTTTCCACAAGCCTCTGATTAAAATGGATGGGACCAATTTTGAGCCACTGAACAACTCACTACCTTCACGAATCACTGCTTGATAATATGATGAATTCCACACAACACAACTTGACTTGATAAACATTGCCCGAGAAACAACCACCCATACAGATAACTTGCAGCTGAAACAAACTCTCGACAGTTTGACCAAGCTAGGTTAAATATCCATCTGAATCAAATCGCGGACTGAATAGCCTCACCGAACTGAAATCACTGCCAGCTCATGCTATGCTTCAACAATGGATGTGATGCTTCATTTTTCTATGAAAATGTAATGTAAGGTATGCGATATGATATGCTAAATGATGAATATGATGTGATATGATGTTTAAAATGAAGAGGGCAAATTTGGGGTGTCTACAAATAGGATCAGGAACAAACCTACGAAGTTGAGATACATGAAAAACATCATGCATCTCAGACGGAGGGGGCGGAAAGGCTAAACGGTACGCAACTTCACCAATCTTTTCTAGGATCTGATACGGTCCTACGTATCTCGGACTTAACTTACGCGACTTAAACGGTCCTTTCAATCTCAATCTCGGAGTGACTTTCAAGTATATGTGGTCGCTTTCATCGAATTCCAAAGGTCTCCTTCGATTGTCAACATAACTCTTCTGACGATATTGGGCTTGTTTAATCTTTTCTTGGATCATACGAATCTTTTCCGTAGTCTCTTGAATAACTTCCGGTCCTAAGATCCTATCTTCACCCACTTCCGACCAACACAACAGTGTTCTACACTTTCTTCCGTATAAAGCCTCATACGGAGCCATTCTGATGCTTGCATGGTAACTGTTATTATACGAAAATTCGATCAACGAAAAAAGTTCTTTCCAATTTCCTCTACTATCTAAAACACATGCTCTCAACATATCTTCCATTGTTTGAATCGTACGTTCTGTCTGACCATCCGTTTGAGGATGATTAGAGGTACTTAAACGCAATTTCGTACCCATGGCTTGTTGGAACGTCTTCCAAAACCTCGAAGTGAGCTTCGGATCTCTATCCGACACAATGCTAGACGGGACACCATGCAATCTCACAATTTCGGTGATAAACAACCTTGCAAGCTGATTTGCCTTATGTGTAGTCTTCACGGCTAAGAAATGCGCAGATTTCGTTAGTCGGTCCACAATCACCCAAACAGAGTCATAGCCACCTTTAGTACTTGGTAAACCTACTACAAAGTCCATAGAGATACTATCCCATTTCCAAATTGGGATGTCAAAAGGTTGTAACAATCCACTTGGTCTTTGGTGTTCAATCTTCACTTGCTGACACACCGCACATTCTGACACAAATACCGCAATGTCCTTTTTCATTTCGGACCACCAATACTCCCTCTTCAAGTCTTGATACATCTTCGAAGAACCCAAATTTATTGTAAAAGAACCCTTATGTGCTTCTTCCAGAATCTTTCTCTTTAACACATCATCATTCGGAATGCAAATTCTTTGGTTGAATAGGATGATCCCATCTAGTGCTCTCACGAAACCCGGTTGGAGTAACAATCTTTGCAAATTCTCGTCTAAAACTTGCGCTTGTTGAATATCATCCCTCAAAGTAGAATTAACATTCAAGTTTCCCATGATTACACCATTCAGAGTCCAAACAAACTGAAGATTAAGATCTTGAAACTTTTCTAACAATGCATAATCCAACACCATCAATTTGGCGTTATGAATCACTTTTCTGCTTAAAGCATCCGCCACTTTATTTGCTTTCCCTGGATGATATTTCAACTCAAGGTCATAATCTTTCAAATATTCCATCCACCTCCTTTGTCTCATATTCAGCTCCTTTTGATTAAAGAGGTACTTCAAACTCTTATGATCACTAAACATCTCAAAACGCACACCATACAAATAGTGTCACCACACCTTCAAGGTAAACACCACGGCCGCTAAATCCAAATCATGCGTAGGATAATTCTTCTCATGAACTCTCAACTGTCTGGAAGCATACACCACTACCTGAACTTCTTGCATGAGAACACCTCATAAACCCATCTTCGAAGCATCGCAAAACACTTCATAAGATTTGTTAGGATCGGGAATAATCAAGACTGGAGTAGTTGTCAACTTCTCCTTAAACCACACAAAACTTTGCTCACAACTGGAATCCCATTCATAAGCGAAGTCCTTCCTAGTGAGTTTAGTTAACGGTAACGCCATCTGCGAAAAACCTTTAATAAATCTTCTGTAGTAACTCGCCAAACCTAGGAAGCTTCTCACTTCGGTAACATTCTTCGGTCTCTCCCAATTAATTACAACCTCTATCTTTGACGGATCTACTGCTACACCTCCTTGTGATATAACATGCCCAAGGAACTTGACTTCTGACATCCAGAATTCACACATACTAAACTTAGCAAAAAGTTGCTTTTCCTGCAGTATCAATAGGACAATCCGTAGATGTTCTCCGTGCTCCTGCGGAGTACGAGAATAGATAAGAATGTCGTTGATAAAGATCACTACAAATTTATCCAAATAATTCTGAAATATCTGATTCATGTAGTCCATAAAAACAGCTGGAGCATTCGTCACACCGAAAGGCATCACTAAGAATTCATAATGACCGTAACGGGTTCTGAGCGCAGTCTTCGGAACATCAGAACTCTTCACTCGAATCTGGTGATAGCCCGATCTCAGATTAATCTTCGAGAACATGCAGGTGTCGCTCCCGGGATTTTCATCCTAGTACAAACGCGAAAGTGGCGCGGAAAGGTTAGAGTCGCCAGCCAGACATTTTTATCCCGAATGAATGGGAAAGGTAATGTTGCACAAACCTGAGGAAGAAGGAAAGGACAAGGCCTTGCGAACCAAAGATCTGAGTTCGGGAGTCGGTTACGAACTGGGAAGGTATTAGCACCCCAGATCGTCCGTCGTACCCGACGGGATCCACGCTTGCTTGTTTTGTTTCAAAGGGTGAGAAGAATAACTGCTGCTGAATAAAACCACTAACTGGAAATTGGAAATGAGAAAAGGAACTAAAAGAGAATGGAAAGAAAGAATGGGGAAAATGTAGGGAAAATAAAGAATGTGCTCGAACGGGTGTAACACGGTGGGAGAACTGACTTTAAGTTATGTTGCGGATAGCAAGAGTCGCCACCGACTTTTATTTTATCCAAAAGGAAAGGATATAAAAGAACAGGAAAGACCTTAAGAGAATATTTTGGGTCCGGGGGGTAGGTTATGTAAAGGGAAGGTATTAGCACCCTTTACATCCATGGTTATCCATGGGCTCTTAGTTACTTAACTCACTTTAAATTGTTTTTTGAAAGTGTAGTGTGTGAATAGAAAAATTTTCAGAATAGTTGATAATAATCCATGTACGGATGTGTAAAAACTTGTTTTTGAAAATTTGTTTGAAATTGTTAAGTGTGAAAAGTTTTTTTTGAAGTGAGCAAGTACATAAGAGGAACCTACCCTAAAGTTTTAAGTCTTTCTTGTTCTTTATCCTTTCATTGGTAAGACTATCCCTACTATTGAGGAGTAGGTAGTCATTACCTTGGATGTAAGGGACATATGAGGGACATTCTGTTTTTATGAAGGCAACTGTGGGGTGTAATAAGCATACTGGAGGGACTATCATCATTTTTCGAAGGGACTCGATTCGTAAAGGCAACCATGAGGGACTTGATGATTTTTCTTTTAAGGGACTTGCTTTATACACCCCACTTGACCTTATTCGTAGGCAACTTGAGGGATAACCTTAGAAAGTGGAGATGGCGATTAAAAATCGACTTACGTGTGTGAGAGTGTTTAATTTAATTATCTTATGATTAAAATTATCTAAATTTATTTTAAGAGAATATATGTTTACACTCCCTAAGTTACTAACCATAGCAAAAATAAAAATTATAATATTACAAAATTTACATCCAAGAGGCAATTACAAAATTATAATAATAAGCAAAATATTAAGCAAAATAAATAGCAAAATAAAATATAAATAAATAAGCAATAAATAATGAGAAATAAATAATAGGGGTTAGTGATAATAATAATAATAATGAGAAATAATAAACAAGGTTAGAAACATAAAAATATAATAATAAATAATAGTATGATTAGTAAATAATAAAGATTAATGAAATATATAAAAGCAAAATAAATAATATGGTTAGTAGTAATAATAATAAATAAAATTAATCAAAATAGAATAAGAAATCAACAATTTTTAATATAGACAATTATATTTAGAAACAAATATGAACAAACAATTATTTTAATTTACAAGATTTAATTTTTATTGATGATTATATTTACAAATTATTTTGAACCATATACAAAAATAGAATTATTATAAATTAAATTGTTTCTAAACATTAAAAGAAAAATAATTTGGATTATAAATATATTTACAAAATTTATAAGAATTATAATAAATATATATACATAATAATTATATTAGGAATTAGAAAATAAAATTATTAAAAAATAGAATTAGGTTTTACAAGATTAGGGTTTATATTTTTAAAAAAAATTAGGGTTAAGTTATATACAAAACTATTTTTTTTAATTAATATATACATACAATTTAATTATATAACAAAGAAAATAATTTGGAAAAAAATGGAAATTTGAGTTTTTCTAGAAAAATATAAAGAGTGTTTTAAATATATATACATGCATATTTTACTTTTGATTAACATTAATAAAATAATTAACTAATTACATAAAGAAATAAAAATATGAACAATGGTAAAAAGAAAACTCACCTGGGCTGGATTTGAACCCAGGTCATTTTGCCTGCAAGCATCAACACTTTCCACCAAGCCAGCCAAATACAGGTGCTAGAGAATGAGCTTCAATTGGTTTTGTTCTCTATCTGGAAAAATCAGGAAAATGCAAGAAACAAAAAGGCCTGGTTCATGGTTTGAACCCAGGACCTCATAGCCGTATACACACGCATGTTACCACCCGGCTGGAAGAGCCCACCTGGTTACAATCCAACAATAATGCATAATATATAATACTCAATATATAATTGATAAAAAACCAAAAATGTTTGTCGTGACCAAGTTTCGATCCCACGCCCTCTCATCCAACGCATACGTGCTTTTCCACTGGGCCACTCAGCAACCTGTACAATTCAAATAAAAACAAAACTATATAATATAAAACGAAATTTGAATCCCAGGGACGCGCGCCAAACTTCATCTCTTTCATTCAAATTTCCTGCGAATTTTCTTTTGACTTTTCCTGCAATTTTTCCTGCAAGTTCATACTCCCGAAACCTATGTTTTTCAACCATCAAGCAAATCATGATATCAATGCAAATTGGAAGCCCAGATCAATTATACGAAGCTTATAGGTCACGGCCATGTTTTTATAATTCATTTAGGTGTCCTAAATGCTAAGTTCCCGAAATTGATCTTCAAACCCTAACAATGGTGAGTTTTGGTACAGTCCATAGAAATCAAATTAAACCATCCATAAAGCTTCTAAACACCATTACAAACACAAATCCAGGGTTAGTTTTCATTATCAATGCATAAACAATTCAAATCGAAAAAAATTTAAACATGAACTATATGCTTTCGGATTCCTCATATGTGCATGAATTAGATGTATTTGAGGGTTGCTTTCGACTCAATGATGACCAAAGAACATTGCCATGTCTTCAAATTACCTTCTAACACCTTGTTTGTCTAAATCCGAATTTGAGTTTTCTTGAGATTTTTTGAAGTATGAAACCTACCTTTGAGCTGCTGGAATCCGTGAATGAATGTTAGGTTTGTGTTATGTATATATATGTGAATCATTCCAGGTCAAAACATTGATTAGTTGTGTGGAGATTTGATCCAAAAAAGATTGAAAAAGATGGTGTCATGGAATTCAAATATTGGCTCATGAATGCTTGCTATTTTTGTATCAATCACATGATTCCATTCCTCTTTGATTCTAATCACCAATTAAGACTTTCTAGAAGCATTATCCAAATAAAATCTTTAATTTTCATATTTTATTTTTATTTAAAATGATTTTTAATGATTTAAATCAAATTAAATAGAAATAAAAATAATAAAAATCAGATTTTACATGGTTTGGGTCGTGCATAGTGATATGGTATGGATTGGATCATAACTTGGGCAGCCCATTTGGAAAGAAGTGACTTTAAACCTCCATTTTCAACATAAACCATCACAAAATTTCCCAACTTTGCAAAGGCACATCTCCCTCAATTTTAAAGGTATGAGGGTATTCTTGGACTTTTTGGAAAGCTTGAAGAGTCCTCTAAACAACCCCATTGGTTTCAGGTCCATATCATTTACCAATCTCAAGTTATGCCCTTTTGAAGTTGTTGACTTTTGAAATGACCTATAATGTCTTAGATCATATCTTTCAAATGAAGAATTTTTGAGCTTAACTTCCAACATCAAAGTTGTAGAGAATTCAATTTCCTTCAAAATGAGCTTTGGATGGAGACTTGGTGATGAAGTATGTGAAAGTTATGGCTGGTCAAAGTTCAGTTGACTTTTACTGAGGAAACCCTAATTTAGAAACTCCTGATTATTGATGATCTGGAATCTCCTTGATGAATCATGATCAACCCTTGATAAAATGATGAATTTTACTTCATATACTTGATGTTGGCAAAAAATCATGAAGTTTGACTTTGGTTTGACCACAGTTTGACTTTTTAACTGCATTGACTGATTTTGACTTATCTGATCATCTGACTGAGCAAACTTTTGAGAAAAGTCTTGAAACTTGTCATGGGGGTTCTTGCATACATATAAGATGTTATGAAACTCACTTGAGGTCTTGGAAGTCCATTTAGCCTGATTAAAGTCAAAACCCTAGTTTTGGATGCACTGCTTAGGAGGTGCATTGTCTGAGGGAATTGTCAACTTCTTTGACCAATTGTGAACTTTGTGAACCTTGTGAATCTTCATAAAATGTCTTGTGAACCTCATGGGAGGTATTGTGAAGCTTGTGAACCTTGTGAAGTGGCTTTGTAGACCTCATAAACCTCAGGAAAGCTTTGTAACCATTGTGAAACTTGTGAACCTTGTGAACCTTCAAGAAGTGACTTGTTGACTTCATGAACCTCATGAAAGGTCTTGTAAATGTAGAGAAGCTTGTGAACCTTGTGAACCTTCTTAGGACACAAAGTCTTGTATTGTGAGGGCAAATTTTGGGGTGCAACAGCTGCCCCTGTTCAATTTTCTGAAACCTGAGGGGTTAGATTGGTATATTTGCCAGTCGTGACCTGGAAGGTTGAAGGGGATTGAACACAAAAGCCCAAAAATTTGCACTCACCAGTGCATTGAGTGATATTGATGGTTGGTTGAATATGATTGAGTGGGCTTAAAGATGCCACTAGGGGAAAGTTCTTCAGATATAAAGCAGTCCAAAATATGGAGGCATAATGAAAACTGTCAGGAGTCTGGAGCAGTCCTGAGGTATTAATGGTATGTTTTCAGGAAACTGGAGTAATACTGATGTAACAGCATGTCTTCATGAGGATAGAGCAATCAATAATGATAACCCTAAAGCAGTCTTGAAGTAATAATGTGATATGTCTTCAAGAGGATAAAGCAATCAATAATGATAACTCTAAAGCAGTCTTGAAGTAATGATTTCAGGAGGATAGAGCAATCAATACTGATAACTCTAAAGCAGTCTTGAAGTAATGATTTCAGGAGGATAGAGCAATCAATACTGATAACTCTAAAGCAGTCTTGAAGTAATAATGTGATATGTCTTCAGGAGGATAAAGCAATCAATAATGATAACTCTAAAGCAGTCTTGAAGTAATGATTTCAGGAGGATAGAGCAATCAATACTGATAACTCTAAAGCAGTCTTGAAGTAATGATTTCAGGAGGATAGAGCAATCAATACTGATAACTCTAAAGCAGTCTTGAAGTAATGATTTCAGGAGGATAGAGCAATCAATAATGATAACTCTAAAGCAGTCTTGAAGTCATGAGAAGTTATCAGGAGGATAAAGTAACCCTGAGGTGACGATAAAGCGGTCCCGAAGTAATAAAAAGCTTATCAGGAGGATAAAGTAACCCTGAGGTGACGATAAAGCAGTCCCGAAGTAATAAGAAGCTTATCAGGAGGATAAAGTAACCCTGAGGTGACGATAAAGCAGTCCCGAAGTAATAAGAAGCTTATCAGGAGGATAAAGTAACCCTGAGGTGACGATAAAGCAGTCCCGAAGAAATAAGAAGCTTATCAGGAGGATAAAGTAACCCTGAGGTTACAATAAAGCAGTCCCAAAGTAATAAATAGCTTATCAGGAGGATAAAGTAACCCTGAGGTTACGATAAAGCAGTCCCAAAGCTCATAAGCTTGTTTGTTGGATAATTAACCTGAAACAAGGTAGCTTTCTGTATAATAATATTAGCTTATGCTTTATGTATGTATGTATGATATGATGCACTTAGGTAAATGTATTATGTATCTATGGATATGTATGCTATGGTATGATGTAAATGATGTATGTATGATATGATACTGCCGGAAGCGTCTGGATATCTTTGTATAGTAACTGCTGGCCAGGGAAAATAAATCCCGATTCGTTGTTGAAGAATATGTAACCCTCCGTCTGCTGGGGATAACAGGGTATAGATAACCTCCCGTATGCTGGGGATAGTAAGGTATATATAACCTCCCGTCTGCTGGGGATAACAGGGTATATATAACCTTCGTCTTTGTTTGGTAGTAGGATGAGTATAACATCCCGTCTTCGTTCGTCGTACCCCTATTGGAAAGTAATTTCCCGAATATCCGCATGAGGATAAAAGAGATGGATATAAATTCCAGGGGAGATGAGACCTTATGAAGATGGATTTGCCCTACTGAGGGTTTTGTGACTGTCTTGTTAGAGGTGAACCAGCGAAGCTTCGTTGAAATCCTTCCCTCATTCGTCCTTAGTAAATACTATTACTGCATTTTCATGCATTTCTGGTAAACATTAATCATATTAAGCATACATACATTCAAACACAACCAATGGACGTTTCGCTTATGTAAATAGGGTAAAAGTAAATCTGGATTCAAAAGATGGAATTTATTTATATCAAAAATGACCCGCACATGGGCAAGTTTATACAAGGAGACATAAACCCTAGTAAGAGGATTTTGTCATAAAGTTTTACAAAAGAAAATCAGCTATGTGGGAAACAATCCTATTGAGTTTCAATTCTACTATTGCCATTATCTTCAAGTATCTCATCTTCTGCTATTGAGACGGAAACGATTGAATTGAGCTTTATCTGTTCGAGCTTGAGTAAGTAGTACAACTGGTTGCAGTTTCATGAGTGATCCAAACGAGACATAGTCATACGCTTTAATCCCTAACTTTTGCCTGGATTGCCCTTTCAGGTTTTCAATCCACCGGGATACCCTTTTTTGCCCAAGCCGCCTTTTCAGGTTTTCGACTTGTCGGGTGTACATCATTTTATATATATCCCTAATTTTTGCCCAAACCCTTTTGGTTTGCCGGGATGCCCTTATTTTTGCCTAGGCCAGTCAACCTAGCGGGTCTCTTTTTATGCGTAGTATTTTTTAACTATGTCTGCGTTCACAGGCTGTGGGAAGTCTTCACCATCCATTGTAGTCAGTATCATGGCACCTCCTGAGAATACTGTCTTGACTACAAATGGTCCTTCATATGTTGGAGTCCACTTGCCCCTCGGATCACCCTGTGGTAATATGATACGCTTGATTACCAAGTCACCAGCCTGATATACCTTCGGCTTAACCTTCTTGTTAAAAGCTTTGATCATACGTTTCTGGTACATCTGGCCATGACAAACTGCTGCTAACCTCTTCTCATCAATCAAATTTATCTGGTCCAGTCGGGTCTGAATCCACTCATCTTCATCCAAGCCTGCATCCTTCATAATTCTCAAGGAGGGGATCTGAACTTCAATGGGCAGAACTGCTTCCATACCATAGACTAAGGAGAATGGGGTTGCCCCTGTTGAAGTACGTATTGTAGTACGATAACCATGAAGAGCAAAGGGTAACATCTCATGCCAATCCTTGTAAGTAACAGTCATATTCTGTACAATCTTCTTAATGTTCTTATTAGCAGCTTCAACTGCTCCATTCATCTTTGGACGATACGGAGAAGAGTTGTGATGCTTAATCTTGAACTGCGTGCAAAGATCAGTAATCATAGTGTTGTTCAGATTAGAGCCATTGTCAGTAATAATCCTTTCAGGGATGCCATACCTACATATGAGATTATTCTTAATGAATCGAGCCACAACATTCTTAGTAACAGATGCAAATGAAGCTGCCTCCACCCATTTCGTGAAATAATCAATAGCAACCAGGATGAAACGATGCCCATTAGAAGCAGTAGGCTTGATCTCACCAATCATATCAATACCCCACATGGCAAAGGGCCAAGGAGCAGTCAACACATTCAATGGTGATGGAGGTACATGGACTTTATCAGCATAAATTTGACACTTGTGACAGGTCCTGGAGTGTTGATAGCAATCAGCTTCCATGGTAGACCAATAGTAACCTGCTCTCAAAATCTTCTTTGCCATGGTATGACCACTAGAATGAGTGCCAAAGGTCCCATCATGCATCTCTTCCATAATCTCAATGGCTTCCTTCTTATCCACACAACGAAGCATAGTCGAATCATGATTGCGCTTGTACAGAATCCCATTACTCAAGAAGAACTTAGCAGAAAACCTTCTCATAAACTTCCTATCTTTGACAGATACCCCTTCAGGAAACTCCTGAGCTTCAAGATATCTTTTCACTTCATAGAACCAAGGCTTCTCCTCTGCCCCTTCAGTGTCAATCTCATTGCAGTACGCAGGCTTTTCAAATCTATCAATAGTAATCTTGGGAGCTTCATCATCCCAGCTGATCTCAAACATAGATGCCATGGTGGCCAATGCATCTGCCAACTGGTTCTCTCTTCGTGGAATATGTCCAAAGGTAATCTCTTTGAAATGTGGGACCAAAGACAACACATGCTCTCTGTAAGGAATGAGATTATCATGCTTGGTATCCCAATCTCCTTTGATCTGACTCACTACCAGGGCTGAATCTCCATACACATCAAGGAACTGAATCTTCATATCAATAGCAACTTTAATACCCATGATACATGCCTCATACTCAGCCATGTTATTGGTACAATAGAAACAAAGTCTGGCAGTAATCGGGGTATGACAACCTTCAGAGGAACTAATTACAACACCAACACCATTACCATGTGCATTAGAGGCACCATCAAAAACCATAGTCCATCGGGATCCTTGTTCAGGTCCGTCATATTGTCCAGGTTCTTTGGTAACAGTCATAATATCTTCATCAGGGAACTCAAAACTCATTGACTGGTAATCATCCACTGCTTGATGAGCCAAATGATCAGCAACAATACTTCCCTTAATGGCCTTCTGAGTAGTATACTGTATGTCATATTCTGTCAAGATCATTTGCCATCTTGCAATTCTTCCGGAGAGAGCAGGTTTCTCAAATATGTACTTGATTGGATCCATCTTCGAAATCAACAAGGTAGTATGGGTCAACATATATTGTCTTAGTCGGCGAGCAGCCCATGCCAAAGTGCAGCAAGTTTTCTCGAGCAGTGAGTATCTTGTTTCACAGTCGGTAAACTTTTTGCTAAGGTAGTATATTGCCTGCTCTTTTCGACCAGACTCGTCATGTTGCCCCAACACACACCCCATTGAGTTGTCTAACACTGTTAAGTACATAATTAAGGGTCTTCCATCAACTGGTGGCATCAAAATTGGAGGTTCTAGCAGATATCTCTTGATTTCATCAAAGGCAGTCTGACACTCATCATTCCATTCCATCACCTGATCTTTCTTCAACAACTTGAAGATTGGCTCACAGATGGTGGTTAACTGGGAAATAAATCTTGCAATGTAATTCAATCGTCCCAAGAAACCTCTAACCTCCTTCTCAGTACGGGGAGCTGGCATCTCTCGTATAGCTTTCACTTTTGCAGGATCCACTTCAATACCTTTTCCACTGACAATGAAACCCAGGAGCTTTCCAGATCTAACTCCAAAAGTACACTTGTTTGGATTCAATCTCAACTTGTATTTCTTCAACCTCTCAAACAACTTGTGCAGATGATCAAGATGTTGCTCTTCATTCTGAGATCTGGCTATCATATCATCCACATATACCTCTATCTCATGATGAATCATATCATGAAACAAAGCCACCATAGCACGCTGATATGTTGCCCCTGCATTCTTCAAACCAAACGGCATCACCTTATAACAAAAGGTGCCCCACTGTGTCACAAATGTTGTCTTCTCCATATCTTCAGGTGCCATCTTGATTTGATTGTAACCAGAGAAACCATCCATAAAAGAGAATACTTTGTGCTGAGCAGTGTTGTCTACCAGAATATCAATATGAGGAAGGGGAAAGTCATCTTTAGGGCTAGCCTTGTTCAAATCTCTGTAGTCCACACACATACGCACCTTACCATCTTTCTTGGGAACCGGTACCACATTTGCAATCCACTGAGGATAAGAAGTCACTGCTAAGAACCCTGCATTGAACTGTTTCATTACCTCTGCCTTGATCTTTTCTGACATTTCAGGACGCATACGACGAACCTTCTGTTTCTTTGGACGACAATCTTCTTTCACTGGTAAACGGTGAACCACAATGTCGGTATCCAACCCTGGCATATCTTCATAAGACCAAGCAAAGATCTCCACATAGTCACGTAGCATCTGAATCAATCTGTTCTTGACACTGTCCTCTAAATCAGCCCCTATCTTGACCTCTTTTCTGTTTTCTTCAGTTCCCAAATTCACAACTTCGACTGGCTCTTCATGTGGCTGTATAGCTTTCTCTTCTTGTTGTAACAACCTAACAAGCTCTACAGGTATTTCACAATCGTCCTCATTTCCGTCTTCAGTTTGATAGATCGGATTCTCGAAATCATAATTGGCAATAGTAGAACTGTTATCAACAGGATCCAGAGTGGATGAGGATCTGCATTTAGTGATGTGGGTGTGCGTAAGAACACATAGCTGATAAAGCAAAAATAAAGAAAAGAAAGACAAGGAACACAATATTTACGAAAAGGAAACGTCCACTGATTTTATTGAATGAAGTATGCAAATGAAATGACAGCCCGTAACAAGCACACCATTGTGCCCCGGGTAAGGCACATGGCTTGAAAGTTTTATTGTTCAAGAAATTACAAACTTAAAACGCAACAACACAGTAATAGTATTTACTCCTGGCTAAAGGAGATAGGGATAACATCTTCAGCTTTCCAATTATTGAGTCCAGCACCCACAGTAGGAAAAATCCAAGCATCCAAATTGTAGTCTTCATCTTGATCTCCCACAGCATTGATAACCCCTTGATTGGTGATACGAGCAGCACGAGCACGACGAACAGCCTTCTGGGATTCTGCAGTGAAACCCAAACCAAACTTGTCAGACTTGTATGGAATATCAGGAAGCTGACCCCAAATAGTACAACCACCTTCATCCACCACAGCTCTAGCATCATTGAGGGAGGCCATTGCCATTGTTGGAGGTTTTCTGATGACCACAGGAGTTTTCTTCACAGCAGGAGGAGCTACATCATCATTAACCCGGGGAACCACTTCAAATGACTGATATGGAGTCTCAATGTATTCACCTTCCACTTCCAGATACTTGAAAGTGTTCACATGGCTGACAAAGTATTCTTCTTCTCCAAAGACAGTAACAACCTTTCCATTCACCGGATATCTCAACTTTTGGTGTAATGTAGAGGTCACAGCACCTGCCCCATGGATCCAGGGACGACCAAGCAGACAAGAGTACGAAGGACGAATATCCATCACATAAAATGTAGCAGTAAACACCTGAGAGCCAACTTTGATTGGAAGATCAATTTCCCCATGTACTACTCTTCTAGAACCATCAAAAGCCTTCACCACAATATGACTGGGCTTCAACACAGCATCTTCAGGACTCAGCTTATTCAGGACTTCCTTGGGCAACACATTCAGAGAGGAACCATTGTCTATCAGCACATGTGACAGGGTAGTGCCCCTGCATTCAATTGAAATATGCAAGGCCCTGTTATGATCCCTCTTGGCAGGGGTCAAATCAGCATCAGAGAATCCTAACCCATTGTCATAGGTCAGGTGAGCAACACAGTTCTCAAATTGGTCAACAGAAATTGCACTGGGCACATGAGCAGACTTCAGAAACTTGATCAAGGACTTGGCATGAGCCTCAGAACACAGCAACAAGGACAACATAGAAATCTTTGAGGGAGTATGCCCCAGTTGATCCACAATGTCATAATCACTCTTGCGAATGATTTTCAATACTTCTTCCATCTTCTTAGAGAGATCATCAGCAGCTGGCACATCAGTGGATACAGGCTCAATAACAGGACCTTTGCCCCTAGCATCAGTGGTGGAAGTAGCAGCAGGAGTAACTGCACTCTTAGAAGCAACTGGAGGAGAGAAGACTCTTCCACTACGAGTGATCTTGCTAGATCCAACAATATTATCAATGTCAGCAGGCACATCAGGTAAAGGCTCCTGCTTAACACCATGGATGTAAACATCAGACCCATAGTGCCAAGGCACAGCTTTATCAGATGTATAAGGAATAGGACCAGGAGTAGTGATTATCAGAGGAGCCACTCTGGCTTCAGCAACAACTTTCACAGGACCTTCAGCAGTAATCTTGATTGGGCCCTGATGAGTGATTTTAACAGGTCTATTTGAAGTGATTCTTACCGGTACTTTGTCAACCATATCAACCTCTTCAATCTTCCTACCTTGAGTCAGATGATCCACCATGCTTTCTACAGAAGATGGTCTTCTTTCAAATACAATGGTGTAATTATCCATGAGACGCTGAATTCCATCCTTCAACCTGAAGCACTTCTCTGGATTATACTCACAATAAACACAATCTTCACGACAACCCGGAAAGAACCCAGCTTGTACTAACTTCTTTCTGATGACAGACAATGGTGTGGTCAACTCCGCAACTGAATAGATATGAAGATCTTCATCAATGGCATTAACAGTTTTCTCATGATTTGGCATTGGAGCAGTAATCACATTTGGAGGATCAAACTCAATTTCTCCAGCATCAATCATATCTTGAATTTTGTTCTTCAAGACCCAGCAGTTATTAGTATCATGTCCTGGACAGTTTGAATGATATGCACATCGTGCATTGGGATTGTACTTGGGAGAGGTAACATTGGGATTCTGAGGAGCCTCCCTCAGGGTAATGAGTTCAGCCTTCAACAAGTGTTGCAATGCCTGAGCCATTGACATGTTGATCTTCGTGAACTGTCTTCTAGCCCTCTGTTGGTTGCCTTGAGGCTGCTCTGTTGTTGCAGGAGTTGGATTTGAAATATGAACTGCACTAACAGACTGATGCCTTCTGTTACGATCAGGTTGACCATAAACAGCATTGGATTCTTTCTTCCCAGTGGGAGGCTTCTTTGCAGCACCTGATGAAGAAGTGCCCACTTGGATCTTACCACTCTTGATACCATTCTCTACCCGCTCTCCTGTCATGATCAACTCAGTGAAGCCAGATGATGAGCTTCCAATGAGATGACTGTAAAATGGACCATTCAGCGTACACATGAACATATCAACTAATTCCCTATCAGTCAAAGGGGGTTGAACTCTTCCAGCTAAATCTCTCCACTTCTGAGCATACTCTTTAAAACTTTCTTTGGCACCCATAGACATGCTCTGAAGCTGCATGCGAGTGGGGGCTAAGTCGGCATTGTATTGATACTGCTTATAGAAAGCTTCAGCCAGATCATTCCAGTCTCTGATGTTGACACTCTCCAACTGATAATACCACTCCAACTGAGCTCCAGATAAGCTCTCTTGAAAAAAATGGATCCACAACTTCTTGTCAGCAGTGTGAGGTTGAATCCTTCTGACATAGGACCTCAAATGCAGCTTGGGACAGGAGACCCCATCATAGACAACAAAGGTAGGTACTTTGAAACCAATGGGTATCACAATCCCAGATATCAAGCTCAAATCCTCAAAATCCAGCCCAGATGATTTCTGTAATTCCATAGCATCCATCCTATCCACCAGCATCTTGAATTTGTCTTCATTAGGCTCATGGTAGTAATTAGCCTCAGAATCAGAGTCCCCCATAGTGTTGTGGAGACTGCCTCCCTCTTTCTCAGATTCCTCAGATTCATAGTCATCAACCTGTTCCTTGGTCTTGACAGGACCCTTGAACCTTCTTCCCATGTTGAGCAACCCAGCAGACCTTCTAGTCTTCTTAGTCTTCTTGGCCAGCAGTGCCTTCAATTCATCCTGCCCCTTGGATAGGTTCAGGATCAGCTCTTGGAACTGCGTATTCTGTGCCTGAAGATCTTTAACTGATTGTTCAAGAGCCATTGCTGAAATAAACAGCGAGAAGATGAGAAACCTGTGCACAATTATAAACCTGTGATGCAATGAGATGATATGGGAATGCATATGCAATTTTTTCAAGGACCGCAGGATTTAAATTTGCTTAAACAAACAAGAAAGCAACTTTTATTAGTAATAACTTGTTTTGCCTTTTAGGCTTAAAAAAATGAAAGTGGAATAAGTACAAAAATGGGGTTTTAAGTCTCCCATGGACGTTTCCTCTTTGTGTTGAGGTATGAGTTGAGGTTTCGTTCCTCGTGAAGTTGCTTTGTTAGCTCTAGGATTCTTGCGTGGCTTGCTTTGTAATGAGCCTCAAAAGTATCCCTTTGCTCCTTCAGTTGGACCTGCAACAAAGAACAAAGATAAATCCCTTGGTCCTTGAAATGGTTAGGGAAAATGATATGCTCATGATGCATGATGATGTCATGATGTTATGTTCAATCACAAACATGTGGCACACACAAACAAGTCACACCATAGCCCTAGGTTTAAAGGCTTGCATGAGGTTCAAAGGTAAGTACCCTCCCCTGAAGTTAGATGGTTCATCCTGTCCTACAAAAGTAACCAGGTTCTAAGGGATCTCAATATCATTGATCCTTCACAAGGGTGGTTGATCAGAAGGCAACTTACTTGCCAACCAAAACCCTCCAAGTTTAAGATCTCAATGAGCGTAGTATCGAGTGTCAACCAACTTCAGTCTGCACCAAAGCCGGTTACCTCACTACTTTCTAAAGGCCAAGATGAGTTAACTAGGGTTCTAAAAGTTAGTTAGTGCATTGACAACATATGGCAGCCTCATATTATCCTCAACTTGACTTAAGGAACATAAGCACCAACCAAGAAGTCGCACTAACTATGGCCACCAGATCAACCGTATCGATATACGTCGTACAGTTTCCTTGGTCTATTGCCATTTACCTAAGGTACACTAGATCCGGGTTAGGACCTTTCACATATAAGAGTACCCCAACAAGTAATATAAAGCAAACAAGGCAAACAATTTAAAGTGATCTAATTCCTAAGGGTACCCCTCTTAAATTTAAATCCCCAGCAGAGTCGCCAGTTCTGTAACACGGTGGGAGAACTGCCTTTAAGTTATGTTGCGGATAGCAAGAGTCGCCACCGACTTTTATTTTATCCAAAAGGAAAGGATATAAAAGAACAGGAAAGACCTTAAGAGAATATTTTGGGTCCGGGGGGTAGGTTATGTAAAGGGAAGGTATTAGCACCCTTTACATCCATGGTTATCCATGGGCTCTTAGTTACTTAACTCACTTTAAATTGTTTTTTGAAAGTGTAGTGTGTGAATAGAAAATTTTCCAGAATAGTTGATAATAATCCATGTACGGATGTGTAAAAACTTGTTTTTGAAAATTTGTTTGAAATTGTTAAGTGTGAAAAGTTTTTTTTGAAGTGAGCAAGTACATAAGAGGAACCTACCCTAAAGTTTTAAGTCTTTCTTGTTCTTTATCCTTTCATTGGTAAGACTATCCCTACTATTGAGGAGTAGGTAGTCATTACCTTGGATGTAAGGGACATATGAGGGACATTCTGTTTTTATGAAGGCAACTGTGGGGTGTAATAAGCATACTGGAGGGACTATCATCATTTTTCGAAGGGACTCGATTCGTAAAGGCAACCATGAGGGACTTGATGATTTTTCTTTTAAGGGACTTGCTTTATACACCCCACTTGACCTTATTCGTAGGCAACTTGAGGGATAACCTTAGAAAGTGGAGATGGCGATTAAAAATCGACTTACGTGTGTGAGAGTGTTTAATTTAATTATCTTATGATTAAAATTATCTAAATTTATTTTAAGAGAATATATGTTTACACTCCCTAAGTTACTAACCATAGCAAAAATAAAAATTATAATATTACAAAATTTACATCCAAGAGGCAATTACAAAATTATAATAATAAGCAAAATATTAAGCAAAATAAATAGCAAAATAAAATATAAATAAATAAGCAATAAATAATGAGAAATAAATAATAGGGGTTAGTGATAATAATAATAATAATGAGAAATAATAAACAAGGTTAGAAACATAAAAATATAATAATAAATAATAGTATGATTAGTAAATAATAAAGATTAATGAAATATATAAAAGCAAAATAAATAATATGGTTAGTAGTAATAATAATAAATAAAATTAATCAAAATAGAATAAGAAATCAACAATTTTTAATATAGACAATTATATTTAGAAACAAATATGAACAAACAATTATTTTAATTTACAAGATTTAATTTTTATTGATGATTATATTTACAAATTATTTTGAACCATATACAAAAATAGAATTATTATAAATTAAATTGTTTCTAAACATTAAAAGAAAAATAATTTGGATTATAAATATATTTACAAAATTTATAAGAATTATAATAAATATATATACATAATAATTATATTAGGAATTAGAAAATAAAATTATTAAAAAATAGAATTAGGTTTTACAAGATTAGGGTTTATATTTTTAAAAAAAATTAGGGTTAAGTTATATACAAAACTATTTTTTTTAATTAATATATACATACAATTTAATTATATAACAAAGAAAATAATTTGGAAAAAAATGGAAATTTGAGTTTTTCTAGAAAAATATAAAGAGTGTTTTAAATATATATACATGCATATTTTACTTTTGATTAACATTAATAAAATAATTAACTAATTACATAAAGAAATAAAAATATGAACAATGGTAAAAAGAAAACTCACCTGGGCTTGGAAGTTATGAAACTCACTTGAGGTCTTGGAAGTCCATTTAGCCTGATTAAAGTCAAAACCCTAGTTTTGGATGCACTGCTTAGGAGGTGCATTGTCTGAGGGAATTGTCAACTTCTTTGACCAATTGTGAACTTTGTGAACCTTGTGAATCTTCATAAAATGTCTTGTGAACCTCATGGGAGGTATTGTGAAGCTTGTGAACCTTGTGAAGTGGCTTTGTAGACCTCATAAACCTCAGGAAAGCTTTGTAACCATTGTGAAACTTGTGAACCTTGTGAACCTTCAAGAAGTGACTTGTTGACTTCATGAACCTCATGAAAGGTCTTGTAAATGTAGAGAAGCTTGTGAACCTTGTGAACCTTCTTAGGACACAAAGTCTTGTATTGTGAGGGCAAATTTTGGGGTGCAACAACGGGCCCTACCCCGCTGCCTACGTACCTCATCAGGATAATGAGGATCAGAGTCGACGTAGTTCGCCTAACTAAGGCGGGAACTATTTGTTTGTGTTTTTTATGCTGGAACTGCGTATGTCTATGCTCAGGTGTTGTAGGCTCGTCTGGTACGAGTGCGTTTACCGTCTTGCATGTGTGACAAGTCGTCGCAAGTTTGCGTTGTGAGTGAATGAGATGAGAAGGAGAAGTTCCCGCAGGATAGTCGCTTGTTATTTGTTTTTTGTCTTTTAAGAGTTTTTGTATGAATTTGGCACAAGGAAGTGAATTCAAACTATTTTCCATGGAATGTGTACTTGCCACTACATTCCAAGATGGAATAATAGAACAAGCACACCCAGCAAGGAGAATTTATCCAAGACTGGTTTCCTAGGATTAGGGTTTAAGTTCACTAGCTTGTTGAACTTTATTAAGTGTTTTTGTTGCTTTTGTGAAGAAGTATCTTTTAAGTTTTTCTTTGTGAAACAACCCCTTGATGAGACTTGTACATCATGCTAGACAAGCTTACACCACTCCAAGATGGAATGAGTGCAAGTGCTTCATGGAATAAGGCTATACACAAAGGATCCTTTCATTTATTTGTTAATTGTTTTTTTTGATTTTGTTTGAAGATGAGAAAGAATGACTCAAGTTGCAAAAAGGGAAAAAATAAGGGGACTAAGACACAACCCTAATTTCATTTGTTTATTTACAAGAGAGGCCCTATGGTTAATGAGGTTTTCTAATCCTAATGAGAAAAAAGAAAAGAAGAAAAGAGAACTAGAAACTAACTTACTTCCTAAGGAAGTTAAGTTGTCTCTAAAGAAAGGGAAAGCCTAAAAGCAAAACACAAGGTGCTAAGGCAAACACAATTAAGATGCATAAGAGATAGGAATGAAGTGAGACTTACCTCAATCTTCCCCCCTACAAAACAAAAGTTAGCATGACAATGCATATTGAAAATAAAATCAAAGCATGAAAACGATTAAGTACCATAAACGTCCTAGAATGGAACTAGGGTTCAAAATAAGACCTAAGTCTAAAGGTGAAGGTACCTAAAGGTCACATGACTTCTAAAGTCAGTAGCTACATTTTATAGGCTCCTAAGGATGCTAGTATACCTCACAAGATCAAACTATGTCAAACTATGTACAAAAAGTTCACATAAATTCACCTAAATGCAAGTTAGGGCTTATGGATGAAGTATGAATGCATATGGCTTACAAACATGAATTAATACATGAAATGAACATCAAAGTCAGTAGTGAATGCTTATGAAGATGGATGAATGAATATACAATCATGGATGCAATGGATTAGGCATATGGAGCAAGGAGAAGAATACATGAGAAGAAATGAACAAAAATCGCATAAGATCGCACATGATGCAAGCTAAGGAAGAATGGCATGTGAATATGAATGAAATGATTATGGGTCAGTAGCATACAAGGTATGAGATGCAATTAGAATGCATGAATAGGCATTAATGATTTCCACATAATTCAAGTTATTATTTAGAGGAGAAGAGAATCTAGTTTAGGTTAAAGATTAGTTCACATAAGTATGCACTTTAAAGCACCAAAACAAACCAAATGAGTATGGTTAAAAAAATGACCTATGACTGGAATTAAAGACATAAAAATGACCTATAATCAACTCCTAAAAGCTACCAAAAATCCCCTCAAGAAAATGGCATGAATGCCTTCTTAACATTTAGGTTATGCGACACATAAACACATGAATCAACCTAGGATCTAGGTGACATGGAAAAATAGCAAAAAGCCTTTAAAAATTATGAAATTAAATCCCTGGAATGATATAGTTATTATCTCACATTTTCTAAAAGGATTCCACAAAATTATGCACCAAAGTGCAAAAACAATTCCTTGATTAGCAAGGTAACAAAGCATGGTTATCGAAAACAACTCCACAAAGTGGATCAAAAAGGGCACTAAAAAATTATGAAAAAATGCCTAATGAGCATCAGAATGTCACAAATTACAGTGATTAATCACACA
This sequence comes from Lathyrus aphaca, assembly GCA_963966055.1. NCBI lineage: Eukaryota > Viridiplantae > Streptophyta > Magnoliopsida > Fabales > Fabaceae > Lathyrus > Lathyrus aphaca. The sequence goes on from OZ014524.1 coordinate 341,029,717, forward strand.
CAAAAAATAGGTTTCACACCTATTGGGAAAAAATCGATTTCGGTCCCTTATGCCAAAACCTTCCTTTTTGGGACAGCTTGTGATCTAAAATCCAAATAAAATATTGAAACCACCCAAATCCGAAAACAAAAAATATGACAAATTAATTAAGAGGATGAAGATCACTCATGAATTTTTCCAGAATTTTATCACACCTAAAACTATTTTTAATAATTGCGACGAAACGGGCAAAAAGGTGGATTTTAAGGGGAAGTGAAAGGAATCGATCCTAATGGTTCGTAACCTAATCCCTAAACTCCGAAATCGACACATATCAATATATATCACAAATAAATCCAATGCCTCGGGTGGGAGGGCTCAATATGCACCTTAAGTTATATGATCCTAAGTCGCATACAACTAGAATGATGCATTAAAGTAGAGAATCGATATTACTTACTTGGTCGAAGTGCCGATTCTTTCACATAAAAGAAATCCAAAAAAACTTCAAGCCAAGCCTTTTAATCTCCCATGAGCAAAATAAATGCTCATCTTCCATAATTTCTTTGTGAAGATTCCCCATAATCGAAACAAAAACAACGGCACAAAATATCATTTGAATCCAAAGGTATCCCACAAATAAAGTGGAATGCCAACCAAACGACCGTCGTTAAAATCTTTGCGAGAACCTTGCATGAACTCAACAAACGCATTAGAAACCAAAAAGAGGTGCAACCGGAAGTTGCACCTATGCCTCACAACTCCAAATCAAGTAGAAATATGAATATACGAGTCATGGACATGCATTGAAATTTACGTTTCAAAACGGGGCAGCACTTATGCACTAATATAAACAACATGCAAACTCAAACCGGAATCGAACAAATTTACATGCAATGAATGGAAAATGATCAACAAACATAAGTACAAGTCAAAACAAGACCAATGCATCAAAACCGCACCAAACCGAACATAAAAAGCCTTGAAACGGAAAAACGCGTCAAAAATCACCGACTCGGAATTGAACAAAAATCGCATGGTAACTTGCAAACGTGCCAACGGATTCAAATATACAATCGGATTTTGAAAATTCCGCTCGGAAGTGATACTTTTTGGCCGATTTCGTCGGCTGGCAGTAGTGAAATTGTCGGAAAAAATTGTTCGAAATCGACTAAAGAGTTCACCAATGGCTCCGGAATAATCAACAAAGTCAATTTACACTATTCACATTCGCGAAAACGCGCTACGGTTAGGAAGTTATGACCAAAACATATTCTCGACACGCGACACATGAACAACATCAACAATTAAGCCTCAACCTATCCTATTTCAAATTTGCACATTGAAACAAACATGAATTTAAAAGTCAAGCACTTCAATCAATATCAAGTCATAATAATTAGCTCTCTTAGGAATTTTGTCAAACACCTAACATTCACCGATTATTCTATGTCAACTTTACCAAGCCTTTTCAATCATGCACCACAACAATTATTAGGATAAATTAATCAAGAATCAATCAATAATCAAATCATGAATCAATGCACATAATCTCCACAAGATTAATTCAACTTCAAAATTCAATTCAAGAAACAATTCAACAATTATTCATGAATTAAAGTTTAAGAAGCTTACCGAATGAAGAATCGACGAAGAAATTGCGAATCCGAAGGAAGTGAGACGCGATCATGAACGGAGGAGAGGAGGAGAGGCCGTGCGGCTGCCGGTGGCGGAAGATGGTGGTCTTACGGTGGTGAAGTTGACCGGAGGTGGTGGTTCGTGGCGGCTCGGCTACCGGAAGCTTGATCAGAATTGTTGTGTTCTTGAGTTCTTGATGAAGTTGTTGTTGTGTTCTTGAGAAAGAATTGTGAGAATGAACTTTGATCCTTTAGAGAGAGTTTGTGAGAGTTTTTTTGTGTTTGTAAATTATGATTGAAGTTATGAGACAAATTGTGGGTCAAAAGAATATATAGTGGAGTGTAAAATGAAAGGCAATAGGTAGAATTTCGGCTTAAGTGAAAATAACAATATCTTCGGCAAGAAATTTCGACTCTGAACCTTCCACAACATCGTCCGCCTCTGAATCACGGTTGCAACGCAAAAATAACGAACGTCATACGATCAAAATCGAGTGCGATCGATACGTTTAAGCTGCAAGACGTCACTGAATAAGTTGTTTTTTCGGCTTATTTGGTGTCCGCTACTCGAAAATGTGACGAGGTCAACCTCTTCGGAGCATAATCTCGACTCGACTTTGTCAGCAAAGTTGTAAATCTATGAGTCAGTGACCTGGTGTTAAAATCTAAGCTCAACCGGACAAACGACGAGAGAGATATGAATTTTCTCGTGAAACCACTTTCAGCCTTTTTCTTCGGTTCAGCACTTCAGTTTTGTGAAATAAACCAAAACGATAATCTTTGGAGCACCGTTCAAACTCGCATTTGTCTTTGAACTTGAAGAGGATAAAATTTTTGAACCAACGCTTCAAGAACGGGTGCAATCCGATGAAAATTGACCGAGTTATATATTTTACAAAATCTGACAGACAATGCAGTGCATCAAAGAACCTTATTGGTAATTCGCATTTTCGAGATCCTTCCGCTTAGACCGAACCAAAACTGAATTCACATAATGAAGATAACATCTAAACGGAATTTTAGGCACCGAAACGACATCAATTCGATAAACGATCCAAGAGTTATGAATTTTTTAGTGTTCAAAACTCACCGGTTCAGCACTGTTTTTCACTATGTCGACTCTAAAGACTCGCACATTCTGAGATCTTCTTCAAAGAATTAGTTCTCGGCCAAAACCCAAAAGTTGGAAAGGATATCAAGACAGAACTTTTGGCATATGAATCTCTCAGACATGTTGACCCAATAAGAAGTTACAAACTCTTGAATACCGCTAGCACAGTTAATCGGCGAAACCGAAATTTCAGAAACAAATAAATCTCGCCATTTTCCTTGATGAATTGGCCTCCAAGCCGAACACAAAAGTTGTAGAGAATAATGAAACGGTCTAAACTATTGAGTTTCAAGCCAAAATGAGTTTCCGAGTATAAGTTACAACTTTTGCAAACTGCACCATAAAACTGATATTCAGCTTAAACTCCTCTGAATCAACCGAGAACTTTTGGCTTCTTCTGAGATTATTGTGCACGTGCCGCATGAAGAAATAAAGGCCAGTCGCAACCTGTGAAAGCTCAAATGGAGATGTATGTTCATGTATGTTTATGATGCAATTGTGATCTAAATGCAATGCAATGTATGAAAGGATATGCTAAATGGCATGAAAATGAGAGGGCAAATTTTGAGGTATTACAGCAGGCTCCTCTCAATTGATCTAGAAGATCGTCTATCCTCGGTAAATGGTATTTATTATTGATTGTAACCTTGTTTAACTTACGATAATCGATGCAGAACCGCATACCACCATCCTTCTTCTTTACCAATAACACAGGAGCTCCCCACGGTGAACCACTAGGCCTTACAAAATGCTTTGCCATCAAATCCTCCAATTGATCCTTCAACTCTTTCAACTCGAGTGGCGCCATCCGATAAGGAGAAACAAATATAAGATTCGTTCCCGGTATCAGATCGACTGAGAACTCAACTTCCCTCACCAGAGGTAAGGAAGTGACATCTTCAGGAAAAACATCGGGAAATTCACAAACTATCGGAATATTCAAAACTTGGTTGTCATTACTCTCCTCTTTAGTAAGGACAAGCAAAACAGATTTCTCTTGATCAAACAGAAATTTACCATTTCAACCGTACCTTCTAAGATCATTGTCAAAACATCTTTCGGAGGCACTTCAACGGGGGGAATGAGGATCAACTTTTCTTCACATCCAATAAACACAGAATTAGCAGACAACCAGTCCATTCCCAGGATAACATCAATTTTCTTAAGGGGAAAACAAATGAGGTCAATCTGAAAGATTCTACCATCCACGGACAACGTACAGTTCTCACACTTAAGGGGCGTCTCGACAGTTTCATCCATAGCGATAGTAACCACCATTGGAAGAGACAAAGGAAATAGTCACAACCCAAGTCGCTTCACGCAACTAGTAGATATAAAAGAATGTGTAGCTCCACAATCAAATAAAACAAGAAAAGGATGATTGTTAACAAGACAATTACCCACAATCAAGGAATTGTCGCCTTTCGTCTTCCTGACATCCATAACATAAAATCTCCCTTGAGTCTGATTCTTCCTCTGAGGGAAATCCCTAGCAACGTGTCCTTCCTTCTGACAATGATAACAAATTACACCATTCGGCTCACATCTTCCAAAATGGTTCTTGTGAAACCTGGAGCACGCCGGGGGAGCACTGGATCTAGGACTCGACACCTGCTTTCCCTTGAAGGGTTGAGGCCTCAGCCTAAAGGGTTGATTGGCTCTTCCCCGCTCACATTGAACCGCTCTCCCAACATTGGCTTCTGTTAGCACTTTCTTCAGACTATGTTCGGCGACATAACATTGCCTCAACATCTCAGAATAGGTAGTAAATTCCCGTTGTGAAACACTATGTGATATCCCGGCCCTCAATCCAAACAAGAACTGGTCAATTTTCCACCTTTCATCAAGGGCATACATAGCTTGCCTAGAGTAGGCTACCATGTTCTCAAACTTCCCAGCATAACTGGCCACAGTCATGCTCCATTGCCTCAATTGTTGAAATTCAAATTCCTTTTGTGTCCTCAAGGAACTCGGGAAATACTTATCCATAAAATCTGTCTTAAATTGTTGCCACACTCTCGGAATCCCTTGTACCATCATCAAATTGGAAGCGCTCTCCCACCACCTGGCAGCATGACCCTTTAGTAAATGTGACGCAAAGGTCACCTTGTCTTCTTCACTACATATCATAATCTGGAATATCCTCTCCATTCCAGTCACCCATTCATGAGCCTTAACCGGGTCCAATCCACCATGAAACTCCTGAGGGTTCATGCGGAAGAAGTCTCTAAATGTTCCACCTACAGCTCCAGGAGCAACCACGTGAGGGTGAAGGCCCCACTCATCTGATGCATCATTTCTTGCATGAATTGGTGCTGCTGTTGCTGCATCTGCTGTATAAATTGGAACATAAGAGCATTCCCATCACTACCTGCTTGATCGCTACCGGGAGGAGTGACACTGGGTCGAGCACGTGTTCCACGCCTACCAGCCATATTTCTAAATGTCATCAAAACATGATTAAGTTGATCAGGCTCAATACCATAAACATAACATTTAGTCCTACCGCAAGTCAACGTGTATGAACGGAAGGAAACACTTATAATATTTCAAGTCTAGGTCGAGGATACGACCTGCTCTGATACCAACTGTAATACCCATATACAAAAGACATACTTAAAGCATATTTTTCATATATAATATTAAAAATTTGGTACTGAAATACAAATAAGTTCTTAGCAACACATTGTATAAGTATATCCACTACAACATAAGGTACTAAACAAGGCTATAAAATAATACAAGATGTTCAACTACAAAAAGATCTAAGAACTAGATCCGAAGATCACAAAAATCCACAGCGGAAGACAAAGCCATCAACTAGTAGGGATAGTCAAGTCGCCTTATCCTTACCCTTAACGGAACCTGAAGTACCTGAAATAACAACATCAACATGGGGTGAGATAAAACATCTCAGTGAGTTCCCTATCTTAGAGTTCTCTCGGCTCTAAGGGTTATTCTCAAATGAAACTCGCACGTTTTCACAAACCAACTCACACAAGGACCAAAAACATAGGGGAACTAAGGTCCACACACGATCTCAAAGTAAAATAAGAGAAACGTCTACCTCAAGTCCTTACGGATGCTTCACGTGGGACTAAGGGAAACCCACCTCAAGACTTACTCAAGACCTTACGGAGGATTTAACATAGCACTCTCTTAAATCTTTACGGATGCTTCCCGTGGGACTAAAGGTAACCCACCTCGAGACTTACTCAAGACTAACACATAACTAGTATAACACTTGTCTCAAGTCCTTATGGATGCTTCACGTGGGACTAAGGGCAACCCACCTCAAGGCTTACTCAAGACCTTACGGAGGACTCGTGACCTATACTCATCAAACCATAATTCACATTTACACAACCGATACCTCAAGTCTTTACAGATGCTCTTGCGAAACCTAAGGTAACCGCAGAGAGACTTAATCAAGACTTTATGGAGGACCCTAAAACAATACAACATTCGTAATTCATTTGGGCTTAAAGGAAACCTAGATACCACATAAGTCGTACCTTTATTATTTCCATTGACTCATACTTTCCAATTTATCAATGTTTTGGTCATTTGAAAAAGTCGGTAGAAAAACGAGTAAAAGTCGGCTCAAAATAACATTTCTTGGTCTCAAAAGATAGATTATGTCATTAGCTTCAAAACGATATGTGGAACGTTAAAAACGGATACCCGGATCAGAAGTTACGAATTAAATACCAAAGTTGGAATCTACAGGTCTCGCTGAGCGAAATTTCTCCTGGAACTCTCGCTAAGCGAGGGCTGCTCGCTGAGCGAACTACACCAGTTCAGGGAATTTCCAGGCTTACGGGAAATCATTAATCCAACCTAATTTCAACTCCAAACATCAACCAATGCATCAAAGCATAACCAAACATGCTCATAGACATAATTTGAGTATCATAACTAAGTTTTAATCGAGTTTTAACCGTTAAACTTTCAATTTCTTAGATTTTCCAATAAAACCCTAAATCACAAACTTTCTAAAACTCAACCAAAATCAAAGATAAAAGTTTCTAACTAAGAACCCACCCCGAGAGATGAAGATTGGCGGAAAGATTGAGTCGATTCGACGGACGGATGATCGAGAATGAGGAAATGAAGCTTTAGGTTTTTTTTCTCTTCTTCTTCTCTTCTCCTCTTCTTTTCTATTTTTCTTTTCCTTACTATCTTCCTCTCCTTCTCATATTCTTTCTATATATATAAAAATATATAAAAACTTATATTTTTTTTATCAATGGGTCAAAAATTAGAGAGTATCCAAAAATTTCTCTCAATCCGATATTTTATAAAACCTCTGAGTCAGCTAATATTAATTAATAAAATAATATCTCGTGGATTACTCTATTCAGTTCCGTCAAAATTTCTTAGAGTAGTTTGGAATAATATTATTACCAATTAATATTATTCATAGATTTAAATAAAATATGGGGTATTACACCCTTAATCTCTTGTTGATTACAGACGGGATAATGTTAGATAAGATAGACTTGACTTGCTAAGATAGAGTAGCATGTGTAGTGAATGGTACAGAGTTAAGCCATGTACTTGTAGAGTGTTTGAATTAGTCGATGTAAATTCCTATATCTGAAGGTGAGACAGAATCAGGAATGTGAGGTTTTCCATGGATTTAAAGATGGTGTTATGGGAATTGGAAATAAGGTCACAATGACAGACTATTGGTTGTGCATGGATTTTGGAGTTGTTTCGGTAAAAGGTATCAGATGTTCCTGTTAGGAGAGGAAGGTGGAATTGTATTGGAATTCTGTTTGTGGTCCTGGATTTTTTGGTATTGTACGAGATGTCAGTATGATAGAAAAAAGTAGTCAGAGGATTTGATAAAAAGGGAAATTATGAAATCAGAAATGCCAACATGGAGAATTTTGGTATGATTGGCGAAGAAGAGAATGATGGCTTGGGATTGTGTGTTGGGCAGGGAGTAGTATGGAATTCACAGTTGTGTTCGGGATAACTTGGATTTGAGGCGTGATGTATCACAAATGGGTTGAAGTTCCCTGATGGTATTAGTGGACTATGAGGTGAAGAATGAGTACGAAGTGTGGTAATTGAAATCAAAAATCGTAAACCATGTGGGACGGTAATGGTAAGATAGAGGTATGGTTATATGTCTTGGATTGATAAGACGATTATAGAATTTAAAGTATGCAACCATTGTCTTCTATGGAATTCATGAATCGAGAATACGTGGGACTTAAGATTTGAAGATTTGGCAAGGTGACCTAATGAAGGGATAAATAGAAGGTGTGGAATGATTGGAAATTGAATTATAAGTATTAATTTAAGGAAGTAAAGTTGTATGATAAGTTGTCAAAGAGTGATTTTTGGTTGGTAGAGGTGAAGTTGCGTGTTTAGGTCAAGTCAAATGAAGGAATTGTTGTAAATCCATAAGTTTAGGTCAAGTTCACTCTAATCCTAATATGTCATTTGTGGAGTGTTGAGATTTGTGGGTGACGAGTTTGGAAAGGAATGAATATAAGATGGTAAAGTTATAGTTTATGCTTTATGACAATAGAGGATACATGAAAGGATCCATTTTGCTCAAGATTTGGATTAGGGTTGTGGTAGTAGGTATGTTCAATGATTAAGGAATACTGTTTTATGGACCTAGAATTCGGAGTGATTAATAATCACAAAAGTAGGATGATTGTTTGGTCTAACGGATTAGAGTATGATATGACAAGGAGGATTAAGGACTCCTGATGAAGTAAGTCGAAAGTCTTTGTATCTGTTTGATCTGGTGAGTAGAGAGAGTTGGAATTGAGTTAGCAGTTAGAGCTTTGTGTCTAGTTTAAAGAAAACCCAGTGGGAAGAATGTTGGATATACTAAATGTGAATATGGATGTATGGCGATTTCTAGAAAGCATAAGAAGTTGGACATGAACTTGTTGCATTTAACAGTGGTAGGTAAAAAAAGTTCGCAGCGGGAGAACGAGGTAGCGTAGTTTGTTTATATGGGTATAACTTGTAAGAATTCAAAGGTTGACGATAGAATTGACGAGAATAATGAGATCATTGGATGTTCCAAGATGGAATTGAGATGGCGAAAATTTTAATTGCTAATCTTGTACTGCTAGATGGACGGGTGTATTGGTTACACGTTCAAATGGGAAATCATAGATTAGTGTCTTGAAGTTGTGAGATCACAAAGTTAGTGGTTTAGATATGGTAATGTCGTGTTATGGATTTTGGTGTTCTTATCTTTGTTGTTGCCTTTTTCCTATGATGATGGTTCAGGTGTATAACTAATTCCTACAGTGGGGAATTAGGGAGGTGTTACTTATGATGATGGTAACTATTGTGTTGTGCCCGGTTCAAGAGTGAACTTGTATGTTTGTAGTTTGATTATTTTGTGTCGTGAGTTGATTGTAGAATGCATTGCATGAGAAATGTGCCTTGTTGTGGTTGCCGTCAATAAGTTATACCGTTGGTTGCACTATTGGTGGTATCATTTTCTAGAGAGTAGTAGTTGACTATTGGATGCAAGGACATATCAGGGGTAGTTCATATCCAGTGAGTTTTCGAGGACGAAAACCTTTTTAGTGGGGGAGAGTTGTAACGCCTCAAATTTTATTTAATTAATTAAATTGGATTTGTAGTATTTTATCCGTGGAAGAAAGAAATATTATTAAATATGATATTTTAATTATATGAATTATATTATATTGAATAATTATTTGGTGAATAATTAAATGATTGGAAAAATAGAGAGATAAGGGTAAGGTGGTCGTTTGGTGAAAATAGTGAGGGTAAATATGGAAGACCGTAGATTGGGTCTAAGGGGTTGTAACACCTCAAATTTGCCCTCTTCTTTTTAAACATCATCATCATACCATAATCATCATAAGTATATCATATCTTTGGCATCTTTGCAGGGAAAGATGAGGCATAACACTCTCATGACCTAGCATTAGGCATATGATCATCTGTGGAGAGATTTGGGGCATCACAAGCTATAACAAAAGGCCCAGTGGATTTTTCCAAGTCCTATGAGAAGTCTACATGACATTCACAAGTTCAATATTAGTCACAAAAGCCCAAGAGGTTGGGAGATCATTAGGGAATTCAAGCTAGGGCAAGCTCCTACACAATGATCCCAAATTAGGGTTTCACTTTCAAGCATGAAAAATTTGTGACTTTGGCCATTTCATCTGGGCAAAGTCTTTCATATGATAAGAGGATCCTAGGGATGAAATTTGGTGAGAAAACACCTTGTGGAAGTCAGGTATTTCATCAGTTGCTTGTAAAAGAAGAAATTGGTCAACTGTGCATTCTAGAAGTCAACTGTGAGATTTCAAAGGGTCCAACCCTATTTTTCAAGTTAAGCGATGTTCTTATAAACTTAGAAGAGGTTTGGCAAGGTCAAAGATCAAGAATCAAAAGGTTTTGAGGAGTTTTCCATTTTTGGCATGTGATTGGTCATGGAATTTGCCATTTTTAGCAACTTTTTGCCCTAATTTTCAAAGACACATAACTTGGTGAAAAACGCTTCAAATGAGTTGCCATTGAACATGAAAGTTGAAGATTAAGTTCTCCCATTTTTAAAAAGTACAAGTAAATTTTCATAGCCCTCATGGATTGGGAGATAGGCCCTTCGAAAGTTACTTGATTTTTAGGGCATGAAATGAATTTCAAGCTTCATCCAAATGCAAGAACTTGTGAAACCCATTTTCAAGTTGTTTCATGAACCAAATAAGATCATATTCTTACAAGGCATTGAATGAGTGTTGTTTTGCTCCAAAAAATATCATTAATTTCGTGCAAGAGGTGAAGTATACCACACAAGGTGCAAAGTTGCATGATCATTCAAAATGCATGACCCTCACATCCAAGGGCCAGAATGCTTCCAGTTATGAATCAAGGGCTGGATTGTGCTTGAACATGTGCAAGGAAAGAGAGAATAGCACGAGTAGTTCACCACTTCACACCACTCTTGCATTTTTTGCAAAATGATCCTCACACCCTTCTCTCACGTGCATTCTCTCCCATTTCTTCAGCATGAATCATTGGAGCCATATATAAAGCACCTAGGGTTTCATTTGCTCAAAGACTCTCTGATTTTCTCATATCACAACTTTCTTGCACCACTACAAATCTCATCACATCTCCTTCTACACATACACATAGCCTCTGATCTTTGTGATTTCCTGATCCTAAGACTCTAAGGATCATTTTGCAACCCTTGATTGAAGCTCGGAGTGAAGAATCTTCAGTGTGAAGTGCAGAGCAATTTGCTTCAAAGCTCCAAATCCAGGTGTTCTCAAGCTTCCTCTTGCATTTATTTTGCAAGAGGAGATCCATACAAGCAATTCTACACCCTCAGGAGGGATTTCTTTTGAATTTCAAGCTCTGCAAGCTCAGGTAACTCACTGAATTAGTGGACCTGGATGTTTGTTTTTAGATGTGCTTTCTGATCTATGTGTTGTGCTGATTAATCTGAACTCTTTGGATTTGATTTTAATGCATTATTGAGTGAAATATGTGGATTCAAAGTTTGATGTATGATTTTGTTTTGCTTCGATCCGATTTGTGTGTTGATCTAATGAGAAATCTAAGTTCATTTCTGGATTCAGTGTGGTTTATTTGTTTGATCTGGATAGTTTGAATCATTTCTGTGATGTTTTGTTCTTGGTTTGAATTTTCCGGTGCCGGAGCCCTAGCTCCGGTCACCGGATTCTGGAGATTGGCTACCTGAGTTGCAAGGAAGGAGATGAGCATGAACCGTAGGATGCATGATCTGGACGGATGGCTTTGTGACAGCGCATTAAAAGGGCACCCTCTCCCTCACGTGTTTTCACTTTTATAATTTAATCTGAATAATGCATTGTGTGTCTCACCTCACCGTAACTATCATGTTCTCACACCATGGCCAGTGAATGGGTTGACTAGGTTTAAATGTTTGACTGAATCTCATAAGTATACTTGATCCATTGGTTCTTCTTTTTTTCCTGATTTTTGTGAATATCCATAATAATTGTTGTGAGCCTACGCAGACCGAGTGGGCCTCCCTTGCTATTCACCCCCTGACTTTGTAAGCCTAATTAAAATGAATTGTTTTGCTTGCTATTTGCACCTCATGCTTTCGTTTATTTATTTTTATTTTCATTTTATTTCTAGTTTGATTTTTAATTTTTAAAAATAGAAATAGGTCTTCAAAAATCATAAAAAAATTCATGAGTGTTTCTTTTAGTTTTCTCTAATTTTAGGCATTTTTATTTTTCATTTATTTTTAATTGCCACACTGGAATTAATTGTCTCTTTTAATTAATTACTTTTATTTCATTTTGAAGCATGCTAGCTTGTTCATTTTCTATCTTGGTCACTAATTTGAATTTTGAGATGATTCTTTTTGCTCTGGGTTCATGATGAGATGTAGTTTGTTGATGATTTTTGTTCTGATTTTTAGAAGTTTTCTTAATTGATTTTGGTCTCTAACTTGTGCATGAAGATTTCTAACCCTAATCCATGTTTGAACTTTTATTTGAATGGCTAAGCTTCTGATTTTGATCCCCTCCTTTTGGCATGTTGATATTGTATGATTGAAGATCATTTGTGCAAGTTTGTGGAATTTTTGGATGTATACTTGAATTGATTTGAATTTTTGTTCCTTACTTGTTCCCTTTTGTTTCTTTTGGATCATATGTTCAATCTTTAGGGTAGAAGGGCACTTGTGCCAACTTCTTTAAGTTGTTTAGATCCATATTAGGTTGTTGATGCCCTCTGGTTTTGAGTTGATGCTTGTTCCTTGAGAAAGTTTGTGTTTGGTTGCTCTTGAAGTTCATTCACACTTATGCATGCTCACTTCACTTCCTTTGCTTCTCTACTTCTCATGATGTAAATACTTGATTTTGTTTGCTTTTTCTCTTCATCTTACATGCTTCTTAGGCACTTTCTTAACATGTTAGGGTTCTGATCTTTGACTTGGTGGTGTTGCTTTGACTAGTTTGCTTTGTATTCTCTCATGTTTACTTTGTTTTGTCATAGTGATTCATAATGCTTCATATTGAGTTGTGTGGTTCTCTTCTCATTCTTATGCTTTGAGTTTGCATTTGGCATTTGTGATTAAGACTTTACTTCTGGTTATGTGACTTTGATTTGATATTATGTTCATTTTATGTTGCTTTTATTCTTGTGTCACTAACCATTTCAGGGGCTTTGGTAAGTGAGAGGTGTGGATGTGATTCCCACATCTCCAAGTCTTATCTCTTCTATTTTCTTCATTGATACTATTATTGTGATTGTTGGGGCTTAGGCCTTTACTTCCTCATTCTTCTTTCCTTCTTCTTCATTAGGATAGACTTAAAACCACACTAACCTTAGGACCACCTTTGCATGATAAATTTAGGATTAGACTTCCCCCCATTAGACTTTTACCTTTGTGATCCTTTTTTTTCTCTTCTCTTCTTATCTCAAAACCTTAAAAAGACATTTAATAAGGATTGAAGTAATATCTTGAGCAATAGCCTTATCCCATGAGACTCTTGTAGTCTTCCCATCTTGGGATAGTACAAGCTTGTCTTGTGATGCACAAGTCTGATCAGGATATCATCTTCACAAGAAAATCATAAAAAAACACTTCTTCAATAAAAAAAAAACAAAAACAATTAATAAGTTTAATGAGTTAGTGAGCCTAAGCCCTAATCTCTGGATTCAAGTTTTGGGGATCTTCTCCTTACTTGAGTATGCTTGTTCTATTATTCCATCTTGGAATGTAGTGACAAGTATACATTCCATGGAAAAGAGCTTGAGTTCACTTCCTTGTGACACACTCCTAAAAGCTTCTAAAAAACACCAAACCAACAATAAGCGTCTCTCCTTCGGGACTTCTTTTATCATCCCACTCACTCCTTACGTACGAACTTGCTACTACTTGTCACTTTGCAAGACGGTAACGCACTCGTCGTCCGAGCCTGCAACACCTGAGCATTGACATAGGCAATTCAAGCCTTAATACACAAGCAATCCTTTCCACCCCTAGTTAGGGGAACTACGGCGACTCTGATCCTCATTGTCCATATGAGGTACGTAGGCAGCGGGGTAGGGCCCATTCGAGCACTCTTTTATTTTCCCTACATTTTCCCCCTTTCTTTTCTTTTCATTTCTAGTTCTGGTCTTTCTTTTTGCAGCAGTTTTCATTCCTTCACCCTTTGAAACAGTTTCTTTGCAAGCATGGATCCCATCGGGTATGACGGACGATCTGGGGTGCTAATACCTTCCCAGGTCGTAACCGACTCCCGAACTCCGTTTCTTTGGTTCGCAGGACCCGTGTCCTTCCTCTTCTTTTCTTCTGGTTTGTGCAACATTACCATTCCCGTTCCTTCGAGATAAAAATTCTTGGCTGGCGACTCTAACCTCTTTCACGCCACTTTCACGTTTGTACCAGGATGGAAATTCGGGGAGCGACAGCTGGCGACTCTGCTTGGGAACGAACCCAGAATCTCTGGTTCCCTTGAGAGTCTCTCCCAGCGCTTGCGTGTTTCTGTTTCTTTGGGTGTTGATTGTTTGACGTGCGCGGGTTTTTGGGGAGGTTGAACTACATTTCACGGTTCATATCTCATCTAACTGCCATGTGCGAGCCAATATTCAAGTTGTTAAGAAAAGAGCAAACGGTCAGGTGGAATGAGGACTGTTAAAGAGCCTTTGAAAAGATAAAAGAATATTTGCAGACACCTCCGATTCTGATGCCTCCAGTTCCAGGACGGCCACTTATCATGTACTTGACTGTGCTAGAAGGGTCAATGGGGTGTGTTCTAGGCCAACATGACGAGTCTGGTCGAAAAGTGTACGCTATTTATTACCTTAGCAAAACGTTTACCGACTGTGAATCTCGTTACTCACTGCTCGAGAAAACTTGCTGCGCTTTGGTATGGGCTGCTCGCCGACTGAGACAGTATATGTTGACCCATACCACACTGCTAATCTAAAAAATGGATCCTGTCAAGTATATCTTTGAGAAACCAGCGTTAACCGGAAGGGTTGCTAGGTGGAAAATGATCTTAACAGAGTATGACATACAATATACTTCTCAGAAAGCCATCAAAGGAAGTGTATTGTCATATTACCTTGCACATCAACCTCTTGAAGATGACTATCAGCCAATGAAGTTTGATTTCCCTGATGAGGACATCATGTACCTCAAAGCAAAAGATTGCGAGGAACCACTTCCGGAGGAGGGGCCAGACCCTGAACCCAAATGGAAGTTGATGTTTTATGGGGCAGTCAATATCAACGGACGTGGAGTTGGTGCTGTTCTTATCACTCCTGAAGGTGTTCACTTTCCCTTCGCTGCCAGAATTACTTTTGGTTGCACCAACAATGAAGTGGAATACGAGGCATGCATAATGGGAATATAGGAGGCTATTAATCTTCGGATTAAGACCCTCGACATATTCGGAGATTCAGCCCTCGTTATCAATCAGATTATCGGCAAGTGGTATACACATCAAGAACATTTAATTCCTTATAGGGATTATGCCAGAAAACTGTTGACATTCTTCACAATGGTTAAGCTTCAGTACATACCACGAGATGAGAATCAATTTGCCGACGCATTGGCTACTCTTTCTTCGTCCATCAAAGTTTTATGTTGGAATTATGTGCCCCGGATTGACATCTCCAGGCTTGACGCACCAGCTCATGCTTTCTCTGTAGACGTAGTGTCTGACGAGAAACCTTGGTATTTTGATATCAAGCTCTTCCTGGAAAAGCAAGAATACCCAGCAGGGGCATCATCCAACGACAATAAGACCTTAAGACGGCTTACTGCTAGTTTCTTCTTGAATACAGACGGGGTCTTGTATAAGAGGAACTTTGACATGGTCTTTCTCAGATGCGTGGATAGACACGAAGCAAGCTTGTTGATGCAGGAAGTCCACGAGGGATCTTTCGGTACTCATGCGGGAGGACATGCAATGGCTAATAAGTTGTTGAGATCGGGGTATTGTTGGATGACAATGGATGCAGAATGTTGTTCATACGCCCGTAAGTGCCACAAGTGTCAGATTTATGCAGACAATGTGCATGTTCCTCCTAGCCCGCTCAACATCATGTCATCTCCTTGGCCCTTTTCTATGTGGGGCATTAACATGATCGGGAAAATAGAGCCTACTGCTTCAAATGGTCATCGCTTCATTCTGGTAGCGATCGATTACTTCACTAAGTGGGTTGAAGCAGCGTCTTATGCTAATGTCACTCGTCAAGTGGTAGCCAGATTTTTGAAAAGGGACATTATTTGCAGATACGAAGTGCCCGAAAGAATCATTACTGACAATGGTTCTAATTTGAAAAACAAGATGTTGGCAGAATTGTGCCGGGATTTCCAGATTCAACATCATAACTCTTCTCCTTACCGACCGAAGATGAATGGTGCGGTAGAGGCGGCAAATAAGAATATCAAGAAGATTGTGCAAAATATGGTTGTCACTTACAAAGATTGGCATGAGATGTTACCATTCGCGTTGCATGGGTACCGAACGTCAGTCAGGACGTCAACCGGGGCAACTCCCTTCTCATTGGTATATGGTATGGAGGCAGTCTTGCCTGTTGAGGTAGAAATTCCTTCATTGCGTGTGATGATGGATGTGAAGCTTGATGAGGCTGAGTGGGTACGTGCTCGATACAATCAATTATGTCTAATTGAGTAAAAGAGATTAGCGGCTAGCTGTCATGGCCAGCTTTATCAGAGGAGAATGAAGCGAGCATTTGACCAACGAGTACGTACTCGGGAGTATCAAGTAGGAGAGCTTGTACTCAAGAGGATCATTCCTCTAGGTTCAGATCACAGGGGAAAGTGGACCCCAAACTACGAAGGACCATTCATAGTGAAGAAAGTTTTCTCAGGAGGAGCACTGATGCTCACCACTATGGATGGAGAAGATTTCCAATCCCCTGTTAACTCGGACGCAGTTAAAAAATACTTCGCATAAAAAGACCCGCTGGATACAAAAACAGAATTAAAGTCCAGGCAAAAAAAAAGGGCATCCCGGAGAGCTAAAAACAAAATAAAAAGCTCGGGCAAAAGTTAGGGAAAAAATAAAAAAAAATGTACACCCGCTGAGTTGAAAAGCCACATCGGACAGCTCAGGCAAAAAAGGGTATCCCGGTGGATTGAAAACCCGAAAGGGCGATCCACGCAAAACAAGGGAATAAGCGAACAACTGCGATCTGAGTAATCTGAACCAAGTCATCGTTTCGTATAGTTTGACAAATTCAGAAGGATAGGAATCAATCCCCTCATCTTTCTCAGAAAGCAAAGGCAAGAATGGAGAGTTTTGAAGACATGCTGGTCATAGCAAGAAGGAAACTCATTGGGATGTTGTGCCCATTGCCATTAGGATAGTTTATTTTCTCAATTTTATAGTAGCTACCTCTTTCCAGGTGGTTGCTTCCTGATGTAAAAACTTTGCCTATTCAGAGGCCTTTCAATAAAGGAATATTCAGTCAAAAAGTTGTGTTGTGTTTATTTTTTGTTTGCAAAAAATGTCCTGAATTTTTGGCAAAAAAATAGCATTGCATTTAAAACATGGTGATTTGTTTTCTAAAAGAAAAAATGACATTGTAGGGAAATATTTGAAATCCTCTTTGAGTTTCGGGTGACGATGGATGAACAGATCATACCATGCAAGTCCCCGGGGCACATATGTGTTTTTCTATTGTTGCAGGTTTTGCAGGATGGCGTCACATTCTCTCAAACAGAATTTTCCCCAGCTAAGTCATGGCAGGTGGGATCACTAAGCAGTTCATTTCCCCACAAGTGGAGTATGCCCAGCAAGCAGTGGGAGGCCCATTCCCCACAGAGTTTAACTGTCAAAACTTTTCTTCCCAAGCATGGGATATTTGAGGAAGTATCTCCCCAGCCGTGTTGGAAGATTGTCATACCCCGCAGAGTTCCATGATTGAGATACAACCATCATTGAAGTATTCCCCAACACTCGTCTGTGTTCGCGCCTTATTGTTGCTCATCTGCATTTCACAACACTCGTCTGTGTTCTCACTTTGGTACTGCTCGTTTGCCTTCCCCAGCAGTTGCCCATGGTTGTAATTGCTACTGATCGTCTACACTTCCCAACACTCGTCTGTATTTAATATTTGCTGTTGCTCGTCTGCATTTCCCAACACTCGTCTGTGTTTGATGTTTGCTTGTTGCTCGTCTGCATTCCCTCAGCACTCGTCTGTGTTTGTTTAAAGCTCGTCTGCATGGTTTGAATACTCGCCTGTATCATCCCTCACACTCGTCTGTGTTAGCCTATATCCATATGTGTTGATTTAATGATCACTCTGGTACTCGTCTGTTTTGCTACTCCAAATGCTCGTCTGTGTTGGGTTTCTGGTATTCGTCTGTAGTAGTGGCTGATATTCGTCCGTATCATTGCCTGAAGCGCTCGTCTGTGTTTCTTAGATCATCGTCTGATATTCGTTTGTATCATTGACTTATGGCACTCGTCTGTGTTTCTCTTGATGATCATCCAATACTCGTCTGTGTTGAAGAGGTTTGAAGTCCTGACGTTGGGGTTAAACGTCAAAATTGTTACCGGTCCTAGCGTAACAGGTATATCCGAAAGAGATTCGTCTATCTCAAGCACCGCTTATTTTTGTTGCACCTGGCGTAACAGGTTATCTGAAGAAGGCTCGTCTGTCTTAGACCATATATCCACGGAGAATATATGAAGAGGGTTCGTCTATCCTGATTATGCATGTCTATCCCACAGACTTAAGTGCATTACCGGTCCTGGCGTACAAGCTTATCCGAAGGAGATTCGTCTGTCTCAGGTCATATGTTTTGCAAAGTGTATGAGAGCTCATATGTCCAGTTCCTGGCGTAACAGGATTGTTCGAAGAAGACTCGTCTGTCAAAGTATTCTGATCCAAAATAACAGTTTCAACTTGGAAGGAGCTCATCTGCTTTCTCTCCACTTTAGTCACCAAAGCGTCATTTGGTTGGATTTATTTCCCAATTCTTGCATTCTCCAGCAGAGTGCAAATTTCAGGTTTTCTTGGTATTCAACCACAGTTAATCTTGAACGGTCGATAGCCCGTGCTACCGTCCTTTTCAGATTAACAGTTGTTTGAATAGGGGCAGCTGTAACACCTCAAATTTACCCTCTTCTTTTTAAACATCATCATCATACCATAATCATCATAAGCATATCATATCTTTGGCATCCTTGCAGGGAAAGATGAGGCATAACACTCTCATGACCTAGCATTAGGCATATGATCATTTGTGGAGAGATTTGAGGCATCACAAGCTATAACAAAAGGCCCAGTGGATTTGTCCAAGTCCTATGAGAAGTCTACATGACATTCACAAGTTCAATATTAGTCACAAAAGCCCAAGAGGTTGGGAGATCATCAGGGAATTCAAGCTAGGGCAAGCTCCTACACAATGATCCCAAATTAGGGTTTCACTTTCAAGAATGAAAAATTTGTGACTTTGGCCATTTCATATGGGCAAAGTCTTTCATATGACAAGAGGATCATAGGGATGAAATTTGGTGAGAAAACTCCTTGTGGAAGTCAGGTATTTCATCAGTTGCTTGTAAAAGAAGAAATTGGTCAACTATGCATTCTAGAAGTCAACTGTGAGATTTCAAAGGGTCCAACCCTATTTTTCAAGTTAAGGGATGTTATTATAACCTTAGAAGAGGTTTGACAAGGTCAAAGATCAAGAATCAAAAGGTTTTGAGGAGTTTTCCATTTTTGGCATGTGATTGGTCATGGAATTTGCCATTTTTAGCAACTTTTTGCCCTAATTTTCAAAGACACATAACTTGGTGAAAAACGCTTCAAATGAGTTGCCATTGAACATGAAAGTTGAAGATTAAGTTCTACCATTTTTAAAAAGTACAAGTACATTTTCATAGACCTCATGGATTGGGAGATAGGCCCTTCGAAAGTTACTTGATTTTTAGGGCATGACATGAATTTCAAGCTTCATCCAAATGCAAGAACTTGTGAAACTCATTTTCAAGTTGTTTGCATGATCATTCAAAATGCATGACCCTCACATCCAAGGGCCAGGATGCTTCCAGTTATGAATCAAGGGCTGGATTGTGCTTGAACATGTGCAAGGAAAGAGATAATAGCACGAGTAGTTCACCACTTCACACCACTCTTGCATTTTTTTCAAAATGATCCTCACACCCTTCTCTCACGTGCATTCTCTCCCATTTCTTCAACATGAATCATTGGAGCCATATATAAAGCACCCAGGGTTTCATTTGCTCAAAGACTCTCTGATTTTATCATATCACAACTTTCTTGCACCACTGCAAATCTCATCACATCTCCTTCTACACATACACATAGCCTCTGATCTTTGTGATTTCTTGATCCTAAGACTCTAAGGATCATTTTGCAACCCTTGATTGAAGCTCAGAGTGAAGAATCTTCAGTGTGAAGTTCAGAGCAGTTTGCTTCGAAGCTCCAAATCCAGGTGTTCTCAAGATTCCTCTTGCATTTATTTTGCAAGAGGAGATCCAGACAAGCAATTTCTACACCCTCAGGAGGGATTTCTTTTGAATTTCAAGCTCTGCAAGCTCAGGTAACTCACTGAATTCGTGGATCTGGATGTTTGTTTTTAGATATGCTTTCTGATCTATGTGTTGTGCTGATTAATCTGAACTCTTTGGATTTGATTTTAATGCATTATTGAGTGAAATATGTGGATTCAAAGTTTGATGTATGATTTTGTTTTGCTTCGATCCGGTTTGTGTGTTGATCTAATGAGAAATCTAAGTTCATTTCTAGATTCAGTGTGGTTTATTTGTTTGATCTGGATAGTTTGAATCATTTCTGTGATGTTTTGTTCTTGGTTTGAATTTTCCGGTGCCGGAGCCCTAGCTCCGGTCACCGGATTCTGGAGATTGGCCATCTGAGTTGCAAGGAAGGAGATGAGCATGAACCGTAGGATGCATGATCTGGACGGATGGCTTTGTAATAGCGCATAAAAGGGCACCCTCTCCCTCACGTGTTTTCACTTTTATAATTTAATCTGAATAATGCATTGTGTGTCTCACCTCACCGTAACTATCATGTTCTCACACCATGGCCAGTGAATGGGTTGACTAGGTTTAAATGTTTGACTGAATCTCATGCGTATACTTGATCCATTGGTTCTTATTTTTTCCTGATTTTTGTGAATATCCATAATAATTGTTGTGAGCCTGCACAGACCGAGTGGGCCTCCCTTGCTATTCACCCCCTGACTTTGTAAGCCCAATTAAAATGAATTGTTTTGCTTGCTATTTGCACCTCATGCTTTCGTTTATTTATTTTTATTTTCATTTTATTTCTAGTTTGATTTTTAATTTTTAAAAATAGAAATAGGTCTTCAAAAATCATAAAAAAATTCATGAGTGTTTCTTTTAGTTTTCTCTAATTTTTGGCATTTTTATTTTTCATTTATTTTTAATTGCCACACTGGAATTAATTGTCTCTTTTAATTAATTACTTTTATTTCATTTTGAAGCATGCTGGCTTGTTCATTTTCTATCTTGGTCACTAATTTGAATTTTGAGATGATTCTTTTTTCTCTGGGTTCATGATGAGATGTAGTTTGTTGATGATTTTTGTTCTGATTTTTAGAAGTTTTCTTAATTGATTTTGGTCTCTAACTTGTGCATGAAGCTTTCTAACCCTAATCCATGTTTGAACTTTTATTTGAATGGCTAAGCTTCTGATTTTGATCCCCTCCTTTTGGCATGTTGATATTGTATGATTGAAGATCATTTGTGCAAGTTTGTGGAATTTTTGGATGTATACTTGAATTGATTTGAATTTTTGTTCCTTACTTGTTCCCTTTTGTTTCTTTTGGATCATATGTTCAATATTTAGGGTAGAAGGGCACTTGTGCCAACTTATTTAAGTTGTTTAGATCCATCTTAGGTTGTTGATGCCCTTTGGTCTTGAGTTGATGCTTGTGCCTTGAGAAAGTTTGTGTTTGGTTGCTCTTGAAGTTCATTCACACTTATGCATGCTCACTTCACTTCCTTTGCTTCTCTACTTCTCATGATGTAAATACTTGACTTTGTGTGCTTTTTCTCTTCATCTTACATGCTTCTTAGGCACTTTCTTAACATGTTAGGGTTCTGATCTTGGACTTGGTGGTGTTGCTTTGACTATTTTGCTTTGTATTCTCTCATGTTTACTTTGTTTTGTCATAGTGATTCATAATGCTTCATGTTGAGTTGTGTGGTTCTCTTCTCATTCTTATGCTTTGAGTTTGCATTTGGAATTTGTGATTAAGACTTTACTTCTGGTTGTGTGACTTTGATTTGATATTATGTTTATTTTATGTTGCTTTTATTCTTGTGTCACTAACCATTTCAGGGGCTTTGGTAAGTGAGAGGTGTGGATGTGATTTCCACATCTCCAAGTCTTATCTCTTCTCTTTTCTTCATTGATACTATTATTGTGATTGTTGGGGCTTAGGCCTTTACTTCCTCCTCCTTCTTTCTTCTTTCCTTCTTCTTCATTAGGATAGACTTAAAACCACACTAACCTTAGGACCACCTTTGCATGATAAATTTAGGATTAGACTTCCCCCCATTAGACTTTTACCTTTGTGATCCTTTTGTTTCTCTTCTCATCTCAAAACCCTAAAAAGACATTTAATAAGGAATGAAGTAATATCTTGAGCAATAGCCTTATCCCATGAGACACTTGTAGTCTTCCCATCTTGGGATAGTACAAGCTTGTCTTGTGATGCACAAGTCTAATCAGGATATCATCTTCACCAAGAAAATCATAAAAAACACTTCTTCAGTAAAAAAAAACAAAAACACTTAATAAGTTTAATGAGTTAGTGAGCCTAAGCCCTAATCTCTGGATTCAAGTTTTGGGAATCTTCTCCTTACTTGAGTATGCTTGTTCTATTATTCCATCTTGGAATGTAGTGACAAGTATACATTCCATGGAAAAGAGCTTGAATTCACTTCCTTGTGACACACTCCTAAAAGCTTCTAAAAAACACCAAACCAACAATAAGCGTATCTCCTTCGGGACTTCTTTTCTCATCCCACTCACTCCTTACGTACGAACTTGCTACTACTTGTCACTTTGCAAGACGGTAACGCACTCGTCGTCCAAGCCTGCAACACCTGAGCATTGACATAGGTAGTTCAAGCCTTAATACACAAGCAATCCTTTCCACCCCTAGTTAGGGGAACTACGGCGACTTTGATCCTCATTGTCCATATGAGGTACGTAGGCAGCAGGGTAGGGCCCGTTCGAGCACTCTTTTATTTTCTCTACATTTTCCCCTTTCTTTTCTTTTCATTTCCAGTTCCGGTCTTTCTTTTTGCATCAGTTTTCATTCCTTCACCCTTTGAAACAGTTTCTTTGCAAGCATGGATTCCATTGGGTACGACGAACGATCTGGGGTGCTAATACCTTCCCAGGTCATAACCGACTCCCGAACTCAGTTTCTTGGGTTCGCAGGACCCGTGTCCTTCCTCTTCTTTTCTTCTGGTTTGTGCAGCATTACCATTCCCATTCCTTCGGGATAAAAATGCCTGGCTGGCGACTCTAACCTCTTCCGCGCCACTTTTGTGTTTGTACCAGGATGGAAATCCGGGGAGCAACAGGGGTTATGTTGGAATTAAGGAAAAGAGAATAGAGAATCGTGTTTGTGTGTAGCGATGTACCAATCGTGACTATAGGGAAGAAGAAGGAGAAGGTGAAAGGCTTGAAGAGAAGAATTTGCGGGGAATAAGAGAATTCTCGTTGAAACCAAGGTAAGGGTGGGATTCTTCCGTCTCTTAAGGGTTCTATAATGAGAATTAGGTTGTGTTGTAGATTAGACGTTTGGGGTTTGAGTGAATTTGGATGAATTGATGTGTTGTGATTGTTGTTATTGATGTATGTGTTGTGGATATATTTGTTGTAGATGTTTATATTGTTGAAGATTATGATGTGGATGTATTGAAGGGTTATGTTGGGGATTTGAGTTTTTAAGAGAAAACCTAGGATTAAAGATGTAGAATTGATGAATATGATGATTTGTTTTATGATGTTTGATGCAATTAATGTATATGTGTTAAATAGGGGTTAAAGGACTTTAACAAGGGTTATTGGGGGTTAATAAGACAATTTAAAGGTGTGAAATCCTAGTGGGAGAAATTCTGTCATTACAGAAACTCTTCGGTACTGCGAAGAGCTCGCTAAGTGAGATCCAAGCTCGCTCAGCGAGTGGCTTCTGACAGCATTATTTCGAAAACTTCGAAAATTCATATCTTGAGCTTCGGGTGTCCGATTTGCGCGCTGTTCAAAGCTGTGCAAAGCTAAGACAATGCGCTTTCATTTAAAAATAGTCTCATGTTGCTAGAAACAATTTAAATAATATAAATTGATATTTGAAGGTGATTTGTTGTACATTGAACTAAAGACATGTGACTATAGATGCTGAATCTTGTTCTAAATGGGAGAATGGTGATGTCCTATGACTAGGGATGGTAAAAACGATGTATATCAATTAGTTATATTGATGTAGAGGTGTAGGTAATGCGATAAGGTTGTTTGTAGTGGAGTCCGATGAATAGACAATGATAATTAAGTGCTAACGACTTTGTGATGTTAATTATGTGTTAAAGGTTAAATGATGCTTATGTTGAGCAAGAATATAATGATGGAGTGTTGACGTTTATGATGCGATAATACTTATATAATGATAATGGTGTATTAAGGTTTCATGTATGTATTTATTGATATTTTAACATGATATGTTGTGTTTGTTAAGTTGTTGTAATATGTGGTTGTTGTTGTTGTTGTTGAGTTGTGATGATATGTCATTGTTGTTGAATTGCGATGACATGTCGGGATTGATAAATTGTTGTAATATAATGTTGTTTTTGTTAAGTCATTATAGTATGTTGTTATTGATAAGTTGTTTTAATATGTGGTTGTTGTAGTTGTGGTGATATGATGTGGTAGTTGGTAGGTGTTGTTGTATGTTGTTGATATACGTTGTTAATGTTGCTAGAAGTTGTTGTTGTAGATGTGGACACATGTTGTGGTAGTTGGTAGGTGTTATTGTAGGTTGTTGATACATGTTGTTAATGCAGTTATGTGTTGTTGATGATGCTAATACATGCGATCGTTGTAGTTGTATGTTGTTGATGATGCCAATGCATGAAATCGCTGTAGTTGTATGTCGTTTATGATGCTAATGCAAGAAATCGTTGTTGTGATTAGTTGTTGTATGTTTATTATTGTTGTTGCATATTGTCATTGATGGTGCATAACATGTGTATAGTTGTTGATGACGTGATTGTGTACTATCACAATGGATGGTACAGTCATGAAATAGGGATCGTACAAGGGTATGATCATGAAATAGGGATCATACTGGACCATGAAATATGGGTCGATGGGTGTGATCATGAAATAGGGGTCATATTGGACCATAAAAGAGGGGTCGAGAGTTCCGACGGGAACTGGATCTTGAAATAGAGATCAGATTATGGTACCGCATGCATAGAGTCAAGTAGAGTCTCATTGCATAAGTTGTTGTTGGTGTGCATGGTGTTGATATGTGTTGTGGTGTGTTTGTTTAGTTGCTGTTGTTGTGAAGCGGTGATCTAATTTTCGATACTTGCTTGATTCTTATTATCTATCTATTTTGATGATGTAAGTATCTCACCCCTTCTGTTTGAATGTCACCCTTTTGTTGGTAATGTACAGATCAGGATTAATAGAGTGAAGGTCGGTGAAGTCGGTGTACTTCACACTTAGATGAGTCGGCTCTGATACGTGCTTTGGGGTGTCGGGTCGATGATATTTCCGTTGTTTACTTATTTTAGAAAAACAACTTGTAGATGAATCTTACTTTATGTTTCTTTTGAGTTTTCCGCTGCAACTTAAAATATTTTGTATGACTTATTACATTGAGCCATGAGTTTTTGTTGATTGTGACACTCAGAATAAAATGATGATTTTTATTTACTCTGATTTTAAATATAAATTCGTGGGGAGTATTTTGGGTGTTAAAAAATGGTATCAGAGCAGGTTGGTCCGTTCGTCCAGGTTGCATAGTTGTGTTGTCTTTAATATGCGACATGTGTGTGAGAATACTGTCGGTACTTGTTTTGTTTTCCATTGCAGGTTGGGAATGAAACAAGTGGGGGATAAACGTCTGTTTCTCATGGATATTCATGGTGTTGAGAGATGGGATATCGTGTCGCTGTAAGATGGAGTGATGTATGGACTGTTCAACTATTTTCATTCACTGCATGGAAATACAAAAGTACCCAACAAAGTGTCATGGAATAAACATAGTGATAAGAATGATTTCTCGTAATCTGAACAAAAAAACCTTTTTTTCCCCTTTTTATATCCCACCTTAACCCAAGCCCCATTACAACCTAAAGACCTAAAAAGTGTGTGTATTATGCATGTTGATAGGATTAGAGAATTTATTAAAACTATTGATTTGATATTGCTTACTGTGATTTGAGCATTATAACACTTAAACCCCGAGAGACTTGGTGAGAGTGTGATATAAGCTGACAAATGAAGTAGTGTTTCGAGTGAAAGTGTTTTTGGCTGCTGGCAATGAAGAACAAAGAGAAAACCCAAGGTATCGTCAAAAGGATCCAGTGCGAAAGATTTAAGCAGTGTTGTGGTAAGAACTGTTTTTATAGTAAATTTGGGGTAACTATTGGCGCCTAATTTTGAAGCCTACTTGATTTAAGGAAATATTGATATTAGGATCATGTTCTTTGGAAGAGTTAAAAAGGCTTCAACTAAATCCTGATAAAGAGGCCTGAGTCAAAAACAGACATGAAAAGAAAGGATTTGAAGTTAGAATATTTTCTAAGTATAGGAAATGTAATTCGATCGAATGTTCATGAGGGTGTTCAACATGCAGAATTTGAGATTCAATATTGGAGGGAAAGATATGGTTTTTTCAATTTGAAAAAGGATAAGTGGCGCATATTGGAAGTTCAGAGAAAGCAAAGCGCCAAGTGACGTATTTCTAGAAGTAAATTGTCAATAGCAGTTATCTTTGATTAGTATAAATAATATAGTTCTAGTGTTAGAATGTGTGTGAATCATATTGTGCAAGTTACTCCATAAATACTCAAAGTACCCGTGTATAGAGAAATGAGTGAAGGCAAGAATGTACGTGATGAGACAACCACCACATTTCATTTTAATGCAATTTCTATTCAAGTTTTTACTTTGAAGTTATTTACTTTGCATTCCTTTACTTTCAAGCAAGTTTACTTTTCAATAATTTATTGTTTCCTTTAATTGATTTCCTTTACATTTCCTTGCAATTTATGTTTCATTGCATTTTACTTTCGACTTTAATTACTTTGAGTCTTGTTTATTTCATTTTCTATTTTTCTCAAAACATTTCATAAAGTCTGTCGAAGGGTTTATGACATCTTCATTGAAAAACAAACCAAAACCAATTATAGCACATGTCATAAGATCAATCTGGTCGATCCTGTGAGTAACTGAGAACATCTTGGTGTTTTTAGAGGACCGGTAGTTGTTTACTATTTTTCAGTGTAAACAAATTGGCACGCCTAGTGGGACTAGTGCTATAGTAACCAACTTTTAGAAGTTTTATAACTTCCTTAAACCGTTTTTATAATATACCTTCATTGGTCAAGAACGCTATGCAGTTTTGCATTGCATGCATTTGAGGAGTGGAAAAGTAGCCACTATAGACAAATACAGACCAAAGAAGAGAAATACGAGGAAAATGGCATCTGGCCAAAGGAATCCAAGTGATCCAAATCCCCATACGACTGGGTCGAATCCTCAACCAAGAAGTTCAACTGCTATAAACACCAACATCAACCCACAAGAGATACTTAGGAGTGATGTGGTACCTCCTACAAATCCTTCGACATAAGGGTCAACAACACCATCCATGGTGTCATAACTAGCTTCTTTGATGGCAGAAATAAGAGGAACGATATATAGACCTTATACTTAATTGGTGTTGGAATATATTGGAGAAAATTCTCAAACTCCACCACCAAATACATCAATTTTTAGGTCTTTCCCTCCCCCATGATTTTCGCATACTTTGCCTAGGAATCCAATCTACGACATGCCGACGACAGTGATGCAAAGTTTGTGTAACGTACCCCCGGTGTTTTCAGAAAATGCGCTTTCTTTGCCCTTGTAGGAATCAGGATCTGGAGTAAACATGGGTTGAAACAGTCAAACCGTAGGGTTAGGATATTCAGTCCAATGTCCAGGCTTGACGAATGAATTTGCAACCTATTTGAGGCAACAAATGGATGAAAGCAACATGCAGATGGTACAAACTTTGTCTTAAACCATGGGGGAAGCTTTTTAGCCTTTGATCCAAAGTTATACTCAAACTAATCAGTAATTGGCATCCCAAATGGCGCGAATAGTAGAGTTCATGGGAGTACCTTCCCCAGTTAGAGACCTGACTAGACAATACGTGAGAGAAAACCAAGGTGTTGAAATTAGGGAGAATGTCCAATTGAAGAATCCAGAAAACCAAGAGGTGGTCGAACCACCCAAGGTCGAACCTCCTAGAAATCAAATCCCTATTCTTGAGGATGAACAACCAATGGTAGTGATGGTGAATAGAAACCAAAATGCAGACAACGTGGTTCAACAGGTTTGACAGAATAATGTAACAACAGAGAATAACCTGACAACCATTGTCGAAAGGATAATGACTTGAAGTGGGATGAATATTGGCTTAACTAGGACAATTTTACTTTTCCCATAGTAGACTATATTCTTCAGTCTGAATTACCCCCTAGGGCAAAGGTCCCAAAGTTCACTAAGTTCTCAGGAGACACAACTGAGTCTACTGTCGAACACGTGGCATAGTACCTGATCAAATCTAGGGAGATTGCAAATGATGAGAGTCTAAGGATTAAATACTTTCCTAGCCCTCTTACCAAAAATGTTTTACATGGTTTACTAGATTACCACATGGTTCTATTTGTAATTGGACTCAATTGAAGCGTTTATTCCATGAGAAATTTTACATGGGTTAAACTAAAATTAGTTTGAAAGAATTGGACAGTGTTAAATGAAAGTTTAATGAGCCAATATATGATTATTTGAACATGTTTTGACTACTTAAGGCTAGGTGTTTTACATAGGTACCTGAGCATGAACTTGTCGAAATGGCTGCCAGCGGTCTAGAGTACTTTATTAGGAAAAAGTTGGACACCCAATACTTGAGGGATATGGCCCAGTTGGCTGAGAGAGTTCGACATTTAGAACGTATGAGAGATGAAAAGGCTAGAGAAAACAAAAACAAAATAATAGCCTACATTGGATTTCATTAGGGAGTCAAAGAAATATATGTTGAACCCATAGAGTTCGACGAAAATGAAATAGACCTTGATGAACTTAAGCAGGGTCCCCCTTATTCCTGTAAATTAGTTCCTTCGAATGGAAAAAACCCTGTCGAAACTGAAAAGAATGATAGGTTTC
This sequence comes from Lathyrus aphaca, assembly GCA_963966055.1. Classification (NCBI taxonomy): domain Eukaryota; kingdom Viridiplantae; phylum Streptophyta; class Magnoliopsida; order Fabales; family Fabaceae; genus Lathyrus; species Lathyrus aphaca. The sequence goes on from OZ014524.1 coordinate 341,058,919, forward strand.
CAATGAAAACATATACTTTTGATATCACAAAATGTGACGAAATATTTGATTTATTAGTCAAAGATGGTCAAATATTAATGCCTTTAGGCGCTAAAGTACCGCCTTTAGAACAAAGAAAAAAGAGATGTTTTTGTAAATACCATAATTTCTCGGGTCATAGAACTTCTTAATGTTTTCTTTTCAGGGATTTGGTGCTAAATGTTATTCAGGAAAAGAGAGTCAAATTTGGGGAGAAGCCCAAAAACCAAATGAAGATTGATCTAGACCCCCTTCAAGTAGCAGAAGAAAGCTATACTGAACCCAGTGAAGTCCATATGCTCAAAGTGGCTAAAGATTCTGACTGCAGTGTAGACAACACCGACACTAATGAGGCTCTGGGTCGAAATCCTATGATAGGTGAAGTTACTGAAGACTTCATTGATGATACTATGTTTTACAACTTCACTGAATATATTGATGGCTTCCATAGGGAACATTTCATATGCATATATGCTGAATTCTTATTCAAGACATCAACTGATGTTGAAAAGTTTGATATGTGGATGACTGTCAAGTCTCATGAGGAATCTGAAGGGTCTAATCTCCAGTTAGTGATAAAGGAGACTATTGATAGTTTCATTAGAATGCATAAGTCTACAGAAGGCCTTGACATGGACTTCTCTAATTTAGATCTGAAGGATGAAGTTGATATGAATATGGTAAAAATAAAAAATGAATCGGCCATAGCTGTTGACGACCCAGTTCATCAAGAAGAATACAACAAAGTGGCATACCCCAAAGAGGGAAAGACTATTGTTGATTTCTTACACAGGTGCCAAAGAAAAAAAATTCTGAAGTGATGTTGTGCCCCAGGTGCAGTTCCATATTTGACAAAAAGGCTGCCCACTACCTTCAGGGAGTGAGAGAAGTCAAGGAAAGACATGAGCGAATAAATGCTCAAAAGCCAAGGGGTTCGACCCAAGGCGATCTTCTCAAGGGCAACATGTTGTTGGAAAACCCCAAGTTCCTGGAGCAAGGCATCCTACCTTCAATCCTAGTGGTGAGGTACCAAAGAACAAATGGGTTAAATCTATTAACACCAGAGGAAAAGGAAAATCGAAGTGAACCAAGTTCGATGTGGAGAGAGGCTCTTCGATGGACTACAATAAAGAGTATAAATCATCCAAAAAGGTCGCATTTGTCTCTGAAAACTACAAGGGTAAGAACCCTATATCAATATCACAATTGCAAAGAGAGAAGAGGCGAATGAAGGCACAAAGAGAGGCCTTGATAAAATATCAAACTGAATCTAGCACCAATGTGTTAGCTGACAATATTGGAGGTTGTGAAGCAAAAACAACTAACAAGGCGCCTGTGGGGAAAAAGTTGTTCAAGGGATAAGAGGCTAAGATAAAATCTATATTCGAGGTGTCCGGAGATGAGAATATGACGGATAACTTCGACTTAGACTCAGAATTTTCCCTTGATGTGATTGTAAATTTGGTCTCAGTAATTCCAAGAGAATACGACAGGATAACTGAATTCGAGAACTTGGATTCCAACACTGAGGAAGAAATGGCTGCACATAAACTTGTGTGCTACTATGTTATGAATAATGGTTGTGTGGAGGAGAAAATTCTTTCTTTGAGTGGCCAACTGAAGCTATGAAGGGACATTTGAAACCTCTCTACATTATCGGAAAGGTGGAGAATGTAGTTGTGAATAAGATACTGGTAGATTGTGGTGCAACTCTTAACTTAATTCCACATTTCTTATTAGTTAAGATCGATAAGTTTGACACTGATCTAAAACTCCATAATATGGTCCTTTATAATTATGAAGGGAAAATTGGTGCTACTATGGGTGTCCTGCAAGTCAAATTGACTATTGGGACAGTAACAAGACCCACATTGTTCATGGTAGTCAAAAGAAAAGTCAACTATAAACTTTGTTTGGGAAGGGAATTGATTCATGGCATTGGAGCGGTGCCTTCTTCAATTCACCAAAGGGTAACCATCTAGAGACCTGATGGAATAATAGAAAATATCGAAAGAGACCAAGTGTACTTCAAAGTGCCTGTGACTCATGTCAGTAGAATTGAGTTCTACAAAAACTTGGTACATATTGTGTCATGTACCTCAGCAGGGTTTGATTTTACCCCTGATGACCATGCATTTTGCTTATTGTATCTGTATCTTGTTTAGGGTTTTCAATGGGACACAAAGATAATAGGGGAATAAGGCAATTACCCACCTTACTTTGGGGAGCCTATTATACACCCACAGGTTGGGGAAGCGAGGGAAACAATAATGAATGAACTCGACGCATTACAAAGAATTCGGCCTATGTGGATGAAGCTAAGTTATAAGAGGCCTTGGAGGCTGCAAAAAATTAAATGGCTATCGAAGCCAATACTGAGTTTATTGAAGAAGGTCCTGGTAAAGACTTCGACCCTAAACCACCTGATAAAACTCAAATCTAAGAACAAGACCAAAGTCTTGATACCATTTATGACAATGAGCCTTTAGGTTTTGAAAAGGATCCATTGTCATATAACATAAGAATGCTGGATCCATAGTCCAATTACTGAGGGAGTTCAATGGTTGCTTCGCTTGAGATTCCTGGTTTGAAGAGAGAACTTGTCAAACATAAGTTTTCAATCAAGTCTGGGAAGAAGTCTGTCAAGAAAAATCCAAGACGGTTCTCCCCAATAATCCTCTCAAAAATAAAAGAGGAGATTGAAAGGCTACTTCGATGCAAGTTCATCCAGACTGCCAGGTATGTTAAATCGATAGCTAACATTGTACTAGTTATTAAAAAGATTGGTTCTTTAAGGGTCTGTATTGATTTTAGAGATTTAAATTCTGCAACCCCCAAAGATGAGTATTCGATGCCTATAGCAGAAATGCTAGTCGACTCTGCTGCATGACATGAATATCTCAGCATGTTAGATGGGTACTTTGGATACAATCAAATATTCATTGCTGAAAAGGATGTCCCAAAAAATGCTTTGCGATGTCAAGGAGCCTTGGGCACCTACAAATGGATAGTAATTCCTTTTGGCTTAAAAAATATTGGGGCAACCTATCAGAGAGCAATGAATTCGATCTTCCATGATTTTATAGATGCTTTTATGCAAATCTATATTTATGATATTATTGTTAAGTATATTTCAGGGAAATATCATATTGACCATCTTCGACATTCCTTTGAAAGGATGAGAAAACATGGTCTTAAAATGAACCCTCTTAAGTGTGCTTTTTGTGTACAGGAAGGGGATTACTTAGGATTTACGGTCCACAGGAAAGGGATCAAAATCAATCAAAAATAAAACCAAAGCCATCAAGAAGCGAAAACACCATCAACATAGAAGGAATTGTAATGACTATTATGATAAATTAATTTCTTGAGGAGATTCATATCAAACCTAAGTGGCAAGACAAAAGCCTTCCCACCTTTGCTTCGAATCAATAAAGATGAGTTCGATTGGGGGAAAGCTCAACAGGAATCCTTTGACAAAATCAAGGAACACCTAAGCCACCCTCTTATTCTCTCACCACCTTGTAGAAAGAAGAACATGAGATTGTACATAGTTGCGTTAGATAAGACTTTAGGGAGCATGTTAGCTCAAGAGGATGTTGATGGCGTCAAAAAGGCCATTTATTAACTTAGTAGAGTTTTAAATGATACAGAAACTAGGTACATCACAATAGAAAAATTGTGCTTATGCTTGTATTATTCATGTACAAAATTGAAACAATATATAAAACTAGTTGATGTTTATGTTTCTTCTCGATTTGACGTTATAAAACATATGTTATCCAATCTTATTTTGCATATTCGAATTGGTAAATGGGCATTAGCATTGACTGAATATTCTTTAACATATAGGCCTTTAAAGGCAGTTAAAGGACAAGTAGTGGAAGACTTTATAGTCGACCACTCCATTAATGAAAATGCATTGAACTATCTTGTGGTCGAACCTTGGAAGTTATACTTCAACGGGTCTAGCATAAAGATGGGACAAACATAAGAGTACTTGTTATTTCTCCTAATAGAATTCAAACAACACTCAAGTATAAAGTCGAAGGTTTTTGTTCAAACAATGAGGCTGAATATAAGGCTTTAATAGTTGGACTTGAGGTTGTCATACCCCATATTTGTCCTACCTGCACCATTTTATTTTATTGTCTAACCATTATTTCAAAAAAAAAATCCAAAAATATGTACTATTTTATTTCTGTCTAACAGATATTTCAAAAATCCAAAAATATGTATCACTTTATTTTTCTGTCTGATATTCGAAAAAAATTCAAAAAAAAGTATGTCATTTCTTTTCTTCAGGGTTTGTGCGAAAAGTCAGTTTGAGTTTGCTAGTGCTTGTGTGTGCAATGTTATAAGTCAGCGTGTTGTATGGAGGCATTTGTCCGATTATCAAATTCGTTTTCTACTAATCATTTTGTTTTCATCACAAAAAAAATCAGTTTATATATTTCTCTTTTAAAATTATGTATCTTTTTTCAATTTTGTTTTATTCATCCATATCATTTTTTTATCCATATTATATTTTCCACTTTTTAATTTCCAAAATTGAAAACCAAAATTTTCTTTTAATTCTAATTTCATATCATAACAAAAATCATCATCTATTTACAATAAAGCCCATTAGTTCTTTCTTCCTAGGTCCATTATAAAAAATATATAAAAATTTCATTGTTTTTTTACCCATGTTTACTACTATTCTATTCTTATTATTATTTTTATTATTTTTATTATTTTTATCATTATTATTTTTATTATTTCTTCTTAGTATTATTATTTTATTCCGATTGATTATTATATTTATTATTATTATTATTATTATTATTATTATTATAAAACAATTCTACTCATAGGAATCCATCCACTTGACCCAACCATAATTTCATTCAACAACCAACTTTTTATGCCAGCAAGCCTTCACGCACAAAATTCGATTCCGTAACGCAATCCCAACAGAAAACACAACCATTCCACTCACACAGCAAAATCCTTTAGCAATATTCTCGTACTTATTTTGTTACAAGATTGTACATTTTCCACTTGCATTAAAAAGGCAACACAATATCACAAACCGGAGGGAGGAAGAAAAGGTTGAAAACTCTGCATTTTTTTTCTCGTTCAGTCTCACAAAAAAAACCAGTAAAAAAACCTTTTTCCATTCACCACTTTTCACCTTAATCCCTCATGTTTACCCTTCATCTTCATCATCTCTAACACAAATCACCTTCTCCAACAAACTCCTAAACTCAAATCCACCATAACTCAAACCTCCATGAAAACCACAAACTCAAAAAACAAAAAATGAAAAGAGACGAAAAACTGAGTTAGATCATAACCGTGCTTCACCTTCGTTTAACCCATTACAACAAACGAGCCTTTGACCTTCCTTCAACCCGAACTCACCTTCAACCGAACCCCCTTCACAAACTATCTCACCTCCACCGCCAAACAACACAAACCGCCTCGCACAAACCCAATCGCAGAAACCGTCTCCGACCCTTACAACCACTTGCAACAACCAAACACACACCACTCTTCAAACCAGAAACATCACCATTGTCGCAGAAACCGACCGAAACACCACCAGATCCAAAACCGCAAACACCGTCGAGAACCCAAGAACCTTACCAACACCGAACGAAAGCGACGCTGAGAGAGGTTGAGAGGGAGAAATCGTGACGAAAACCAAAAAGTCTCTGAAACTGTGATGCTCACCGGGTCTTGAGCCGCTGTGAGTAAAGGATATTATCACCACCGAAACTGAGAGACTGAGACGGCGGACCCTTTGTTCGTCGGCAGTTTTGGTAGTGAGGGTGGGTTTATTTTTTTGATTTTCAATTGTCAATAAATAATACGTTTTTTGTGCTGACTAATTCCTTCTTTTTATATTTTTTTAAAAATCTGATAGTTGTTCTTTTTTATGATTTAAAACCTTTTTGTTTCATAATGGATTTTGGGTATAGACTCAGCCCATTCGATCTTCTTTGCACACACCTCATATACTGCATATATACCCAGCTCAACATTAAACCACTTTCATTTTTAATTTTTACTGTGTTCAGATTATGGGCTTGGTAGTCCATGAATCTTGCTACTAACCATACACCAATGATTCCAATGCCAACCCCATGTTTTCTATTATTATTATTATTAAGTAATTCCTATTGTTTTTTTAATTTCTGTTTCTTGTTTTTATTTTTATATTTTAGTAATTAATTTTCAGTTTTACTTTATTTTTATTTTTAATACCATTTTAAAAATTGCTCTCAACTTTTATGTATATTATTCTAGTTTTTTTAATTTCCATTTTATGATTTGCATTTTTTGGGTCAATGATATAACAAAAGGTCGATGTTTCGCCCGATTTCGTTAAATCGGTGATATTCGATCAAAATGAGGCCTATGTAATTTAAGTTCTTATTTTTTTTCCATTTTTCCAATTTATTGTTATTTCACAAATTAATTTAATTCATTATTTTTATTTATTTATCGATTGACATTTTATTTAATTTATTCAATTTATCGCTTTTTAATACATAAAATGATTCGACTCCTCATAGAACGGTTCTAAACTTTGAACCAGTTCTAAGGTAGTTAACGAACAACATTTCGACGCATCCGAAAAGGTATAATGCCTCCGAATAGTTGTCTCTGAATAAAAAGGTTCAACGCCTCCGAATAGTTTGAAACACTGTACACATGCTTCCTCTTGGGAAAACTACAACGATACCCTTTAATTCTCGCAATCCCGTGTAACTTACATGTATCCCTCTTCCATTACTTTGTACGCATTTTATTTTCCGCATTTTATCGATTTCGTTTAGTTCGCGAACCCTTGGTCCAACGCCATGCGGTTGCACTTGCACATTCACACTTTATTTTTCAGTTATCGTTTCGTTTTCTAGGATCCACCTAACCTTGCGAGCCGAGCGCATTATGCCTCGCTAACAAACTACAAAATAAAACTCCATTTTCATTCACCATAAACCTCAAAAAAGCCAAAATATTTTCTTTTAGATCCAAACCCTTGATCCAACGTCAAGCGGTTGTAGGTTAATAAAGCACTCTAATAATACGAGGAGAATTGTATGCCACGAGCCTTAAGTGGTAGAAAGGAGGATAATGAGCACTTGTTACTCGCTCCGATTATTTCTTCGCAAGACGCTCGTCTTGTTGGTTCAGAATAATCACCTCTACCCATAGTCTTTAGTGCAATTCAACTCCTAAATCCTTTCATCGAAGAAAGGTAATAAAATCAGCCAACCAACCTTAGTAGGCCGAACTACGAGGCTCTGACTTTCCCATTGCACGCGGGAGTACGTAGGCACAAGGATCTCAATCCTTGCCGAGCACATAGGATCAATCTAAGTTATAATTTAAACTCATTTCCCTCTTGCAAGTAATTCGTTAAGCATAAACATCCTTTCGCGCATGAAAACTTAGATGGTTCCCATCGAGTACGATGGATGTAGGGGGTGCTAATACCTTCCCCCTGCATAACCGACTTCCGAACCCAGGCAATGGTTGTGAGACCTTTGTCCTCATCCTCCTTTTCAGCGGGTTTTATCTATATTTTCCCTTTCCCCTCTTGAGAATACATTAGAATTAGGTGGCGATTCTCATGTCTTCCCAGCGCGCGACTCTCTCTTTAGATCGCGTAAGGTCGTATTTTTCAGGGTGCGACAGAGGTATTGTTGGAATTGAGGGGAACTCATGTCGAAATAATGGGAGATTCTGGGTTGGTTATAAAATAAGTCACCAAAGAATAAAAGTTCATAAAAGAAAACCTAATTATGTACTTTGTGGTAGTGAATCGTCTGCTCAAATTTTTTGAAGCAGTTAGCTTTCGACATATCCCAAGATTGGAAAATCAAGTTGCAAATGACTTGGCCCAGATTGCATCAGGATACAAAATTTCGAAGGAAAAATTGCTAGATGTGATCAAAGTCAGAGGGAAGGTAGTGTTAGTTGGATTAGCCCCATTATACTTAGAAGAAATGAAGCTGGGATATTGATGCGTGTTTTTCACAAGTGTACGAACACGTCAGAGTAATATAAAAGATTGTCGAATCCACAGAGACTAAGTGTCAATCTATCGTACCTGTTGTTATGGTGTGTATCTAAGGCAACTAAATATAGGGGTTTTAAGAAGGGTGCAGTGGTAAATAAAATAATAATTTTAAACAATAAACAAAGACAGGCTTCGAATGTAATTCACGTAATCAATGGATAATCCAATACTTGTTAATAGAACTACTTATGGGCAATGTTTTCTCCTTTGAAAAGAACTAATTTAACAGGAACTGTCGCTTTCGCGTACTCAGAACCGAGTTGTACTCTCTAATCAACCCCTCCTATTGTCACGGATAAAAAGGTGCGTACTGCGTTAGAGTAGTAAACCTATTTTTAAGAAATATAGTATCTTAACTAAGTTGAAAAGTATCTTAACCTGGATTTCTCAGCAAAAAGTGGTTCTTACGAACCAGACTCTAAACTTCCTAACGCGTCCGAAAATCGTTTTAAAATCTCTTTTCTTTTTAATCTAAAAACTCCTAATGAACTAGACAAAGTGATTTTGGCTGTTTTTGAAATAGTTAAAAACAATTACTTGAATTGAAAGATAAAATAGCCCTTAAGTGTTTCCACGAACAATTGTACGGATTACTAGTTTAATTACGATCCTTACATTCTAACCTTTATAGATTTAGTTAGACATGGTAAAGTAAAAGTTCTTTTTATAATTTTTCATAAAAGTAATTTAGTGCGAGTGCGAAAAGTAAATAAAAGTAGTGCAGGTACGGAAAGTAAATAAAAGTAGTGCGAGTGCGAGAAATAAAGTAATTTAGTGCGACTGCGGAAAATAAACGAAAGTAAAGCGAGTGCAGGAAATAAATAAAATAAAGTGTGAGTGCGGATAATAAATGAAAGTAAATCAATGCAGAAAAGTAAAATACGAACTGGAATTAAAATGGCGGCAGGATTAACTTCCTCCCAGAGTGCTCCAAAACTCGATCACACAGACATATTACAGACTCGATCACTCGATTGCAGAAACACCCTGATGTGGAATGGTAACTGCTTTAAAACTGATATATGCTTAAGAGATTCTAAGTTTGGATGATGAAAAACGAAAATCTAAAGTCCTATTTATAGGAAAACTAAATGCAGGAAAAGACCAGGATGCCCCCCTCCACTAAAAAGTGGAGGGAACTGTTTTTGCCTTGTGGCGCCCGCCACAAGGTCATGGCGCCCGCCATGAGACTGATAGGGAATGTAAGAGTGGGGATCGTGGGTCTTGGCAGTTGTAGAGTGGACTTGAGACGTGGCCACGTCATGGCAGACCCCATGGCGCCCTCCACGGTGGATGCCGTAAGTGTAAAACGCTGAATTTCTAGGTTTTCGTCCGTTTCCACTCCTTTTTCGCTACTTTTCTCGATTTAAGCCCCGATTACATAAAAACCCTGAAAACAAAGAAAAACAAAGTAATAACATAACAAAATAACAATAAAAGCTAAGAATGCATGCGAAATCGGAGTCAGAAATACGGTGAATTTTAGTGTGATCAAATTCTCCCACACTTAGACCTTTGCTTGTCCTCAAGCAAACATTAAAGCTCAAGAAACAAATGGTGTCAACACGTGTCTTCGGGCTAAAGGGCTTCTAATTTTAAGTCAGGATGCAGTGACAGGTGTTGCACCCCAAAATTTGCCCTCACAAGACAAGACTTTGTGTACTAAGAGGTTCACAAGGTCACAAGACCTCTCATGAGGTTCACAAGGTTCACAAGACATCTTATGAGGTTCACAAGGTTCACAAGACCTCTCATGAGGTTCACAAGGTTCAAAAGACATCTTATGAGGTTCACAAGACATTTTACAAGGTTCACAAAGTTCACAATTAGTCAGAAAGTTTGACAATTCCCTCAGACAATGCACCCTCCTAAGCACTGCATCCTAAACTAGGGTTTTGACTTTAATCAGGCTAAGTGGACTTCCAAGACTTCAAGTATGCTTCATAACATCTTATATGTGTACAAGAATCCCCATGTCAAGTTTCAAGACTTTTCTCAAAGGTTTGCTCAGTCAGATGATCAGATAGGTCAAAATCAGTCAAAGCAGTTAAAAAGTCAAACTGAGGTCAACTATGGTCAAACCAAAGTCAAACTTCATGATTTTTTGCTAACATCAAGTATATGAAGTAAAATTCATCATTTGATCAAGAGTTGATCATGATTCATCAAGGAGATTTCAGATCATCAAGAATCAGGAGTTTCTAAATTAGGGTTTCCTCAGGAAAAGTCAACTGAACTTTGACCAGCCATAACTTTCACATGCTTCATCAAGAATTTTCCATCTAAAGCTCATTTTGAAGGAAATTGAATTCTCTACAACTTTGTGTCTCACAAACCAAGCCCAAAAATGCTTCATTTGGAAGGTATGAGCTAAGACATTATAGGTCCTTTTGAAAGTCAACAAAAAGTCAACAAATTCAAAGGAGCATAACTTGAGAATGGTAAAAGATATGGACATGAAACCAATGGGGTTGGTTAGAGGACTCTTTAAGCTTTCCAAAATGTCCAAGAAAACCCTCATAGCATTAAAATTGAAGGATTTCTGCCCTTGCAAAGTTGGAAAATTTTAGGGAAGTTTATGAAGCAAATAAGGCCTAAAATCAAATTTTTGCTAAATGAGCCCACCAAATTGCCATCCCATATTTATGAAAACACCAAGCGCGACCCAACCCATTTATTTTCTGATTTTTATTTTTTTATTTCATATTTATTTGAATTTTATTCATTAAAATATCATTTAAATTGAAATAAAATATGAAATCAAATATTTAAAAGGGGATATTGCTTCTAGAAAGTCATAAACATTGTTTGGATCAGATTGATATACAAATTATGATGATTGTCCCAAAATAGCAAGGTTAGATCAAATAAAAATCAAGTTTTAAGACATAATCTTTTTCAATCTCAAATTATCCAAAAAGTCCAAAGAGTGCTAGCTTTTTTTGACCTAATTCAGTTCACATATAAGCATAGATCATATCACAACCAAGGGAGACGAATTTGCTGCCTCAAGAACACATTACAAATTTCAAAATTTCAAGAGAAAAAAGAGATTCGGTTTTGGACTTAGAGGCTCTCTCAAGGCATTCTAAAGGTTGCAAAACATTTCTTGATCATCACTGATGCTTTCTCAATCCTCATTTGCATCCAAAGCATGCCAAATATCATAAACCGAATCCTCACATTCATGAGTTTTTGAATTTTTCGATTTCATTGATTCAACTAATATAAATAGTTTTTATGCATTGATTCTTGTTTATTGATGTCTCTGGAATGTTTTTGTATACTTGAATTGAGTTTTTGCTGCAGAATCAAGGAGATGCCATTATTAGGGTTTGAAGCTTGAATTTGGGATCTTAGGATATAGGACATATAAATGAATTATAAGAACATGGCTATGATGTATGAGTATTGGGTAACTAATCTGGGCTGTTAATTTTTGTTGTTCTTACGGTTTGGATGATGTTTCGAAAACCTAGGGTTTTCTGGTTAATGTTGCCCGCAGGAAAATTCGCAGGAAATATTACATGAAAATTCGCAGGTATAATGAAGAAGATGAAGTCCAGCGCGCGCTTTCTGGATTTTTAAATTTCGTTTTAATATTTTATTGAATTGTTTGTAGTTTATTTCAAGAATGTGTTGGTAGCCCAGTGGTAAGAGTCATGCGCGTATGAGGCAAGGGTCAAGGGATCAAATCCCAGCTTCACCAATTTTTTGTGTTTTATCCATTTAATTTTTCAGGTTTAAAATATAATGATTCGTCCTCATTCACTATCACCAAACGCGCGCTGGCCTGGTGGAGAGCTTGCTGGTCTCAAAGATACAGAGCCTAGGGCCTGGGTTCGAATCCCAGCCCCAGGTAAGTTCTTTTTTCTCATTGTTTTTCATTTTATTTGATTTTTGTTTATATTTTAATTAATTTAATAAATGATAAATGTTTAAAATAAAATTGTTATATTATTTTCTTGTATATAATTCAAAACTTATATTTTCAAAAAAATTTAAACTTTATTAACAAAATTATTTAATATTTATTTTATTGTATATTATTAATATTATATGTTTTATATAAATAATTTAATTACATTTAGATTAATTTATAAACCCTAAAAATTTATATGTAAAAAAACCTAATTATTTTTATAAACCCTAATTTACTTCATAAACCCTAATTACATTTGTTTGAAAATTTTAATTGTATATATTTATTTATAATTTGTTTATATTATTATTATATGTAGTTTTTATAAATAATGTAATTAGGATTAGATTAAGTAATTAACCCTAACTTATTTTCTAAACAATTAAAAACCCTAACTTTATTTTATGAATTTAATATGCTTATAACATGTATATAAAATTAAATAATTAGACTATTAGTCATATTTATTAGTATATAATATTTATTATTTATTTCTTTATTTAAAATTCTTAAAAAAAAAAATTATTTATTTAAAATTGAACTTTTAATTTATTATTAGATTATTATGCTAATTTCTTCTTCTTATATTTATTTTGTTTATTATTACTAACCACTTTATTTATTTATTTATTTATTATGTGATTATTTATTTAATTTAATTTATTATTATTATTATTATTATTATGTAATTGTGCAAATTTATGTAATAGTTGTAGAATTATTCTTATTATTTATTTTAATTGCCATGGTTAGTAAAATAGGGAGTGTAAACATGTTTGTATTTAAAATTGAATTTAGATCATTAATCTCAAGATAAATATATGAACTTGTACACGCACACACATAAGTCGATCTTGGATCGCCATCTCACATTCTTAAGGATACCTCTCATGTTGCCTAAAGAAAAGGTCAAGTAAGGTGTAAAGCAAAGTCCTTTCTCTCATATCATCTAGTCCCTTAAAAGATAATAAGATCAAGTCCCTTCACGGTTGCCTTCATAAATGATTTTGTCCCTTTCGAATAAAGATGATAAGTCCCTTCGAAATTGCTAAATACACCTTACAGTTGCCTAATCACAGTTGTCCCTTCACTTGTCCCTCACACATCCAAGGTAATGACTACCTATTCCTTAATAATAGGGATAGTCTTACCATTTAAAGGATATTTAAGAACAGAAAAGATTTAACTTAGGGTAGGTTTCTCTTATGTACTTGCTCACCTTTTCAAAACATTTCAAATACACTTCACATTTCAAACAATTTTCAAAACAAAGGCTTTATATATATCCGTACATGGATCATTATAAAGTACTTAAGAAAATTTCTAATCACACACTACACATTTCAAAAACATTTTAAAGTGAGCTAAGTAACAAAGAGCCCATGGATAACCATGGATGTAAAGGGTGCTAACACCTTCCCTTTACATAACCTACCCCCCGAACCCAAAAATCTTTTAAGGTCTTTCCTGTTCTTTTATGCCCTTTACTTTGGATAAAATAAAAGTCGGTGGCGACTCTTGCTATCCGCAACATAACTAAAGTCAGTTCTCCCACCGTGTTACAACAGGTACTAACTAAGTGAACCAAGGGTACCATAATAACACAGACATAAACTTCAATCCTATATTAACCACTCCATGTCATCCCACAATACCTAGGCCTGTCTTTTCATCTTCTTGTGTCCTTTTCATTCAGGCGCAATTACATTAAGCCCGTTATCCGTACATGCTTCATAGTAGAGTGACCGGTTAGTGATTCTGATCCATAATATAAGGTTTCTGGCACATAAGCATGTGTAAACCTGTTTTATTTGACCTAATTGTAGTTGCGGGGGATCGGATCGTAATCCGCCCTACCAAGTTCAGTGCCAGATACCTCTGAACCAACTAACAATAGGTGACTTGCGATTTTTTTCTTTTTGTTGCAAAAAAATTTTTCTTCTCTTTTTTTTTCCCGCTTTAAATGACTTTTTGAGGGTCACCTATCCCAGAGTTTTCCTTTTTCTCTTTTTTTTATTAGCACTGGATCATTCACTTATGTTCATCGACCCCCTACGTAGAGCATGCTTAGGCCGGAGCTGACTGCTAAAATAAACTACTTAGGACAATTTTTTGAATGATAGTGAAGGCCATGGTGGTGGGGTTTAGGAGTGATTCCTATATTAAAGAGGTCTATGGTGCTAAAATGGTGCTGATGTTTCAAAAAGTTGACCTAAGTCACCACATCCTAATCTAAACCTGTCTCAAAGCCCAAAAACATGTGAAACAACATTGTTTTCTTTTTAAAATTTTTCTGGTAAGGCTAAGGAAATGGGAAAAAATGAGGATGTACTAAAAAATACACTATACTGGTGACTCGTCAGACTCATGCATTATCTAAGAAAATTAAACTAAATAACTTACTAAAAAGGGAAATAACTGAAAGGAAATAAATAACTAAAAAATGAAATGACAGAAAGCAATAAAATCCCCTCCCACACTTAAATCGAATATTGTCCTCAATGTTTCGAAATAAGATAACGAGGGTAACCTGAAAAACTATTGCGGAGGAGCACTGGTGCCCTCGCCGTCCTGCTGTGATGGTCTGGAACGACGGGATCTACTGCGATGCTGGTCCCTCCGGTCGAGTCGTGCCGATAAAGCAGCCTGGGCACCCCGGACCTCTCGAAGGTTACCTAAGATGGAACCCTGAGTGGCCTCCATAAGCTGGTAGTGCCGGCGGTTGAACTCTCTCTGACGGTCCTGCTCTAATGAAATATCGTTCAAGGTACGACAAACGTTGTTGTGAGCACGATCCGAAACCAATCGCGATTGTTGCATGAAGCTCATGTTGTCCGTCAGTTGTTGTGAAATAGTAGAGAGAAGGCCGTCTCGCCTTTCTTCTCTTGCTGTCATATCACACCACATCTCCTCGGTGACATAGAATCCAGGAGCAGCACCTGCAACAGGGTTAGAGGAAGATGGTGCGGTGTGTGACTGTGAAGCACGATGGGGGGATATGTGAGGTATGGGAGACTGCTCTCTCCGATCATACTCTTCATCACCGTCATGTGCCTCCCCATCAGGAATATTAGGAGGAAGTGGATCCAAAACAGGTGGAGCATTCAGATCATAGGTCCATTTCCTTTCATTACGTACATCAGTACGTCTACTGCAAGGTAAGGCAACAGATGGGATAGCTACCCCACGAACCATCAACTCATAACCACCTTCTCTCCTCGTTCGACACAATTTCATGTCTTTCAGAAATTTTAAATTAATTGTGCGAGGAGGTAGTGGTTCAAGTGTAGCTTTCTCATCGTTCAGGCCAAGAGCCCGAGCAATAGACGTAACAAGCCCTCCAAAAACAATCGGTCCTGTTTTATTAGTAAGTAAAGCCATGTATGCAAGCATAAACGGGACCGGATTGATATGGGTACTAGTGAGGCATCCTTGCAAAAATAGGAGTTCTCTAGCATTTACCTTGTTTGGACTCTCCCGGCCAAAAATAGTACATGCCAAAAGATATCTGAAAACTCTTATGGTCGGGTTATTAATGGTCGACGCAAGTATTCCTTCAAAAGAATTTATTGAAGTACTTGAAAGCCTTTACCAGAAGGAAAATACCTCGGCCGACCATTCCGCATCCAAAGGTGCCTCACAAATCGCACCTTCCCTATGAGGGATTCCTAACAAGCCTGCTAGCTCGTTGGTACTGAATTCATATTCAATTCCAAACAGTCTAAAATTAACAGTACCGACTGTGCTAGCAGTGTTAGGACTGACAGTGTATATCAATGAACTTAAAAACTCAACTGTCAGCCTCTCATAGGTAGGTTCCTGATTAACGAAAATATTATGCAAGCCTAAAAAATCTAATAAATTAAAAACACTATGATAAATACCCAAAGCATACAGACAGTTATCATCGACGTACCTAGTCGAGAGAATTTCTCGACTCTGAAGCCTCTGAATAATTTTCCTTTGCCTATCAACCGGTCTTCCATCACGAAGAAGAAATCCATTGAACTCCATTGTTGTTGCTCCTTAGGAAGTGAAAAAATGGTAGAAAATGGTTTATGAGAGAAATGATAAAGGTTTTATTTTTATGGTTTGTGGTGGATGAAAATGAAAATGGATTTTGGATAGGTTTTATGGATGGTGGGTATTTTGGAAATGGGGGAGTTTTAATGGGGTTCAATGGGGTTTTTGAAACTTATAAAAATGGGTTTTTGAAGATGGAAGGTATGAAAATGGTGAAAATGAATGTTCAGCCCCGAAATAGGGGAGAACGTCATGGCGCCCGCCATGGGCCTGTGGCGCCCGCCACAAGGCTAAATCCTGATGGGCCTTGGATTTTTAATCCTCCTTTGGGCTCTCTTTGTACCTTCGGTCTTCGTGGGGGGGGGGGGGGGGTCTGGATAGTGTTTTCTTCTCTTTTCCAAGGCATGAGGCTTGCATATTTTTTTATGAAGACAAAAATGAAAATGTTTTTGTCTTATATTTTTTTTTCTTGCTTGACAAAAATAAAATAATTAACAATCAAAAAGAAAAGAGAAAAATCGACATTAGTGCATGAAATAATATCTATATATAAGATAAATTCAAAGTACATGAGAAAAAGAAAATATAATAGATGCAATAATGTAAGATATGTCTGGATATGCGAGAAATAAAATAAAGCATGAAAAAAAGAAATTAAATACTAGGGTAATATCGTCAGTGTAGAATGAATCATGTGGTAGGCTTCTCCTCCTGGTTTGATCCACGAATCTCAGCTATCTCCCTCCGAAGCTCTTCAATCTCCTGATATAGAGCATCGGCCTCTGAGGCATAAGTGAGATCAGAAACCTGAATTTGTAATTCCAAGTCCGCTACTTCCTGCTTGAGCAGGGCAGTCTCCTTACGGAGCTCATAAATCTGAGTTTGTAGATCAGGCGGCTACAGAGACATATTGTTAGACATAACAGTGATTCGGGGAGTAAGAGGTGTAGGAGTGTACTCAGCGGAGGGAGGTGATTTCGGCTCTTCGACAGTCTCTCCATAACCCTCTAGAGCATAACTCCAATTGGCAGGATCATGGACACTGGTCATCAGCGGGTCTGGTAATGTAAAGTAATGTATCACTTCACCGTCAATCAGTAATCTAAACATGTTGGGCTCAAAAGAGGCCCTCCTCATCAGTCCTCTATCAAGACAAAAGTCAACATCCAGGGTGGTGTAGCAGCAGAAGGTCCTGAGGTGCAATAATTTGCGATACAAACCCAATGCAGTAGCTATCTGTGTAACAATCCCACCGACATGTATGATGCCTACAGACGATCTGGCAACACTAGCAAGGCCCTTCAACAGAAATTTGCCACAAGCAACTGAGCGAGACTGAGTCGCACAAAACAGTAGGAAAATCTCCTCTTCACTTAGCAGAGTCTCTGTATCTGGCAAACCTGGGAAAGAATGCGCTAGAATCATCTGGAAGTACCTTAACGCAGGGTTGTGGATTACCTGAGAAAACTGGGTGGAAGGATCTTGGCTCCCTCCACCTGATATTTTAGACCAAAACTTTTCCACTTCTCTGCTCATAAAATACCCCATCGGTGTCTCTGGAATAGCATCAGGAGTAGTCTGAAAACCTAGTAAATCACCAAACTCTTTGTGAGAGAAGGAGTAGTCAATCCCGAATAACCTGAAAACAGCGTGTCCATCGGGTCCAGCCCAAGGGTCATAATGAAACGAGCTGAGGAACTCTAGAGTCAAGTTCCTGTAAGTGTTGTTCTTATCGTCAAACTGGTCCCACTGGAGTTGATGGCATAAGAATCTGAAGCTTGGCTCTATCCCCAAGGCATCCATGCAGTCATGGTCAGGGTACCTGGTAGGAGCCATAGGGCGTCTCATGTGGACATAGTAACGCTCTCTCTGTGCGTCATCTCTAAAGGCCACGTGCATGTCATCGGGGTTCTGCATTCTGCACAAGGTTAGCAAACAAGTCCTGAAAGCACATAAAACATTCAATCGTTAGTTCTGACATAATAATAAAATAAACAAATTAAAATAAAGTAAAAATAAATAAATAAAAAGTACGTAAATAAGAAAACCATGGGTTGCCTCCCATGCAGCGCTTGTTTAACGTCATTAGCTCGACGACCGATTTTTATACATCACTTGAAGGATATGGTGGATCACTCAGAGTATGGCAGGTGTATGTTGTTGGGATGTCACCTCCTTCGTAGGGCTTCAACCTCTGTCCATTGACGATGAACGATTTACATGTTTGGTTCTTGATTTCAATAGCACCAGATCTTAGGATCTTAGATACTTCGAAAGGGCCAGTCCATCTCGAACGAAGCTTCCCTGGAAAAAGTCGTAACCTAGAATCGAACAGGAGAACAGGATCGCCTATTTTGAAGTCTCTTCTTATGATTCTTTTGTCATGCCAAGCTTTTGTTCTTTCTTTGTATATGATGGCATTTTCGTAGGCGGATTGTCTGAGCTCTTCTAATTTGTGGATATCAAGGATACGTTTCTCACCAGCAGTTAGGTAATCCAAATTCAAAGTTTTGATGGCCCAATAGGCCTTATGCTCCAACTCAAAAGGTAAGTGACATGATTTTCCATAGACCAGTTGATAAGGGGTTGTTCCTATTGGGGTTTTGAAAGCTGTTCTATAGGCCCATAATGCCTCTTGAAGTTTCTGCGACCAATCTTTTCTAGATATAGAGACAGTCTTCTCAAGAATTTGTTTGATCTCCCTATTAGATACTTCCACTTGTCCATTGGTATGTGGGTGGTATGGCGTTGCTACTCTATGCTTAACTCCATACTTGCTTAAAATTTTATCAAATATTCTCGATATGAAGTGTGATCCTCCATCACTTATGACTAAACGGGGTGTTCCAAACCTGGGAAATATATAGTTTTTGAATAATTTGATGACTACTCTAGTGTCGTTCGTGGGTGCGGCGATAGCTTCAATCCATTTAGACACGTAGTCAACAACTACTAAGATGTACTGATTTCCAAAAGATGGTGGGAACGGTCCCATAAAGTCTATACCCCATACGTCGAAGAGTTCTACTTCTTGGATATTTCTTAGCGGCATTTCATTACGTCTTGAAATATTTCCTGTGCGTTGGCATCTGTCACACTTGACAATGAAAGCATGGACATCACGCCACATAGTAGGCCAGAATAGGCCAGCTTGAAGAATCTTGGCGTGGGTCTTAGATGTGCTTGCATGTCCACTATAGGGTGCATAATGACAATGCTCAATTATATTATTTACCTCTTCTTCTGGAACACAACGGCGGAAAATGCCATCTTTACCTCTCTTGAAAAGAAACAGTTCTTCCCAATAGAAGCTTCTCACATCACTGTAGAACTTCTTCTTCCGGTGGTAGTTTAGATCAGGGGGTATGATGTCAGCGGCTAGGTAATTAACAAAGTCTACATACCAAGGTATATTACTTATAGCTAAGGATTTATGAGAATTCTCATGTAGGTCTGGGTTATCATCTTCAATAGTTTCTAGTTGGGCTATCAGTCTATCATAGGCAAAATCGTCATTTATGGGTACTGAGTCAGGTTTCAAGTATTCTAGCCTAGATAGGTGATCAGCTACCACATTATCAGTGCCTTTCTTATCACGGATATCTAAATCAAACTCTTGCAGTAATAGAATCCATCGAAGTAACCTAGGTTTGGCATCCTTTTTACTTAGTAAGTAACGAATGGCAACATGGTCGGTGTAAACTATAATTTTGGCTCCTACTAGATAAGATCTAAATTTGTCTATGGCAAAAACTACATCTAGGAGCTATTTTTCGGTTGTTGCGTAGTTGAGTTGTGCAGCGTCTAGGGTTCTACTGGCATAATAAATTACGTGTAACCTTTTGTCTTTTCTCTGACCTAGAACGACTCCAACAGCATAATCACTGGCGTCACACATTATCTCAAACGGTTCTGACCAATCAGGGGGTTTCATTATAGGTGCTTAAATTAGAGCTTGCTTCAGAAGATTAAATGCTTTAGTACATTTTTCATCGAAGATGAATTCAGCATCTTTCATTAAAAGACCAGTTAAGGGCTTTGTTATTTTGGAGAAGTCCTTGATAAAACGTCGGTAAAATCCGGCATGTCCGAGAAAACTTCTTATCTCCCTGATAGTCTTTGGCGGTTTTAGATTCTCTATGACTTCTATTTTAGCTTTATCTACCTCTATACCTTTTTCGGAAACTATATGTCCTAAAACAATCCCTTCGGTGACCATGAAATGACATTTTTCCCAATTTAGCACAAGGTTTACCTCCACACATCTTTCCAGGATTTTCTCAAGGTTGATAAGACAATTTTTGAAATCAGATCCACAAACTGAGAAATCGTCCATAAATACTTCCATGATTCCATCTAAATAGTCGGCAAAGATAGACATCATGCAGCGTTGGAAAGTGGCAGGAGCATTACAGAGTCCAAAAGGCATTCTTCTATAGGCAAAAGTTCCAACTGGGCATGTAAAGGTAGTTTTTTCTTGATCTTCGGGGTGAATAGGTATTTGGAAGAATCCTGAATATCCATCTAGGTAACAAAAGTAAGAGTGTCTGGCTAGGCGCTCCAACATTTGGTCTATGAATGGTAGTGGGAAATGGTCCTTCCTAGTTGCTTTATTTAATTTTCTATAATCTATGCACATACGCCAACCTCCATCGGTTCTTTTTGCTACAGGTTCGCCCTTCTCGTTTTGCACGACTGTGATGCCTCCCTTTTTAGGTACTACATGCACAGGACTCACCCATTTACTGTCCGAGATCTGATATATTATACCCGCCTCTAGTAACTTAAGAACTTCAGTCTTAACTACAATACTCATTATAGGATTTATTCTTCATTGGTGTTCTCTGGAGGGTTTTGAATCTTCTTTAAGCAAAATCCGATGCATGCATACGGATGGACTTATTCCTTTTAGATCAGAGATCTTATATCCTAAGGTTGAGGGGTACCTACGTAAAACATCTAACAATTGGTTGGTTTCTTCTTGGTTTAAGGTAGCACTGACTATAACTGGGCGGTTCATTTCTTCATCGAGAAATTCATATCTCAGGTTTTTAGGCAGTTCCTTAAGTTTTACGGTTGGTTTCATAGGGCAAGGCATAGGATCCGAGGTAAGAGATAAACATTCGTGAAGGCTATCATCAGTGTAGGGTTTTTTATAATTGTCATCTTCCAAAATGAGGGTTGATGGCAATTTTATAGATTCGGTTTCTTCTTCTTGTTCTAATTCCCTAATGCATTCTTCGATGATATCTAAGGCATAACAAGCATCTCCTATCACAGGTGCCATAAGAAATTTTGAAAGTATAAATTCTATCTTCTCATCACCTACCTCAAAAGTTAGTTTCCCTTTTTTAACATCTATTACGGCTCCAGCAGTCGATAAGAACGGTCTACCTAGGAGGATTGGTATGTCGTCATCTTCTTTAATGTCCATGACAACAAAATCAGTAGGTATAAACAGCTGACCTATCCAAACAGGGACGTCTTCAAGTATGCCTATAGGGTATTTAACGGATCTATCGGCTAATTGAAGTGACATATTAGTAGGTTGTAATTCTCCTAAGTTTAATCTCTCACAAACTTCTAAAGGCATTAAGCTCACACTAGCTCCTAAGTCTAGAAAAGCTTTTTCGATGACCTGATTCCCCAAAACACAAGGAATGGAAAAATTTTCGGGATCTTTATCTTTCTTTTTTAACCTATTTTCGGAAATAGAATTACATTCCACGGGTTTCGGATCTTCAAGTCTACGTTTATTCGTAAGTATGTCTTTGAGAAACTTAGCGTAAGAAGGTATTTGGGTGATGGCTTCTATAAAGGGGATTTCTACGTGAAGTTTTTCTATAACCTTAATGAATTTTTGATATTGATTATCGATTTGGTTTTTCTTTAATCTTTGAGGGTAAGGTATTGGTGGTTTGTATGGCGGTGGTGGTACATAGGTTTTATTTTTAGGTTCTTCTCCTTTTTCTTGACTTTCCGGGGTTTCAGACTCCTCTGGTTCCTTCTCCTCATTCCTCTCATAAGTTTCGGGCTCACTTAATCTAGGGTTCAAAGGTTCCCTATAAGCGGTTCCACTTCGTAGAGTAATGGCATTAGCTTGCCCTTTCGGGTTTTGTTGAGGTTGTCCAGGGAACTGTCCTCCAGGTGTAGTCTGTGGGGCTTGGTTTAAAGCTACCTGAGAGATCTGGGTTTCAAGCATCTTATTATGAGTAATAATTTGATCAACCTTGGTTCCTAACTGGGTAATCAGTTCGTTAACATGGACGTTTTAGTTCATGAACTCTTTGTTTTGTTGTGTTTGAGCGGTGATAAAATTTTCCATAATTTTCTCAAGGCTCGGTTTTGGTGGTACAGGTTGCATAGGTTGATTTGTTCTTGGGGCTTGGTAACCTTGTTGTCTCGGAGGTGCGGTATTTTGAATAGGGTTATTATTTTTGTAGGAGAAGTTTGGGTGATTCCTCCATCCAGGGTTATATGTGTTTGAAAATGGGTTCCCTTGGGTGTAGTTCACTTGATCAGTGTTGGTCTCATTAAACAGATTGCATTCGGCGGATTGATGTCCTTACGTTCCACATATCTCACGGCGAAACTGCGGCTACAGTATTCGGAGTTGTACACATATGTTCGACTCTAAGTGCCAACGCGTCCATTTTAGCTTGCATCATGTGTATAGAGCTTAGCTCATGGATTCCTCCTTGGGCTTCCTTCTTTTCCACTGTCGCTCGTTCTACTCCCCATGATTGATGGTTTTGGGCCATATCTTCGATAAGGGCACTAGCTTTAGGGTAAGGTTTGTTCATCAGTGCGCCACCAGCGGCAGCGTCGATGGTCATCTTAGTGTTATAATGAAGTCCATTATAGAAGGTTTGAATGATTAGCCAATTTTCTAAGCCATGATGTGGGCATGCTCTTAATAGCTCTTTATATCTCTCCCAGGCTTCGAACAACGACTCTCCTTGGTGTTGGGTAAATCTAGTTATTAGGTTTCGAAGAAGAGTGGTCTTACTTGGGGGAAAATATCTAGCAAGAAAAACTTTTCTAAGGTCATCCCAAGTTGTTATTGAATTGGGTGGAAGGGAATCTAACCATGATAGAGCTTTATCTTTGAGGGAAAAGGGAAATAATCTTAAGCGTATCGCCTCAGGAGAAGCTCCATTGGTTTTAAAGGTGTCTGCTAACTGAAGAAAGTTTTTTAAATGTTGGTTTGGGTTCTCAGTAGCAAGACCTGTGAATTGTCTCTGTTGCACTAATTGCAGCAGGGATGGTTTAAGTTCAAAATTATTGGCTGGGATAGCGGGGTTTACTATACTAGAACTAGGTTCCTCGTTTGATGGTTGGGCGAAGTCCTTAAGAGGTCTTCGGTTTTGATCTTCGGCCATAGCTTTCCTATTCCTATGGAAAAACAAACGTGCGCGAGCGTAACGTTCAGGCTCAGCTAGAGGGTCTACTAAACTTCCGGCACTGCGAGTCTTTCGCATTGACCGGTGGGTAACAACCTTAGTCTAAACGGTATAACTACAGGGTATGAAATTTAACGAAATTGGTCCCCGGCAACGGCGCCAAAAACTTGATGCGTGTTTTTCGCAAGTGTACGAACACGTCAGAGTAATATAAAAGATTATCGAATCCACAAAGACCAAGTGTCAATCTATCGTACCTGTTGTTATGGTGTGTATCTAAGGCAACTAAATATAGGGGTTTTAAGAAGGGTGCAATGGTAAATAAAATAATAATTTTAAATAATAAACAAAAACAGGCTTCGAATGTAATTCACGTAATCAATGGATAATCCAATACTTGTTAATAGAACTACTTATGGGTTTCTCCTTTGAAAAGAACTAATTTAACAGGAACTGTCGCTTTCGCGTACTCAGAACCGAGTTGTACTCTTTAATCAACCCCTCTTATTGTCACGGATAAAAAGGTGCGTACTGCGTTAGAGTAGTAAACCTATTTTTAAGAAATATAGTATCTTAACTAAGTTGAAAAGTATCTTAACCTGGATTTCTCAGCAAAAAGAGGTTCTTACGAACCAGACTCTAAACTTCCTAACGCGTCCGAAAATCGTTTTAAAATCTCTTTTCTTTTTAATCTAAAAACTCCTAATGAACTAGACAAAGTGCTTTTGGCTGTTTTTGAAATAGTTAAAAACAATTACTTGAATTGAAAGATAAAATAGCCCTTAAGTGTTTCCACGAACAATTGTACGGATTACTGGTTTAATTACGATCCTTACATTCTAACCTTTATAGATTTAGTTAGACATGGTAAAGTAAAAGTTCTTTTTATAATTTTTCATAAAAGTAATTTAGTGCGAGTGCGGAAAGTAAATAAAAGTAGTGCGGGTGCGGAAAGTAAATAAAAGTAGTGCGAGTGCGAGAAATAAAGTAATTTAGTGCGAGTGCGGAAAATAAACGAAAGTAAAGCGAGTGCAGGATGTAGATGTTTAGAATTGGCAGAATTTTTGACCAACAAGAAGTGTTGAACTTAGTTCAGGATGTCACATCAAATGTTGTGACATTATCAAACAGAGTATAAGTTAATGAACTTAATTCAGGATGTCACACCAGATGTTGTGACATTGTATAAGTTAATGAAGTAAGTTCAGATTTCAGGATGTCACACCAGATGTTGTGACATCTCAAACCTGCTACCAGAATTAAATAATGCTTAACAGAACTGAGTAAATTCAGGGAATTTATCTGGAATTAATTGTGAATGGATAAAACAGTAGAAGGCGCATCTGTAGGTAGATTGGTTATATGATTTCAGTATAACAGAAGAACTGACTCACCTAGAATCAAGGAAGTAACAAACCCTAATTCAAGGTGATGACAACATGCGTATCAGGATTGGATAACCTACAGAAAGCCCAAAATCCAAGCATCTATTTAATTAACAGAAACTCTCAGAATAGAGTACGAAATTAAGAAGACTAAATAGGGTGTTTGTGTTTTAGTAGCAGGTTGTATATGTGTATCACTTTATGAGCTTTTAAGCAAAAAGTGTATTGTGTCTTGATTGAAACTGTGAAGTAAAATCAAGCTTTTTTGTTTGAAGTGTGACTTCAATTTTATTAAACTTGTAAACATATCACTGTGTGATTGAGGGGGAGTGAGTTGGTACTCATATCTAAGTTGTGTCTTAGGTAGAAATTGCCTTGGGTAGATATTAAGTGAAAGATTAAACTGAGTGGTTTAAGTCTAGAATTAATATTACTTATATTGGATTTCCTTCCTGGCTTGGTAGCCCCCAGATGTAAGTGTGGAGATACACTGAACTGGGTTAACAATTTCCTGTGTTGTTTAATTTACCTGCACTTTAAGTTTTGTCTAAGTCTTCAAGTGTTTAAACATCTCATTCGACATCACGTACCTGATCCCAGAATTTCAATTGGCATCAGAGCAGGCACCCTGCCTGATTAACTGGGTGAGATCTATGGACTGCAAATTTTGGGAACATGGACAGAGATGTAGGATTTGTAAATAGACCACCTATATTGGATAGATCAAACTATGACTACTGGAAGCCAAGAATGGTAGCATTCTTAAAATCACTTGATAATAGGGCTTGGAAAGCAGTTAACAAAGGATGGGAGCACCCTGTCCAAGACAATAAGGATGGGGAAAAAGTGTTGAAACCTGAAGAGGAATGGAGCAAGGAAGAAGAAGATTCAGCACTTGGAAATTCCAAGGCCTTAAATGCCTTATTCAATGGCATTGATAGGAACATATTCAGACTTGTGCATCACTGTGAGCTGGCCAAAGATGTTTGGGACACTCTCAAAACAACTCATGAAGGAACATCAAATGTGAAGATGTCAAGACTTCAACTTCTCACCACCAAGTTTGAAAACTTGAGAATGAAGGAAGATGAGACAATTCATGAGTTTTACATGAACATCTTGGAAATAGCTAATACTTCTGGTGCTTTGGGAGAGAAGATGAGTGATGAAAAGCTGGTAAGAAAGATTCTCAGATCTTTACCAAAAATATTTGACATGACATATGCACAATGAAGAGCTCATTGGTTCCCTTCAAACATTTGAGATGGGAATGAATGACACAATTGTAAAGAAGAACAAAAGCATAGCCCTGGTGTCAAATACTGATAAAGAAGAAGAAAATAATGAAGCAGACCCTGAAGAAAATTTATCATAAACAATTGCTATGATTGGAAAACAATTCAACAAGATTCTCAGAAGAATGGATGGCAGGTCTAGACCAAGTGGAAGAAACTCAAACTCTTCTGAGAATAAAAGACCTTATGATGCTAATAGAAGGTCAAATTATGATGAAAAGACCAATCAAGAAAAAGGGATTAAATGTCATGGATGTGAAGGATATGGACACATCAGAAATGAATTCCCTACCTATCTAAAGAAGCAGAAGAAAGGTCTCTCTGTGACCTGGTCTGATGAAGACTCAGGATGTGATTCAGAAGAAGAATCAGCAAAGCACATCATTGCTCTAGCTGGAGTATGTGAATCTGAAAGTGGATCCAGTGATGAGGAGCTGACTTTTGAAGAGCTTGAAGAATCATACAAAGAGCTATGTAAAAGGAGCACTGAAATATGCATGGAGAATATAAAGCAGAAGAAGCAGATTGAGGCATTAAAGGTTGAAAAGACAAGTAATCTAGAAATCATTGACACTTTGAAAAGTGAAGTAAGTCTTCTCAACTCCAAATTGGAACATATGTCCAAATCTGTTAGAATGCTGAACAGTAGCACAAACACACTGGATATCATTCTCAACAACAATAAGCATTCAGGGGATAGAACTGGACTGGGATTTAACAAAGCTCAAAAGGTTGAGGCTAGCACCAGCAAAACTACTTCAAATCCCACAAAGTCAAACAAGATGTCCCAATAGATGTCCCAACATCATGAAAAGAACATGATGAAAAAGAAGTATCAAAGATGGAGATGTCATCATTGTGGAAGGTTTGGTCACATCAAACCTCATTGCTACAAGTTGCATAGATATCCAAATCAGATGTATCAGCAACCCCCTAAGCAGAAGATAGAGGTTACCAAGAAAGTGCTGCATGGACATCAAAATCAAAGATATCAGCAACCCCCTAAGTAGAAGACAGAGGTTATCAAGAAAGTATGGGTACCTAAAGCTAGTCTTCATGCTGATCAAAGCTACATGCCTAAGAACAAGTTCAACAAACAACCTTGGAGCTCTAAAAATGGACACTACATAGGGCAGAAGCATCAAAGGAAACCTCACTACAAGCAAAAATGGTCAAAGAAGAGTGTTGCATATATAGCTCATACATCTCTAAGAGTATCAGCTAAAGAAGACTGGTACTTTGACAGTGGATTGAAGAATCTGCTGGTAAACTTAAAGTCACATTCATCCAGATATGTAACCTTTGGAGATGGAGCTAAAGGAGAAATCAAGGGAGTTGGGACCTTGGACTGCCCAGATGTACCAAGACTAGATGATGTGCTGCTGGTAAAAGGATTAACTGCTAACTT
Organism: Lathyrus aphaca; assembly: GCA_963966055.1. NCBI lineage: Eukaryota > Viridiplantae > Streptophyta > Magnoliopsida > Fabales > Fabaceae > Lathyrus > Lathyrus aphaca. Next base: position 341,086,447 of record OZ014524.1, read on the forward strand.
GATCAGCATAAGTCAATTATGTGATCAAGGTTACAGTGTAAACTTTACCAAAACTGAATGTATAGTGTCTGATAAAGAACAGAAGGTTGTCATGAGAGGAGCCAGATCTAAAGACAACTGTTATATGTGGGAACCTCAAGACTTCAGTCTCACTTCAACTTGCTCCTTAGCCAAAGAAGAAGAAGTGAAGCTATGGCACCAAAGACTGGGTCATCTTCATCTCAGAGGTATAAAGAAAATAATATCTATGGAGGCTGTAAGAGGTATTCCAAAACTGAAGATTGATGAAGGCAAAGTTTGTGGTGAATGTCAAATAGGCAAGCAAACTAAGATGTCCCATCCAAAGCTCCAACATCTGACAACTTGCAAAGTTTTGGAATTATTGCATATGGATCTTATGGGACCAATGCAGGTTGAGAGCCTTGGGGGAAAAAGGTATGCCTATGTGGTGGTTGATGACTTTTCAAGGTATACATGGATAAATTTCATCAAAGAAAAGTCTGATGTCTTTGAGGTATTCAGAGATCTATGCCAAAGAATACAAAGAGAAAAAGCAAGTTGTGTAGTCAGAATAAGGAGTGACCATGGAAAGGAGTTTGAGAATAAAAAATTCTCATATTTCTGTTCTTCAGAGGGAATCAATCATGAGTATTCTTCCCCTATCACCCCTCAACAGAATGGGATTGTTGAGAGGAAGAACAGAACTATCCAAGAATCAGCAAGAGCTATGATTCATGCTAAAAAGTTACCAATGTACTTCTGGGCTGAAGCTATGAACACAACTTGTTACATTCATAATAGAGTCACTCTAAGGAAAGGAACCTTGTCCACCATCTATGAAGTGTGGAAGGGCAGAAAACCTACAGTTAAGTACTTCCATGTGTTTGGAAGTAATTGTTACATTCTGGCTGATAGGGAGCAAAGAAGAAAGATGGATCCTAAAAGTGATGAAGGGATTTTCCTTGGATACTCCATAAATAGTAGAGCCTATAGAGTATTTAACTCCAGAACCAAGGTTATAATGGAGTCCATAAATGTGATAATTGATGATGCCCCTGCAGATGTTGTAGATGATGTTGGAACATCTGCTGACAGTCAGACTGAAGTTGAAATAAAGAGTGATCATCCTGACTTCACTCAAACTCAGGCAAGGACAGAACAATCCAGCAAACCTCCCTCCATCAGAATCCAGAAGGATCATCCCAAAGATTTGATAATTGGTGATCCCAACAGTGGTGTAAGCACTAGATCAAGAGAGGTGATTTCAGGTTCTTGTTTTGTTTCAAAAATAGAACCTAAAAACATCAAGGAAGCTCTTAATGATGAGTACTGGATTTGTGCTATGCAAGAAGAATTAGGTCACTTCACAAGGAATGAAGTGTGGGATCTTGTTCCTAGACCTGATGACATAAATGTGATTGACACTAAATGGGTGTATAAGAACAAGTCAAATGAGAAGGGAGTTGTTACAAAAAACAAGGCTAGACTTGTAGCTCAAGGATACACACAAATTGTGGGAGTAGACTTTGATGAAACCTTTGCACCAGTAGCAAGGCTTGAATCAATCAGACTACTTTTAGGAATTGCTTGTATCCTGAAGTTCAAGCTGTTTCAAATGGATGTGAAAAGTGCCTTTCTAAATGGATATCTAAATGAGGAGGTATATGTAGAGCAGCCTAAGGGATTTGTTGATCCAAGCTATCCAGATCATGTATACAAACTAAGGAAGGCTCTTTATGGTCTGAAGCAAGCCCCAAAGCATGGTATGAAAGGCTAACTACTTTTCTCATAAAACAAGGGTACAGAAAAGGTGGAATAGACAAAACCTTGTTTGTGAAGGATGAAGAAGGAAATGTCATGATTGCTCAAATATATGTAGATGACATTATCTTTGGTGGGATGTCAGACAGGATGGCTAAACATTTTGTCACTCAAATGGAATCTGAATTTGAGATGAGCCTAGTAGGAGAACTAACCTACTTTCTTGGACTGCAAATCAAGCAAATGGAGGACTCCATGTTCATATCCCAAAGCAAGTATGCAAAGAACATTGTCAAGAAGTTTGGGATGGACAATGCTAGTCACAAAAGAACACCTGCCCCCACTCACTTAAAGCTGACAAAGGATGACAAGGGTGAGAATGTAGACCAAAGCTTATACAGAAGCATGATTGGAAGCCTTTTATATCTGACTGCTAGCAGACCAAATATAGCCTTTGCAGTAGGTGTATGTGCAAGATATCAAGCTGAGCCAAAAGTAAGTCATCTAAACCAGGTTAAGAGAATTCTGAAATATGTCAATGGTACTTGTGACTATGGCATAATGTACTCCCATGGATGTGAACCAATTCTCACTGGCTTTTGTGATGCTGATTGGGCTGGAAGTGCTGATGATAGAAAGAGCACATCAGGAGGATGCTTCTTTCTAGGAAACAATTTTATTTCTTGGTTCAGTAAGAAATAAAATTGTGTATCCTTATCCACTGCTGAAGCTGAATATATTGCAGTTGGTAGCAGTTGTTCATAGTTGGTTTGGATGAAGCAAATGCTCACAGAGTACAATGTCCCACAAGATGTCATGACATTGTACTGTGACAATTTAAGTGCCATCAACATATCAAAGAATCCTATCCAACACAGCAGGACCAAGCACATTGATATCAGGCATCATTTCATCAGAGATCTTGTGGAAGAGAAAGTGATCTCATTAGAACATGTAGCCACAGATCTGCAATTGGCTGATATATTTACTAAAGCTTTGGATGCTACCCAATTTGAAAGCCTAAGGGGTAAATTGGGAATCTGCTTATGTGAAATATAGCAGTTATGGAGAAGTGCCAACATGTCCTATGACATCGTGTGGCATGATCACCAGATGGCAACACCAGTCTGGTCAAAAACTTTGTGTATTCCACTCCTTAAAATTCTCCAAGTAACGGCTTTTATAAAAGCTCCAGCTTGCTCTCAGCTATTCATCTTCTCATCATCTTCTCAAAACAAATTGCATGCTATAGTTGATTTTCAGAGCTCATCAAAATCAATCAAACCTAAGCTCTTCTTCCACCACTTTCGAAAATGTCTCAACATCAAAACCCTAACCTCACTGATGAAAACCTCAACCAAGAAGATGTGGTGCATGCAACCCCAATCTCCATGGTTCCAATGGATACTACTCCCATGGACAAAATCAGAGGAAGTGTTCCTCTTGCTCAAAAGCCTAGAACTCCAAATGTGAGAAGAGCAAAGGAACCTGTTTTCAGCAAGAGCAAAGGGATTCCTTCATCCTCAAACACCACCCCCAAAGCCTCTGAATATGTAGATGCCTCCATCAAGCATCTTGTGAGTAGAATACTGTCTGAACAAAGAGTTGTGAGTGGTATCTCTGTCCCTCTGAACACCATGCCAGCTCCACAAGAGGAACATAGAAATCAAGTTGAAGAGGACACTCCTGTTCAACAGGATGTCCCAATAGATGTTGAAACATCTGAGGACCAGAACAAGGCCTCAACTGATGATGATGATGAAGCCACTGATGACCAAGCTTATGTTGATCCACCTGCTGAAGAGGAGACTACCCAACCTCCTCCTGTTGTAGACATAGATCATGACTCTGACACAGAGATCATTGCCTTTGTGGACCCTAGCATAGCCAAAAGGCTTAGGACTAGGAAGGAAAAGAAGACTGCAGGACATGCAACTCCTGAAAAGAAGCAGCCTACTCCAAAGAAAGACAAGGCCAAAGTGGTATTTGGTCCTACTAAACAATGGAGCAAGGTGAATACCCAAAAGAGGAAAGCTGTTACTCCACCAGATTCAGATGCTGAAGTGGATGTCCCAACATCCCAACCAAAGAAGAAACCAACACCTTCAAGATCTACCTCTGCTGTTCCAGAAGCTCCTCTGGACAATGTGTCATTCTATCATGTATCAAGTGTGAACAGATGGAAATATGTATACCAAAGAAGGGTGGCACTTGAAAGAGAGCTGGGCAGCAATGCACTTGAGTGTACTGAGGTAATAGACCTAATTTCTTCTGCTGGTTTATTTATAACAGTGTCAAATTTTTCACCCTGCTATGAGCTGCTAGTCAAGGAGTTCATTGTCAACCTTCAAGAGGACTATGCTGATGGTAAGTCAGATGAATTCAGAAAAGTCTATGTAAGAGGGAAATGTGTGGAATTCTCTCCTAGGGTTATCAATCATTACCTAGGGAGAGAATCTGATGGACCTAATGAGCTGGGGAAGACCGACAACCAGATTTGCAAGGTCATCACTGCCAATCAAGTCAAAGCTTGGCCAGTCAAGGGGAAACTTTCTGTTAGCTTGCTAACAAGGAAGTATGCAATGCTGCATAGGATTGGTACTATCAATTGGGTCCCTACCAACCATACCTCTTCAATAGCAACTGGATTGGGCAGATTTATTTATGCTGTGGGCACCCAAACAAAGCTGGACTTTGGGTCTTACATATTTGATCAAACACTGAAGCATGCTGGGACATCAGCAACAAAGCTTCCTATTGCCTTTCCATCTCTGCTATGTGGAATCATCCTCAGCCAGTATCCAGGTATCCTCACTGAGAAGGATTCAGTTTGCAAAAGAGAAAGTCCTCTGGCCTTCCAGTACAAGCTGTTCTTAACCCATCATGCTGCTGATGTTGAAGCTCCCACTGGTACATCTGCTGGACCTTCAAAAGCAAAGACTCCCATATCCAAAGCTGCCTTGATTGCAGAGCTGAAGAACACCTGTAAAGAGCTGGATGCCAAGAAGCAAAAGCTTGAGGAAATTATTCAAAGGCTGGAAATGGAAGAGAGTGCTCAGAAGGCTGCTGACTCTGATGATGAATCTGAAGAAGAGGAAGATACTGAATATGAAGATTCTGCTTATGTAATTTGGCCCCAATTTATGTCTAACAAGGGGGAGAAGAGAACAGAACAACAACAATGTCTGCTGCAGATTACTGATTAATGAAATATGCCTTTTGTCTGTTTAATGTCTGCTTCTGAACTAAGTTGTTTTTAATGAAAAATTTATGTTGAACAAGTCAGAACACATACAGGTTTACGGGGGAGTAAACTCACACATGACTCAACAGAAAAGAACTGCTGCACTCTGATAAATGATACTCTGCTGCACTCTGATAAAACCAGAAGATTGTGTTAGCCAAAAATTAGCCAAAGGGGGAGTTTATAGATGTTTAGAATTGGCAGAATTTTTGACCAACAAGAAGTGTTGAACTTAGTTCAGGATGTCACATCAGATGTTGTGACATTATCAAACAGAGTATAAGTTAATGAACTTAATTCAGGATGTCACACCAGATGTTGTGACATTGTATAAGTTAATGAAGTAAGTTCAGATTTCAGGATGTCACACCAGATGTTGTGACATCTCAAACCTGCTACCAGAATTAAATAATGCTTAACAGAACTGAGTAAATTCAGGGAATTTATCTGGAATTAATTGTGAATGGATAAAACAGTAGAAGGCGCATCTGTAGGCAGATTGGTTATATGATTTCAGTATAACAGAAGAACTGACTCACCTAGAATCAAGGAAGTAACAAACCCTAATTCAAGGTGATGACAGCATGCGTATCAGGATTGGATAACCTACAGAAAGCCCAAAATCCAAGCATTTATTTAAGCAACAGAAACTCTCAGAATAGAGTACGAAATTAAGAAGACTAAATAAGGTGTTTGTGTTTTAGTAGCAGGTTGTATATGTGTATCACTTTATGAGCTTTTAAGCAAAAAGTGTATTGTGTCTTGATTGAAACTGTGAAGTAAAATCAAGCTGTTTTGTTTGAAGTGTGACTTCAATTTTATTAAACTTGTAAACATATCACTGTGTGATTGAGGGGGAGTGAGTTGGTACTCACATCTAAGTTGTGTCTTAGGTAGAAATTGCCTTGGGTAGATATTAAGTGAAAGATTAAACTGAGTGGTTTAAGTCTAGAATTAATATTACTTATATTGGATTTCCTTCCTGGCTTGGTAGCCCCCAGATGTAAGTGTGGAGATACACTGAACTGGGTTAACAATTTCCTGTGTTGTTTAATTTTCCTGCACTTTAAGTTTTGTCTAAGTCTTCAAGTGTTTAAACATCTCATTCGACATCACGTACCTGATCCCAGAATTTCACAGGAAATAAATAAAATAAAGTGCGAGTGCGGATAATAAATGAAAGTAAAGCAATGCAGAAAAGAAAAATACGAACTGGAATTAAAATGGCGGCAAGATTAACTTCCTCCCAGAGTGCTCCAAAACTCGATCACACAGACAGATTACAGACTCGATCACTCGATTGCAGAAACACCCCGATGTGGAATGGTAACTGCTTTAAAACTGATATATGCCTAAGAGATTCTAAGTTTGGATGATGAAAAACGAAAATCTAAAGTCCTATTTATAGGAAAACTAAATGCAGGAAAAGACCAGGATGCCCCCCTCCACTAAAAAGTGGAGGGAACTGTTTTTGCCTTGTGGCGCCCGCCACAAGGTCATGGCGCCCGCCATGAGACTAATAGGGAATGGAAGAGTGGGGATCGTGGGTCTTGGCAGTTGTGGAGTGGTCTTGAGACGTGGCCACGTCATGGCAGACCCCATGGCGCCCGCCACGGTGGATGCCGTAAGTGTAAAACGCTTAATTTCTAGGTTTTCGTTCGTTTCCACTCCTTTTTCGCTCCTTTTCTCGATTTAAGCCCCGATTACATAAAAAACCTGAAAACAAAGAAAAACAAAGTAATAACATAACAAAATAACAATAAAAGCTAAGAATGCATGCGAAATCGGAGTCAGAAATACGGTGAATTTTAGTGTGATCAGATACACCGACGAAGACAACTTTGCCATTCTAGCAATCAACAGTCTAACATATAAAGATTGGAGAAAACCTATAGTGGAGTACCTACAAAATCCAACAACGTCGATAAAACGAGAAGTCAGGTATCAAACTCTAAGTTATGTCTTACTGGGTAACGAATTACTCAAAAAGACTCTTGAGGGAGTACTGCTCAAGTTTCTTAATGAGTCAGAGGCATATTTGGCCCTCTCGACTGTTCATAGTGGGGCACATCAAGTAGGCTATAAAATGAAATGAATTTTGTTTCGACAAGGTATGTATTTGCCAAATATTTTGAAGGATTGTATTGAATTTGCTAAGGGATGTCAATAGTTCCAAATTCATGCTGGCATTTAACATGTTCCTGCGAGTGAATTATATTCCATTGTCAAACCATGGCCTTTCGGAGGTTGGTCTTTGGATTTGGTTGGAGAAATTCTACCAACATCTTCAAAAAATAAAAAATACATGTGTGGGTATTGACTATTTCATTAAATGGGTCGAAGCCATACCTTTGCCAAATGTTGACCAAGAAGATGTAAATGAATTATATCAAAAACACATTATCTATAGGTTTGGAACCCCATAGACTTTTACAACAGACAAAAGGTCAGTCTTTACTGGTCGAAAGATGCAAGAATTTGCTAAGGAAATGGGTTTCAAACTATTAACCTCTACACCTTATTATGCTCAGGATAATGGCCAAGTCGAAGAAGCAAATAAATTAGTGATTGGGTTGATGAAAAATCATGTAAGGAAGAAACCAAATTGGCATAAAACATTTGACCAAATTCTTTGGGCATATCAAACATCCCCTAAGGAAGCAACCAATACTACCCTATTTCAACTTACATTTGGACATGATGTAATGTTGCCTGGAGAAATATATCTTCAGTCCACAAGGTCCCAGACACATCATGACATTATATCTAAAACTTAATGGAACATGGTGATAGATGAATTGGTAGACCTATATGAATAAAGGCTCCATGCTCTAGAATTTCTAAAAAGGCAAAAGAAAAGAGTAGAGAAGTCTTACAATAAAAGGGTTAAGATTAAAACCTTTTCGACTGGAGAGTTAGTATAAAGTTATTTTACCTATGCATCGAAAGACCAGATCTTTAGGGAAGTGATCCCCAAAATGGGAAGATCATTTTAAGGTTACTAACACCTTCAGTAATAACACATATGAAATTCAAGAGATTGATGTTGATCAGCAGGTCTTAAGAGTAAATGGGTAGAGAAGTCTTACAATGAAAAGGTTAAGATTAAAACCTTTTCGACTGGAGAGTTAGTATGGAAAGTTATTTTACCTATGCATCGAAAGACCAGATCTTTAGGGAAGTGATCCCCAAAATGGGAAGATCATTTTGAGGTTACTAACACCTTCAGTAATAACACATATGAAATTCAAGAGATTAATGTTGATCAACGAGTCTTAAGAGTAAATGGGAAACATTTGAAGAAATATAGGCCTATATTGCAAGAGATTCAAATTAAAGCATGACTTTATTATTATTGTAAGAAGACAAAATAGGCTAAATGGCCATAATGGCATACATAGGCTTCAAAAGTAAAGTTACATGGATACACGGGGAATACCAACTACTCATACTTCTTTCAATGCCCTGAGCGAAGATGATTCATCCAATCTTTATCATCATCAGATATATGTTTTTGGTTTCGACTCTTACATGGAGCTTTCCCTGTGTTTTTAGACTTTTTGCTAGTCACGGTAGATTCAAAGGTTGTGTTGGAGCCAGTGGATGATGCTATAGAGGTTGTGATATGAGCTTCATTTGATTTCACCGATCCAACTTTCTTAGTGGTAGACTTTTTAGTGGAAACACTCATGGTGAGTTTTGGATGATGAAGAAAAAACCAACTAGTGGTGTTTTTATAGAGGAAAGATGATATGGTCATAAAGACTAGTCAAATGAAATATTGGGAACACATGGAATTTTATTAGAAACATGTTCCAAGACCCTATTATTGGCATTTTCCATAACGTAGGGACTTTTGCCGTTGGAGCACATTAATATTAACGAAAAATGTGTTTCATAATTTGAGGCTTGGCCAAGTGGTGCAAAATTTTCAAAGACAAAATCTTTGGGGTAGCTATCGAAGCGCCTAACCATAGGCCTTGCTACTAAAGAAATATTAAGGCCTTGCCAAAATAAAGTGCAAATCGAAGAGTGAAGCAAAAATAAAAGTAGTTAGATAAAGATGCAAAAAAACATCAACATTGTCATCATTACATAAAGGCCACAAAAGGGCCATAAAATTGTACTTAAAGTGCAAAATGAAAAGATAAATGACTAGAAAGGAATGTTCGCCTTCAGCTGGAGGAAAGTGACCTTTTGAGTATGGAGACGTCTTTCGATCAGACCTTTCTCTAACTTGGATACTACGAACTCTCTCTCCAGGCGTCGAACATCATCAAGATGTGCCATGGTGTGCCCCAACTCTAGGTCCAGCTCAGTGTAGTCTGAACCCTTTAATTCATTGCTTCGCTTCTCAGCATTGGAAATCATGGTTTGCAATGCTTTGATTTGTTGTTTCCAAATATCAATGTATTTTCTGAGGGAAGTCATCTTTCTGCGCCTATTAGCCTTGGATTTCTCCAGCTCTTTGACCTTAGCATCAAATGTGGCTAATTTTGACCAAGCTGCAACTTCACTCCCACATATTGTTTCAATAGTATCCTGAATCTGAGGGAGCTTTTTAAGGTCTTCAAAGATCTGGTTCACCACTGCAGTTAACTCCAAGAGGAAGTCAGAGGTTCCTGGTGCAAGATTTAAGAGGTCGAACTTTTGAAGGGTGTCCTTCAAGAAGATATGGACAGTTCGATCCACATCTAAGACACTGAGAATGTCACCCTTAAAGAATTTTGCTTTGATAGTTTGGAGGATTGTTCCAACAAAATCATTTGAGGATGGAGCTTCAAAAGCATTTGAAACACTCAAGCAATTATCTAAAGAACTACCTCTTTTCTCCAACACTAATATGACATACTATCTAGGGTTAGACTCTCTAAGTTCAGCTAGTTGTGCTTCAGTCATTGTTGTCGCAGAGGTCATAATAATAGCAGTCTTAGAAAAAGTTGGGTTTTTAGCATGACTAGATTCAACATTCTTAGGAGGACTTTGTTTTTCCTCTTTGTCTTCACTTTCATCCTCTTCTTATCATCCTCAACATTGTCCCCTTGGTTACCTACAAACTCAAACTGAAGTTGAAGTCCATCTACATCATCCATAAAATCTTCTATAGGTTGACTAACAAGATTGGTTCCTGGACTAGCATCAGGAGAATTTTCCACCTTAGCCAGAGTTTTCTCTTCCTCCAAGGGGGTGGTTTCCAGGTTCATGGGGTCCTGTTTGTTTTGATTGTTATCCTCCTCATGATTAGACCCAACTGTGTGGGACTGTTAAGTGGTAGTCTTAGCAGGAGAATTTTAGCTCACCACAAGAGAAGGAGGAACTGTTACAAAATCAAGTTTATTAATCTCACTTCGAGAGCTTCTCCCAGAACCAGGATTAGAGGTAGGGTGATAAGTAGGCTCACCTTGGCTATTCAGAAGAACAGTTGGGGAAATAGTTGTTGATTGTGGTGGATTGGAGCCACCAACATTGGCCTGAAAAAACCAATAAGTTGGATAAGCCAATAATCAATAAGCCAGACAGTTCAAGTAGAAAAGAATTCAAATATGAACTTAATTGAGTATCATCGGGACCTAGACTTGAATCGTTACTTTCATTAAGGCCAGCGGTCGACTTCGACGTGGCCCCAGGAGTTTGTTTTTCGACACAACTAGGAGAGGGTGTCTTTTCTAAAGTTTTGGCCAGCTTTGGTGAAGGTTGGCCAGCAGTGTCAGAAACTTTGACAAGTTTCCTTTTCTTCTTTATCAGTTTACCCTCTTCAGGGGGAGACAAGTCCTCATCACCATCTGAATGGATGGTTAGTTGAGCACCCTTCCTTGTTTTTCTTTGAGATGTAGGAGTAGGATTTCGAGAAGCCTGAGAAATTTATGCAAGGGTTAGAAGGAAATTCATACAAGGGACATTAGGAAAATGTATGAGCATTCCTTTATGCCTTCAACCTCTTGGTTGGATTTCATAAATGTGCTCTTCGAAGAGCCAGACTTCTTGGACACTGCTGAAATACAAGCACAATAATAAGTTAGTAAGGAAGTGGTCAGATAAAGATCACTAAATCGAAGGCCCCAAACCTTCATATATTTCGGATTCGATGTGAACATCTTTGATCCCTATATGAAGGTGTCCTTTGAAACCTTTCAACATTTATTTAGTCGCAAGCACCCTTTGAGCTTTGGGCTGAGACTATTGTCGAAGGATTTCGATGGAATCTCCACAAAAAAACCAGTCTAGAAATGGAGGGGCAAAAGCCACTCCAAACTCAGCAGTAGGCAGTCGAGGAACCTTTGGAGGAAATAGTTTGATAGCTATTTCATAACGTCTCTCATGAGCAACGTTTGAAAAGAGTTTTAATTTCTCCATTTTCTATAAAAATTTCTCCTTCAAAATGAAATCAGTCTCGCGAATGGTTCGTCTAATATAATCTAGTTGATAGACAGTTTCAAAGTACTTCTGGAGGGCTTGAATCTCTTTGATATGAGTAGAGTTATCTTTCTTAACCTTCTCCTGCACATTAACAAAAGCTTCATTAATTAAGTTAGAGAATGATGAAACATCAATAAATTTCTCCTTGTAGTGCTTTGACCACCAGTTGTGGAATTCTTGGGTGCAGAGAAAGTTGGGCTTAAAGTGCACTGATGAAAGTTGAGATCGATTGGCATGTCGAGCAATTTGAAGTGAGGTGCTTTCTTCGTCGAAGTTAGCATCATAAATAATAATGTGCCCCTTTTTGTCATAGAGGCACTTGGGATAGCTTTGGGCCAATCCAAACTGTCGAGTGACTAGATTTGGTTGGTAGGCGAACAAAGTTGTTATGCCTTTTACAAAATTCAGCTTATGGACTAATAATCTCGGAACCAAAAAGGCTTCCCAAATTGATGTTGATTTTACTTGGTGTTTTTTGGATGAAGGGGGAAATGGTCTTGTGAACCATTTTGGTCCGTATTTTCTCTCAGCGAAAGGGGGCATGGTTGGACTGAAGTCATACCTCTTAGAAAACATCATAATGTAGCCAAAGAAAGCTTTTCTAAGAGTCTTTCCTTCATCATTGGGGGTCATTTTCACCAAACGAGTCCCTTCAACTCTTCTTTCTCTTATCTTATTGGAGTTCTCATCAAAGATTCCTTTGTTGGGGAGGCTGACTTCGAAGGTAGCTTTAAGCCACAATTGAAGTAGCCAAATGTGACCAGTCAACTGAAAAGTTCTAGTAGAACTCACATTTTTAAGGCAAGCAACAACTTCACTGATTGATTCATAGAGAGTTTCCAAGATTAAATCACTAAGGAAAACTCTTGTGTTGAGATGCAGTTGGTTGGCCAAAGGCAAATATTTCTTAGCAACCTATAGTAATTTTGAACAAAAAACATATCTATAGAGGCACATGGTTAAGAATGCAATGTGCTCTTTATCAACAACGATATCAGTTGAACAATCAAAGTGATGTTTCATGAAACTAGTATAAGTGGGTTTGCATGAGGCAAAACCTATAATGTCCTTATTGTTGACCTATGGATCATATGTGTGATCAGTTGGTTTAAGTTCTATGATAGCGGCTATGTTGAAGAGAGTGAGGGTTACCATACCACAAGGCAGATGGAAAAGTATAGTGGATACTATCCCAAAAGTACAGAGAAGCTGCCAATAGGTTCGAGAAGTAAGGAACATTAGTTTTTGACAACATTAGTAGATCATATATTCCCATGTCCTTCCAAGCTTGAGCTTTAGCCTTTTCTATTTTGGCCATCCAAAGGTCAAAATATTTGAATGAAGGAACTACTCTCACCAGCCGAGAACTCTCTGTCAGATATTTCAAATCTAGGTTACTTAGAGCAACCTGGTCAGTAGAGGTATCACCAACATTCATATTGTTCTTTTTCCCTAATGATTTTGTTCTATGGTAGGTTGGAAATAATTAACTAAAACTATTATCATCAACAACAACATTGGACAAGGGTCCAGAAATAGCGCATTGTTTATTAGAGATAATGAGAGAGATTATTACATGCGATTCATAGATGTGCCTTTTCTCCACCTAAATTGGTTCAAGTACAAACTATTGGTTCTTCACCGACTTGGACCCATGAATTTGGGTGAATGGTGGAAGCGGAGCAACGCTGCAAGAGCCTTTGTTCTTTTGGGTTTTCTTGCTTTGAGAAATGTCTTGAGTAGAAGCCATTTGAGGAAGGTTGGAAGATGAAGAAGTTTCTGAGGTCTTTAGAGGTTTGAGAGATTAGAAATGAGATTGTAAAGTTCTGAAAGAGTAAAAGTTTGAAAGTTTAGAGAGTGGAGTATCTATAGGCTTTTGGAAGATTAATGGTTTCTCAAATCACCATTAAGACAATTTGGATAGGGGATGCGTGTCCTCCTATGGCGTTACTCTGGGACGGTGGCAGTTATGGCAATGATGGCTACTAATATAGTGGATGCTGAGAAGACGTTTTGGTTAAACCATGATGTTATGACGTCATATGCATGGTTGGTAGAAAATGAATAGTTTATTAATTGTGGGTTGATCCATTATGGCCATACTTTTGTGTCGTCGAAAGATAGGCGTCAAAAGTTATGATAAAAAACTGACCTTTATGTCAATTTGGTCGAAAGGACATTTTTAGGGGGAAATTTGTTGGCGCCTAGTTTTGACGCCTACTTGATTTCAGGAAATATTGATTTGAGGATCATGTTCTTTGGAAGAGTTAAAAAGGCTTAGACTAAATCCTGATAAAGAGGCCTGAGTCGAAGAAAGACATGGAAAGCAAGGATTTAGACTTAGAATATTTTCTAAGTATAGGAAATGTAATTCTACTGAATGTCCATGGAGGCGTTCAATGTGCAGCAGTTGAGATTCAATATTGGAGGGAAACTTATGGTTCTTTCAATTTGAAAAAGGACAAGTGGCTCATATTGGAAGTTCCAAGCATGCAAAGTGCCAAGTGGCGTATTTCTAGAAGTAAACTGCCAATAGAAGTTATCTTTGATTAATATAAATAATGTAGATCTAGTATTGGAATGTGTGTGAATCATATTGTACAAGCTACTCCATAAACACTCAAAGTACCTGTGTGTAGAGAAACGAGTGAAGGCGAGAATGTACGCAATGAGACCACCACCACATTTCATTTTAATGCAATTTCTATTCAAGTTTTTACTTTGAGCTTATTTACTTTTCATTCCTTTACTTTCAAGCAAGTTTACTTTTCAGAAATTTATTGTTTCCTTTACTTGCTTTCCTTTACATTTCCTTGCAGTCTATGTTTCATTGCATTTTACTTTCGAATTTAATTACTTTGAGTCTTGTTTCTTTATTTTCTCTTTTTATCAAAACATTTCATAAAGTTCGTCGAAGAGTTTATGACATCTTCACTGAAAAACAAACTAAAACTAATTATAGTACATGTCCTAGGATCAATCTGGTCGATCTTGTGAGTAACTGAGAACATCATGGTGTTTTTAGAGGACCATAGGTTGTTTACTACTTTTTAGGGTAAATAATGACATGATATGTGTTCTATAAAGTGTTACTTGAGGACAAGTAATAAGCTAAGTTTAGGGTTGTGATCAGTCACCATATATGCTAGGTATTTCATTATTTAATCGTAAATAAGTCAGGTAAACTGTGTGAGTTAAGTGCTTTTTAGTAATAATTAGTTTTGTTTTGATTATGTTTAATGTGTCATTAATTATGGGTTTCTCGAGGATATTTTACGCTTTTGGTGTGTCAGTAGGTCAAAAACAGGTTTGGAAGCTCAGAGGACCGAGCATTGGATGTAAAATCAAGCCGGAGCGCAAAAGCGGAAGAAAACTACATGATTTGACATAACTACCGTTGTTACGCGTAACAACCCTATTATTACAGATAAGACCTCTCCCAATACGTGGAGGTTACGTATTCTGGAAAAGAGGTGGAAAAAAGGAAGAAAAGTGAATCCTCTTCCATTACGCCTAATGGTTTTGTCATTACGCGCAATGGATTACGTGTTGATTGGCTCATGATGCATTACACGTAGAATATTTGCTGCAGAACAGGTCATTATGCGTAACAGCCAAATCATTATGCGTAATGAGGCCCAAAATAGATGAAAGCCCAATGTTCGACTATTTATTCCCAAAGCACCATTTTTTTTGCAGGTTTGGACGGTTTTTGGGAGCAAAATATGGGTTTTGAAGGTAAACGATTCAGAGTTTCGCAAGGATATCATATGTTTTAGAGTTTTCTGATGATTGAAGATTGATCCCTCGAGAAATTCTTTAATGACAACACTTTCATATTTATTTTTATTTTCTATTATCAGTAGCTAAACCCCCTATTTCTAGGGGGTGACCCTGATTCTGAATGTAACAAATTCGAGTTTATTAATGCAGTAACTGTTTTTATTCAGTAATTGCTGGTTTGTTCTTATTATCGTTCTTAATGCTTTAACCGTCAGAAAAATGGATTTTGATTTTTCATAAATAATTTGAGCTAGACATCTATTTCTTTTTAATCTAGATAAGAACTTTTGATAATAAATATCACCTAGGACTATGAATACTTTATCTTAACCGAAAATTCTTGATATTTGCATGTTTGTTCATGAACATAATTGCATATGGACATAGTAATTAGGTTACATGACCAAAGATCTTTTCACTAAGGACTTATGATTATATGCCTTAGAGAACCGAAAATTAACTGTGTCATATTTTCTTATTGCATTATTAAGTCGTAATTATTACATGAAGTTTCATTCACCAAGCCCTAGAAACCTACTATTCTCTGTTAATCGTTTAACTAATTTACAAGCTTTCTTTAATTGAAAATTGTAATATAATTATATCAAAACCACAACCAACCAGAGAATTTTGTTTAATTGAAATTGTCTTTGAACTCAGTAACATCAAGCAATCCTTGAGATTCGATACTTTGGGATTTTCCTTTTATTACTACAATAAGAAAAATAGTAAACTTGCTATTTCCTATCAATACCCATGATTATAATTATTAAAATTATACTCGTGATAAGGTTAAGAATGATATTTAACACCTCAAAGATAATGCAATGTTGAACTTGGTATTTATGTATTTGATGTGGATGAGGGTTGTAAAACTCAGAAATATGGACCTTCAAGGAGGCATTCAAAACCAAAGAGATCCAAATATGGTTTAAGAACCATATTTGTGGTCTTGTTAGAATAATGAAGCAATAAAAGGTGATTGGAAAGAAATGGATGTAAGTGGCAAGATCAAGGTTTAAGCATGGCTTGAGCTTAATCAATGTTGTTGATAGGTAAGTTGTAATCACCATAGTTTAAAGTCAAAGTGAAAAATTATAGAAGTATGCCTTAAAACCTTAAGCGATTAAGAGAAGAAAATCATAGTTGGAGAAAGTTGAAAAAAATCAACGAAGGACATCAGAGTCGTAGGTAGGTGGTCCCGTAAAATGCCTGACAGTGGAGACACAGTTGTGGCATCGATAGTCTGTGGTATGGTGGAGGCCGACCAAGGTTCGGCCAATAGTGACATGCAGACCGAATCTAGGTGGCAGGTGGTCCTCAAATATTAGATATGGTTCATGCAGTTCACGGGTATTAGAAATTAGTTATTTCGATTCACGCATATGTTAGTTAATGAGACATATTTTGGGCATGTTATGGATATGTTGGGTTTCAGCAATTATAAATATATATATATATATATATATATATATATATATATATATATATATATATATATATATATATATATATATATATATTATTCTTGTCAAAATAATATTTAGAATGTAGCTTTAAGAAAGAGGGAAAATGTGACAAACTTAGAGGAAATTTAGAGAGATAAGAGTGAACATTTTTTTGATTGTGTTCTTGGGTTTTAAGAAACCTTTAGAAACATCTAAGAGAATTAAAAAATACTTCTAAACACCTTAGATTGTGATTCACATCTTGAAAACATGCATGACTATTTTCTTTCAGCTCTTTCATAATTTTTTTTATAAGAACATGTATCACTATTTTCTTGTAGCTCTGTCGTAAATTTTTATAATAATTATTGGAAGTATAATAAATCAGAGAGATGCACTCTCCGTCATAATATATATGTTTGATTAAATTGGATAACTATTTTTTTTAAAATGTTTTTATTGGACAAACAACTTTTTTAAAGGTTTTTGTCTTTTAATCTTTCTGCAGATTTGTTATTACTGTTGATATGATATTTTAATTTCGTGTTGTTATATGTAAAAAAAAATGATTAGAAAGTCAATAATAAATTCTAATGCATTACACCTGTTATATTTTTATTATAATTTTATAGTTTTGTAATTTATAATAGAGAGTGCTATTTTGAATCGGTGTTCTAATACGATAATGCTCTAACTAAAATTTGTGTGTATTTTTTATGTTAGTTTTGGAGCATTTGGTTCACGGTTTCCCACTCTTTACAAATATCACCCTTACTCTCACCCAACCATTTCTTTATTGTCGAATATACAGATTCGACTCTGTTATTTGTTTTATTTCCGAGATGTCTAACTTGATCGGTCCAAGGAAATATAATATTCTCCTTCACTTGGTCCAGAATAATACTCTCAACGTATTTCAGAAAATATAGATATCACACACACACACACACACACACACGCGCACACACACACACACACACACACACACACACACACACACACACACACACACACTTCTAAAATGCATTACAAAGGAAAAATACAAGTCTTATGTGAATGAATTTAATATACCATTCCATGAATCCATTATATTTTCCAACACCACACTAAGTTTGACCATTTTTCTGTCTTCACCCTTGATTTGTTTGGTACCTACCGTGAGTTTGAGCTAAATTCTCATATTTTTTTGTTAATATGATATCAAAACAATAATGCGTAGGGTGTAGGAAACACTTTTGCAACCAAATTCATCCAAAAGCTTCAACAGTTGTGGCATTTATGATCTAGGACCTCTTATCGCCATGTTGTTCCCATAATGCTAATTGTATACCTACTTGATATTGGAAACACTTTCAGGTCTCTTTCATTTCAAATTTGCAAGTATGATTTTTAGTGCTACCCTGATTAAAGACATGTCCTAAATAATTTCCTTCTCCCATGGTTTAAGGAGACATACATTGGGATGACCGGCTAGCTCGGTTTGCAAAACACGGTTATGTATGCCAAAAATAACATTAAATTTTCATGTATATTCACCTTACAGTATCCACATAATCTAAATGGACAGTCACATTTTCTTAATCCAATGTCATCGTGTTTCAACTTCTGAATCGGTGGAGCATATGTGCTACTTCTGTCGCATCTCATGGTTGCAAATGCTCTCCTTCTATTTGAACCATTGTCATACCTTCTAATTACAATGGCAAACCCCAATTTCATGGCCTTCATGTAGACCCATTCACGCATATGTTCATGAGCAGTAAACAAATGTTCATTTCTGAAATGTTGACCAACATCTATCTCGACAACAACCAGTTTAAGATAATCATATACTTCATTCGATTTAACATCATACTTCACCATTATATTCAATTTTGCATCATTACTTAAACAATTTGGGGAAACATATCCGAGTGCACTATATCTAATACCAAACAAAAATAAAACAGTTTAAAAAGCTCACAATAGTAGGAAAATCTGGATATGCACCTCGAAACATGACCAGGTAAATTCAGATGTACACATCCCGACTCAATATTCATTTTTCAACTCAAAGATGAGATTAATGCAAACAATGATTGATGAAATAGGTGAACTTTACCTTAAATTGCAACCTCGTTTAACCCCTTTGATGTGATAAAACACAAGAATGATTATTTTGAGTAAAAAAGCTGATTAGAATGAAAGTTTTTTTTAAGGGTTTTAGGTTTTGGAAGTGACATGGAGTGAGAGAGAGAGAGAGAGAGAGATATGATCATGCAAGGTGGTGATAGATTCAATTTTCTGCTTGGCATTTTCGGAAATGCATTTCATGTCACTGAATTGTTAATTAAATCAGCTCAATGAAAAATGTGATTTAAATGGGGTTCAAGGTTGCTTTCGAATATGCATATCTGAAAACACTCTAGAAAGTTTTGCAGATGCATCTCCAGACAAATATTAAAAAAGAAGAAGGAAAAACCGCTTAATTTACGAATGATGAGGTGTTTTAAAGTGCGCCCGAAGATATATCTTCAAAAACACCAAACAAATAAATTTAAATTTCAGTTATGTGGGTCGTACTGTGAAAAGAGACTACCTTTTGATAGTTTGCTACAACAAACTATGCTATTTTACTTAACAATATATTTATATAAATATGAATCCAATTAGTTTGTTGGCTTAAGAAAATGATATTTTTTTCTCTTTGTTGTGTTACAACAAACTATCATACTTTACTTAACAAATATATTTGTCTAAATATCAATCCAATTAGTTTGTTGGCTTAAAAAATGATATTTTTTTCTCTTTTATCATTTTTTGTTTTAGTAAACACATCTCACTAAAAGCGTGTTTGATAAAAAATATGGAGTTGCTGAATATTAAATTAACTTATCGATAATTCTTTATTTTTTATTTTACTATTTATTAAATGATGGATAATCATAAAATTAGTCCATGACTTAGAAATTTCTAAATCTTTTATCAACCAAAGAAAACAATGGATATTTTATTAAAAAATAACATAGTTAAAAAAATAAAAATAAAAACCATGTTGAAATTATCGCCATATCAAATAACGTCTCCTTCTATTTTACGTTTTTTTACATTGAACTTACGTGTCATACCATATGACACCAATATGTTTTTTTAAATAAGTTATATGATATGGTGTGTACTCGTACTTAATTTTTAATTTTATTTTTAAATTAGTCATATCATATGGCATTTTTTTGTATTTGTTTTTTGTTTTAATTTACATTTGAAGTTTTTTTTTTTCCAATCAATTATTAATTTTTTTTATTTTATATTTTATTAAATTAATTTTTTTTATAAAAATAAGAAAAAGTAAAATAAAATATACTATAAATTATTAGTTTTTAAACATAATGTTATAAATTGATTTTTATTATTTATTGATAGGAAAGTTTATAAATTTGAAAATTAATGTCCCTCCCGATCGAAACGTCCCTCTGTTCCACATCCCGACGTCGAGATAAGAAACAGGGAGACACAAAGACCATAAACACCTCAATAAAATTGTGATATACCTAGGAGAGCGGCGCTGAGATATGAAATTGGGGGATGTTTCGATCAAACGAGACGTTGATTTTCAAATTTATAACATTTCCTTGCAATAAATAATATATATATATATATATATATATATATATATATATATATATATATATATATATATATATATATATATATATATATATATATATATATATATATATATATATTTTTATAAAAAAAATTTGATGAATTAAAAAGTAAAAAAAAAATTATTGAATGAAAAAAAACTTCAAATGTAAATTAAAAAAGAAAAGAAAAAAAATTACAAGAACACACCATATGATATGGTTAATTGTTTTTTTTTCTTAAAAAAGAAATACAAGCACACATTACACACAATATCATATGACTTATTTTAAAAAAATGATGCCTAAGTTCAACGCAAAAGATAAATTAGAAAGAGACATCATTTGGTATGGTGATAATTATGTGCATGAATCATATCAAATGACGCATATATTTTAATTTACCTTGGGATTCCCATTTTCAAGGGAAGACCTAAAGCTTCTTATTTTCAGCCAGTAGCTGATACAATTCGATTTAAATTAGCAGTTTGGAAGGCTAACTTGTTATCTATAGCTGGAAGAGTTCAATTGATAAATTATGTAATTTATAGTATGTTGCTTTACTTCTTCCGCATATATTCTTGGCCGGTAGAAACTTGGTGTCGTAACTTTATATTGAGTGGTGATATCAATCAAAGGAAGATGGCTACGGTGGCTTGGAAAACTTGTTGTCAATGTCGTAAGGATGTGGGTCTAGGTATCCGATCTCTTCGAGTCACAAATGAAGCAAATCGTTTGGTTCAGTGCTGGTGTATAATGAATGAGGTTGACACTTGGGCTTCGATTGTTAAAGCAAGGGTTCTGAGGAATGGTTTGCTGCGCAAATCACATATTTTTTCTTCTATTTGAACAGGCTGTGCAGAGGCTCTGGAAGATTTAATGCATAATTCAATGTGGATTATTGGAAAGGGAAACAAAATTAATTTATGGCGAGGTAACTAGTGTGGCAGTCCCATGTATACATCGTTACCGGTTAATGAAGCTCAGTTGGCACTGCTAAAGGCAAATCTGAGTTCGATTCTTCGCGGTAATTCGTTTCACTTGCCTCCAAGGCTGATCCGTATTTGTCCAGATCTTCTGCAGATGGTTTCAAGTATATTTGTGAATTGTTTGAATGAAGATAGGCTTGCTTGGAACATGTCTGAAAGTGGAGAAATCAATGTAAAAGATGCTTATGCTTACTGTAATCATGGCGGAACCGGCTGTGTTTGGAGTAAATTGATTTGGCACCCAAATGTCCCTCCCGCTCATTCTATTCTTTTTTGGAGAGTTTTGAAGAATCGTGTCCCTACGGATGACGTTCTACGGATTAGCGGAATGGTAGGCCCTTCTACTTGTAACCTTTGTTTTCATAGTGAAGAAAATATCTCCCATCTTTTCTTTCACTATGAGTATTCTCATAGAATTTGGAACTGGTTGGGCGATATGCTTAACTTAAATAACAGTTTTGCGGATATGCAAGATTGTTTCTTGGCAATGAGTAAGTATGGAGTTGCACAATGTATGATGGTGTATCGTGCTTCGATTATTACTGTGATTAATGGCATTTGGAGTGCTGACAATCATGCGCGGTTTCAGAACAAGATTATACATTGGAGAACTACATGCTCATTCATTTATGCTACTTCTAAAATTGCTGGAAATTCTTTCAAAGGATCTTCATTTATGGACATCAGGGATTTTCAAGTGCTGAAAAAGTTTTCTATTTCCATTAATCCTGTTAATCCAAAGATGTGTTTAGAAGTCATTTGGAGCCCTCCTCTCAATGGTTGGATTGAAGTCAACGTCGACGGAGCATCCGGTGGTGTTCCAATAAAAGCGGCTTGTGGGGGGATTTTTAGAGATCATTTCGGGAACCACATTGGAAGTTTTTCTTGTAATTTAGATTCTGTCAACGCTATTTTTGATGAGATTATGGGAGCAATTTGGCAATTGAGCATGCTAGTGTTCGTGGTTGGACAAATCTCTGGTTAGAATCAGACTCTTCTTTAGTTGTGATGGCGTTCAGTAAGCCATCTGTTGTGCTCTGGAAAATCAGGAATCACTACAAGAAATTTGGAAAATTGCGACGGTTCATTTTGGCAGATTATGACGGTTAGAACCGTCGCAATTTCTAAGTTACGACGGTTTCTGAACTGTCGCGGAATCGTGCGTCGCGAGGCCATATAGCGACGGTTGTGAAAACCGTCATGCAAACTGCCGTTATATCTACGACTGATATTTAACTGATGTAAACTCTATTTTGTGACGGTTTCCAACCGTCTTAAATTGCTTATTGATTTTTGTTTTAATTGTTGATTACGACGGTTAAAACTGTCGTAATTATCCATTTGACACATGATTATATGGCTTTTTGTGACGTTTATAACTGTCATAATTAACATATATTTTTTTATTACGACGGTTATAACTGTCGTAACTTTTGTTTGATTCATGTTTATAACATTGATTGCGACGGTTATAACCGTCGTAACTTTCTGAATGATTTTATTTTTATTATTGATTACAACGGTTACCAACCGTCGTAATTTTGTTTATAATATTTTTTTATTTTAATTATTATCTATTAAAATATTTTTAAATATAATATTAGTTATTTTCTTTAAATTATTTTTACAAAAAATATTTTTATTTATGGTATTATTAAATTCAATCATAGAAATATTTTTAAATTATCCTTAAATTATTTTGTTTATATGATTTTCAATATTACTTTTTAATGTAGTAAAATTAAATCCAATCATAGAAATGAAATATCTATAATCACTTTTTAACGTAGTAAAATTAAATCCGATCATAGAAATGAAATGTCTATAATCATAATCATGTTATATCATAATCATGTAATATCCATAAAACATGTAATATCCTAATCTTATAATAATAAGCATCATAATACCAAAACTACATTAAAAAAATTCATAAGAACCATCAACATGTAGCTAAAAAAGTATATAGAAAAACATCAAAGTCTAATTTGTCCTTCCTGATGATCCATTTTCTGCAATTCGGTAGCTAGACTCAGAAGAACGTCTACCATCAACAGGTGACTCCAATCCCTGAAAATAAAATATTAAACTTAGAAGAATTTCTTCCACTAGAATGAATTATCAATCTTAAACTTATATATTTTAAAGATAATAATAGATTTCATGAAAATCATACCTGTGTTCCACTAGAATTTTGCATTTGCATTAAGAATTCAATTTCTTTTGTCCTAGCAATGTCCTTTTCCTTTAAGAATGTGATTGCCTCCAACAATTCATCAATTTTTGAATTTTTTTCTTTAAGCACATTAATTTCTTTTTGCATTTCCTTTATTTTTTTCATTTTCTTCAAAAGAAGAAGACGATCTCGTAGATCCATTAATCGGAGATGGTGTAACTCCAAGTCCCATACTACGAACATATCCAGGATGTTCTTTTCCAAATACTTTTTGAAATGCCTCATTTTCAGACATGGAATCCTTAATTGCAGCTTGTAATTTTTCCTGCACATGCAAAAGAGCAAATTAAACTATTGTTTATATAACAAGAATCATGATGCAATAAATTTAATATCTTAAAAACATTGTTAGATAACAAACTGGTTATTATAATAATTTAATAGTAAATGTAGTATGTAATCAATATTAATTTAGGAGGTAACTACTTGATTAGACAATGATATAGACATGCAATCAACATTATGCCATAGATATTTTGTAAGTGAATATAACTCTCATGTTTAATGTTGTTACATGGAGAAACTATGTTATGCACCATCAATAGTGACACACATTTATTTCTCAAATTTTTAATATAAATTTTTTATTTGATTCAATAGTAATAAAACAATTAACATAACATTTATTCTTCAATTTTTTATACATTTCAAACACATCTCAATTAACAAGTTTTCAGACAGGTTCTCCCCATCTCTAAGAGATGCCAAAATGTTTTATTTTTTCTCAAACATTAAGGAGACTAACAAATATTTTAAAATAATTAACTTGTACTTACATTATTGTTGTATGCATGTTCATTGACAAAAGAACCGTATGTTTTTTTATGAGAAATTGCATACATTTCACTTCTACTGTATGATCGTCCATCTCTCGATTCCTAATATTAAGAACAAATATTAATTATTTATATTATCAAAAAATACAATAAAAATATATAGATTTAGACATACCAACTCCTGTTACTTCCTTGCAAGCGACTTAGATCCAAGTGTATGCGGAATCTTCAATTTTCCTCTATTTTGGGCATTTTGTTTTGCTATTTTCTACATTGGTAACTAAAAAAAACATGTATTAAGAATATAGGGATAAGATACAATTCATTACTTATGTATTAAAAATAAAATTATATGGGTAAAACACTAATATTACCTGTGTCTTTTCTTTCCGCCTATATTGAACAAAAACAGCCCATTCTTTTTCATCAATGCCTTTGCATTTTGGATAATTTTTAAGATTTTCCTCCAAAGTGAGATCCCATCTATCCACACATTTAGGAAATGAACCATATGATACTGATTTCACATCACGGGACTTGATCAAAATCGGTTTATCAGAAGCTCTTATATCCAATTCAGGTAACTTCTTAACATTCAAATCAACACCACTATATGCTAATAAACTGAAACATGATCTAAACATGTGTAACCAGGTAAAGGGTGAAATTTCTTAGACCAATTTCCTAAATTATGATAAACTAAAATAAGCCTCTCTACATAAGGCTTTTCAACAACCCCTGTAGTATTCAATTTCCTTTACCATCTCAACCTTTATACAACACCATATAAAAGACCATCACCATATTATCAGTACCACAATATCCAATTATGTACACACACTCAGACTCAGTTTCCTCATATATTATTTGGAGCATGATCAATGTCATATATACTAGTTTCTTTCATCACATTCACTATCAAGAGACCATCACATTTTCCTTTCTTCACTACACCAGTACCACAACACAACCCTTTTAAAAAATGTTTTAATTTGAAGCAAACACAAACTATTGCATCACAAACATTTTAATTCTCAGCATCACAAACTAAGGTGCTGTTTAAAAATTATGGTGTCTTCATCATAAATTAATTGGAAGAATTTTAATTTGTAACCTAGAGATTAATTTGTAACCAGTAACCAAATAACCTAGAGCCTCAGCATCATAAACTATTGCATTTGCTTCCCCGAAATAGCCAGTAACACAAAATCAAATGTTATATTCATTGATAACAAACGCAACATTAAAATTTCAGTATAAGTCAGAACATGGATCACTTCAATGTTAATTGAATGTCTTTTTAGAACATGAACACAAATCAGAACATGAACATAAATCAGAACATCAAAATTTCATTACAAATCAAAACATCAAAATTGTAAAAATCAGAACATATAACTTAGGGTTTCTACAATTTAAGGTTAAGTGAATGGAGAAGAAAGAGATGAAAAAGAAGAACTTAAGGTATGAGACAACTAACCTGTTAACAATGGGTTTCCCTCTTTCTCTCTTCCTCCCGTCGCAACGATGTCTTTCCCTCTTTCTTTAGTCGCCTTCGTTGCAGCAATAGGAAGAACCACTAGTAGTTGCAAAACATGATTTTCTATTCTAATATCTTAAACTTAAAGAATTGGCGCTCCAATAAAAACACAAAAAATATTAGGACGGTTCAGTAACTGTTGTAGTCTATATTTTAAGACTGTTGGGCTTACAACCGACGCAATCTATTTATATTTTTTATAATATTGGGCCAAAATAAATATTAGGACGGTTTTGTAACCGTTGTAAAGTGTATATTAAGACAGTTTAACTTAAAACCGTCGCAACCCTTATATGTTTTTTGAATATATAATGGCGGTTGCAAAAAACCGCCATAGGAACCGTCGTAACACCCCTAAGACGACGATTTTCAATGAACCGCCACAACCTAAGTGTCGTAAAATGATATTTTTCTTGTAGTGAATAAATGAGATAATTGTACGACTATTCTTGGTAATGATAATTTTTTGGCTTCTCATGTTTACAGGGAAGGTAATCATTGTGCCGATGGCTAACATAGGTTTAGATATTTCTAACTTTATTTGGTGGAATGATGTACATCGGGATATAGAGCCGGATTTTTATAGAAACCGGCTAGGATTACCTAATTTTAGAATCAAATAGGTTTGAGGTTTTGGCTTTTCGTCCCGCCTCATTTTTGTACCTATTCTTCTTTTTCATTTATTGATATTTCATGGGCTTAGGCTCAATTTATAAAAATAAAATAAAAAAATGACACATTCTCTTTGACAACTTCTGAAACTATATTATTTAGATAATTAATCTGAAAACAATATTTTTTTTTCTCATATTTTTTCAAATAAAACTATGTTATTTAAAAAAATAATTCAAAATAATGAGTTGTGTTCATATAAACATATAAAGAAAAAACAATTACTCAACCATTATATATATCTCAGCAATGAAATGAAGACACTTTACCATCACCATCATCATCATCATATCATATGGAAGCAACAACACACTTGCCTAGATGTCTCATTCTTAGATTTAAAACTTTTTTTAATATCCAATTCAAAGTTCCATTCACATGTACACCTACCCACCATAAAAAGTTACATGGAAAGTTGTATATACTAATTTCAAAGAGTTTCACCAAATGTATAAACATTATCCTCACCCTGGACAATTACCAGAAATTTGTATTTTTTTATATTAAATAGTAACTTACCCGTGCGAACTGAATTTAGTTAGTAGATATGTGATTGTTGATACAAATGAAAATAGAAATGTTAAAATATTAAATATATTTGATGAGAAATAAAATGTTACAAAGATTAGTAGATAAAAATATTTGAATAAATAATATATATTTTTTTTATATAAATATTATTTTTGTTTTGACATTATTTTTAAATATATTTGAATCAATAATAAAGTTATTTTCGTATATATAAATAATTGAATTAAAATATTATTTTTATTTTAACAAATATTTATAAAAATATTTGAATCAATAGTAAAGTTATTCCAATTTATAACAATAGTATTTTCTCTCTTATGCAAAAATATTTTTATCAGTAATGTATTTTTTCTCGTATATAAATATTAACTTTGTTTGACACTATTTATAAAAAAAAAATGAATCAATAGTAAAGTTGTTATTGTATATAAAAAATATTGGCATCAAATTTAAAGTTGATTCCGTTTATAAGAATAATACTTCTTTTACCTATAGAAATATTTGAATTAACAATGTATTTTTTCCGTATATAAATATTATTTTTGTTTTGATATTATTTAAGAATATATTGGAATCAATAGTAAAGTTGTTCCCGTATATATAAATAATTGAATCAAAATATTATTTTTGTTTTAATAGTATTTATAAAAATATTTGAATCAATAATAAAGTTGTTTCCGTTTATAACAGTAGTATTTTCTCCATTATACAAAAATATTTTTACCAACAATATATTTTTCTCCCGTATATCAATATTAATTTTATTTTGACACTATTTATAAAAAAATGAATCAATAGTAAACTTGTTTCAGTATATAAAAATATTGGAATCAAATGTAAGTTGATCCTCTTTATAATATTCATATTTCAATATTTACATCAACAACATATATTTAATAAATCATTATTTAAATGATAAAATTTTAATTTGTAAGAAATATTTGTTATGTTGTTAATGTCAAATAATTTTTTCTTCTTTAATTGTTTATTAATGCCAAATATATTTCCAATTCTTAGTTGTATATTTAGAATAAATATTTATAACAACTTTTTAAATAAACACGGTTATACAATTTATAATTATAATACTTTTATTTTGTCATATTTTTAAAATTTAATATCATTAACTATATGTTAATATTTATTGTTATTAATATATTATATTTTTTGACACAATATAATATAGTTTTTAAAAAATTGTATATTTGTCTTAGTCCTAGTTAAAATAGAATATTAGTATACGTATTAAATTAAAATTGCCTTAATCTTTGTCGAATTTTTTTTTAGAATAACATACATTATTAATTTAATTTCCAAAATAACAATGTTTTAAAATAAATTACCAAACTAACATAGTTTGCATGCATGTTCGCCAATCAACTTGGAGAACAAGTTCATTTTTAACCTAATTCGCCAAATGGATTGGCTAATTTCAATTTTTTTTAACTAATTCGCCAAATGGATTGGCGAATGAGTGTTATTGTTGTGTATGTATTCGCCAAATGGTTTGGTGTAAGTGTTTAGAGTTGCAAATTTTTTTCTATAAATACATATGCCCGGTTATCACTCATACACATCAAATTTATCTCACTCCTTCCTTACAAACCCTCTCTCATTCATTCCTTTCAATCTCTCCCTCTTACAACATGTGTTGAAGGCGGTTCCTGCCAGCCGTTATCAACATTCTTCCATGCACTCTCAATTGATGCATGTCTGTCCGAAATCAAACATAAGTTAGACTGGGGAGCCACGTGCAAGCGGAGATTTTAAAGGGAAAAACTCCATCCCTCGGCAGTCTCTCCCTCGACTATAGCGAATGTAATTGGGAAGATATTGATGTTGCCGTCCTGTGCCACTGCCATCAATAGAGTTCCTTTGTATTTGCCGTAGAGACATGTTCCATCAATTTGGATTATAGGCTTGCAGAAGGAAAAACCCTTTATACATGGGTCAAAAGCCCAAAAGAGTCGGTGGAATATGCCATTTCCACTAACACAATGACTTTCTGAAGTATACACCGGTAAGGTCTCAAGGATGACAACGGTCCCTGGTGCATAGTGCTTTAGTGCCAGCAAAAACTTTGAGAGTTCTTTGTACGAGTCCTCCCAATTTCCAAATACAACGGCAACAACCTTAGTTCTAGCAATCCATGCTTTCCTGTATGATGGAGTATAATTGTGCTTCTGTACTATGTGCTTAATTATCGTGCTGACCTTTACCGAAGGATCGTCGACAACGATTGATAGGATATCGTTGCATATTAGCTGAGAGCTCAGTTGCCGATGATCCTGCAATGAATTGGTTATTACACAAGTATGCTCCGGTCCCATAGAAGCAACCTTCCAATCTTCACTTCTCTTTCTGTATGATGCTGTCAATCGAAACGGACACGCCATGTTACGACAACGTATCATATATAGTGTAGGATTCGTTTGGTCGACCTTATAATCAGCTGATAAATCCATGTGGTAAAATTTTATAGCTCGAACGCATTCTTCTTTTGTTCGAAAATGGTCGCCCTCCTTTAATGCACCTTGTCTTTGTGGATACGGATCATAAAATATGTCTGAAGATGGGCCTTCACTTCCCAAGTTCAAGTTTGTCATGTGTGGAGGAGGACGATATACATGACTGGCCGGGACCTCGTCTTCATTGACCATTTCATCAACTACTGCCTCCTCTTGTTCCTCGTCCTCATCAACAACATCGACTTCAGCCAAATCATTGTCAGATTCGAAAAAGACTTGCGAAGGATCAATGGTCTGAGACATTTGTTGTTGGTGAAGCGTAACATAGAGCTCGATATCATTGAAACCAGAATACTCATGGCTTAGAAACATAGTACGAACACTTTCGTCATCAGATATAGTTAATTGGAAATACATGACCTGGTTATCCTCATAGAATACTGGATTTTTGTAAATAATGACGTCCACTGGACAACGCTGCATTTTGTTTTCCAATCTCTTTTTTAGATGAGAAAAATTGGATTGTCGGGTTATTGAGAACCGAGTAACCTCGGTGTTACGAAAGTCGAAACCAGAATGGTTACATTCAAATATTTCGCCATTTATATGGGCGTTGATCATATACTGGGGTAATTGAGACATAGTTCATATACAAAGACACTTTTAGATACGAAAATGTTTTGAAGTTTATGGTACAATGAAGATATGAAAATAATCTATAAATAGTAAAGTTAAAAATTATTTTATGGATATATTTGTAAACACCCCAAATTTGCCCTCACCCATTCACACCATGGCTTGTGATATCCTCATATACATAATTTCAATCATAGCATCCCATATTGCATATTTGCTTCACTGCATTGATTCAAAGTCATCTGCATCTAGGGTTTGTGATTTGAGCAATCCAAGAGCCTCTTGAGCCACTCCAAAGGTCTTCAATCACTTCAATGGGGTCCATATATGTTCAAGCATCATATTATATCCTCTCAAGGTCAAGAATGTCAAAAAATCACAAGAACTGAGATTGGCATGGAAGCAGAGCCAGGTTTGACTGCACAGATGACCCAGAATTAGGGTTTTGGTTTCAAAGGCCATAACTCCATTTTTTTGGTCATTCTTGTTTCTATTGGTCTCTATATGGTATAGGGATCATGCATATCAATTTTCATGAAGAAATTCCATGGGGAAGGCACCTAATCAAGAGTTGACTTCTTGAGCAAGTCAGTGCAAAATCAGGGCATCTGAGGCCCCCAATGACCCAACCAAAGGGTGTTATTCATCATTTTGATTATGTATGATCTTTATTTGATCATAGAAGATGTTGGAAGTTCACAAAATTGAAGGATTTCAAGCCATTTGCAAAGTTGACTTTTTGGGAAAATGACTTATAATGGAAACTTGCCATTTTGGGAAACTTTTTCAACCCTTGCTTTTTGATTCAAAAATGCCTCAAATGGGAAAACTTTGGTCATGAAAGTTATAGAATGGATCATTCCCTTTTCAAAAAGTACAAGAACTTGTTCTAATTCATTTTGGATCAAAAGTTATGGCCTTGAAAAGTTGGATAAAATCATTGAAATTTCACTTTTGCACAAAATGGAAAACTTGCAATTTCTCATGGCAAGCCTTTATGTGACTTCAATATGACCTCTAATCATCATACCAATGCAATACATGACCTAAGATCAGAATTGGCCCAAGGGATTTCTCATTTATATGCCTTGATTTTCACATAACCATAGGCCATTCTTCATGAAAGTACAAAGAGGGATTTTTTTGCAAAATCATTCTCAAAGGGATTGTATGATCTCTAGCTGGTTTCAAAGCATTGCCATGACTTCATGAGGCATCACACACCAAAATTCAGCAAGGTTTTCTCACATGTACATAACCAAAAGTCATGAAATGTAACAAGTGGGAAAGTTGCAAAAACTCTCTCAACTCATGATCCAAATGCAGCAGCCTCTCATGAACCATCCAAGGGTCATCCTTGACTCAAGCTGAGGCAGGACAAGCCTCTAGATTGTCTCTGACCCGAGCCATGCCTAAGGTACACCATATCTTGACTTTTTGCACAAAGGCCCATACCAATCCCACAGTGACACATAAACTCTCTGCCCAACCAGAGCATGATATGTGGACTTCTAGCAATCCAAAAGCATACCACACACAAGCTGAATCCTCCCACTTTCTTGCATCCACAAAATTCTGTCAAAAACTCTCCCCCTTCGAATTTCCTTACACAACCATGAAACCTCAGTGCTTTCTTCACCAATGAACCACAAATCCTCCATGGAACAAAAACACACCATTAAAACAGCCTGAAACCCCCTAGAACACAACTGTAAAAAACTGCTACACCAAAACTCATCTTCACAAATCAGCCATCAACAAGAGTTTTGAAGCATTCCATTGAGCTCAGGAGGTTCAGGAGAGGCAGTTTGCATAAGAGAAAGGCCAGGGAAACTCATCTTCACAGTTCTTCATCTCAGGTAGCTTCAAAATTCCAACTTTTCAGAGCTTGTTTTTCTTGTTATAAAATGAAAGTGTATGTTGTGCTGGTCATGTTGATGTCTTTGGAATTGAAAATGGTGAAGAAATGACCATTTCATGGCTCTCTGAAATTTCACCCGTAAAATTGGTTTGCTTCGATTCCCTCTGTTCTTGGGTTAGAAATGATGTTTGAGGGGTGATTTGAATGGGGTTTGGGTAGAGGATCATTTCCCTGTGTTCAATTTGACTTGGGGTAGCCTGTAGCGAAATCTAGGGTTTTGGGTTCGCCGGAGAAGACGACCGGAAGTCTTCTCCGGCCACCTGAATATCATTAACCCTAATTATGTCATTAATTGTGGTTTGAATATGGAGCGTAGGATAGGCTGACTTCCTTTGACCCGCGCGCGTTTTGATGGCCAGGATCTTTCCATTTTGCCCTAATCCATAATTAACTTAATTAATCCAAATTAATTAATTGTAAAACCAGGTTTAATCAGGTTTGAACTTGGGCCGTAGGATTGCGCGCCAAGTCAAACCTCCCCAGCCCAGATTGCATCTGATCCTCTCATTTTGCATACTTTTCCATAATTCAATTTTTATTCATTTATTTTGCATTTATTTTGTACATTTAATTAAAAATAGCAAAAAGGGTCTAAAAATTCTGAAATTTTTTATCCAAGCTTTAATTAATTTTCAGAACACAAAAATATTTTTATTTTTTATTTTTTGCATTAAAAATTATTTTTAAATCATTTAAAAGTTTATTTTTAATTAATTAATGAAAATTAATTAATTAAAAATACTTTTAGGTATTTAAAAATCACAAAAAAATTCATGTAACATTTAAAAACATTTAGAGACATTGTCCAACCCTCAAACCAAATTTATTTTTTGTTCTTGTTGCCTTTTGATCATTTTCAATGGAATTAAATTCATTTTGAGGCAATATTTTGTGTCAAACTTCAAAAATTCATTTCTGCCTAACCTTTGAGAGTTGAACAATGATTCTTTTTGCATTGCATTTTGCATGACATGTAGTTTATAGGATAAAATTGGCTTGAATTGATCTTGCATTTTCATTTTGTTTTGCATTTTTCTTGTCAAGGCACCTTAAAACCCTTGCAATCTTAGAAAATTCATAACTCTCACTAGGTTAAGAGTTGGATCCCCTCCTTTGGGCAGTGAGTTTGTATAGGTCTAAGGTTCCTTTGATTGCATTTTCAAATTTTTATCATGTCATTTGCTTCTGGTTTTGGATTTTTGCTTTGTATGTTGCATATAACCCTAATTCATGCTTTCCTTTGCATCCATTTCTCATTTGCTTGCATCCAATGACTTGCCATGACATTTTGTGCATTCATTTGATTCATAATACATCTTAGGACATATTAGAATTATGTTTGATCATTGCATCTTTCATTTTCCATGTTATGCATTCATATCATTTCATAACTTTTCATGTATGTTCATGGTTCAAAACATGCTTCATCTGCATCCATTGCCTTGTATGATAATCCTCATGCCTTGCCTCATGTTTGCATCATCTATTAGCATCATTAACATCATACTCATGCTTCTGGTTTTGGTTTGCATCATCACATTTCATCTCATTTGCATTACATTTCATTTCTTTTGCTAACTTTTTAGGTGGTAAGTTGTTTTGAGAAGTGGATTTGCCTTCACTTCTCACAATCTCTTTTCATCTCTCTTATGCATCATTGCTGCATTTTATCTTGTTCTTTGGATTGAGCTTGCTCATTCTTGTTCATCTTATCTTCTTTCTTCAAGCAACTTGTCTTCTTAAGTGAAGCAAGTTGTTTTGCTTCTCTTTGCTCCTTTCATCTGCTTCTCTCCTTGGTGGTTCCTTGAAGATTTCTTTCTTAAACTCCACAAACCCTAGGAATGACCAAGCTTGATAACTTTTTAGGATTGTTTAGTCCCCCACTTAGCTTTTACCTTTGTGTCTCTTTGAGTCTTCTCTTCTCATCTCATAATCAGGGACTAAACCCTAAAGGCTTTAAGGCTTTGTGATTAAGCTTATGCCTGCATCCTTCTATTAGGATGGAGTGTATAACTTTAATCCTAAGTGTTAAACCCTTAATGTGTTTAAATCCTTTAATCAAGTCACTTAATAATCATCAAGACATCAAGCTTGTAACTTGGGCCTTGCATTAGGGTTCTAATTCTTCCTTAATTGGTTAAGAAGGACTAACCCTAGTGTTAATGGACAAGTCCCCCTCAAGTTGTCTTACAAACCATAAAACTCACTTCTTCATCTTATCATTAACTAAAATCCATCTAATAAAGGCTTTGTTTGGTCATGAGGTTAATCCCTAATCATGAATTAAGTTGAGGAGTCTTCCTCAGCTTAAACATTCTCATCTATTATCCTTCTATTAGGATGGTGTAATGAGTTTGTTTAATCCCTGATTATGGCTTAAACTCATTACTCAACACTAAACAAGAACAACAAAAACATCTAAATAATCACAAGTAGGTTAATGATCTTAATCCTACATCAATGGTGATTAAGTGTGAGATGTTGACTTCACACTTAAGGCCTTCTCATTACCCCTAATCAGAGGGAAAATGTGATGAGTTTGCTAACCCATTGGTTTAGTCTTAAGCCCATTTTCCTATGACAAACTCCAAAAAATCAATAAAAGATTGAAAACTCAAAACAAACAATAATCGTCTCCTCCGGGATTCTTTTCTCATCTCATTCTCTCACAAACGAGAACTCGCTTCTTCCGTCTAATGCAAGACAGTTTGCACCTGAGCCAGACAGGTCATACACTTGAGCATAGACAAGTAAGCAGTTCACAAGTAAATTCATCCTTCAGTCTCTTTGGGTCGAACTACGGTGTTCTGACTTCCTCATTGCACGAGAGGATACGTAGGCATAACTTAACAGTTATCAAACAAAAGTCTCTGTATATTCCCCCTTCTTTCAGCATCATTCTTTAAGCCTCATAGTCTTGAGCTCCATACTCTTGTTCTTACACTGACACTTCTCTTATACACTTCACTTTTCTTTTGCACCGACACTTGCATTCTTTCCAGCTCTTTTATACACAGAATGCACTGACACTACCCCTTTAAAACACAAATCTTTTAAGCGCGGATCCCGTCGAGTACGGCGGACAATCTGGGTGCTAATACCTTCCCAGGTTGTAACCAAACCCCTTTCTCAGTCTCTCTGGTTCGCAACCGTCTTATCCATATCTTTCCAGGTCTATGCAGCATCACCTTTCCTTCGGGATAAAAATGCCTAGCTGACGACTCTTTCTTTTTCTGAGTTCACCCCTTTGTGTGTTCTCTTCCTCTTTCGCCGACCGTTCGCGTCTGTACCCCTTCTGACCTCGGGTGTCATTTTGGTGGGAGCGACAGCTTGGCGACTCTGTTGGGGACCCTTATATTGTAACCAGGGCTTCTGGTTCTTTTTGTGGGTTCCTCCTAGCGCTTGTTTGATTTGTGTTTACTGGGGTGTTATGTGCTAATTGTGTGTATATTTGTATTTATTTTTGCTTTATGTACAGTTATTTATTGCTTTCTTTACAGCTTTATATATCATACTGTCATATTGTCATCTGGCTGGATCTGGTTTTTGCTTTGGTGGGTGGGGTTCTACTGAGAGTTTAAGGTCCTATACCTGGGACCTGAGTGACACCTAGGCTAGAGTGGTTCATGTTCTTTCCCATTCCATTTCGGTCTGGTGCGGGAATATGAAACACGATTCAGATGTGGGTTTCTTCTTGAGAACTCTGTGCTACAGATTTCCTGTAGTGCTAGGGCTATCTGGGAAGCCTGCTAAGTCTGGATGACCTTTATTATGACCTTCAGAAGCTGAGGTGAATTAGAGGAGGATCTTTTATGGTTATTGTAAACATTGTACCTCCGGGTTAGAAGTGTTTACACTTCTCATAACTGATCCAAGTATGAGGATCCTTGTTCTAGAACATCACCTGTGAGGGGGTTGGGCTGTTTACAGGTTTGCAGGAACCCTTGGCCACATCATACCCTGTTACTTATTGTGTTTAAGAATGCTTCACTTTGGACAGTTCTTGTGATTTAACCCTGGACATGTGACTCTTTATTTGAGTCTCCCACCTTGGTTACTGGATTTCTGAACCTCCATCTGGACTTCTTGAACATACATGGACCTTCATATCAAGGTAGTAATCAGATCCAGCTTGATCACAAACCCTTGCATATCATTTGCATACTCATCATTTGCATCATTTAACATGTGTTTATTTGTTTTTCAGGGTATCCACATTATATCTGGCTTGGTTTTGACCCCTTCATCTGTATAGACCTCTGTTTCATCAGCTATCTGTTTCAGCCATCTTCATCAGTTTCCTGCTTCAGCTACTTCCATCATCATCCTCAGCCTATCAGTGGCTCATCTCCAGTATCAGTCTTCATCATCAGCATCTGCTTTCAGCTCTTCATCAGCAGTCATGGCACCCAAGAAGAGCAACATTTCATACCACTTCTTTGAGCCTGTGCTGGCTAGCATCAGGCAGGTCCAGGCACTTATCACTCCAGACCACATCCCTTTATTCAGAGAGCATTATGGAGGCATCCTTGATATGGTTATGGACTTAGACCCTTCTCAGAGGAGTTTGATCCACACTTGCCTGCAGTTCTATGATCCTCCTTTGAGATGCTTCACTTTCCAGAATTTTCAGTTGGGACCTCTGTTGGAGGAGTTTTCATCATTGATTGGAGTACCTGTCAGGGGTGGTATCCCCTTCAACCCAGAGATGACTTCTCCCAGCAATGGAGAAGTGGCAAAGGCACTGTACCTGGAGCCTACTTTGATTGAGCAAAACATGACTACAAAGGCTGGAATTCATGGCCTACACTTGGACTTTCTAACTTCTCAGGCCATCCTGAAGGCCTCCTTGGGAGAATGGAAGGCAGTTTGCGCGTTGTTAGCCCTCAGTATATATGGGGTTATACTTTTTGCAGATGAGCCCAAGTTTATTAGCAAGAATGCTATTCATCTCTTCCTTTTGAGGAACCCAGTGCCCACATTGCTGGGGGATTTCTATTATTCTATTCACCAAAGGAATGAGAAGCAGAGGGGGAGGTTGGTGAGGTGTTGTGCTCCCCTATTTCATACTTGGCTGCTTAAACACTTACCCAGGACTGATGCCTTCCTGAACCCTCACCAACAGAAAAATTGGGCTAAGAGACTTATTGCTTTGACTTCAGATGACATCAGATGGTGCACCCAGAGCACCAAGGGCAAAGACATAATTACTAGTTGTGGACAGTTCCCCAATGTACCTCTAATAGGAGTGAAGGGTTGCATCAACTACAATCCTTTGCTGTTTAAGAGACAATTGGGCTATGCTTTGGTTCACCCTCCTAAAGTGCAAGACTTGGCTGAAACCCTGTATTGTGAGATAAAACCTAATCTAGCTGTTGTCAGACAAGCATCCTGGGCTTGGGACAATATCCAGACCAAAAGGATGGCCATTCTTGGGAGATGCAACAATGTGGCTTCAGCTCAGTATTATGAATGGTCTCATGCTAGGGCTCAGATTTCTGGGATGCCTTTCACCATTGAGGATGCACCTGGACCATCCACAACACCACCTCCAGCCACTATCAGCCTGGAGGAATTTGAGAAACTGAAAGAGAGGAATGAGAATCTGTCTCAAGCTCTAAAGAAGACCCTCTGGGAGACGAGTGATGGTCGTATAGACATTGAGAGGTTGGAGAAGCTTAGAGTGGAGCATCTAGCCAAGATTGAGAAATCAGAGGACTACATCAAGAAATCAAGAGCAGGAGAGCAGATTTTGAAGAATGCCTATAAAGAGGCCCAGTTTCAAAAGGCTAGGACTGATCTCTATCTGAAAGAAAGTCAAGCTAGGTGGGTCAGAATCACTGAAGCTCGCACTCAAGAGGATAAGAGAACTCAGGCCAGGATTGAGCAGTTAGAGGCCATTGAAAAGAAACCGGAGGCTTTGTTAGCAGCCCAAAAGGAAATCTCAGAATTGAAGCTTAGGGCTGGTGTGAAGAGGTCAAAGGACCAGGACAAGCACAAGAAGCTGACTGCTGCTATTGCCACCAGGAACCTTCTTATCAAAAACATCACAGAGCATCCGGCTGGTCCTGTAACTGAAGCACTTTTGAAGGAGGTTAAAGAGGATGAGTTTGGCTTAGATGTGTGACTTATTTGCTTGTTGTTATTTCCATTTCATGTACTTTTCTTTTTGTTGTATTTTGACCCCTCAGGGGCATATGTTGTAAAAACAAACTATGTATGTTCCACCATTTGTAATGCATCTGTTAGTTTGTTTTACTAAGTTTCTTTTCTCTCAAGCAACATCAAAGAATATTCCTCAGGGTCTGGAAAGGTCAAAACCAAGTGCCAAGCCGGATACCTTGGAAACAAATAAGCATACTGCATTGCATGCTAACTGTTGTTTTGTTTTGTAGGTTTTGTCATTATTTGTATCTAACTCTGTTGTGATTCAGGAATTATTGCTCGCCATCGGGTGTTCCCTCTCAACCGTCCGCACAGATATCCTACTCGCAACAATCTTCCTGGTATCCAGATGGACCAAGTACAGCAAGAGCTGACAGAGGTCAGAACCCAGATGGTTAACGAAAGGCTGGAGATGAGAAACCAAATGACCCAGTTCATGGAGGTAATGAATGGCTTGGCTCAAAGTCAAGAAAGATTGAGGGCATTGGTAGAAAGACAAACCCCAGAAGAACCTCCCTTGGGAACTGGAGGAACAAGTAACAATGAAAGGGGTCAGCCTCATATTAATCCACCAGTATATGGGCCTCATCTGCATCCGGAAGTCAACATCCCGGGTATTGTGCAAGGAAATACTACTGGAGGAAGGGTTTTACAGGAAAACCCCCAGGAAGAGCAGTTCACTGTGATGGGAGCTGGGGATGAAGTTTATGATAGGAGATTTGATGAAATTGCTGAGAAGTTGAGATCTCTGGAGTCTCAAATTCCCTAGGCTTTGATGTCATGGATATGGGGTTAGTGGACGGGGTAAGGATTCCTCACAAGTTTAAACCCTCGTGCTTCGAGAAGTACAATGGAACTTACTGTCCACGAACTCACTTGCAGTCTTTTCTGGGGAGACTTAAGGCATACACCATGGATGAAAAACTATGGATGTTTTACTTTGAAGATAGTTTGACTGGGGCTTCAAGGGAATGGTACTCTCACTTGACCAGAGCTACTATCAGATGCTGGAAGGACCTGGCTGAAGCTTTCATCAGGCAGTACCAATACAATCTAGACATGGCTCCTAACAGAACCCTTCTGATAGGAATGTCTCAATCCTCCAGAGAAAGCTTCAGGGAATATGCCCAGAGGTGGAGACAGCTTGCTGCTGCTGTCCAGCCACCAATGTCGGAAAGAGAAATGGCCGACATGTTTATGAATACCCTACAGGGAACATATATTGACAGGCTAGCTGCCTTTTCTTCCACCAGCTTCGCTGACGTAGTCATAGCTGGAGAAAGAATTGAAAGCCTTCTGAAGATGGGTAAGCTCTCTAATAATGGTGCAAGTTCGTCGAGTAATCCCAGAAAGCCTTTTGTGGGACCTAGAAGAACTGGTGAGACAAATACCATTCATGCCAGCAGGGGCAGACCTCAGTATGTCCACAGATCAGTAGCAGCTGTCACAATTCCAGCTCGGATTCCTCAGCAACCAGCATATCAACCACAACAACAACCACATTACCAGCAACATGTTCAGTATCCGCCACCGAGGACCTACAACAACAACAATAACAATCAACAGCAAAGACCCTTTCAGCAAAGACCATCACAGGAAAATAGGGTGATTGACCCTATCCCTATGCCTTATGCCGCTTTATTGCCACAACTCCTGAAACTCAACCTGGTTGAACTAAGGACATTGGCACCACCAGATCCCTCCAATCTTCCGAGAAACTACGATGTCAACGCCAGATGTGCTTTCCATTCCAATGCACCTGGCCACAATACGGAAAAATGCAGGGCTTTACAAATGAAGGTACAAGATCTGGTAGATTCTAAAGCCCTCAACTTTGCACCCCCGCCAAATGTCAACAAGAATCCCATGCCCAATCATGGAGGACCAAGAATTAATGCCATTGAAGAAGACAAGCCATCTTTCTTGGTCACCAGTGTTGGACAGATTCGGACACCTCTGGTGGAAATTAAAGCTCAGCTCCTAGAATGCCAGATGTTCCCCAGGTGTGAGCTCGGTTGTGGTTACTGCAACATTTCGGTCAACGGGTGTGATAATTTGAGAAGCGGCATAGATGGTCTTATCAAAAGTGGTATACTTCAGATCACAACATCAACGCCTACAAATCCAGCAATCCCTTTGACAACAATTCCTGACTCTTCTACAACTGCAACAACAATCATTCCAACCAATTCATCAATATCATCAACAATGGCTCCGTCCATCACTTCAACAAATCAGATGTCAACAACCATTTCTTCTACAACATCAGCACCCCTTTATTCAGCAGAATCTTCTACAACGCCAACAGAAATTGATAAAGATATTTCAGCAGTCACCATTTACTATGATCCATCATATGTTCCTCCAAACAACAACTTTCAACAACAAGCAGTGGCATCTCCTGCCAGGTCACCAGTCACCATTTACTACGATCCGCACACCATTTCAGTACCCTCCTCTGCTGCAGTCAGTCCAGTTACTATTACGGTACCTGGACCAGTTCCATATGAAAGCAGTAATGCCATACCTTGGCATTATGGCTCTGATCTTTACTGAAACGGGGAGAAAATCACTTTGGATTCTTCTACCTCTTCTCCACAAATTGATAATGTTGGGGGAGGCGGAGGCTTCACCAGAAGCGGACGCCTTTTTGCCTTACAAGTACAAAGACCTAATGCCGAAGCAGAAGCTGATGCAAAAGCAAAGGGGAAGAGTGTGGCACCTGAAGAACCAATCATCAAAGAAACTCAGAAGACATCTTTTGAGCAAGATGTAGACGAGTTTATGAGAATTATAAAGAGAAGTGATTACAAGGTGGTGGATCAGCTTCACCAAACTCCCTCAAAGATCTCCATATTATCCCTGCTAATGTGTTCTGAAGCTCACAGGAATGCGTTATTGAA
This sequence comes from Lathyrus aphaca, assembly GCA_963966055.1. Lineage (NCBI taxonomy): Eukaryota > Viridiplantae > Streptophyta > Magnoliopsida > Fabales > Fabaceae > Lathyrus > Lathyrus aphaca. The sequence goes on from OZ014524.1 coordinate 341,127,560, forward strand.
AGTCTTGCACGCATCATACGTGCCAGAGGAGATCACTGTTAATCAGCTAGAAACTGTGGTGGCAAATGTCAACACCAGTCATGGACTGGGCTTTACCAATGCTGACTTAACAACTGAGGGACGTAACCACAACAAGGCTTTACACATCACCCTAGAATGTAAGGGTGTTGTTCTGTCCCATGTACTGGTGGACACTGGGTCTTCACTCAATGTTCTACCAAAGAAAGCCTTAGTGAAGCTGGAGTATGATGGCTTGGCATTGCATCCGAGTAATTTGGTGGTGAGAGCTTTTGATGGCTCTAAAAGATCAGTGCTAGGGGAGATTGATCTTCCTGTGATGATTGGCCCGCAGACCTTCAAAATTACCTTCTATGTGATGGACATTCAGCCGGCCTACAACTGTTTGTTGGGTAGACCTTGGATCCATGCCGTTGGCGCTGTTACGTCTACCCTTCACCAGAAGCTGAAATTCGAGTGGGAAGGCCAAATCATCACCATCTGTGGGGAAGAGGACATCTTTGTTAGCCATCTGGCTACGTACAAGTACATTGAGATGGATGGAGAAATCCATGAAACCATGAGCCAGGGGTTTGAGGCCCTAAATATTAATGAAGCATCTGTTGTACTGGGAACCTCCATGACGTCTTATCAGCAAGCCAGGAAGGTTGTTGAAGAGGGGACTGCCCAAGGCTGGGGCAAGTTGCTGCCCGTGGAAAAGAAGGAGGACAAGTTTGGGTTGGGTTACAGACCAACTCGACAAGATCAATCAAAGGCTGCCAAGAAGCCCAGTTTTGTCAGCGGGGGAATGCTCACCCCTGATGCAGTGAACAACTTGGAAGATGAGTCGGAAGATGAGCGCAACCTGGAGAGCTGGATACGTCCAAGGATCCCGGGGAGCCATATCTCAAACTGGTCTTCCCAGGAAATTATAAGGGTTACTCCTGCAGAGTAATTATTATTTCCTGTATATTTTTAAGCATGCATCAAGTCTTGCATCTTGCCCAAGATGACAAGACTCATTTTGTAATCGGGCCATCTTGTAATTTTGTGCAAACAGATCAATCAATGAATATCGGACATCTTTTGCAAATGAGTCTTTCTCTTTTCCGCTCACTGTTTTTCATTTTTCTTTTTGTACAAAAATAAAAATGGCAATGTTTTCAAAATGATAACTTTACTTCACTTTTTTCTAAACAAGATTAAAATCAATCACTAAAATGAACAATCTAAACCCTTGCAGAGAGTGCCTTTCAGACTGTACCGACAACAGCACAACTATGGCTTCGTATGCCTTTGACAATCCAATCAATCAAGCTGATGAAGGGGTTGAAGAAGATTATGAGCTTCCTGAAGAGCTAGCCAGGTTTTTAAGGCAAGAGGAGAAGGTTATCACTCCTCATCAGGAGGAGGTTGAAACGGTTAATCTTGGTACGGAAGAAGACGTGAAAGAGGTTAAAATCGGGGCCTGCCTACAAGATTCGGTGAAAGAGCAACTGATTGAGATGCTTCGGGAGTATGTGGATGTATTTGCTTGGTCTTATCAGGATATGCCAGGGTTAGACACCGATATTGTCATGCACAAGCTACCTTTAAAAGAAGACTGCCCACCAGTGAAACAGAAACTGCGCCGTACTCGCCCATATATGGCAATGAAGATTAAAGAAGAGGTGCAAAAGCAGTGGGACGTCGGGTTCCTTGTTGTGACTAGCTATCCACCGTGGGTTGCTAATATTGTACCTGTGCCTAAGAAAGACGGCAAGGTGAGAATGTGTGTAGACTACCGGGATCTGAACAGAGCCAGCCCAAAAGATAACTTCCCTTTACCTCACATTGATGTATTGGTGGATAACACGACTCAGTTCTCGATGTTCTCCTTCATGGACGGATTTTCAGGATACAATCAGATCAAGATGTCACCTGAAGACATGGAGAAGACAACTTTTATCACACCCTGGGGCACGTTCTGTTACAAGGTGATGCCATTCGGACTGAAGAATGTTGGTGCAACTTATCAACGGGCTATGGTAACATTATTCCACGACATGATCCATAAAGAAATTGAATGTTATGTGGATGACATGATTGCCAAGTCCCTCACAGAAGAAGACCACCTGGTAAATCTGTTGAAGTTATTCAAGCGTCTGAGGAAGTACCAGTTGAAGTTGAACCCCAACAAGTGCACATTCGGGGTGAGATCTGGTAAGCTGCTAGGATTTATTGTAAGTGAGAAAGGGATTGAAGTAGACCCTGATAAAGTCAAAGCCATTCAAGAAATGCCTGCACCTAAGACTGAGAAAGAAGTTCGGGGTTTCTTAGGTAGATTGAACTACATTTCACGGTTCATATCTCACCTTACAGCAACCTGTGAGCCTTTGCTCAAGCTGTTAAGAAAAGAACAAACGGTTAGGTGGAACGAAGACTGCCAAAGGGCTTTTGACAAGATCAAGGAATACTTACAAGAGCCTCCAATCCTTATGCCTCCAGTTGAAGGAAGACCTCTAATAATGTACTTAACAGTATTAGAAGAGTCAATGGGGTGTGTGCTGGGCCAGCATGACGAGTCTGGTCGAAAAGAGTATGCAATTTACTACCTAAGCAAAAAGTTTACCGACTGTGAACAACGTTATTCACTGCTCGAGAAAACTTGCTGTGCTTTAGTGTGGGCTGCTCGCCGACTAAGGCAGTATATGTTGACCCACACTACTTTATTGATATCAAAGATGGACCCAGTTAAGTACATTTTTGAGAAGCCAGCTCTTACCGGACGGGTTGCAAGATGGCAAATGATCCTCACAGAATATGACATCCAGTACACATCTCAGAAAGCCATCAAGGGCAGTGTATTGTCTGATTATCTTGCTGAGCAACCCATTGATGATTACCAGCCTATGAGATTTGACTTCCCTGATGAAGACATCATGTTCATAAAAGCGAAAGATCATGAAGAGCCTATTCACACTGAAGGGCCTGACCCGAAAGAAGAATGGACTATGATGTTTGACGGGGCTGTTAATATGAATGGTCGTGGTGTTGGTGCAGTACTCATTACACCTAAGGGAGTTCACATGCCTTTCTCGGCAAAACTCACCTTTAACTGCACTAACAACGAAGCTGAATACGAAGCTTGCATTATGGGTCTCGAGGAAGCCATTGACCTCAGGATCAAGACTTTGACCGTATTCGGAGATTCAGCTTTGGTAATCAATCAAACCAACGGCAAATGGTACACCCACCAGGATCATCTGATACCTTACAGGGATTATACAAGGAGGTTATTGACCTTCTTTACAACGGTCAAGTTTGAGTATATCCCTCGGGACGAGAATCAATTTGCAGATGCTCTTGCTACCATTTCATCCATGATCAAAGTTCAAGCTGCCAACTTTGTACCTCGGATTTCAGTATCCAGACTTGACAGACCAGCATATGTATTTGCAGCAGATGTTGTCAAAGATGACAAGCCTTGGTTCCATGACATTAAGTGCTTCTTGGAGGATCAAACATACCCACCTGGGGCATCTTCCAGTGATAAGAAGACATTGAGAAGGCTTGCTGGTAGTTTCTTCCTGAATACTGATGGTTCCTTGTACAAGAGAAACTTTGATATGGTACTCCTCAGATGCGTTGATAGAACAGAAGCAGACTTGTTGATGCACGAGGTGCACGAAGGATCCTTTGGTACCCATGCTGGAGGGCATGCTATGGCTAAAAAGTTGCTAAGATCAGGCTACTACTGGATCACAATGGATGCAGACTGTTGTGTTTATGCCAGAAAATGTCATAAATGTCAGATTTATGCGGATAAAGTGCATGTGCCTCCGAACCCTCTGAATGTGATGTCTTCACCCTGGCCCTTTGCTATGTGGGGCATTGATATGATTGGCAAGATTGAACCGATTGCTTCAATTGGCCACAGATTCATCCAGGTTACCATTGACTATTTCACCAAGTGGGTCGAATCAGCTTCATATGCAAGTGTTACAAGGCAAGTGGTAGCCCGATTTCTGAAAAGAGATATCATCTGTCGGTACGGAGTTCCCGAGCGAATCATTACTGATAATGGTTCAAATTTAAACAACAAAATGATGGCAGAACTGTGCCGGGACTTCAAGATCCAACACCACAATTATTCTCCTTACAGGCCAAAGATGAACGGCGCTGTAGAGGCAGCTAATAAGAATATCAAGAAGATTGTGCAGAAGATGGTGGTTACATACAAAGACTAGCATGAAATGCTACCATTTGCCTTGCATGGGTACCGTACGTCAATCAGAACATCCACTGGGGCAACACCGTATCAGCTTGTTTATGGTATGGAGGCAGTCCTACCTGTTGAAGTTGAGTTACCCTCCTTACGGGTATTAATGGATGTTAAGCTGAACGAAGCAGAATGGGTCTGGTCGCGATACGAACAACTGAGTCTGATTGAAGAGAAGAGATTAGCTGCAATCTGTCATGGGCAGCTGTATCAGAAAAGGATGAAGAAAGCCTTCGATCAGAAAGTCAGGCTCCGAGAATACCAAGTAGGAGATCTTGTGCTGAAAAGACTCATCCCTCCTCATACAGACCACAGGGGCAAGTGGACTCCGAACTATGAAGGACCATTCGTAGTAAAGAAAGTTTTCTCCGGTGGAGCACTGATGCTCAGTACTATGGATGGTGAAGACTTCCCGTCCCCTGTGAATTCAGATGCAGTTAAAAAATACTTCGCATAAAAATGACCCGCTGGACATAAAAACAGAATGTAAGTCCAGGCAAAAATAGGGCATCCCGGCGAGTCAAAAACAGAATAAAAGACTCGGGCAAAAATAAGGGAAAATAAACAAAAAAATGTACACCCGCTGAGTTGAAAAGCCGCATTGGACAACTCAAGCAAAAAAAGGGGTATCCCGATGGATTGAAAACCCGAAAGGGCGATCCATGCAAAATAAGGGAAGAAGCGAACAACTGTACTCTGAATTCATCTGTATCACTTACAACTTGGTAAACTTCGAAAGGATCAATCGCCGGTCAGAATCAACCTTCTTCGGAAAGCAAGACGAGAAGAATGTCAAATGTCATACGAGTCATAGCAGAGGGAAGCTCCCAGAAGCGTCGTCAACATTGCCAATATCTTTTGTTTCTCAATTTGTAACAACCTCCTCATTTTAGGGGATTTGTTTCCTTGACTGTATCTTGCCAATTCAGGGCACATGAATTAATAAAATCAGTTTTTCAGTCATGTTTCGTCTCGTACATTTTGTTTTCATTTGCAAGAATGTCCGATGTCTTTAAAATACTGATTGCATAAATACAGATGCTTTTCTCCTAAAAAATACATGCGTGCAGGAAATATACTCACTCCCGGGAATGTCTAAACTCCTATGATGGAATCTGGTAAGGGATACCTCGGGATTACTTGTGCTTTTCTCTGTCTTTTCAAGATTGCAGCATAACATGGGGCATGAAGGCTTCTCCCCAGCAAGATGCCTAATCATTATCTACTCAGTCTATCTCCCGATTAGCACCAGAGGTGCTTTCTCCCAAGCTGAGTTGCCAGTTATTCCCCTTTCAGAGCCAAGTGCAAAAGCCAGGGAACCATCTCCCCACAGAGTCTCAGCCTCTATCCAGAAAAGCAATAACCTGAAGATCTCACAACAGAGTAAAGAAAGCTTCTACAAACCCCAGCTGGGTCCTCCATTACTAAGATAGGTCTATCAATGACCTATATCCCCAAGCAGAATCCCATATGTCAGATATACCAGTGATCTCATCCCCAGCTGGGATGTCCACTTCAAGCAGATCAGTCGGAGATCTTCGCAGCGACGGGACCCGAATCCCTGATCGGTATCTTTGCATAAACATAGCATTCACATCATATTCTCCCCACAGAGCGTAGCATTCCGTCTAATGCGGAGCATTACGGCAAAAATCAAACATATTGCATAATCATAAGCCATGTTCTGAATCAAACACTTGTGAATTCCGACAATCCGTCGAAGATATACAGAGAAACTCTCCAAATTCCCCGGCAGAAAGCCAAGGCATTTGCCTTACACTTGTAAACACTAATACACACTCCTTTTGGCACTCGTCCGTGTCATCATTCCCCCAGTAAAGTTGCCCGAACCTTCTTTGCAGACAGACACCTACATATTACAGATACTTCTTGACACCCGTCCGTGTCATATCCCCAGTAGAAAGCCAAAGCGTCCTCTTTGCACTCACGGATACATATATCCATACAGATTCCCTGACACCCGTCCGTGTCACCCCCCAACATAGCTGCCTGAACACTTTGTAAAGCATATACTTGTTAATAATATACCTTTTTGACACTCGTCCGTGTCACTCTCCCCAGCAAGTTAAACACTCATCTGTACACCACTCATACTTGTTACTCCCATTTCACTCATACAGATACTCGTTCGTATCTTGTATACACCATTTATCCTCTCAGATTCGACACTCGTCCGTGTTCTTTGTTAACCAGTTGATACTCGTCCGTATCATCATCTCAGAACATGCGTCAAGCGTTTGTTTCTACCTGATACTCGTCTGTATCATAGTCTTAAGGACGCTCGTCCGCATCTTTAATCCATACACGTGTCAAACACTCATGTCTCCTTGAATTTAGACACTCGTCTGTGTCTATTATTCCCCAGAAGAGTCCCCTCAGATTCGACACTTGTCCATGTTCGTTGTTAACCAGTTGGTACTCGTCCGTATCATCATCTCTGAACACGTGTCAGCGTTTGTTTCTACTGATACTCGTCCGTATCACGGCCTTAGGGATGCTCGCCCGCATCTTTAATCTATACACAACGTCAAAACACTTATACCTTTTATTTCTTGGATGTAAACACTCGTCCGTGTTTACTATTCCCTAGTAGGTCGCCAGCAAAGCAACCTTTTTCTATCTGACATTCGTCCTATGTAATGATACCCCTTTTCGGCAGCCATACCCTGCCAGGTGATCGTCCTTCACCTCTGGATGACCGTCCCTCATCCTTTCCCAAGCGGAATCTCCTTTATTGGAACCCCTTTTTTATCCGGCATTCGTCCTATGTCGTGATATTTTAGCAGCCGTACCCTGCTAGGTGATCGTCCTTCACCTCTTGATGATCGTCCTTCATCATTTTATCCGATGGTCGTCCCCATCGTTGATCTTGTTATCTGACATTCGTCCTATGTCACGATACCTTCAGAGCAGCCGTACCCTGCTAGGTGATCGTCCTTCACCTCTTGATGATCGTCCTTCATCATGCTTATCCGATGGCCATCCCCATCGTCGACCTTTTATCCGGCATTCGTCCTATGTCGCGATACTTTTGGCGACCGCACCCCGCCAGGTGATCGTCCTTCACCCTTAGATGACCGTCCCTCATCTTATTCCCCAACAGAGCAGCCGTCCCCTGCTAGGTGATCGTCCTTCACCTTTGATGATCGTACCTCATCATTTATTCTTACCTCTAATCCCCAGAGAATCTTATATCCCCAGCTTGTCGGCCGTCCCCGTCATTGCTTTGTTTCCTGCATTTTTCCCCAGCATGTCGCCCGTCCCCGTCATTGTTCTTTCCCCAACAGTCGTCCTCTGCTCGACGGTCGCCCCCCGTCGCCCACACTTTATAATATACTTTATTTTCTTTTACAATCTATATCCCTTTTCTTCTTCATTTCTGTGAGTGCAAATTTTGGACTGTCTTTGGTATTCAACCACAAGTTATCTTGTTCGCCTGTTAAGCCGTTGCTTACATCCTGCACAGCTAACTCATGTTTGAATAGGGGCAGCTGTAAACACCCCAAATTTGCCCTCACCCATTCACACCATGGCTTGTAATATCCTCATATACATAATTTCAATCATAGCATCCCATATTGCATATTTGCTTCACTACATTGATTCAAAGTCATCTGCATCTAGGGTTTGTGATTTGAGCAATCCAAGAGCCTCTTGAGCCACTTCAAAGGTCTTCAATCACTTCAATGGGGTCCATGTATGTTCAAGCATCATATTATATCCTCTCAAAGTCAAGAATGTCAAAAAATCACAAGAACTGAGATTGGCATGGAAGCAGAGCCAGGTTTGACTGCACAGGTGACCAAGAATTAGGGTTTTGGTTTCAAAGGCCATAACTCCATTTTTTTGGTCATTCTTGTTTCTATTGATCTCTATATGGTATAGGGATCATGCATATCAATTTTCATGAAGAAATTCCATGGGGAAGGCACCTAATCAAGAGTTGACTTCTTGAGCAAGTCAGTGCAAAATCAGGGCATCTGAGGCCCCCAATGACCCAACCAAAGGGTGTTCTTCATCATTTTGATTATGTATGATCTTTATTTGATCATAGAAGATGTTGGAAGTTCACAAAATTGAAGGATTTCAAGCCATTTGCAAAGTTGACTTTTTGGGAAAATGACTTATAATGGAAACTTGCCATTTTGGGAAACTTTTTCAACCCTTGCTTTTTGATTCAAAAATGCCTCAAATGGGAAAACTTTGGTCATGAAAGTTGTAGAATGGATCATTCCCTTTTCAAAAAGTACAAGAACTTGTTCTAATTCATTTTGGATCAAAAGTTATGGCCTTGCAAAGTTGGATAAAATCATTGAAATTTCACTTTTGCACAAAATGGAAAACTTGCAATTTCTCATGGCAAGCCTTTATGTGACTTCAATATGACCTCTAATCATCATACCAATGCAATACATGACCTAAGATCAGAATTGGCCCAAGGGATTTCTCATTTATATGCCTTGATTTTCACATAACCATAGGCCATTCTTCATGAAAGTACAAAGAGGGATTTTTTTGCAAAATCATTCTCAAAGGGATTGTATGATCTCTAGCTGGTTTCAAAGCATTGCCATGACTTCATGAGGCATCACACACCAAAATTCAGCAAGGTTTTCTCACATGTACATAACCAAAAGTCATGAAATGTAACAAGTGGGCAAGTTGCAAAAACTCTCTCAACTCATGATCCAAATGCAGCAGCCTCTCATGAACCATCCAAGGGTCATCCTTGACTCAAGCTGAGGCAGGACAAGCCTCTAGATTGTCTCTGACCCGAGCCATGCCTAAGGTACACCATATCTTGACTTTTTGCACAAAGGCCCATACCAATCCCACAGTGACACACCAACTCTCTGCCCAACCAGAGCATGATATGTGGACTTCTAGCAATCCAAAAGCATACCACACACAAGCTGAATCCTCCCACTTTCTTGCATCCACAAAATTCTATCAAAAACTCTCCCCCTTCGAATTTCCTTACACAGCCATGAAACCTCAGTGCTTTCTTCACCAATGAACCACAAATCCTCCATGGAACAAAAACACACCATTAAAACAGCCTGAAACCCCCTAGAACACAACTGTAAAAAACTGCTACACCAGAACTCATCTTCACAAATCAGCCATCAACAAGCGTTTTGAAGCATTCCATTGAGCTCAGGAGGTTCAGGAGAGGCATTTGCATAAGAGAAAGGCCAGGGAAGCTCATCTTCACAGTTCTTCATCTCAGGTAGCTTCAAAATTCCAACTTTTCAGAGCTTGTTTTTCTTGTTATAAAATGAAAGTGTATGTTGTGTTGGTCATGTTGATGTCTTTGGAATTGAAAATGGTGAAGAAATGACCATTTCATGGCTCTCTGAAATTTCACCCGTAAAATTGGTTTGCTTCGATTCCCTCTGTTCTTGGGTTAGAAATGATGTTTGAGGGGTGATTTGAATGGGGTTTGGGCAGAGGATCATTTCCCTGTGTTCAATTTGACTTGGGGTAGCCTGTAGCGAAATCTAGGGTTTTGGGTTCGCCGGAGAAGACGACCGGAAGTCTTCTCCGGCCACCTGAATATCATTAACCCTAATTATGTCATTAATTGTGGTTTGAATATGGAGCGTAGGATGGGCTGACTTCCTTTGACCCGCGCGCGTTTTGATGGCCAGGATCTTTCCATTTTGCCCTAATCCATAATTAACTTAATTAATCCAAATTAATTAATTGTAAAACCAGGTTTAATCAGGTTTGAACTTGGGCCGTAGGATTGCGCGCCAAGTCAAACCTCCCCAGCCCAGATTGCATCTGATCCTCTCATTTTGCATACTTTTCCATAATTCAATTTTTATTCATTTATTTTGCATTTATTTTGTACATTTAATTAAAAATAGCAAAAAGGGTCTAAAAATTCTGAAATTTTTTATCCAAGCTTTAATTAATTTTCAGAACACAAAAATATTTTTATTTTTTATTTTTTGCATTAAAAATTATTTTTAAATCATTTAAAAGTTTATTTTTAATTAATTAATGAAAATTAATTAATTAAAAATACTTTTAGGTATTTAAAAATCACAAAAAAATTCATGTAACATTTAAAAACATTTAGAGACATTGTCCAACCCTCAAACCAAATTTATTTTTTGTTCTTGTTGCCTTTTGATCATTTTCAATGGAATTAAATTCATTTTGAGGCAATATTTTGTGTCAAACTTCAAAAATTCATTTCTGCCTAACCTTTGAGAGTTGAACAATGATTCTTTTTGCATTGCATTTTGCATGACATGTAGTTTATAGGATAAAATTGGCTTGAATTGATCTTGCATTTTCATTTTGTTTTGCATTTTTCTTGTCAAGGCACCTTAAAACCCTTGCAATCTTAGAAAATTCATAACTCTCACTAGGTTAAGAGTTGGATCCCCTCCTTTGGGCAGTGAGTTTGTATAGGTCTAAGGTTCCTTTGATTGCATTTTCAAATTTTTATCATGTCATTTGCTTCTGGTTTTGGATTTTTTTCTTTGTATGTTGCATATAACCCTAATTCATGCTTTCCTTTGCATCCATTTCTCATTTGCTTGCATCCAATGACTTGCCATGACATTTTGTGCATTCATTTGATTCATAATACATATTAGGACATATTAGAATCATGTTTGATCATTGCATCTTTCATTTTCCATGTTATGCATTCATATCATTTCATAACTTTTCATGTATGTTCATGGTTCAAAACATGCTTCATCTGCATCCATTGCCTTGTATGATCATCCTCATGCCTTGCCTCATGTTTGCATCATATATTAGCATCATTAACATCATACTCATGCTTCTGGTTTTGGTTTCATCATCACATTTCATCTCATTTGCATTACATTTCATTTCTTTTGCTAACTTTTCAGGTGGTAAGTTGTTTTGAGAAGTGGATTTGCCTTCACTTCTCACAATCTCTTTTCATCTCTCTTATGCATCATTGCTGCATTTTATCTTGTGCTTTGGATTGAGCTTGCTCATTCTTGTTCATCTTATCTTCTTTCTTCAAGCAACTTGTCTTCTTAAGTGAAGCAAGTTGTTTTGCTTCTCTTTGCTCCTTTCATCTGCTTCTCTCCTTGGTGGTTCCTTGAAGATTTCTTTCTTAAACTCCACAAACCCTAGGAATGACCAAGCATGATAACTTTTTAGGATTGTTTAGTCCCCCACTTAGCTTTTACCTTTGTGTCTCTTTGAGTCTTCTCTTCTCATCTCATAATCAGGGACTAAACCCTAAAGGCTTTAAGGCTTTGTGATTAAGCTTATGCCTGCATCCTTCTATTAGGATGGAGTGTATAACTTTAATCCTAAGTGTTAAAACCTTAATGTGTTTAAATCCTTTAATCAAGTCACTTAATAATCATCAAGACATCAAGCTTGTAACTTGGGCCTTGCATTAGGGTTCTAATTCTTCCTTAATTGGTTAAGAAGGACTAACCCTAGTGTTAATGGACAAGTCCCCCTCAAGTTGTCTTACAAACCATAAAACTAACTTCTTCATCTTATCATTAACTAAAATCCATCTAATAAAGGCTTTGTTTGGTCATGAGGTTAATCCCTAATCATGGATTAAGTTGAGGAGTCTTCCTCAGCTTAAACATTCTCATCTATTATCCTTCTATTAGGATGGTGTAATGAGTCTGTTTAATCCCTGATTATGGCTTAAACTCATTACTCAACACTAAACAAGAACAACAAAAACATCTAAATAATCACAAGTAGGTTAATGATCTTAATCCTACATCAATGGTGATTAAGTGTGAGATGCTGACTTCACACTTAAGGCCTTCTCATTACCCCTAATCAGAGGGAAAATGTGATGAGTTTGTTAACCCATTGGTTTAGTATTAAGCCCATTTTCCTATGACAAACTCCAAAAAATTAATAAAAGATTGAAAACTCAAAACAAACAATAATCGTCTCCTCCGGGATTCTTTACTCATCTCATTCACTCACAAACGAGAACTCGCTTCTTCCGTCTAATGCAAGACAGTTTGCACCTGAGCCAGGCAGGTCATACACTTGAGCATAGACAAGTAAGCAGTTCACAAGTCAATTCATCCTTCAGTCTCTTTGGGTCAAACTACGGTGTTCTGACTTCCTCATTGCACGAGAGGATACGTAGGCATAACTTAACAGTTATCGAACAAAAGTCTCTGTATATTCCCCCTTCTTTCAGCATCATTCTTTAAGCCTCATAGTCTTGAGCTCCATACTCTTGTTCTTACACTGACACTTCTCTTATACACTTCACTTTTCTTTTGCACCGACACTTGCATTCTTTCCAGCTCTTTTATACACAGAATGCACTAACACTACCCCTTTAAAACACAAATCTTTTAAGCGCGGATCCCGTCGAGTACGGCGGACAATCTGGGTGCTAATACCTTCCCAGGTTGTAACCAACCCCCTTTCTCAGTCTCTCTGGTTCGCAACCGTCTTATCCATATCTTTCCAGGTCTATGCAGCATTACCTTTCCTTCGGGATAAAAATGCCTAGCTGGCGACTCTTTCTTTTTCTGAGTTCACCCCTTTGTGTGTTCTCTTCCTCTTTCACCGACCGTTCGCGTCTGTACCCCTTCTGACTTCGTGTGTCATTTTGGTGGGAGCGACAATATTTACTGTTTTGAATTAATGTGTACTAGTTGTCTCATAGGCTTATCTCCTGCACCTATAGGGTTATCTTCTCCACATATAGACTATATTAATTTTCCACATATGTCTTATCTTCTGCACATATAGGTTTATCTTCTGAACATATAGACTATATTAATTTTCCACATATGTCTTATCTTCTGCACATATAGGTTTATCTTCTGCACATATAGACTATATTATTTTTCCACATATGTCTTATCTTCTGCACATACTTCTTAAATTTATTAACTTAACAAATGTATTAACATAATAAATATTAACTTAATAAATATTAACATAATAAATAGTAACATAATAAATATTGACTTAATTATTAACTTAATAAATATTTACATAATAAATATTGACTTAATAAATGTATTAACTTAATAAACCCTATCTTACATATATATATATATATATATATATATATATATATATATATATATATATATATATATATATATATATATATATATATATATATCATACTTCTTAATAAATGTATTAACTTAATAAACCCTAACTTACATATATATATATATATATATATATATATATATATATATATATATATATATATATATCATACTTCTTAATAAATGTATCAACTTAAAAAACCCTAACTTACACACACACACACACACACACATATATATATATATATATATATATATATATATATATATATATATATATATCATACTTAATAAACTTAATAAACCCTATATATATATATATATATCATACTTAAATAAACCCTAACTAACTATATATATATATATATATATATATATATATATATATATATATATATATATATCATACTTAATAAACTTAATAAACCCTATATATATCATACTTAAATAAACCCTAACTAACATATATATATATATATATATATATATATATATATATATATATATATATATATATATATATATATATATATATATATATATCATACTTAATAAACTTAATAAACCCTATATATATATATCATATATATTATACTTAATAAACTTAATAAACTAAAATAAACCCTAACCCACGTATACACGTTTGCCAAATGGATTGGCTAACCAAGGCACATGTAAACCTATTCGCCAAATGGATTGGCGAAACCCTACATGCATTCGCCAATCAACATGGCTACTGAACAATACCTGCTAAAGCTGAAAACACAACAGAGATTCGTAAATCATATATCACACAATCAATTCATATATTACACCAACAACTTCTAATAATCTCATAATTATTTCTAGGCATTTTTTACAAAATATTTTCAATGGCTTTACTAACAATGGGAGATCAACATCGAGGCACAATCGAAAATATCGCGTCATTTGTAAGTTTTTTCTTCGTATATATTTTTACACATATATTTATATATACTTTTTACTCTTGCATATTTTAACTTATTTCGAATAATATTTTTACAGAATGTAAAAAGATTTCGGTGTCGGGTGCACGACTACATAGAGTTTGATCCGATCATTGAACCGTATCTACGTTCATGCGGATTTGGTGAAGTCATAAAGGTGCACAACAATTCTATAGACACAAAATTCATTTTGGCACTACAAGAGAGGTGGAGGCCAGAGACACACACCTTTCACCTGCCGTTCGGTGAATGCACTGTCACATTGGAAGACGTCTACATGCTTTTGGGGTTACGTGTATCCGGTAGAGCTGTCTTTGGTAAGGTCAACCATGAAATTTCTATTGTAGCGGACTTGTTGGGTGCCCCTCTCATTGACCAGGAGCAGCCAACAAATACTCGTAGCAGGGGTTCAGGTATTAATCTAAGAGTCCTTAGAGCCCACTACGCTAGTTTTATTTTAAACGAAGAATCAACCGAGTTAGAAAAAATTCAAAAAACTCGGTGTTTATTATGCTTTTATTCGACCATTTTTTATTTCCCCACGGTACCGGAAACACAATAAATATGATGTATTTACCATTGTTGCGAAACATCAACAATGTAAATACATATAGTTGGGGTTCGGCTGTTTTGGCACATTTGTACATTAGCCTTAGTAAAAATGCCGCAAAGGATACTTGTACATTTTTTGGTTGTGCATTTTTGTTACAAGCTTGGGGGTATTCAAGACTGCCGATGCTCGCCCCACGCAACATGAATCCATGCCCGTTCCCCTACGCAAACCAGTAAGTCTACTATTAATTTTTATTTCCAAACATATTAAATTTTAAATATTTAAATTGTTATTGTATCTAAATGATTTTAAATCTATTGTGCTTAGCTGGTCCGATCTTGGGATGGATTATAGTAGAAATCCAAGAAGTTTCATAGTTTTATATCGCAGTTTGTTAGACCACGTGGGGATCGATCAGGTATTGTCATATATAAAAAATATATTTTCTTTTTAATGCATATTATTCACTAAAATAATTTTCTACTAAACGAATTTTTTTTTACGTAGTTCATCTGGCGGCCATATTTAACCCTCGACCATGAGCCTAACCCAGAGGATGCTGAAATTTGGACAGCAAAAACATCAATCATCTGGTTCACTACGATTGAAATGCACCAAACAGATCGGGTGAAAATGCAGTTCGGAATGCAACAGGATATTCCGGGCCCTCCGACATGTTTGGGAGAATGACATTTGAAAAGAGTAAGTGACATATGGAATATGGAAGATTGGAGAGACTTTGCAAGGGAATTACGTCAACAATGGAGGAATCGACGTCAACATGTCCTAACTGACCAAGTGCTGCAAAATGTCAAACCAACTAGAGAATATTTAGTTTGGTTTAGGTCAGTTACTACGCAACAATGGGTGTCTGATAACCCATACTTGATTGACCCGCGCTCGCAGGCCTCAGCATACGCCCAACCACCAACCCCACAACATGACTACCCCACCCAATTCCAGCCATCGACTTCAAACACCCATAGACCATTCCTCCAAACACGTAACCCCTACATGCCACAAACCCAATCACAACAACAAGAGCCTTACCAACACCAATATACCCCCGACAACACCTTCATATCCACACCAACCTATAGCCCCCCACCTTTGTTTCGTTCTCAAAACGAGGCAATATCCTCATTTGGTCAAGCTTATCGTCCTCACCTAACCCAATCCAACCCAGCCCAACCTATCCGACCCAACTTTGAAAACATGGGCACACAACTGAGTTACGGCAGCGCCTTTGGCAGCAACCCTCCACGTAATTGGGGACAAGCAGTTGCAAATATAACAGAATCATGGAATCAACAACAACCGCTTCCACAAAACACACAAATACAAGCGGAACCTCAACCACCTCGTGGTAGAGTTCGAAGACGGGGTCATCCCCGTGGTTGTGGTACTGGGGGACAGTTAGATCGGGCGGGAAATTAGTTTTTGTACTGTCGTTGTTGGATTATTAATAATAATTTTCTTTTATATTATATTTCTCTTTGTCAGATTCTCTAATTTTCTTTTATATGAATAATTTTCTTTTAATATAATTTTCTTTTATATAATTATATATATATATATATATATATATATATATATATATATATATATATATATATATGTATATGTATATATGAGTATACATAGATATATACTTATATATATATATATATATATATATATATATATATATATATGAGTATATATATATTTATATATATGTATATATGAGTATACATAGATATATACTTATATAAATATATATATATACTCATATATATATATATATATATATATATATATATATATATGAGTATATATATATTTATATATATGTATATATGAGTATACATAGATATATACTTATATAAATATATATATACTCATATATATATATATATATATATATATATATATATATATATATATATATATTTATATTATATATATATATATATATATATATATATATATATATATATAGATATATATACATATATATATATATACATATATATATATACATATATATATATATATATATATATATATATATATATATATATATATATATATACATATATATATATATACATATATATATATATATATATATATATATATATATATATATATATATGAGTATATATATATATTTATATATATGTATATATATACTCATTCTCCAATTGGTATGGCTATTTTAACACAACAATAACACTCATTCGCCAATCCATTTGGCGAATTAGTTAAATTTTTTTGAAGCTAGCCAATGCATTTGGTGAATTAGGTTGAAAATGAACTTGTTCTCCAAGTTGATTGGCGAACATGCATGCAAACTATGTTAGTTTGGTAATTTTTTTTAAAACATTGTTATTTTGGAAATTAAATTATTAATATATGTTATTCTGGAAAAAAATTCAATCTTTGTCTTAGTCTTATTTAAAATATAGTATACGATATATTATATTTTGACACAATATATTATATTTGTCTTTGTCTTAGTCCTAGTTTAAAATATTTTTATATAAAATATTGTTTATAAAAATATTTTGGATGAATAATGCAAATTTGTAACTATGTCACTAGGGAGAGGAAAGTCGAAGAAACAGACCTTTCAGATGCCAGAACATGGCAACTCGACCGGAGATGCCACACAAAACACAAAAATAGAGAGTGAGAAGAGTATTGAAAAGGAATCGGAAGCTAAACCAAGTGAATAAACCACTGGGAAAGAAACACAAAAAAAAGGATTTAGGGTTATCTGAGAACCCTAAAATCAATGATCATTTGTGACGACTTTCTGAGTCTGACGGTTATTAACTGCAAGTGCACAGGCTATCACGTAGTAATAAAAGATATCGATGCCACAAAGACTTGATAATCAACCTAGTGCCGTCGGGTGTTACTATGTTTAGTTAAGGCGAGTGATGGTTTAAGTTTTAAGAGAAAAAGAAGAATTACTTAATTTAAATTAATGGTAATGATATCAGTATGTAATTGATCCGCCTTTGTGAATTCAATAGAGGTTCGGCTTATTAAAGTTTGTTAAGTTATCTCTGTAAAAACTCTCGGTTTAAAAGTCGTTGACTCAAACTCTCGTGGTCTTGCCTATTACTATACTCCTAAGTTCAATTGAGCGTTCTCGCTGTGTCAATTCAAGTTGGAAATATTGTTTAGAAACCTAAAGGTTCTAATTAGTTTTAAAGCGCTTCCGCTGTATTTAAAACAAATGTCTGATTTCAGCTATCTGATTATGATCTCACACTCCCGTGGTCTTAATCCTAATCTTTTATACTCTCTTACCCTCGCAACGAAAGTTAATTAAAACAAGAAATCGAAACCAGAAAATAGCTTAATTTAAAGCAATAGTCTTATTCTACCGAATTCGTTCCGGTTAGACAACTACATACCGATTAATAGTTTAACTATACATATTAAATAAGAACAAAGAAAGGTAGAAGGATAAGTAATTCATAATATAAATAAATGCAATGATAAATAAATAATAAAGCATAAAAAAATTAGAAACCTGGTTGCAATGTTCTTGATCAACCAAACTTTCGAAAACTTGAAAAATAAACAATAATTCAGTGGCTGGAAACAATTAAAATGGCGATGGTTTCCTAATGATGGAAACTATCACTAGGGGTCGGTAAAGGAATGTAAAAAAAAAACGAATGCTGAAAAAAATAAACTTGCGAACTTCGAACGAAAGAAAACGGCAGAAAATTGGACTTGAACGAAGCTTTCCTCTGCAAAATTGCAGTGACTTCTATTTATAGGCAGTGGCTTAGGTCTGTTGAGAAATTGTAGGTTTGGACTTCGATTGGGCTTTGAACTGAGTTGCATAGACTGAGTTGATTAGGGTGGAGGAAAATTCTCTGGTTTGAGCGAAAGATTTTCACAACGGCTCTCTCTGTTGAAATTTGTTTCGTATTTTAGGTTTCTGGAATTTTGACTTGAGACGAGCGTTTTAAAACTGTAACGAGCAACTTGCATGTTGAGACTGTCAACTTGGATGTGAGACGCCCATCTTGGACATGAGACAGTCGTTTCACCTATGAGAATGGCTTTTTCTTGCTCTTTTCCTTCTATTTTTCCCTCGTTTCTTGTCCAATAAGCTTCCTTTTACACTTTTGCTTCCAAAAGTCATGTTTGATCAAATATCTACAAAACAAACATAGTTCTCACGTAATATCGTCCAAAATACGTAAATTAACATGTTAAACAATCGAAAACCGCATTAAATAATTGATACAAATTCGAGTTATCAAATTCCCCCAGACTTGAATCTTTGCTTGTCCTCAAGCAAACAATCTAATATGTTTTCAATAAAATACCTTCATATGCAAACACAAAACACATCACCTATCCGTACGTGGTTGTGCGGCTTTATGTTAAAATAACCAATATTAACTCGAACACCAAAAATACACTAATGACACTAAAATCGAGTAACGTTCTTAAACTCCCTGTACAAACCAATCTGGATCATACTATTATAACTCAACCTAATGCTCTTGTATCTATTTCACCTGGTTTCATTCTGGCGCAATCACATTAAGCCCTTTACCTTTGCACGCGCATAGTGGAATAGCCTGTTAGTGAATTTGATCCTTCTTTTCATACGGGGTCCGATACACAAGTGTGGTAACCCTTTATCACACCGAGTGTAAGTTGTGGGGGATCAAATAATAATTCTCCCTACCAAGTTCAAAACCATATTCCTCTGAACCAACTAATATCAGTCTTTTTGCTTTGACTTTTATGCAACTTAATTGTTTTACCAATGGCTTGCATATTCTTAATATATTTTTTCTTTTTCTTCTTTTTGGAAATTTTTCGGTCAATCACTTATTTGCATCGGCTTTCCACGTAGCTTGTACTTCAGGCGGTGCTGACTGCTAATATAAACTACTCGGGGCTAATTTAGAACTAAAACTTCAAATTTTGGTATAACAGGTATCCAAATCGATATCGCTTCTAAGGGTCTAAGGTGTCAAGACTGTATAAATTTTGTTAAGTCTTTTTTTTTCAGTTTCTAACAAAGCCTATTAACCTATATACTTGAAGGGTGTGTTAAATGAAAACATTCTAATGGAAAAAAAATTTGGTTATGCTAAAAATACTGGAGAGAAATTGAAACTAAAATACTTCGATTAATTTAATTTTATTTCATACAATGAAAGGGAAATCTAATACCTTCTCCAATAATATCTCGGACATTGTCCTCAATGTTGCAAGATATAGGTACACTTCTAAAGAAAACAATAAAAACAATAAAAGCTAAAAACTAAAAACTACTAAACTACTCCTGCGATGGTGGTGGTCTCTAGCCTCTGCCTTTGGCTCTTCCTCGAAGGGATCTTTGTCCATATATTGCTATATGGTCTGGTACGTCTACATGATATATGAAATCATGCATATTATGAACCTCTTGTGTCAGGCCATCCAAAGCTTCTATGTTGGCGGCGATAATTCCTCCTTGCTCTGTCTGAGCGAGCTCCATCCTCCCCATCCTCTCTGACATCTCCGCTTAATGCTTCTGCTGCATCTCTTGGGTCTGAATGATGGCCGCCATAATGTCATCCATAGACGCGGGTTGTTGATTCCTTCGCCGATGTCTAATGGAGGTGCTGGTGCTGGTAAAATCAGCGGCTCTCGTATCATCAGTTTCAGCTTCATCCATGGCCTGCTGTACCTCATCGATCCCGACAACTTATTGCTCTTCATATGCAGCCGTACCTGGTGAAGGAGCGTTGAGGTCGAAATTCTAGTTTGCTCGAACCATCACATCTGTCCTGGTGTTACAGGGTAAGACGATTCTCCGGATGACCTTGTTCCTGACAACCAGGTTGTGCCTACCATCCTTCCTTTGCCTGATTAGGTGACTGGCTATGCAATACTCCATATCAAGGCACACATCGGGTGCTCCATATAGTTGGTTCAGGTTTTCCTCTAGACCCAGCTTAAGTGCTATGTTAGTACTCATGCTGCCAAAATGAAAGGGTGCTTTCCCTCTATTGCAGATGTACTCAATGTTGTGAAAGATGGAGGCCACAGGGTTCACACGGATGTTGAAGAAGGCGCAGTAAATTAGGAAAGCTCCCTTTGATTTACTTTATGATTGTTGAACCTTCCAAAAATTATGCTGGATACCACCCTCTGAAAATAGCGGATGGCAGGGTTATGGATATGAGTTACATATAACTCATCCTACGCCTACTGCCTTTCTCCTGTTAATTCTTCCCACAAATTAAAAGCATTAATCTTCCAGTCTCCATCATTTGGAGTGGTTAAGTATACACCTTCGCCTTGAGGAAATCCGAACCACTCACTGAATTGCTCCTGAGTGACGGAAAATTCCCTTCTGAAGAGACGGAACATGATATTCCTCACCAGGAATTTTGTTGCATATTTGGGCATGTGGTACTCATAGGAACTTAGAAATTCCAAGGTAAGTGTGGTGTAGGTGGGCCTGTTGGTTTTGCAAAGTGTCGTGAGATCAGTCTTCTCGATCAAATAGTTGACGCTGTTGAGGAGTCCCAAATGAGTCAGGCAGTCCTCGTCAACGTAACTAGTGACGTTGATAGTTCTCTCACGAAACTCTGTAAAATGTGCCCTTTGGAGAACTCCAGCAGCACCTTCTCTTGAAATAAGGTTTGTGGGTGTTTGCTCTGTCATTATAGAAAGGTTTTGGAGAAAATAAGATGAAAAGCAAAGAAAATCGAATTTGTCTGTGAAGCTTGGACTGGTATGAAACAAAAATAATGCTGTAAATATAGAAACAAAGAGTGGATGAGTGGGGTGGTTGAGAAAATGCTACAAAAATGATGATCTGAAATGGTTGTGTGAAAATGGGAGTTGGTAGTGGGGATTTTATAGGAGGTGGGGGAATGACTGTTAGGGAGAAAATAGATAGTGGGGATGCAACGGTCGTGAGGACCATTGTAAGACGAACGTTATAGGGTCTTGAAGGTGAGATGCCTGTCTGGGTTCTGTGAAGGTCATCACAAACCTGAGACGGTCGTCTCAATTCTTGGACGGTCGTCTCAACTCATAATTCTAAACAACTCCTTATTTATGTGCTTCAACCCAGTCTGTTATACACTAATGCATTTGTACAATGCTTTCATGTATCTGGTGTGTGTAGCAGGTAACAAAATAAATAATGTAGCAGGTTAACTTCTTATATTAGTACTGGAATTTTTTTTAGCAGTAGGTAAACAATAATTCAATATTTGCATCATACTAGCAATGCATTATAATTTCATCAAACTGATATATTTAAACACCAATAACACATGAATTTTAATATTTTGTTAGAGCATTCTTAACACACTTGAGCAATAATAATTTAAGGCACACACAAATTAAGAACAAGACCAAAGTACTTTATTAAGGCTAAGAAAATTGCAAGAGTCATAATTCAAAATAAGCTGAAAATTAAAAATAGACTAGAAATCAAATTTAACTAAATTAAAAAATGCTGAAATTTTATAAAAATGCAAGAAAATTCTAAAGAGTGTAAATGTTGAAATTTAGCCACGATTTTTGCAGATTGAGTCTATCGCATCTCTCAAATACTTAAACTGATTCATTTCCATATCTCTTAAAGTGACGATATCTATACGCAGGCCGCGAATGTCATACTGCATGGTTTACATCTCAGCTCAGAGACTTTCTAAAGAAAGCTCATGATTGTTTGTAGTAGGTCTAGATTTCTCAGCAGGTTTAAGTTTCTCTTTTTCAGGCTTCTCGACTTCTACCATATCATCCGAATCATAGTAATTTGAGGGGGTCTTTGGATCTATTTCAACTTCAGACCAAACATCTCCCGGTTCATAAATTGGCTTATCTAAATCATAGAGCCAGTTGTGTTTACTATGCACACTCGTTCGTGCGCTCATGGCCAGGTAGCATTAAATGCGGCATAACTACACATTGATCAAAAGCTTAAAATGGTCAGGACCTCGGTCATAAAGCATCTCCCTCTCAAAACAGAATGTGATATCCATGAGCCTAAACTCTCCAAGTGGTTTAATATTAGCAAGGCGGGTTCTAAATTCCATCACATTAGCAATCTTGGTAACTAGTCCACCTATCATGATTTGACGGTGTTCACTCTAGATAATTTTGCAAAAGTTCGCAAACATGAAAGTCACCGCATTAACCTCTCTAGAGGTGAAAACACATAACATAATGAATAATTCCTCTCTAGAAATAGTTATATCGCTATCGGCTATTCCGAACAATGAATATGCTAGGATCATATGGAAGTATCTAATAGCTGGGTTATGAATCTCAGTGGACAACATAGGGTATAAATCATGATCAGGTCGTCCTGAGATACTACTCAAAAAACGGTATAACTCACCATGTGCAAGAAAATCCTCTTGTGGCTCCGAGAAAAAGGAAGGGCCATCTCATGAATGTTAAACTCACAAGGATATCCAAAAAGTCTAAATGTTATCTTTCCTCTAGTTAATCCTTTTCCACAGTTTGGGTTGTAAACCAATGAACTTAGGAATTCTAAGGTCAGCTCATAGTAGGTTCTATGTTTCCCAAGTGAAAATCCCTCCCAGCCTAGCTGGCTAAACAGGTAGTCAATGCTGGCACCTATGCCTAAAGCTTTCATGGTAGGTACATGAGCAAATTTGGTTAGGGACATAGGTCGTAGGGCTAAAGCTTCATAACGGCGCCTCTAGACGCCATCTCTAAATTCCACAGTCATATTGGTAGTCATGATCAGAGTTAGTGAAAAATAGAGAGATAAAGAGTAGTAGAAGGTAGAAAAACTTTAAAAATCTTGGAATCACACAATAAAACAAATCAACATAAAATCAGTGAGTTTAGAGTATTTAAAAGTCAAAAATTTGAAAAACTAAATAAAAGGAAAATTTAAAACAAAAATTTTAAAAATTAATCGCGGGTTGCCTCCCACTAAGCGCTTCATTTAATGTCGGGGCTTAACACAACTTAAGGGAAACTATTCTAAGGTTTCTGATGGCAATTCTACCAATTTCAAACCCATTGAAAATTCTTGGTCTTCTACGCAATTATAATGTTTAAGACGTTGCCCATTTACTATAAACGATGCACTAGACCTACCCTTAATTTCAATAGCGTCACTACTTAATACTTTAGTTATTTCGAAAGGACCAGACTGAATTCTTTCCTAGAGATTCACTTATCATGCCATTTCTTGGTTCTCTCCTTATATATGCGGGCATTCTCATAAGCGTCTAGTCTTTGTTCTTCCAATTCATGTAAGTCTAGAATATGTTTCTCACATGCGTTAGTGTAGTTAAAGTTTAGGTTTTTAATTTCCCAATAGGCCTTATGCTCTAATTCTTCTGGCAAGTGGCAAGATTTTCCGTAGACTAATTTGAACAGTGTGGTTCTGATGGGTGTCTTAAAAGTTGTTCTATAGGCCCATAAAGCTTCAGGTAATTTAATAGACCAAACTTTCATCAATGTAGTTACAGGCGTTTCCAGAATTTGTTTTATTTATATATTTGAAACTTCTACTTGTCCACTAGTTTGCGGATGGTAAGGTGTAGCTACTCGGTGTCTTACTCCATATTTTAATAAGTTTATCAAATATTCTAGATATGAAATGAGAGCCTCCGTCACTTATGAAGAGTTTTGGTACACCAAATCTTGGAAAGATAATGTTCTTAAAAAGCTTTATGACTACTCTAGTTTCGTTTGTTGGAGAAGCTATAGCTTCTATCCATTTTGAAACATAATCAATAGTTCCCCAAACATCGAAAAACTTCCACTTCAAGAATTCCTTTTTGGGGGATCTCATTGCGCCTCAAGATGTTACCAGTGTGTTGGAATCAGTCGCAATTTAGAATGGCAAGGTGAACATCTTTTCATAGAGTGGGCCAAAATAGGCCTGATTGAAGAATCTTCGCACAAGTCTTCGAAGTGCTTGCATGTCCACAGTAAGGAGCGGAGTGACAATGGGAAATTATGTTTTCCATTTCTTCATCTGGGACACATCGACGGTAAATACTATCGGGTCCTCGCTTGAAAAGCAACGATTCATCCCAATAATACTGTTTTAAATCATGGAAGAATTTCTTCTTGTTAGAACAATTTTGATTCTAATCTTCCATTAAAGTTTTGATGATAACAATAGTTTTTCTAAGAGAATGGAAGTTCTAATTTATATTGCACTAACATGTGTTTAATTTGCAAAATAGTAGTTGTAGAAGTTCTCATAAGGAAGGATAATCTGACTCTAGTCAACATCTTCTAAGAGGAACAACCTAGCGCTCACTTATAGAAGATCTGTTGTCAAAGAGAAGTTCTCATTGAAGACGTTTTTATTGCTTCCTATTCTTTTATGAAACTCTGATATGCGTTTAGAGTATTCTGATTCTCTCAATTAAGGACCATTTAAAGAAAATCAGAATAATGGTTGGGAACAAGAATCTCCTTATTTGGAAGGATTTAATGACAATTAACAACTATCCAAATCAAGCTCTGGATGTTCCCAACGGCTATCTACTTCAAATCATTATTTAAAGAAATCAACCTGAAGATTTGAAGCTCTCGCTTTCACACTTTATCGCTTCTTACACGCTCAAATTATTTTGCTCTCAATATTGTAACATATCACTTTGTGATATAGCTTTTTAAAAGCATTATTAAGTTACATATTTTTAATCTTTGTAAAAGATAATTGATTTTCTTTGAGTGACTAGTTTAGTCAGTAGACTTAAGAAGACTTTGACAATAGGTTATTGTGGTTGTATTCAAATTTGAATAGTGGATTAAGACCTCGTTAAGAGAGGCAAAATCACCTTGGCGGGTGGACTAGATGTAGTTTGAGTTCAAACAAACCAGGATAAATTAAAGTGTCCTTTACAGTCATTTTATTTTTGAAAACCCAATTCCAACCCCCCTTCCTTGTGTTTTTACACTCATTCAATTGGTATTACAACTCTAGGTTCTGAGATATACACTTAACTATGTCAGTAAAAGATCCAGAAGATAAAACACAATGGCAGATGCAGTCAACAACAACAATGACTATCAAAATGACAAGATCAACGTAAAACCTCCAATGTTCAATGGTGACAACTTTGACTACTGGAAGGATGTTCTGGAGAGTTTCTTTCTTGCTCTGGATGGAGATCTTTGGGATATTATGACAGATGGATACACTCATCCTGTTGGAGCAGACGGTCAGAAGATTGAAAGAAAGAACATGACAGCTCAACATAAGAAGGAATTCAGAAACCATCACAAGGCCAGAACCATACTTCTGGATGCTATTTCCTATACAAAATATGAGAAGATCACAAACAGAGAATCAATCAAACACATGTTTGACTCCCTGAGGATGACACATGAAGGCAACACTCAATTGAAGGAGACAAAAGCTCTGGCTCTTATCCAGAAGTATGAAGCGTTCAAGATGGAAGAAGATGAAACAATTGAGAAGATGTTCTCATGGTTTCAAATTCTGGTTGCTGAACTGAATGTTCTGGACAAAGGCTACTCAACAGCAGATCATGTGAAGAAGATCATCAGAAGATTGCCAAAGGCTTGGAGAACCATGGTCACTACTTTGAAGCTATCAAAGAATCTGAACGAGATATCTATGGAAGAACTGATCAACTCTCTGAGAAGTCATGAGATAGAACTAGAAGAAGATGAACCCCAGAAGAAAGGTAAGTTTGTTGCTCTTAAATCTAACAAATCTGATTCTAAAGCTTTGCAGGAAGAAGAAGAAGAAAGCTCTGGAGGCTCATCAGAAGAAGACGAACTATCTCTTCTATCCAGAAAAGTTCAACAACTCTGGAAGCATCGTTAGAAGAAGTTCAGAAATCCCAGAAGATCAAGAAATCACTCTGAAGCATCCTCTGGTAACAGGAAACCCAAAAGCAAAGAAGTAGTGTGCTACGAATGCAAAGAACCTGGACACTACAAGAGTGACTGCCCAAAACTCCAGAAAGAGAAACCTAGAAAGAAATTCAATAGAGAAAAGAAAAAGAGTTTCATGGTAACATGGGATGATTCAGAATCATCTGAAGCAGATTCATACTCAGAAGATGAACATGCCAACATTGCATTAATGGAAAAAATACCAGAAGATGTTCACTCATCAGAATCAGAGTCAGATTCTGACACAGAAGAGGTATTCTCTAAATTTTATAGATCTCAATTAGAAGATAGCCTCTCAGAAATTCTTGAAAAATATCAAAAACTTCAATTCAAATACAAAGACATTAAAAAAAGTCTAGTATCTGAATTAGAGGAAGTTAGAAAACTTAAGTTAGAAAACTCTGAGCTAAAAGAAAATATTTTTGAATGCAAAAATTCTTTTGAAAAACTTAAAGCTCAGAAGGAATCTGAATCAGAAGTTCTACCTAGTTCTGACAGTATAATAAAGCAATATGATTACATTTTTCAAAACTTTCTAGCTAAAAACATAGACATAAGCAAATTGCCTCTATGATCTATGGAGTTAGCAGAAATAGTAGAAGAGGTGTAGGCTATGTGAAAACTAAAGGAGAAGAAACTCTGAAGCTTAAAAAGGTTGATGACATGGTCATAAAAGTTAATACTCCTTTAAGTTCTCATTTTACCCATGGTCATAATCATGATCTAAAATATACTAGTGAGTCATCTTGTTCTACAAGTTCTGATGTGAAACTCAAAATCAATCAGAAGTTTGTAAAAACTAACAAACAAGGACCCAGAAAGATATGGGTACCCAAAGATAAAATTGTGTATGTTGCAGATGTCTTTAACAGCCAAACTAAAACACCAATCTTGGTACCTGGACTCTGGATGCTCACGACACATAATAGGAAGAAAGCATATATTCCAAAGTCTTGAGCTAAAAGTTGGAGGCTACGTAGGTTTCAGAGGCAATAAAAAAGGAAAGATTATTGGCTCTGGGACTATTGGTAATGACACACCTCCCTCTATCTCTAATGTTTTGTTAGTGGAAGGATTAATGCATAATTTGTTATCCATAAGTCAATTAAGTGATAATGGTTATGACATAATCTTCAATCAAAAGTTTTGTGAAGTTGTTAGTCAGAAAGATGGAACAATCCTATTTAGTGGAAAGAGAAAGAACAACATATATAAAATAAAAATCTCTGAACTGAAAAAGTCAGAACATAAAATGCCTAATGTCTGTGGACACTAGGCAATGGGTCTGGCACAGAAGATTGGGACATGTTAATATGAGAAGATTGTCTCAAATTAACAAACTCAATCTGTTCAGAGGACTTCCGAACCTGAAGTTCAACTCAGAAGCTCTGTATGAAGCATGTCAGAAAGGAAAATTTTCAAAACCTGCCTTTAAATCTAAAAATGTTGTATCTTCCTCTAGACCATTAGAACTTCTGCACATTGACTTGTTTGGACCAGTGAAAACGGCTTCAGTCAGTGGCAAGAAGTATGGATTAGTGATCGTAGATTACTATAGCAGATGGACATGAGTAAAGTTTCTTAGACATAAGGATGAGTCAATTATTGTATTTTCTAACTTCTGCAAACAAGTTCAAAATGAAAAAGAGTTTAGAATTGTTAAAGTCAGAAGTGATCATGGTGGGGAATTTGAAAACAAAAAATTGGAATCATTTTTTTATTATTGAAAATGGCATCTCTCACAATTTATATTGTCCTAGAACTCCACAACAAAATGGGGTTGTAGGACGTAAGAACAGAACATTACAAGAGATGGCCAGAACCATGATCAATGAGACTAACATGGCTAAACATTTTTGAAGGCAAAATCACCTTGGTAGGGTTGACTGGAGGTAGCTTGTGGTTGACAAGTGAACCAGGACAAATTCTTGTGTTCTTTATTTCTTTCTCTATTCTTTCATTTGATTGTGTTTGTTTTTTAAAGCGATTATTTTTCAAAACACTATTTAAACCCCCCTTTCTAGTGTTTTCTCACACCTTCAAGATCAATTTTATCTTCTCCAATGTTGAGACATCAAGACTTACATCCTTGACTCAAATTACCTTTAGTTGACTGTCTTGTCTTCATCTTCAATAGGGATCTCCCTCTACTGCATTGAAATCTCATAGAAGACACGATCAACCTTAATGTTGAACCAAAATCTCCCCCTTACAAGCTATGGAGGGTGGAAATGAATCACCTCCATTTTCTTCAAGTTGACGATCTCCACCCATTGAACATAATATCACCTAACACCTTCAAGAAACACTGCCATTAGCCTAAGATTGTATACATCTGATCATGATTATAAATTGCCTTTATGAGTTGACTTGAGAGAAGTCTCAAGTATCTTTGGCAACTTCCTTCATGATCATGTTATTTATCCAACCCGACTTCAGGATTCCTAACGAAATCACCCTTCTAAGAATCAAGATATCACTACCAACCATTAATAACCCTCTTTATTCCTTTGCACACGCCTTTGGAATGATTAGGGTTTCAATGATGTTGATACCTTCAAGAGCACAAGCAAGATCAAGAATAGATTCCACCATCTATTCTCTCTGGACAACAATTATCACCATCTATTCCTACAAATATGTCTTCATTGATCAACATCATCATAAACACCAGAACTCTAATAATTCTTCCAATCAGTGACACAAGCAGTGAAAACCAATGAGCAACTTCAATAGTCTTCAAGAAAGATGTCAACACATATTATGGGACATTATCAACGAATGCCACCAGCAGCAGAAAATTCACATAAGATATGAAAAACCATCAATAGTTGTTCCCTTTGACCTAGAACACTCATTCCATCCATCAATGCCCTTCAAGTATATCATAATGAGTGATCATATTAACTCCTTTTGTTTAACACTATAAAGTATCTCCCAAAGAACTCATCATGTAACAGATATGATGCTTGCTCTGATACCAAATAAAATTTTGGTGCGTAGATCATAGATGTCCTAACCACTTATCAGGACTTGATCTATATTATGAGTTAAACAAGGATCAGGCGTGCAGACTGATATTCAACAATATCAGGGCATGAACATGTTAGATGTTCCAACATCTTTCTCGACATGTTTGTGAAGTCAACATAATAACATAGTTGTATAATTGAAGAACGATAAATAACACCATGACTTGTTAACCCAGTTCGGTCAAACTCACCTACTCTAGGGGATCCCAATCCAGGAAGAAGATTATAATATAAGTAGATTATTGATTGTACAAAACCATCTATTATATAGGTAAACACACACCTTTTACCTAACCCTACCGAATGTAATCAATATCGCAGAAAACCATCCTTAATCAGGTTGCACCCAACAACTCCATCGTGTTGCACCCCTGCAACTTTACCATTCACAAAATCCCCACCTTTCTATGAAATGTTCAAGAAACTCTCTTTGACTATTTACTCTCATTGGATATGCTTCAAAGTTTCATCTAAGAAAAATACACAATTCATTACCTACTGGTTTCTGAATCTGTATCAACAACTATGTCTACCTCATTGTATCCAACTGATACAAAGGGTAACTTAAAACACAAGAAATCCAACGACTATTAAACCATATGAATTATTTTCTACTTTACGAAAGTGTTACAAGGATTAATTATTTTGCCCTAGGTCTAAGGTCTTCTATTTATAATCTTCTGCTGATCCATGGGCCTCGATCTCCTGTCTTCTGATTCGTTGATCCATTGTTTATTTGTCGGAGAGAATCTTGGAGAAGATTTAAATCAGATTTAAATCTTCTTTTGTAACAGTCCAGGATGTCGAGTCTTCATGCTGGAACATCTTATTCAACATCTTCGTTCTTTGGCAGAATTCTTCACTTAGCGCGTTCCCGTATTTCTTCATCTTTATCATTGTCTTCAATTTTAATGTTTTGCCAAAAACTTGTCCAAATCCTTAGTGCTTTCATAATTGATTTCAACACTCTTGCTGCCTTTGATGTTGTCTTGCTGGAAGCTCATTTTGGGGAAAAGGAAATCAAATATTCTCTTTGGGGGTGTGATGGGACCAAAAGTCTGGGTCCAACCGGATTCACTCTCGAGTTTATCAGAAGATGTTGTCATTTCATTAAACAAGACATTTGTGCTTTTGTCAAGGATTTTCACCAACATGGTCATCTATCCAAGGCTTACTATTCTTCTTTTTTAGGTTTTCATCCCGAAGGTGGTTTTCATCCCAACATGGATATTTCGACTTCCATTATCCTGTCATAGTCTCTGGGCAACACAGAAACCACATTGCAAGTTACGTCGAAGGACGCATCAGACTCTGAGCTGAATTCATCAGTAACTTCTTCGTCTTCTGGCCTTTTGTTGTTTATTTTCTGCATCTCTGTTGTGTCACTAGATTTATCTCTCTGGGGGAGTTCTTCTTTCGCCAGAGCTTTCCTTTTGCTTATTGTCTGCACACACTTGCTTGGCTCAGCTTTATTCTCACCAATCCTTTTTTGTTCTACAGTTTCTTTTTCAATTCTCTTCTGCCTTTGGAATCTTCTCCATTGGGACCTGGACATAGGATTCTTCCCCTTGTAGTTTTCAGAGACGTACTTTGGCTTTGCTTTTTCTACCTCCTTTTTCACTTCTATTGAGGCACCCCTGTTCACTTCAAAACTTTTCCATCTCTTCTGACCTTGGGCATCCCTTACAGGTTGGATCCATTTGTCATCGTTCGGTTTGTTGGATGGTTTATAGGTGCTGTAAAGTCTTTCTCCTATTCCTTGGTTATGATGCTCCCTTCTTCTTAGGTCGAACTTTTCATTTCTGACTGGTGGGACTGCTCCCCAGTTCCTTTTCTTTTGGGTCTTTTCTGCTGCTTCTAAGTCATTAGCTGCTTTCCTGTCGAACACAGCGCTGCACCTTGGGCAAAGCATAATTTCTGCGTTCTTCCTCTGGCACCTCTGGATGAATTCGACAAGACTTTCATTTTCTTCTGGGTAAACCAGCTTCTGATGCTTCTCTTGATGTTTCTTTCCCCTGTTGGTGTCTGGTCCTATCTTCTGAGTGACTTCCACCATATGAATCCCTGCATTCTGCTCACTTGTGATCTTCAATTTGTTCATTTTTTCGACTAGCATCATTTCTTCAGGGATATTCTCCTTCAACTGATTCACACTGCCTTTTGGGTGTAAGCCCTTATAGATGTACTTGCAGCACTGTGCCACACCTTCGGCAGAATCTTCTTTAGTTTTGGTGGTACTTCTGTTTATTGGTTCGACAATGTGGACATTGTCAGCAGTCTCTGTTCCTTTGATCTTGTCATGACTAAGGCCTTCAGTGGCCTCTTTTTGGACAATGAGGGCTTTGTTATCTTCCTCCTCATTATCATTTTTGAAAGAATCTCCCCATCTTGTGGGTTTGATTTTGCTGATGTCAGTTTTGGAGCTTGGTGGTGCTGAATATTTCACCATGAAGTCAAACTTCCCACTGGGTTCTCCTAGAGTGTCCCAGATCATTCCATGCTCAGCATCTCTGTTATAGTTTTTCTTGTCGAAGCTTCTACCAATCTTGACTGTATTCCTTCCGTCGAAACCTTCAGTAGTTTCAATGGCGTTCTCTCTGTCGAAGTCTTCAGAAGCTTTGACTTCTTCTTCCTCAGCCTGGTCAGTAAGGTCATCAGCCCCCTCCACCACATTTACATGGGTGTCGAAGCCCTCAGCAACCTCTATCATGGTGAAGTTGGTGTCGAAACCTTCAGTGGCTTCTACTATTTCAAAGCTTTCCTCAAACATGATTTCCATTTCGACCACATTCACCATTTCTGGTTCAGCATAGTTGGCCTCCACAACTTGCATGGGATTGGATTCAATTCTCATCTGTTGCTTAGCTTTGTCTCCAAACTTCAACCTTCCATTCTGGATTGCATTCTGGATAAGATCCCTAAAAAGGTAACATTGAGAAGTTTTATGACCCAAAAAATTATGGTATTTGTAAAAACCTCTCTTTTTCTATTGGTCTACAGGAGGCTCCTTAGTGCCTGCTGGTTTTATTAATTGACCATCTTTAACTAATAAATCAAAGATTTCATCACATTTGGTGATGTCGAATGTGTAGGTTCTTTTAGGAAACCTGTCATTCTTTTCCATTTCGACTGGATTTTTTCCATTCGACGGAGCTAAAACTTTACAGGAATATGGAGGGCCTTGTTTTAGTTGTGCCAGATCAATTTCTTGCTGGTCGAAAATGACTAGTTCGTTTTCGTCATAATCATCTTCCTGAACTATTCCTACATAGGCCACTCTTTCCTTCTTGTTTTTATTTGATCTAAATTTCTCATTTTTTAGCCTTTCTATTTGCCTCACTCTATCTGCTAGTTGTGCCATGTCTCTCAAGTACTGGGTATCTAATTTTTTCCTTATGGAATAATCCAGACCCCCTGCAGCCATTTCGACTAGTTCTTGTTCCGGCACTTGTGTAAAGCATCTGGTCTTTAACAATCTAAACCTATTCAAATAATCATCTATAGGTTCAGATAATTTTCTTTTGACACTTGCTAATTCTTTCAAACTTATCTTAGTTTGTCCCATATAGAATTGTTCGTGGAACAATCTTTCTAATTGGGTCCATGTAAATATTGAAGTTGCAGGCAGAGAAGTAAACCAAGTGAAAACATTTTTCGTCAAGGAACTTGGGAAATATTTCATCCTTAAGTTTTCATTATTAGCGATCTCTCCTGCCTCTACCAAGTAACGCGCTATGTGTTCTATTGTGGACTCACTAGTGTCCCCTGAGAATTTGGTGAATTTGGGGACTTTCCACCTTGGTGGTAATTCTTGTTGCAAAACATATTCAGACAAAGGGGAAGTATAACTAGGCCTTTGTAATCCTACGTTTACTCCATTCTGTGCCATTATTCTCTTAACCATGGTTGCAATATTATTTTCGACAGGCAGATTGTTGTGACGCATTCTCTGCTGTAATATCTCATCAGCATTTTGGTCTCTTTGGACTATTATTCTCCTAGGTTCCTGTCGAATGGGTTCTTCTACATGAGGTTGTTCGTCTATTACCTCTAGGCCTCTAGGATTTTCTTGAGGGTTTCCTAATGGCCTTTGGTTTATAGTAAGTTCTTCTTCGACAGGCCTATTGGCAGGATTTTGATTTAACTGTAATCTCTTATGTGCTTGAGGGACTCCAAAAAAGTTAGCAATGCGTGCCATTTGTTCTGCCAATATCTGGTTCGTTTGGGTAGTATTTTGTATTAAAGGATTAAACACT
Source organism: Lathyrus aphaca (assembly GCA_963966055.1). Classification (NCBI taxonomy): domain Eukaryota; kingdom Viridiplantae; phylum Streptophyta; class Magnoliopsida; order Fabales; family Fabaceae; genus Lathyrus; species Lathyrus aphaca. Next base: position 341,161,614 of record OZ014524.1, read on the forward strand.
TCCCCCATTTGTTGTGTCAATGCCTGCACCATATCATGCTTGCTTTCATCCATCTGTTGACGGATTACTTGCGCAGAATGGTTCGTCATAGTTGGCATATGGAATCCTGGTGGAACCTGATTTAATCTACTCCCATTTCCACCATATCCTGATCCTTGCAATGGTGAAGACATTTGAACCATAGCATCAGAAAATAATGGTGACGAATTATGTAAGCTTGCCATCATTGAAGTTGGCATTCCATATGGCTGTTCTCTCCCAGACATGGGCAGAGAATAATTTATAAATGGCCTAAAGGTGTTTCCTCCAGGAGGAAGGGTTCCCATGGGCCTTGAGTGTCCCATGTTGGAAGAACTAGGCGCATTTTGGGACCCTGACACTGTTGGTATCGAATCCACTGATGGAGGCCTAATCTGTTCTAAAACAGGGCCAAAGACTGCTACTCCTTCTGACGAAGGGATAGGATTGGAAACTGGAATGGTTTCGTTAGGATTGTTTGAAGTATTTGGCAAGTTAGCCATCTTTCTTCCTCTTGTTCTTTTTGGTCTTTCTACGTCGGTTACGGCTAGTTTACCACTTCTAAGAATCATACAACGCAGCAAGGAATAATTTGTCTAAGAGGATTCTCTATTAATTCTTATTAACTGCACTGGTCCCACTGGGCGTGCCAATTTGTTCGCTGTGATTTCTGACGAACAACCTCTGGTTAACCAATCTCTCAGAAAACTGGGTTACTTGCAGGACCAACCAAACAAGTCCTAGGACACATGTGCAATTAATTGTCGAATTACTCTTAGTGTTGTGAATGATTTGTGGTTTGTTTTGTTAATAATATCAAAGTGTTAAATGCTTTGAGTTTGAAAGTAAAATAAAGTTGAAGTTTAAACAAAAGTAAGAAAAATGGCGAAAGATGTAAAACTTTGCAGGAAAGTAAATAAAACTTGAAGATAAAATAACTTGATGAAACAAACTTAATGATTTAAATAACTTGAAAGAAAAATGGTGTTCAACACATACATTGTTCCAAATATCAGACTCATTTTCTCTCACACTGGGTACTTAGAGTATTTACAGGATTTTGTATAAGTTTTCACACACACATTCTAAACACAAACTATCCTATTTATATACAAACAAAGTAACTGCCTAGAACGGGAAAATTCTAACTAAATGACAAGTGTCAGCCTGCATGCAATTTCCTTCTCTGAAACTTCCATGTGTCCAACTGCCAAAGGTTGCAACTTTTGAATTTTGAACTCTTCCCTTTGGTGACGAAACATTACATCTCTTTGTGTGTCGAAATGTCGAAGAAGAAGAAACTCTTCAAACTTTACGAACCAACGCTTCTGCCAAACACCTTCCTTCTGTCGAAGTGTCGAAAGACACACTCATCTTGTCGAACACCCAACTATAAACAGGTTCCCAAACTTGGCTTGCCAGAACACTATTTGCCCTCCTGTCGAAGCACTTGATCTTTTGACCTTGTCAACATCTCCTAAACATCTTCACTTCTTCTTTTTCTTATCTACTGATCATCCTCTCAGCAACAGAAATGACTTCATGTCTCAAATTTCAGAGTGTCGAAATTATGTGCCTACAAATTGCCCCCCAGCAAAGATGTTTTCGACTAATTCTGTAGAAATATCCTTTGCTGTCGAAATGACTTCTGACACCATGTCAGTCTCATTAATTATAAAGTGACTTTGTTGAGTCCCAAGGAAACACTATGATTTCAACTTTCTGAAAAAAAACGTCTCATCTAGCCCACGTTTACACAACCTTCCATAACCCTATATTCTAGCTAAATCATGGGCTCCCTACCAACTGTCACCTTTAATCACCACCATTGATCAAAACGCATGTCCCCCATGACCTAAACTGAAAATTCTTTTTTTTTTCTTTTTATTTATTTTTTATATACTGTCACCTTCTATAAATACCCTCTTCTAAAACCTTTCATCCTTTTTACATTCTCAAACTCTTCTTCCCTTAACAAAGAAAATCTCCATTAAAACCCTTTTAAGCTTTCTGTTACTCCAGCTCCAAGCTTCTCATAACAATGGCACCTCCAAAGAACATTGCTGACCGTAGTGCTAAGAAAGCAAAGAAAACTGCTGATCTCCCTCCTGCTCACACATTGTCTGGACCCACGCAAGTGAATCAACAGCAGTACATCCTAGAACCTCCAAATGAGAGGGAGAAAGCTAGTATCTACAGATCTCAGGTAATGATCCCTATCTTTGTCTCTGGAGTTCACCATGCAATGTTAGGTCCTATCTCTGATCCTAATGCTGACCCAAACCGTTTAAAGGATTTTTATCCTTGCTATTCTGCCTCTAAACCAATAGGTGCTAGTAAGAACCCTAAGACTGTCGAAACATCTTCTAAGAAACCTAAGATCCCCATAGCTTCGACAGAATTAGACTTGTCATACTTAAATCAAACTAGGATCTTTAGGAGCCCTCCCCTAACAAAAGACCCTTCCGATTATTTAGCTTGGCTCACTAGAGTCGAAAAGGTCAAAGAAAAATTCTGGAAGAAGACTGGTATTTATGACCTGATTCAGATGTCGAAATAAGGCCCACGCTACTGCCAGAATATGCTGCTGGCTTCTTTATATTTCTGGGACAGTACCTACAACAACTTCCATCTTCCCTGTGGTATGGTTACCCCCACTCTTTTCGACATAGCAGCCATCACTGGCCTTAGTCCTATAGGAGAAATCTTTAATCCTGAGCACATAAATAAAGATCCCATAGGATTCGACACAAAACACGCTAGCTATTCCTTATTCATTGCTTATCACCAAGGCGAAGGCACTGAGGAAGTGTCCGACAGAGAACATATTGCTTTCCTTACTTTGTGGTTAGCCAAGTTTGTCTTCTGCACCAGATCACTCCAGGTTGCCAGAAGCTATATTACCATGGCTAATCAACTTCATAATGGAGTTGCATTTTGTCTAAGTGAATTGCTTCTGGAAAATATCTATGAATCTCTGAGTGAGAGTGTGAGCAACTTAAAAACCATCAAGGACAAAGGAACCATCAGCCTCACAGGCCCCTTCTGGCTCTTACAGTTGTGGCTGAACGCAACCTTCGAAGCCTGCATCCCTATCAAGAGACCAGTTGACGAAGAAGAAGTGAAAGACAGGCGCGTCGAGTGGCCTAGGTTAGTTCAACTAACACCTACTGACGAAGGTATAGGTCTTCGACAAGCTTTCACTAGCTATGTAATGATGTTCGCCAAACGTTACAAGTTTACTCCATCCATGGCACCCTTTGCCAACAGGACTGTGGGTCCCAAATGGTTCACAAGATAACTCCCAGTAGAAAACCAAAAAGAAGAAGACTCCTACATATCCATCTGGGAAGCCTTCCTCATACCAAGACACCTTTTCTCCCATCACAGCCTTAATAACACTAAAATCTCTCTCATTGTCTATCAACCTAACCTGGTGGCTAGACAATTTGGGCTAACATAGACGAAGACAAAACCAATCTACCACAAGAAAGGCTCCATTTTGTTCTACAACTCATTTCAAAATTTTGAGAAAAGTCTAGAATTGTATAACAAATTTTTCGACGCATCTTTGGAGGTCTACCCTACCATATTTCGACCAAATTTCTTGTGCACTGAAGACTTCGACGTTTGGTGGAAGGAGTATTATATTAACAAATTCTTTGATGTAACAACTTTCAACACACTCCTGACGAATGCCTTTGCTTTTGTGCAGGATAAGAAGAAGAAAGGTACAGATAAACATATCAAAGAAATTCAAAAATTTCAAAAATATTTTGAAACTATTTACAGGCCCAATGATCTTCGTCGAACCATAGGCGAAGCAGCAATGACTTTAAAACAAAAATTTTCAGAAAAGTTGGATAAGTTGGGGGTGCCTTCATATATTCCACCACATGCACGTTACAACTTTGCTTATACTTCATTTCCCCCAAAGTTTTCCCCACTCCCTTCTGCAGAATTTGGTGTGGCTGTAAACACCCCAAATTTGCCCTCACCCATTCACACCATGGCTTGTGATCATTTCATATGCATAAACACAATCATAAGATCTCATACCACATTTTTGATTCACTGCATAGATTCAAAGTCATCTGCACCTAGGGTTTGTGATCTGAGCAATCCAAGAGCTTCTTGAGCCATTCCAAAGGGCACCAATCACTTCAAAGGGATCCGTATGTGTTCTTATATCATATTACATCCTCTCAAAGTCAAGATTTCAAAAGAATCACAAGAACTGGGTTTGGAATGGATGCAGAGCCAGGTTTGACTGCACAGTTGACCTAAAATTAGGGTTTTGGTTTCAGAGGCCATAACCCCAATTTCTTTGGTCATTCTTGTTTCCATTGGTCTCTATATGGTATAGGGAGTATGCATATCAATTTTCATGAAGAAATTCCATGGGGAAGCCATCTGATCAAGGGTTGACTTTCTGGACAAGTCAGTGAAAAATCAGGGCATCTGAGGCCCCCAATGACCCAACCAATGGGTGATCTTCATCATTTTGAGTGTATATGATCTTTATTTGATCATGGAAGAGGGTTGAAGTTCACAAAAATCAAGAATTTGGAGTTTTTGCAAGTGTTGACTTTTTGGGCATAGTTGACTTTTCAAGAATGCTTCATTTTAGGTCATTTTTCAGGCTTTGATTCTTGATCCAAAAATGCTTCAAATGGAAAAACTTTGGTCATGAAAGTTGTAGATTACATCTTTCCCTTTTCAAAAAGTACAAGAACATGATCAAACTCTTCTTGGATCAAAAGTTATGGTGTGACAAAGTTGGCAAAAATCATTGATTTTCAAGGCATGCTTCAAATGAGAATTTTGCAAAATCATGAACCAAAGCCAATTGTAACTTCTAATTCACTTCAAACCAGTATGCAAACATTCAATATGTCCTAAAAGTCAGAATTGGACCAAAGATTACATGTTTATGGTTTGTGTAACAAGACATTTTTCACAAAGTTTCAAAAAGTGACAACTTGCAAAAAACACTCATCACACTTCACCAACTTGATGCATTGGATGCTGCACCTTGCTAGCCCTCTCACCTCATCTTGCTGCACCAGAACCATGCCTTGTACTAGCTATAACTTAGCCCATGCCTCTTTTACAAAGAAGTTGACATTTTGCAAAAGGTGACTTACCTATCACAGCAGGCCATGTCACATCATCTGGCCAATTAGAATTGTTTATACTTTCCATTTGCAAGGAAAACATATCATCAAGCCAGGCTGAAACTCTCTCAAGCAACACATACACAAAGACACCCCAGCTGCAAATTGCTTCGAATCTCTCTGCCCAGCCACAAAACACTCAAACCATTTTCACCATTCAACTCACCATGCCTCATTGAGTAGAAACCAACAAGAACACAGGCCTGAAACCAACCACAAAACCACTTCACCATTTTCACCTCAGCCTGCATTTCTCTTCGAATCACCTTCCACAGCTTACAAACATCCAAACAAACTTTACAAAGCTTCTCCACTCACCATCTGGATCACAAAGAACCATTCACAATGGCCTGAAACTGCCTGAATCATCACTGCCATTTCCAACTGAGCTTGAGCAGAAGCTTGTCAAACTCCTCATCCAGCCAATATAAACTCCTCCAAAGCATTCAAACATCATCAAGGGATCCTAAGGAGTGGATTGCACAAGGAGAAAGGGCCAGAAAGTCATCAAAGTGAAAGCTTCGAATCTCAGGTAGCTCAAGAAATATTTTTCCAGAAATCATTTCTTTTGTTCTAAACTTGTTCTTTGTGTCTTCCTGATCATGAATATGTCTTTGGTTTTGCAAATGGTGAGGAAATGAGAGTTTAATTGCTCTCTGAAACTTGCGTGCCCTAATTCTTTCTTGCTTCGATTCAGCCTTGTTAGGAACTATAAATTTGTTTTGAGATGGGGTTTTAGTTCGTGAGTGAGTGGGGATCATTTCCCAATTCTTAGATTTCATTTTAGTTAGGTTTTTAGGGTTTTGGGGATTTTCAGGGGAGATGCTGGCCGGAGAAGACGACCGGAAGTCTTCTCCGGCAGCCTGAAAGTGATTTGTGCCCTAATCCAGTCATTAACTCTAGTTTGAATGTGGAGCGTAGGATCCTTTGACTTGTTTGACTTCCCGCTTGATTGAGTGGCCCAGATGCATTTGATTAGCCCTAATTCATTTTATTAGTTTAATTAATCCATAATTAAGTTAATTAATCTGAACCAACCATGGCCCTTGGATCTGCGCGCCAGTCAACGCATTTGAATCCAGCCTCAATCTCCACCCTCCATTCTGATTACTTTCCCATTTTCTTTATTTTAATTTCATTTCTTTTCATTTTATTTGCATATTTATTTTAAAATAGTAAAAAATGTTTAAAAATTATGAAACTTTTTCTCATAAGTTTTATTAATTTTTATGACCCAAAAATATTTTCATTTTATTTTTTATCATTAAAAAAGTATTTTTAAATATTTAAAAGATTATTTTTAATTGATTAATGGAAATTAATTAATTAAAAATACTTTTAAGTATCTAAAAATCACAAAAAAATTCATGAAATGTTCTAAGACATTTAGAAACATTGTCCAACCTTCAAACCAAATTTCTTTTTTGATCTTGATGCATTTTGAGAATTTTTCATTGAATTAAAATCATTTTTATGCATTATTTTGATCCTAAGTTCAAAAATTCATTTCTGCCTATCCATGAGGAGTTGGACATTGATTCTTCTTGCATTGCATTGTGTTTGGCATGTAGTTTTTGAGATAAAATGGTCATGATTTGATCTTGCATTTTTCAATTGTTTGGCATTTCTTTTGTTTAGGAGCCCTAAAAACCCTAATATCTTAGAAAATTCATAACTTGAGATTGGTTAAGAGTTGAGACCTCTCCTTTGGGCATTGGTTTAGTATAGGATTAGGGGTCCTTTGTGTGTCATTTTCCATTTTTTATCTTAGGGTTTGCTTCTGTTTTTGGTTTTTGTTTGATGTTTGATTCATAAACCCTAATTTGGGCTTCCATATGCATCCATCTTGCATTCTCTTGCATAACATGACTTGCCATGACATTTCAAGCATCCATGTGATTCATTTGACATCATAAGAAATATTGAAAGCATGTTTGATCATTGCATCATGTATTTGCCATGTTGTATGCCATGTGCACTTCATAACTTTTCATGTGTTCTCATGATTCATAACTTGCCTCATTTGCATTCATAAACTTGTATGATCATTTCCATATGCTGCCTTATGTTTGTGGCATCTCATAGCATCATTAGCATCATGTATATGCTTCTGGTTTTATTTCTCATCATGTCATCTCATCCCATTTTGCATTGCATTGCATTTCTTTTCTAACCTTTCAGGTGGTAAGTAACTTGAGAAGTGAATTTGCCTTCACTTCTCATAACTTTTCTTTTCATCTCTCTTGCATCCATTGCTGCATTTTCTATTTGTGTTTGAGTTTGAGCTTGCTCATTCTTCACCTTCCCACTTTCTTTCCTCAAGTGACTTGACTTCTTAAATGAAGCAAGTTGCTTTGCTTCTCCTGATCCTTTCATCTGCTTCCTGGTGTTTCCACTGAAGACTTCTCTTGTAAACCTCACAAACCTTAGGAACAACCAAGCATGACAATGATTAGGGTTTTGACTAGTCTCCCCTCTTAGTTTTTACCTTTGTGTCTCTTTTGAGTCATCTCTTCTCACCTCATAATCAGGGACTAAACCTTAAAGGCTTTAAGGCTTTGTGATTAAGCTTATGCCTGCATCCTTCTATTAGGATGGAGTGTATAACTTTAATCCTAAGTGTTAAACCCTTAATGTGTTTAACTCCTTTAATAAATCACTTAATAATTATCAAGACATCAAGCTTGTAACTTGGGCCTTGCATTAGGGTTCTAATTCTTCCTTAATTGGTTAAGAAGGACTAACCCTAGTGTTAATGGACAAGTCCCCCTCAAGTTGTCTTACAAACCCTAAAATTCACTTCATCATCATATCATTAAATAAAATCCACTTAACCAAAAGCTTGTTTTGTCATGAGTTTAATCCCTAATCATAGATTAAGTTGAGGAGCTTTCCTCAGCTTAAACATTCTCATCTATTATCCTTCTATTAGGATGGTGTAATGAGTCTGTTAAATCCCTGATTATGGCTTAACATCATTACTTAACACTAAACAAAACCACAAAAACACCTAAATAATCACAAGTAGGTTAATGATCTTAATCCTACACCAAAGGTGATTAAGTGTGAGAACCTGACTTCACACTTAAGGTATTCTCATTACCCCTAATCAGAGGGAAGATGTGATGAGTTTACTAAATCCATTGGTTTAGACTTAAGCTCATTAACTTATGACAAAACCCAAAAAAGCAATAAAAGACTGAAAACACAAAAAACAAACAATAATCATCTCCTTCGGGATTCTTTTCTCATCTCATTCACTCATAAACGAGAACTTGCTTCTTCCGTCTAATGCAAGACAGTTTGCATCTGTGCCAGACAGATCATACACTTGAGCATAGACAAGTAAGCAGTTCATCAAGTCAATTCACCTTTCAATCTCTTTGGGTCGAACTACGGTGTTCTGACTTCCTCATTGCACGAGAGGATACGTAGGCATAACTTAACAGTTATCGAACAAAAGTCTCTGTATATTCCCCCTCTTTTCAGCTTTATTCTCTTAGCCTCATGATCTTGAGCATACTCTCATTCTTACACTGACACATCATTTATACACTTCACACTTCTCATACACCGACACCTGTACATCCTTTTCCAGCTCTTTTACACACAGATTGCACTGACACTACCCTTTTAAAACACAAATCTTTTAAGCGTGGATCCCGTCGAGTACGACGGACAATCTGGGTGCTAATACCTTCCCAGGTTGTAACCAACCCCCTTTCTCAGTCTCTCTGGTTCGCAGACCGTTTTATCCATCCTTTTCTAGGTCTATGCAGCATTGCCTTTCCTCCGGGATAAAAATGCCTAGCTGGCGACTCTATTCATCTCCAGTGGGTTCACGGCTGTGTGTTCTCACTGTCCCCCTCGCCGACCGTTCGCGTCTGTACCCCTTTTGACCCGGTGTCATTTGTCGGGAGCGACAGCTTGGCGACTCTGCTGGGGATCCTTATACTGCAACCAGGGCTTCTGGTTCTTTTTGTGGGTTCCTCCTAGCGCTTGATTGATTTGTGTTTACTGGGGTGTTATGTGTTTATTTGTGTTGGTATATTTGTATTTATTTTTGCTTTATGTACAGTTGCTTTACTGCTTTCTTTATTGCTTTTGTATATATCATACTGTCATGCTGCTGGCTGGATCTGGTTTTTGTTTTGGTGGGTGGGTGATTCATTGAGTGTTAAGGTCCTATACCTGGGACCTGAGTGACACCTAGGCTAGAGTGAATCATATTCTTTCCCATTCCATCTCGGTCTGGTGCGGGAATATGAAACACGGTTCAGATATGGGTTTCTTCTTGAGAACTCTGTGTTGCAGATCTCCTGCAATGCTAGGGCTATCTGGGAAGCCTGCTAAGTCTGGATGACCTTTTAGTATTAACCTTCAGAAACTGAGGTGAATTAAAGGAGGAACTGTTATGGTTATTGTAAACACTGTACCTCCGGGTTGGAAGTGTTTACACTTCTCATAACTGATCCAAGTCTGAGGATCCTTGTTCTAGAACACCGCCTGTGAGGGGGTTGGGCTGTTTACAGGATTGCAGGTACCTTGACCTGAGAATACCCTGTTACTTTGATTGTTTAAGAGTACTCCATTTTGGGTAAGTTCTTGTGATTCTAAAACCCCGGACATGTGGCTCTTTATTTGAGCCCCCCACCTTGGTTACTGGATTTATAGACCTCATCTGGAATTCTTGAACATACTTGGACCTATATCAGAGTTCTTGCTCAGATCCAGCTCAGTCACAAACCCTTGCATATCATTTGCATACATAAATCATTGCATCATATTGACATTTGCCTATTTGTGTTTCAGGGTATCCATCTTCATTTGGTTTTGGTTTTGACCCCATCTTCAGCATTGACCCATCTTCAGCCAATCAGTGGCTCATTCTTCAGTGTTATCATCAGCACCTGTCTCTACTCATCTTCAGCATCATGGCTCCTAAGAAAAGCAACATCACCTACCACTTCTTCCAACCAGATTTATCTGACATCAGGAGGATTCAGACCCTGATCACTCCAGATCACATACCACTGTTCAGGGAACACTATGGGGATATACTTGATATGGTTATGGATCTGGACCCTTCACAGAGAAGCCTGATCCACACTTGCATTCAGTTCTATGATCCCCCATTGAGGTGTTTTACTTTCCAAGACTTTCAGTTGGGCCCTCTATTAGAAGAATACTCATCATTGGTTGGTTCGCCTATCAGGGGTGGAATCCCTTTCAACCCTGAGATGGTCTTTCCTGGTAATGGAGAAGTAGCAAAGGCTTTGCATTTGGAACCTGTCCTGATTGAGCAGCATATGACTTCTAAAGCTGGAATCCCTGGCTTCCATCTGGATTTCTTGATATCTCAAGCTACCCTGAAAGCTTCTTTAGGAGAGTGGAAAGCTGTTTGTGCTTTATTGGCCTTGAGTGTATATGGAATTGTGTTGTTTGCAGATGAGCCTCGATTCATTAGCAAGAATGCAATCCATCTTTTCATCTTGAAGAACCCAGTGCCCACTTTATTGGGGGACCTCTACTATTCAGTGCATCAGAGGAATGAAAAGCAGAGGGGAAGATTAGTGAGGTGTTGTGCTCCATTATTTCATACTTGGCTTCTCAAACATCTACCCAAGACAGATGCATTTCTAAACCCTCATCAGCAGAGCAACTGGGCTAAGAGACTCACTGCCCTAACTTCAGCAGATATCAGATGGTGTACTCAAAGCACCAAGGGCAGAGATATCATCACCAGCTGTGGGCACTTTCCCAATGTGCCCTTAATAGGAGTTAAGGGAAGTATCAATTATAACCCTCTGTTGTTCAGAAGGCAACTGGGCTATGCACTGGTCCATACTCCTAAGGCACAGGACTTGGTAGAGACTCTCTATTGTGAGAACAAGATTAATTTGACTATTGTTAGGCAGGCTGCCTGGGCCTGGGATAATGTTCAAACCAAGGGAGTAACCATTCTGGGGAAGTGCAACAATGTGGCATCAGCACAATACTATGAGTGGTCCCGTGCCAGGGCTCAATTCTCTGGAATGCCCTTTACCATAGAAGATATGCCTGAATCATCTTCAGCACCACCTGCCACTGTCAGTTTGGAGGAGTTTGAGAGTTTGAAAGAAAGAAATGAGAAGTTAACCCAGGCGTTGCAGAAGACCATCCGGGAGAGGAGTGATGGTATGAGGGAAATTGAGAGGTTAGAGAAGTTGAGGATGGAGCATTTGACTAAGATTGAAAAGTCTGGGGATTATATCAAAAAGTCTAAGGCCGGAGAGCAAATTCTGAAGAACGCTTGCAAAGAAGCCCAGTTCCAGAGAGCAAGGACAGACTTGTATCTGAAGGAGAGCCAAGCCCGGTGGGTCAGGATCACCGAGGCCCGTACTCTGGAGGACAAGAGAGTTCAAGACAGGATAGAGCAACTAGAAGCTGGTGCAAAAGTACAGCAAGAAGCCCTGGCAGCAGCCCAGAGGGAGATATCAGAACTGAAGATCAAAGCAGGGGTGAAGAGGTCAAAAGAGCAAACTCAGCACAAGAAGCTCACTACAGCTGTTACAACCCGGAACCTCCTCATCAGGAATCTCACGGAGCGTCCAGCTGATCCTGTGACCGAAGCACTTCTCCAGGAAGTTCGTGAGGATGAGTTTGGTCTTGGTGTTTGACCATTTGTTTGTTGTTGCTTTCATTCCATGTACTTTAATCTTCTTGTAATGTATTTTGACCCCTCCGAGGGCTTGTATTTGTAAAACAAACTATGTACCATTTGTCTTTTGTAATTTATGCATTGGTTTGTTCAATCCGGGTTTCACTTCGAAAGCAACATCAACAGCATCTTCAAGGGTCTGGAAGGGTCAAAAACTGAATGCCAAACCGGATACCTTGAGAACAAATAAGCATAACTGCATTGCATGCTAACCCTTTTGTTTGTTTTGTAGGTTTTTGTTTTATTGCCACTAACTCTGTTGTGATGTTCAGGAACTATTGCTCGGCGCCGAGTATTTCCCCTCAATCGTCCGCACCGTTATCCAACCCGTAACAATCTTCCGGGCATTCAAATGGATCAGGTACAGCAGGACCTTGCAGAGGTCAGGACTCAAATGGCAAACGAAAGATTGGAAATGAGAACACAGATAGCTCAGTTTATGGAAGTGATGAACACCATGGCTCAGAGCCAGGAAAGATTGAGGGCCATGGTGGAAAGGCAGAATCAAGAAGACCCGCATATAGGGACTGCCGGCACCAGCAACAATGAAAGGGTCCAACCTCATGTTAACCCCCCTGTATTTGGCCCCCACCTCCATCCAGAGGTCAATATTCCTGCAAATGTCCAAGGGACTGCCGCTGCAGCCAGGGTACTTCAAGAAGACCCCCAAGAGGATCAATTCACAGTAATGGGTGCTGGGGAAGAAGCTTATGATAGAAGGTTGGATGAGATAGCTGAGAAATTAAGATCCTTAGAGTCTCAAAACTCTTTGGGTTTTGATGTTATGGATATGGGCTTGGTAGAAGGGGTTAGGATTCCCCACAAGTTTAAGCCACCATGTTTTGAAAAGTATAATGGGACTTCCTGTCCCCGAACCCATCTGCAATCTTTTCTGGGAAGGCTGAAGGCCTATACAATGGATGAGAAGCTTTGGATGTTCTATTTCGAGGATAGCTTAACTGGAGCGTCAAGAGAATGGTACTCTCACTTGACAAGGGCAACTATCAGATGCTGGAAGGACCTGGCAGAGGCCTTCATCAGACAGTATCAGTACAATTTAGATATGGCACCCAACAGGACTCTCCTAATGGGAATGTCACAGTCTTCAAGGGAGAGTTTCCGAGAATATGCCCAGAGATGGAGGCAATTGGCTGCTGCTGTTCAGCCACCTATGTCTGAAAGGGAAATGGCAGATATGTTTATGAACACCCTTCAGGGGACATATATTGACAGGCTGGCTGCCTTCTCATCCACCAGCTTTGCAGATGTTGTCATAGCTGGGGAGAGAATTGAGATCCTGTTAAAGATGGGTAAGATCTCAGATAACGGTGCAAGCTCGTCCAGTAGTGCAAGAAAGCCTTTTGCAGGCCCGAGAAGAACTGGCGAGACCAATGCCATCCACACCAACAGGGGCAGGCCCCAATATGTTCACAGATCAGTGGCAGCAGTCACCATTCCCGCTCCAGCTCATCCTCAACCAGTTTATCAACCTCCGCAACAAAACTTTCAGCAACACCCCCAGTACCATCAGCAAAATCAGTATCCTCCGAGAAATTACAACAACAGCAACACCAACACCAATAACCAGCAAAGGCCATTCCAACAGAGGCCTTCTCAAGCTAACAGGGTGATCGATCCGATTCCCATGCCATATGCTACATTGCTGCCACAACTCCTGAAACTCAACCTAGTTGAGCTAAGGACGTTGGCACCTCCAGATCCCAACAGTTTACCCAGGAATTATGACTCCAACGCCAGATGTGCCTTCCATTCAAACGCGCCTGGTCACAGTACAGAAAAGTGCAGAGCTCTGCATATGAAGGTACAAGACCTGGTAGACTCAAAAGCTCTGAATTTCGCACCACCACCCAATGTCAATAAGAACCCGATGCCAAACCACGGTGGTCCCAGAATTAACGCTATTGAAGAAGACAAGCCGTCTTATTTAATAACCAATGTGGGTCAGATCAGGACACCGTTGGTAGAAATCAAAGCTCAACTCTTGGAATGTCAAATGTTCCCGGGGTGTGAGTTGGGTTGTGCTTACTGTAATATCTCGGTAAATGGGTGCGATGACCTGAGGAATGGCATAGACGGTCTCATTCAGAGTGGCCAACTTCAGATCACCACATCATTTCCAACAAATCCAGCAATCTCATCAGCAACGGTTTCAGAACCTCCTACAACTGCAGCAACCATTGTTCCTGACAATTCTTCGGTTTCATCAACAAGTACTTCATCTGTCATTTCAACTGATCAGGTATCAACAAATGTTCCTTCTACAACTCCAGCACCAATCCATTTTGAACCTCCTACAACAACAACGTCCATCCTTCCACCAATGTCTCCTACAACACCAGCAACCAATCATGAAGATGTCTCTACTGTCACAATATTTTATGACCCTGAAAACAACTTTGTCTACAATTCAGAAGGTGCTGCTCCCATCAGAGCACCAGTCACGATTTATTACGATCCGCAAACTATCACAGTTCCTTCAACAGCTGCAGTCAGTCCAGTCACTATCACGGTGCCTGGACCAGTACCCTATGAAAGCAGTAATGCTATCCCCTGGCATTACGGCTCTGACTTGTACTGCGAAGGACAAAGAATCACTCTTGAAACATCAACACCTGCACCACAAGTAGACAATGTGGGAGGAGGCGGAGGCTTCACTCGAAGCGGACGTCTTTTCGCTCCACAAATTCAGAGACCCACTGCCGAAGCAGAAGCTGCTGCTAAAGCAAGAGGAAAAAGCCCGGTGCAGGAAGATCAAGCTGCTAAAGAAGCTTTGAAGACACCCTTCGATCAAGAGGTTGATGAGTTCATGCGAATCATCAAGAAGAGTGATTATAAAATAGTGGATCAGCTTCATCAGACGCCTTCCAAGATCTCAATCCTATCATTGCTAATGTGCTCCGAAGCCCATCGGAATGCACTACTCAAAGTCTTGCACGCAGCTTACGTGCCTGAAGAGATCACTGTCAATCAGCTGGAAGCAGTAGTTGGAAATGTTAATGCTAGTCACGGACTAGGGTTCACCAATACTGATTTGACAGCGGAGGGCCGCAACCATAACAAAGCCTTGCACATAACCATGGAATGTAAAGGTGCCGTCCTTTCCCATGTGCTGGTAGACACGGGGTCATCCCTCAATGTCTTACCTAAGAAGGCCCTGGTGAAGCTAGAATATGACGGATTGGCGTTGAGACCCAGCTACCTGGTGGTGAGAGCCTTTGATGGTTCAAAGAGATCGGTTCTGGGAGAGATTGAGTTGCCCATAATGATTGGCCCGCAAACCTTTACAACTACCTTCTACGTGATGGATATACAGCCCGCCTACAGCTGTCTATTGGGTAGGCCATGGATTCACGCCGCCGGCGCCGTGACCTCAACCCTTCACCAGAAGTTAAAATATGAGTGGGAAGGTCAAATCGTTACAATCTGTGGAGAAGAGGACATTTTTGTCAGCCACCTGGCTACTTATAAGTACATTGAGATGGATGGGGAGATCCATGAAACGATGAGCCAGGGGTTTGAAGCCTTGAATGTGAATGAAACATCTGCTGTACCTGGTACTTCAATATCGTCATACCAACAAGCCCGGAAGGTTGTTGAGGAAGGAACTGCCCAAGGCTGGGGCAAACTGCTATCGGTGGAGAAGAAAGAGGACAGATTTGGGTTGGGTTACAAACCAACTCAACAAGATCAAGCAGCGGCTGCGAAAGAGCCCAACTTTGTGAGTGGGGGGATGCTCACCCCTGATGCTATCAACAATTTGGAAGACGAGCTGGAAGAGGAGCGCAACCTGGAAAGCTGGATTCGTCCAAAGGTCCCGGGGAGCAGTATCTTAAACTGGTCTTCCCAGGAAATTATAAGAGTTACTCATGCAGAGTAATTATTATTTCCTGTATTTTTATAGCATGCATCAAAGTCTTGCATCTTGCCCAAGATGACAAGACTCATTTTGTAATCGGGCCATCTGTACTTTTTGTGCAAACAAGATTAATCAATGAAATATCAGACATCTTTTTGCAAATGAGTCTTTTTCTTTTCCACTCACTGTTTTTCCATTTTTCTTTTTGTACAAAAAAATAAATGGCAGTGTTTTCAAAATGATAACTTTATTTCACTTTTCTAAAACAAGACTAAAATTTAATCACTAAAATGAACCAACTGAACCCTTGCAGAGTGTGCCTTCCAGACAGCACCGACAACAGCACGGCTGTGACTTCGTATGACTTTGACAATCCAATCAATCAAGCTGATGAAGGGGTTGAAGAAGAATATGAGCTTCCTGAAGAGCTGGCCAGGTTGTTGAGACAGGAGGAAAAGGTTATTACTCCTCACCAGGAGGAGGTTGAAACGATCAATCTTGGTACGGATGAAGACGTGAAAGAAGTTAAAATCGGGGCCTGCCTGCAAGACTCAGTGAAGAGACAACTGATTGACCTGCTTCGAGAATATGTGGATGTATTTGCTTGGTCGTATCAAGATATGCCAGGGTTGGATACCGACATTGTTGTGCATAAGCTGCCTTTGAGAGAAGAATGCCCGCCAGTTAAACAGAAGCTGCGCCGTACTCGCCCGGACATGGCAATGAAAATCAAGGAAGAGGTACAAAAGCAATGGGACGCCGGATTCCTTGCTGTGACTAGCTATCCACCGTGGGTTGCTAACATAGTACTTGTGCCTAAGAAATACGGCAAAGTAAGGATGTGTGTTGACTACCGGGATCTGAACAGAGCTAGCCCAAAAGATGACTTCCCTTTACCTCACATTGATGTACTGGTTGATAATACGGCTCAGTTCTCGATATTCTCCTTCATGGACGGATTTTCAGGATATAATCAGATCAAGATGTCACCTGAAGACATGGAAAAGACAACATTCATCACACCTTGGGGCACGTTCTGCTACAAAGTAATGCCATTTGGGCTCAAGAATGCCGGTGCGACGTATCAACGGGCTATGGTAACATTATTCCACGATATGATCCATAAAGAAATAGAATGTTACGTGGATGATATGATTGCCAAGTCCCTTACTGAAGAGGACCATCTGGTAAATCTGCTCAAATTGTTCAAGCGTCTGAGGAAGTACCAACTGAAGTTGAACCCCAACAAATGCACATTCGGGGTGAGATCTGGTAAGCTGCTGGGTTTTATTGTAAGCGAGAAAGGGATCGAAGTTGACCCTGATAAAGTCAAAGCCATCCAAGAGATGCCTGCACCAAAGACTGAGAAAGAAGTTCGAGGTTTCTTAGGTCGATTGAACTACATCTCACGGTTCATATCTCACCTTACAGCAACCTGTGAACCCTTGTTCAAGCTGTTAAGAAAAGAACAGACGGTCAGGTGGAACGAAGATTGCCAAAGGGCTTTTGACAAGATCAAGGAGTACTTACAAGAACCTCCAATCCTTATGCCTCCAGTGGAAGGAAGACCTCTGATCATGTACTTAACAGTATTAGAAGAATCAATGGGGTGTGTGCTGGGCCAGCATGACGAGTCTGGTCGAAAAGAGTATGCAATATACTACCTAAGCAAAAAGTTTACCGACTGTGAACAACGTTATTCACTGCTCGAGAAAACTTGCTGTGCTTTAGCGTGGGCTGCTCGCCGACTGAGACAGTATATGTTGACCCACACTACTTTGTTGATCTCAAAGATGGACCCAGTCAAGTACATTTTCGAGAAGCCAGCACTTACCGGACGGGTTGCAAGATGGCAAATGATTCTCACAGAATACGACATCCAGTACACCTCTCAGAAAGCCATCAAGGGCAGTGTATTGTCTGAATATCTTGCTGAGCAACCTATTGATGATTACCAGCCTATGAGATTTGACTTCCCTGATGAAGACATCATGTTCATAAAAGCAAAAGATCATGAAGAGCCTATTCACACTGAAGGGCCTGACCCAGAAGAAGAATGGACTATGATGTTTGATGGGGCTGTCAACATGAATGGTCGTGGCGTTGGTGCAGTACTCATTACACCCAAAGGAGTTCACATGCCTTTCTCAGCAAAACTTACCTTCAACTGCACTAACAACGAAGCTGAATACGAGGCTTGCATTATGGGACTTGAGGAAGCCATTGACCTCAGGATCAAGACATTGACCGTATTCGGAGATTCAGCTCTGGTAATCAATCAGACCAACGACAAATGGTACACCCACCAGGATCATCTGATACCTTACAGGGATTATACAAGGAGGTTATTGACTTTCTTCACAAAGGTCAAGCTTGAGTATATCCCTCGGGACGAGAATCAGTTCGCAGATGCTCTTGCTACCATTTCATCCATGATCAAAGTTCAAGCTGCCAACTTTGTACCTCAGATTTCAGTGTCCAGACTTGACAGACCAGCATATGTATTCGCAGCAGATGTTGTTAAGGATGGTAAGCCTTGGTTTCATGACATTAAGTGCTTCTTGGAGGATCAAACATACCCACCTGGGGCATCTTCCAATGATAAGAAGACCTTGAGAAGGCTTGCTGGAAGTTTCCTTCTGAACACTGATGGGTCTTTATACAAAAGGAACTTTGATATGGTACTCCTCAGATGTGTTGATAAGACAGAAGCAGGTTTGTTGATGCACGAGGTGCACGAAGGATCCTTTGGTACCCATGCTAGAGGACATGCCATGGCTAAGAATTTGTTAAGATCGGGTTATTACTGGATCACGATGGATGCTGACTGTTGTGCCTATGCCAGAAAATGCCACAAATGCCAGATCTATGCAGATAAGGTGCATGTGCCTCCCAATCCTTTGAATGTGATGTCTTCACCATGGCCCTTTGCCATGTGGGGCATTGACATGATTGGTAAGATTGAGCCAACTGCTTCAAACGGCCACAGATTCATCCTGGTCGCCATCGACTATTTCACCAAGTGGGTTGAAGCAGCCTCCTATGCAAATGTTACAAGACAAGTGGTAGCCAGATTTCTGAAAAGAGATATCATCTGTCGGTATGGAGTGCCCGAGCGAATCATTACTGATAATGGTTCCAATCTAAACAACAAAATGATGGCAGAACTGTGCCGGGACTTCAAGATCCAACACCACAATTCTTCTCCTTACAGGCCAAAGATGAATGGCGCTGTTGAGGCAGCAAATAAGAATATCAAGAAGATTGTGCAGAAGATGGTAGTCACTTACAAAGACTGGCATGAAATGCTACCGTTTGCCTTGCATGGGTACCGCACGTCAATCAGGACATCCACTGGGGCAACACCGTATCAGCTTGTGTATGGTATGGAGGCAGTCCTACCGGTTGAAGTTGAATTACCCTCTCTACGGGTACTGATGGATGTTAAACTGAGCGAAGCAGAATGGGTTAGGTCCCGATACGAACAACTGAGTCTGATTGAAGAGAAAATATTGGCTGCAATCTGCCATGGGAAGCTATATCAGAAAAGAATGAAGAAAGCCTTCGATCAGAAAGTCAGGCACCGAGAGTACCAAGTAGGAGATCTTGTGCTGAAGAGAATCCTCCCTCCTCATACAGACCACAGGGGCAAGTGGACTCCGAACTATGAAGGACCATTTGTGGTAAAGAAAGTTTTTTCCGGTGGAGCACTGATGCTCAGCACCATGGATGGTGAAGATTTCCCATCCCCTGTGAATTCAGATGCAGTCAAAAAATACTTCGCATAAAACGACCCGCTGGACATAAAAACAGAATGTAAGTCCAGGCAAAAATAGGGCATCCCGGCGAGTCAAAAACAGAATAAAAGACTCGGGCAAAAATAAGGGAAAATAAATATTGAAAAATGTGCACCCGCTGAGTTGAAAAGCCGCATTGGACAGCTCAGGCAAAAATGGGTATCCCGATGGATTGAAAACCCGAAAGGGCGATCCATGCAAAATAAGGGAATAAGCGAACAACTGCATTCTGAATTCGCCTGTATCATCTACAACTTGGTAAGCTTCGAATGGATCAAGCCTCAGTCAGAATCAACATTCTTCAAAAAAGCAAGATGAGAAGAATGTCCAAAGTCATACGGGTCATAGTGAAGAGGAAGCTCCTCAAAGAGTCATCAACACTGCCAACATTTTGTTTCTCAATTTGTAACAATCTCTTCATTTTAGGAGATTTGTTTCCTTGGCTGTATCTTGCCAATTCAGGGCATATGAATTAATAAAATCAGATTTTTCAGTCATGTTTCGTCTTGTACATTTTTTATTTGCAAAGAATGTCTGATGTCTCTAAAAAACTATTCGCATGAGTACAGATGCTTTTCTCTAAAAAATAATAATAATAATAATAAAAACGCATGCTTACAGGAAGTGTACTTACTCTCAAGAATGTCTAACTCCTATGACGGAATCCGGTAAGGGATACCTCGGGACCATTTGCGCGTTTCCTTATCTTTGCAGGATTGCAGGTATCCAGGGCACAGCTTAGGGTATGAAAGCTTCACCCTCAGCAAGCTGGCAGATCATTATCAACTCGGTCTATCTTCCACGAGGCACTGGAAGGTGCCCATTTCCCCAGCGAAGTTGCCAAATCAATACTCGCTCAGTCTTAGCACCTGAGTTGCTTCTTCCCCAGCTGAGTTGCCTCTCATTACTTTCTCCAGTTGAGTTGTCACCTATTACTTATCCCCATCAGAGTTGTCAGGCATCACGGAAGACACCTACATCCCCGGCTGAGCCAAGGATTCTCTTCAACAGAATCCCTAGGGAGGCCTCTCAATGATCTCTCTTTCTCCCCAGCCGAGTTGCCATTTCATCCTCAACCGAGTACAAAAGTCAGGGAATCATCTCCCCACAGAGTTCCAGCCTCTATCCAGGAGAGCAATGCATAGGAGATCACAACAGAGTGAAGAAAGCTTCTGCGAACCCCAGCTGGGTCTCTCATTTATAAGGATAGGTCTACCAATGACCCATATCCCCAAGCAGATATCATCTTATTAGATCTATCAATGATCTCATCCCCAGCTGGGGATGTCTACTTCAAACGGATCGATCGAAGATCTTCGCGGCAACGAGACCCGGATCCCGGTTTGGTATCTTTGCATAATCATAGCATTCGCATCATGTTCACCCACAAAGCGTAGCATTCCGTTTTAACACGGAGCATTACGGCAAAAATCCAACACATAGCATAATCATAAGCCATGTTTTGAATCAGCACTTGTGAATGATTATAGTTCATCAGCATACAGAGTCCCCACCAGAGTCCCAGCAAAAGCAGCTGCCTCATATTCACAAACACCAATATATACTCCCTTGACACCCGTCCGTGTCATCACTCCCCAGTAAAGTCGCCTGAACACTCCTTGCAAACAACACCACCCGTATTACAGATACGTCCTGACACCCGTCCGTGTCAAATCACCAGCAGAAAGCCAAAGACATCACCTTTGCACTCACATACACTTATATACACCTTCTTGGCACCCGTCCGTGTCATATCCCCAGCACAGTCACCTACACTTGGTATATCAGATATTTGTTATTATTATACTCTTCTCCTTTCGACACTCGTCCGTGTCACCTCCCCCAGCAGATAAACACTCATCTATACACTCATACAGATGCTCGTCCGTATCTTGTATATACTTTCATATCCCCACAGATTCGGCATTGATCCATGTTCTCTGTTAACCAGATGGTACTCGTCCGTATCATCGTCTCAGAGCACGCGTCAAGTGTTTGCTTCTACATGATACTCGTCCGTATCATAGTCATAAGGATGCTCGTCCGCATCTTTAATCCATACACTGTGTCAAACACTCTTGACTTCTTGAATATAGACATTCGTCTGTGTCTATCATTCCCCAGAAGAGTCCCTTCAGATTCAACACTCGTCCGTGTTCGTTGTTAGCCAGTTGATACTCGTCCGTATCATCATCTCTGGACACGTGTCAGTTTGTTTCTACCCGATACTCGTCCGTATCGTAGTCTTAAGGATGCTCGTCCGCATCTTTAATCTATACACAAACATACCAAACACTTATACCTTTTTTTTCTTGGATGTAAACGCTCGTCCGTGTTTACTATTCCCCAGTAGATTGCCAACAAAACAAATTTTCTTTTTATCTGACACTCGTCCTGTGTCATGATAAACCCTGAGAGCAGCCGTACCCTGCTAGGTGGTCGTCCTCCACCTCTTGATGGTCGTCCTCCATCATGCTCACCCGATGGCCGTCCCCATCGTTGTTTTTTAGCAGTCGTCCCCTGCTAGGTGGTCGTCCTCCACCTTTTGATGATCGTCCTTCATCATTTTATCCAATGGCCGTCCCCATTGTTGATTTTGGTTATCTAACATTCGTCCTATGTTATGACAAACCTTGAGAGCAGCCGTCCCCTGCTAGGTGGTCGTCCTCCACCTCTTGATGGTCGTCCTCCATCATGCTCGTCCGATGGCCGTCCCCATCGTTGACCTTTTATCTGATGGCCGTCCCCATCGTTGATATTTTCGGCAGCCGTACCCTGCCAGGTGGTCGTCCTCTACCTTAGATGACCGTCCCTCATCTTATCCCCAACAGAGCAGCCGTCCCCTGCTAGGTGATCGTCCTTCACCTTTGATGGCCATACCCCATCATCTGTTTATTTCATTTATTCTTTAACCCGATGGCCGTCCCCGTCGTGGTCCCTTTTCTTTTAACCCGATGGCCGTCCCCATCGTTGGTTACTTTACTTTATGAACTTGATGGCCGTCCCCGTCATGTTTCGTTAATCCCCAGAGAATTTTACAGTTTTACTTGATGGCCGTCCCCATCGTAATTCCTTTTTCCCAGCTAGTCGGCCGTCCCCGTCTTTGCTTTATCTTTTATCCCCAGCATGTCGGTCGTCCCTGTCATTGCTTTTTGCCCAGCAGTCGTCCTCTGCTCGACGGTCGTCCTCCATCGCCCACACTTTACAATATACTCTTTTTTCTTTTACAATCTATATCCCTTTTCTTCTCCATTCTGTGAGTGCAAATTTTGGACTGTCTTTGGTATTCAACCACAAGTTATCTTGTTTGCCTGTTAAGTCGTTGCTTACATCCTGCACAGCTAACTCATGTTTGAATAGGGGCAGCTGTAAACACCCCAAATTTGCCCTCACCCATTCACACCATGGCTTGTGATCATTTCATATGCATAAACACAATCATAAGATCTCATACCACATTTTTGATTCACTGCATAGATTCAAAGTCATCTGCACCTAGGGTTTGTGATCTGAGCAATCCAAGAGCTTCTTGAGCCATTCCAAAGGGCACCAATCACTTCAAAGGGATCCGTATGTGTTCTTATATCATATTACATCCTCTCAAAGTCAAGATTTCAAAAGAATCACAAGAACTGGGTTTGGAATGGATGCAGAGCCAGGTTTGACTGCACAGTTGACCTAAAATTAGGGTTTTGGTTTCAGAGGCCATAACCCCAATTTCTTTGGTCATTCTTGTTTCCATTGGTCTCTATATGGTATAGGGAGTATGCATATCAATTTTCATGAAGAAATTCCATGGGGAAGCCATCTGATCAAGGGTTGACTTTCTGGACAAGTCAGTGAAAAATCAGGGCATCTGAGGCCCCCAATGACCCAACCAATGGGTGATCTTCATCATTTTGAGTGTATATGATCTTTATTTGATCATGGAAGAGGGTTGAAGTTCACAAAAATCAAGAATTTGGAGTTTTTGCAAGTGTTGACTTTTTGGGCATAGTTGACTTTTCAAGAATGCTTCATTTTAGGTCATTTTTCAGGCTTTGATTCTTGATCCAAAAATGCTTCAAATGGAAAAACTTTGGTCATGAAAGTTGTAGATTACATCTTTCCCTTTTCAAAAAGTACAAGAACATGATCAAACTCTTCTTGGATCAAAAGTTATGGTGTGACAAAGTTGGCAAAAATCATTGATTTTCAAGGCATGCTTCAAATGAGAATTTTGCAAAATCATGAACCAAAGCCAATTGTAACTTCTAATTCACTTCAAACCAGTATGCAAACATTCAATATGTCCTAAAAGTCAGAATTGGACCAAAGATTACATGTTTATGGTTTGTGTAACAAGACATTTTTCACAAAGTTTCAAAAAGTGACAACTTGCAAAAAACACTCATCACACTTCACCAACTTGATGCATTGGATGCTGCACCTTGCTAGCCCTCTCACCTCATCTTGCTGCACCAGAACCATGCCTTGTACTAGCTATAACTTAGCCCATGCCTCTTTTACAAAGAAGTTGACATTTTGCAAAAGGTGACTTACCTATCACAGCAGGCCATGTCACATCATCTGGCCAATTAGAATTGTTTATACTTTCCATTTGCAAGGAAAACATATCATCAAGCCAGGCTGAAACTCTCTCAAGCAACACATACACAAAGACACCCCAGCTGCAAATTGCTTCGAATCTCTCTGCCCAGCCACAAAACACTCAAACCATTTTCACCATTCAACTCACCATGCCTCATTGAGTAGAAACCAACAAGAACACAGGCCTGAAACCAACCACAAAACCACTTCACCATTTTCACCTCAGCCTGCATTTCTCTTCGAATCACCTTCCACAGCTTACAAACATCCAAACAAACTTTACAAAGCTTCTCCACTCACCATCTGGATCACAAAGAACCATTCACAATGGCCTGAAACTGCCTGAATCATCACTGCCATTTCCAACTGAGCTTGAGCAGAAGCTTGTCAAACTCCTCATCCAGCCAATATAAACTCCTCCAAAGCATTCAAACATCATCAAGGGATCCTAAGGAGTGGATTGCACAAGGAGAAAGGGCCAGAAAGTCATCAAAGTGAAAGCTTCGAATCTCAGGTAGCTCAAGAAATATTTTTCCAGAAATCATTTCTTTTGTTCTAAACTTGTTCTTTGTGTCTTCCTGATCATGAATATGTCTTTGGTTTTGCAAATGGTGAGGAAATGAGAGTTTAATTGCTCTCTGAAACTTGCGTGCCCTAATTCTTTCTTGCTTCGATTCAGCCTTGTTAGGAACTATAAATTTGTTTTGAGATGGGGTTTTAGTTCGTGAGTGAGTGGGGATCATTTCCCAATTCTTAGATTTCATTTTAGTTAGGTTTTTAGGGTTTTGGGGATTTTCAGGGGAGATGCTGGCCGGAGAAGACGACCGGAAGTCTTCTCCGGCAGCCTGAAAGTGATTTGTGCCCTAATCCAGTCATTAACTCTAGTTTGAATGTGGAGCGTAGGATCCTTTGACTTGTTTGACTTCCCGCTTGATTGAGTGGCCCAGATGCATTTGATTAGCCCTAATTCATTTTATTAGTTTAATTAATCCATAATTAAGTTAATTAATCTGAACCAACCATGGCCCTTGGATCTGCGCGCCAGTCAACGCATTTGAATCCAGCCTCAATCTCCACCCTCCATTCTGATTACTTTCCCATTTTCTTTATTTTAATTTCATTTCTT
The DNA here is from genome assembly GCA_963966055.1 of Lathyrus aphaca. Taxonomy (NCBI): domain Eukaryota; kingdom Viridiplantae; phylum Streptophyta; class Magnoliopsida; order Fabales; family Fabaceae; genus Lathyrus; species Lathyrus aphaca. Next base: position 341,186,899 of record OZ014524.1, read on the forward strand.
TTCATTTTATTTGCATATTTATTTTAAAATAGTAAAAAATGTTTAAAAATTATGAAACTTTTTCTCATAAGTTTTATTAATTTTTATGACCCAAAAATATTTTCATTTTATTTTTTATCATTAAAAAAGTATTTTTAAATATTTAAAAGATTATTTTTAATTGATTAATGGAAATTAATTAATTAAAAATACTTTTAAGTATCTAAAAATCACAAAAAAATTCATGAAATGTTCTAAGACATTTAGAAACATTGTCCAACCTTCAAACCAAATTTCTTTTTTGATCTTGATGCATTTTGAGAATTTTTCATTGAATTAAAATCATTTTTATGCATTATTTTGATCCTAAGTTCAAAAATTCATTTCTGCCTATCCATGAGGAGTTGGACATTGATTCTTCTTGCATTGCATTGTGTTTGGCATGTAGTTTTTGAGATAAAATGGTCATGATTTGATCTTGAATTTTTCAATTGTTTGGCATTTCTTTTGTTTAGGAGCCCTAAAAACCCTAATATCTTAGAAAATTCATAACTTGAGATTGGTTAAGAGTTGAGACCTCTCCTTTGGGCATTGGTTTAGTATAGGATTAGGGGTCCTTTGTGTGTCATTTTCCATTTTTTATCTTAGGGTTTGCTTCTGTTTTTGGTTTTTGTTTGACGTTTGATTCATAAACCCTAATTTGGGCTTCCATATGCATCCATCTTGCATTCTCTTGCATAACATGACTTGCCATGACATTTCAAGCATCCATGTGATTCATTTGACATCATAAGACATATTGAAAGCATGTTTGATCATTGCATCATGTATTTGCCATGTTGTATGCCATGTGCACTTCATAACTTTTCATGTGTTCTCATGATTCATAACTTGCCTCATTTGCATTCATAAACTTGTATGATCATTTCCATATGCTGCCTTATGTTTGTGGCATCTCATAGCATCATTAGCATCATGTATATGCTTCTGGTTTTATTTCTCATCATGTCATCTCATCCCATTTTGCATTGCATTGCATTTCTTTTCTAACCTTTCAGGTGGTAAGTAACTTGAGAAGTGAATTTGCCTTCACTTCTCATAACTTTTCTTTTCATCTCTCTTGCATCCATTGCTGCATTTTCTATTTGTGTTTGAGTTTGAGCTTGCTCATTCTTCACCTTCCCACTTTCTTTCCTCAAGTGACTTGACTTCTTAAATGAAGCAAGTTGCTTTGCTTCTCCTGATCCTTTCATCTGCTTCCTGGTGTTTCCACTGAAGACTTCTCTTGTAAACCTCACAAACCTTAGGAACAACCAAGCATGACAATGATTAGGGTTTTGACTAGTCTCCCCTCTTAGTTTTTACCTTTGTGTCTCTTTTGAGTCATCTCTTCTCACCTCATAATCAGGGACTAAACCTTAAAGGCTTTAAGGCTTTGTGATTAAGCTTATGCCTGCATCCTTCTATTAGGATGGAGTGTATAACTTTAATCCTAAGTGTTAAACCCTTAATGTGTTTAACTCCTTTAATAAATCACTTAATAATTATCAAGACATCAAGCTTGTAACTTGGGCCTTGCATTAGGGTTCTAATTCTTCCTTAATTGGTTAAGAAGGACTAACCCTAGTGTTAATGGACAAGTCCCCCTCAAGTTGTCTTACAAACCCTAAAATTCACTTCATCATCATATCATTAAATAAAATCCACTTAACCAAAAGCTTGTTTTGTCATGAGTTTAATCCCTAATCATGGATTAAGTTGAGGAGCTTTCCTCAGCTTAAACATTCTCATCTATTATCCTTCTATTAGGATGGTGTAATGAGTCTGTTAAATCCCTGATTATGGCTTAACATCATTACTTAACACTAAACAAAACCACAAAAACACCTAAATAATCACAAGTAGGTTAATGATCTTAATCCTACACCAAAGGTGATTAAGTGTGAGAACCTGACTTCACACTTAAGGTATTCTCATTACCCCTAATCAGAGGGAAGATGTGATGAGTTTACTAAATCCATTGGTTTAGACTTAAGCTCATTAACTTATGACAAAACCCAAAAAAGCAATAAAAGACTGAAAACACAAAAAACAAACAATAATCATCTCCTTCGGGATTCTTTTCTCATCTCATTCACTCATAAACGAGAACTTGCTTCTTCCGTCTAATGCAAGACAGTTTGCATCTGTGCCAGACAGATCATACACTTGAGCATAGACAAGTAAGCAGTTCATCAAGTCAATTCACCTTTCAGTCTCTTTGGGTCGAACTACGGTGTTCTGACTTCCTCATTGCACGAGAGGATACGTAGGCATAACTTAACAGTTATCGAACAAAAGTCTCTGTATATTCCCCCTCTTTTCAGCTTTATTCTCTTAGCCTCATGATCTTGAGTATACTCTCATTCTTACACTGACACATCATTTATACACTTCACACTTCTCATACACTGACACCTGTACATCCTTTTCCAGCTCTTTTACACACAGATTGCACTGACACTACCCTTTTAAAACACAAATCTTTTAAGCGTGGATCCCGTCGAGTACGACGGACAATCTGGGTGCTAATACCTTCCCAGGTTGTAACCAACCCCCTTTCTCAGTCTCTCTGGTTCGCAGACCGTTTTATCCATCCTTTTCTAGGTCTATGCAGCATTGCCTTTCCTCCGGGATAAAAATGCCTAGCTGGCGACTCTATTCATCTCCAGTGGGTTCACGGCTGTGTGTTCTCACTGTCCCCCTCGCCGACCGTTCGCGTCTGTACCCCTTTTGACCCGGTGTCATTTGTCGGGAGCGACAGTGGCCTTGTGCCCTCCATTCCCAGATTGGTTTGTGTGTGGATCTCACTTAAAGCTGCTTCGCGAGTCCAGCAAAAAACTTGCCGAACGTGTGGTTCCGACGAAGTATTATTTGGGCAACTTCCCTGGGCACCTTCATGTTGGAATAGAACATGTTAGTGTGGAAGAACCTATTCTTGAAGGTGTCGAAGAAATTAAATTCCTCTTCTTATTTCTAACTCTTTTTATGTTTTATATCAATGTTCATTCAATTCTTTCTCTTTCAGCTGTTAGAATCATCAAGAAAACTCCTGGTGAAGGGACCTCTTCCAAACAAGTCGAAAAATCACCCATAGCTGCTAAAAAGGTTTCGACCAATAATAACATCTCACTTTTCTTCTTTTATATAAATTTCAATATTCTCAATACTGAATACATTTCCTTTTCGCACACCTCAGGTAACTCGCACACCAGCCGCAAAAAGAAAACAAGAAGAAAAAGAGATGAGTGTCGAAGAATCTGAGGATGAATCTCCTGAGCCTCAACGCCTCAAAAGGAAAAAAGGCATGAGAATAAAGACAGTGGCATCCCAGAGATCCATTGTCCAGAGACGAACTCCTCCCACTAGTCCAACCAACAAAATCCCTTTAAGAAGTGAGAAAAGTGGGGATTCAAGCACTCACACTGAGATTCCTCAGGTATTATTTTTCGACTGACAATATTCATAGTCTTAACTGCATTGTTTCTTCTTTTAAACTTCCCTTTCCTGTTTACTTCAGGTTATCATTGATGTCGAAGAAACTTCCAAGGTTCAAGAAGAGGTTATCCCTTCTGATTCTGAGAAGACTTTAGCTGAACGGCTTCAGGAAGAAACCACTCCAGATGCTGGTGTTTATGGCCCTCAGACTTTCAGTGATTTCGACATCAGTGACCCTGAGTCCTCTGACAACAATTCTCCTCTTCGTCCAGATTTTACTGTGGAAGAAAAGACTGCCCCAGACCAGGATGCACAACCTCAAGGGCCAATTGATACAACAGAGGCTGATAAGGAAGTTGTCGAAGAAGAAGAAGATCTGTCGAAGCAACCAGACATAAACTTGAACCCTGGAGGAAGTACCCAAGATGTCCCTACTCCAGCAGAAACTCCAACAGAAGCCCCTCTAAATACGGGTTCGACAAGCTTGTCCCATGAGGAAATTGAAAGCTTGAAAGTAAGAAAACCTCTGGAATATCTGAAAGCTTTACTCAGTTCCAGGTACAACTTTCAAGACTCTTCCCACAGCAGCTCAACAGCTTCAGGGGCTACCTCTGAAATTCAACCAATCAGTGTTATCATGGCTGAGATTAAGGCAAAAATCCTTGGGGTGGACCTATTTGGAACTCTGGCCGAAAACCCTTCTGCACAATATGACTTGAAGAAACTCCTAAAGCAAGCCAATCTCCTGGAGGATTCGACTGAAGAGAGTCGTCTGGTGATGGACCTGATGTCTATGATTGATTTTGTAAGTGCTGACTTGGTTCGCCAAAAAGAATTTTCTCAGAACATCACAGCCAAATCTGAAAAACAAGTCTCAGAATGGAATGTTGTAGCCTCTTCGACAGACAGAATCTCAGAGCTAAACAAGCTTTCTGAAGATTACTCCAAAGTTGTTGCTGCTGAGTGCGAAAATAACATCCAGGCTTATCAAGCTCAGATTGTCGAACTTCAGAAGAAGATCCTCCAAGAGAAGGAACGTCAAGCCAGCCTCCAACAGCCCAACCAAGAAGAAATTGACAGGGAGCTTCAGAAAGGTCTTCAACATGCAGAAACAGCCCAACAACTCCACAAAGAAATTGACGAACTGACTGTTAGCAAAAGTCTCTGTGAACGTCAAATTCAGCTTCAAAAGAAGAAATTTGACGAACTCAAAGCAACTTTCCTCCAACAGTAGTTTGTAATAGAAAATAGGGAATTTTATTACTTTAAGAATTTTAGAATTTTCATATGTAATGTTACTTAACGCCATCTGTTTGGCGAAGACAAGCTTTTGTTTGCAATTTTATTCCATTTCTATCTTTATTTCTTGCAATGTTGGCTTATACTTCTTCAAATATTTGCCATTTATTTTCAGCACTCTCCTGTCTTTTTCCATTTCTTCGACTTCATATGCGCCATTTGAAAAAACTCTTAAAATTTTGAAAGGTCCTTCCCATTTAGGAGACCATTTTCCCATCAATCTATATCTCTTTTCCATGGGCAAAATTACTTTCCAAACTAAATCACCAACTAAAAAGGCTTTAAATTTTACTTTCTTATTGTAAAACTTTTCGACTCTTTCTTTCTGCCTTTTTATTAACTCTAAAGCACGTAACCTCTCCTCATCTAAATCAACCAATTCATCCATCATCATACTCCAATAAATCTCAGATGGAATCTCATGATGCCTTTGAATTCGTATTGATTGTAAATAGATCTCGACTGGTAATACTGCATCATGTCCATAAGTTAATTTAAATGGGGTAGAATTAGTTGCCTCTTTAGGAGACGTTCGACAAGCCCAAAGGATTTGATCTAGAGTCTTGTGCCAATTCCTAGGTTTCTTACCCACATGCTTTTTTATCAGATTTATCACAACCTTGTTGGCTGCTTCGACCTGTCCATTTGCTTGAGCATAATAAGGTGTCGAAGTTAGTAACTTAAAACCTGTCTCTTTTGCAAATGCCTGCATGTTTCTTCCAGTAAACACAGATCCTTGATCAGTGGTTATAGTTTCTGGTATTCCAAACCTATAAATTATATGTTTCTGGATGAAGTCTATAACTGCTTCCTGATCTACATTCGTCAGTGGTATGGCTTCAATCCACTTAGTGAAGTAGTCTACTCCAACCAAAATGTATTTCTGCCCCTTTGAAGAAGCTGGTCGAATTTCACCAACCAAATCTAAAGCCTAACCTCTGAATGGCCAAGGCTTTATAATAGAATGTAACTCATTTGCAGGCACATGAGGTATGCCTGCATGAATTTGGCATTCTTGACATCCCTTTGCAAATTCGACACAATCCTTCAACATTGTTGGCCAATACATCCCCTGTCGAAATAGTAACCATTTCATCTTGTGCCCTGCCTGGTGTGCACCACATGCACCACTGTGTATGTTCGACAAGGCTATATAAGCTTCAGTCTCACCTAAGCACTTTAGTAAGACTCCTTCTGCAGTCTTTTTAAACAACTCGTTTCCAAAGAGTACGTAGCTTAAAGCTCTATACTTTATCTTTATTTCGACTGTCTGGTTTGGATTTTGTAAATAATCCTTAATAGGTTCTCTCCAATCTCCTACCTCTGGATTATCTACATTGAAAATTTCAAAATTTTCTTCATCACCATATCCCAGTCTTATGGTTTCCAAATCTGATGGGGACAGTCTAGTGGATAATACTTTTCCTCTTACTTCGACAACTTTCTCCAGATTTTCTTTCGACACTCTGTAGCCGGATGCCAGTTGAGCCAAGTCATTTGCTTCCTGATTTTCTAATCTAGGAATGTGTCTAAAGGCTGCACTGTCGAATCTCTTGAGGAGTCTGTTGGCTATCACAAAATACATGATCAAATTTTCTTTGACACATTTGTATTCTTTTGTCAATTGTTTTATTACTAACTCAGAGTCACCCATTATTTCGACCTCTGTTGCCCCCAGTTCCAACAATATTTCAAGTCCAGCAATTAAAGCTTCATATTCTGCTTCATTATTTGAACAACAACCTTCTATTTTGTACTTGAACTTTGTTGGAATTTTATTGGGAGAAATAATTAATACCCCAACACCTGTTCCATTCTTATGACTGGAACCGTCGAAATATAATCTCCAAGGTTCTCTTTCGACATATTTTATTTCATCTCCAACTATGGAGTGGTCAGCTATAAAGTCAGCAACCACTTGTCCTTTGACAGCTTTTAGAGGCATATATTTTAAAGAATACTCAGCTAACGCCAAAGCCCATTTTCCAATTCGACTATGTAGAATAGATTTAGACAACATATGTTTTATTACGTCGAAATGAGAAGATATATATACATCAATGGGTTTTATATAATGCTTTAACTTTGTACAAGAGAAATATACACATAAACATAGTTTCTCTATCATACTATATCTAGTTTCAGCATCATTTAAGACTCTGCTGAGATAATAGATGGCTCTTTCGACGCCATGTTCATCTTCCTGACAAAGCATGCTTCCCAATGTTCTGTCGGATGCTGAGATGTAGAGCCTCATACGTCTTTTTCGACAAGGAGACATTAAAACTGGAGGACTGGCCATATATTCTTTGATCTTGTTGAAAGCATCTTGTTGTTCTTGCCCCCAAGTGAAGCCCTCCTTCTTCAGTCGAAGTAGAGGTGAGAAGGCCTGTGTTTTTCCACTAAGGTTGGAGATGAACCTTCTAAGAAAGTTAATTTTCCCTAGTAGAGACTGCAATTCCTTCTTTGTCGATGGCGCTTTCGCTTCCATTATGGCCTTGGCTTTGTTTTCATTAATTTCAATCCCTTTCTTGTGGACCACAAAGCCTAAGAAATCACCTGCCTGCACACCAAAAGCACATTTAAGGGGATTCATTTTCAAACCAAACTTCCTCATCCTTTCAAAGGATTGTCGAAGATGGTCAATATGGTTTGAGCCTGAGGCAGATTTAATCACAATATCATCTATATAAATTTGCATAAATGTTTCAATGAAATCATGAAAAATAGAATTCATTGCCCTTTGGTAAGTAGCTCCAGCATTTTTAAAACCAAAGGGCATGACTACCCACTCATATGTTCCTATTGCCCCTGGACACCGAAAAGCTGTTTTTGGGACATCTTCTTCAGCAATGAAAATCTGGTTATAGCCAGAATATCCATCAAGCATAATTAAATACTCATGGCCTGCTGCAGAATCTACAAGCATTTCTGCTACTGGCATAGGATATTCATCCTTAGGGGTAGCTGAGTTTAAATCTCTAAAATCAATGCACACCCTAAGTTTGCCATTTTTCTTAATCACAGGAACAATATTAGCAATCCATTCGACATACCTTGTTGTACGGATGAACTTGCATTTTAGAAGTCTTTCAACTTCCTCTTTAACTTTCGACAAAATTTCAGGTGCGAAGCGTCTGGGAGTTTGCTTTATTGGATTTTTCCCTTCCAATATTGGCAACTTCAATTCGACCAAATTTCTGTCTAAACCAGGCATTTCGTCATAATCCCATGCGAAGCAGTCTTTAAACTCATTCAACAGTTGGATCATTTCGACTCTGAACTGAGGATCCATCTTGGCACTGATGTTAGTTGGCCTTTTCTCTGCCCCCAGTCCCAGATTGATCTCTTCTAAGGGATCCTGTGCCACCATTTTCATATTGGTTGGGGCTGGATCCTTTTCAAACCCCAAGGGTTCGTCATCATAAATGGCATCAAGCCTTTGATTCTGCCATTCGCAACTAGAGTTTTCTTCAAAACTCTGTTTTGCACCTTGTTCCTCAATATTTTCTTGAGGATGTTGTTCTTCGACAACTTGTGTGTTGGCTTTAATAGCCATATTTCTTACTTCAGCCTCAAGGGCCGCTTTGAGTTGTTTTTCGGCTACATAAGCCGTAATCCTTTCTATTGTTGATGCTTCAGTCATTTTCACTGAACTCACTTCCCCACCCAGTTGGGTTGACATGGGTAGTTCCCCAAGTGTAATTTGTCTCCCCAATTATTTCTTTATCCCACTGGAAACCATGCGTAGGGTGGAGGTACATGGAACAGTATGCGTTGTCGGAGGCTGTTAGATCGAAACCAGCAGGATTGCAAGGTGCTATGTGGGCCAAATTCTTGTCGAAGTTACGACTAGTGACATTGTTCACGTCAGCCATGAAGTAACTTTGGTCTGCTTCTATGTTTTCGACAATCCCATCTGGCCTCCAAATTGCTATCCTTTGATGCATGGATGATGGTACAGCCCCAATTCCATGGATCCACTCTCTTCCCAACAACAGGTTGTAATTTTCTTTTGATGCTATCACCACAAACATTGTAGGCCTGGTAATAGTTCCTACAGTCAGGTTCAATTGTATCACCCCCAATGTTGTCCCTACCTTACCTTCATAGTTGGACAACACCATGTTGTGAGGTTTGGTGTCTGAGTCATCTTTTCCAATCCTCTTTATCATATAATGAGGAATTAGATTCACAGCTGCTCCTCCATCTATCAGGATTTTGTTGACACCCACGTTTTCTACTTTCCCTTTTATGAACAGAGGCTTTAAATGAGCCTTCATTGCATCATCTGGCTTTTCGAAGAAAGCATTTTGCTCTTCGACACATCCATTGTTCATTATGTAGTAACATACAGGCTTAAGCCCTATGCTATCATCTGCCATATCATCCTCTTCGTCTTCGACTTCCATTATCCTGTCATAGTCTCTGGGCAACACAGAAACCACATTGTAAGTTACGTCGAAGGACGCATCAGACTCTGAGCTGAAGTCATCAGTAACTTCTTCGTCTTCTGGCCTTTTGTTGTTTATTTTCTGCATCTCTGTTGTGTCACTAGATTTATCTCTCTGGGGGAGTTCTTCTTTCGCCAGAGCTTTCCTTTTGCTTATTGTCTGCATACACTTGCTTGGCTCAGCTTTATTCTCACCAATCCTTTTTTGTTCTACAGTTTCTTTTTCAATTCTCTTCTGCATTTGGAATCTTCTCCATTGGGACCTGGACATAGGATTCTTCCCCTTGTAGTTTTCAGAGACGTACTTTGGCTTTGCTTTTTCTACCTCCTTTTTCACTTCTATTGAGGCACCCCTGTTCACTTCAAAACTTTTCCATCTCTTCTGACCTTGGGCATCCCTTACAGGTTGGATCCATTTGTCATCGTTCGGTTTGTTGGATGGTTTATAGGTGCTGTAACGTCTTTCTCCTATTCCTTGGTTATGATGCTCCCTTCTTCTTGGGTCGAACCTTTCATTTCTGACTGGTGGGACTGCTCCCCAGTTCCTTTTCTTTTGGGTCTTTTCTGCTGCTTCTAAGTCATTAGCTGCTTTCCTGTCGAACACAGCGCTGCACCTTGGGCAAAGCATAATTTCTGCGTTCTTCCTCTGGAACCTCTGGATGAATTCGACAAGACTTTCATTTTCTTCTGGGTAAACCAGCTTCTGATGCTTCTCTTGATGTTTCTTTCCCCTGTTGGTGTCTGGTCCTATCTTCTGAGTGACTTCCACCATATGAATCCCTGCATTCTGCTCACTTGTGATCTTCAATTTGTTCATTTTTTCGACTAGCATCATTTCTTCAGGGATATTCTCCTTCAACTGATTCACACTGCCTTTTGGGTGTAAGCCCTTATAGATGTACTTGCAGCACTGTGCCACACCTTTGGCAGAATCTTCTTTAGGTTTGGTGGTACTTCTGTTTATTGGTTCGACAATGTGGACATTGTCAACAGTCTCTGTTCCTTTGATCTTGTCATGACTAAGGCCTTCTGTGGCCTCTTTTTGGACAATGAGGGCTTTGTTATCTTCCTCCTCATTATCATTTTTGAAAGAATCTCCCCATCCTGTGGGTTTGATTTTGCTGATGTCAGTTTTGGAGCTTGGTGGTGCTGAATATTTCACCATGAAGTCAAATTTCCCACTGGGTTCTTCTAGAGTGTCCCAGATCACTCCATGCTCAGCATCTCTGTTATAGTTTTTCTTGTCGAAGCTTCTACCAATCTTGACTGTATTCCTTTCGTCGAAACCTTCAGTAGTTTCAATGGCGTTCTCTCTGTCGAAGTCTTCAGAAGCTTTGACTTCTTCTTCCTCAGCCTGGTCAGTAAGGTCATCAGCCCCCTCCACCACATTTACATGGGTGTCGAAGCCTTCAGCAGCCTCTATCATGGTGAAGTTGGTGTCGAAACCTTCAGTGGCTTCTACTATTTCAAAGCTTTCCTCAAACATGACTTCCATTTCGACCACATTCACCATTTCTGGTTCAGCATAGTTGGCCTCCACAACTTGCATGGAATTGGAGTCAATTCTCATCTGTTGCTTAACTTTGTCTCCAAACTTCAACCTTCCATTCTGGATTTCATTCTGGACAAGATCCCTGAAAAGGTAACATTGAGAAGTTTTATGACCCAAAAAATTATGGTATTTGCAAAAACCTCTCTTTTTCTGTTGGTCTACAGGAGGCTCCTTAGTGCCTGCTGGTTTTATTAATTGACCATCTTTAACTAATAAATCAAAGATTTCATCACATTTGGTGATGTCGAATGTGTAGGTTCTTTTAGGAAACCTGTCATTCTTTTCCATTTCGACTGGATTTTTTCCATTCGACGGAGCTAAAACTTTACAGGAATATGGAGGGCCTTGTTTTAGTTCTGCCAGATCAATTTCTTGCTGGTCGAAAATGACTGGTTCGTTTTCGTCATAATCATCTTCCTGAACTATTCCTACATAGGCCACTCTTTCCTTCTTGTTTTTATTTGATCTAAATTTCTCATTTTTTAGCCTTTCTATTTGCCTCACTCTATCTGCTAATTGTGCCATGTCTCTCAAGTACTGGGTATCTAATTTTTTCCTTATGGAATAATCCAGACCCCCTGCAACCATTTCGACTAGTTCTTGTTCCGGCACTTGTGTAAAGCATCTGGCCTTTAACAATCTAAACCTATTCAAATAATCATCTATAGGTTCAGAGAATTTTCTTTTGACACTTGCTAATTTTTTCAAACTTATCTTAGTTTGTCCCATATAGAATTGTTCGTGGAACAATCTTTCTAATTGGGTCCATGTAAATATTGAAGTTGCAGGCAGAGAAGTAAACCAAGTGAAAGCATTTTTCGTCAAGGAACTTCGGAAATATTCCATCCTTAAGTTTTCATTATTAGCGATCTCTTTTGCCTCTATCAAGTAACGCGCTATGTGTTCTATTGTGGACTCACTAGTGTCCCCTGAGAATTTGGTGAATTTGGGGACTTTCCACCTTGGTGGTAATTCTTGTTGCAAAACATATTCAGACAAAGGGGAAGTATAACTAGGCCTTTGTAATCCTATGTTTACTCCATTCTGTGCCATTATTCTCTCAACCATGGTTGCAATATTATTTTCGACAGGCAGATTGTTGTGACGCATTCTCTGCTGTAATATCTCATCAGCATTTTGGTGTCTTTGGACTATTATTCTCCTAGGTTCCTGTCGAATGGGTTCTTCTACATGAGGTTGTTCGTCTATTACCTCTAGGCCTCTAGGATTTTCTTGAGGGTTTCCTAATGGCCTTTGGTTTATAGTAAGTTCTTCTTCGACAGGCCTATTGGCAGGATTTTGATTTAACTGTAATCTCTGATGTGCTTGAGGGACTCCAAAAAAGTTAGCAATGCGTGCCATTTGTTCTGCCAATATCTGGTTCGTTAGGGTAGTATTTTGTATTAAAGGATTAAACACTTCCCCCATTTGTTGTGTCAATGCCTGCACCATATCATGGTTGCTTTCATCCATCTGTTGACGGATTACTTGCGCAGAATGGTTCGTCATAGTTGGCATATGGAATCCTGGTGGAACCTGATTTAATCTACTCCCATTTCCACCATATCCTGATCCTTGCAATGGTGAAGACATTTGAACCATAGCATCAGAAAATAATGGTGACGAATTATGTAAGCTTGCCATCATTGAAGTTGGCATTCCATATGGCTGTTCTCTCCCAGACATGGGCAGAGAATAATTTATAAATGGCCTAAAGGTGTTTCCTCCAGGAGGAGGGGTTCCCATGGGCCTTGAGTGTCCCATGGTGGAAGAACTAGGCGCATTTTGGGACCCTGACACTGTTGGTATCGAATCCACTAATGGAGGCCTAATCTGTTCTAAAACAGGGCCAGAGACTGCTACTCCTTCTGACGAAGGGATAGGATTGGAAACTGGAATGGTTTCGTTAGGATTGTTTGAAGTATTTGGCAAGTTATCCATCTTTCTTCCTCTTGTTCTTTTTGGTCTTTCTACGTCGGTTACGGCTAGTTTACCGCTTCTAAGAATCATACAACGCAGCAAGGAATAATTTGTCTAAGAGGATTCTCTATTAATTCTTATTAACTGCACTGGTCCCACTGGGCGTGCCAATTTGTTCGCTGTGATTTCTGACGAACAACCTCTGGTTAACCAATCTCTCAGAAAACTGGGTTACTTGCAGGACCAACCAAACAAGTCCTAGGACACATGTGCAATTATTTGTCGAATTACTCTTAGTGTTGTGAATGATTTGTGGTTTGTTTTGTTAATAATATCAAAGTGTTAAATGTTTTGAGTTTGAAAGTAAAATAAAGTTGAAGTTTAAACAAAAGTAAGAAAAATGGCGAAAGATGTAAAACTTTGCAGGAAAGTAAATAAAACTTGAAGATAAAATAACTTGATGAAACAAACTTAATGATTTAAATAACTTGAAAGAAAAATGGTGTTCAACACATACATTGTTCCAAATATCAGACTCATTTTCTCTCACACTGGGTACTTAGAGTATTTACAGAATTTTGTATAAGTTTTCACACACACATTCTAAACACAAACTATCCTATTTATATACAAACAAAGTAACTGCCTAGAACGGGAAAATTCTAACTAAATGACAAGTGTCAGCCTGCATGCAATTTCCTTCTCTGAAACTTCCATGTGTCCAACTGCCAAAGGTTGCAACTTTTGAATTTTGAACTCTTCCCTTTGGTGATGAAACATTACATCTCTTTGTGTGTCGAAATGTCGAAGAAGAAGAAACTCTTCAAACTTTACGAACCAACGCTTCTGCCAAACACCTTCCTTCTGTCGAAGTGTCGAAAGACACACTCATCTTGTCGAACACCCAACTATAAACAGGTTCCCAAACTTGGCTTGCCAGAACACTATTTTCCCTCCTGTCGAAGCACTTGAGCTTTTAACCTTGTCAACATCTCCTAAACATCTCCACTTCTTCTTTTTCTTATCTACTGATCATCCTCTCAGCAACAAAAATGACTTCATGTCTCAAATTTCAGAGTGTTGAAATTATGAGCTTACAGGGACATGAAGGAAGGTGTTTCGAAAATTCATTGGCTCATTTGGGATATAGTGTGTAGGGACAAGGAAAGGGGTGGGCTAGGAGTCAAAAGTATCAAGGAGTTCAACCCTACTTTGTTATCCAAGTGGAAATGGAAAGTCCTCAATGAGCATAACACATTATAGAAGAGAGTTCTTTCGGCGAGGTATGGAAATCTAAATTTTTTAATGTTGAGGGCCGAATTATCGCGCAGGTACTCATCTTCCACTTGGTGGAAAGACCTTTTGAAAATTGATGATTATTTTGTTTCGGGGGACTTTTATTTCCCTAGTTCTATTGTTTTATCTCTTTGAAATGAATGTTCTATTCCTTTATAGGTTGCGACATGGGCAGCGGATAAACCATTGGCAGAACTATTTTTTGAGGTGTATGTTCTTAGCTGTAGGAAGCATGCTTCGGTGGAAGAGATGGGGTGTTAGCCGGATGGTGCGTGGATTTGGAATGACTTGGGTGTTGGTGAAATTTTTAGGCTGCAGGTTTATCAGTAGATGTACCAACTATTATCCTTGCTGGCTATTGCAGTACATGTCTTAGGTGAGGTGGATCAGGTTAATTGGGTAGGATTTGATAACAAATTTTATTCTGTTAGTGAAGTGTATGGTAGGATGATGTCTTTTACGAAGGAAGTTCTGGTGCAACCTATTTCTAGAACCAGTTTTATGTGGTTGTGGAAATGTAAAGTCCCTTTTAAAATTAAAATTTTTTGTTGGTGGGGATTTTGGTACAAATTATCTACTAAATCTCAGTTAAAGAGGAGGGGTTGATGGATGAAGCATTTTTTGGCTTATGTGTTTCAGAGAAAGAGGACTTTTCCCATCTTTTTTCACTCGTAGATTGGCTATAGAAGTTTGGAAGTCAACCGGTGATTGGTGCAAAAATTCTATTTGGTTTAATGGGGAGGTAGAAAAATTCTGGTTGGATTGGTGCGGGGGTGGTTCAAAGTCTAACGTTAATGTCTTTAAAGGGGCAATTTGGCTAGCCGTTTTATGGGCGATTTGGAAGGATAAAAACAATTTTTTATTTCTCTATTCCGGTTAGTGTTATTAACAATTTTTTGGGTGTTAAATTTTTTGTTTGGAAATGGGGTTGCAATAAGGAAAATTCTTATTTCAACCTCTCTTTTCATGAATTTTATATGAAACCTTTTTAGGATAGAGGTGTTGGTTGATATTTTCTTTATTTGTAAGGGTTGAATACCCCTTGTATCGAGTATTAATTCCGTTTGCCTTAAAAAAAAAGATATATACTCTAAAAACTACTCAAAATACAAGACATGACATAAACAATGACATTACATTTTTAGTTTTATTCTTTTTAGAGATTAGAAACAAAGACAACCATGAAGTTGTAATATGTAAAAAGAATGTGAAATACAAACACAAACAACCATAAAGTTGTAATTTGTAAAGAGAATATGAAATATGTTATAAGAGAGAGAAATAAATAATTCATAAAACAAAACTAGAATTTTGTATAGTAATGAGTAAAAATTAATGATAGAAAATTAATTGAATCCTATAAGAAATTTTTTAGACATTATAAAAGTGAAGTTTGAAACATCATATAAAAAATAAATAATACACTACAATTATATATTTTAATTTGTTTATTTAAATTATAATATTAATTATAAGTCTCATAAAATTATACGCCATTGCTTGACAAACGTCTAATATTACATAAACCTAACTCAATTGATGGTCAGAATAACCTATTAAAAGATTTTTATGTGTAAAGAATCAACGAAAAAGAAAACACCCTAATTGGAAAATGACAGTAACTTTGATTAGGCAAGTTAGAGAAAAAATTCTTTGGATAGAAACACTTTTTTAGTTATAATCGAAATCCTAGTAATATGCATAGAACCCTAGTATGAGAAACCAAAATTAATTAGGCAAGTTGGTTGTGAACGTTTACTCGTAGTATAAGTCCCATACGGCGTATGAAAATGAGTGTTTAGCCACAATAGGAATTTATATGCTTGTGTGTTCAGATTATACTATGATTAGGCTCTTTCTTTTATTTTTAAACTATAAGAAACTTTTTCTTGTAAGCCTTATTTTAATATAAAATTTGTTTGTTATATATATATATATATATATATATATATATATATATATATATATATATATATATATATATATATATATATATATATATATATATATATATATATATATATATATATATATATATATATATATATATATATATATATATATATAATAATTTTAAAAATATTATGATTCATTTTGATAATTTAGAGAATATTTATTTATTCATAATGGAGACTATTAGTCTCTATTATACCTTAAATATTTACCTACACTTTGGTCGTGAGAATTTTATTTTATATATGATTTTATTTTTATGTACATGAAAAATGTCTACATTTAATCAAATCAATATTGAATTCTTGAAGAAAAAAGGGACAACTATGAGGATTATTATAGAGAATAAAAGAATTATGCTCACAAATCAGAAATCTAATAATTGGGAGATTATTAAGTTGTTTGAGTTTGATATTTTAGATTTTAAATAGAGATCCTAATACAAAAAAAAATTGAAGGTAAGTATTCATGTCACTCAATTACAATTCAATATAGTGACTATTTTGAAATACCGCTCAAGTTATATTGTGTTGTAAGATAGTCAAATCATGTTTCAGGAATGATATTTGGAATGTTTTTGACATAATTTGGAGTATAAAAGCTTTGATTTGAAGATGGTATTTCTTCGGAAAAATTACTCATTATATTAGTAACTTCTATGAGTTTAGAAACAACCTTTGTTATATTTATCTTAAGTCCTATTGGATTGTAATTTTCTTTTCTGAGCTTTACCTCCTATTTTTTTATTAAGTAGGCTTTGAGAACTCTTAGTTTTCTCATCTAATATATCTTGTGTTGTGAATTAGATACCTTAGAAACAAAGTATAATAAGTTTTTTTATGATCGAGAAACCCACAAGGGTTAGGGATTAGGGTAACTAAAGATAACAACAAGGATTGATTATACATTGTTATTCTTTTCTTTCTCTTGAAACAAGATTACAAGTTGTCATACCCTAAATTTTGACTCGACATTTTTAAATATAATATTTCATCTGACGTATTTTTTTGTCGCAACATCGATTTAAGCGAAAGTCTGCCATCTCTACATAAACATTTCATTTATCGTAATCATGCATTTTTCCGATTTATTATTTTTATTAGGTAATTGTTTTAGATTTATTTAGAATTCAGTTTAAATCTCGATTTTTATTTGTTTAGTTTATTTAGTTTAACTTTAATTAAACTTTTCTAGTTTAGTTCTAATTTAAATCAATTTTATTAATTCAGTGTTATTTTTAATCTTTATTTTATTTTATTTGGTTTAATTCGTTTAATTAATTAATTTTCACTTTTTTACCTTTATTAAAACAATTAAAAAAGTATGTTTATTTTAGTTTAATTTGCAATTTAAGTTTAATGTTAATTTAATTTTAAATTTAATTTAGTTAAATTTAGAAATTTTATTGTTTTAAATTAGAAAATTATTTTATAACTTATATTATTAATTAGTTTTTTTAATTTAAAAATTCAATTTATTTCAGTTAGTTATTTTATTTTAATTAGTCATTTATTAGATTTTGTTTTAGATTAGTTTAATTTAGTAGTTTTCTTTGTTAAATTAATTTTTAATAGACACAATGTCATTACACAAAGCTCCAAATCGTACATATTCTTGACCCATATTCCATGCCAAACACTAGCCAACAAAACGATCTTCAATGAGCCTGTTACCATTTCAAATAACCATAAAACATTCTGCAGCTTTAAAGTTGATACACCTCTGCAGCTAACACAAGATTGGAATGGAGTTTCTGATATATCCAAAAGGTGATACACAGTGTTACGAAAATAATTTCAACCTATGACTATCACAACTGTAGTCTAAACATTTAGAGAGACTATTCATCAAAAATAAGACAAAGAAACTTGTACTTTGAAACATATTAAAGAAGTTTTTATTTGGTTTTAAAAGAGGATTTTTCAATACGGAACAGGGGGCGGGGGGTAGAAAAACGGATGACAAAAAAAAACTTGAGGATTCACCTTCAATATAGGAAAAATCTCTTCATCCAAACAACAATAGCGCCTCCACTCCAAATCGACTCACCACTGCCCTAACTAAACTCTTCATTACCACCATAACCCAACCTTAAAACCATCATTCTCATTTTTCTAACAATAACAACTACAACATTCCATCACCATCCAGCAACTCTCTAGCCACAACCCTTTCAACAACCAACATTAAAGAAGAAGAAATAGAAGACAGAGAGTTACGAAGGAGAAGAAATTGGAAAAATTACTTGGAACAACATAAACATAAACCTGTAGAAAACTCTCAAACACTTCATCCACCAAAAATCCCAACTCACGACCTTAATCCAAAACAGATTCAAACCTTAATATGATGTACTTCCGCCATTAAACTCGCAGCCTTCTGGTAACTTACACACATAAACACACAAACCTTTTACATCCACAAATTCCTATAAACTCGTAAACCTTCACATCATCTCTACAACAAACCCTTCAATCACAACCTTCAACCGCCGTGCTCCACCCTTCATCAACCTTCAATGTCGCGTCACACACAACAACAAATACAACGACGAGAAACCGTAGAAACAGAAACCCATACAAAATCGTGAGAAAATAGAAAAAGAAGAAGAAGAAGAAGAAGAAGAAGAAGAAACTCATGTGACATGGAGATCGCGAAGGAGAAACAAGAGATATTTGAGACCAAACTGCAAGAAAACGAAATCGTGAAAAGAGAACACAAAGCTTAGAATCAGGTTTGTGATCTTTTTACTTTATATTTTGCTATTGCTGCAAAAAAATCGCTTGCTGATGGTGAATTTTTGAGAAACAATCGTTGATCGTTGGTGTTATGAGGTTGATGTTTGTGTTGATTTTTTTTCCTAATTAAGGATAAGAGAGCGGTTGATTAGGAAAATTGAGAAATCAGGTTAATCAAATGTGAAATAGGGGTGAGCGCTTGGTCATTTTTATATTTACTTACTGATTTAATTTTGGAAATAATGGTTTATTGTTTCTTTTTACAATAATAGATATTAATGCAATATAATTTTTTTTCTTATGATATTGATGACTAACGGTTCAATATTTGGTGATGTAATCACTGCCACACGATTCCTTGGGGATGTTATTCACTTCCTAGTTCATTCACTTTAAAGTAACCGTCATCAATTTGGGGAATTGATTCAAGGATTTAGTGGATTGAATAGGGTTTAGGCCTCTAGCCCAACCCAATTTGAGAAAGTAACCTCCATGGGCCTCAATATGCCTTTTGTGGGTTGCTTTGTTAGTGTTTCACCTCATTTATTTTCCCACACCCTCAATTTTTTTAATTTCTCTAAATATTTGAATTAATTATAAAAATAATAGTATAGTAAATCTTATTATTTTCCCAATATAATTTTGATCATTGTTTTGCTTGCTTTTATTTATTTATTATTGATAGGATATTGCAATTAAATAATTAATTAATTGTTTTTTTTCAATAGTCGACAAATGGATAAGTTTTTATGAACTAAATCTTGGTTAAACATCAAGTATTGCATTCTCAGACCCGATTAAATCTTTCTTCAATGCAACAATTGCTTAAAACTATTTTCTTAATCAAATAACGAAATAATTGAACTTTTGAAGTCTTGCATTCTTTGGGTTCTTTGATGATTTCTCTTGAGGCTAGCCCTTGGGTTGTGACTTATCCAACATTTTGTTTCTAAGCTACTTAACTAATCAAAATATCTTCCTAATCAAACAACGAAAGAACTTAGCTTTTGGAGTCTTGCATTCCTTGGGTTGTTGAATGATCACTCTTGATGCTAGCCCTTGGGTTGTGTTTCATTTACTCTTTCGTTTCTAAAATGCTTAAGCCATCAAACTCTTAATTCACATATCAAATAACGGAAGAATTGAACTTTTGGAATCTAGTATTCCTTGGGTTCTTGAATAATCACTTTTGAGGATAGCCCTTGGGTTGTGATTCATTCAACCTTTCGTCTAAAAAACACTTAAAATTCCCCAAAAGACTAGACATGATTCATCTTCATAGGATATATATTTCTTCTATCCCCACAAACATAAATCAAATCTTTCAAACAATTATTCTTAAAGGAAGAATGTGACATTGCTTGTCGATCCTTATATCCAAGTTTAAAGCTTCTTCCGATTTTATTTTCTTCCTCAAATGTTTGTGGTGGAATAGGCGAGACACCGCTCTTAAAGATGGTGACATGTCTCTTTATTTTAAATACAACTTAAAATCTCTCCAACAAATACAAAATCATTCTCATAATTAATTAACGAAAGAAATGAGTTTTGGAGTCTTGCATTCCTTGAATTCTTGAATGATCGCTTTTGAGGCTAGCCCTTGGGTTGTAATTCATCCAACATTTCGTCTCAAAACACCTTAATCAAGATCAAAAAAATTTCTCAAAAGAACTTTGTTTAGATTCCTGCCAACACGCATTGTTTATATTCCTGCCAACACGCATATAAACTAGAGCTTAAGCCTCCTCGGGAGTGGACCAACCAATGTTTAGCATTCAGCATGTGAACTAAACACTTGTTCGTTAAAAGACACGAACCAATAAACCGTAGTCCACAAACTATGAAGCTCTGACTTTCCCATTGCACAAAGGAATACGTAGACACAAGGATTTTAATCCTTGGCAAACACCCTAATAAAAAACTAACCATCTTTCCATAACAAATAACAATAACTAAAAAATATTCATTTCCCTTAAAACAAATTATCTTAGCAAACCTTTACATTTAGAAAAAGACAGAAAGCATAAGTCAACATTCAATCGCAAATTAAACTAAGAGGTTCCCATTGAGTACAACGGACGTAAGAGATGCTAATACATTCCTTTTGCGTAACCGACTCCCGAACTTAGAATTTTGGTTCCAATGACCATTTCTTTTCCCTTAGGTTTTATCGATATTTTACCTCTTCCCTTTATTATGAATAAAAAATAAATTCGGTGGCGACTCTATTGTTTTTTCCGCGTCCATCGCGAGGATCATATTGTTCGAGGTACGACAACTTACGATTCTGCTGGGGAATGATGCCTTATGCATAAGAGAGTCGAGCCCAACTTATAATAGTTTGTGATTGTTTGCTAACTTTTTTTATTGTCTTCTTTGTTTACTATTGTTGTTATCTATGCTTATTTATCGCTTTCTTCTTTATAATGCTCATTATCATATTTGCTTGTTGGATCCTGGGTTGACATCACAAGTAAAGCTTTATACTAGAGCTTTGGAAAAAAAAGAGGGAATACCTAAGTTAGAATTGGAAGTTATTAATGTTAGTCTCCAAGTACTTGCTTCTTGAGAGCCTAGCATGAAAGCTCCCCCCGAGAGTAGACCTATTTTTAGGACGTTAGCACGATTAACGTTCATGACCTTGAGTACCTTAATACCATCACCGTAGAAGCTATCATGTGAGTGGGGTTTATGGGTAAAGAACATAGAACTCTCCCTTTAAGGCCTACCAGTTCGGAGGTTTTAAGTTACTTGTGATACCTTGGATCCAACATCATGCCTTCATACTCAAACTTTGGAATTGATTGAACATGTGATCATGAGCATTGTGTTGTATTGCATTCATTCACATGTCATTTTCATTTGCATCACATATCATTCTCCCAACAAAACAAACTCACTCATCTATCCTTCTACCAGTTCACTGATTTCCCGACATTTGTATCAAGCCCGAAGTAGTCACTAAAGAACAACAGATATGACAGAGAATGTTGATTCTATGTCAGGCTTTACTATAACAACTAACCCGATGTACGATTTTCCTCCTAACGACAATGCTCAACAAGTGAATGTTACTCGATCTCAGAATGTCCACCCTGTGAAAAAGGTGAATAATCCTAGAGTTGTGAAAATCGAGGAAGGAATTCGTGATCTCAAAGAATAACTGAAGATGATGAAAGGACTCAATGTATCAAGTATCAAGGCTCGTGACTTATGTCTGGACCCGGGCGTGATTTTTCCCCTGAATTTCAAAATGCCTACATTTGAAATATACAAAGGTGTTAGTTGTCCAAGATATCATTTGACGATGTTCTGTCGAAAGATGACTGCTCATGCCTACAACGATAAGCTGATGATTCATTGCTTTCAAGAAAGTCTATATGGGGCATCCTTGATGTGGTATATGAAGATAGAAAGGGACAATATACATACTTGGGAAGACCTAGATGAAGCTTTTGTGAAGCAATACAATTACAATGTGGACATGGCTCCAGACAGTGATCAACTGATGGGCATGATTCAGAAATACAACAAATCTTTCAGGGAGTATGCACAACGATGGAAGGAATTGGCAGCCCAAGTTCATCCACCACTTTTAGAGAAAGAGTTGTCTAAAATGTTTCTAAAAACATTGTCAGCCTCTTATTATATCAGGATGATAGGCGTTGTTCCATTAGAGTTCTCCAAAATTGTGGAAGTTGGAATAAACATTGAGAACACATTCAAATGTGGAAGAATCCAAGAGGGGTCAGATTGCCAAGCTATTTAAGCGAAGTCTGCCTGTGATTCCCAAGAGGAAGGAAATTTTAAAGTTAATGCAATTAGGGATTCTTCTAAGATCTTGCAAGCTCCAATACCTTATCACCAACGTCAGAATCAACGCCAAAATATACAGAGATCTCAGAACAGTCCAAAAAAAGAGACTTGTAAGTTCGATCCAATCCCAATGACTTACAATCAATTGTGGTCTTATTTTGCCCGGAAATCGGTGATGACACCCAGAAAGACAAGAGCCATGAGATCTCTCCCTTATTGGTTCAATCCAAATACCAGTTGTGAGTTTCATTATGGAGTACTAGGGCACCCGATTGAAGAGTGCAAAGTTTTCCAAGAAAAGGTTCAAGAGATGATCAATGATGAGGTGTTGACCTTCGAAGGAGCAAGCCCATTTGTGAATGGAACGCCTTTATACTGATGAATATCAAGACTCAAAATGTGTGATCCCAGAGTTCAAAGTCAGTTTGATTGCTTGAGCGTGGAACAAGTTCCTCTGTGCACATGGTTGATTGATGCTCTGAAGTTTTTCTTCTCAAATGTTTATCTCATTCGCTGCTTTTTCATATGTAATTTTCTTTGTTTGTCAATGCATTTTATTTTGCATGTAAAAACTTGTTGGTTTTGAATGATTAATGCAATGAATATGTTTGTCTTGAAGTAGTCCATTTGTATTCACTCATAAAATGCTTTTTCTACTTTATAATGCTAATATTATCCAATCACTTGCCTAGGAAAAGAATTGGAGGGAGGATGAAGAAATTAAAACACAAATTCTCTAGTTTAATGCTTTTGAGTAAAACCCTATTGATGATGTACATGCATTGTTTCAAATCCCCAAACATCGGAGATATAAGGAGTTAATCCCTAGTCAACCATTTCGAGTCGGGAAGTAGGAGTTTCTTTTGGATCTAAACCCTTATTTTTAACCTGGGGAAGGGTAGTGCTCATTAATCTAATTACACATTCAAGTTACAAGATGAAGCATCCCATCTGGGAATCCACTACAACCAATGACTTGACAGTCACCACTTTCAGCCTTCCAAAGTTAAAAAAAAAGAACAAAAAAAAGAAAATAAAATCCCACTAAGTCGAACACCCAAAAGAGAGACTTAGGCAAACATTAGGGACCAAATAGAGAAAGTCAATCAAAAGAGGCCCTCAAATCCTCAGCTTCATGTGAAATAAGATTTAATGACCACCATACCAAAGTCAAAGGGTCACCGATATCCATGTAGCACAAATAAGATGACTGTCATTTCAAGCGAACCTTGGGTCATCATCTTCACTTTTACACCATCAAGATGAATGTATGTGTCAATTTAGCTGAACATAGGATTGGAGAACATCAAAGAGAATGGGTGGGTACCAAATAAACTTTGAGATTTTCTCCTTTGTTTCATAAACCGTGAACCAAACCACGTTAGAACCCTCAAAAGACCTAATTGAAGAAGGGCCTATTTCGAAAGCATACTCGATGAGATAGTGTTTCCTGACTCCCATGAGCTATGCACAAAATTTGTGTTGACTTTGTAAAAGAAAATTGATGTCATATCCTAACTAGTGATTCGGTCACAAGTTATTGTGATATCTTTTTCAAATAAAAAAACTTCGAGACGAACATGTGTGTTGCATTAGCAGTCTCAACATTAACATTTTTGCTTGTTAGCATTGCTTGATATCACAGAAGCTTACATATGAGTACCGGTGATGAACTTAATCTTTTGAGGTTTGAAACCCTGATAAGTAAATGGAAAACCATTTCAAAGAATGATCATTCCCATGGGAATGTTTCCTGAAGACTTTACTAAACAGGGGCAAGTTATTTCCCAGTTTGTTATCTGCACAGTCTGACCACCCCTAAAGGAAAAATATTGAAGACTCTTTTGTGCCAAATACAGTCAATCTGGGACAGTTACGTCGAGATTCGACAAAATCTCTCCAAGACTTTGAAGACACTGGGACATTTTTAATGCAAAGTCTTCTATAAAATCCTCTTGAGACGATCTATTCACATTAACCATTTTATTGGTGCAGGACCATGTGTTTCCCTAAGCAAAACACTCTTGTGATCTACCTTGCAAGTATCTCCACATGATGGGTCTTTACGCCAGGTTGTTATGATGTGTTAGGTGTATGACTCAATATTTTCTGGTGGATTTTGTTTACTACTTAGTGCTCCCAGTGAGGTACTAAGCTTAGTATCCTCGATTAAGCTTTGATTAAAGTTTCTCCAACTGAATGTAGTTTTCTTCCCCAGTGGAGTACAAACTTACTTTATCGCATGGCAAAGTAGTTTGTATGGTTGTTTCCTTTTGATGGACATTGAAGTTAGAAGAGTTGTCTGGGTTTATTCCCAAGTGAAGTGTATTCCTCTCCTTAAAGAGAATTGAGCCTTGTAGCAGGACTTTGCTTCATTGCTAGCTATTTTTGTTCTATCTCCAGTGATGCTTCCATCTTGTTGATATTGGTCAAGTGTCTGATTACATTGTGATGTTTATTTCATCACCACATTATCTCTTGTGTCTGTTTTGTCTGTTTGTCAGCATAAACATAACACACATTCATACATACATGCATCATGCATAGCTGAATTCATAATCATGTCTTTTTGCATTCATTGATAATGTTTATTCACTTTGGTTGTGTTTATTCCCAAGTGATAAGTTTCCTTCCCTCAATGGAGTTGTCAGCCTTAGGCATAAAGTATATATCCTTTCTAATTGCCCATTAAGTTTACTATCGTGGAAGATTGTTGCTTTAGTTCTCCTTTCCTCACTTGGATATGATAAATCCCCAGTTTGAGTTAATTCTTCATTGGATAAAGTCTTGTTTGACAGTTTCTCTCCAGCTTGTTCCTGGATTGAACTTGGTCTTTGGAAATTTGATGATTGAATCTCCAAATGAAAAATGCATTTATTTTGGACCTTTGAACACTTTATCCCCCCATTGAAGACAAACTTTGTTCTCCAGAAGTGTTGTTGCAACATTCTCTTGGAGTACTTATACTTGACAACGAGTGAAGGTCTCTTTATTTGAGAAGTTTGTTCTATCCCTGAATTACCTAGTGAATCAACAAATGGAAGTCTCTTTCTGAGCAATTTGTCTATCCTCAATGAAGTTTGTTTTCGTCATATAGCATCTCTTAGAAGAACAAAAGTATGATGAAGTTATTGTTATGTCAATCAGAGTCTCTCCAAATCTTGGTGAGCAGTTTGAGTGCAAAGCTTGTTTTCATCATATAACATCTCTCAGAAGAAGGGAAGTATGAAGAAGTTTTTCCGTAAAACGGAGTCTCTCCAAATTTCGGTGAGAAGTTTGAGTATGAAGTTGTTTTCTTCATATAACATCTCTCAGAAGAAGGGAAGTATGATGAAGTTTTTCTGTCAAACAATGTCTCTCCAAATCTCGGTGAGAAGTTTGAGTATGGAGTTGTTTTTGTCATATATCATCTCTCAGAAGAAGGGAAGTATGATGAAGTTTTTCCGTTAAATGGCGTCTCTCTAAATCTCAATGAGAAGTTTGAGTGTGAAGTTTGTTTTCATCATATAACATCTCAGAAGAAGGGAAGTATGATGAAGTTACTTTTTCTATCAAACGGTGTCTCTCCGGACATAATCCACAGAGAAGTTTGAGTATGAAGTTGTTTTCGTCATATAGCATTTCTCAGAAGGGAAGTATGATGAAGTTTTTCCGTCAAATGACGTCTCTCCAAATCTCAGTGAGAAGTGTGAGTGTGAAGTTTGTTTTCATCATATAGAATCTTAGAAGAAGGGGAGTATGATGCAGTTATTTTTTCTATCAAACGGCGTCTCTCTAGACATGACCCGCAGAGAAGTTTGAGTGAGAAGTCTGTTTTTGTCATATAGCATCTCAGAAAAAGGGAAGTATGATGAAGTTGTTTTCGTTGTATATCATCTCTCAAAAGAAGGGAAGTATGATGAAGTCATTATTCTGTCAAACAGAGTCTCTCCAAATCTCGGTGAGAAGTTTGAGTATGAATTTTATTTTCATCATATGGCATCTCTCAGAAGAAGGGAAGTATGATGAAGTTGTTCGTCGTATGGCATCTCTCAGAAGAAGGGAAATATGATGAAGTTATTTTTCTCTTAAACAGCGTCTCTCCAAATCTCAACGAAAAGTTTGAGTGTGAAATTTATTTTCTTCATATGGTATCTCTCAGAAGAAGGGAATTATGATGAAGTTGTTTGCGTCATATGGTATCTCTCTGAACAAGGGAAGTATGATGAAGTTTTTTTTCTATCAAATAGTGTCTCCCTATTTTAATGGAGAAGTTTGGTATGAAGTTATTTTCCAGCAAATATCATCTCTCTAGTTTATCCTCAGCAAAGAAGTTTGTTGTGAATCCTCAATTTCCGTCAAATGGAGCCTCTCGGGACAGAACATGTGGAAATGTTTGATTGTGGAATTTTTTTCCTTTCATCTTATAACATCTTTCTAAGGAAGTCTTGAAGAGAAGCATGATGAATAAATGATTATCTTTCAGGAAGATTTTGTCAGATAAATCTATCTCAATGTTAATTGCAGCCAATGGTTATTCCCTAGCAAGTCTATTACCTTTACTTAGGCTACCATACACTTGGTAGTAGTCACCCTGTGATCTGTAGTTACTTTCATTCAGCAAACCTCAGTAGAAGATGTTTCCTTTTATTTTCTGGCAAGTCTCAGCAAAAGATTTTCAGTCTACCTCGACAGAAGGTATTTACTTTTATGATCTCGATAGTAGCCTCCTTAGTAAAATCTCGGAAGAAGATTTTCCAACAAAACCTCGACAGCAAGTGTGTTCTTAGTTAATCCTCGGCAGTAGGAATTTCATAGTATACCTCGGCAGAAGGTATTTCATTCTTAGATTCTCTGGTAAATCTCGGCAGTAGATCTCCAGCCGACTTCAGCAGAAGATGTTTTTTTTCTAGGATCTCGGCAGTAGATTTATGGTTCATTTTGATACATCGACAAAAGGTATTTCCAAATGAGGTTCTAAATCTCGGCAGTAGATTCCTCCAAGAGGATTTCGTTCAAGGATTTCATTTAAGTTATCTATTGATTGGTAGTCAGTTGTCGTCTGGTTTCACTCAAAAGAAAATTCTCATGTGAATTTTATTCCAGTCGTGTGTGTCTAACCCCAAGTAGTGTCAACTTTCTTTCCTTCCTAGTAGAGTTGTAGCCTTTGTCTTTCATTCATATTGCAATAATATCATATCATTTCAACTGCACTCGGTCAAAATTTTAGGTATTTTGATATTTAATTTTCTTTTACCTCAAATGTCTGAAAGTCTTTGCCATTCATACCTTCAGGTCCAAGAAGATTAAATAGGGAGATCTGTCATACCCTAAATTTTGACCCGACATTTTTAAATATAACATTTTTTTCGTCGCAAGATCGATTTAAGCGAAAGTCAGTCATCTCTACATAAACATTTCATTTATCGTTAATCATGCATTTTTCCGATTTATTATTTTTATTAGGTAATTTTTTTAGATTTATTTATAATTTAGTTTAAATCTTGATTTTTTTTGTTTTGTTTATTTAGTTTAACTTTAATTAAACTTTACTAGTTTAGTTCTAATTTTAATTTTAAATCAATTTTATTAATTCAGTTTATTTTTAATCTTAATTTTATTTTATTTGGTTTAATTAATTAATTTTCACTTTTAACTAAGTAATTGCTTTAGTTTCTTTTTATCTTTATTAAAACAATTAAAAAAATATGTTTATTTTAGTTTAATTTGCAATTTAAGTTTAATGTTAATTTAATTTAATTAAATTTAGAAATTTTATTGTTTTAAATTAAAAAATTATTTTATAACTTATATTAATTAGTTTTTTTTATTTAAAGATTTAATTTATTTCAGTTAGTAATTTTATTTTAATTAGTCATTTATTAGGTTTTGTTTTAGATTAGTTTAATTTAGTAGTTTCCTTTGTTAAATTAGTTTTTAATAGACACAATGCCATTACATAAAGCTCCAAGTCGTACATATTCTTGACCCACATTCCATGCCAAACACTAGCCAACAAAATAATCTTCAATGAGCCCGCTACCATTTCAAATAACCATAACACATTTGGCAGCTTTAAAGTCAAAACACATCTGCAGCAAACACAAGATTGGAATGGAGTTTCTGATATATCCAAAAGGTGATACACAGTGTTATGAAAATGATTTCAACCTATGAATAACACAATTGTAGTCTACACATTGAGAGAGACTATTCATCAATAACAAGAAAAATAAACTTGTACTTTGAAACTTATCAAAGAAGTTTTTATTTGGTTTTAAAAGAGGATTTTTCAATACGGAACAGGGGGCGGGGGTATAAAAATGGATGACGAAAAAAATTTGAGGATTCACCTTCAATATAGGAAAAAGCTCTTCATCCAAACAACAGTAGCACCTCCACTCCAAATCGACTCACCACTGCCCTCTATAACACCCCAAAATTTACCTTCTTATTTATCACCGGTTCAGAGTAGCTTATGCTTCGTTTTCGTGTCATCCTGCATATTCATCCATACATTGCATAATAAAAACAATAATAGAAAGCATACATCATTGGTTGAGGCGCGAGGCATGTGATCAAGGGTTATTTGGAAATCATCAGGTCTCGGAAGGAAAATAATCTCAAAAAATATGACCAAGATCGGATGTCCCAGGTTTCCCACCAAAAAGAAGAAAAAATCAAGTTTTAGTTGAAGATCGGTTACCTCATAGGTAGTAACCGGTTACTTGTTGAAATTTGAAGGAAAAAAGCCAGTTTTTGTACTGGTAACCGGTTACCTCATTGGTAGTAACCGGTTACTTCGCACAAATTTTCAAAAATTCAAAAATCAGTTGGTTGTTTCCGCCTCCCTCCATTTCCTCTCTGCCTTGTACTTCTACCAAACTCTAGAACATTCCACACTCTTCCAAAGTAATATTCCCAGAATATGCCAAGGAATATTCCAAGAATATACCATGAAATATTCTAGGAATATTTCCAACCAACCCTTAGCTTAGGATCCAAGCCTCGTGTCCAAACCTCGTGCCAAACCTAAACCTAACTCCAAAGCTAACCCCTATATAAACCTTGTTCGTCAAGAAAAAAAGAGATTAGCCACATTTCACAAATTTCACCATTCTCACCATCTCAATTATCTCATTTCTCTCCATTTCCAAACTCACACCAAAGCTTCATCATCATCAATATTCTTCAAGTTTTACATTGAAACTTGAAGAATCGGAAGCCAAGCCTCCATCATCTTCATCAATTCAGCGGATTATCGAAGAAGTTGCTATAGTTGCAGTGTTTATTTCACCATTCGGAAGCGGTTTCAGATAATTCTCACCAATCACATTTATTTTGCGCATACGCGAATCGAAGCTTCGGATCTTCAATTTTCTCTACTTTCGCGTATTGCTCGGCATCGCAAGAATTACCAAAGCAAGCCTCCGCTTTGTAGGTTGGTGAATCCACAATCACTTCTCGTTTTAACTTATTTCTCTTCATCTTGTCTCGCGCGTTCTTCGTGTATTCTTGCTTTTTGATGCTTTAATTGGTTTGATCATTAGGAGCTAGAATTGTAGTGTGACTGTAGTGGTAATAGGTGTTAGAATGTTACATTTAGGTGTGATTTTCGTGCTAGGTTGATAGACATTGGAATAGATCTTATAGGAATAAGTTGCTACTGGTTTTTGCATGAAAATGTAGAAATTTTTTATTTTGGTTGCAGAGTAACCGGTTACCTCTGTTAAAATTGCAGAAAACTCTAGTTTTTTGAACTGGTAACCAGTTACTGCATAGGTAGTAACTAGTTACCACTGAACCAGAATGAAAAATTCTTTCTTTTTCTTGCATTTTTTATATCCATGCCCCCTTCAATCATCATGGATCTTGAGGATATGATTTTAGGGAGTTTTTAGGAGCTGTTTAGGAGCATGTGTGTGTAGTTTCGATAACTTTCGACATGCTTTTCGTTAGGTTCTGATTCTTGACATAAATGTTGCATATGTGTTCATAACATGGTATGATTATTGTTTGCATGATTTAGCATCATCAATAGCATGTTAATAAGTGTTTATAGTTCTATTTTTCATTACATTTGTGATCCACTCATGTTTTGGTCGATTGTGCGCGTAATTGGAAATGTTGCATATTGTTTAAAACCGCACAATTCACATAATTGCATTCTTTTTTGATTTTTTATGTGTTGCATTCCATTATTGAGGATTCATTTCAGGTTTTTGCATTAACATGCATGATCTTTACATTTCATTGTTTTCATTAAAACTCTATGTTTTTGCATTTGAAAAACAATTGAAAATCTGTCATGTTTTCATCGCTGCATTTTGAAACAGAAGCTGTAAAAGACATGCTGCATTATTTTGTTTTGGTATGTTTACACCTATTTTCATGTTGTTTGGTAGCTGTAATAGGCTGTTTGCATTGCTAATTGCATTTAGTAGCTGATTGTGTGCTAGAGAGCTGTAGTAGCTGCTAACTTTAGGCTTTGCTTAGCTTTTAGGTATCCTTAGACTTAGGATTGAATCTAGTTTAGGTCATAGTGGTGTATGACATGTTTGGTACTTGATTACCTATTTCCTTTTATCACTTTGGATTTATTTTACTAACCTTTGTTTTGTAGGGGTCATGGTAAGCCATATGTGTGAGAGGGTATCCTACATACACCTTCTTCCTTATCCTTTTACATTTCAACTTGTGTTTGCGATAAGCATTGGATGCTTCTTCGACATTTCACTTTGTTCATTCCCCTTAGAGTTGAACTCATCTTCAATTCATTGAAGTGAGTTGTAACTTGCTTCCTTTTCTTTCTAGGAATAGAAAACCACACTAACAATATGACATCCCTTGAATAAACAACTTAGGGTGAGTCTTAGTTCCCCCTAGTTTTGTCCTTTTTTAGATTTGAGTCTTCTTTCTCATCTACAAATAAAAATAAAATACCTAATAAAGGTCGAGTTTTCTCGTGCACCAGGAGACTTTACCATGGGGTATTTGCACGCATTCCATCTCGGGATGAGGTGTAGGACATTTATCATGATGAACAAGTCTTAGCATGAGGGTGTCTCACAAATAACAAAATCAAAAACACTTCTTCTAAAAAGAAATAAACAAATAACAAGCGTCTTTCCTGCGGGAATTCTCTTCTCATCTTATTCACTCATAACGCGAACTCGCTATGACTTGTCTCATTGAAAGACGGTAACACACTCGTCGAGGTAAGCCTCCAACACCTGGGAATAGGGATAAGAAGTTCAATCATAAAAAACACAAACAAGTTTCCACCTTAGCTAGGCGAACTACGCCGACTATGATCCTTATTTCCCCTGATGAGGTACGTAGGCAGTGGGGTAGGGCCCATTCGAGCACATTCTTTATTTTTCCTACATTTTTCCCATACCTTTTACTTCTCTTTTTTATAGTTCCCTCACTCATTCCAGTTCAAGTAGCAGTTTTTATTCAGCAACATTTTTATTCCCACCCTTTGAAATAGACAAACAAGCGTGGATCTCGTCGGGTACGACAGACGATCTGGGGTGCTAATACCTTCCGAGTTCGTAACCGACTCCCGAACCCAGAATATTTGGTTCACAAGACCTCGTCGGGTACGACAGACGATCTTTGGTTTGTGCAACATTACCTTTCCCATTCATTCGGAATAAAAATGCCTGGCAGGCGACTATATCTTTTCTGCGCCACTTTCACGTTTGTACTAGGATGAAAATACCAAGAGCGACACCCTCACTAAAATCTTCATTACCACCATAACCCAACCTTAAAACCATCATTATCATTTTTATAACAATAACCGCAACAACATTCCATCAGCATCCAACAACTCTTTATTCACAACCCTTTCAACCACCGACATTGAAGAAGAAGAAATAAACTGAGGCATACAGAGAGTTACGAAGGAGGAGAAATCGGAAAAATTACTTGGAACAACATAAACATAAACCTGTAGAAAACTATCAAACACTTCATCCACCAAAAATCCCAACTCACGACCTTAATCCAAAACAGATTCAAACCTTAATCCGACGTACTTCCGCCGTTAAACTCGCAGCCTTTTGGTAACTTACACACATCAACACACAAACCATTCACATGCACAAATTCCTATAAACTTGTAAACCTTCACATCATCTCTACAACAAACCCTTCAATCACAACCTTCAACCACTGTGCTCCACCCTTTATTAACCTTCACTGTCGCGTCATACACAACAACAAACACAACGATGAGAAACCGTAGAAATAGAAACCCACACAAAACCGTGAGAAAATAGGAGAAGAAGAAGAAGAAGAAGAAACTCATATGACAGGGAGATCGCAAAGGAGAAACAAGAGAGATCCGAGACCAAACTGCAAGAAAAAAAAATCGTGAAAAAAGAACACAAAGCTTCGAATCGGGTTCGTGATCGTTTTACTTTATATTTTGCTGTTCCTGCAAAAAAATCGCTTGTTGATGGTGAATTTTTGAGAAACAATCGTTGATCGTTGGTATTATGAGGTTGATGTTCGTGTTGATTTTTTTTAGATTAAGAATAAGAGAGCGGTTGATGAGGAAAATTGAGAAATTAGGTTAATCAAATGGGAAAGAGGGGTGATCGCTTGGTCATTTTTTTATTTACTTACTGATTTAATTTTGGAAATGATGGTTTATTGTTTCTTTTTCCAATAATAGATATTAATGAAATATAATTTTTTTTTTATGATATTGATGGCTAACGGTTAAATATTTGGGGATGTAATCACCGCCACACGATTCCTTAGGGATGTTATTCACTTCCTAGTTCATTCACTTTAAAGTAACCGTCATCAATTTGGGGAATTGATTCAAGGATTTGGTGGATTGAATAGGGTTTGGGCCTCTAGCCCAACCCAGTTTGAGAAAGTAACCGCCCTGGGCTCCATATGCCTTTTGTGGGTTGCCTTGTTGGTGTTTCACCTCATTTATTTTCCCACACCCTCAATTATTTTAATTTCTCTAAATATTTGAATTAATTATAACAATAATAGTATAGTCCATCTTATTATTTTTCCAATATAATTTTGATCACAATTTTGCTTGCTTTTATTTATTTATTGTTGATAAAATATTGCAATTAAATAATTAAGTAAATTTTTTTTTTCAATAGTCGACAAGTGGATAAGTTTTTATGAACTGAATCTTGGTTAAAAATCAAGTATTACATTTTCAGACCCGATTAAGTCTTTCTTCAATGCAACAATTACTTAAAACTATTTTCCTAATCAAATAACGAAAGAATTGAACTTTTGGAGTCTTTCATTCTTTGGGTTCTTATATGATTTCTCTTGAGGCTACCCCTTGGGTTGTGACCTATCCAACGTTTCATTTATAAGCTACTTAACTTATTAAATATCTTCCTAATCAAACAACGAAAGAACTTAGCTTTTGGAGTATTGCATTCCTTGGGTTCTTGAATGATCACTCTTGAGGCTAGCCCTTGGGTTTTGTTTCATTTCCTCTTTCATTTCTAAAACGCTTAAGCTATCAAACTCTTAATTCACACATCAAATAACGAAATAATTGAACTTTTGGAATCTAGGATTCCTTAGGTTCTTGAATGATCGCTCTTGAGGCTAGCCTTTGGGTTGTGATTCATTCAACCTTTCATCTTAAAAACACTTAAAATTCCCCAAAAGACTAGACATGATTCATCTTCATAGGAGAGATATTGATTCTATCCCCACAAACATAAATCAAATCTTTCAAACAATTATTCTCAAAGGAAGAATGTGGCATTGCTTACCGATCCTTATATCCAAGTTTAAAGCTTCTTCCGATTTTATTTTCTTCCTTAAATGTTTGTGGTGGAATAGGCGAGACATCGCCCTTAAAGATTATGACCTATCTCTTTCTTTTAAATACAACTTAAATTCCCTCCAACAAATACAAAATCATTCTCATAATTAATTAACGAAAGAACTGAGTTCTGGAGTCTTTCTTTCCTTGAATTCTTGAATGTTCGCTCTTGAGGCTAGCCCTTGGGTTGTGATTCATCCAACCTTTCGTCTCAAAATATCTTAATCAAGATCTAAAAAATTTCTCAAAAGAAATTTGTTTAGACTCCTGCCAACACGCATATAAACTAGAGCTTAAGCCTCATCGAGAGTGGTCCAGCCAATGTTTAGCAATGAACATGTGAACTAAACATTTGCTTGTTAAAAGACACAGACCAACAAACCGTAGTCCACGAACTACGAAGTTCTGACTTTTCCATTTCATAAGGGAATACGTTGGCACAAAGATTTTAATCCTTGGCGAACACCCTAATAAAAAAATAACCATCATTTCATAACAAATAACAATATCTAAAAAATATTCATTTCCCTTAAAACAAATGATCTTAGCAAACCTTTATCTTTGGAAGAAGATAGAAAGCATAAGTCAACATTCAATTGCAAATTAAACTAAGAGGTTCTCGTTGAGTACAACGGACGTAAGAGATGATAATACCTTCCTCTTGCATAACCGACTCCCGAACTTAGAATTTTGGTTCCGATGACCATTTCTTATCCCTCAGGTTTTATCGAAATTTTACCTTTTCCCTTTATTAGGAATAAAAATTAAATTCGGTGGTGACTCTGTTGTTTTTTCCGCATCCATCGCGAGGATCGTATTTTTCGAGGTACGATACAAGTATACAAGAATAACAAATAACCTCTCTCACTTTTGAATTAGGGTTTTATCTTCCTATTTTCCCTTATATAAAATATGAATGACTAGTACGCTATTTATAAGAAAACTAACACACTAACTTAATGGACTTTTTAACAATTACCCATTACAAGATAACTTATGGTACACGCGAACTTAAACAATTGAATCCATACCACAAGGCCCATTTAAACAACATCATGTGAGCAGACTTCGACGAAATGCTATTCGTATTAGGGTTTATTCCAATATTCCATAAATCTCCACCTTGGAATACACCTTATACCAATAAGAAACAAACTAGCATTCTTCATGCAACTTTATCAACTGAATACAGTGGAAAAACTTGCAACTGGGAAACATCTTGGTGATCACATCAACAACATTATTATCTTTCAAAACCCTCGTCACTTGGACCTCTTTATGCTCGATTACCCATTTGAAGAAATGCAGCCTCACATCAATGTTCTTGGTTTGCTCCTGATAGGCTGAGTTCTTCGACATGTGTATTGCACTTTAACTATCACATTTAACAGTGATACCTTGACCTTAAATTTTAAACTCTTTTGCAAAACCTTCAAGCAACAATGCTTCCTTTACAACTTTAGTTAGGGTAATATATTTCGCTTCAGTGGTTGATAAGGCAACAACCTTATGAAGTGTTACTTTCCAACTAATTGTTGTGCCAAGCATGGTGAAAACATATCCAAAAATATATTTTATAGAATCCATACAACCTGCATAATCAAAGTCGACATATCCTTCAATTTCTGCTTTACTATCTTCACCCAAGGCTTCACCATAAATTATGACTTTTCTCAGAGACCCATTTATGTACCTTAGAATCCACTTCAATGCTTTCTAGTGAGCCTTTCCAAGATTTTCCATGTACATGCTTAGAAGACTTATTGCATATGTTATGTCGGGTCTATTACATACCATATCATACATCAAAGAACCCATTATATTAGCATATGGGATGTTATCCATATAAGTTCTTTCGAAATCAGTATTGGGACACTAATCTATACTCAGCTTGAATTGAGGGTTTGTCAGAGTCACAACAGGATTTGCGTTCGACATACCAAACTTTTCGAGAATGTTCTGTAGGTATGCCTCTTGATATAAGCATAACTGCGACGGCTTTCTATCTCTTCGGATGTCAATCCCAAGAATCCTGGATGCATCTCCCAGATCCTTCATATCGAACTCCTTATTGAGTTCAACCTTCACCCTCATTACATCTTCGACATTATTGCTTGCTATTAGAATAATATCCATATAAAGCAACAAAATAACAAATTAATTACCAGGTCGATATCTAAAGTAAACACAGTGGTCGAATTGAATTCTGATTAAACTTATGCGTGCCATGAACTTGTCGAATCTCCTATTCCATTATCGAGAAGATTGTTTTAGCCCATATAAAGATCTCTTCAGTTTGCACATATACTCTTCTTTACCCTCTTTAACATAGCATTCAGGTTGCCTCATCAAGATTATTTCATCAAGATCACCATAAAAGAATGCGATCTTCACATCTATTGTTCCAGTTCAATGTTGAACTATGCCACCATGGTAAGAAACATTTGAATGGACATTTGATTCACAGCAGGAGAGAACACATCATTGAAGTTAACAACTTCTTTCTGAGTGAAACCCCTTACAACCAACCTTGCCTTGTATATCTTCAAAGCCACTCCTTCGATTCCTTCCTTAACTTTGAAAGTCCATTTGAAGCTGAATAACCTGGCTCCAGCAGGTTTTTCAATCAGTTCCCATGTGTTGTTATCATAAAGAGATTTCATCTCATCATCCATGGCCTTCAGCCATCCAGTCTTATTTCAACTCCTCATAACTTCCTTATAGTCTCCATTTCTTCGTCTAGAACCTCATTTGTAGAGATTAAGACATAAGCTATAATATTTGCATAAGATCCTCATCTTCAACAACAACTTATGCTCATTCTTCGACTTTATTTGGGTCATGTAATACAGAATTACTATGCTCCACCTCAACAGGAATTTCTCCATGTTCCAGGTCTTAGACAACATCATCAGTTTTCTTGAAAGCCATCTCAACTTCATGGAAAACTACATCTTGACTGGTGATACACCTCTTGTGACTTGGCTCTAGGCACCATATCCTATAAGCTTTAACTCCTTCAGGGTATCCCATGAACATGCATTTGAGAGCTCTATGTTTGACCTTGTCTTGCCTAATGTGAGCATAGGCCACACAACTAAATACTCATAGTTTGTCGAGATCTAGTGGATGTCCCGACCAACCTTCTTCAGGTGTCTTCATATCTAACAGAGTCGAAGG
Organism: Lathyrus aphaca; assembly: GCA_963966055.1. NCBI lineage: Eukaryota > Viridiplantae > Streptophyta > Magnoliopsida > Fabales > Fabaceae > Lathyrus > Lathyrus aphaca. The sequence continues at coordinate 341,224,371 of OZ014524.1, forward strand.
ACATCTGTTTATCAGATATGTTGCTGTCGAAACAGCCTCAACCCAAAACAAATTCTTCAATCCAACACTAACCAACATGTATTTAATCATTTCGAGGATTATTCGATTGAATCTCTCAGCTAGACCATTTTGCTGAGAAGTACCTGTTACAATCTTATGCCTTGCAATTCCAGACTCGACACAATAATTATCGAAAGCTTCATTACAGAATTCAAGACCATTATCAGTTCTCAACCTCTTGACCTTTCTTCTAGTTTGAGTTTCGACCAGAACCATCCAACTTATGAAATTCTCAAAAGTTTCATCCTTATTCTTCTGAATGAATACCCATAACTTTATGGAATAATCATCAAATATGGATAGAAAATACCTTGCACCTGAATGTAAAGGATTCCTTGCAGGCCCCCAAAAATTAGCATGGTTGTAATCAAGGGATCCATGTGTTCTTTGTTTACCTTTGTTAAACTTCACCATACAGGATTTACCAAATACACAAGGTTCACAAAACTCCAACTTCTCGACTTTGTCACCACCTAGCAGGTTTTATTTCCCCAGTTCGACCAGACCTCTTTTGTTGACATGGCCCAATCTCATATGCCATAATTTTGTCTTCAACACAGGTTTCATGGATACTACATTTATCGAACTACTTACAATCTCAGCCTCGAGGGTATACACGCCTTATTTCTTCACGTCTATCAAGACTTCCTTCGACCCTTCATGACTCTTGGGATACATTTATCTCCTTGAAAAACACATCCCTTCTTGTCGAATTCACCAAGAGAAATCAGATTATACCTAACTTCAGTTAATAGCCTTATTGACTCATCATGGAGCTTGAATATCACATATCCAATACATGTAATTTTGCAAGCTTTATTGTTTCCCAACAACATTGATCTACCATATTGATCACATAATTCTTCGAACAAATATTTGTTTGGAGTCATGTGCCAAGTACAACCTGAATCCATAATCCACTCTTTTCTTGAGTCGCCACTTGAAACCACAAGAACATCAGATGATTCAAAATCATCTTGAACAATTGTTGAGTTGCCATTATCCTTACATCCATGATCTTTCAGGCATTCAGGGAACACATTTCGAAAGTGACCATCCTTCTTACAATAATAACATCAAACACCATATGATTCACCACCATAAGACTTATGCTGACTTTTACCCTTCTTCTTGTCAAACTTTCCATCCTTTCGCAAGAATTTCTCCTTATCGACCAAACCTTCACCAACCGTCAAAGGTTTATGCTCCTTTCGTTTGTTCAAGTCCTTAGAGTACAAGGCAGATTGAACATCTTCAAAGGTCAAGGACTCTTCCTTACAAGAGGGTTTCTTTGAAGTGAGCATGTGTTTTGGGTAAAGCGCATAACAACAACAACGCTTAATCTTCATCATCGATCTTCACATCAATATTTTCAAGATCAAGAATCATCATGAATGAATACAAATCTTGCTTCAGGTAGAGTCGATTCACCAACGATTTGGTCATGTACAAACCTTCAAGTTTAAACCATAACCCTGACACGATTTGTATCGCCCCATATAATATATATCTAGAATAATATGATACAAGTGTTTATTTTGGTACTAATACCATCATAAGTGCCTAATAGCATAATTCACATTCTTGACCAATACTAAAATAATATACAAACTATGGTACAAGACATGGAAATTATACTAAAATAAAAATACTAAGATCAATATAATATCCTTTATTATACATAAGATAAATTCACAGCGGAAAAACTAAGTCTATGCTTCTCTTGAAACATCCTGAGCATAGCTCCACTTGTAAAATCAAACCTGCAAACAAAACCTAAAAAGAAACAACAATAGTGGGGGTGAGATATCAACATCTCAGTGAGTTCCATATCTTATGGATTCTCTCAGATCTACAAGGTTCTATAAAAATCATACTCAAGTTAGGGAAAAACCTAGACCTTGAGTTCACAATCTCACATTCATATGGAAACATGTCTTGAGTTCACTAACTCGAAAGTATCACTAATCCGGAAACCCATAAAGGTATCCCTTATTACCATCCTTTCCTACGTCTAAGAGACGACACGAGTCATGAATCCTTGTAATTTACTTGACATACAAAATAGATTCGGATTGAAGGGATATTAACCTTACAATCGTCATTTCACATGGCTCAAAAACCATCACAAGTATCTACCCATAGGTACCATTCATACTATACATGAGAATCAAAACTGTCAAGTCACTACAACAAACAAGACCTTAGACAGCGCTTTTTTTAGCCTTAGACAGCGCTTTAAAGCGCTGTCTAAACCTCCGCTGCTAAAGGTTTAGACAGCGCTTTTTAAAATGTTAAAAGCGCTGTCTAATACCCCACCCTTAGATAGCGCTTTGGCCAAAAGCGCTTTATAAGACCCTCTTATTTTAAATTTTTTAGGTACACCTTAGACAGCGCTTTTGAAAAGCGCTGTCTAAGCCCCCCCCCCCTTAGACAACGCTTTTGCCAAAAGCGCTGTCTAAGCCCCTCCTATTTTAATTTTTTTAGGTATACCTTAGACAGCGCTTTTCACAAAGCGCTGTCTAAGCCCCCCCTTAGACAGCGCTTTTGGCAAAAGCGCTGTCTAAGGTATACGAAATTTTTTGTAGGATTTGTTTGAAATCATATTTTTTCCAGGTTTATAAACCAGAATTTCTACCTGTTTTCAACCAGATTTTGGCAGACAATTATCACATTTTATATATGCCATTTTGGCCTTTTTTTTACCAATTTTTGGCTAACCAATTCAAACCAATTCAAACCAAATTTGCCATAAATGTATCAAAATATATACAAATTTATGTTTACATTTATAAGTCATTACATATACTACTACAAATGTACACATTAATTACACACTTTGAGCTCTATCATGTATTGACACCACTCCTCTTTGATTTCGTCCACTTGATCCTTTGTATAAGATGCACACTTGAATTCATCAAAGTACTACATAATAATATAACATATTTTGAATCAATTCCAACTATTTAATTAAATGAGATATGTGTAAATATAAAAATAACTCATAAGTTAGAAATACATACATCGGTGGGAATCTCTAATCGGCCCAATATGAGAGTATCTCGCATAAACCTCAACATGAAATACCCGCAATCTATTTGATTACGTTGAAGAGGACACTACATATGAAAAAAAAAATATGGATTATAAATCCTAAGTTTTATCAAGTGTAGTCATCACTAATATAATAAAAAACGCGGTAATTAAAAATATACCGCCACTTTAATCCATGTAATGGAGTTGGCGCCCCTCCTTGAGGTTTGGATAACTCGTTGGGCCCGAAAAGCTTGTAGGACGCTAATAAAATAAAAATGAAGCAATTAGAACAATTCACATAAACTAAGAAAATTCACAATTCACATAAATTTTGAACATTCTCACTTACGTGTCAATTAGGACCTTCATATCCGGGTATGTTGTCCAATCATTTCCTAACGAGTCAAGATAATACACAATTTCTCGGATAGGATTGATTGCGAGCAACAACCAATGTCCACTGTAATGATTAGGCAAATGTTAGATGGTAACTTGGAAAATAATTATAATAGATGAATTTAGAATGAAATGCTAACCCGGTATTAAACGGTATAAAAAACAACTTCTCCGCATCTTTATTGTCCATGAGGATCCGAAGAACGTACTCCGTCACGGTATCCGGTCTACTTAACATTAAACCATAGTTGACGGTCGCGGGTGCTAAGAATCCGAATGACACGTCCAAACCATTGGGGCGCATCAATTTGTCATACAAAAACCTAATATAAAAACATCATTAACATAAAGTAAACACCATTAACATAAGTTGTTTAATTAATAAAACAAAGTAGTCTGGATTTACCTAACATATGATTTAACAACGTTGACGCCGATTTCTTCACGACCAAAAACTTGCATGAAGTCCTCATTACCAATCATTTGTTCGTAATCAAAGCCGAAAATCCCTACCTCCATAGGTATAGTCCGAACACCTCCGGTCGGTATATCGGTCATCTCTAGAAATGTCCTGAGGCACGACCTATACTTGGTGGTAGGTTTTTTCCTAGCTACGGACTTCTTAGCACCAGAACTTTGTACCCGTGCGGAGGCGTTGCTAACCTCCTTTTTTTGTTGTGCGGAGGCATTGCTAGCCTCATTTTCTTGAAGCTACATGTCATATAAATAGTTAGATCAAATTAAGAATGTAACAACTTCCATGAATATATGTCATATAATTGTATATTACCTCTTTTCTTGAAACCGTGGACTCGGTATGCCGTGGAATCGCACTATCTTTTGATTTGGATTTTGTGGGAGTCTATTTAACATAGGAAAATATGTAAGTAAAATTTTAAGCATAAATTTTAAACTTTGAATATACCAAGGAAATTAACATAAGTTTTAATCATACCTCATATCCTACGCATATGAGGTTTGTCGGCCATGCAACAAACGAACCTACTGCTTCGTGCATCGTTGTTGCATCCGAATCATCGCTAGGATATGGTAATGCTGCATTCGGCTCAACTGCAATATCAATTGATACCTTCAAACATCCAGCAGGGAGCTCTCTAGTGTGGAGTAATACTCCGCTAACGTTATGCACTTTTCCCTTGCCAACCATCCGATAGTATGGTGACGACAAATACAGCTGACAATGGGAAATGCCCTAAAACCAATAATAACAAGAAATCGTTAATGTGTATATATGTCAAATACATAATTTAAGCAAATAGTTCAATTTAAGACAATTATATGTAATTACCTCTGGAATGTTCGGCTGAAAGGTACAGTTGATACTGTCTTTGTCCGAAGCATCTCTGTATACTGTTGAGGCGCTAGCCTCTCTTTCTCTCCTCAATGCATCAAGCTCAGCTTGCATGGCTTCCATTCTTGCATGAAGCTCCCGATTACTAGGAGCCTTTCCTTTTTTAATACTCATGGAGGTCGGAGTGACTCCAAATCCCTTACCCCTCACCCGACCAGAGTACTCAGGGACATCTAATTCCCGACCGAGTATGCTCCTAGTATCATCGGGAGATAAAGACTGAGATAGCTCCTCCTGAAAAATCAGATGAATACCGTACACTTGTCAAATATTTGTCTATAAAAATGTTATTCAATTAATGAAAAAATGTTATACTTACACATTTCTGGTATACGTGTAAAACTTCTTCTTGAGGAACTCCAGATTTGCCCACACGGGCTTCCTTCCACAAAACATGTGCAGGAAGAGATGTTTCTGAACTTTCCTCCTTCTGCAGCTACACATTAAGTCATACAATTTGATCAGATAAAACTAATATATGATGAACAAATTTGTTATCGCAATTTATAAATACTTACCATGGATTGTTCTAACCGTCCATATCCGGCACGTCCTTTTCGGTACGGATATGCGGGACTTGATGCTCTTTCCCGATTTGTAGCACTTATTCTTTGAAAAACCGGGTCTTGTCTTTTGGATTTGAAAGCTTCCCATTCTTCAGCCAATATCAAACTTTCATATTTTTTGGGAAGCTCCGCATCCACAAAATTACCATCCGCATCCTTAAGGAACTTGGATGATAAAAATGTCCGAAACCCTCTTAGAAGCTTTCCGGCCAATTTCATACAAAAGCCTCTTCTTTCTTCTTCGATGTTAAAACATCGCTAAGAAAAACATACAGATTGATAGTTAGTATCGGTAATTGAAAAAACATAATTGATACCGTATAATTAAGGGCCAAATGATTGTACCTTTATCTCACTCCAAATTTTTTCTTTGGACTCATTCAGCTCTTTGTTTCTCCAATCATCACATGTAATGGGAATTTCATTCCTTACTAGTGCACCGATAAAACTAGTTAAGGTATGCCCATTAGGTTCTATAAGCTGTCCCTGGGTGCTCCAATAGACATCTAGTATGATGCCTCGAGATCTTCCTTGGACCACCCTTCTCATTACTGTGATGCCTCTTCGAATTTCTTCTTCCGCAGATACTTTTTTAGGAACTTCCTCAGGTTGGTCATCAGCCATGTCTAACCTGTAATAAACCAAGGAAACCATCAAATATCAAATATAACTTATAATCAAAGCAATTGAAAACAAAAAAATAAAGAAATCATGCATTATCATATATAACTTATAATCAAAGCAATTGAAAACAAAAAAATAAAGAAATCATGCATTATCATATATAACTTATAATACTTGTAATTGAAAACAAAAAAATAAAGAAATCATGCATTATCAGATATAACTTATAATCAAAGCAATTGAAAACAAAAATATAATGAAATCATGCATTATCACATATAACTTATAATCAAAACAATTGAAAAAATAAAATAAAGAAACCATGGATAATTTACCTAAGTCACTAACATCTCTTTCTTTTCTTTGTTGGAATATTAATCACTTGTTTCTTAGCAATGCGTACGGATGAATTGATCCAAATTCCCTCATTATGATCGTTTCTTATATATGACTCATCATGTATAAGATCCTCAACTTCATCATTTCTATTCAACTCATTCCGTCTAATGCATGACTCATTCTCAACATCAATATCATATTGATCGACACCGCTTTCATCAGTCACTTTGTTAGAGAAAAGCACTATAGACCATTTTGTACTCTTCGGGTCATTCACATAGAACACTTGTTTAGCTTGAGATGCTAGTATAAAAGGTTCATCTTTGTACCCCACCCTAGTAAGATCAACTTGCAAAAATCCAGACTTATCCATTCGTATGCCACTACTATTCACCCACTTGCAACCAAAGATGGGAATCTGAAACTTCTCGTAATCAAACACCCAAATGTGCTCAATAACTCCAAAATATGACAAATTTGCATATTTGGGGTTTAAGTCCTTCATACTTGATATATGCATTGCTTCAGCTAGCACGGTGACACCACTATTTTGCATAGTACTCTTATCATCTTGTTCTTTGGTATAAAATATGTATCCATTAATTGAATATGCGCTATGAGAAAACACATGCAAACTTGGACCATATGCCAAACATCTCAACCTTTCTGTTACCGAAGAAGGATCTGAAGAGCGCTTCAAATAAATATGATCCTTCAACCATTGTATGAAACTTTGATTGTGCTCTATAACTATCCAATTTTCATTTCTGTTCGGATTTAACCTTCGGAGTACATCCTTGTGCATTTCAACATATGGCTCAACCTCATTATTATTGTGCAGAACATACAAATGAACTTGATCCCGTTCATCCCTTGATATTGTCACAATTTTATTCCCAATTAATTTTTTACCTTCCATTTTGTCGAAAATCTGAGCTCTGGGGAGTCCAATCGATTGAACGTTAGACAAATATTCAGTACAAAACTCAACAGCTTCTTCAACAATGTATCGTTCAACAATACAACCCTCTGGTCGACTTCGGGATTTCACGTACCCTTTTAATATTTTCATATACCGTTCAGCAGGGTACATCCATCTCATATAAGCTGGTCCACACAACTGTGTCTCTTTCACAAGATGAACAACTAAATGAACCATTATGTCAAAAAAAGACGGAGGAAAATACATTTCAAGCTCACACAAGGTAATTACAATCTCTTTTTGTAGTGTTGGTAAGATCTCGGGATCGATCACCTTACTACAAATTGACCTAAAGAAAAAACACAATTTAGTTATGGAACTTCTTACTTTTTCTGGCAAAATAGAACGTATACCGATCGGTAGAAAATGTTCCATTATAACATGACAATCATGTGTCTTCAAATTCTTCAACTTGAGGTCTTTCATAGAAACAAGTCTTCTGATATCAGATGAGTATCCTTCTGGAACCTTAACTTCACTCAGAGACTTACACAAAATTTTTTTCTCCTTTCTAGATAAAGTAAAAGCAGCAGGTGGTAGATATGTTCGTCTTCCTTTCTTCACGGGTGCTAATTCAGTTCTCATTCCCATTTTTAACATGTCCTCCCTTGCTTTAAGGCCATCCTTAGACTTGCCTTTTATATTGAGTAATGTACCGATAACACTTTCAAATACGTTTTTTTCAATATGCATAACATCGAGAAAATGTCTCACGTACAAAGACTTCCAATATGGCAATTCAAAAAATATCGACCTTTTCTTCCACCCACCTTTCACAATCTTATGTGCAAAAGGCTTGTCAAACTCAGTACGCACATCTTTCACCTTTTCAAAAACTTGTTCACCTGACAATGCGGGTGGAGCTCTACGATGTTCGGTGTCTCCATTGAATGCTTTTCTCCACCCACGGTAGTGATGTTTAGAATGTAAGAATCTACGATGACCGAGAAACACATTCTTCTGGCAAAGTTCCAATCGAATCGTATCGGTTCCGTCTTCACAAACAGGACACGCACGTTGACCTTTAATGCTATACCCAGATAGATTCCCGTATGCTGGAAAATCATTAATTGTGCCAAACAACATCGCCCTCAAATTGAAACTTTCTTTCCTATATCCATCATAAACCTCCACACCGTTCTCCCACAAAATCTTTAAATCTTCGATCAGAGGTGTCAAGTATACGTCTATGTCATTACCTGGTTGTTTAGGCCCAGAGATTAACATAGATAACATCATGTACTTACGCTTCATACATAGCCACGGAGGTAGGTTATAAATCATAAGAATCACAGGCCATGTGGTATGTGAAATACTTTGAAGACCATGTGGGTTCATTCCATCAGTAGATAATGCCAATCGAAGGTTTCTTGCTTCTGATCCAAACTCAGGATAATCATTATCAATCTTCGACCACTGTGGTGAATCAGCCGGATGCCGATACTTTCCATCAGTAATTCTTTCATCTGCATGCCAAGTAAGATGTCTTGCATCGGTTTCACTACGAAACATGCGCCTAAATCTCGGAATTATCGGAAAATACCATAAGACTTTTGCGGGAGATAATCTTTTCTTATATCGAGACAAACCGCATTTAGGGCACTCAGTTAACGTTGCATATTCGTTACGAAACAAAATGCAATCGTTAGGACAAGCATGTATCTTATCATAGCTCATGCCAATAGAGCACAACATTTTTTTTGCCTCATAGGTTCGATTAGGAAGAACATTATCATCCGGTAGCATTTCTCTCATAAGGGCCAACAACTCTGTGAAACTTTTATCCGACCATCCATTGCCCGCCTTTAAGTTGTACAACTTTAATACCGCAGAAAGTCTTGAGAATTTAGTGCAACCTTTGTACAACGGTTTCTCTGCATCGCTTACCATCCTCTCAAACATTTCAGGACAATCATGAAGATCTTCTTCCAGTGCTTCTACAATCTCTTCAACTCGATCACAATCATATGTTTCCGTGTCTTTGTCGTATGAAGCATAGGTCGTATTACTTTTTCCACTCGATTCAACATTCCCGTTAATTTTCTCACCATGAAATATCCAACACTGATAACTTTGATCAATTCCATGCCTCAGCAAATGCGATTTCAATCCATGTGCGTCAACCTTACCAATATAACAACAACGCAAGCAAGGACAATGCATTCGTCTGGGGTTTTCAGCGTGTTGAACAGCATACTTAACGAATTCCGCAACCCCACTCTCGTACTCTTTGGTCATTCGATCGGCACAGATCCATGTTTTATCCATGGTTTTCCTACTTATTAAAATAAACACTCAAATAATGATAAATAAAATTTAAATATATTAGTTAAAATATTCAAATAATAGAAAAATTAATGGCATTTTTTAACCGAACTCAAACAACTCAACTCATGAGTATCATCGTTGGCTTGTCCAAACTCCTAAATTCATGGCATTTTTATCTTGTAGTATTTTAGTATATATTTTTTAAATCAGTGGCACTTGAGTAAAAAATCCATTTTAACAACTTTGTTTGGAGATGGAAGATTATGAATTTTAATAAAAGATACATGTTTGGAGGGGTATCCTTCTATTATTTCATTGTGAAAACCAACCTACCTAGGCAGGCCTTGAAACCATGGGTGAATAATGTGTCCTAGTATTATTATCATTTTCTACATACTCATAATTTTTAATGATTTTGAAGTTGGTATAATTCATAAGATATTGTCACATTGTGATATGATATCATCCATAATTTCAGTATGAAACTTATCATCCTAAGTGAAACAAAAAACAAAGTCTTATGATTTGCACTCTTCTTGATAAACTAATTAGAATCAAACCAAACAACCACAACCAGAACAAAAATACTGATTTTTCCCTAAAAACATCAAAACTGAGTTATGAAAAGTAATGATTTTTCCCTAACCAACCACAACCAGAACAAAAAGCTTCCTAAATCAGGAACGATTCGTCAAACACATACCGTAATGAGATTCTTCAAACACTTTCAGAAATGAAGGATTCAACTCTTGCAATGCCTGAAACGAAGAACTGAAGAAATGAAACCTGAAACGAAGAACTGAAGAAATGAAACCGATTATTCAAACGCAGTGAATGAATGAAGAAGAAATGAAACCGATTGAATGAAAAAGTGAAGAAATGAAGTACATACCACAATCAAGAACGAACTAATCAAACACTTTCAATGACTGAAACACTTTCAAGAACGAACGATTTCACTTTCGCTGTTAGGGTTCGCTTTCGCTGTTAGGAGGGAAAACAGAAAGAACAGAGAACGAAAATAGAAGTCTGAATTTTAATTTTAATAAGACCTTAGACAGCGCTTTTGGGAAAAGCGCTTTCTAAGGTATGCCTTAGACAGCGCTTTCCAAAAGCGCTTTCTAAACCCCCCCCCCTTAGACAGCGCTTATGGTTTTATTTTTTTTTAAATTTAAAAACTTTAAATAGCGCTTTATCAAAAGCGCTGACTAAGGTGAATATTTAAAAGCGCTTTCTATAAGCGCTGTCTAAGGGGGGGTCTTAGACAGCGCTTTTAAAAAGCGCTGTCTAAGACCCCCCCTTAGACAGCGCTTTCATTATTTTTTTGGAACATTTTCCGTGTTTTTTTTTAATTTTAACCTTAGACAGCGCTTTCTCTTAAAAGCGCTGTCTAAGATGCGCTGTTAAAAAGCATTTTTGGCGTAGTGAGTACTACATGCATACATTCCAAAGGAGCCTTTAGTTCATGAAACGACATTCTCATGGAAAACGGTTCCGATTGTGTGATTTCACTCAAATGGGAATGTATACAACATTCCTACGGCCTCAATGTCTTTTCCAAAAAATAAGCACCTAATGGGTTCACACATGTTCCATATAGTGCCTCACTCACCACTATACCATTACTCGACTAAAATACTCATCTAATAGTTAATACTCATCTAAGTATTGAACGCCCGAGCATCGCCATCTAATTTCTATCAAATTCCTAGTCACAACTAGGTTCTACTATTGATATAGGGAAAGTCTTCCTCACTCTACTTAACTCATTTAAAATTAAGTGGTATCATGATTATTAATGGATCACATGCATATTCATATGGCATATCACAAATACATAATTACAAATTCAACAAAATATCATAATTAAATTAATTCCACATTTTTATCAATAACTTTCCAATGATACCAAGAACGTCTCGATCGGACACCGAATAAAAAGTTATGAACTTTAGAAAATAAATATTTTTCCAAAAACCTTCAGTGGTAACCGGTTACTCACTTTGGGTAACCCGTTACTCTGTGATTTTCTGAACTTCCAGTAGCGAAATGATAGTTCCAGCCACATTCCGTAATCAGTTACTCATTTCAAGTAACCGATTACTCTTAACAAAACTGCATACTTTCACCACTTTTCAACGTGGTAACTAGTTACTCTAAATGGGTAACTAGTTCCTTGATGGAAGAAAGCATAAATACCTGCGTTTTCATCACAAAAACCAGTAGAAAATCATTTTTCTCAATGAAACCTTCATGCAAAAATTCTCTAGATCACTTCCACATGTAACATGATCATTCACATGCGTTTAATCAACGTTTTAACAATTAGAAATTTTGATTCGACACAATTAATCATTTTCTAACCTAAAAATTCTAGAATTTCAAACTCAAAAATAAAAGTCCTAACTAGAACCCACCTCTAGCAAGAAGATGATGAACAACTTGAGATGAATTGGTGAAAATTGAGTTGATGATCCAAAGCTCTTTTTCTTCCTCAAGCTTTTCTCCTTTTCTTCTCACTCCCCTCTTCTTCCTTTCTCTCTATGTTTCTATGTTTGCATAAAATGAGAAAAGAAAAGAAACATAACATTATACCATTAGTTAATAAGACTAACTAATGTGTCCAAAATTGAGGGTATCCAAAAAGGTCCCTGAGTCACTTATTTAACGAAGCCTCTGAGTCAAATGATATTAACTAATTAATTTAAGTCTGTCGATTTCTCTAATTATTTTAGTTGAAATTTTTAGGCACACCGGAACCATATTAACCTTAATTAATATTATCTAGAGCATTAATTAAATAAGGGGTATTACACTGTCGTCTCCTTTGATACCGGTCGAAGAACCTTATCACCAAGGCTCAACAATATTGCGTTGTGTGCTTTCTCAATCATGGTCGTCTTTTCAGCTGCCGTTAACGCAACATTCATGGTCGTCTCTCCCTTCAACGCTTCCAAGCAACCCTGCTGAACAAGTATGGCTTTTATCTTCAAGCGCCACATACCGAAATCGTTCACTCCTGTGAACTTTTCAATCTCATACTTTGTTGAAGGCATATTCTCCATGCTTACCGCACCAAGTTGTTGTGAATCAAATACCTTAGAAATAAAGTATAATATGTTTCTTTATGATCAAGAAACCCACAAGGGTTAGAGTTTAGGGTAACCAAGGATAACAACAAGGATATGTTATAAATTGTTATTCTTTCCTTTCTCTTGAAACACGATTACAAGTATGACAAATAACCTCTCTCACTTTTGAATTATGGTTTTATCTTCCTATTTTCCCTTATATAAAAGATGAGAGACTAGTATGCTATTTATAAGAAAACTAACACACTAACCTAATGGGCCTTTTGACAATTACCCATTACAAGCTAATTTAGGGTACAAGTTAACTTAAATATTTGAATCCATACTTCCAAGACCCAATTAAACAACAACATGTGAGCGAGATTCGACAACATACTATTCTTACTAGGGATTGTTCCAATATTTCCACATCTTGCTTATAATTTTTTTATTTATTGAAAATAGAACACATACATATGCAATTTATACTAAAAGACTCACTAATAAAAAACTTGACATATATCGTCTTTCATATGATTGTTGTCACTAAGGATGCCTCATATTAGTTGGAGCCATTCTTTCTGTATATTTTATAATATTATTTTAATATCGACTTTATGTTAAGATTATCTGCAAAAATAAAGTTTACGGGGTTATTAGTGTTATAACAATTCATGTATAGTATGTGCAAAATTGAATTTGCAAACTTCAATTTGATCTCAATAAAGACTTTTGTTGGATCAATTGAAAATAAGCATGATTTAAATATCACATTATATGAAATTTTCATGTCACTCATCCATGTCGATCTATGTCATCAAGTACATTGATTTGGTGGTCGTCGAGGTTTCGCCACGTTATAGGTCAGTGAAGACAACTATAGTGGTCTCATTATTGATGTATGAGGTGGAACAAATTGTAATGTTGAAATCTAAAGATAAATACATTTGGATGCACGCCTAAAGAACTTGGATATAAGATATATTGCCAAAGTGCGAGCAATATTTTATATTTAAATAATATTTAATTATAATATTCTAATAATTATTATGTGAGAAATATTTATATTAATTATATTAGTTATTTAAATATGTATATTTTATCTGTAAGTTTTTTCAAAGGCCTTCTTCATCCCATAAATATTTGTAAGTTTTTTCAAAGGCCTTCTTCATCCCATAAACATTATATTTTATCTGTAAAAAAATATTATCTTCTAACCCTGTCGACATATTATTTTTCAAAAACAAAATATCCTGTCGACACCCACATATAGTATGAACTTCCAAATAAAATAGAGGTCTAATAATTTGAAGTGTCTTGGCAAGATTGTCTAATATTTGTTTCTAGTAGGCTCTAAATTTGGCCTTATTCCATCTCTAAGGAAGTTTACTAATCCACACTTTTTGTATTTGCTAGAAACAATTTTATTTCAATATCACCATATCTTGATTACAGAAGCTTCAATAAAGTCTAGTGCAACCCACTTTTGTCATCTACACTTCTATTAAGAATAGAGACAAAAAATAAGGAATGGTTTGTTCTATTTTTTTTTAATCAAGTGATATATTAAAAAAATGAGTATAAAATGTATTTACCTGAATATAATACGGGGCTAAGGTAAAGTTTGTCATAACAAAAAGTGATTATAAACCAAATCGTACTAAGATAAGAAAAATAATGATTTCTTATCAAACTTGTATAAGTTACAATGTGTGATGAGTAATTTCCAATCCGAGTTACACAAATATGATCTCGTACTTAACTAATCAAATATTCCAATAAATCGCCAATCAAGTACTATCTTTTCTACCTTTCAAGACTTTTCCAGATTTGCAAAAGATAAATCAATCCAAAAAACTTCCTTAAGGTCTTAAGCTACGTCTAAGTTGAAATCTCATCGAGTAGAAATCTCCTTTCAAACAAGATTAACTACCATACAATTTAACAAAGATGATCAAGAGTCTCAGGATTTAAAGAGCAAATAGAATGGTTTGTTCTATTAAACTCTGGTGCTGTGAATTTAAAAGAAAAATGAAGAATTTAGATAAAACTACATCAAAGTATTTAAGTTATTCTTTTTAATGAATTGATTTTTTTAAGTTTTCTTTAACAATTTGAGTTTTTAAAGTTGATTTCTACGTTTTTTTCTTTACATTTAAATATTTAAAAATTTATGATTGTTATATTTTTAATTACACTTCGTCATTTTCATAACACTCAAAATAATTATGAACATCTTCACTCTGTTAAGTTAAAAAAGTGCAACAATACGTATATTTTGTAATTTAAAAAACTAAATTGTCAAAAAATTAAAAGGACCAATTTTGTTAACCAAAATTAACTTAAGTATCTCTAATATAATTTTGTCCATAATTTAGAAAAGAGATGAATAAAAAATGATTTTTTTATTATTTTGAAAAAGTATTTTTTGAAGAAAATAAATAATAAATATATATTTTTGTTATGTTTTTAATTTTAAAAATATTATAAAAATATAAATTAAATTAAATTATCTATACTCTAAGTTTCCAATCCATTATACAATTTTAGACTTTATGATCAACTTTTTAAATTTAATTTACATTATTATAATATTCTTAAAACTTAAAATATACTAAAGATAATATTCATTTATTATTCTCTTAAAAATAATGTCTCAAAAATATGTTTTTTAATCCAATCCTTTTTAATTTCTCATATTTTATTTTTCTAAATTCTCAAAAAAAATAAAAATTCCATTAATATAGTCTTTTAACATAATTTTCTTAAACTATATATGTTGACTTTTAACAAAGAATTGACTAAAGATTGACAATTTATATATATATATATATATATATATATATATATATATATATATATATATATATATATATATATATATATATATATATATATATATATATTTTTTTTTTTTTTTTATAAATTATATATTTATACACATTATTGCAATGATTAATATAATTTGAATAGGATAAGATTTTAAAGCTGAAAATTCTCCTCAATTTTTTCAACACATTTGCATTTACACTCAAATTCTTCCTCAATTCATTCAAACTCAAAAGCACTAATTATATTGAAAGATACCAAAATCACATATTATATATATATATATATATATATATATATATATATATATATATATATATATATATATATATATATATATATATATATATATATATATATATATATATATATATATATATTTGTCAACCACCGTTTTATAAGAAAACATAATTCACTTAAAATCATCTATTATTTGGTATGGTCACAATAGCCACTATTCAATGCATGTGTCTTTTTGTTCCCAAAAATTCTTGTTTCCACACATATCTTTTACACTAGTCCTCATTTCTTCTTGTATAAATATCTTACCAAGCATTCACAAACTCCACACACTTAGAAAGAAAAAAACAAATTCCAAAACAGATATTTAATTCCTTAGTTATATTATATGATGAAAAATTTCTCTCTCTTTATCTCTTTATTAATATTGAATTTAGGATTGTTGTTGGAAGGTGAAAAGGCTCCTGCTGTTTATGTGTTTGGAGATTCACTTGTTGATGTTGGAAATAACAATTACTTGACTCTTTCTTTAGTGAAGGCAGTTCTTCCTCACTATGGCATTGATTTTCCTACTAAGTTACCAACTGGAAGGTTTAGCAATGGCAAAAATGCTGCAGATTTGATTGGTAAGTTATCCTAAATTCTATACACTTTTTATTTAGACACAAATTTCACAGAAAATAAATATTAGTATATCTCAAACTTTCACCGTATTATATCAAATAATTTCTGCAAAATTTATATCTATAGACGTAAGTAATTTCGCAAGAAAATATAGTCAAAAAATATAAAATATATGACTTTCTTGACAAGTACTATAAAGGACCAACATTTAATGTTATTGACTTATTGATCTTTTGTTGGGGGCATTCAGAAATAGTACACCATTGTTAATATTAATAAAATTGATTATGTTTTGCTAATATTTGCATGAAATCAATGGTTGGCTTGCAGCTGAAAAATTAGGCCTTGCCACGTCACCACCTTACCTTTCACTAGTATCACAATTCAACAACAACAAAAGTGTATCATTTTTGAATGGTGTTAACTTTGCATCTGGAGGTGCTGGAATTTTTGATGGCAATGATGAAAATTTTGTAAGTACATTTCTATCATTCTTTCTTTCCTTCTCTATTTGTTTGTTCGAAAAATTCGAAAATCATAGAAGAAAATCTCACGGTGGAACAGAAACTACACATATCAACTTCTAAAAATACTACATTTTTCTCGCAGAGGCAATCAATACCTTTGACAAAGCAAGTGGATTATTATTCAAATGTGTATGAAAAATTGACACAACAAGTAGAAGCATCTAAACTTAAGAAACATCTCTCAAAATCCATATTCATTGTTGTGATTGGAAGCAATGATATATTTGGTTATTATAATTCAATGGATCTTCAAAAGAAAAACACTCCTCAACAATATGCGGATTCCATGGCTTCATCGCTAAAAATTCAACTTCAGGTAAACACAATTTAGTATGCACTCAGATGTTACGTAGTTATCAACTGAGCTGATCAGCTGGATTTATATTATCAGAACGATTTTCTTTTACTTCTAATTTTAATTTTGAATGTTGTTTTTTGGCAGAGACTATCGAATAACGGGGCAATGAAATTTGAGATTATTGGTCTTAGTCCAATTGGATGCTGCCCAATAAGTAGGGTTAAGAACAAAACAGAATGCTTTTCAGAAGCTAATTTATTGTCAATGAAATATAATGAAGTTCTTCAAATTATGTTGAAGGATTTGAAATTGAAGAACAAGAACTTAAATTACTCATACTTTGATACTTATGCTGCCATCCAAGACCTCACTCAAAATCCATCTTCTTATGGTATATATCCTTTAAAAAAAAATAATAGAAATTGATAAGTAGAAATCATTTATAAATAAAATTGACACATTTTTTTTTCAGGATTGGTGAATGTGAAAAGTGCTTGTTGTGGACTTGGTGAGCTTAATGCTCAATTTCTATGTACACCAATTTCAATCCTTTGTACAAATAGACAAGACCATATATTTTGGGATCAAGTTCACCCAACTGAGGCAGCTACTAGAATCATTGTGGATAAACTTTATCATGGACTTTCAAAATATACATATCCTATTAATATGGAACAACTACTTGCTCTTTAAGATAGTCTTAGAAGAAAAAAATGAAAGAGAAGAAGGATAAAGTTATAGTGCACTAGATAGAAGAAAAACATGGCTTTTAATTAATAGAATGGAAGCATGAATGTATGATATTGTTTTACGTCAACTCATTCTTTGATGCTTTTATTCATCTTTCCCTTAGAAAACATCGAGAACAAGGACTACTCGAACCGTCGCAAAACAATAATATAGCAATTACATCCTCTTTAAACGTTTAAGATGACAATTGAACCAATCAAAGAAATACACGAATTAGATAATCTAGAATTTAACCTCAATCATCTCCAAGAAAGCAATTTGATCGAACAAATAAAATCATCGATCAAATAACCTGATCCTCTAAAGATAACATTGTTTCTACCTAACCAAATCCTCTATTTAAAGTGATATCTAAAGTAATAAATATATAATATTACACACTATTTTCATGATATATTAAATCCAGTTTTACCATGGATGTTGACAAATTTATACCATTTTTCATGATATATAACACCCGATTTTATCATAGATGTTGGCAAGTTTACACCCTATTTTCTTTAAATAGAATATATTTGTTTTATTTTTATAATTATATT
Source organism: Lathyrus aphaca (assembly GCA_963966055.1). NCBI lineage: Eukaryota > Viridiplantae > Streptophyta > Magnoliopsida > Fabales > Fabaceae > Lathyrus > Lathyrus aphaca. The sequence goes on from OZ014524.1 coordinate 341,242,895, forward strand.
ATATTTAACTTGATTTAAATTTATTGTATTTAATAAAATATTTTTGTTTAATGTTAAACATTCAGTAAACAAAAATCACAACTAAAACAAAAATATCATAACATCATATATATATATATATATATATATATATATATATATATATATATATATATATATATATATATATATATATATATATATATATATATATATATATATATATATATATATATATATATATATATAATTCTTGTCAAAATGATAGATGATTTGTTATTACATATTTGAATAATAGCAAGAACCGCAACCAGAAAGAGAGAACCGACCATAGTTCATAATACTATTTATCGAGCAAAAAATCAAGTAGGTATTAAAGCTCTGTGATCCCTATATGCATGATCAGCTATTTGGGGATATTGGTTGCTCACCACTGGCCAACTCTTGGCAGGCGAAGCACCACCACATTGTATGGAAGACCCTGCTTTGGATCATTGCTCTTGAGGTAGTTTCCTTGAAAGTTTAACCAATATTGACAAAGTAAATATATTTTTTTAAGATTGATGAGAAAAATGCTAACATAAAATAGGAACCATAAATAGTACCTTGGAAGATACTCCAGACATTTTGGTATGCTACCGACAAAAAAGTTATATGAAAAGTATACTAACTTGAACTAAGGTGAGCGACACAATCTAGTCGAATGATTTATAGGCATATCAATTTTAAGAGACCTTAATCAAGAATCCTATTGTACATTGAAAGGCTACTAAATAGACTAAAAATATAACATTTATCATTACCAAAAAATAAATTACCATATCCAAATTTCGACTATATCAATGTATGTAAACATAAGTGCAACTAAAAAAGTTAAATTCATATAGGATAATTGTTATTAGTGACTGTTGCAGCAGTTTTATCTTCATTCAACTTTATTTTAATAACCTCTATCAATCCTGCAATTAAACAGGTTAATTAACCGGAGACAAATGCAGAAAGACACACATAATGACAGTGAGAAACACAGAAAACACCTAGCACATTTATTTTATCGTCGACATTGTGTAATTTGAGAGTTTTTTTCACCTGCACTTCCTTCATCTCACTTGAAATCATATTAATTGAATGATTACGCTGGATATCAGTGAAATAAACAATAAAATGTTATGTTAATTATAGTATGGTAAAACGACACTCTATAAGACTTGAATGTGTTCCTTGCTCAATAATTTTTCCATCTTGAAAAACTGAGATTTGATCTGCATTTCTTATTGTGGAAAATATGTGTGCCACTAAAACAGTTGTCTTGTTCTGCAATAATCTATGCTTTATTTGGTTAAGTAAAAAACTTGTGGTGGATTCTGGAATCAACTTGGAGATCTTGTATTTCTGAGCACATCCAAGAATTTAGCATTTAGTTTTAAAATTGAAAAACAATCAAGTAAATGCATACTCCTTAGTTCTTATATCTTTCAAAGGATTAAATTGGGTGGAAAGTAGAGAAGAACCTACAAGTGGCTTTTGACATGATAAATGTTCAAATTTGAAATGTCCATAGTCTTCATTACCTTCAATATACCCTTTGGTGTTGCCTCTGACAAACAAACCACATCATTTTGGTTCTAATAATTCATACAAGACTAGAGTTAACATGACTAAACAAAAAAGTTAATATCAAATTTTATGTAATTATATTAGAAAAAATCTATTTGATTGGATTAAGTGGAAAAATGTGGAAAAAATAAATGAAAGATAAAATTGATAAAAAAACTACATCAAAACTTGATATCAACTTTATAAATAGGTATCGAAATAAATATATTTTTTAAAATAAGTATATTTGATTTATTAAAGAAGTACAAAGTTACAAATAAAATAGTTCAAATAATGGATAAATTAGAAGTAAAAAAAGGATACACTTAAAGTTGGTATCTCCTTTTTATGTAAGTAATATACATTCAAGCTATGCATAGAAGCCAAATGAAAAAAAAAAAAAAAATCAAGTTATATTAACAGCATACATAATCATTTTGTAAATAAAAAAGGTGTAACACCCCAAAATTTTCCCTCTCATTTCATGGAATTTTATATATCATATTGCATACATGATCCTACATCTTTGCAAAGAAAGTTGAAGCATAACACTCATAGTTAGAGGTATAGTGCATGTGATCAATGATTGATGAAATTGGTGATCATCCAAAATCACTGGAAGGGTCACATGGCTTCACAACAAGGATCAAAGGGTTCTCAACATCCCATTTGATCTCAAATGATTACTCAAAGCTTTGAAAGAGGTGAATTGATCAAAGAATTCAAGCAGTACAACACCTCCTAACAAAAGGGCTGAAATTAGGGTTTCTGATTAATGGGGCTTCTCAATGAAATTTTGATTCAAACTTGAATCTATTGTTTTGCACATGATGTCAAGTACCTAGGGTTTAAAAATAATCCATTGAATCATTTTAGAAGGTCTTTAATTGGTCAGCTACTTGAAAATCAAGAAAATGGGGAAAAATCAACCGTGTAGAGGAAAACGTCAACTCCTAACTTTTTGAGATCAAAATCATGAAATTAATGTTAGAAGTGATCATTGGACAAAAATTGATCAATAAATGATGGAGAAATCATCAAGAATCAAGAAAATCAAAAGTTACCTTATTTGGAAAATTAAGGTTTCTTAAAATAGTATGTTTTGGTCCATTTTGCAGCCATGTCCAAGAGAGGTCTTCTCTCAATTTAAGAGTCAAACAAAAATTCCACCTAGACTATTTGAAATAGGGCATCCTAAGCTTCAAATCCATAGGTGGATCATGTTCATGGGATCAAAATTGAGAAAGTTATGATCATTCAAAGTTTGATCAAACTAGGACAAAAACCAAGTCATGATGTGTAACATGTATTTCCATATTACACCATCAAGAAAGTTTCAAATGGATTTCTTCTAAACATCAAAGTTGTTCATTGTTGTATTCTCTACAATTATCATGTTTAGATATTTTCACTTGATCAATGGTTTGGAAGTTATGGTAGCTCAAAGTGTGGTTCCAACATTGGCTACCTCATGTACATATTGCCCGAGGCATGCCCAATCTCTGCAGGCCCATGTATGCAGTCTTGTTGTATTGAGTTCAATGACAATTTTGAGTGACTTAGAGGCCATATCTCATCTTGGAGTGAACATCAAATATTTTCTATGAAACATCCTCTTTAATTTGATCAAAAGAAACTCTTGATTTGATGCCAATAAACTCTTGATTTGATGCCTTGAGCTAGAAGCTTCGTCTCATAGAAGATCACAACTCAGCATCTAGTTTACTTGTATGCTAAGACATTGTATCAAGGTTTGATTCAATTCAGTTCAACTTGTATGCCTCAGTTAACTTGTATTGATCACAAAGCATCATCATTTGGAGTCCAAGTCATCACATACATGCCCATACACATCATGCTACCATGTAACTTTGAAAATTCACATAATTGAGAAGATCCATGTATTGAACATATGTTGCATTAGTTCTTATCTTCACCATACACCAATTTGACATCACCATAAGCAATGAGTAGCCCACACTTGATCAAACTCGAGCAAGCTCACCATATCATTTTCCATTGCTTAGTGCACCTGATTTTTGGATTGCACACCATTAACCATGGTTCTAACTGTTAACCAAGGTGGTTAACATTTAACCACAGCTATAAGAGGCTTCTCTAACAGAATTGCACCACACTTTCACTTTGCTCGATTCACACTTCAATTGCTCTGAATTTTCTCTCTGCACATTGAAGAATCTCTCTGCATTTTGCTTTCACTTCTTCTGGTTCTTCATAAAACACACTCCAATCCTCATCAATTCATCATCACCTACAAGCTTTGCTCATCATCCATGGCTGAAGCAAGTTGAATGCTCAAGAACAAGCTCATATGAATTTTGAAGTTTCTTACACTTTAACAAGATTCAAGTGATTCAGAGTGTTTATTTCACTCTTTGAAGATCAATATCAATTATAGAAGGCATTGGAACCTCATCTCTGGTCTTCTTCAACATCTGAAGAGCTTCAATCGCCGGTTTCACTTCAACCTTTTCATGCACGATTTTGTTCATTTCATGCTTGTTTTATGATGATTAGAGCTTATTAGAAGCAATTGATACACTGGCTAGTTAATAGACTCAATAGGAGTGTAGATCATGGAAATTAAGGCAAACTGGTTGGCTTCGATTCTCTTCATTCATGCTTGTTTTGTGTGTTTTGTTTGTGGATTTGGAATGTGTGTAGCTTAAGGATTCAAATGGTATAGGTTTTTTTTTTATTTCTGGAGTTTCCAAGATTTGTAGTGGTGGTTGCCTCACTGAAGAAGATGATCGGAATCTTCTCCGGTGACCTGAACAGTGGTGCTAGGGTTTTTTCTAAGATTAAAACACAGCCATTAGATGTGTTTGATCCTACGTCCCTCATGGTGCCAACACATTAATGAATGTGTGTGTCTCACGTGCTAACATTAGTGGACTTGAGAGATTTGGTGTGCGTGTCCCCACCCTTGTTGCCATGTGTCTCATATTTGGACCACTTGATTACTTTCCTTGATCAGCTTGTGAGCGTGAGATGTATCTGAGGGCTTAGGATAGGTTAATGAGTTGACTGAGTGTTCACAATAATTTTGGTAGTCAGCGTGTCTTTGAACTAGACCATTAGATGCTAATCACACCCCCATCGCATAAGCCCAAACACTTTTGTACTTGTTTTCCTTACTGATTGCACATCCCTCATTCTTTCTTTCCTTTTTAATTTTAATTTTATTTCCTTTTCCTTTTTGATTTTTAAAAATAGAAAACCACCTACAAAAATTCCAAAATAATTCATACACACTTTTCACCAATTTATAAAATTTTCCACAAATTTTACTTTTATTTTACTTTTATTTTTGGTCCGGAAATTAATTTTCCTTTTAATTTCTCTTGAATTTTCTCCCTCATGTGTACATGGTCTCCTCCATTCTTACTTATATCAATCTAAAAATAGTTTCAAGTCCATTCTTTTTTCCCTATCCATAGGACATGTTGAAGCTCCTAAAAATATTGTTTCCATGATTTTTAAGTCCCTTTTGATACCCTTTTGAGCCACTTCTTTGAGCATAGTTCACCAAAACCCTAATTGACTTTGTACATCCATTTGAAAGGGTTTAATTGTGAATCTTTGTGAGATTTTTTAGAGTGTTGTTTGCCTCTTGTTGATGACCTTAGATACCGAATTTCATTATTTTCTCATGTTCATAAGCATTTATTTGATACCTTGTTTCTCAAGTAACATTTTTTGCCTTCTTCTTCCTCCTTCTAACCTAATTTTGGGTAAGGCATTTATGTCATTCATTAAAGGTCTTTTTCTGAGTTATTAGGGTACCATTAGACATTCATAAGTCCCTTTGTGTTCAATTATAGGTCCTTGGCTTGGATTTTTGGTTTTCTTGATCCATAAGTTTCACCTTCGTTTATATGTATCTTTTTTGACCTAATTCTCCTCCTTCTTTCACTTTGATCATTCTAAACTTAATTTGTGAGTCTTGTATCCACTTCATATACTTCTTATAAACTTCTTAATGTGTTCAATTCTGATCTCACATCATTTCATCACATCAAAAGGCCATTCACTTCATTTGTTAATCTTTTGAACATGTTTATTCTAATTCAAGTTTCCTTGTCTTATAACCCAAATAGTTCAAATTTGTTCATTTGTGATTAATTTTTGTTTCTAATTTCCATATTATAATACCTTCTAGCCTCTGGATTTTGTATGGAAGATTTATCCTTCATGATTCATGTTTTACTTTTATTCCAAGTCACTTCATTCCTTAAGGAACCACTTGTTCATTTCTCCTTACTTCTTCTCCATCTAATCTCTTACACTTGAGTATCCATTCCCATACTTTGTATATACTTTCATTTTATTTTTGAGACACTTTTAATTGATGTTAGGTTCTGGTTTTAGCCTTCACCCTTGGTTTGATACATGTTTACCTTGCACTTTCATTCAATCTTCTTCATCTAACTTCACCTTGACCTTCTTTAGGGTTTAGTACTTAGTCAGGGCATAATTTGTTAGTGTTTGACCTTATAACCTTAGAACACATTAATATGGTTTAGCTACTGACTTTAGAAGTCTTTTATCATTTAGGATCCTTTACTTCTAGGATTTACCCTTAGGGAACCATTAGTGTTTCTCCTTGACTAGTGGGATCACTACTTGTGCTTTTGCCTGATTTTGTGCTTTCAATATGCGTTGTTAATCTAACCTTTATTTTGTAGGGGGTTGAGGTAAGCCACATAAAATTCCCTCCTTTATCTCTTTATACTTTCAAATTGTGTTTGCCTTAGCACTTCGTGCTTTTTTTTTGTATAACGTCTTTCTTTCCCTCTTTAGAAACAACTTAACTTCTTTAGAGAAGTAAGTTGCTTTCTAGTTTCTTTTTTTTTTCTTCTTCTTCATTAGGATTAGAAAACCTCATTAACCATACGATATCCTTTGAACACAACAATTTAGGGTGAGTCTTAGGTCCCCTAGTTTTTTCCTTTCTCGACTTGAGTCACTCTTTCTCATCTCAAAGAAAAACAAAACACCTAATAAAGGTTGAACTTTCTCTTGCGTCAGGAGACTTTATCGTAGGGTACTTGCACACGTCCCATTTCGGGGTGAGGTGTAAGGCATATACCATGATGAACAAGTCTTAGTAGGAGGATATTTCACAAACGACAAAATCAAAAACACTTCGTTTAAAAGACAATGAACAGACAACAAGCGTCTTTCCTGCGGGAATTCTCATCTCATCTCATTCACTCTAAATGAGAACTTGCTACGACTTGTCTCTTTGAAATACGGCAACGCACTTGTATCAGACGAGCCTGAAACACCTGATCATAGGCATAAACAGTTCAAATCATAAAAAACACAAACAAAGTTCCCGCCTTAGTTAGGCGAACTACGTCGACTCTGATTCTCATATCCCGTGAGATACGTAGGCAGTGGGGTAGGGCCCATTCGAGCACACTCTTTATTTTCCCTACATTTTCCCCATTCTTTCTCATTTCAGTTCTGAAATTCTGGTATAACAGACTCAAATGTCGAATATGATGTTGAGACATCTTATCTGTTACTTATAAACATGGTAAGGCATACATATCAGTACTTAAATAATTTTGATATATCAGAGTCAAACATGCTTCAGGATGTTGGAACATCTGATAGGACATTCAGTTCAGGTACTGCATAAAACATAAAAGATATAAAGAACACAACAGAATTGTTAACCCAGTTCAGTGTATAACCACACTTACATCTGGAGGCTACCAAGCCAGGAGGAAACCCACTATAAGTAATATTAATTCTAGACTTAAACCACCCTGTTTAATCTATCACTTAATAACTACCCAGTGCAATTTCTACCTAAGACACAACTTAGATAAGAGTACCCTACTCACTCCCCCTCAATCACACAGTGATCTTGTTTACAAGTTTAATAAAATTGAAGTCATACTTCAAACAAAACAGCTTGATCTTACTTCACAGTTTCAATCAAGTCACACAACTTCTCTTGCTTACAAGCTTCGAGAATCACAAGTGAAACAGCCACAATAGAGTTACTTGTTATGCACGGCTGACACAAGGACACAACCCTAATAATGTTTACATTTTCGGTTGATTGGTTTTTTTTTAAACTAGGTTACAAGGTTTCTTTTATAACCTATTCCCAACTGGATTTTGGGCCTAAACAATCACAACAATAACTGCTACAAATATGCAGAAATATCTGCTACAAATATGCAGAAATATCTTCAACTCCTAAAATATCTCTAAATATAGAAACCTATATTTTTCAATATTTGTCTTCAATTTAAATTGAGTCTTTAAGATCTTCTAGATCAGCACCACATATGATTGCATAATATCTCCAGAATATTCTGCATAATTCAGATCTGATAAATCCAATGTCATCACCTTGAATTAGGGTTTGTTACTTCCTAGATTCTAGGTGATTTAGTTCATCTGATTATGCTGAAGTTTCATAACAACTCTCCCTACAGATGCGCCTTGTTCTGTTTTTGTCCATCCATAATTAATTCCAGATAGATTCCCCTGAATTTACTCAGTTCTGTTATGCATTAATTAATTCGGGTAACAGGTCTGAGATGTCTCAACATCTGTTGGGACATCCTGAAAAACTGAACTTACTTCATTTACTGATACAATGTCACAACATCTGATGTGACATCCTGTAAACTGAACTTATTCCATCAACTGATACAATGTCCTAACATCTGGTGTGACATCCTGATATCTTGATTTAAGTTCATTAACTGTTACTCTGTTTGACAGTGTCACAACATCTGGTGTGACATCCTGAACTAAGTTCAACACTTCTTGTTTGATATCTATATGTAACATATGACAGTAATGTTGTCATGACAGTTGCAGATGTTTCAACATTTTCTTTGACATCTGTCATGACATTTGCAGATGTTTCAACATCTTCTTTGACATCTGTCTGTAACATATGACAGTAATTCTGTCATGACATTTGCAGATGTTTCAACATCTTCTTTGACATCTGTCTGTAACATATGACAGTAATTCTGTCATGACATTTGCAAACATCTTCTTTGACATCTGACTGTAACATATGACAACATCTGTTGGGACATCCTGAATTAAGTTCTTATACTCTGTTTGATAATGTCCCAACATCTGATAGGACATTCTGAACTGAATTCAACATCTTCTTTGACAACTTCCACATTTATCTGTGCCACCATGTCAGGACATCATGTTTGACATGTTCTTCCAGAATCTATACCATGTTAATATGGAACTTCTTATTCAACATTTTCCAGCCATATTAGTTTTACCAAACATAATGCCAATCATAGAATAATAGCATTAACAAGTTCCAGTTCCAGTAGCAATTTCAGTTCAACCGTAGTTTTATTCCTTACCCTTTAAAACAAACAATCAAACGTGGATCCCGTCGGATACGGCGGGCGATCTGGGGTGTTAATACCTTTCTAGTTCGTAACCGACTCCCGAACCCAGTTCTTTGGTTCACAAGACCTTGTTCTTTCCTTCTATTCGGTTTATGCATCATTACCTTTCCCATTCATTCGAGATAAAAATGTCTAGCTGACAACTCTATCTTTTTCGCGCCACTTTCGCGTTTGTACTAAGATAAAAATCCCGAGAGCGACAAAAGGAAAATGAAATTTCAAGTTTTGCTATATTAAATTGTAAGTGGAGTTAAAGGTTTGAGTCACTCAAAAGAAAAAACATTAAGAAAATAGATTCACTAAATTTACATAGAAACCTGAAACAATGTTTAACCGTTCAATGACACTAAAGTTTCTAAGAATCGAAAGCTGACAATAATTCACACTTGTCTACAATGGCTACAAAATAAAAAATTCCTTCCATCCCATACCTTTGTTACTCCTAAAATTTCACACTCACATTTGTAACTTGCTTTCTATTTGAAACTCAATGATATAGACAATTAAAAAGCAAAAATCTTAATGTAAAAGATACTATCCTATAAAGAACAAGACAATATATATGAAAAATGTTAATAAGCAAACAATCTATTTTATAGAGAAAAAAACATACAGCTGGAAGTTTGTTATGACATAATACATCCAAACATGCGCCAAGTGTATTTTTAACGGTTGCGACAAAACAGTTTTGAAAGATACTAAAACCGGTACCATTATTCACATTTTTTTATGACCAAGAACAAATTATAATCAGGAGAATTCATAATCATATATTATGATAAAATTATAGGTTTCTATTGAAACACACACAAGCTTCACAATTCCTCAAGAATCAAACATAAACTGCAAAGAGCAGCTTTATATAATATAGCCTTCTAGACTCTTAGGATTCTCCTTATCTGGTTAAGGTATTACTCCCCCTTAACACCACAAAATCAAGTGCACATACTTGTAACACACTCCCCCTATCTAGGATACTCCATGCTTCTCTGTACATTGATGAAAGGAAAACATAAGACGCATCTTCATGTCTTCAAGAGCTCACCCTCTATTCAATTCCCAATTGAACACATTCACTTCTTGTACCAAAGCATACCTGATTCCTTTCTGGGTTTGTAGTTACCACATACTACACAAGATGAACATCTTCTAGCACACAGGTTCTTGACACTAAGCCTTTACACACCAAAGGCCATACAATCCAGATAAAACACATCCAAACTAATTATGAAATTAGAATGAATGTCCACAAACAAACTTCCAAGCAATCAATACCTGATATACTTCTGGTGGATCAACAGAGATGTGCTCTTCAGTTGAGGCCTTGTGCTGGTCCTCAGATGTTTCAACATCTATTGGGACATCCTGTTGAGCAGGAGTGTCCTTTGCAGCCTGAGTTTGTTGATCTTCTTGTGGGGCTGGCATAGTGTTCAGAGAGATAGATATGCCACTTACCACTCTTTGCTCAGATAGGATCTTGGTTACCAACTCCTTTATGGAATCATCCACATATTCAGAAGCTTTTGGAGTGTTGTACAATGGTGAAGGTATGCCTTTGGTCTTGCTGAAAACTTGATCTTTTTGGAGTTCTTGGCTTTTTAGCACGAGGAACACTTCCAGTCTCTTCTACATGTTTCTTCCAATATAGATCATCTACTTCATCATTCTCCCATATGATTAGGTAGTCTAATAATAGAAACCATGTAGATAAACACCCCAGATAATGTACTAACACTTAGTTAGAACATTTTTCATACACCAAGACCTTATCACCATGATCCTAGATGTGCTCCACCAACTGGACTTACTATAGCATAGTAATCCAAGAACTGAAAATCTTCAACTACACTGTGCCACCAGTTAGAATCAGAAATCCAGAAAGAATGATAAACTCTCATCCACCTTCAAGAAGAATAAATCCTCTTGAGTCTTCAACTCATCACTCCTCTGCCCAAGAGCAATTTGTTCCAAGACAATCCTCAAGAACAACCAGCTGCCACACTCTGATTATCTTGATTCTTCGAATCCACTTTAAAGATCAACCAATTACCATATTTTGATAACCTCCTTTATGAATCCTCATATGAAAAAGCCAATTGCCACTTTTGTCTTCTTCACGTTTATAATAAATCTTCCAAGGATATCCTGATCAAAAAAGTTGATCTTCACCAATTAGACTCTGATGTTGAACTAGATGTTTAAACATTATTAGCCCACATCCATCTGTTAAATTCAGTTCCTTCTTCTGCCACTTGAAAGAACCTCCTTCCTTTATAGAACAAGAGTTACATGCTCTCATAGACTTGATTTATCCATCAAGTTTGAGTAGACAACCTCCATTCTATTGGTTTTGCAGAAGTTCTTACCAATAACACATATTGATGAGAAACTTCCAATGTTTCTCCAAAGTCTTCAAACCTGCCACTGTCTGATTATTCAGAAGGAATAGTTAAGAACTACACCTCAAAACTATACCAAGGATGCCACCTTTCCTTGAGTAAGGCAGTCTAAACAAATTTATGATATCTCCACCTATCTTAACTCCATGATGAGCATTCTGGACTACACCTAGATCAGAAATAAACTAATCCAAGTAGTCACCAAGATTATGATATGTTCATGGTCTTTCATCTCCATCTTCAGAATCAACAATATCCAGACAAGTTCTTGCCAAGAAACTTTCCAGAAATACATAACTCCTGTCACACAAGACTGAAGCCAATGCTACAGCTTATGCAATACCTCTCCCATGATTCTGCACAAACTCTGATGATAAGATGTTCCAACATCTTTTTGAACATCACCAATCTTGAATCACAAGGATAATCAATCAAATATTTGTGAATTCCACAAACAACAATTGATCTTAAATCCTTGTATAATACCTTATCAGATAGTTCTACACAATCTGATCTTTTACTTTTGAAGGATTTTAAGGTTAGCTCCAGATAAGATTAGCAAGATCTCCTCATGTCATGGATAAACAATACTCCAGCTGAGCATGTACTCCACTAATTCTCAATTTCACACCCCTGATGAACATACAAAGAGCACAACCGATAAATATCCACACTTGATTTTATATTCCAAAACAGATGCTCTTAGTTTGCTTGCTACAAGGGGTTTATACTGCCACTATCCATGACTAGTAGTGGAAGAGACTACCAGTTCAACAACCATTCTGATCATACTTCCCAATCTGACATTCTTCCCTTGCTTCTAGCAATTGTTGGTCACATTGCTAGCTTTAATCATGACCAATGTCATGCATTTATCACCCACATTTGTAGATACATTTAGAAGCTTTTTCATCATCAGATTCATCAGTATTCTGAGCAACCTCTTCCAGCTCCAGCCTTTGAATTGCTTCCTCAAGCTTTTTCTTCCTGGCATCCAGCTTTTTGCAAGTGTTATTCAGATCTGCAATCAAGGCAGCTTTGGATATGGGAGTCTTTGCTTTTGAAGGTCCAGCAGATGTCCTAGTGGAAGCTTCAACATCAGCAGCATGATGGCTCACGAAAAATTTGTAATGGAAGGCCAGAGGACTTTTTCTTTTGCAGACTGAATCCTTCTCAGTGAGGATACCTGGATACTGGCTTAGTATGATTCCACATAGCAGAGAGGGAAAAGAAATGGAAAGATTTGTTGCTGATGTTCATGCATGCTTTAGGGTTTGATCAAAGATGTAAGCCCCAAAGTCCAGCTTTGTTTGGGTGCCCACAACATATATGAATCTGCCCAATTCAATTGCTATTGAAGAAGTATGGTTGGTAGGGACCCTGTTTACAGTGCCAATCCTATGCAGCATTGCATACTTCCTTGTTAGCAAGCTAACAGAAAGTTTGCCCTTGACTGGCCAAGCTTTGACTTGATTGGCAGTAATGACCTTGCACACCTGGTTATCTGTCTTACCCAGCTCATTAGGCCCATCAGATTCTTTTCCTAGATAATGGTTGATAATCCTAGGAGAGAATTCCACACATCTCCCTCTTACATAGACCTTTCTGAATTCATCTGATTTACCTTCAGCACAGTCCTCTTGTAGGTTGACACTGAATTCCTTGACTAGCAGCTCATAGCAAGGTGAAAAGTTTGATACTGTTTTGAATAAACCATCAGAAGAAATTAGGTCAATTACCTCAGTGCACTCAAGTTCATTGCTGCCCAGCTCTCTTTCAAGTGCTACCCTTCTTTGGTATACAAATTTACATCTGCTCACACTTGACACATGATGGAATGAAACATTGTCCAGAGGAGCTTCTGGAACAGCAGAGGTGGACCTTGAGGGTGCTGGTTTCTTCTTTGGTTGGGATGTTGGAACATCCTCTTCAACATCTGAATCTGGTGGAGTTACAGCTTTCCTCTTTTGGGTATTCACCTTGCTCCATTGTTTAGTAGGACCAAATACCACTTTGGCCTTGTCTTTCTTTGGAGTAGGCTGCTTCTTTTCAGGAGTTGAATGTCCTGCAGTCTTCTTTTCCTTTCTAGCCCTAAGTCTTTTGGCTATGCTAGGGTCCATAGAAGCAATGATCTCTGTGACAGAGTCATTATCTAAGTCTTCAACATGTAGCACAGATGCCTCCTCTTCCAGGTTAGGAGTAGGTTCCAAACATATGTGATCATCACACATTTGTCTAGCACCCAAAGCATCCATCATGTTAGCAGGATATCACACCAGTTTCCTTCTTCTGGAACATAAAACTAAGCTTGGTTCTGAAACATTATTGCTTTCAAGATTACTATCTTTTCTTCAATCAGCTCCAACTGAAGTGCTATAACATTATGAAAGATACTTTGCACACATACAATAGACAGTAGCATCTCAAGGAGTATTCAGCTTCATAGCTTCAGAAATCCAAGAAAAAAAAACAATCTTTTAGGTCTTTGATTCAACATTTACCATAAACTGTTGATGTGTAGTGTGGTGTCAAGCCATTAGGATTGACATATCAATTCAGCTTCTTTCTTGATGAAACTTCCTTCAGTTCATGATTTAGACAATCATAAACATGTATCTTCACAAGAGAGATTTTCTCCAGCTATACCTAAACAACATAGGACACCATAACCAGGAAGAATATCCTCATTAGGTCACCATAAATAAGCTTAAGAGATAACTTATCAAGATTTTCACTCCCGCATGAAAGATTTGATAATTATACTCTTTTGTTTTGGCTCCAACCTCTTCTTTCATCAAGAACCACAACATTCTGAACTAAGTGTTCTCCAGTTCTCACAGAAAACAAAATACAAGCCTCCTTCAAATATAGAATTCTCTGAACCAAGATGTTAGGACATTCTGTTTGACATCATAGCTACACAGCAATTCACCAGCAAATTTCCAGCCCTGATAACACCAGACTGGTCCAATATACACCATATGATGAATAGTCCATCCTCCACTTCTAGGGACCATTCAAACTCCAATATGAACCTCTCAAGTTCCAACAGCTTTTCATTATATCATCCTTCTTCCTTTACCATGAACCAGAAAGTATCCCCCTTAGATCTCATCCAGAAACAGACCAGGATGCCTGCTCTGATACCAATTGAAATTCTGGTATGACAGACTCAGATGTCGAATATGATGTTGAGACATCTTATCTGTTACTTATAAACATGGTAAGGCATACATATCAGTACTTAAATAATTCTGATATATCAGAGTCAAACATGCTTCAGGATGTTGGGACATCTGATAGGACATTCAGTTCAGGTACTGCATAAAACATAAAAGATATAAAGAACACAGCAGAATTGTTAACCCAGTTCAGTGTATAACCACACATACATCTGGAGGCTACCAAGCCAGGAGGAAATCCACTATAAGTAATATTAATTCTAGACTTAAACCACCCTGTTTAATCTATCACTTAATAACTACCCAATGCAATTTCTACCTAAGACACAACTTAGATAAGAGTACCCTACTCACTCCCCCTCAATCACACAGTGATCTTGTTTACAAGTTTAATAAAATTGAAGTCATACTTCAAACAAAACAGCTTGATCTTACTTCACATTTTCAATCAAGTCACACAACTTCTCTTGCTTACAAGCTTCGAGAATCACATGTGAAACAGCCACAATAGAGTTACTTGTTATGCACGGCTGACACAAGGACACAACCCTAATAATGTTTACATTTTCGGTTGATTGGGTTTTTTTTAAACTAGGTTACAAGGTTTCTTTTATAACCTATTCCCAACTGGATTTTGGGCCTAAACAATCACAACAATAGCTGCTACAAATATGCAGAAATATCTGCTACAAATATGCAGAAATATCTTCAACTCCTAAAATATCTCTAAATATAGAAACCTATATTTTTCAATATTTGTCTTCAATTTAAATTGAGTCTTTAAGATCTTCTAGATCAGCACCACATATGATTGCATAATATCTCCAGAATATTCTGCATAATTCAGATCTGATAAATCCAATGTCATCACCTTGAATTAGGGTTTGTTACTTCCTAGATTCTAGGTGATTTAGTTCATCTGATTATGCTGAAGTTTCATAACAACTCTCCCTACAGATGCGCCTTGTTCTGTTTTTGTCCATCCATAATTAATTCCAGATAGATTCCCCTGAATTTACTCAGTTCTGTTATGCATTAATTAATTCTGGTAACAGGTCTGAGATGTCTCAACATCTGTTGGGACATCCTGAAAAACTGAACTTACTTCATTTACTGATACAATGTCACAACATCTGATGTGACATCCTGTAAACTGAACTTATTCCATCAACTGATACAATGTCCTAACATCTGGTGTGACATCCTGATATCTTGATTTAAGTTCATTAACTGTTACTCTGTTTGACAGTGTCACAACATCTGGTGTGACATCCTGAACTAAGTTCAACACTTCTTGTTTGATATCTATATGTAACATATGACAGTAATGTTGTCATGACAGTTGCAGATGCTTCAACATTTTCTTTGACATCTGTCATGACATTTGCAGATGTTTCAACATCTTCTTTGACATCTGTCTGTAACATATGACAATAATTCTGTCATGACATTTGCAGATGTTTCAACATCTTCTTTGACATCTGTCTGTAACATATGACAGTAATTCTGTCATGACATTTGCAAACATCTTCTTTGACATCTGACTGTAACATATGACAACATCTGTTGGGACATCCTGAATTAAGTTCTTATACTCTGTTTGATAATGTCCCAACATCTGATAGGACATTCTGAACTGAATTCAACATCTTCTTTGACAACTTCCACATTTATCTGTGCCACCATGTCAGGACATCATGTTTGACATGTTCTTCCAGAATCTATACCATGTTAATATGGAACTTCTTATTCAACATTTTCCAGCCATATTAGTTTTACCAAACATAATGCCAATAATAGAATAATAGCATTAACAAGTTCCAGTTCCAGTAGCAATTTCAGTTCAACCGTAGTTTTATTCCTTACCCTTTAAAACAAACAATCAAACGTGGATCCCGTCGGATACGGCGGGCGATCTGGGGTGTTAATACCTTTCTAGTTCGTAACCGACTCCCGAACCCAGTTCATTGGTTCACAAGACCTTGTTCTTTCCTTCTATTCGGTTTATGCATCATTACCTTTCCCATTCATTCGAGATAAAAATGTCTAGCTGACAACTCTATCTTTTTCGCGCCACTTTCGCGTTTGTACTAAGATAAAAATCCCGAGAGCGACAAAAGGAAAATGAAATTTCAAGTTTTGCTATATTAAATTGTAAGTGGAGTTAAAGGTTTGAGTCACTCAAAAGAAAAAACATTAAGAAAATAGATTCACTAAATTTACATAGAAACCTGAAACAATGTTTAACCGTTCAATGACACTAAAGTTTCTAAGAATCGAAAGCTGACAATAATTCACACTTGTCTACAATGGCTACAAAATAAAAAATTCCTTCCATCCCATACCTTTGTTACTCCTAAAATTTCACACTCACATTTGTAACTTGCTTTCTATTTGAAACTCAATGATATAGACAATTAAAAAGCAAAAATCTTAATGTAAAAGATACTATCCTACAAAGAACAAGACAATATATATGAAAAATGTTAATAAGCAAACAATCTATTTTATAGAGAAAAAAACATACAGCTGGAAGTTTGTTATGACATAATACATCCAAACATGCGCCAAGTGTATTTTTAACGGTTGCGACAAAACAGTTTTGAAAGATACTAAAACCGGTACCATTATTCACATTTTTTTATGACCAAGAACAAATTATAATCAGGAGAATTCATAATCATATATTATGATAAAATTATAGGTTTCTATTGAAAATATTCTTGGAAAAATCAAGGGTATAATTGGAAGGTACAATATTAAAATTTTAACGAACCTGAATAATGAGTTATTTAAGAGGTTTCCGTACACTTCTGGATCACCACTCACATTCAAGAGTTCCTTGGTTATAGTCTCTTTCATTTTATCAACTAAATCAACGAATAAAATAGAAGAAGAAAAAATGATTAAATCATAAATTAGAATAAAAATAACTTTTTATTTTATTGTGAATCACGATACTGAGTGGAAGTTGAAGGAGAGACTATATTCAAGAAATGCCCAGGGTATCAAAAGAAATCATGACGATTTCGCTAGGGACATTCAAAGAATGTCCAAGATACTCAAAGAAATCATGAAGATTTCGCTCGGGGCATCCACAGGACGCCCGCGATGTTCAAAAGAAAGTCCTATGTTTGCCCGACATGTTCGCACACTGCCCGGGACATTCATCTAAAATTGATATGCACGCCCGGCATACTGTCACACCCCAAATTTTACCCCTAATCGCTCATATCATAATCATACTTTTATCGCATTTTTGCAGGGATTTTTCCCGATTTATTTTCTGTTGTTTTCTTCTCATTTTCTAGCTTCCATTTTAATTTAATTTATTTATGACTTTTTAATTCATTTTCGTATTTTTAATTTTAATTTCTATTTTCGTTCTATTTTCTAATTTTTTTAGTTCAATTTTCAAAATTTTCTTTTCATTATCAAGTCCTCATTCCTAAATTAATTTTTATTTCATTTT
Source organism: Lathyrus aphaca (assembly GCA_963966055.1). Taxonomy (NCBI): domain Eukaryota; kingdom Viridiplantae; phylum Streptophyta; class Magnoliopsida; order Fabales; family Fabaceae; genus Lathyrus; species Lathyrus aphaca. Next base: position 341,260,962 of record OZ014524.1, read on the forward strand.
CAAATTTTAGTTTCTAAATTTATTTTCTATTCTTCAACTTTTAATTTTATCTCATTTTTAAGTTTCTATTTCCAATCTAATTTCAATTTCCAATTTATTTTTAGTTTATTCTAATTTAATTTCAATTTCTAAGTTATTTTTAATTTACTTTTCTTTTAAGATTTCATTTTTAATTTAATTCCAATTTCTTTTCTTATAATTAATTTTAATTCCAAGTTTTTTTTATTTAAGTTTATAAGTTATTTTCAATTTTAAATTTAATTCTTTTTCATTTCATTTCTAATTTAAGTATTATATTTAGCTTCTAATTTAAAACTTTCATTTCCAATATTAAGTGCCAAGTATAAGTCATAACTTAGTGTAAATAATCAATCTTTATTTCATATCTTTTGTTTTTGTTACAATTACATATAAAAAATTACAAGAAAAAAGAATACAAAAATTCAGCTCCAAGACAAAATGCAACAGCAACATTTCAGCAAGCATGCAGCCACCAACAGCTGCAAATTCTGCTCCACCCACTGCTGCAAATTCAGCATGTGTCTCCCTTCCTCCAACCCTTCATTGGCAAGCAACAAGGACAACAAAAATCAGCCCTGTTACAACTACATAACAGCCACAAACATACAAATTCAATATACAAAAATTCAGCCTCTATATACACCAAAAAACAACTCTCATTGATAAAAAAAACTCAGCACTCAAACAAAAAAATACAGCACCAAAAACACCCCATTTTCAACCTCATAACAGTCCCAAACACATACAACAAACAACACTGTTACATTGCAAATTACAAAAATTTTCAGCATCAATACTACATCAAAACAGCCCTCAAACTCACAAAAAATAAACCCTCAAATCATTTTCTTTCACAAACTTTCGTACATTCAAAAAAAAAAACCAAAAAGAAGAGAGGAGAAAAGAAGGTTACAAAAAGTGCAGCAACAACAACAAGCAGCAAGGAACTCACCCCTTGTGGAATCTTCACCCCGATAACGTTCGGGCGGTAATATCTCTCTCTTTTTCCTCTCTTTCACCTTTTCCTTAT